>JAUMJJ010000135.1:1214936-2429873 GCA_033556795.1 Tapera naevia | reverse complement strand
CATGAATGACGCCCGCTGGGGAGGGGTAACACTGCGCATGCGCTTTGCCCCTCATTGACTTGTTCAAGGCAGAGCGGAGCACTGCGCAAGCGCGCCGCCTCCCCTCTCCAGGACGCCGTCAGCGCTGCCCAAGCCCCGTGGGAGGGGGAGCACTGCGCATGCGCACGGCTTCCCCGCCAGCCCCCACCACGGTGGCAGCGCAGTGCCCGCCTCTTAACGCCGCCCAGCCAATAGCGCCCGCCCCCCCGTCGCCTCCTAGCCAATAGCGTGCGGCGCCGGGCGTTGATTGGCAGACGCCTCGCCCCGCCCAGCCGGTCCCCTGACGGCGCGGCTCCATTTTCTGCCGCTCCCGCCAGCGCCAGGCTCGTTCAGCCCCGAGGCCGGCGGAGAGAGGAACCCGCCCTCCCCCTTCTCCTCAGCAACGCTTCCCTTCCCCGCGCCGCCATGAATGAGGAGTACGACGTGATCGTGCTGGGCACCGGCCTCACGGTGAGGAGGAGCCGCCCGGCCTGGGCCTCGGGCCTCGTAGGGAGCGGCCGCCGCCCTGCATCCCCCCCCCTTTGCCCTTCCCTCAGGGCCTGCCTGAGCCTGGGCCCTCCCCAGCCCTCACACGGGGGGCTGATCCCGCTCCCCCATCTCCTCCCTCACCATCCGCCCGCCCCCGGGATGCTGGGGGTCCGCACCCTCTCTTCCCCCGCCTGCCTGGGGTGTCTGGGTTTTGGCTCCCTCCTGTGAATGCCAGGATCCCTTCCCCAATCCCTCACATGGGTGCTGATCCCTCTCCACTGTCTCTCTCTTTGACGATTCCCCCCTCCTTCCAGCCCAGGGATGGGATGCTGAGGGTCCGCGCCCCCTCCCTGCTCCCGGGTCCATTCCCCAATCCCTCACACAGGTGCTGATCCCTCTCGCCTGATGATTCCCCCCTGCCGCTTAACCCTGGAATGGGGGTTTTCCCCTTTCCTACCCCCCCCGCCCCCTCCCTGCCTCGGGTACCCGTGTCCTGGTTCACCTGGATGCCAGGATCCCTTTCCCAATCCTGATACCATTTCCCCATCTCTGTCCTGATGATCCCCTCAGTCCTGGGCTGGGATGCTGGGGATTTGTCCACCCCTTCCTCAGGTTTTACTTGCGCCTAGACACCTCCCCAGCCCTCACGCGGATGCTGATCCTGCTCCTCCATCTCTCTCCTGACAGTTCCCTCCTCCTTCCAGACCGGGGATGGGGTGTTGGGTGTTCTGTGCCCCCTCCCAGCTCCCGTTGTCTCGGGCATCCAGGTCCTCGTTCCCTTGGATGCCGGGATCCCCTCCTCCATCCCTCGCACGGGTGCTGATCCTGATTCCCCCCGCTTCATCTCTCCCCTGTTAATTCCCCATCCCTGGGCTGGCATGCTGGGGGTCTGTGGCCCCCCCTTTCCCCACATCTCTTGATGATCCCCCTGCCCCTTAAACCTGGGCTGGGATACTGGGGGTCTGTCCCCCCATCCCTCAGGTCCTGCCTGTGCCTGAATCCCCTCCCAACCCTTCCCCCAGGTGTTGATCACTCTCCCCCATCACTCTCCCCCATCACTCTCCCCCATCACTCTCCCCCATCACTCTCCCCCATCACTCTCCCCCATCACTCTCCCCCATCACTCTCCCCCATCACTCTCCCCCATCACTCTCCCCCATCTCTCTCATGATTCCCCCCTGTTTCCAGCCCTGGACTGAGATGCTGGGGGTCTGTATCCGCCCCTTTCCCCACCCAGGTCTTGGCTTCCTCCTCTGGGTGCCGGGGTCCCTTCCCCAATCTCTCACCAGGCTATCACTCCTCAAAACTTCCATGGTCATATCATCATCATAGCCCCCCCCCCAGCTTGTGCTGGGTGCCTGCGTGTCCCTCCCTGCCAATATAACCCTAAGGTGCCTGGGTTCCAGTCCCCCCATTCCATTCCCCATTTAATTATCACAGCCCCCCATCACTAATCATATGGGGGTGCCTGGGTTCTGGTCCCCCCATCCCATCCCCCATTAATTGTAACAGCCCCTCCATCACTAATCATCCCATGGTGCTTCATTTCTGGTGCCCCCCCTGTCCTATCTCTCATCTAATTATCACAACCCCCATCACTAATCACCCCCCCGTTTAAATCTGGGCCTATTTCCCCCCACCCCAAACAGGTCTCTGGGATGGATTTGCTTTTCCCACAATTGCCATAACCTCCCCCGTGTTCAGATGCTCTGTTATCCCCCCCTGGATCCCCTTGGGGCTGGGCCCAGCTCCCAGGAAGCCCCGGGAAATGCAGTTGTTTAGCAGAGGGAGGGTGGGGGCCGACAGACAATAAAATACTAACGGGGATTTATTGCCTGATACGTTAATTTTTTTTCAAATTAAGATATTTTTCCTTTCACCTCCACCCCCGAGGTGGCTGCATCCTCCGAGCTCTGCCCTCATCGAGGCGTAGGGTGGAGGCAGAACCTGGTTATCCCCCCCCACCCCGCCTCTCCCCGCTCCGCCTTTGCAGCCTTCTACCTCCATCCAGCCCTGACTGCAGCAGGAGGGGGATGGGAAGGCAGGCGAGCCGTGCACGCCTGTCAAATTTATCTGATTCCCCCCCCTCCTTAGGAAAAAAAAAAAATCCCCTTCTGTGTTGTCGCTTCATCTCTCATCTCGGCCATCCCTGAGGAAAACTGACAGCTGATGGCACTCGGGGGGGTGCGGCGGGAGGGAGGGGGCTGAGCTGTGGTGGGGCTTTGTCCTATTGTGGAGGATGCAGGCTGCGCTGCGGGCTGCCGAGAGGGGAAAAACATGGCAGTGCTGCTGCCTGCAGGGATTTCTTCTGGTTCCTGCCTTCCTTTGAGCTGGGGAGATGCTGGGGTGGCCGCTAGCTTATCCGCTGCAGGTTTAGCAAGGACTGGAATGGTGGATTGAAGGATAAAAATAAAAGGCATTGTTTGAAGAAGGGGGGAAAGAAAATCCAATATGGTGGAGAGGTGTTCCTCGCTGTTAAAGAGCCTTTCCTGCTTTTGTTTCCTCCTGTCGTCTTCTCTTCCCATCAATGAGACAGCTTTGGGGTTGGCTGTAAGGGATTTCCCCCCACTTCCCCTGAGGATGGTAATTGTAAATAGAAATAAGTGTGCTTCCCACGGGGGCTTTGGTGCTGGGATCAACGGGGGCTGTGCAGTGGCGAGGGCATTGTGTCTGCCAACATGGCACCAGGGCACGGCAGATGTGTTGTATCCCTCCACCCCCTCTCCCCACCACCCCCAGTTAATGGGAATGATGGTAACAAAATTAGGATCATAGAATCACGGAATGGTTTGGGTTGGAAGGGACCTTAAAGCCCATCTAGTTCCAGCCCTGCCCCCCCCGCCATGAGCAGGGACACCTTCCACTGGACCAGGCTGATTGAAGCCTCATCCAACCTTGAACGCCTCCAGGGATGGGGCAACCATGACTTTCTAGGAGGACCTGTGCCAGTGCCTCCCCATCCTAATTGTGAAAAATTTCTTCCTAATGTCTAATCTCAATCTTCCCTGTTCCAATTTAAAGCCATTCACCCTCATCCCGTCACTGCAGGCGTTTGGAAAAAGTCCCTCCTGAGCTTTCCTGGAGCCCCTTCAGGTACTGGAAGGCCACTATGAGGTCTCCTTGGAGCATTCTCTTCTCCAGACTGAACAACCCCCACTCTCTAAGCCTGTCCTCATAGCAGAAGTGCTCCAGCCCTCTGATCATCTCTGTGGTCTCCTCTGGACCTATTCCAACAGTTCCATATCCTTCTTATGTTGGACATTCCAGAACTGGACGCAATACTCCCAAGATGTGGCACAAAGGAAATGTGCAGCGTGTGGGAGCATCTTCCCAGCTGCTGCCGGGGGGTGAAGCCAGCTTTCCTGGTTGCTTTCATTCCTTTTCTTCCTTTGAGGTTACAGGAATGACTTAGGAGGAGGCAAAAGCTTCTTCCTTTGATAGGGAAAGCTTCAGTCTGTTGTAAAATCTGTGTCTGGTTCAGCAAAGCAGGGAAGTGGGCTTTTTGGGAGGGGAAATATAATGAGGTCCTAGAGAAGGGGCCTCCGATAGATCTGAGCTCCATTAAAA
Organism: Tapera naevia; assembly: GCA_033556795.1. Lineage (NCBI taxonomy): Eukaryota > Metazoa > Chordata > Aves > Cuculiformes > Neomorphidae > Tapera > Tapera naevia. The sequence continues at coordinate 2,425,799 of JAUMJJ010000135.1, read as the reverse complement.
TGTTAATTTATGCTTTAGACTGAGCTGAGGTATCAAGTTAGTAAGCAGGGTGCTTAATCCCAAACTGACAAACGCCAATGTAAATTGGACAAAAGGCCTCTTGTGAAATCACTTTTAAGACAAGCTCATGCTAATGATCAGCAGTTGAGTTAAAAGGAATAAATTACGGGTGTATTTAAGGTGTGCTGACCAAACTCTGGAGCCTGGGAGCCTGCAAGAGCACTCATTTTGCTCTTGACACGCAGGCTTTCTGTCTGAAATACCAATGAGAAAGGGATGGGCTCCAGCTCTGCTTGAGCAGCTTGTGAGGACAAGAGAGTGAATGGAAAACAGAAGTCCTGGTGCAGCTAAAACATGGTCTTGACTCAACCATTCTGGCTTTCGAGCAGTTTCGGAGCAGAGTCTGGTTCAGGCTGAGCTGCAAGACTGCAGTCAGATGAGCTCTGACCTTGGTCTGGTACCTGTGCTGGCAGTCAGGCTTCCTGAGGAAAAGGAACTGGAAAATGCACTGGGTAGACACATTCAGTTGGTTCTTTCCTTTTCCAAAGAGTCCTGAACTGTCACAAAGCTCCAGGTGATGCTTTCAACCAGCCTTTCCTTCATGCTGGCCCTTGCAGAGATGGGCTGAGTCCCACCAAGGCTCTTGTTGTAGGTGAGCAAGTTTGTTGCCTCTCCAAAAGGCTGGACTTGTATCCCAGGTACCAATCTTGATGGTGCTGGAAGCAAATGAGTTGAACCAAGGCTCTGGCTTTCTGGATGAGGTACTCAAGCCCCTGTGCCTGATTGCCTGTTGGGTTGTGTCCATATTGTGTCTTGTTCTGTCAGCGTTACCGCTTGACTCATCCCAGTGCCTGTTGCTAAGACGTACACAAAGCCCATGAAAGAGCCCCTCTGGGAGAGGCAGTGCTGCTCTGGAAGGCTTTTCCTTTCTCTTTCTCCAGTGAAAGTTCAGTTGGTGGCTTAAAGAGGAAAAAATAAGCGTCGCAGCCTTTGTAGAAGAGCCACAAACACATCCGTGGAAGTGGCCATTCTGGTCGGGTCTGTGGAGCCACAAGAGTCCCTGCATAAATTCCACTTTGGATGGATCTGAAAGCCCCACATGAATAATCCAAGTGCTGATCATAGAATCATAGAACGGTTTGTAATGGAACAGACCTTGAAGGTCCAATCCCCCTGCCATGGGCAGGGACACCTTGCACCAAATCAGGCTGCTCAAAGCCCCGTCCAACCTGGCCTTGAACACCTCCAGGGATGGGGCAGCCACGACCTCCCTGGGCAACCTGTGCCAGTGTCTCACTACTCTCATTATGAAGAATTTCTTCCTAATATCTAATCTAAATCTTTATCCTTGCAATTTAAAGCCATTCCCCTCTTCCTATCACTACCAGCCCTTGTGAAGAGTCCCTCCCGAGCTTTCCTGGAGCCCCTTCAGGTACTGGAAGGCTGCTATGAGGTCTTCCCGCAGCCTTCTCTTGCACAACTCCAACTCTCTCAGCCTGTTCTCATAGCAGAAGTGCTTCAGCTCTCTGATCATCTTAATGGGCTCCTTGAGACCCGCTCCAGCAGTTCCATGTCCTTATGTTGGTGATTCCAGAACTGGACACAGGACTCCAGGTGGGGTTTTAGGAGAACGGAGTTGAGCGGGAGAATCCCCTCCCTGGCCCTGCTGCCCACGCTGCTTTTGATGCAGCCCAGGACATGTGTGGCCTTCTGGGCTGTGAGCGCACGTTACTGCTTCCTATTGAACTTCTCAACAATCAGCACCCCAAGTCCTTCTCTTCAGGCCTGCTCTCAGTCACGTCACTGATCTCTTCCTCAACCAGTAATGAGGATCTCGGGCAGCTTTAGGAATGGGATCACTGGCACTAATATACTTTAACTTTTTCCCTTATGTGTGTAAAGAGGAGACCCTGTTGCAGTGCAAAACTTGTAAAAGATATTTTAAAAATAATCCCAGATCATCTTCAATCCCAAATTACTGCTGATATGACTTAAATGAGGTATCCTTATCTTCCCAGTGCTCATGTGGGAGCATTGTGTTCCTCCTGATCCCTCTGTGCCCAAGCAGTGGTGACATGTCAGACCCTGCAGGGCAGTGTTGGCAAGATGGGTCTGTCTGCTGTGGCACGAGAGCTGGTAGGTCTACCAGGTACCACATCCTGGAGCTGCTGGTGGAAATGGCTTCTCTGAGTTGCCCAAGCCTTAATAGCTTTAAGATCCTTGGCTTAGGCTTGTGAGGTGCGTCGTACATTGCAGATTAGGCAGCATCTTTCTCTAGGCCTGCTGCACAAACCTGTTTTTAATCTGGTGCAGGGATCAGCAGACTGGAGAACACCACAGCTTTCACTTCACCTTCATTTACACCTCTCTGGTCTGGAAAGGCCTCGGTGCTTGCTTCCTTGGATGTTTGGGAGTGGGATGTTGTGCCTTCTGATAGGTGTTCATCACCTGCTTTCTGTGCTCCGGCCAACCTGGGTTATTAGACGTGAATGTTGGGTGTAATTAAGCTGTCTCATTTAGCCCCAGCAGATGAACACCGTGTCCCTGCTGGGTTTTCACTCCTTGCAGGCATTGAACTAAAGCTTCTTACCTGCCAGCTGCCTCCCCACCTTAAACCTATATAAATCCCTTGCAAAGAGGCAGATTCGCTTTCTGTAGGAGCAGAGCAGCCAGCTCTTGGGTCCAAAATATATTTAATTGTATCAGCACAGGCCTTGCTGCTTGAAGGGCCTAAATAATTAATGGCCTCAAGTTGCACCAGGGGAGGTTCAGACTAGACATCAGGAAAAATGTCTTCACTGAAAGGCTGGTCAGGCACTGACAAGAGGCTGCCCAGGGAGGTGGAGTCCCCATCCCTGGAGGTCTTTAGAAGACAGGTAGATGAGTTTCTGAGGGACATGGTTTAGTAAGTGGATAGGTACGGTTGGACTCTATGATCTTAGAGGTCTTTTCCAACCAGATGATTCAGTGATTTGAATTAGAGGTCAGGGTGATGATGAGGACCAAGCAAAGCATCACGGTCCCTGGCATCATCCCCTGGCAGCAGGGGGATGCAGCGAGTAATGCTTTCTGCTGTTTGCATGGCCAAGCAGAGCGCTGAGTCCTGCTCTTTGGAGTCCAGCGTGGTCAACATAGGCTGGAGGTGGGAGACGCTTGCAGGCCGTGTGTAGCTTCTTGCTCACCACAGCCCAGCTCTATCTTTCTAAGAAAGCTTGTGCTGTGCCAGATCCCGTTCCCAAAAGTGAAGGGAGTTTAGTGTGGAATCCTCCCCTCGGTGCCGTTAGATGGATCCACACTGGCTCAGGTTCCTGTCCGTCTGCCTGAGCCTTTCTGAACTGCTGCCCTACTTGGAGAACATCCATGTACACCTACTTGCTTCCCTCTGTTCTCGAAGGCTTCTGTGAGCCGAGGGTCTGTTCCTGGCCAGTTTGTGCAAGCCAGGAAAGAGCTGATGGTCTTCAGTGAACATGGAAACACTGATACCTCCAAGTTACCCCTGACTTCTGATTTTCTGCATTTGTGCCCAGCATGATGTCTCCCCATTTCTGGTTGGTGTTTCTCCCTGCTTCTGCGCTCCTTGGCCATTTGGAGTGGCCGAGCGGTGCTGCAGACATCGATTGCTGGAAGACTTGCTCTGTCATTCATTTGGCAACGCAACACGAGCTCTCAGGAGCCCAGTGTAACCCAAACTGGCCAAAGCAGTGGATTATGGTAGCACAGCGTGATTGTAATTTGCCTGGAGATTGTGTTCCACCCCAGCTGCATCCCTGGAGCTTTCCCTGCTGTGTCTCGCTGCCGTTCTCTCCATCAGCAGCTGCTCCATTCTACCCAAGGTTGCTGTTTACAAAGTCCCGAAGCCACAGATTTGAACTCTTGATGCTTCCCTTTTTTATTTGCAGTCCAAACTCTTCCCAACCCTTCCCTTATCAGCACGGGCTGTTTGTTTTCCTCGTTCCCTGACCCACACGACATAACAACACATTGAGCGATTCCCAGATGCAGCCTTGAGCCCGGTGGATGGGATCGGCCAGTGCAGCCGGCAAAAGGAATTGCTGAGCTGGGAGGATAAATCTATTGTGTGTCTGTTGTGTTTTATCACTGTGCTGTTGCCTCATCAGCCACAAAGGGAAGCGATGGCGACAGGCCTGCACGAGATTTCAACGCTTTAGGGCTCTGCAGGAGCCTGGGTGATGGAAGGAGCCTGTTAAATGAGCCTTGGATAAAACAGCATAGTTGTTCCTCCTCCTTAATTCCCGTACTGGTGTTTAATGGATGTGAAATACGATTGAAAAGGTACTCAAGACCTCTTAGATCTTTTGCTGGTACCCAGGTTTGCTCCAGGGGGATGGTCTTAAGCGAGCATGGAAACACAAATACCTCCGAGTTACCCCTGACTCCCTGGGTAGGCAACTGTCTTGAGGGCATGTGGGCTCACCGGGAAGTGATGGGTGAGAAGATAGGACACTTCAAAGCATTTCTTGCTCTTAAACGGGGGAAGGATATCAGCTGACATCTGGAATGAAGAACATCATAGCTTCTGCAGCTTTTACTGTAACTCTGTCCCTCTGGTTGATATTTATCTTGTTTGGAAATCCTGGTTGGTTTCCTTGTGACTCAGCTCCAGCGTGGTTGTTGTCAGTCCTGTAGCACCATCTGGCAGAGCTGGTGAGCCAGGGTTTTGGAAGATGATCCAGGAGAAATAAAACTGCAGGTTAGAGCAAAGAGTCAAACCAGAGCCCTGGCATGGAGCTCTGAAATTCAGTTTAAGTGAGGAGATCCCACTGGTGGGCGTTGGAAGAGGCTGCCCAGGGAAGTGGTAAAGTCTCCATCACTGAAGTGGTTTAAAAAACGTGTAGGTGTGGCACTTCAGGTTTAGTAGGCATGGTGGTGTTGGGCTGACATTTGGACTGGATGATCTTAGAGGTATTTTCCAGCCTTAATGATTCTATGATTCTCTGGTGGTGCTCCTGGTGTGATAGTCCCACATTGCATGTGGTAAATCATTAGCGTTTCAAGTATAAAAGTGCCCTGTACTTTCACTTGGGCAATCCCTCAGTGCTGTGTGGCTTGTGGTGCTCTCAGAGCGTCCTAACACAGGGTTTGGTGCAACCGTGTCTCCTGTGAAGGTCTCTGCTTGCTTCAGCCTGTCTGGATAAAGCAGATGGGCCTTGTGGGCTGTGAGGGATCTGGAGTCTGCTGGAAGGGGCAGCTGATGGCTCGTGGAGAGGTTTTGTAGGAAGTCCTGTGGCTCACTCTGTTCACGATCCACGTGATGATCACAAAGCTGTGGAATCACCCACAACCTCGTGGCCCATTCTTGCCATGCACCAGCGCTGGCATTGCTTTCCAGGGCCGTGGCTGAATTCCCATGGCATCCAGGTGGGCCTCAGGCTGGCCAGCAGCCCTTTGCTGTCCCAGCAGGGAGGACTTGCCCGTTGCCATCTGGAAGAGCAAGAACAGCAATCCTCACCAACTCTCCATGAAACTATGGATGCTGAGATGGTTCAGAACCAAATAAACCCTCCTGCAAGCTGCTTTTACCATGGGTTGCTCTTTGAAGGTCAAGATGGTTTTAAAGCTTCCTTAACATCGAGGATTTGATTTGACTATGATTTTAAAGGTCTTCTCCACTCTAAAAAAATCTGTAATTTAATGCAGTTAGGATTTGCAAGTGATGTAAAGGGTAATGAGGGCCTACAGGAAACCTGGGGAGGGACTCTTGATCGGGGAGTGCAGGGATGGGACGAGGAGGAATGGTTTTAAGCTGAAAGAGGGGAGATGGAGATGAAATATTATGAAGAAAAGTTTTCTTGTGAGGTTGGTGAGGCCCTGGCACAGATTGCCCAGAGAAATTAAATTATGGTTGCCCCATCCCTGGAGGTGTTCAAAGCCAGACTGGATGGTCTTGGAGCAGCCTGGTCTAGTGGGATGTGCCCATGCCCAATGGCAGAGGTGTTTGACCTGGAAGGGTTTTGAGATCCCTTCCAACCCAAACCGTTATGTGCTTCTATAAACAATTCATAGTGGGAGATTTTGTGTTCCTCCTGTGGTTTGGCTGGGTGCACTCACCAGTATCCATACTGGCCGCTATTGTCGTTGGAAGCAAGGCTCCTGCACGGCACAGTGGGGAGGAAGTGACACACAGGAGAGTCCCAAGCACTCAAGAGGTGCGAGACACGCGGAGTAAACACGAAGGAGCTCATGGAGATGCAGATCTCTGCCAGGAGGGCTGAGCTGCTGCTTCTGTTGAATGAACGGCTCCTGGACAAGCTGATCTGCGGTGGTGGCATCGCTCCACAGCTGGATGAGGGGTTTCCAGGCTGAATGGAAGGGAATGTGGGATGGGGCTGGGATCTACAGATTAGATAATGCTGGCGGTAAACGCGAACTCGATGTGATGGGATTCTGCCTTTGAAGAGGTTTGAGAGGGGAAAAAAAAGTAAAACCACCCCTAAGCATGGAAGCATTTAAGTTCTTGTTAAGCTTTCTGGCTTGGGAATGGCAGAGCTGGTGACTGGAGAGCTGCAAAGTGGTGTTTTTAGTGGGGATTTAGCTGTGCCAGCCCTCAGCTGGTTCTGCAAACTACGACTTGAGTCTCTGTGTGAGCCTCGTGGTGTGCAATTCAGACAGAGCAGCTGATCGGCTGCTCCAGGGGATCTCAGTGGCTTTAATCACAGTGGGTACATAGCAAGGATAGCAAAGTGGCTGCTGAGATGCTCCCAAATGGCTTGTTTTCTCATTTGTGCTACCTCTGTCCTCTTAAGAGCAGCTCTTGCCTGTCTTGCATGTCCCAAATATCAAAGACTGGGGTTCTGAGGCGACTTTCTGGAGTCCTTTAGGCAAGGTTTTATGTTCCTGGTGTCACCCATAAAGGTACTGCCTCTCTGTGAACATTCTTAATCTGACAGCTGGTGATTTAGGAGCGTGGCTTTTCCTAAGGTAGCCCAAACTTCCCAGAAATATCCTCAGGGGAGCCCTGGTGGGTGTGGAGTTAAAACATCCTGGTTGGCTGCTCGGAGCAGGGAACAAATCTTGTAAGTGGTTAATCCATCTCAAATAAATGCTTTCAGCATGGTTGTCTTCATTGTGGAGTGAGACAACCACTGTGTTTGCCAAGGACTGTGCATGGCTTAACAAGTCCAGGCGTGCAGTCAGCTGTCAGAACTCGCTCTGTGAGGGAGCATCCTTGGGAAAAATGGAGCAGCTAACATATCCCTCTCGTCGTTTCTTGTTTCCTCTCTCTGCAGGAATGCATCCTGTCTGGAATCATGTCAGTGAATGGAAAGAAAGTCCTTCACATGGACCGTAACTCTTACTATGGAGGGGAAAGCGCATCCATTACACCCCTGGAGGATGTAAGTACGGAGGTGGACGCCCACATGTTGTGTCCTCTCCCCACCACAGAACGAGGGCTTCATTTCAAGCTGCCCCAGGGATGGTTTTGAAGTAATTATTCCTAAGGATTGCCTTTGAGTAAGGAAGCTTTATGGCACTTCCACCCCAGCGGGGGAGAAGCTTGATGGTAAAACTCATCAGCTAAACAGTTACTCCCATGCAAATGTTGGCCTAATGAACCCGTGCCTCGATGTTGTGCCTGGTGCTTGACCTGTGAGCACTTCCAACTCCATGGGTGGCTTCTCCTTTGGTTACAGCTCGCACTCTGCGAGTGTGAAGCCCCTAAAGCTGTTAGTGAGGCTGATTAATTGGATGTCAGGAAATCACTGCTCTCCTTGCTGCCTAACTGGGTTAAATATTTATACTGGAGCATCTGATTTAAGTGCGTGGAGGAGCCTCCCTCTCCAAAGCGTTTTGATCAGGTTACCTTTAGCAATGTTAAACAGCATTTTGATTCAGCAGGTCATAAATTCCCCAGCTTTAAGCCCTGGAGGAAGAGAGACTGGATGGGCAGAACAAAGCTGCCCAATTCTTACTGTGAAAATTTACTGGGTGTGCTTTGTGCATTGCATCGCAAATCAAACCGGAGCTCAAAAGCTCCCTGTGAAGAGCTTGTATTCATCTGGGGAGATGTGGGGGTGGAAAGTGTGTCTACGTGTGGGAGAAATCATTCCTGTAGCTGTTTCCTCTGCTATAATGAGTTTTGTATTCTCTCTGAAGCTCTACAAAAGGTTTAACCTACCAGGAACTCCACCAGAATCCATGGGGCGAGGAAGGGACTGGAACGTGGACCTAATTCCAAAATTCCTTATGGCTAACGGTAAGAGATTCCGAACCACCCAGTCTGATTTGTACGTGTAGCCTGGGTTTGTGCTCAGTGCTGTAATCGAGTCAGCCCTTTGGCTCCCTCTGAAAGACCTGTGGAAGCACGAATCATGGAATCATGGAATCGTTTGGGTCAGAAGGGACCTCAAAGCCCATCCAATTCCAACCTCCCTGCCATGGGCAGGGGCACCTCCCACCAGATCAGGCTGCTCAAAGCTCCATCCAACCTGGCCTTGAACACCTCCAGGGATGGGGCAGCCACAGCTTCTCTGGGCAACCTGTGCCAGGGCCTCCCCACCCTCATCCTGAAGAATTTCTTCCTAATGTCTAATCTCAATCTTCCCTCTTGCAATTTAAAGCCATTCCACCTCGTCCTTTCGCTACAGGCCTTTCTAAAGAGCCCCTCCACAGCTTTCCTGGAGCCCCTTCAGGTACTGGAAAGCTGCTGTGAGGTCTCCCTGGAGCCTTCTCTTGTCCAGGCTGAACAACCCCAACTCTCTCAGCCTGTCCTCGTAGCAGAAGTGCTCCAGCCCTCTGATCATCTTTGTAACCTCCTCTGGACCTGTTCCAACAGTTCCATATCCTTGTTCTATTGGGGATTCCTGAATTGGACACAGGACTCCAGGTGGGGTCTCATGAGAGCAGAGCAGAGGGGCAGAATCCCCTCCTTCACCCTGTTGCCCACGCTGCTTTGGATGCAGCCCAGGACACGGGTGTCCTGGGCTCTGAGCGCACGTTGCCGGCTCATATTGAGCTTCTCACCCGTCAGCACCCCAAGTCCTTCTCCTCAGGGCTGCTCTCAGTCACGTTGTTCCCCATCCTGTATTGAAACAGCAGATTGCCCCAATCCAGGTGTAGGACCTTGGCCTTGTTGAACCTCATGAGGTTCACACAGCCCCAGCTCTCCAGCTTGTCCAGGTCCCTCTGGATGCCATCCTGTCCTTCTGTGTGACAACTGCCCCACTCAGCTTGGTGTCACCTGCAAACTTGCTGTGGGTGCACACGATCTCCCTGTCAGTCCCGCTCTGTCAGGCTCACTCAAGGTGCTCTGTCTGTGTTGGTGCCGAAAGCACAGCAGTTTCCACCCTCTGATTTGTTTTGGCTGTGGACCTTTCAAACTCTGAAGGTGATTCTGGCTCGGAGTGCGCAGCACTGACATGTCTGGAAGGTCTGGACAGCCCTTTTCCAACATCCATTTTTCCAACATCTGTTTTTTCCAAAGCGTTTGTGTTTCTAACCAGAGTTAATGCCGTGAATTGTGCATTGTTGTTGTTCCATGGCTTAGGAAGAAACAGTTGATTCCATGGTGACTGCTAATGCCCTTTGTTCCTGTTTTATGGCTTGTAGACTCTGTCATTCCTTATTGATGCTGCAAATCCTCATTCTTTAGTCCATGTCCCAGTGTTGGGACAGGTCTTTTATACCAAATCCACTGTCGGTGAAGTGTTATCAGTGCCAACAAGTTGAGGGGCGACTCTTTTTGTCAAATCCTAACCCATTGCTGCTGGAGTCTTGTCCTTGGAACACAAGGTGATGGATGTATTGTGTAGCGCCCACCTTGCTCAAGGATAAAGTAGGGGAAGGCTTGCTTTGAGTCCAGACTTGATGATTTTCCAACCAAAACCATTCTGTGGTTACTCTGTTCTCAGTAGGTTATGCCACAGGATGGGGTTTACTCAGGAGACTGGTGGAAATGGCAGGAGTGACCAGGAAGCAAATAATGGCCCGGAAGAAGGCTTTAAAAACTGTCTCTACCTGACACTCCCTGTCTGCTACACAAAGGTGTTAAGAGCTGTGAGGGTTGAACGTTGTGCTGCCATGGAAGGATTTCTGTGTAGGAAGAGAGGTAGAATTGTAGAATGGTTTGGGTTGGAAGGGACCTCAAAGCCCATCCAGTTCCAAACCCCTGCCATGGGCAGGGACACCTCCCACTGGTTACTCATGGCCCCATCCAACCTGGCCTTGAACACCTCCAGGTATGGGGCAGCCACAACTTCTCTGAGCAGCCTGTGCCAGAGCCTCCCCACCCTCACAGGAAAACATTTCTTCCTAAGATCTCATCTCAGTCTCCCCTCTTTCAGCTGAAAACTGTAACCCTTTATCCTATCCCTGCACTCCCCGATCAAGAGCCCCTTCCCAGCTTTCCTGGAGCCCCTTCAGGTACTGGAAGGCTGCTTTAAGGTCTTCTTGGAGCTTTCTGCCCTCTGGAAGAGCTAGTGAAAAACACTTCACTTGTGGCTTCTGGCTCCAGCCCAACCGGTTGACTTGTGCCAAACCTCCTTTCCAGGTCAGTTGGTAAAGATGCTGCTCTACACAGAAGTCACTCGCTACTTGGACTTCAAGGTGATTGAGGGGAGCTTCGTCTACAAGGGAGGAAAGATCTACAAAGTTCCTTCTACTGAGGCAGAAGCTTTGGCATCCAGTGAGTAGCTGCACCTTACTTTGTTTGCTTCTGAGGCCACCACCGCTAAACAAAGCAGTGGATCTCGGGATATTCTGTGCTCATGCCAGAAAGAAATCCTGCTCCTCACGTGGTGCTGTGTGTAGACTCCATCTCTGTAACAAGCTCTGCTTAGCCTTGGATTCTTCTGCAGCTCGTGTGACTTCAAACACAACTTGCAGTTGAGTCTTGGGCTTCCTGAGCCTTGTCTTACTGATTTCTTGGAGCTTTCAGATGAAGCTGGCCAGGCTGCCTGTTCTGTGGCTCATCTGGTGGGAATGTGGCAGGATGTTACTTCCTCAGGAGGTCACATTTGGGGATTATCCTCCCAGCTCTGCCATAAGGATTTAAAGTTGGATGGAGAGATGTGTGTGGAAAGTTGTCACGTTTGTCAGCAGGCAAATTGGGATGAGTAAGTTTGACGTGCAGCACCTCACTCAGATCTTAATTGTCTGCTTAAATGTCACTCTGAGTAGAACTACTGATGGTTCCTTATGGAGATACATCAGGAGCTTGTGGAGGCCTCTCCGTGAGCTTCAGATGGAGGATGCTTCCAGAAGCATCTCTGAAAAGTCTCGTGGTGAAGCAGCTCCTGCAGAAAAGGCTCTGATAGGCAGCTTGTCTGCATGTCAGAGCCTTCCTTATGGCAACTACTCCTGTAATCAGCCATTCCTTCAGTTTGGCCACCTTGCTCATCCAGAGTCTCTTAGGCAGAAGCAGGAGATGCCATTGGTGCTGTCTGTGCCTTTGTATCATCAAGTCCAGTCCTGCTGCTCCAATTGTAGAAAATTACATATATGGTGCCTTGCTTCATCTTGCATTTGGAATTCTGACCCCTGTTGCATTTTGTAGTTCCTTGGTGAGGCTGTAGGAGAGCCCAGCACCACTTGCTTTGATAGGAAGTGTGGTAGATGCCAAACACAGGTCTGTGCCGAGTGTTGCACCAGGCCAAGCAGAACCTGCTCTCCGTGCTTTCCCCGTAGCTGGGAGCAGCTGTAGAGGCTGAGCCTCCAGCCACACCTTGGAAGAAGTGAGCTGTGCCATCCTTTACTGTCCAGTGCTCCAGGACAGCTCCCTGTGTGTACCTGTTGGTGTCTCCTGCTTGAGCACATGGCCTTGGTTTGCCCTCAAGGCCAGACTCTGCGCTATCTGGTGATGTTTGCGACACTCAGCCGTTGTACCCACCTCTGATGCTCTGTGGCAGTGGGAAAGCCATTTAATCTCCTTGAGTTCTGACAAAATCCCTTGGGTTTAGGCTTAATGGGCTTGTTCGAGAAACGCCGGTTCAGGAAATTCCTAGTGTACGTCGCCAGCTTCGATGAGAACGACCCCCGGACTTTCGAAGGCGTCGATCCCAAGAAGACCACCATGCGTGACGTGTATAAGAAGTTTGACCTGGGACAGGATGTTATAGACTTCACGGGCCATGCCCTGGCACTCTACAGGACTGACGAGTAAGTGCGGGTTCGGCCGGGTTCGGTCGCAGCCAGGAGTGTGAGGATTGTGGAGTCGCGATGGGATCTCTGTCTCCGGGTGTTGCATGGGTCTTAAGACACTGGGTCCTCTGCTGGTGGGATGTTTGAACTTGGTGGGGTTAATGAATTATCTCCTTCCTGAGTAACCCCCCTCAGGACACAAAGTGCTTCTAAAAGGCAACTTCCAGGGAAATGCTTGCCAGGAGGAGCCAGAGGGTGGGGAAGGAAGCTTCACGGGAAGGCAGGGTGTTGCTCTCCGAGTGTGTTCTGCTGCAGGTCTTGGTTTCTGACGTTGCCAATGCTGTGTCTGCCCTCTCCAGTTATCTAGATCAACCCTGCCAAGAAACAATCAACAGGATTAAGCTCTACAGCGAGTCGCTGGCCAGATACGGGAAAAGCCCATACCTTTATCCCCTCTACGGCCTTGGCGAGCTGCCCCAGGGATTTGCAAGGTGAGAACTTGGCTTTGAACTCCGGTGTTTCCTCAACCCTGCCGTGGGGGAGATCAGATGTGGGGTCAGTGCTCTGGCTTCCAGAACACCACAGAGCATAAAAACACTGTGGTTGTTAGTGGTTTTCTTGCTGTCTTCACCAAGAAGTGATTCCTCCATGTGAGGTTCCTGCTTTCCAGGCTCGTTTACTGCAATTCCTATTAGTGGGGGTCCTTCTGGGTTTGCTCAGAGATGCCGTTAGCAGCTTCTTTATCCAAGAAGTGGGATTTGCCGACCTGGAGTAGCCTCTGGGATTTGCACTGTTGGACTGGCTGGGCTGCATCAAGGAGATTGTGGCTGGGGGCAGCTCTGATTTGCTCTCAACACCAGCAGGTGCCTTGCAGAAAGAACAGCAGCCCCTGTGTAGGAGGTCAAGCAGCAGTTTTTGAGGAAGTTTCAGTTGAATGTGGGGTTTCTTCAAGTGAAACAGAACTGGGGGAGCTGAGAGGGCTGTTAAAAACCAAGCATGTAGCTGTGAAAGATGCTGAAGCGGGTTCCCTCTTGCAGGCTAAGTGCCATTTATGGAGGCACCTACATGCTGAACAAGCCCATCGAGGAGATCGTGATAGAGAACGGCAAAGTGGTTGGTGTGAAGTCTGAAGGGGAGGTACGATGCCTTCCGGTTCCTTCCTTGCTCCCCACCCCATCCCTTCCTCTCAGAATCTTAGCTGCTGGACCAAATGCAGTAGGAAACCCCTCATCAAAGCCCTGGGAGCAGAACTGCGTGGCCAGTGCTGGTTTTCCCCATGCCAACTTATGTCCATGTTCCCATGGAGGAGTGAGTGGTGAGGAGTACAGAACAGCAGAATCACAGAATGGTTTGCTTTGGAAGGGACCTTAAAGATCATCCAGTTCCAACCCCCCTTTCATGGGCAGGGACACCTCCCACCAGACCAGGCTGCTTAAGGCCCCATCCAACCTGGCCCTGGACACCTCCAGGGAAGAGGCACCCATGACTTCCCTGGGCAACCTGTGCCAGGGCCTCACCACCCTCATTGTGAAAAATTTCTTCTTAATGTCTAATCAAAATCTTTCCCCTTCCAATTCAGAGCTGTTCCCCCTCGCCCTATCACTGCAAACCCTTGTAAAAAGTTCTCTCCCCAGTAGATGTACTCCATGGGGTGGCAGGGTTCTCTTTGGTTCAGCCAGCTTGGTTTGTTCAGAAAGGAACTGCAGCCTTTCTGCAGCTTCACCTCAACTTGGCAATATAGAATCATAGAATGGTTTGAATTGGAATGGGCCTTAAAGCCCATCCAGTTCCAGTCATGACAGGGGAAGGACACCACTGGATCAAGTTGCGTTACGAAGCCAGTGAGGGTGCTGTGAGCTGCTCCCAAGCTGTAAGTGCTCTCAGCTGGAGCAGGCACTTGGTAGGATGGTTCAGCACTTGCTGGTTGGGTAACTTGTCCCTTCTGGGGAGGGGATGATGTCCTCACAGTGAGGGTGATAGTCTCTGCTATAGGCAGATGTGCCCAAGTTCAGGCTGCCCAGAGGCTTCAAATTGGCCTAATCTTCAACTAATGCTGCAAAAATAAGTTCTTGTGTGAACTGGTCGATACTTATCTTATTGGTTCAGCCTTGACTGCTGTGGATCTGTGGGAGTGAGTCCAGAGGAGCCCACAGAGATGATCTGAGGGCTAGAGCACCTCCCATGCGAGGAAAGGCTTGAGAGACTTGGGGTTATTCAGCCTGTAAAAGAGAAGGCTCCAAGGAGACCTTGGAGCAGTCTTCCAGTAGTGAAAGGGGCTCCAGGAAAGCTGGAGAGGGCCTCTTGATCAGGGAGTGCAGGAATAGGATGATAGGGAAGGGTTTTAAGCTGAAAGAGGGGAGATTGAGATGAGATCTTAGGAAGAAATGTTTTCCTGTGAGGGTGGGGAGGCCCTGGCCCAGGTTGCCCAGAGAAGTCACGGCTGCCCCATCCCTGGAGGTGTTCAGGGCCAGGTTGGACGAGGCTTTGAGCAACCAGATCCAGTGGGAGGTGTCCGTGCCCATGGCAGGGGGTTGGAACTGGATGGACTTTAAGGTCCCTTCTAACCCAGACCATTCCATGGTTCTTTAAGTGGTGGTCCTAGACTGGAAGGACTGGGTTCTGTGGTGGTCAGAGCTTAACTGTGCACTCAGTGACCAGGGATTGATCACGCAGGTCTGTGTAGTCCCTCAAGAGTCTTGGATTGTCCAAGCTGAGGCATGATGGTGGCAGTGAAGTAAAGACCTCCTGCAGGAAGAGCCACCTCAAACCACTCTTGGTTCTCCCCCAAACTGGCTGGTTTCACACCTCCACGTGGTGGTCCCCTGAGCTCCATCTGTCCCTGCAGGTTGCTCGCTGCAAACAGCTCATCTGCGACCCCAGCTACGTCTCGGACCGCGTAACGAAGGTCGGCCAGGTGATTCGGGTAATCTGCATCTTGAGCCACCCCATCAAGAACACAAACGATGCCAACTCGTGCCAGATCATCATTCCACAGAACCAGGTCAACCGAAAATCAGGTGCGTGGAGAGCGGAGGCTGCCAGGTCGCGCATGGGTCTCCTCCCGCTGAGGGTGAGGCTGGGAGGCTGCTGAATGGCCTTGGTAGTTGTAGACATTGTTCAGGGGGGAAGAAACCTTTAAAATAATGGAGTCCAACCATAAACCTGCCAACCCCACCACTGAACCACATCCTGAAGTGCCACATCCACATGGCTTTTAAATCCCTCCAGGGATGAGGACTCGCCCACCTCCTTGGGCAGCCTCTGCCAGTGCTTGACAACCCTTTCCATGAAGAATTTTTCCTTATATCCAGTCTTGGAGCTCCCCTGATTCAACTGAAGGGCATTTCCTCTCATCCTATTAACTTGTTACGTGGGAGCAGAGCCCGAACCCCACCCAGCTCCAACCTCTTTTCAGGACTGCAGAGAGCAATGAGGTCTCTCAGCCTCCAGTTCTGAAGACTAAACAGCCCTGGGTCCCTCAGCTGCTCCCAGAACCCCTGTTCTTCAGACCCTTCCCCTGCCCCGCTCCCCTTCTCTGGACACGCTCCAGCCCCTCCAAGTCTTTCTTGGAATGTGTGGCCCAAAACTGAACCCAGGATTTGAGGTGCAGCCTCCCCAGCACCGAGTCCAGGGGGCGATCCCTTGCGCCATGGCCACGCCATGGCTGATCCAAGCCAGGATGCTGTTGGCCACTTGGCCACCCTTCTGGCTCGTGTTCAGCCCCTGTCAGCCACGAGGCCCCGTTTCAGTGTAGGTGGAGGAGACCAGGGCACCTGTGGCTGGAAAGCCAAGTGAGGAACCTGCTGAAGGAGGTGCCTGAGCTGGGAGAAGTGGGCGAGGAACAGGAGATGAGCTGGGAGGAGGGGAGGGCTGAGAAAAGGAGGGGAAATGCTTCTTCACCCTTGAAGGAGGGAAGAGCTGGCTGTGACGGATCCTGCTGGATTTTGGGAGCTGTCCCAGCCATAGGAAGTTGAAGTTTGGGGGGCTCATGGGGCTGCTGGTGGCTGGGCCCATCAACCAAGAGCCTGAGACTGCAGGGCAGGGACAGAGCTCATTCCAGCGTGGCCTTAAAGAAGGCAACAAGGTGGGAGGTGTCAGGGGAGCAGGAGGAGGTGCGTGAGGAACGTGTGAGCCAGAGAAGGTTCAGGGCTGAGCCAGTGCTGTCCTGTGCCTCCCCAGATATCTACGTGTGCATGATCTCCTCTGCACACAACGTGGCAGCGCAGGGCAAGTACATTGCCATTGCCAGCACTACTGTGGAGACCGCGGACCCGGAGAAGGAGATCAAGCCAGCTTTGGACCTCTTGGAGCCCATCGAGCAGAAGTAAGGCCTCGAGGAGCCCCCTCTCCCCCCTCCTCACCTCGCTCTGCTGCAAGTGCTCGGGCTGGAGGTGGCAGGCAGAGGGGATGTGAAGGCCACTGGCCTGCACAGAGGTGTTGGAACTCTGAATTCCCTCTGCACCCCGGCTGTGCAGTGCCTTGGAATTGAGCCGGTCTCCTGCCCGTGCCGATGCTCCCAATGCACTCATAGAATTATGGAATGGTTTGGGTTGGAAGGCACCTCAAAGCCCATCCAGTTCCAACACCCCTGCCATGGGCAGGGACACCTCCCACTGGATCAGGTTGCTCAAAGCTCTATCCAACCTGGCCTTGAACACCTCTGGGATGGGGCAGCCACAGCTTCTCTGGGCAACCTGTGCCAGTGTTTCACCACTGTCCTTGTGAAGAATTTATTCCCAATGTCTAATCTAATCTAAATCTTCCCCCTTCCAAATTAAAGCCATTCCCCCTTGTCCTGTCACTCCAGGCCCTTGTACGAAGTCCCTCCCCAGCTTTCCTGGAGCCCCTTCAGGAATGAGGCCTCCCCAGAGTCTTTTCTTCTCCAACCCCAACTCTCTCATCCTGTCCTTGTAGCAGAGGTGCTCCAGCCCTCAAATCATCTCTGTGGCCTCCTCTGGACCCACTCCAACAGTTCCATATCCTTGTTCTGTTGGGGATTCCTGAACTGGGCACAGGACTCCAGGTGGTGTCTCAGGAGAGGAGAATAGAGAGAGAGAATCCCCTCCCTTGCCCTTCTGGTTACACTTCTTTGGATGCAGCCCAGGACACGATTGTTTTCTGGGCTCTGAGCGCACATTGCCGGCTCCTGTCCAGCTTCTCGTCCACCAGCACCCCAGGTCCTTCTCCTCAGGGCTGCTCTCAATCATGTTCCAACTGTGGCATCTGAAGCTCTTCTCTCCCCTCCTTCTAGGTTTGTCAGCATCAGTGACCTGTTTGCTCCCACTGACTTGGGAACCGAGAGCCAGGTTGGTAGGGGCCGAGCTCGCGGTCCAGGGGGGGTGTGGGGCGAGGCCCAGCGCTGAACTGCTCCTTCTCCTTCCAGATCTTCATTTCTCGCACCTACGATGCCACCACTCACTTCGAGACGACGTGCGATGACATCAAAGATATTTATAAGAGGATGATGGGATCAGAGTTTGATTTCGAAGAGATGAAACGCAAGAAAAACGATATCTACGGGGAGGAGGAGCAGCAGTAATGAGCATCTAATTAGGAGAAAATTAAATCGGCTAATATGAATATATTAAGGAACTTAATGAACACTGTATGAAATTCAATATTGTAAGGCCTGCTTTTGTAATCCCATCTCTGAGAGATTCGAAGAGTCCTGCACTGGTAATGTTCCCCTTTTGGATATCATGTGTTTAATTCTTTCATTCTAGTAGGGCTGCTGTCCAGAATCTGGCGAATCCCCGCCCGTTTTCCTGATTAACCTGGGAAGGGAAAGGCAGACCAAGCCTGGTTTTGTTTTCTTTTCTTTTCGCAGACGTAGACGTTGGTGCCGATTTGAAATAACTCATTGCCAGCTGTGTCTGACCGTGTGTTTTAACTCATTTGTAAAAACATCCTTCACAAATCATGTGCTTCTGGTGAGCTAAAGTAGCTGTGACAGTTGTCACTTCCAACCCCGCCATCCAGGGAGGTAGAAACCGAGCACTCCATTATTGTGGACAGCATCCCTAAAAGCCTCTTCCCATCAATCTTAACTCTGTGGCAAAGTTGTATTCTGGACAAAGCCCACATCTATTGTAGCAGCGAATGTTGGCTTTAGTTCTGGGCACAGGACTTAACCTCCACTTAAGCTTCTAAACCTGTTTACAAGCGGTTGGGACACAGCTGTGCCGAAAGGCTCCTTTGTGTTTTAATCTTAATAAAATTGAGAGAACAAATTACAGAGCAGGCAAGATGTGGAAGTATTTTCTGTAGCCTGGTGGCTTCTCGGATGGACCAAACGGCGCTGCGGTATCGGTATGACAGAGCCTGTGCTTCTCCTTGAAGGCTCCACATGATTTCTGTACTGCGAAGTAAAGCCAAATTCTGGAAAAACCAGTCCTGTGCCCTGGTCTGATTCACTTCAGTCATGGGAGCAGCAGCTCCTTTCCAAGATCCCCTTGGATCTCTGCCTGCCGGGCTTTGTTGGAGGAGTGGGGCAGAGCAGTTCCTGGTGGAAAGTGGGCTTGGCCTTCCTTGGTTGGGCTGCCCAGGGCTGCTCTGGCAGAGAGAAGACAATCATAGAATTGCCTGGTTGAAAAAGATCTTTGAGATCGAGTCCAACCCCACCTGTCCACTACTCAACCAGATCCCTGAGCACCTCATCTGCCTGGCTTTTAAACCCCTCCAGGGATGGGGACTCCACCACCTCCCTGGGAGCCTCTGCCAGTGCCCAAGAACCCTTCTGGTGAAGAAATTTTTCCTGATGTCTAATCCGAACCTCCCCATGTGCAACTTGAGGCCTTTTCCTCTCATCCTATCACTTGTCACTTGGAAGGGACCAACCCCATCTGGCTACAACCTCCTTTCAGGTGGTTATAGACAGTGATAAGGTCTCCTCTCAGTCTTCTCCAGGCTGAAGAACCCTGTTTCCCTCAGCTGCTCCTCCTAAGACTTGTTCTCCAGCTTTGTTGCTCCAAGGAAGAGGCTGCACTGGGAGGCCTGTCCCAGTGTCTCAGGCTGTCAACTCACACAGGTGATCCCTCCCTGCAGCCACCCCAGTGCCCACATCCAGAACCAGCATTCCTTGGAGCAGCTGGAAATAATCCTTGCTCTTATGGTTCCTCTGCAGGGCTTTGATCCCTCCAGGAACAAGAGTGAGTCTTCTTGCTGGGACCTTGCAAGCCTGAACCAGTCCTGCTGGGAGCAGGGCTTGTGCATCCAAACAGTGATTCCAAGTGCCAGGGAAAAAAAAAGGAGGAAAGGCCTTGGAATAGCTTTGTGCTCTCAGCTGTGCAGGCAGGGGCCCTGGGGAAGGGCTCCTCCATCCCTCCCACCACAGCTGTGCCGCTCTCAAGCCGCTGTGGAAGAGGAACCGGATCTTTGACCACATACCTTCACCCCGTGGTGCCTCTTCTCTCCCTCCCTCCCAGGTTCAGGGGCTTTTGGCACTTCCTCTCCCCACATGCCGGTTCCAGGAACCACCTTCCCTTTTCAAGCTGCTGGAGAGAAGCAGCGGTCGAGGAAGTTCTCCCTCACCTCATCCTTCCTCTCTTGAGTGGCTCCAGTGCTTGGTGGTACCAAGCTGAGGCCTTCCAAAGGTGGGAGAGAGCCCAATGCAGGTGGAAAACCATCTCCTGCCCTATATGCTTCCACTACCAGGTTACTCCTCCACCTGGGAAGGAAGAAGGCATTGATCCTGCAGTCCTGAGTCTCCACCTTCCAACCAGTCTTGCTCACTCCTTGCTTCCCACGTGGGCTTCAAAGCTGAGGGCAAACACAGCCCAAAGCTCAGTTCCCATCGACGGATGAGCCAGGCACGTTGGGTCCCTCATGGGAATCCCAGCTCCAGAGAGCAGCAGCGTGCAAAACTCAAGCTTTTAGGTTTCATTAATCAAATTCCTATACATAACATCTTGCATCCTTTTATTAAAACAGAGGATGCTGCTCTCCTCCACATCCCTCAGGAATCTCACGAAGGGCTTCCCCACGACGTGCTCTTCCCAGTGCATTTGTTTCAGCTACTATAAACAAGAGCATTATTTTTGTTCCCACGACCCAGAGCTTGGCTCTTTATTTAAAACGTGCTGGAAGGGCCGGGGGGGGAAATGGTACCAAGAGGGAAAAGGGTGGCTCACACGTGGGCGAGGGTCCTGGCACCCATTGAACCTGTGCACCCACCTCCACGTGCAGCAACTGAAGTGTGGAAAACGCATCTTCCTGCTCCTAAAACTCCTGACCTTCAAGTAAACAGCTTTTTGAATGTGTTTTTGCTCTTCCTTTTATCATCCCTTGGAAAGGCTCCAATAATTTAAAACCATGTAATGTTGAAATAACCTCTGTCCTATCTGCTGGGAGTAAATCCCTGGAGGGATCATTAAATTAATTCCTATGTACAGCATTAGAGACCTCTCTCCACGTGTGGCTCCCCCTGTGCAGCATCCAAACCCACTGGGATGTGGGCACCAAACTGCAGAGGATCAGGAAACCCAACCCAGCGCCGTGTGGTGGCTCCTCTCTGTCACCTGCAAGAGAGATGTGGCACAGGTTAGTGCTGGGCTCCTGGCTTGGGGCAGCGCCGACGTCTCGCAGAGCATCCTCCAAGGGGAGCACTGGAGGGGTTCACAGTATCACAAGGTTGGAAAGGACCAACCAGTTCCAACCCCCCTGCCATGGGCAGGGACACCTCCCACCAGACCAGGGTGCTCAAGGCCCCATCCAACCTGACCTTGAACACCTCCAGGAATGGGGCAGCCACAGCTTCTCTGGGCAACCTGTGCCAGGCCCTCCCCACCCTCAGAGTGAAGAATTTCTTCCCAATGTCTCATCTAAATCTTCCCCCTTCCAATTTAAAGCCATTCCCCCTCATCCTGTCGCTCCAGGCCCTTGTAAAAAGTCCCTCCCCAGCTTTGCTGAAGCCCCTTTCACTACTGGGAGGCTGCTCTAAGGTCTCCCTGGAGCCTTCTCTTCTCCAGACTGAACAAGCCCAACTTTGCCACCCTGTCCTCATAGCAGAGGTGCTCCAGCCCTCAGATGATCTTCACGGCCTCCTCTGGACCTGTTCCAACAGTTCCATCTCCTTCTTATGGTGGGGATTCCCAAACTGGGCTCAGGACTCCAGGTGGGATCTCACTGGAGTGGAGCAGAGGGGCAGAATCCCCTCCCTGGCCCTGCTGCCCACTCTGCTTTGGATGCAGCCCAGGGCACAGTTGACCTTCTGAGCTCTGAGCGCACATTTCTGCCTCATGTCTTGCTTCTTGCCCCCCAGCACCCCAAGTCCTTCTCCTCAGGGCTGCTCTCAGTCGTGCCATACTCCACGTTGAAACTGGGGATTGCCCCAACCCATGTGTAAGACCTTGCACTTGGCCTTGTTGAACCTCATGATGTTCACGCGTGCCCGTGGTGTCCTTAATGTAGCTTCCTCGGACAGATAAACTCAGTGGAGATAAGAGGATCATAGAATCAGAGAATGGGTTGGGTTGGAAGGGATCTTAAAAGATCATCCAGTTCCAGTCCCCCTCCCATGGGCAGGGACATCTCTCACTAGACCAATGCCCCATCCAACCTGGCCTTGGACACCTCCAGGGATGGGGCAGCCACCACTTCCCTGGGCAAAGGACAGTGCTACATGCCTTACCTCTGGTGGTCCCTGCAGAACCCGGCCTATTTTTTAAGCCATTTTATGAAATAAAGAAGGTGGAAAGTTTCAAACCCAACACCAACACCAACCCATCATCTAACCCATGGCACTCAGTGCCTCATCCAGTCTCCCCTCAAACACCTCCAGGGTTGATGACTCCACCCCCTCCCCGGGTGCTCATTCCAGTGACCAATCACCCTTTCAGTGAAGAACTTTTTCTTAACATCAAGTCCTAACATCAAGTTCCCGTCACCGGTGCCGCTTTCCCATCCCGGAGTCGGCCCTATGTGGTGGCAGAGCTGGAGCAGACCCTGGGGAAGGTCCTCCTCAGCTCCAGGAGCAGCTGGAGCCCAGCTCTGTGCTGCCACCCCGCAGAAAACCAGGAGCTGCTCCCAGACTTTTGGGGGGAGAAGGAAGTCCACCCTGAGCTCCCCCCTTACCAGTGGCTTCTTCTAAATGGAGCAGCCGCTTTCTGTACCGTACCAAGGAAGGTGGAGACGTCGACCACGAGGATGCCTTTGCTTTCAAGGACCTCCCTCCTGGCACTGGGCTTTTCTGCAAAGGAAGGAGCGGCACCGTAACTCAAACAAGGAACCAAGTGTTCTGAACCCTACAGAAAACACCCCCAAATCCCTCTGCTGTTACTTTCTTTTCCAAACACGAGCAGTGTAACAGCACTGCTGGGCAAACAGCCTCAGCCCAGCAAGGCCAGAATTCAGAGCGAGGTGTAAACCCATCAGCAGGCTCAAAACCTGCCAGAACTTTCCAGAGCTCCAAAAATCTACTCATTTTGCCTTTAATTAGAGTGACAATGAATCATGGAATTATGGAATGGAAGGGATCTCAACGCCCATCCAGTTCCAACCCCCCTGCCATGGGCAGGGATACCTCCCACTGGATCAGGGTGATCAAGGACTCATCCAGCCTGGCCTTGAACACTTCTAAGGATGGGGCAGCCACAGCTTCTCTGGGCAACCTGTGCCAGGGCCTTATGACCCTCATCATGGAAGAATTTCTTCCTAAGATCTCATTTAAATCTCCCCTTTTTCAGCTTAAAACTGTTCCCTCTCTTCCCATCCCTGCACTCCCTGAACAAGTGTCCCTCCCCAGCTTTCCTGGAGCCCCTTTCACTCCTGGGAGGCTGCTCTAAGGTCTCCCTGGAGCCTTCCCTTCTCCAGGCTGAACAACCCCAACCCTCTCAAGCCTTTCCTCGGATGGGAGGTGCTTTCCTGGAGCGCCTTTCAGTAGAGGAAGGCTGCTCTGAATCAACTCAATGAACCAACTCGCCTTGCTCGTGATTCCAGCAGAAATGGGAGCAAACAGGATGTTTCTTGTCCCTCCTCCACCATCTCCCAGGGCCATTGCAACCACGGGGCTGAGGGCACCAGCCCAGGGCAGCACCCAGAGGTCCCCCTTACCTGTGAGATACACAGCGAACCTGGCGCCGACCCTCTGGACCTGCAGGTTCAACAGGCACCTGACGTACTCGGAGCTGGGGGACGAGGCGGAGTCGCAGGTGTGGTAGTGCAGCACCTCGATGAGATCAGCTCCTTGGCACCATCTGAGGACCAAGTCCTTCTTGTGGGCATTGGAGTCCACCCTGCCAAGAGAGGGGCAAGGTGAGGGGTTTCACCCCTCTCTCCCCTCCCAGGAATGAGCAGGGAGGATGGGACCTGTCTTTCCTCCATCTGTGTTTCTTCCAGCCTCAAGGTTCCTTTACGCTCGCTACCCCAGGCTAAATGGAGATGTGGGAGCAAGTGCAGCCACATGGATCATGGATGCAGCAGGAAAACAAAAGGACTCCTGGCTGCAGGCAGCTCCACCAGCCCTTGGGTCATTGTCCCACCACAATGGAGTCAAGAGATGCGACGTGAGCACCACGGATGGAGCACAAAGGAAGCACTCGCTCCACAGCGGCGTCGAGTCCTCATCGAATGGTTTGGGTTGGAAGGGATCTCAAAGCCCATCCAGATCCAACCCCCTGCCATGGGCAGGGACACCTCCCACTGGATCAGGGGGCTCAAAGCCCCATCCAACCTGGCCTTGAACACCTCCAGGGATGGGGCAGCCACCACTTCACTGGGCAACCTGGGCCAGGGCCTCCCCACCCTCACAGGAAAACATTTCTTCCTACGTTCCTTCCCAAGATCTCATCTCTAACTCCTCTCTTTCAGCTTAAAAATCATTACTCCTCACACATCCCTGCACTCCCTCATCAAGAGCCCCTCCCCAGCTTTCCTGTAGCCCCTCCTGTACTGGAAGGCCACTCAAGTCTCTCCTTCTCTTCTCCAGGCTGTACAAGCCCAGCTCTCTGAGCCTGTCCTCGGATGGGAGGTGCTCCAGCCCTCGGATCATCTCCATGGGCTGCCCCTGTACAACGGACACCGCGCTCCTCCCTGGTGGTTCCGCCCTTGCTGTGTTGCTGAGGAGAGCAGGGATGAGGGAGCTGCCACCATGGAGCCGTTACCTGCTGTCTCCTCTGAGCTTCTTGTTTTCCTTGTAGTGAAGGAGCCACTTCCACCTCCCACTTCTGTTCAGCTTCTCCAGCACCTTTACCACCTCTCTCAGTTGGCCTGGGGAGACAACAAGAGCCAGAGGGTAACACAGTGGTTGCTTGGGGGTCTCTGGTCCAACCCTTGCTCCAGGGCCACCTGAGGTTGCTCAGGGCTTTGTCTAGGTGGGATCTGAGCATCTCCAAGTACAGAGACTCCCAACTTGGGTTACAAAACTGTCCTGGTGTTTGAACACATTTGCTATGAAATTTTCCCTCCTAATATCTAAGGGGATGAGAACAACTTGTCCCCATCACCTCTTGTCCCATCACTGCGCATCTCCAGGAGCAATGCTGGGTCCGTTTTCTTTGCCCCTTCCTATTAGAGAGCTGAAGACACAATGAGGTCTCCTCTTTGTCCTCCCTTCTCCAGCTTGGGTGTCCCTGCACATCCCCTGATCCAGGCCTTGGTGGCCTCTGCTATGCTTGGTGTGCTTGTAAACAGTTTGGGGAGCCCAGACCCAGACCTGCTCTCCAGATGGGATCTACAGATGTCAAACAGAGGGGAAGAACTGTCCCCACCAAAGCAGGAGAGGAGGATGCCCATGGCAAGTTTTTGGAAGGTGTCAGCAAACCAGCAGATGAGGCTGGGAGCCAACACTGTGGTTGCACCCAAGCAAGAGGACACAGGGAGACTCACCCAGCGTTACCGTTTCCAACACCTGCTCATCCGACACCACGAAGCCACCGCTATGAAACAGCTCCTGGTACGTGTGACCTGTTATGTCTTCGGGGGTGTCCACTCCAGCAAACACCACACTTGGACAGTGCTTTAGCTTCAGCAAACACGGGACCTGCTCAAAGCAGACAGTTTTGCAGACACAGCTGTGTTTCAACAGTGTTCTCACCTCTGTGGAACTCATCCCCACTCCTGGGAGACCTGTGGAGCCCACCCCATCCTCTGCTTGCATCACCCCAATACTTGTGTCTCCATAGCCAGAAGAAGTGTTGCCAGCAGGGTGAAGGAGGAGACTCTCCCTCTCTGCTCTGCTCTCATGAGACCCCACCTGAAGTCCTGTGTCCAGTTCTGGAATCCCCAACAGAAGAAGGATGTGAAACTGTTGGGACGGGTCCAGGGGAGGACTATGAAGATGCTCTGAGGGCTGGAGCACCTCTGCTATGAGGACAGGCTGAAAGAGTTGGGGTTGTTCAGCCTGGAGAAGAGAAGGCTCTGAGGGAACCTCATACAGGGTTTCCAGTACCTGAAGGGGCTCCAGGAAAGCTGAGGAGGGACCTTTCACAAGGGAACAGCTTTAAATTGGAAGGGGGAAGATTTAGATTAGAAATTAGGAAGAAATTCTTCACAATGAGGGTGGGGAGGCACTGGCACAGGTTGCCCAGGGAAGCTGTGGCTGCTCCATTCCTGGAGGTGTTCAAGGCCAGGTTGGATGGGGCTTTGAGCCTGGTCTGGTGGGAGGTGTCCCTGCCCATGGCAGGGGGGTTGGAACTGGATGGGCTTTGAGGTTCCTTCCGACCCAAACCATTCCATGATTCTGTGACATTCCAACTGTGAAGCTGTGGATGGTGACTGCAAGGAGCGGCTGAGGGACCTGGGGTTTCCTTAGTCTGGAGACAAGGAGGCTGAGGGTCACCTTATCACTGTCTACAACTCCCTGAAAGGAGGTTATGGCAAGGTGGGTGTTGGGCTCTTCTCCCAAAGAACAAGGGATAGCACAAGAGGAAATGGCCTCAAGCTGCACCAGGGCAGGTTCAGATTGGACATCACGAAAAATTTCTTCACCGAAAGGGTTCTCAGGCCCTGGCAGAGGCTGCTCAGGGAGGTGGTGGAGTCCCCATCCCTGGAGGGGTTTAAAAGATGGGTGGATGAGGTGCTCAGGGATGTGGTTTTGTATTGGACAGGTGTGGTTGGACTCAATGATCTCAAAGGTCTTTTCCTCTATGGTTCTACAGCTTGAGGAGCCACCGGCAGCTCAGGTGCTGTGATGTTCACAGGAACCCTTGAGCCAAAGCCTGGCTGAACCGCCCCGTTACACAAGATAAGCCCAGCCTGGCTCTTTTGAGCTGGGCTACTCCATGTTATTTAGCAGTCAAAAATGAAGAAGGAAGAAGAGCAGAACTGAGTGACTTCAAGGTCTCCAGATACTTGGTTTTAACGGCTCTTCATGAAGCTTTCAGTGCAGACACTCACAATTAAATCCACACCCATACTGAGTGGAAAACTTAAACCCCTTTAAAATAGCTCCTAAGAATCAAAAATAGTGCTGGCAGAGAAAAAAAAAAAGGATGGACTCAGGCCTTACGTGGTGGATGTGTGAGGAGATGTCCTCGTTCCTGATCACCACGAGCAGTCTCTCAGCGTCCGGCCGTTTGGCTTCGCAGAAGCTCAAAGGCTCCATCTCCACGCGGCCACCTTTCCGCAGCACGGTCTGGAACAGAAATCACATAAAAAGGTTTGAACAGAGACTGTGTGAGGTTCAACAATATCAAGGTCCTACAGCTGGGTCAGGGCAATCTGCAGTTTCAATACAGGATGGGGACAACGTGATTGAGAGCAGCCCTGAGGAGAAGGACTTGGGGTGCTGGGGGATGAGAAGCTCGACAGGAGCCGGCAATGTGCCCTCACAGCCCAGAAACCAACCCTGTCCTGGGCTGCAGCCAAAGGGTGGGACCAGCAGGGGGAGGGAGGGGATTCTCCCCCTCTGCTCTGCTCTGGGGAGACCCCACCTGGAGTCCTGTGTCCAGTTCTGGAATCCCCAACATAAGGAGATGGAAGTGTTGCAGATCCAGAGGAGGCCACAAAGATGATCCGAGGGCTGGAGCACCTCTGCTATGAGGACAGGCTGAGAGAGTTGGGGTTGTTCAGCCTGGAGGAGATCTTAGAGCAGGCTTCCAGTACCTGTAGGGGCTCTGGGAAAGCTGGGGAGGGACTCTTTATCAGGAATTGCAGGGACAGGATGAGGCGGAATGGTTTTAAGCTGAGGAGAGAACGAGATGAGATCTTAGGGAGAAATGTTTTCCTGTGAGGGTGCTGAGGCCCTGGCCCAGGTTGCCCAGGGAAGCTGTGGCTGCCCCATCCCTGGAGGTGTTCAAGGCCAGGTTGGATGGGGCCTGGAGCCCCCTGATCCAGTGGGAGGTGTCCCTGCCCATGGCAGGGGGGTTGGAACTGGATGATCTTTAAAGTCCCTTCCAACCCAAACCATTCCATGATTCCATGAAGACAGTGACCCCAACCAAGGCTCTGGTGCCGAGGGCAGCCCGTGGTGTTGGGCTGTTAAAGGTGTGTGTGCTCCAGGCTGGGGCACCACCCAGCGGTCAAGGAAGCAGCCACCGATCTCTGTCAGCAAAACCCTTTAGAAAAGCACCTCGAGGACCTCACCCGGCCATGCACTGGGCTCTTCACTATTTTGGAGCAGCAGATCTTCCCATGCAATCACCCTCCAAGAGTTTCCAACCCTTTAATGAGAGCTCAGACATTCCTTGGGGAATGTAGAGTTTGGGCTGCTCCTGTATGAACTCTGATTGGTTTTGGATGTGTGATGGGACAAGAGGAAAAGACCTGAAGTTGGGCCAGGGGAGGTTCGGATTGGATATCAGGAAATATGACTTCAACAGAAAGAGCTGTCAAGCACTGGCAGAGGCTGCCCAGGGCAGTGGTGGAGTCTCCATCCCTGGAGGGATTTAAAAGCCGTGTGGATGTGGTGCTTAGGGTCATGGTTTAGTGGTGGGGTTGGCAGTGCTGGGTTTACAGTTGGACTCATAGAATCATCTGGCTGGAAAAGACCTCCGAGATCATCGAGTCCAACCGTAACTGTCCCCTTACTAAACCATGTCCCTAAGAAACTCATCTACCCACCTTTTGAACACCTCCAGGGATGGCAGCTTGATGGTCCTAATGGTTTTTTTCTGCCCTAAATGACTGTGTGACTCTGATTCCAATTTGGAATTGGTGCTTGCAGCCAAGATGAAACATCTGGGGCAGCTCCTGCCTCAAAGGAACCAAACACCAGATGTGCCAGGCTGAGTGACCTTGCCCTGCACCTTCTCCTGCTGCCCCAGCTCTCACCCCAGGGCCACCCATCCTCACCCAGGGCAGCAGGACCTGCTGTTACCTTCACTTTTGAGAAGAAAGGATCCTCGCTCGTCTCCACCAGGTAGAACGTTCCGGCCTGGCCACAGGCCTCCTTGGCCAGGCTGCGCAGGCGGAACCGCAGCGCGCTGCACAGCTCCGTGATCATCTCCTCGAAGGCACCTGTTCTCCTGGGAAGTGCTGGGCAAGTCCACTTGCTCGTGGCCTCTCCGTGTGCCAGGACTGGTCCTTCACCCTCGCTCCTCTCATCTGCTCTGCTCTTCATCACCTCGTGGATCTCCGCGTACTCGTCGAGGATGCCGGCGATGTCCCCTCCCCGCGAGTCCTTCAGCTCATTATCACATCTCAGCTTGTTGAGGTGGAAAGGAGCCACGTGGCCCCTGGTTTGGGATCTGGCCCTGCTCCTCTCACCACAGAGGCTGTCATGGACACAGGGCTCTCCGTGCCACCCTGGTGGCTGCTGCCAGCTGAACCCGCTGGGCCACGCGGCCGAGGGCAGGATGGTCACCTGCAAAGGGCTCCTGCTCCGTGGGGAGAGCTCAACAGGAGCTTCTTGCCCAGGCAACATCTCAGACTTCACCTGGGGGGAGAAGTCTTTTGGAAAGATGCTTTTGGAGGTAGAAAAGGGTGTTTTCCCACTCTTTAGGATTTGTTTTAGCTTATAATGGAAACGGAGACACTCCATGTCCAAAGTGTGCTGGGTGAGCTCCTCAAAACCCCTCCAAGACCCCATCAGTGACCTCAACAAATGAGACTGCCCCGAACAGTGGCTGCGCCTCTTCGAAGGCTGCAGTTTTTCCATCCTATCCTGGTACTTTTTGGTGACCATGAAGTTCTGGTAGTCCTTGGTGAACCCCTGGTTGTCCCTAAAACTGACATAAGGTGGGATGTGCCTGCTGCTGGCTTCCCCCAGGCCCACTGGCCAACCCCACTCTGTGCCCAGTGAGTCCCAGTCCTCGCTGCGCCCCGAGCTCACGGAGGAGGAGTCGCAGGTAGTCCTTGTGTCCACAGCATCCATGAGTCTCGTTCTGTAGGAACCCCTGGCTGTAAGCAGGGACCATGCTGTCCCTCCAGAACATTCCTGGTCTAAGCCACAAGAGGAAAACTCATATGGATCTTCAAAGGCCAAGCCCATGTGTCTGTCCTTGCTAGGGAGCTTCTCTGCCCACGGGAGTGTGGCTGAAGTATTCTCAGCACCACTAAGCTCCAGGCTTTCTGCAGAGAGCCCCCCGTGGGCATGTAATGGCAAGATCAGGAAAGGAAGAGTGGGGGTTTCTCCTTCTTCCATCTCCATGTTGGCATTGTGCAGGCCACCAAAGGTGCTGGATCCTTGGTTGCACGCAGACCGGGGCTCGCACGGTGGCACGAGGGACTCCTCAGATGAAAAAGAAGCAGGACTGGCCGCAGGGATGCTGCCTCCTCTTTCCAAATCCTCAGGCAGGATGGGTTCCTCCTCGTGGCTCCCTACTGCATTTGCTCCTTGGCCCCCAGGGCTGGCACACCTGGGGCAGGTGTCCATGCAGGAGGATCGTCGGGCATCATCTGGAGCCGGACTTGTGCCAGGAGAGAGCACCTCGAGGTGCACACCAAGGCCTGAATCTGGCTCAGCACTGCACAGACCTGTTTTGTGACCACGTGGAGAAGGGGGCATTGATCCCAGGTCACCAGGCACAAGAACATCCACAGGGGAGCTCTCCACCAGCTCAGCGTGATGTGGAGCAGTGTCTTTCTTCACCTCTTCTGCACATCTGGGCATCACCTTGGCAGCCACGCTCACCGCAGCACCCACCGGCTCGCAGGGCTCCCCATGCTGGCACAGGACTGGCTCTAACAAGAGGTCCACATCTCCACCATGGGGCAGAGGGTCCTTCTTGGGGGAAGAAGCAGGAGCTGAGCCTGTGTAGGCAGGTGGGGACCATCCACTCAAGGAGCTCTGTTGAGGCCTGGGGTGCTCCTTCGTGGCAGACATCCCCTCGCTCCCCGAGGAGGAGGGCTCTGATTCCAGGAGGTGATGGAGAAAGGTCTCTGGCTCCTGCCCTGGGTTGGGCATCATCACTGTGTCTGTTTTGTCTCTCCTGGGGGTCTTCTCTGCACTGGGGCCCACACCATCGCTCTCCCCAGCTTCAGAGGCACCAGCTAAGGCCATACAGTCGAAGGCGAAGCCCTGGCCAACTCCTGCTCCACAAGACTCATCCAGCACATCAGTGTGGTTGGGAGAAAGGCTGCTGTGCTCTTCTTCCACCAAAACCTTCTTCCACCCTTCTTGGTTTGATTGACCAGCGCTCAGCGAGGTGAGCTCAGCACAAAAGTCACCTCCACCCCTTTGGGCTGAGCAGCTGCTGCCTCCCAGCTCACTCTGTGATGGAGACTGGATGTGTGCCACGGTCTCTTCATCCTCTGGAGCAGCTCCAGGATCTTTTGCTCCATCAAGAGATGTCAGGAAGACGGAGTTGGAGTCAGGAGACAAAGTTGGTGATGGTGACTCAAGGCCAGTTGTGCTCCCAGCAAGGGCCCACCTTTCTGCAGAGGGTGCAAGATCCTTGTCTTCCTGCTCCAAGCCATCCTCCTCCTTGTCTTCCTGCTCCAAGCCATCCTCCTCCTTGTCTTCCTGCTCCAAGCCATCCTCCTCCTTGTCTTCCTGCTCCAAGCCATCCTCCTCCTTGTCTTCCTGCTCCAAGCCATCCTCCTCCTTGTCTTCCTGCTCCAAGCCATCCTCCTCCTTGTCTTCCTGCTCCAAGCCATCCTCCTCCTTGTCTTCCTGCTCCAAGCCATCCTCCTCCTTGTCTTCCTGCTCCAAGCCATCCTCCTCCTTGTCTTCCTGCTCCAAGCCATCCTCCTCCTTGTCTTCCTGCTCCAAGCCATCCTCCTCCTTGTCTTCCTGCTCCAAGCCATCCTCCTCCTTGTCTTCCTGCTCCAAGCC
Source organism: Tapera naevia (assembly GCA_033556795.1). Classification (NCBI taxonomy): domain Eukaryota; kingdom Metazoa; phylum Chordata; class Aves; order Cuculiformes; family Neomorphidae; genus Tapera; species Tapera naevia. The sequence goes on along the minus strand of JAUMJJ010000135.1, from coordinate 2,394,553 downwards.
ATCCTCCTCCTTGTCTTCCTGCTCCAAGCCATCACCAGGTGTCTCTCCAGCAGGTCCCAAGCTGCCTACAACGTTGTCTGGCCGAGCCCCACAGACAAGTGACCCCACATCAGCTGCACTGGTGGTCTCTGCCAAACCAGCACCGTTTGTCCCTGGCTCTGGGGTGGCCAGAGCCTCCAAGGGCCCTTGCAGCGTGTCCAAGTTTGGTGCCATCTCACCAGGAAGCCCCTGAGGACCAGTTTCAGTCCCATCTGACAGCAGTGGTGTGGACCTGCCTGGGCAAGGGGACACTAAGGCAGCAGAGCTGGGTGCAGGGTCCTCTCCAGGAATGCCGAAGTCCTTTGGACATGCTGGAGTCACTGGCTCCTGCTCACTGTCTTCATGCTCCACGTTGGCATCACTGCTTTCAGAAGATGCTACACCAACAGCCCCCAGGACTGTGCTTTCGTATTCAGAGTCCTCTTTCTCTTTTTTCCCCTCCTCCACCTCTTTCTCCTCTTTTTCTTTACGTCCAAAAGGATCTTGTGATTCCCTCCCTTCTCCACTGGCTCCATCGGGCTTTGGGCTTTCGGGAGGGGCTTCTGAGGACATCGAATCACAGGCACCTTGTGGTCCATCACTGGTGACCCAGCTGCCACCCTCAACATCTGTACAGTGCCCAACACCTTCCATGCCCTCCTCACCCTCACGAGGGCCAGGGCTGCTCCCTGCTGCCCACCCCCTTTTCTGCTTCTCTCCATGTCCACACAGAGCATCATTCCAGGGAGTTCTACTGGAATTCGAGGCTTGACTGGATGGGTTTTCCCTGTCCAGCACAGCTGAAGGGTCTTTGACATCATCAACATCATCAGAAGGGCTGGGGGTGATCGTAGAGTCCCCCAGTCCCTCCTTGGGTTGCTCCACCTGAAAGAACACAAACCCAAGGTTAATCTTCAAGCAGGAAGTGAGATGACTGTGCAGGAGGACACGAGTTAGTTTAAATGCCCCAACTTTAGGAGTACAACCACCCCAACAGCAAGTGGGGAGATGAGGTTGAGTTTGTCTCTAAAATAAGTCCAGGTTGAAAACCTTACCCTGTGTGAGGCACCACCACATCCACTGCAACCAGGAAAAGGGTTTGAAACTTTCCACCTTCTTTATTTCATAAAATGGCTTAAAAAATAGGCCGGGTTCTGCAGGGACCACCAGAGGTAAGGCATGTAGCACTGTCCTTTGCCCAGGGAAGTGGTGGATGCCCCATCCCTGGAGGTGTCCAAGGCCAGGTTGGATGGGGCATTGGTCTAGTGAGAGATGTCCCTGCCCATGGGAGGGGGACTGGAACTGGATGATCTTTTAAGATCCCTTCCAACCCAACCCATTCTCTGATTCTATGATCCTCTTATCTCCACTGAGTTTATCTGTCCGAGGAAGCTACATTAAGGACACCACGGGCACGCGTGAACATCATGAGGTTCAACAAGGCCAAGTGCAAGGTCTTACACATGGGTTGGGGCAATCCCCAGTTTCAACGTGGAGTATGGCACGACTGAGAGCAGCCCTGAGGAGAAGGACTTGGGGTGCTGGGGGGCGAGAAGCAAGACATGAGGCAGAAATGTGCGCTCAGAGCTCAGAAGGTCAACTGTGCCCTGGGCTGCATCCAAAGCAGAGTGGGCAGCAGGGCCAGGGAGGGGATTCTGCCCCTCTGCTCCACTCCAGTGAGATCCCACCTGGAGTCCTGAGCCCAGTTTGGGAATCCCCACCATAAAGAGATGGAACTGTTGGAACAGGTCCAGAGGAGGCCGTGAAGATCATCTGAGGGCTGGAGCCCCTCTGCTATGAGGACAGGCTCAGAGAGTTGGGCTTGTTCAGCCTGGAGAAGAGAAGGCTCCAGGGAGACCTTAGAGCAGCCTCCCAGTAGTGAAAGGGGCTTCAGCAAAGCTGGGGAGGGACTTTTTACAAGGGTCTGGAGCGACAGGATGAGGGGGAATGGCTTTAAATTGGAAGGGGGAAAATTTAGATGAGACATTGGGAAGAAATTCTTCACTCTGAGGGTGGGGAGGGCCTGGCACAGGTTGCCCAGAGAAGCTGTGGCTGCCCCATTCCTGGAGGTGTTCAAGGCCAGGTTGGATGGGGCCTTGAGCACCCTGGTCTGGTGGGAGGTGTCCCTGCCCATGGCAGGGGTGTTGGAATGATGTGGTAGGTAGCCCCAGCTACCTGGCTCTAAGAGAGCCCACACAGATGTCTTCTCCTCTCCTCTGGGAAGATGCCATTCCTATAAGCACAAAACACCTCCTATCACCCAAACCCCAAGCTCTTACCGCAGTGATGGTCGAGACGTCACCCACACGCTCCTCAGGAACAACCTTTGGGTGCCAGTCTTTCCCAGCCAGGCCCTCATCAGCATATTCAGTGATGGAGATGCTCTCAGGACAGCTTGTGGAAGAAGGCTCCTCCTCCCCACAGGGCAGCTCCCCTGAAGAAGACGATACCGTACTATCGATAACACCAGAAGACCCATCAGCATCAGTCTGAGAGTCTGCAGGGCTTTCCTCTGGGTGGAAAGGTCCCTTGCATTGGGTGCTGTGATCCAGAGAGCTGCTGGGAATCTGGTCAAGGTCTGATCTAGAGTCTGCAGGGCACGTCTCCAACCCAAAGCAGTCCTCCCCATCATCGCTCAGCTCCAGAAGGTCCCCAGAGCTGTTTATTGAGACGTACTTCTCGGGGTTGCTGTGCTCCACCACCTTCCTCCTGCTGCTCAGGAGGTTCCTGGGTTTGCTGTAGAAGAGAGCCACCCACATATGAAGTATCAGCTTCACTTCTTCCACGTCGTCGGGCACAGCAGGATCCCAGGGCCTGGAAGGAGAAGCAAAAACAGCTTGAAACATCTTCCTCCCCTCTCCAGCTGAACACAGTAACTCATCTCATAGATCATAAAATGGTTTGGGCTGGAAGACACTGGCTCTGGTTGCCCAAGGAAGTTGTGGCTGCCCCCTCCCTGGAAGCATTCAAGGCCAGGCTGGATGGGGCTTTGAGTGACCTGGTCCAGTGGGAGGTGTCCCTGCCCGTGGCAGGGGGTTGGAACTGGATGGGCTTTGAGGTCCCCTCCAAACCCAAACCATTCCATGAGTCTGTGACGTCAGCGTGGCGAAAAAGGCAATGACCATGCCAAGCAAGAGATGTTCCACGCAGCAGCCTTCCAGATCAACTTACCCGTGGAGGGCACGGATGACAGTCTTCTCCAGGGCATCGTTGGTGTACCTGCTGTCCAGATGGAAGAGATACTCTGCCTCCCAATGACACGTCACCTTCACGGACCTGCCGCAGACCGTCACTGCGTGGGACCTGGCAAAGACCTCCTTCAGCCTGGAGGAGAGCAAGCTGCTCCTGCGCCTCGTCGCCACGGCCTCCAAGGACCGCTGGAGGTGGGGGCTGTTCTGCTGGTGGCAGAAAGGCAGGACTTTCCCAACCAGGGGTCCCGCTCGGGCGTTCCTGGATCCGTTTCTGGAAGGTGCCGGTCCAGGGTAAGGGGCACCTCTGGGACACGTGAGTTTCTTCGAGTGCTCAGGCATCTGCGAGGCGTAGGAGTGCTCGGCAGAGATGAAGCAGTGCTTGTTCACCTCGGTAGCTTCTTGGGTCTCTCCTGGAGGCAACACGTGGGGTTTTGCAGGGCTGGGGCTCACAAGGCTCTTCTTGCTGAAAATTCCAGGCTTTTTCTCCCTGGGAAGAGTGGCCAAGTCATTTAAGTCTTGTTTATCAGCTGGAGGAAGGTTCTGGTTTGGAGATGCTCTGCTAGGAGAGGTGGCTCCCTTTGCAAGGTTGTCCACCCTGTGGTACTCGTGGTCGGAAGCAACGCACAAGGCTTTGAGCTTGCGATGGCTCTGCTGCTCCTCTGCAGAGTCACTGGAGGGGCTGCAGGACACGGGGCTTATCCCACTGTCCCTGGGGATAAAGGAAGGAATACAAGAACCCAGGGCCAGATCAGCCAGCAGGTTCAAGGCGTGGGACTCGTAGTCATTCCCCTTCGGACCGGACCGGAGATCAGCAGCCCCGCCGGGGTAAACCTCGCTCGTTTGGTTCTCTGCTTCGTGGTGCTGGGGAGAAACTTTGCTTGGGAGGACAGAGAATGGTTCCTTCTGCTCTGTGGGAGGAAAACAAGGACAGGGATTAAACAACAACCACACTGTTCTGCCTCCAGAAAGGGTTCAAAGCAGTTTGGCAGGAGAAAGGTCTCACTTCAACATGGAATATCGCAGAATCATGGAATCACTTGGTTGGAAAAGACCTTTGAGGTCATAGAGTCCACCTGTACCTGTCCACTACAAAACCACATCCCTGAGCACCTCATCTGCCCATCTTTTAAACACCTCCAGGGATGGGGACTCCACCACCTCCCTGGGCAGCCTCTGCCAGGGTCTGAGAACTCTTTTGGTGAAGAAACTTTTCCTGATGCTCAATCTGAACCTCCCCTGGTGCAATTTGAGGTCATTTCCTCTTGTGCTATCCCTTGTTCTTTGGGAGAAGAGACCAACACCCACCTCACCACAGCCTTCTCTCAGGCAGTTGTGGACAGCAATGAGGTCTCCCCTCAGCCTCCTCTTCTCCAGGCTAAACAACCCCAGTTCCTTCAGGACTTGTTCTCCAGCCCCTTCCTCAGCCCCATTCCCCTTCTCTGGATGTGCTCCAGCCCCTCAATGTCCTTCTTGTAGTGACAGGCTGCTTGCACACTTAAAAAAAACCCAAACACCTCCACGATCCTGCTAGAAAACCACCTCCATGGCTGCTAAAAAAGGATGCAGAGCTGGGATCTAAATGACTTCAGGAATGGGGTTTATTCCTAGAAAGAAAAGGTGTGAGATCCAGAGGGAATGAAACTTCCTTTGGCCTTTGAGCACAGGGCAGTCTGACTGCTTAAATACAACGTGAGATATTTATGTGTTTCCTTAATCCTTTTTATTTTGATAACAATCCTATTTATTTTAGGTCTTTCCTTAATCCCTTTTATATTTTTCTTCTAGTGGGAGCATCTGGAGTCTCCACAGAGAAACCTGAAACCGTGATTTCAATAACCCAGTTAAATCCCAACCTCTAAAACACAGAGGAAAACCACCCTGCCCTCATGCCCATCCTCTCAAGAGCATCATCTGCCCCTGAGCTGTAACTCAGAGCACATGCAGAAACCCAGGGGCTCCCAGAAGCAGCCAGGGCACAGTAAATAAGTGTTCATTTAGTTTTCAGCCTTAAAAACGCCCTTCACCGTGGCTCAAGGCCTCTAAAACTAGTACGATGTCATTAAACGAGGGGAATGCCTTCTACTAAAAACCAACACAAAAATTCACTCTTCAAGTGCAAACTGATTAAATCAAATCTGTCTGGAGGTCACAGAACACAGAAAGGGAGCAGGAGAGGATTACCTGGGAGGCACCGAGTCAGCTGCAGGCTCAAAGGATGCTGTGTCAGGTAATCATAGAGGTAATCATAGAATGGTTTGGGTTGGAAGAGACCTCAAAGATCATCCAGTCCCACTCTGCCATGGGCAGGGACACCTCCCACTGGATCAGGGCCCCACCCCACCTGGCCTTGAACACCTCCAGGGACGGGGCAGCCACAGCCTCCAGGGCCTCATCACAGGAGAACATTTCTTCCTAAGATCTCATCTCAATCTCCCCTCTTGCAGCTTAAAACTGTTCCCCTCATCCTATCCCTGTACTCCCTGATCAAGAGCCCTTCCCCAGCTTTCCTGGAGCCCCTTTCAGTGCTGCTTTAAGGTCTCCCCAGAGCCTTCTCTTCTCCAGGCTGAACAACCCCAACACTCTCAGCTTGTCCTCGCATGGGAGGTGCTCCAGCATCTCTGTGTTAAATTCAATTTCAATTTATGAGACTTACATATCAAGACATAGAAATCTGAGTCTTTCTCACTGCTAAACACTCCTAGTTTCAATTTTGGCAGCTGCTGGCATTCAGCAGGACCCATCTGACACCCTGCCCCTGTGAGACAGCACAGGCCAGATCCGCTCTGGGAACAAGTGGTGGTGTTGGGCACACGCACACAGATGAAATGTGCCACATGTCAGCAATAAGACCAAGAAGAAGGGATAAACTGAGCTGAGGTGGTGAAATCCATCTTCAAACCTTCCCTCTTTCAGCTTAAAATCATTCCCCCTCATCCCATCCCTGCACTCCCTGATGAAGAGCCCCTCCCCAGCTCTCCTGTAGGCCACCCTCCTTCCCCAGGAAGGGAAAAAAGAAAGGCATGAGCCAGGTTCAAAAAAGGACATCGAAGTGTGAGTGTGAGCAAACACAGCCCATTAACAGAAAACAGCTCTCCTGTTCCACCATTTATTTTGGCACTGTAACACTGGTTCCCAGTTTAACAGCAGAGCCCCAGCCAGGACCTGCTGACACCCCCCTCGGGGACCGCCCGAGCTCCCCCTTAAATCCACCACACTCTGTCTGCAAAGGCTGCAACAACTCAACCCTTTAAAGGAATCATGGAATGGTTTGGATTGGAAGGGAACCTAAAGACCCCCCCTGCCATGGGCAGGGACACCTCCCACCAGACCAGGCTGCTCAAAATCCCATCCAGCCTGGCCCTGAACACCTCCAGGGAGGGGGTATCCACAGATTCCCTGGGCAACCTGTGCCAGGGCCTCCCCATCCAAATTGAGAAGAATTTATTCCTAATTTCTAATCTAAATCTTCCTCCTTCCAATTCAAAGCCATTCCCCCTCATCCTATCACTAAAACCCCTTTAAAAAGCCCCCCCCCAGCTTTCCTGGAGCCCCTTCAGGTACTGGGAGGCTGCTCTAAGGTCTCCCCAGAGCCTTCTCTTCTCCAGGCTGAACAACCCCAACTCTCTCAGCCTGTACCCCCAACAGAGGGGCTCCAGGCCTGGAACCACAACACAATGGACTAAAAATCTGAGCAGATGCTGGCTGCAAGCAGAGGTTGTGAAGCTCTGTGCGTGAGCTGCCTCAGCGCAGTTTCAGAGCTTGGCAGTTAAAAATGGAGCATTTTAAACTCTGCCAGTGGTTTGTCAACGATGCCAAGAAGGCCAACGGCATCTTGGCCTGTGCCACAAACACAACAGGGACACAACAACCCCTTGCAGTGTTACACACTTGGGGAGGAGTGGCTGGAGAGCTGTCTGGGGGAGAAGGACCTGGGGGTGTTGGCTGACAGTGGCTGAACATCAGCCAGCAGTGGCCCAGGTGGCCAAGAAGGCCAATGGCATCTTGGGCTGTGTCAGAAACAGTGTGGGCAGAAGGAGCAGGGAAGCGGAACACCACTCAGCATTGGTGAGGCCACACCTCAAATCCTGGGTTCAGTTTTGGATCTCTCACTCCAAGCAGGACACTGAGGAGCTGAGCACATCTAGAGAAGGAGAAAGGAGCTGGGAAAGGGTCTGGAGAACAAGTCTGATGAGGAGTGGCTGAGGGAACTGGGATTATTTAGCCTGGAGAAGAGAAAGCTGAGGGGAGACCTCATCACTGTCTACAACTCCCTGAAAGGAGGTTGTAGTGAAGTGGGTGTTGGTCTCTTCTCCCAAAGAACAAGGGATAGCACAAGAGGAAATGGCCTCAAGTTGCATCAGCGCAGGTTCAGATTGGACATCAGGAAAAATTCCTTCACTGGAAGGGTTGTCAGGCCTTGGCAGAGGCTGCCCAGGGAGGTGGTGGAGTCCCCATCCCTGGAGGTGTTTAAAAGATGGGTGGATGAGGTGCTCAGGGATCGGGTTTAGTAGTGGATGGGTACGGTTGGACTCGATGATCTCAAAGGTCTTTCCAACCAAGTGATTCCATGATTCTATGCTGAAGGCTGAGGAAAGGCCTCAGAGGAGACCCCATCTGGTTTGTCCCATCCTCTCATGGTGATTCTCACAGCCACCTTTTGGTTTTACTCTACGTAACTGGGAGCCTGCAGGCTGTGAGGCAACACCACCCAGACCCTCAACACTAAATGTCTTACGGTCCTTCGGCCGCTGCCGATCGCTCGGTCACGATCATCTGGCCGTGACCTGCGACGTTCACTGGCTCAGCTTTCAAAGCAAAGATCCCCACATGGAACAGCACTCCTACCACCTTCTGCTTGCTTTTCAGCTTGGAGGTTTTGATGGGCTGTTGGCCACACTTTTGAACATCTTACTTTTCTCCAGCTTCGGGGTGGTCTTGGCTCCAGGAGCCTTTTTCATCTCCGGGTCCTTCAGCATCTTTGGTCTCTTTGTTTCCACGCCAGGATGGTTGGGAGCCGACGTTCCCTTCTGGAGTGGTTCAGACTCTGTTCTGTGCACAAATTCTGCAGACAGGACCTCTGCACCTGGGACAAGGAAAAGCATTTGGTTTGAGATACATTCAGATTTTTAAAGGAGTCACTGCAAAATATCCAGTTAAGGAACGAGGAAGGGCTGCTCCAAAAGGGATTGGCAACAGCCAAGAGGTCTTCACTGACTTGATTTATGACTTTGATCCTACAAATGGGTTTGTGACTGATTAGTAAGCAGTTAAGCATCACTTTTCAAGCTCAAAGCCTGCTTTCCTGACCTAGGATGGGTGTTCTTGGTTGCCCAGGGCAACCTGCCTTGACGGCCAGGTTGGATGGGGCCTTGAGCAGCCTGATCCAGTGGGAGGTGTCCCCGCCCATGGCAGGGGGGTTGGGATTGGGTGAGCATAAAGGTCCCTGTCCCCAAACCATTCGATGGTTCTTTGGGGACAGGTCACTGCAATGCCTCCCTGGCACTCTTGCATCCTGAGGGCACTTATTTACCTCTCCAAGAAGCTCTCCCAGAGCCCTCAGCACAGCCACCCAGCCCCAAGGCAATGTGCCCCAGGCAGAGCCTGATGGACTGTGAATCAGAGCTGACCACAGCGGGCCCACCTCTCCAGCCTGCCCAGGTCCCTCTGGATGCTCCCCTTCCCTCCAGCACGTTGATCACACCACACACCTTGGTGTCATTGGCAAACTGGCTGAAGGTGCCCTCAACCCCACCGTCCACGTCTGCTACACTGGTCCCAACAGTGACCCCCGCAGAACGCCACTCATCACCCACTCATCTCCACCTGGACACTGAACCACTGACCCCAACTTTCTGAGTGTGACCACCCAGCCAATTCCTTACCCTCCATCAAACCCAAGTCTCTCCAATTCAGAGAGAAGGCCACTTGTGTGGGACAGCACCGAATGCTTTGCAGAAATCCAGGTAGATGACGTCAGTTGCTCTTCCCTTCACCACCAATGCTACAACCCCATCGCAGGAGGCCACCAGATTTGACTCTCAGGGAGTCCCAATGTGGCCAGGCAGGAGGACTGGTTAAGGCAGGAACAATCATGGCTTTGAAAAGGACTCCTTGCCTGAGCCATTGACAGCCCATGGACAAGGCAAGCAATGACCATGACCTGATGTCCCTCTGCGCAGTCACCTGTTTGCAACCGAAGGTAACAGCAAGGACCACTGCACCAGCTTCACCAAAATCCCCTGGGCTCCTTCCCAGCTGAAAGAGAGGCTGTGGAGACACCACCACAGACCCATCTGGATGCTCTCAGGAGGGGTTTGCATGCTACGGGCACCTGGGGAGGTGGCAAGGAGAACCCTGAGTATCCCAGCTGGTTACCCTGGAGAAGCAGGGGGGGGGCAGTCTCGTTGATAGACCACTCACCTCTTTTCCTCCTGTGTGGGAACTGCAAATTGGCCAATTTAAGCATGGGCTCACTGGAATTGGCTGTGAGGCCTGGCTTTTTAGGAAAGGAGAAAGTGATTTTCTTCTTGGTCGCTCTCCTGTTCCTGCCACCGTCTCCCATAGGATGCGTTTGCATCTTGAGGGGTGACCATTTCTTCCTGGTGCTGGTGACAACAGCTTGGCTGGACTTCCTCCTGCTCTGCTGCACCCACAGCTTGCTGGTTGAGTTGACATCTTTTGTGGGCCCTTCTCCACTCTGACCTGACCTCACGGCAGACTTCGGGGTTTCACTTTTGACCTTCGTTTCTCCTGCTGTGTTGGGAAGAAAAGGATCCAATGGCACAGCTGGAGAGGAGTCCACTTGATGACCAGTCTCTGCATCACAGCAAAGAGACTGAGAAGCATCAGCCAAGCACCCTAAGGCAGCTGACATCTCCAGAGTGTAGCTGCTGGGATCGGAGAGGTAACGCTGCAGCTGGGAGAACGACTGCTCTGAGCATTTTTGGAAGGGTTTAGGACGTTCATCCTCGCTTGGTGAGGGGAGAGAAGAAAGGAGATCTTCACTGGTTTGGCCAGAGGTGGGTTGTGGATGTTGACCAAACTTTGCATACTCCTGGAAGTGCTGTTTGATACGTTTGCTGGTGCTGACTGTGTCATCCCATGAAGAACTGGTGGCTTTGTGTAAGGCACAGCGAAGCCCAGGCAGAACAGAGGCTATTTTTAATGAGATGTCACCATCTCCTCTTCCATCTTTCAGGTCGTGCTTTTCAACTGCAAAAGGAAAACATTAAAAACTACTGAATTCCCCAAATCACCTCGCTGTCAGGTGCTAAGAGAACGTGAAAGCCATGAAGAAGCCCCAGAAGCCAACCTACAAAAAGCAGATTCAGGGACGATGTCCTGGTTTGATGGATGCTTCAGCTCGTGGCTGAAGGTAAAGAACTGAAGGTGGCAGTCAGAAGTGGATTTAAACCAGAGTGAAAGACTGTGGTTATACCAGTCACACCCTTTCTGCATGAAAGGTCAAAGTCCCTTCATTCCAGCAAGTCTTGCTGCCTCCAACATTTAGGTCCATCAGGGTTTTAAAAATACAAGGGGTTTGTTTGTTATCTTTTTTTTTTTTAAACCTGTTTTAAGCCCATGCAGGGTGTTCAGACTGGCACCACCTTCAGATCATCTGTGCTGTTCGTGTCCCTGCTCAGATGCAACTTCCAGCAGCTCCATCTCTACCAGCTGTCAGTGGGGGTGGATGAACTTCATAGAATCATGGAAAAAGACCTTAGAGGTCATCGAGTCCAACCGTGCCTGTCCACCACTGAACCAGATCTCTGAGCACCTCATCCACCCATCTTTTCAACACCTCCAGGGATGAGGACTCAACCACCTGGGCAGCCTCTGCCAGTGCCTGAGGAACCCTTTCAGTGAAGAAACTCCTCCCGCTATCCAACCTAAATCTTGAAGGCCATTTCAAGTTGTTCTGTCACAGGCTACCAGGGAGAGGAGACCAACACCCACCTCACAACACCCTCCTTCCAGACAACTGTAGAGTGATGAGGTCTCACCTCAGTCTCCTTTCCTCCAGACTAAACAGCCCCAGCTCCCTCAGCTGCTCAGATGTCACCGTGGGTGTAGGTTCTGCCTGGCACAGCAGCATCTCCTCAGTGTCCAGAAATGCCCGGAGAGCTGGCGTGACGCACAGAGCCTGTGGGTGGAGCTCCCCTTCCACACAAGCCAGACTTATCTGGCTTCATCTGATGCAACTCAGCACTCTGGTGTTGACACTTTCACCCACAGCTTTGGCCCATCTGCACCTTATGATGTGACTCCAAGGTTTCCTTTGGCTGCAGAGCCCCGTTGACACCACCAACGCCCCTCCCCATCACATCACTTCCCAGCAAGGCAAAGGTGTTTCTCCTCCCCTCCCAGATGTGTGATTTTCTTTGCCTGTTGGTCCTGCCTTGCTCTGGGAACACTGGTCCTTGTTACTGACAAGTCCAGGCAACCCCACGAGCTGGCTCCCAGTTGCCTCCACCGCTGCTGGCTCAGGAACATCTGCACTGGGCTTGTTCCACCTGCCCTGCATTCCTCCTGTCTGAACAGGAAGGGAACGGATTCAGAGGCCGCTTGTTTCGAAATGGAAAACATTATTCATGCTTTTGAGTCTGAGCTGAGTGGTTTGAGCAGCCTGGTCCAGAGGGAGGTGTCCCTGCCCATGGCAGGGGGGTTGGAACTGGATGGGCTTTGAGGTCCCTTCCAACCCAAACCTTTCTATGATTCTATGATTTCAAACGCATTCGTCCTTCACCTCCCATCTCTCTTTGCATCTCCCCTGAAGCCCTGCCATCTCCAGTGACCATCCTTTTCCAATCCCAAACTCCTGCACAGCTCCACTGGTCTTCACAGGAAGAGCTGGAGCACCTCTGCTATGAGGACAGGCTGAGAGAATTGGGGTTGTTCAGCCTGGAGAAGAGAAGGCTTCAAGGGGACCTCCTAGCATCCTTCCAGTACCTGAGTGGAGAAAGCTGGGGAGGAACATTTCCAAGGGCCTGGAGTGAGAAGACAAGGGGAAACACTTTTAAATTGGAAGGGGGAAGATTTAGATTAGACATTAGGAAGAAATTCTTCACAATGAAGGTGGTGAGACAGTGGCAAAAGTTGCCCAGGGAACCCGTGGATGCCTTGTCCCTGGAGGTGTTCAAGACCAGGTTGGATGGGCTTTGATCAACCTGATCCAGTGGGAGGTGTCCCTGCCCCTGGCAGGAGGTTGGAACTGGATGATCTTCAAGGTCCCTTCTGACCCAAACCATTCTGTGATTCAATGAAAGGAGAAGCCCTAAAGGTAAAAAGGATTTAGAAGCCCAGTGAGAAGAGGTTTTGGAACCAGGGGGACACTCAGTCAGCTCAGGTAGATGCCATGTGTTGTCTGGGCCCCTGAGCACAGCTCCAAAGCACCTCTGGGGACAGAAGCCGGGCTCCGGAGGAGTCGGACTCCGATGTGCACATGTGAGACAGTCAGGGTGTGAATGCTGCTGCAAACCAGCTGACAGGGAGCGTGGTGGTTTGACCTAATCAGAATCAGTTTCTAACTTCAGCTCAGTCTCATCTAAGGAACTTCATTTTCTGAAGGTTAACTGTGTGTATTCCAGACAGTGTTTGTCTCTAGAAGGGATCACACGGGGCACTGGGATGCAGAAGGGCCAATGCTTACACTTCTTCCTACAGAAACCAAGGCCATCCTTCAGCTGGTGGAGTCCCATAAGTCAAAGAGGCCAAAAAGGTCACACCTTGCAGGGAGGGGTGGACAGGACAGGTGACCCCAAACTGACCAACAGAGGATTCCACCCCACAAACACCACACTCTGTACAAATCTGAGGGATCACGAGGGTGTCGCTCTCTTCCTCGACAGCCGACATCCAGAAAGGACCTCATTTGTCTGTTTGCCCCTGACCCCAGACCCATGCACTCCTGAATCCAGTTATGGAGCCCAGCTCCCTCCTAGCCACGGACCCATTCCCTCTGTCTGCTCTACAGCACCTTTGGTGACACAGGTGGGGTGGGGGCATGATTTCATATACTTGCATTTATTATTATTATCATCATCATCTTGGTACCACTGTTTTCCTTCTCGTTATCAACCCCCAAGTCTTTTTTCCTCTCATCTTCCTTTCCATTTTCCTTGGGGTTGGGGTTCAAAGGGGAATTGGGAGCCCAACTGCTTCCTTTTAGCTGCCCAAATTTGCCAGGCCAGGGCTAAACAGTGACAGGGAGAAAAGTAATTCTTTTTCACTTGCATCAACTTCTTGCCAAGGGCCAAGGATGTGCAGTGAAAGGGAGAGACACACGGACCTGGTTTAGCTCAGCTTAAAAAGCAGTACAGCTCAAGAGCTGAGACCTTCCTCTCCTCTTTGTGCTAAAGCTACAGTTGGTTCTGAGCAGAGAAATCAGCTCTTCAAGAGGAAAATGTCTGTGAGGAACCTGTAGTGAGGATCCCACACCCAAAACAGAGCATCCAAAGCCACCAAAGGGAACCTCCCTACCTTTCAGGCGCACTGACCGGGATGAGGTGAAGAGAAACAGGGCCAGGAGGCTGATGGGTTCCTTGGGGTCAAATTCTATGAAAGAAAACAACAGGGTTTGGTTCAACTGAGGGTTCTGCACATCCTCTGTCCCCAAGATAGAGCAGGATGTTTAAGCATGGATATTTGTTTCCACGTAGCCACGTCTTACCATCGTCTCGTGCCAAGGCAGCGGATGTGAGGAGGAGAAGGACTCCTTGATCGTGTAAATATTTGATGATTGCCTGTAACAAACACAAATACAGTCAGAGCAACCCCTCCCTTCCCTCCCAGCACGCTTCATTTCTCTGAGTGTGACCATCAACAAGCCCTGACTGCCAGCAAATGAGTGTCAACACCACCAGCTCATTCCCTGCCGAGCAGGGCACAGTTTAGACCTCACCACTGGGTCAACTGGAGAGTGTCCAGAGGAGGCCACAAAGCAGGTGAAGGGTCTGGAGGAGAAATCACACGAGGAGAGGCTGAAAACACTTGGTCTGTTCAGCCTGGAGAAGAGAATACTGAGGGGGGACCTCACAGCCATTCACTGTTTCCTCACAAGGGGAGGAGGAGGAGCAGGAGCTGAGCTCTTCTCTCTGGTGACCAATGACAGGACCCGAGGGAATGGCAGAAAGATGCCAGGGGAGGGTTAGGGTGGACATTAGGAGAAGTTTCTTCCCCCAGAGGGTGGTGGAGCCCTGGAACAGCTCCCCAGGGAAGCAGTCACAGCCTGAGAATATTCCAGAAGCATTTGGCCAATGCCCTCAGATCCACGGGGTGACTGTTGGGGTTGTCCTGTGCAGGGACAGGAGCTGGACTGGATGGGCCTGGTGGATCACTTCCAATTCAGGTCATTCTATGATTCTATGAACTGGGACTTGTAACCCATTCCACTTATGTTACTGTTCAGTTCCCAAATTCCTCCCACCCATTCCTTAAAACATCAACATCCTTGGCCAAACCAGTTGTAATTAAGGAACAAGGTTAACAATGAAAAAGGTTAATAATTTCAGTCCCTCCAGTTCAAAAGCTCCTGAGCATCTCAGCCAGAAATTGCTTTCAGCAGCCCGAGGGGGATGGTTCCTCCAGCAGAGAAAGCAAAGCTGGACACCAGCATCTGCCAAAACATGAGCCACGAGCCTGACTGATGCTCAGGCCATGGCAGCACCAGTGAACATGAGGAAAACTATTTGCTGAGTCTAAGAGGCTCTGTCTTGCAGCTGGATGACCTCATGTCTAAGAAGATACATGAGCTTACTGAGGCTTTTCTTGTGCTTGATGCCTCATCGTAGGGCTTGGCTTGGACTGCCTTTCGCTCCGTGGGGACACCCAGTTGGATCTCCTTCTTCCACCCACTGATGTCTTTTCAGGAAACTTACAGGGACTGAGTAACCCTGGAGCTTCTTGTGGGCCGTGAACCTTTGCTGATCCCATCCAATCTGTCCAGACATAGAGGGCTGGACAAACGCCCACAGCCTCATCACTGCAGGACAGCTTTGGAAATGCTGAACAATTCAAGTGCAACATTCACTGTTCAGAACTGTAGCTCCTTGCTTTGGTTGTCTCAAGCCAGCAGAGCAGAAAGGATATGAGCCAGCACCTTGGGATAAATCCAGCTCAATGAAATCCAGAAGCAGATCCTGGGCTGCATCCAAAACAGGGTGAGGGAGGGGATTCTCCCCCTCTGCTCTGCTCTCGTGAGACCCCACCTGGAGTCTTGAGTCCAGTTCTGGCATCTCCAACGTAATAAGGATATGGAATGTTGGAGTGGGTCCAGAGGAGGCCACAAAGGTGATCAGAGGTCTGGGGCACCTCTGCTATGAGGACAGGCTGAGAGAGTTGGGGTTGTTCAGCCTGGAGAAGAGAAGGCTCCAGGGAGACCTCACAGCCGCCTTCCAGTACTGAAAGAGGCTCCAGGAAAGGTGGGGAGGGACTTTTTCCAAGGGCTTGAAGTGACAAAATAAGGTGGAATGGCTTTAAACTGGAACATTTAGATTGGACATCAGGAAGAAATCCTTCACGATGAGGGTGGGGAGGCCCTGGCACAGGTTGCCTTGGGAAGTTCTGGATGCTCCAGCCCTGGAGGTGCTCAAGGCCAGGTTGGATGGGGTCTTGAGCAGCCTGGCCTGGTGGGAGGTGTCCCTGCCCATGGCTGGGGGATTGCAACTGGATGGGCTTTGAGGTCCCTTCCAACCTGAACCATTCTATGATTCTATGAAACAGCTGAGGTTTCTCACCAACAGGATGATTTTAAAGCAAGCAAGGAGGAAAGTCAAGGCACAAGGCAGCAGCCACCTGACACAGAGCTGGGAGACATCACCCAGCACTCAGAGTGCAGCTGGCAGAGGGCATTTTTCATTCACACCTTTTGGAGCTGCAACTAAAGCAGGTTCATCTGTAGCCCAGATACAGCACACTAAGGGAAGGGAATAAACACCCCCAAAATGGGCTGGGATGGCTTCCTCATTGAAACCATCTTAGGAGTCTTATGAGGAGCAGCTGAAGGAACTGGGGTTGTTCAGCCTGAAGAAAAGGAGGCTGAGGGGAGACCTCATCACTGTCTACAGCTCTCTGAAAGGAGGTTGGAGTGAGGTGGGGGTTGGTCTCTTCATCCAAGTAACAAGAGACAGGACAAGAGGAAATGGCCTCAAGTTACACCAGGGCAGGTTTAGATTAGAATTCCTTGACCAAAAGGGTTCTCAGGCCCTGGCAGAGGCTGCCCAGGGAGGTGGCTGAGTGCCCATCCCTGGAGGTGTTTAAAGGATGGGCAGATGAGGTGCTCAGGGATGTGGTTTAGTTGTGGACGGGTGTGGTTGGACTCAATGATCTCAAAGGTCTTGTCCAACCAAGTGATTCCATGATTGTACGAGTATCGAGCTGAGTAGGGGCTGCTTTTCAGCCATGAGGCACAAAGGCAGGGCACAGCTTACACCTTTAGCTCAACAATTATCATTCTGGCCTTGGGGACTTCTCTTCTGCTTTCTTAACACAGAAGATCTCCCTGCAGTCCTTTACTACCACGCTGTTTGCAGTGCAGGGGGGAAATCATTAATGAAGACAATAAAACAATCTCATCTGGCATAAAGAAAGCCAAAGGAGATGTTTGCCCAGTTTAATACCTTCTGCTCAGCAGGGCATGCTCACCCTAGACATCCATTCCCAGCCCATAGTGGGCAGTGTCCAATTAATGGCTTGTAGATGGAACAACTAAACTGTGTTTGAGAATAACAAAGCAGGAAAATAACAAAGCAGGGAAATACCTTCCATTTTGCATTAATTCAGAATCTGTGAATAATGTTACCACGAGTTTCAAGAGATAATTCAAAAGGCCCCTTTCCTTGGCCACTTACCAAGTCCTTTTCCTTCAGATTTTCCACCAACTGATCCACTTTATATTGATCCTTCTTTGAGATTTCTACTTCATACAGACTGAGGTAAACGCCCTGAAAGCAAACTGAAGACAAACAAGAGAATGTGCAGTTGAAATTGTGCCTCTTGCATGAAGGTTTTAAGATGAAAGAGGGGAGATTTGTAGAGAGGAGGCTATGAAGATGACCTAAGGGCTGCAACACTCCCCATATGAGGACAGGCTGAGAGAGCTGGGGTTGTTCAGCCTGGAGAAAAGAAGGCTCCAGGGAGACCTCAGAGCAGCCTTTCAGTACTGAAAGGGGCTCCAGGAAAGCTGGGGAGGGGCTCTGGATCAGGGAGTGCAGGGATGGGATGAGGGGAACGTTTTTAAGCTGCAAGAGGGGAGACTGAGATGAGATCTTAGGAAGAAATGTTTTCCTGTGAGGGTGGTGAGGCCCTGGCATGACCATGTTTGGCACCTTGCAGGATGGGAACATGGGTCAAAAAGAGGTTCTCCCACCCTGAGCTGTCCCAGGAATAGGAGGATCTCCCAAGCAATAAGTGACAAATCGAGATGAAAAGGCCTCAAGTTGCACAAGGGGAGGTTCAGATTGGATATTGGGAAAAATTTCTTCCCTGAACGAGTGGTGAAGCGTTGGAAGAGGCTGCCCAGGGCAGGGGTGGAGTCTCCATCCCTGCAGGGGTTCAAAAAGATGTGGCAATTCAGAACATGGTTTAGTAGGCACAGGCTGATGGTTGGACTGGATGATCTTAGAGATTGTTTCCAACCTCAATGATTAAAGGGCTGCTTTGGGTAAAGGATTATTCACACCAGGAGCCAAAGGGAAGTGTAGGCAGGAAAACATCCCTGTGCTACCTTGGCATTTTTCCTTGCTCATCCACACATCAGCCACGTTTCCAGACAGGACTCAGCTACGAGGACCTGAGCTCTGACCCCACGTGGCAATTCCTACAGCTCAAGCACACGTTACTCACCACACCAGGGTTTATTTTGCTCACCTTCATTCTCAACGTAATTTCTTTTCCCAAATGCAGCCTCTGGTAGCTTTTTCTTCAAGTCAGACAAACCCATGACATGGTTCATGTCCAGGTTGGGAGGCCTAGGGGGGATAAAGCAGCAGATTTGAGATCACAAGGGTAAAAGGCTCTCCAGATTAAGCACAGCAGAGTCCTGGTTGCCCCATCACTGTGAAAGCAGAGGAAGCAGCTCTGGTGAAGGTGCAGGACTTTGCTGGTTTGAGGATCCTGTTTGTAAACAAACACCTCCAAACACTGATCTTGGTGGCTGTGGTAATGTCTGTCACTGGCTGCTTCAAATCCCTGCTTGGCGGCCTTCTGAGTACTGAAGATTGTAAAGATCTCATTTTTTTGGAATGCTGGTTACACCAATACCTCATTTAGAATTAAATTGGTTGGAAAGGGCCTTTGAGATCATCGAGTCCAACCACACCTGTCCAATACTAAACCAGATCCCTGAGCACCTCATCTACCCATCTTTTAAACAGCTCGATGGATGAGGACTCCACCACCTCCCTGGGCAGCCTCTGCCAGTGTCTTACAGAGAGGAAATTTTTCCCAGTGTCCAATCTGAACCTGCCCTGGTGCAACTCGAGGCCATTTCCTCTTGTCCTGTCACTTGGGAGAAGAGACCAACACCCACCTCACCACAAACTCCTTTGAGGAAGTTGTAGACAGCCAGGTCTCCTCTCAGCCTCCTCTTCTCCAAACTAAACAACCCCAGGTCCCTCAGCCACTCCTCATCAGACTTGTTCTCCAGCCCCTCCACCAGCTTTGCTGCCCTTCTCTGGAAGGGCAATTTGCCACCATGCAGATCTCCAAACACTACTGCCTGACCAGACCTGCATCAGCAGCAAGTCCCTGCTCTCAAAGAGAAAAATCCCACACAGGAATCACAGAATGACCCAAGTTAGAAGGGACCCACCAGGCCCATGCAGTCCAGCTCCTGGCCCTGCACAGGACAACCCCAACAGTCACCCCGTGGGGCTGAGGGCCTTGGCCAAACCCTTCTGGAATATTGTCAGGCTGGGACTGCTTCCCTGGGGAGCTGTTCCAGTGCTCCACCACCCTCTGGCTGAAGAACCTTTTCCAACCTAACCCTCCCTGGCACATCTTCTGCCATTCCTAATCAATAAGTGATATGGAACAAGCAACCCAAAGTAGTTAACAAAAAGAGGTGACCGAATTTTGGCTGTTTCCAGGCTGATCTCATCTCCTCATCCAGCTGCTGCTTTATCACTTCTCACCAGCCCTTCCCTGACGATTGCCCAGCAGAAAAGGCTGGTGCAGCTGCAAGAAGATGTTGAGCACCGAAGGGATGGGGCAAGGAGAGACAAACCTGGCTCTTGTTGTCACACAGACCCCAAAGGTGATCCCAAAACAATCTGCAAGAGCGGCTTTTAACGTTTCACACTCCACAAAACACAAAGAAAGAGGAGAAAGGGGCAACTTACAGCTGGGCTGGAATCGTGGAGCTGTACGGAGTTCTCAGGGCGATGTCGCACAGAAGGTGGCCCTGGATGGAGAGCTGCCCCCTCCATGGACAGTACAGAGCTACAGGGAAAGAGAACAGCTCAGGGAAAGCAGGAGAGAAACACAGAATCATGGAATGGGTTGGGTTGGACGGGACCTCAAAGCCCATCCAGATCCAACCCCCCTGCCATGGGCAGGGACACCTCCCACTGGATCAGGGTGATCAACACCCCATCCAACCTGGCCTTGAACACCTCCAGGGATGGGGCAGCCACAGCTTTTCTGGGCAACCTGTGCCAGGGCCTCAGCACCCTCACAGGAAAACATTTCTTCCTAAGATCTCATCTCAGTCTCCTCTCTTTCAGCTTAAAACCCTTCCCCCTCGTCCTATCCCTGCACTCCCTGATCAAAACCCCCTCCCCAGCTTTCCTGGAGCCCCTTCCTTTCCTGGGCTCTAAGGTCTCTCCAGAGCCTTCTCTTCTCCAGGCTGAACAAGCCCCAGCTCTCTCAGCCTGTCCTTGTATGAGAGGTGCTCCAGCCCTCAGATCATCTCTGTGGCCTCCTCTGGACTCACTCCAACAGATCCATGTCCTTCTTGTGCTGAGGACTCCAAAACTAAACAAGGACTCCAGGTGGGGTCTCACCAGAACGGAGCAGTGGAGCAGAATCCCATCCCTCACCCTGCTGGTCCCACTTCTTTTGTTGCAACTCATGACACCATTGCCTTTCTGGGCTGTGAGCACACATTCCCAGCTCATGTTGAGCTTCTCCTCCACCAGCACCCCAAGTCCTTCTCTTCAGGGCTGCTCTAAATCCATTCTCCACCCGGCCTCTATTTGTGCTTGGGATTGCCCCAACCCAGGTGCAGGACCTTGGCCTTGCTGAACTTCATGTCTCATCAGGTCCCATGGACTGTGAACCTTCAGGTCCCTTAGATGATCTCCCAGTCCCTGCCTTTGCCCTCTGTGTGTTGGGCAGTGTGGTTGGAACCCTTGCTGGTGAAGGCTGAGGCAAAAAAGTCATTGAGTACTCCAACCTTCTCCATATCCTGGGTAACCAGGCCTCCAGGTTCCTTCTAGAGAGGGCCCACATCTTCCCTGGTCTTCCTTTTATCACTGATGTACCCACAGCAGCTTTTCTCATTGCCCTTGACATCCTTGGCCAGATTTAATTCTATCAGGGCTTTAGCTTTCCTAACCTGATCCCTGGCTGCTCAGACAATTTCCTTGGGTTCCTCCCAGGCTGTCTGTCCTCTGTGGGTTTCCTTTTTGTGTTTGAGTTGGTCCAGGAGTTCCTCATGCAGGCCTCCTGGCATTTCTGCCCAACTTCTTTGTTTGGATGAACTTGAAACACCTCCTGAACTTGGAGGAGGTGATCCTTGAATATCAACCAGCTTTCTTAGGCCTCTCTCCCCTCTAGGACTTTTTCCTGTAGTACCCTACCAAGGAGACTCTTGTAGAGGTCAAAGTCTGCTCTCCTGAAGGTCCAAGGTAGTGAACTTGCTGTGTGCCCTCCTCACTGCCCTAAGGATCTTGAACTCCACCATTTCATAGTCACTGCAGCCAAGGCTTCCCTTGAGCTTCACATTTCCCACCAGCCCTTCCTTGTTGCTGAGAAAAAGGTCCAGCATAGCATGTCTCCTCACTGGCTCTTCCATCACTTGGAGAAGGAAGTTACCATCAACGCATTCCAGGAACCTCCTGGATTGCTTGGACTCTGCTGTGTTGTCCCTCAAACAGATATTGGGGTGGTTGAAGCCCCTCATGAGGACCAGAGCTTTCTGTCTATAGAGGGCCTCATCTGCTTGCTCATCCTCATCCGGGGGCCTGTAGCAAACCCCCACTGTAATGTCACCTGTCCCTGTCTTCCCAGTTAATCCTGACCAATAGGTCTAAGGTGGCTCCTCATCCATCCCCAGGTGGAATTCTGTGCTCTCCAGCTGGGCATTTACGTAGAGGGCAACACCCTCTTCTCATCTCCCTTCTCTGTCCTTCCTAAAGAGCTCCAGTCCCTTCATTGGAGCACTCCAATCACAGGATCCATCCCACCACATCTCCAGGATGCCAATAAGATCATGGCCCTGCAGGTGTGTGCACATCTCTAACTCCTCTTGTCCATTCCCCGTGCTACATGTGTTTGCACAGAGGCATTTAAGTCAGGCCCCTCATGAAGATGGAGTGGGTGGAATTCCTTTGTGCTGCTCTTCAGGTGCTCTCCTGCTGACCTGGGATCTTTCTCCAGGTTCTGGGCTGGCACTGGCACTGGCACCAAACTGGTAAGAGTGGGATGAACTCCTCATCCCTGGCAATTTTAGTTTAAAGCCCTTTTCACCAGGTTGGAAGCCTTATGACCAAGGATGGTCTTCCCCTTCTCCAACAGATGGGCTCATCAATCCCCAGCAGGAGAGGAGGGCAAACAAAGAAAGGCACATTCATAAAACAAAACCAACCATCAGATGCTCCTACCTTTGTGGTCAAGCTCAGGGCTAGAGAAAAGGGAGAAAAAGAGGAACATTTAGCACTGGGAAAAGGAAACTGGCCCACAAAAGTGAGGAGGTGCTTTGGAATGACAGCAGGTTGCTTACAGGTTCTCGATAGCCAAGACAGGCATCTCCTTTGGCTCCCTGTACTGGCAGGTGATGACCATGTACGGGCAGACGTGCCTGGGCCTCTCCGCAGCGCTGCCGTCGGACACTTCGTACACGTAATACTGGGGTGAGAAGGGAAAGAGGGGTGAGGAAACCCCCCAAGGAACGAGGAGACACCTGGTTCAGTGCCACCTTCCCCTGTGAGATGTTCACACGGGCCTGTTCCAAACGGGTACCTGGCTCTGCTCAAAGGCCTGGCAGTGGTTGCTCTTTGATGGGACGTTATCTCCGCTCACAGCCACGTGGCAATCGTAGCCAGGAGATGGGCAGGGGTAGCTGGTTGTGTGATTCTCAGATATCACCTTGACCTTGCCCTGTGCCAGCACATCAAGAGAGAAAAGGAAAAAAGACTACATATAATTGCTCAGAGAAACCTGAGACCCTTGAATCCTCCTTTTCCTTTTGCATCTTTCCCAATAGAAGGGCCTGGCTTGGGCACAGCAGCCAAACCAGAGCTGCTCAGGAGAGCCAAGGGGAGCAGCCTGTTCCCAGTGCCAGCTACAGAGAGCAGGAGCTCGTGGGAAGGGGACAAAGGTCCCATCCACCAGCCCCATGGAGGAAGGGAACGGGGCTGTGATCTCAGCCACGTTACGGCCACCTCTTCAAACCACCCAAATGCATCAGCATCCAGGGAAAACATCCTACGGGGAATTCCTGATCTTGGTGGTGGAACTTGGAATGTCCTCTGCATCCTCTACCTCGCTGCAGGCCACCAGCCAAGCCCAGTCTGATCTCTTGCTTTCTACTCTGACACCTCCCATAGTCCAGAATCCCAATGAGCCTTCAACAGAGCTGATTTTACACCCCACCACAGTTATGAGCACCAACATCTCCTTAAAACTATCTACACCATCAAGTGGCTTCTGAAACCATTTCACATGAAAAGGAAGGCTGGCATTTTACCTTAATTAGCTTACAAATGACTATATAGCCTGATTTTCCATGATACCAGGGTCTTGGATGAAGACAATCTGCATACTTGGAAATATAAACCCCTGTGAAAACAAAGCAATGCAAGATGATGCAAACCATCTGTTGAATAAAGCCCATTGCTAAAAAAAAAATCCCTGTAAAGAGGACCCTCCTTGCAGAAACCAGAGTCTCTGCAGAGCCAAGGATGCAAAACAGAGCAGCAATTACTGCCATAAAAAGGGTGAAACTCTTTTGGACTCTTTTTTTTTGACTGCTGATACAGAACAGCATCACATTACGGAATCACAGAGTGGTTTGGGTCAGAATGGACCTAAAGATCATCCAGTTCCAAACCCCCTGCCATGGGCAGGGACACCTCACACTGGATCAGGTTGCTCAAGGCCACATCCAACCTGGCCTGGAACAACTTCAGGGATGGGGCAGCCACAGTTTCTCTGGGCAACCTGTGCCAGGGCCTCACCAAATTCACTGTGAAGGATTTCTTCCCAATGCCTAATCTCAATGTTCCCCTTTCCAATTTAAAGCCATTCCCTCTCATCCTGTCACTCCAGGCCCTTGGAAAAAGTCCCTCCCCAGCTTTCCTGGAGCCCCTTCAGGTACTGGGAGGCTGCTATGAGGTCCCCCTGAAGCCTTCTCTTCTCCAGGCTGAACAACCCCAACTCTCAGTCTGTCCTCATAGCAGAGGTGCTCCAGCCCTCTTTGTGGTCTCCTCTGGACCACTTCCAACATTCCCATATGCTTCTCATGTTGGAGATTCCAGAACTGGACACAGGACTCCAGGTGGGGTCTCACGAAAGCAGAGCAGAGGAGAAGAATTCCCTCCCTGGCTCTGCTGGCCACACTGCTTTGGCTGCAGCCCAGGACAGGGTTGGTTTCTGGGCTCTGAGTGCACATTGCCAGCTCCTGTCGAGCTTCTCATCCCCCAGCACCCCAAGTCCTTCTCCTCAGGGTTGCTCTCAATCACATCATCCCCCATTCTGTACTGGTACCAGGGGTTGCCCCAACCCACGTGTAGGACCTTGCATTTGGCCTTGTTGAACCTCACAAGGTTCACACAGCCCCACTTCTCCAGCTTGTCCAGGTCCCTCTGGATGCCATCCTGTCCTTCTGTGTGACAACTGCCCCACTCAGCTTGGTGTCACCTGCAAACTTGCTGAGGGTGCCCTTGATCTCACTGTTTATATCATCAACAAAAATATGTTCATCAATGAAATAAGTTTCAGTATTATGTGTTTCAGCTCAAGGAAAGGAGTCAACTTGGGTTTCTCCTGGGAGAAGCAGCCCAGCTAAGGTCAGTTTTGCTCACAGGTCCATGGGATGGCAGAGATTCTGCCATACTTGTTCCTTGGCTCCCTATTGCCCTTCAGTGTTCCAGATGCCAATGTGAACCTTCTACCCTGTGACTGGGTGAGAGTGTTGATCTCCTTGAGGGCAGGAAGGCTCTGCAGAGGGATCTGGACAGCCTTGAACCATGGGCCGAGGTCAATAGTATGAGGTTTAAGAAAGCCAAGGGCACTTGCATCACAACAACCCCCTGCAGTGCTCCAGGTTTGGGGAAGAGTGGCTGGAGAGCTGCCTGGTGGAAAAAGACCTGGGGGTGTTGGTCAACAGTGGCTGAACACGAGCCAGCAGTGGCCCAGGTGGCCAAGGAGGCCAATGGCATGTTGGCCTGTATCAGACACAGCGTGGCCAGCAGGACCAGGGAGGGGATTGTGCCCCTGGACTCAGCACTGGTGAGGCTGCACCTTGAATTCTGGGTTCAGTTTGGGCCCCTCAGTACAAGAAGGACATTGAGGGGCTGAAGCACATCCAGAGAAGGGAACAGAGCTGGGGAAGGGGCTGAAGAACAAGTGTTATGAGGAGTGGCTGAGAGACCTGAGGTTATTTAGCCTGGAGAAAAGGAGGCTGAGGGGAGACCTCATCACTGTCTACAACTCCCTGAAAGGAGGCTGTGGTGAGGTGGGTGTTGGTCTCTTCTCCTAAGTGACAAGAGATGGGATGAGAGGAAATGGCCTCAAGTTGCACCAGGGCAGGGTCAGATTGGACATCAGGAAACATTTCTCCACTGAAAGGGTTCTCAGGCCCTGGCAGAGGCTGCCCAGGGAGGTGGTGGAGTCCCCATCTCTGGAGGTGTTTAAAGGATGGGCAGATGAGGTGCTCAGGGATGTGGTTTAGTAGTGGACAGGGACGGCTGGACTCGATCTCAAAGGTCTTTTCCAACCAAAGAATTCTGTGATTCTATGATTCTATGACAAGCAGTCTTCCATGTAAGAAACACAGGAGTTCCTGTGGATCTTTGAGGCAAAGAACAAAGCAAAACCAAGAATCTGGTCTTTTCCTTCTGTTCCTAAAGGAGTGGATACCCAGAGGACAACAGAACAGGCCTCTTGAAGGACATTGAGGTGTTGGAGTGCGTCCAGAGAAGGACAACGAGGCTGGGGAAGGGGCTGGAGAACAAGTCCTATGAGGAAAGGCTGAGGGGCCTGGGGTTGTTTAGATTGGAGAAGAGGAGGCTGAGGGGAGACCTCATCACTGTCTACAACTCCCTGAAAGGAGGTTGTGGCAGAGAGAGTGTTGATCTCTTCTCTCAAGTGACAGTGATAGGACAAGGGGGAAATGGCCGTGAGTTGCACCAGGGGAGGTTCAGACTGGATATTGGGAAGAATTTCTTTACTGAAAGTGTTCTCAGGCCCTGAGAGAGGCTGCCCAGGGAGGGGGTTAAATCCCCATCCCTGGAGGTGTTTTAAAAACCAGGTAGATGAGGTTTTGAGGGACATGGTTCAGCAGATGATGGGTGCAGATGGACTCAATGATCTCAGAGGTCTTTTCCAACCAGAAGATTCTATGATTGGGCCTCTGAATGGAAATCTTACCTTTTGCTGGGTCCCCAAGCATGGAAATAGAGCTGCTGTTTACACGGAGGCCGGCCTGACACACCTCCTTCGCCTACAAAAGAAGAAACAGCGCCTTTCACCGCCTTTTCTTCCACAGATAAGGGACACAACTCCTGAAATCCGCAGCACCACGGCTGGCAAAATGCTTGCAACAGGCAAACCCCTGCCCCAAACCACCCACAGGATAAAGAAAACGAAGAACAATGCCCATGGGAAGAACCAACAGGAAGAAAATTTCTTGTTTCAAACCCTAAATACTTGTAATTCTTGGGTGTTGGTACAAAAAAATCCACAGAAGCAACAGCTTAGGAAAATCTGGAAGAAATCCAGCATCTCCAGACACCACTGCAAGTGCAAAGCTGGACTTTGCACCTTCTTTATTTGCATGGGTGATTTGTGGGTAAGTAAATGTAACAGGGCTGGCAAGAAGGCAAAGAACGTTTGCTACGTGGTGCTCACTCTTCCATAGGTACAGTTTCTGCCTTGGGAGCATCTCACTGGCTTGGATTTAATCCATGCCCAAAGCAGATTCATCAAAGGGTGCAAAGACCAAAGAGTTTGAACCCATTCTGGGTGAGAAGCAAAAGCAAACCAGTCAAACTGTGCTCAGTCCCTTTATAAGCAACACAGGGCACTCATCTCACCCAACTTCTGCCTCCTAAAAGGCAAGAAAGCAGGATAAGGGAAGGGATTGTCCACCTGGACTTGGCACTGGTGAGGCCACACCTCAAATCCTGGGTTCAGTTTTGGGCCCCTCACTACAAGAAAGACATTGAGGGGCTGGAGCACATCCAGAGGAGGGGAACAGAGCTGAGGAAGAGTCTGGAGAACAAGTCTGATGAGGAGCAGCTGAGGGACCTGGGAATGTTTAGCCTGGAGGGGGTTGAGGGGAGATGTCATTGCTCTCTGCAACTCCCTGAAAGGAGGTTGTAGCAAGGTGGGTGTTGGTCTCTTCTCTCAAGTAAGAAGCGATAGGACAAGAAGAAACGGTCTCAAGTTGCACCAGAGGAGATTTAGAGTGGATATTAGGAAAAATTTCTTTAGTGCAAGAGCAGTCGTGGAGTCTCCATCCCTGGAGGGGTTCAAAAAATGTGTGGCTGTGGCACTTCAGGACATGGTTTAGTAGGCATTGTGGGGTTGGGCTCAGAGTTGGCGTGGATGATCTTAAAGGTCTTTTCCAGCCTTAACAATTCCATGATTCCAAGTGCCTCACCTAGACCAGCAAGGTTTCTCCCCTGGACAACAGAGAAAAGCACCTCCAGAGTGTGATTTAGCCCAAGGATTTTAGATGCCAACATTAAACAAGGTCCAACGGTCCTCTGAGCAGCTCTGTCTTTCCTTGGGACTGTGAGAGGAGCTCAGCCACTTGGCACAGACCAGGCTAAAATTCAAACAGCTAAACTGAAGTGGGACAATTCCTGCAACCAGACTGAGCCTGGAAAGGGTTTATTTTGCTGTAGCTCAATCCAAACCAAACAGAAGTGAACTGCATTCAGGCCACTCTCATTCTGAACAAACCCATCCCAACCATGATAGTAGAGAATAGGCCTACAAGAAAGCTGGGGAGGGACTTTTTCCAAGGGTCTGTAGTGACAGGATGAGGGGGAATGGCTTTAAACTGGAAGGGGGGAGATTTGGATCAGACATTAGGAAGAAATTCTGCACAATGAGGGTGGGGAGGCCCTGGCACAGGTTGCCCAGGGAGGTTGTGGCTGCCCCATCCCTGAAAGTGCTCACGGCCAAGTTGGATGTAGCCTTGAGCAGCCTGGTCTGGTAGGAGGTGTCCCTGCCCATGGCAGAGGGGTTGAAACTGGATGATCTTTAAGGTCCCTTCCAACCCAACCCATTCTATGATTCTGTAATTGAGCACGGCATCATCAAATCACATTAAAAGTGAATTCCCACTAGATTCCCTGAGCAGCCTTGTGTGACAAACTCTTCATAAAATCAAAAGGATCCTTGTAAAAAAAGAGCAAGAATAACTTTCCCCAGCAGCTGTGCCAGGTTCTCGCTCCACCAAGGTGGCAAAACCAGAGGAACTGGCCCAAACCCACCCTACAAACTCCTGTCTTCTTCACGCTTTCCTCTTCACAGGATCACAGTATCATAAGGTTGGAAAGGACCTCTGAGATCATCAAGTCCAACCTATAACCCAACACTAACACCAACCCATCATCTAAACCATGGCACTCAGTGCCTCATCCAGTCTCCCCTTAAACCCCTCCAGGGCTGGTGACTCCCTGGGTGCTCATTCCAGTGACCAATCACCCTTTCAGTGAAGAACTTTTTCCTAACATCAAGTCTAAACTTTCCCTGACCAAGCTTGAGTCCCTGCCCTCCAGTTCTGTCACCTGAGAGAAGAGACCAACCCCTGCCCCACTACAACCTCCTTTTAGGGAGTTGTAGAGAGCAATGAGGTCTCCCCTGAGCCTCCTCTTCTCCAGACTAAACAGCCCCAGCTCCCTCAGTCTCTCCTCGTAGGGCTTGTGCTCCAGCCCCTTCCCCATCTTCGTTGCCCTCCTCTGGACACTCTCCAGCATCCTGACATCTTTCCCAAACTGGGGGGCCCAGAACTGGACACAGGATTCAAGGTGAGGCCTGACCAGTGCCCAGTACAGGGGGATGATAACTCCTCTGGTCCTGCTGGCCACACTATTCCTGATGCAGGCCAGGATGCCATTGGCCTTCTTGGCCACCTGGGCACACTGCTGGCTCATGTTGAGCTTCCTGGCCACCAGCACTCCCAGGTCCCTTTCTGCCTGACTCCTCTGCAGCCACTCTGTCCCCAGCCTAGAGCTCTGCATGGGGTTGTTGTGTCCAAGATGAAGCACCCAACATTTGGACTTATTAAACATCATCCCATTAGAATCAGCCCAGCTCTTCTATGAGTACATGAAAGGTTTCACCTGCCTGTACTTGACTACAGGACAAAGGGAAACTCTTTCCATCTCCCTGCAGAAGGCAAAGGAGGCAGCAAATTCTTAAAGAGTAATCGCTTGGAGAGATGCAAAATAAGATCCACCACCAAAACCTCCCAGGAGCTGCTCCCAGAACTTGTTCTGGACTATTGATACAGTCGTAATCACAACTTGAGTAGAGAGAGCCAAGACATCCATCACCAGATCTGCCAGGCTTTGGTGGGACAGTGCAGCCACTTTGCATCAGACTTCTTAAACTGAATAAACATTTCAAGTTACCTCTTCTTCATTATCAAACAGGAGAAAGGCAAAGGTCTCCTCCAGCTCCTCCTGGCTGTACCCAGCAGCTTCCTTTGCTTGGGCGAAAGCTCTGAGCTGCAGAAGACACACCACCACTTTGGTTTAGTCTGTGTATGCCAGAGCCAAGTGACTCAGCAGTACAGGGAACACACAGAGAGAGGACAGCGTGTCCCATGTACCTTCAGCCGTGCCAGAAGGTTGGTGATGCTGGCCCAGAAAGTGTCCACCCATCATTCCCTCCCCTAGGCACAAGTACACACCATTCCCAATCCATGCCTCTGCCCCCAGCAGAACATGGTCCATGTCCTCCAAAGGACACCAGGCAGATCCAGCCCCACAGAGTCATGCTGTGCTCATCCCAGAGAACTCCAGCTTTATTCCACCTTGCCCCTCTTGCCATAAATCATCAGCTGCTGGGGAGTTTGTTCCACCAAGCACCTTCTGGGCTGGTAGAGCATCACATTCGGTAGCCAACCATGGCCATCAGAAGACAAATCATCTCAGCCCTGGAGAAGATGCCCTACAGAAGGGGAGATGGCTTGGAGGCACCTCTCTTTTTTCACTCTCCACTGAGCAGGGAGGCCTGGACTATTTGAGTAGAGAGCAGGTGACATCATGCAGCTACAGCTCAGAGGGTTGGCTACAGCCAAGTAACACATTCATCCAGTTTCTGTTGTCTGATAATTAAAGCAGAGCACATTTTCAGTGCAGACAGGGAGAACATCCGAGCTGGATCTGAGTCCGTGACATTTGAAGGCTTTAATAAACAAAGTTGTAGAAGGATTGGACTTGTAAAACAGGATTAGGAGACAAGAAAACCACAACCTCATCACTGTTTTTGCTTATTCTGGCTTTAGAACTCCCAGGCAAATCAACAGATTAGAGGGGTTGGAACTGGATGATCTTTAAAGTCCCTTCCAACCCAAACCATTCTATGATTCTACTCGATTCTTGCTTCCCTAGTTTTTTTTATCCAGCTCCATTATCCCAGATTTAGGCAGCCAAAATGTCTAAGCTCTATTTCATTCATGACAATGAGCAGATTGGTCATCTCCAGTCTCCAGAGAAGCCAAGGTCTCCTCCAGGAACTGAATGGGCCTTTTGTTCCTGCTGAAATGGAGAAGGAAGAAGCCAAGAAAACAAAGACTTCCTTCCCTCAGGAACTACAGATCAGGCAGATCAGCCATGTGCTACAAAGGGAAGACCTGCCAATAAACCAGCATCTACAAACCTCTGTAGATGTCTTCTGATAGCCATGGTTGGCTACCAAATGTGATGCTCCACCAGCCCAGAAGCTGCTTGGTGAGACCAGCTCCCCAGGAGCTGATGACATGTGGCAAGTGGGCAAAGCAGAATAAGGCTGGAGTCCTCTGGCATTTTCTCAAAGAAATGCCACCCCTTCCCCAGCTGCATCAACTCCCTCCTCCCCCCACCAGCCTCACCTCACTTCGAAAAACATCATTTTCCACCAGAACTGCTTGGCTGTACTGAAAACTGTCCTGAGATGCAGAGTCCAAATAGGAGCTGTGCAGCACCGAAACTGCTGTCTGCAAAAGGGAACTCGACTCTTCCGATTCCGGACGAAAACCTGGAGGAAGAAAACAAAAAGCAGGTGCAATTGTTAACTCTGGGCGTCCCCAGACCAATGTGGGGCCATGTGCCTCATTTGACAAGCTCAGATTTCCAAGGAGGAGAGCAGCTCCCTGATTCCTACTGGGAGCAGCAGCTCCCCTCCAGCTCTGCATCCCTGAGACTTTGTCTGCAAACTCAACTGTCCTTCAGCAGGAGGAATCTGAGCTCCTTGGTGGCCAGGGAGGCCTTAACGTTCTTCCTTTGCAACAGAAACAAACAAAAGAAATCCTTAGCAACTGCTAGAAGCAAAGCCTGGTAGTAAATCAACTTTATCCTGAGCAGGCCAGAGTTTTCACTTATGCTAAAAAGTTGTTTAGATTTGCTGCAAATGCTCTTTTAGGTTGTGAGATTTCTGCACGTGGTGAAAATCTTGGTGCATGCTCAGCATTATCTGTGTTTCTATAAATATCTTCAGGTCTTAAGTGAATGTGGTTTTCAATACCATGGGAGCAATCCCTTCAGACACCTCCCTGGAAGTGTTCAAGGCCAGGCTGGGTGAGGCTTTGAGCAATCTGATCCAGTGGGAGGTGTCTGTGCCCATGGCAGGGGGGTTGGAACTGGATGGGCTTTGAGGTCCCTTCCAACCCAACCCCTTCCATGACTCTATGATTCAAAGCCTGCACGAACAGAGCCTTCTCAAACTCTCTGAAGGAAAGAATTCCAGTAAAACAGTTTCCAACAGCATCCCACCATAAAGAGGTCCCAGAGTAGCTGACAAATAAAATATGGATGCATAAACAAAGGAAAGCCCTGCAGTATTAGTGCTCTTGCAAGTGTTAAAATCCAAATATTAAATATAAAGCAGCTGCTGAGAAACACAGGAAACCCCAGGTTCAGTCTCTGCTGTACAATTAAAAACCTTTAATACTGGTGGTGACCCCAGCAGGGTAAGGGAGGGGATTCTCCCCCTCTTCTCCACTGTTGTGACATCCCACCTGGAGTCCTGTGTCCAGTTCTGCAATCTCCAACATCAGAAGGAGGAGGCCATGAAGATGATCCAAGGGCTGGAGCACCTCCCATATGAGGACAGGCTGAGAGAGTTGGGGTTGTTCAGTCTGGAGAAGAGAAGGCTCCAGGAAGACCTTAGAGCAGCCTCCCAGTACTGAAAGAGGCTCCAGGAAAGCTGGGGAGGGGCTCTTGATCAGGGAGTGCAGGGACAGGATGAGGGAGAAAGGCTTTAAGCTGAAGGAGGGAAGGCTGAGATGAGATCTTAGGAAGAAATGTTTTCCTGTGAGGGTGATCAGGCAGTTGGAGAAGTTGTTTTGAGCAACCTGATCCTGTGGGAGGTCCAAGAGGGTTGGAGCTGGATGATTGTTAAGGCCCCTTCCAACCCAAACTATTTTATGATTCTATATTCAGTTCCTTTTGGAGGTAAAAGCTAAAGGCTTTTGAAAAAAAAAACAACCCAGGAAGTTCTTGAAAATGCAACTAATGCAGCAATTTTGCAGGTGAGAACTCAAACCTTTGTTCCTCCTTGCAAGTTCAGCTGCGGTGTGAAAATGAAAGCCCAAAAGGAAAAAAACCCTGACACATCCAGGTTTCCTTTGTGGGAGCAGAAGGCCCTCACCAGTCTCTGTGCAGCCCGTGAAGAGGAGAAAGTGAAAGTGCCTAAACCAAAAGTGAAAGTGTCCATAGCCCTGTGAGCAGCTTGGATGAGCCACCACCACGCAGCATCCTCAGCCAACGAAACCAACTCCTCACACGCGGTCAGACAGCAGAGACACAGTGCAGGACCTGATGGCTGGAGAAGAGCTGGAGAAACCCAGCATGGGAGAAACCCAGCATGGCTTTACCAATGGCTGGAGAACAGGGCCTTGAGCAGCCTGGTCTGGTGGGAGGTGTTCCTTCCAGTCCAACCATCAACACAGCCTTCTAAACCATGTCCCAAAGTGCCACATCTATACGTTTATTTAATCCCTCCAGGGATGAAGACTCCCCCACTGTTCTTGGCAGCCTCTGCCAGGACTTCACCACTCTGTCAGTGAAGACATTTTCCCTGATATCCAATCTAAACCTCTCCTGGCACAACTCGAGGCCAGGGCACCTTAGAATGAGAATTAGAAATGGAACTAAATACTCCTTGGATGCTTCTCTATTAGACGTGATGACATCAAGCAACACTTTCAACAGGCACACTACTTACAGGGCTTAAATAACAACAGAACAGGTAAACTGGCTGATTGTTAAGGTCCCTTCCAATCCAAACCATTCTATGATTCTCTACCGACAGCTGGAGGAGAGTGGGAGAAACCCAACACGGCTCTACTGGCTGGAGGAGAGAAGTCACCCTCTAAGAACCTTGCATTCCCTGGAAGGCTGCAAACCTACTCCTTCCTCCTCCATTTCTAGGCTTAAAGCCAGCTCTTCTGACCTTTCCTCCCCAACTGTGCCTGTCAATGTCTCAGTGTGCCCTGTCCTGTCTTCTGCAAAGCTCTGGCTAAAGCCAACCCACACGGGCGTGCCCCACCGGCAGAGACGCACGACCCAAACACCTCCTGGGAGCTGCTCACTTTGCTCCCCTTCCCAATCCCTGGATGCCCGTCTGGAAGGCCAGTCAGTGACACATTCTTCTCAAAAACAGGATCCTCTTTTGGCTCATCCATATCACAGTATCACAAGGTTGGAAAAGACCTTTGAGATCAGAGTCCAACCTATGACCCAACACCAACACCTACTCGTCGTCTAAACCATGGCACTAAGTGCCTCTTCCAATCTGTTTTTAAACACCTCCAGGGACAACGACTCCACCACCTCCCTGGGCAGATCATTCCAATGGCCAATCACTCTTTCAGTGAACAATTTTTTCCTAATATTAAGCCTAAACCTCCCCTGATGAAGCTTGAGACCACATCCTCTTGTTCTGTCGCTGGAGAGAAGAGCCCAACCCCAGCCTGCCTATAACCTCCTTTTAGGGAGTTGTAGAGAGCAATGAGGTCTCCCTTGAGCCTCCTCTTCTCCAGACTAAACAGCCCCAGCTCCCTCAGTCACTCCTCATAGGGCTTGTGCTCCAGCCCCTTCACCATCTTCGTTGCCCTCCTCTGGACACTCTCCAGCATCTCAACATCTCTCTTAAACTGAGGGGCCCAGAACTGGACACAGCACTCAAGGTGTAGCCTAACAAGTGCCAACCTCTGGATGTCCCCACTACACAGAGACCTCCAAAGCCAGCCTAGGAGGAAAACCCATGGCTTTTGAACCACTTGCCTGTACAGACTTGTACAGGGACAGAGTTTTGCTTTCCCACCTGAACTTTGTTTCATTCCACATTAACATTTTAGAAGCAGCTGCTGTAGATGTTGGAATCACAGAATGGTTTGAGTTGGAAGGGACCTTAAAGCCAAATTCAATTCCAATCCCCCTGCCATGCACAGGGACACCTCCCACCAGACCAGGCTGATCAAGGCCACATCCAACCTGGCCTTGAACACCTCCAGGGATGGGGCAGCCACAAACTCCCTGGGCAACCTGTGCCAGGGCCTCCCCACTCTCGTCGTGAAGAATTTCTTCCTGCTCAGTCCCATCATTAGTACAAGCTGTAAATGCAGGTGGCACTGACAACACAGTTCTGGCACCTTTAACACCAACAGTTCATGTACCGAGACTCCCTAAAACCATCTTCTCAGCTCCCCTGACTCTGTAGCAGTCCAGTTTCTCTCTTCTTTTTGTAATCTCTCAACTTGATTTCACTGCTTTCACTCTTTAGTTTTACCTTCTAATAATTTCTAGCATGCAGTAATTACTAATACAATTATATGAACCATCCCTTTTAACTGTGTTATAAAACACACGGTACTACACACCTGACTGGCTCTTTACCTGCAAACCTCCTTTGGCTCCAGCCTGCTGACAAAGCAGCCACAGAGGGGACCTCATAAAACATCCTAACAAAGGATATCTCTTTTTCCAGGTGTTCTGAGACCTCCTTGATAAGCTCAGCCAGAACCTCCTCGATGGGGAGCAGCTGGCAGGACAAAGAATTTGTGATAAGGAACTGACCTTCTAGGGAAACAAGTCAGCAAGAGCTTTTCTGGGAACTGATGTCCTACACCTGCTTTGGGCTCTACACCAAAAAGGCATAAAAATAACTTGCTTAAAAATTATAGCTTCTCTGCAAGAGCTTCCCTCTAGGAGATTTTCTAGATATCACTAGGGATGCCAGGCTGACTCTGGATTTGGAGACATGAGCTTTGAAGTGACACTTTTCCATCATGGATTAACCCCACTTCTGGGAATTGTTTGGCCACACAGGTGACATCTCACATAATGTCTTTACAGCCATGTGCACAGATAGAGGTTTCTTAAGTCTGTACCTGCTTAGCAGGCTGGAGCCCTGTAATAACTTGAAATATAGATTTATTGGCTTTATTCTTGTAATATATACATACACACACTTGTTTTCCTTGTGGTAAATTTGTACGACAAGGGGGAATGTCTTCAAACTGGAAGGAGGAGATTTAGAGTAGACATTAGGAAGAAAGTCTTCAGGATGAGGGTGGGGAGGCCCTGGCACAGGTTGTCCAGGGAAGCTGTGGATGCTCCATCGCTGGAGGTGTTCAAGGCCAGGTTGGATGGGGCTTTGAGCCTGGTCTGGTGGGAGGTGTCCCTGCCCATGGCAGGGGGGTTGGAACCCAATGATTTTTAAGGTCCCTTCCTATCCAAACCATTCTGTGATTCTATGATCTCAAAGGCCTCTTCCAACCAATTCTTCCTTCCAAACAATTCTATGATTTTATGATTACAAACCAGCTCTCAGCAGCAGATATTTCCTCATACTCTCAGAAAGAGAGTGGCTGCCTCCCATGGAGGTTCCAGAGCTCTCACAATCATGTAGATACTTCTGCCCTAAAGAACCCAGCATTCAAACTGCTGGGCAGGGGGGTATTTTTGGATGCACAGCTCTCCATCCTACGCAAGTAGCTGCAAAAAGTAACCAGGCTTATGCAGCTCCACTCTCCTAAATTAACATCCTTGACCTTAAAGCCAGGTCTAAAGCCAGGTCCCTGTTTGGGGTGAGATGATATCTTCGCAGTT
Organism: Tapera naevia; assembly: GCA_033556795.1. Taxonomy (NCBI): domain Eukaryota; kingdom Metazoa; phylum Chordata; class Aves; order Cuculiformes; family Neomorphidae; genus Tapera; species Tapera naevia. Next base: position 2,358,633 of record JAUMJJ010000135.1, on the reverse strand, counting down.
TCCTGGTTTGATGTATTTAAAACACTCTCCCATAGTGAGACAAGGTAACCACTGCTAAGCTGGAAAATCCAGGTGCTGGGCTGTCTTTTAAATCACCTCTGGGATCAGGCATCTTGGGAATGCAGATATCTCAGCTGCAGGAGCTTTTGTAACACTTTTCATCTCAATACCAGAGCCTGAGAGTATTTATTTACATCACTTTTAGAAGGCAGGTGATGCAGGAAACCCCCGACACCCCCTGCACAGAGGACAGGAAACCTTTACAGCTCCACTGCCAACACAGATTTAATCTCACAGCGATATCTGAATGCATCTGCTTGGTGGGTAAGAAAACATTATTAGTTTCCTCATGGCTAGGGAAGGTTAAGTTCCTACACTACCTAAAAAACCCCTGTGTCATAAGAAATTTCAGCAAACCTGGCTGTTACAAACTCCTATCCAGAGAAGGCCTACCTCACCCTGCTGGTCCCACTTCTCTGGATGTAGCCCAGGACATGGGTGGCTTTCTGGGCTGCGAGCACACACCAACAGCTCATGAGGAGCTTCTCATCCACAAACACCCCAAATCATTCTCTTCAGGGCAGCTCTCAATCCATTAATACATATATATTTCAAGAATATAAGAATAAGAAAGATGGAATAAAAATTCCATCAAAGCTCTAATCCCACACACACTTAGTGGGGTGGCTACGGTGACCTTTGCAAGCCTTTGCCCCAGCGCTCCTCCTCTTACCCTCCTGGCACAGCTGGGGCTCTGCAATGAAGAAAATCAGCAAGCTGCTGCAGAAAATACAGTAGAAGAGGCTAATTTTAATCCAGGTAGGTTTAGCAATCTGGATTGCTGCACTGCTTCACAAAGAGTTGTACCAAGAGAGCTCGAAACCGGGCGGGATGCAGATGTTTGGGGGAAAGGGGGGGAGTTTCCAGGAATGGGGAACACTTGAGTTAGCTCTGCTATCACCAAACCCACCAGCTTTAAGAGGAACACTAAAAATAGACCAAAGTAGTATGTAAAACCAGTTTCAGAGCTGAATAATACAGTCGTAAGGAAGTACCTATCACTTCTTATCAGAGCAGATCAGGAATACTCTGACAGAATGATTTTTTGATTGGAAAAGAGCAATTTCTATGAAATCGGATATTTTCTTGACAACACACTGTATCAAACAAATTCATTCAAGAGCAGACCAGTAATTTCCAGACTCAACCACAGGACAGACAGCTGGTGTCCATAGAGACCTGTGACATTTTCCTGTTCATCACCAGACCTGTTTGAGGAATGATCAAAACTTCTGTGGGACAATTTCTTTGAGGACGTACACACACTCTCTTTGCAACAAATCCAGGAGCAGAACTGAGCAGGACTAGAGCATAAACATCTTTTTCCTTCCTCTTCTAGGGAAAATTTCCAGCCCTGCAGCACAGTTGCTTCAGGGAGGAAAGCAAAGAGGCTTTCTAGCCTTCAGCTCCCCATGCCCACCCCAGGAAGGGATCTGCTCGTATTTTCCAAGCTGATCTGTTTGTATTCCATATCCCACTCCTGAAAGACACCTGCATTGACCAGCACAGCTCTCCAAGGACAGACCTGAAGTGCACTCAGCCACAAAAACAAAAGCCACAGTATCATAAGGTTGGAAAGGACCTCTGAGATCATCAAGTCCAACCTATAACCCAACACTAACACCAACCCATCATCTAAACCATGGCACTCAGTGCCTCATCCAGTCTCCCCTTAAACCCCTCCAGGGTCGGTGACTCCACCCCCTCCCTGGGTGCTCATTCCAGTGACCAATCACCCTTTCAGTGAAGAACTTTCTCCTCACATCAAGTCTAAACTTTCCCTGACCAAGCTTGAATCCCTGCCCTCCAGTTCTGTCCCTGGTCACCTGAGAGAAGAGACCAACCCCTGCCCCACTCCAACCTCCTTTTAGGGAGTTGTAGAGAGCAATGAGGTCTCCCCTGAGCCTCCTCTTCTTCAGACTAAACAGCCCCAACTCCCTCAGTCTCTCCTCGTAGGGCTTGTGCTCCAGCCCCTTCCCCATCTTCGTTGCCCTCCTCTGGACACTCTCCAGCATCCTGACATCTTTCCAAACTGGAGGGCCCAGAACTGGACACAATATTCAAGATGAGGCCTGACCAGTTCCCAGTACAGGGGGACGATAACTCCTCTGGTCCTGCTGGCCACACTATTCCTGATGCAGGCCAGGATGCCACTGGCCTTCTTGGCCACCTGAGCACACTGCTGGCTCATGGGGAGCTTCCTGGCCACCAGCACTCCCAGGTCCCTTTCTGCCTGACTCCTCTCCAGCCACTCTGTCCCCAGCCTAGAGCTCTGCATGGGATTGTTGTGTCCACGGCTCTCCCAGCTTCATGGGCCTTGGGAGCAGCTACTGGTGCAAACGGGACCTTGGAAAAGCGAAGGTGTCCCCAGCAAGCCAGTTGGAATGATATAAAAAGCTTTGTTTTGGGTGTGGAAGGGCTCCAGAAGCTCAGAGCAGGTGTCTCCAGCCTGGGGGCAGCTCCTCCTCACCCAGTGAGGAGCAGGGTCCCCCTCAGGCTTCTCCTTACTGGAGAAAGAGAGGAGCAAAGCCAGCCTGGCCTCTCATCCCTGGACCAAAAGTGGGATGGAGCTGTTACTCAAGGGAATAAGAAGAATGTATTTCATACCTCATCTACCTCATTCATTTACTACAAACATCCTGATCCCAGAGATATAGACACCTGGTATCTTCCACAAACATCTTAATACCTGCCCAGGGATGCAGACCCTTGGTGTCTTGTATCAACATCCTAATATCTCTGCCAATGCAGACACTTAACACCATCTACAAACATCCTGGCCTCTGCTCAGGGATGAAGACACTCAGTCTTAAGAAAATTATGAACTCAGTAGTTAGTTGACTCAAGGCTGAGAACGTGTGACAAAACAAGGAATTTTTATGGTTGTTTAAGGCTTACCTGAGCACAGGCAATTTTTAAGGATTACATGGAGGAGGGCTATGAAGATCAGAGGGCTGGAGCACCTCTGCTAGAAGGACAGGCTTAGAGAGTGGGGGTTGTTCAGTCTGGAGAAGACAAGGCTCCGGGGAGACTGTATAGCAGCCTTCCAGTACCTGAAGAGGGCTAAAGGAAAGCTGGGGAGGGGCTTTTTACGAGGCCTGGAGTGATAGGACAAGGTGGAAAATAGCTTTAAATTGAAAGCGGGAAGATTTAGATTAGATATTATGAAGAAATTACGATGAGGGCAGTGAGACACTGGCACAGGCTGCCCAGGGAGGTTGTGGATGCCCCCTCCCTAAAAGTATTCAAGGCCAGGTTGAAATGGACCTTTAGCAGCCTATGTAGTGGGAGGTGTCCCTGTGGGGTTGGAACTGGATGGGCTTTGAGGTCCTTTCCTACACAAACCATTCTGTGATTCTTAACAGTTAACTTAGCAGTTAATCAACTGAAGGTTGAGAATATGTGATGAATCAGGAAAAGCAATAACAGACAGGGAGAATTTATGACTGCTTAAGGATTACCTGAAGGACAACCTGATCGAGTTGAAGATGTCCCTGCTTACTGCAGGGAGGTCAGACTAGATGACTTTCATGCCCCTTCCAATGCAAACCATTCTATGATATCTAATTTAGATGATTCAGGTATCTAAGTTGGCTGAGATGAATCAAGGGGCCAGCAGAGGGGCAGGGAATATGTAGCTTCCAGAGGAAATCTATGTTTATGCTTTTGTTTCTTCTTTGAGGTCCCTTCCAATCCAAACCATTCACTGATTCCAAGATCTACCACCTCACACCATGTACAGAATAGAATCATAGAACGGTTTGGGTTGGAAGGGACCTTAAAGACCATCCAGTTCCAAGCCACTTGCCATGGGCAGGGACACCTCCCACCAGACTGGGCTGATCAAGGCCCCATCCAAGCTGACCTTGAACACCTCCAGGGATGGGGCAGCCACCACATCCCTTGGCAACCTGTGCCAGGGCCTCCCCACCCTCAGCATGAAGAATTTCTTCCCAATGTCTAATCTCAATCTTCCCCCTTGCAGTTTAAAGCCATTCCCCTACAACTGGTAAACTCCAGGCCCTTGTAAAAATCCCTCCCCAGCTTTCCTGGAGCCACTTTCACTACTGGGAGGATGCTCTAAGGTCTCCCCAGAGCCTTCTCCTCTCCAGGCTGAACGACCCCAACTCTCCCAGCCTGTCTTCACAGCAGAGGGGCTCCAGCCCTCGGATAATCTTCGTGGCCTCCTCTGGACCTGTTCCAACAATTCCACATCTTTCTTGTGCTGGGGATTCCAGCGCTGCACACAGGACTCCGGGTTGGGGGCGGGGGGGGTGTCTCACCGGAGCGGAGCAGAGGGGCAGAATCCCCTCCCTCCCCCTTTGGCCACAGCCCAGGGCAGGCAAAAGCAAGAGAATTGGAATGGTTGGGGGCTGGAAGGGACCTCCAAACCCACCCAGTTTCACCCCTCCGGGCAGCGACCCCTCCCACCAGCATCCCTTTGCTCCAAGCCCCACGGGATGCACCCAGCCGAGCATCAAAGCAAACGCCTCCCCCCTTGCACAACCCCACTTGCTCTCGGGAAGGGGTGGGGGGTTTTTTTGGGGTTTTTTTTTTGGCATTTCGGGTACCAGAGGTTCCCTCCCTCCTCGGCCCTCGCCTCCCCCCGCACCGCCCGGTCCCCGCTCACCCGGGGTTCGCAGGTCCCATCGCTCGCCCATGGCCGGGACGGGGATGCTCAGGCTGCAGGGAGCTCCCTCTCCGCCATCCCTCCGGCCCCAGGATGCGGGGGGGGGACACACGACACACACGCAGGGATCGGGGCTTTGAAAAGGGGAAAAAAAAACCAAACCAAACCGCCAAACCAAAACCACCGAACACAGCCAAAAAAAAAAAAAAAAAAAACCAAAAAAAAAAACAGAAAGTGAAAACTGAACCGGAAAGAGAGCGCGGAGGGTGCGGGCTTTCCTCTTCCCGCGGGGTCAGCGCCGTGCGGGCAGCGCCGCCGCGCCCGCCCCTCGCCCTGCGCCTGCTCGGATGGGGATGCGGGATGCGGGAGGCACGCCCCGCGCCTGCCTGCGGAGCTGCGCTCGGTCCGACCCTCAGTCAGCCCCTCAGTGCCTTCCCTCAGCCCCTCAGTCCTTCCCTCAGCCCCTCAGTGCCTTCCCTCAGCCCCTCAGTCCGTCCCTCAGCCCCTCAGTCCTTCCCTCAGCCCCTCAGTGTCTTCCCTCAGCCCCTCAGTCCTTCCCTCAGCCCCTCAGTCCGTCCCTCAGCCCCTCAGTGCCTTCCCTCAGCGCCTTCCCTCAGCCCCTCAGTCCTTCCCTCAGCCCCTCAGTCCGTCCCTCAGCCCCTCAGTGCCTTCCCTCAGCCCCTCAGTGCCTTCCCTCAGCCCCTCAGTGCCTTCCCTCAGCCCCTCAGTCCTTCCCTCAGCCCCTCAGTGCCTTCCCTCAACCCCTCAGTGCCTTCCCTCAACCCCTCAGTCCGACCCTCAGCCCCTCAGTCTGACCCTCAGCCCCTCAGTCCGACCCTCAGCCCCTCAGTGCCTTCCCTCAGCCCCTCAGTCCTTCCCTCAGCCCCTCAGTGTCTTCCCTCAGCCCCTCAGTCCTTCCCTCAGCCCCTCAGTCCTTCCCTCAGCCCCTCAGTCCGTCCCTCAGCCCCTCAGTGCCTTCCCTCAGCCCCTCAGTCCTTCCCTCAGCCCCTCAGTCCTTCCCTCAACCCCTCAGTCCGTCCCTCAGCCCCTCAGTGCCTTCCCTCAGCCCCTCAGTGCCTTCCCTCAGCCCCTCAGTGCCTTCCCTCAGCCCCTCAAGTCCTTCCCTCAGCCCCTCAGTGCCTTCCCTCAGCCCCTCAGTCCGACCCTCAGCCCCTCAGTCCTTCCCTCAGCCCCTCAGTGCCTTCCCTCAGCCCCTCAGTGCCTTCCCTCAGCCCCTCAGTGCCTTCCCTCAGCCCCTCAGTCCTTCCCTCAGTCCGACCCTCAGCGCCTCAGTCCTTCCCTCAGCCCCTCAGTGCCTTCCCTCAGCCCCTCATTTCCACCCCTCAGCCCCTTTCTCAGACCAATCCCTCCCCTCAGCCCCTCAATTCCTCCCCCAGCCCTTTCCTCAGCCCCTCAATTCCTCCCCCAGCCCCTTCCTCAGCTCCTCAGTCCCTCCCCTCAGCCCCTTCCTCAATCCCTCAGCCCCTTCCTCAGCCCCTCAGCCCCTTCCTCAGCCCCTCAGCCCCTTCCTCAGCCCCTCAGCCCCTTCCTCAGCCCCTCAATCCCTCCCCTCAGTGCCTTCCCTCAGCCCCTCATTCCCACTCCTCAGGCCCTTCCTCAACCCCTCAGTTCCTCCCCTTGGCCCCTTCCTCAATCACTCAGCCCCTCAGCCCCTCAATCCCTCCCCTCAGTTCCTCCCTCAGTCCCTTCCCCAATCCCTCCCCTCAGCCCCTTCCTCAGCCCCTCAATCCCTCCCCTCAGTGCCTTCCCTCAGCCCCTCATTCCCACTCCTCAGGCCCTTTCTCAGCCCCTCAATTCCTCCCCTCGGCCCCTTCCTCAATCCCTCAGCCCCTCAATCCCTCCTCTCAGCCTCTCAGTCCCTTCCCTCAGCCCCTCAATCACTTCCCTCAGCCTCACCCCTCCGCCCCTCAGTCCCTTCCCTCAGTCCCTCAATCCCTTCCCTCAAACTCTCAGTCCCTTCTCTCAGACCCTTCACTCATCCCTCACATCATACCCTTCCCTCTCCTCAGACCTTAATCCCTCTATCCCTTCCCTCAGCCACTCAAACCCTTCCTTCGGCATCTTCCCTCAGTCCCTTGGCCCCTTCCCTTAGCCTCTCAATTCACACTCTGGATCCCTTCCCTCATCTTGGATCTTCTCTTCAGTGCCTTCCCCTGATCCCTTGGTGCAGAACTTCTCTCAGCCCCTTCCCTCCCTCACATCACACTCTGGGTCCCATCACTCACCCTGGGTCCTTCCCCTGGTGTTTTCTTTTGGACCTTCACTCAGTCCCACAATCCTTTTCCTCAGTTCCTTCCCTCACCCCTCACATCATGCTCTGGGTCCCATCCCAGTGCTTTTCCTGGTGCTTTATTTTGGACCTGCCCTCAGTCCCTCAATCCCTTCCCTGAGACCCTTAACCCTTTCTCTCACCTGTCACATCACACCCTGGGCACCTTCCCTCACCTCAGTCCTTAATCCCTCAATCCATTCCCTCAGCCCCTTCCCTCAGCCCCTCACATCACACCCTGGACTCCTTCCCTCACCTCGTCCTTCCCTCTCGGTGCCTTCCCTCAGTCCTTAATTTTGGACCTTCCCTCAGTCCCCCCTCAACCTCTGACCCCTTCAGCCCCTTCATTTGCCTCTTCCCTTTCCTCAGGGCTTTCCCCCATCTTTCTTGGCCCCTTCCATCATCTCCTCATCCTGTTTCCATGACTTTTATCTCGGTGCCTCCTTTCCTTCCTCAGCCCCATCCCTGTTCCCACTGCCCCCCATGTGCCTCCTGGGGTGACTCCGGACCCCACTTCCAAGCAGCAGCCCCTGTGCAGCAGGATTGCTCCATCACCCCTTTTAAACTGAATTGTCCCCAGGTTGTTAAAAAGTGCCCTGTCCCACCCAAATACCTGGGCTGTTCTTCTTCTGTTGAAAAAATGGAAGTGCATGGTCCGAGGGTGGATTTGCTTCAGGAGTGAGGGGAAGAATGAACGTTTAAGCAGAAAAAGTGGATAAGTAACCCAGTTTCCTTCTACCCCCTGGGATCCCTTTGTCGAGGAGGCCAAGGACAGGATCAGAGGGAAAGTTTTAAGCTGATAGAGGGGAGATTTAGGAGAAAACTTAGGAAGAAATGTTTTCCTGTGAGGGCAGTGAGGCACTGGCACTGGTTGCCCAGAGAAGTCATGACTGGCCCATCCCTGGAAGCGTTCAAGGCCAGGCTGGATGGGGCTTTAAACATTCTGATCCAGCAGGATGTGTCCCTGCCCATGGCCTTGGTCCCTTCCAACCCAAACCATTCTATGATCTGTCTGGATCACCCAGGCAGGGAGATGGTTTGTGACTTGAGCAATGCATGTAAAACACTGGGCCGTGTTGCTCCAAGCCCCATCCAACCTGACCTTCAACAATTCCAGGGATGGGGAATCCACAACTTGAACATCTCACCACCCTCTGAGCATAACTTTTCTGATGTCAGTCTAAACCTTCCCTCCCTCTGTTTAAAACCGTTGCTCCTTGTCCCACCCCTACGTGTCCAAGTCTACCTCCATCTTTCTTGTAAGCTCCCTTTATATATTGAATATCTATTGATTAGATCATAGCTTTCCAGCTGCACTTCTGCTTTCAGCTCCTCTTTGTTACTCACACCATGTGTGTTGGTATAGAGGCTCTTCAGATGGGCTATCGACCATGACACCTTTTGAGAGGAACATTCCCTAATTCCTCCAAGGCATTTCACTGGTGTTTCCTTGTTGGTTCTTAATGCATCAGTAGCCCCTGACCTGTCTCTGTTGCTCAAAACTCGATCTTCTTTCCCCACTAAGTCAAGTTTAAAGCTCTTCATGGTCACCTTGTTGGTGAAGAATTGCTTGTCATACTTAGCCAGTCAAATCCTATAATCCTCCTCCTTCCTAAATCACTTCCTGAAACTGGGAGGATGGAGGAGAACACCACCTCTGCTCCAGATCCTATAAATGTTGCTCCATGGGACACAGAGTTTCTTGGTTCTGAGTTGCCTTGTTGCAGTATTGTGGAACCCTACGTGGAAGAGTAGGACTGGATGATAATTTTTAGGGTTCACCAGGCTCAGCAGCCTCTCGGGGACGTCGTGAATGCAGCAAATAGTCAATGTTGCAATAGAAGTTGGAGCAGGGAACAGCACGATCTGGGTTTGCCCGACCTCTTACGCAAGGGGTGAACACAATGTGCTGAATCACGGGTCAGCAGTTGTGTTTCGTGGATGTGTGTTCGGCTGTTCCAGCCAACAGATCTGGTGGGTGCTTGGAGGGGAGCCCACCTGGGATTTCAGCTACTTTTGGCAATAAGATCCATGGTCCTGTGTCCACACAACAACGCCCATCATGGACGCACCACGAGGTCACCCAGCTGAGCTAATAAAATCATGGAGAGCCTGATTCCCAGCCATTGCTGGTGCTTGTGCAGCCTCTTTGGGTGTCCCTGTGCTCAGCTCCCCCATGCCCAGGTTCTGGTTTAGCTCTGCTGAGCTTGGTGGATGTATTTTCTCATGATGAGGTAGTCACAGCCTTAGCTGGAAACATTGGCAAACAAGGGAAGAAGGAGAAAGGACAACAGGACAACAATGTGACAGCTCACTTATAAGTCACTTATTACTCAAAACAGATATTTCACCCATCTTAAAAATTCACTCCTACAGCAGCAGAGAGTGCCAAATGCCAACACCCAGTGAAAAACCAAAGCCATCAGGAAGAGTAAATGATTTGTTTGGCCTCCTACGATCAGGGCAGCTTTGATACCGGTCATCTGCTTGGAGCACGCAGCAGGGTATCTCCAATTTGCCAGGTCCACTGATTTCATGGAATCAAGAATGGTTTGGATTGGAAGAGACCTTAAATACCATCCAGTTCCAACCCCCCTCCCGTGGGAAGGACACCTCCCACTACATCAGGCTGCTCAAGGCCCCATCCAGCCTGACCTTGAATCATCCATCCCTCCTTGACCTCCAGGGTTGAGGCAGCCACAACTTCCTTGGACAACTTGTGCCAGTGTCTCCCCACCCTCATTGCAAAGAATTTCTTCTTAATTTCTAATCTAAATCTTCTCTCTTCCAATCTAAACCCATTCCCCCTTGTTCTATGACTACAGGCCCTTCTAAAAAGTCCCTCCCCAGCTTTCCTGGAGCCCCTTTCAGTCCTGGGAGGCTGCTCTGAGGTCTCCCCAGAGCCTTTTCTTCTCCAGGCTGAAGAACCCCAACTCTCTCAGCCTGTCCTCACAGCAGAGGTGCTCCAGCCCTTGGATCATCTTAGTCATTTTTGTAGCTCCTGCTGATGTATCAAATACTGGAGTCCTTGCTGGTGTTGCTGGTCCTAAACTTGCCTAGAAGTAAGAAAAGAGGCTTTTCATGTTCCAAGCCATCATACTTAGGTCAAGTGAGATGGAAATATCAGGTCAGTGTCTCCGGTTACCCTGTGAGGGTGTAAGCTGAGCAGCCCTGTGTAACCACGTGCCTCGTCCTAGGAGCCAGGAGAAGGGCTCTGAGCTGCGGTGGCTGTGAGGAAGAGCAAACCCACAGAGCCCCCAGGTTTCCATCTTGGGTGTGACCATTCAGACCCTGCCACAAGGGAAAACGAGTATTTTAGTATTAGGGATTACTTCTGATGAGGAAACGTAGGATTTCTGGTGAGAGTTCCTTTCTCAATGACCCATTCTCGCTTCATCTATTAGAAAAACAAGGAATTGGAGGGAATTTTGTCATCATTTTGCCTGGGAGAATAACTGGAGCCTCTGGAGATCAGACCATTTCAAATTGGAGTTTCAATGTTCCTGCTTGGTGCCTCATGCCAACCGTATCCTAGGCTGCATCAGAAGTATGACCAGTAGGGCAAGGGAAGGGATTCTATCCCTCTACTCTCCTCTTCTGGGACCCCACCTGGAGTCCTGTGTCCAGTTCTGCAGCCCTCAGCACAGGAAGGACATGGATATGTTGAAGTGAGTCCAGAGGAGGCCATGGAGATGATCCAAGGGCTGAAGCACCTCCCATATGAGGACAGGCTGAGAGAGTTGGGGTTGTTCAGCCCGAAGAAGAGAAGGCTTTGGGGAGACCTTAGAGCAGCCTTTGAGTACCTGAAGGGGGCTCCAGAAGAGTTGGGGAGGGACACAGATAGGGCAAGGAGGAAGAGTTTCAGGATGAAAGAGGAGATTGAGATGAGATCTTATCTGTGAGAGCCATGAGGCCCTGGCACAGGTTTCCCATAGAAATTGTGTCTGCCCCATCCCTGGAGGTGTTCAAGACCAGGTTGGATTGGGCTGTGAGCAGCCTGATCCAGTGTGAGGTGTCCCTGCCCATGGCAGGGGGCTTGGAGTTTGATGGTCTTTGAGGTCCCTTCCAACCCAAACCATTCTGTGATTCTACACCTTTTTGGCTGGTAGCATGTGAGCTCTGTGCCAGAGAAGAGCCCACGACCTAACTGTGGTGGGGACCTGGTTCCTGGCAACACTCTATTTTGGTTTCCTTGAAAGAATGAGTCATACAGTTCTGTGCTTGCAAGTCTAAAATAAAGGAGTCGCTGAAGATCTATTTCCTCTTCTATTCAGAATAAAAAATGAATGATGCCCACAGAAGCCGTCAGTCACTCTGAAAAAGAAAAGAGTTGCAATGAAATGAGTCAACTGGGAGGTGGAAGCAGCAGTTTCCAAAAATGACAGTTTTCCTGCTGAAGGACAATACACAGTGAAGCAAATAATTAGGTTTGAGTTCATTATTGACTGTGTGGGGCAGCGCCAGGAGTGCCGGCTGCTGCGTGCAGTGGAGAAACACCACCTGCTGAACAGCACAGGGCATGTGGGCTCCTTCCCCTTTTCCTACCATGTCTGAACCATGGGGCAGCAGCAGATGACACAGAAACACATGAAACACTGAGCTTCTCTTTTTTATTTCCTTAGAATCATAGAATGGTGTGGGTTGGAAGGGACCTTAAAGATCATCCAGTTCCAATCTCCCTACCATGGGCAGGGATACCTCCCACTGGATGAAGGTGCTCAAGACTCCATCCAGCTTGGCCTTGAACATCTCTAGGGATGGGGCAGCCACAGCTTCCCTGGGCAACCTGTGCCTGTGTCTCTCCAGCCTCATCCTGAAGAATTTCTTCCTAATATCTTGTCAAATATTGCCTAAATATGTGGCAAGAGAAACTGGCTTGGCTTTTGATTGGTTTCCTATGCAGGCAAGGCTTGTGATTGTATTCTTTCTGTCCATCTGTCTCTTCCACCCACTTTTGAAGCCATTTGAAGCCAGTTCCAGGCCAATTTCATAGAATCATGGAATGGTTTGGGCTGGAAGGCTTGGGTTGGGCTGGGTTTGACAGTAACGTAGTGGTTTTCTCAATTTTCTAGAAAATCAGTGCTCTAATGGAGGACCTTCTCCCTCTCCATCTTGTGAGAACATCCAAAGGGTGAACCATCCCCTTAGCTACGGCCAAAGGAGTACAGATGGGAGAAGGTCACAAGTGGAAGGTAATTCTGAATAAACATTTGCATTTGCATAGACCTCAAAGCCAAATCATGAAGCCCATGGCTGGCTGATATAGCTGATGTCCAGCGTGACTGTTCTTTCGTTGGCATGGCTGTTGGGACAGATTAAAAGAGGTCTAAAAGGTAAAATTCAAGCACATGGAAATATTATGGGTGCTTTTTGGGAGGGTGCTGTAACCCCTGGTGTTCCTCTGCTATGGACACTTTGGACAGATGTGTCCAGAGAGGAGAGGGGCAGCTTCAGAAACTGAGAGGAATTACAGTATCACAGTATCACAGTATTACAAGGTTGGAAAGGACCTCTGAGATCATCAAGTCCAACCTATAACCCAACACTAACACCAACCATCATCTAACCCATGGCACTCAGTGCCTCATCCAGTCTCCCCTTAAACACCTCCAGGGTTGGTGACTCCACCCCCTCCCTGGGTGCTCATTCCAATGGCCAATCACCCTTTCAGTGAAGAACTTTTTCCTAACATCAAGCCTAAACTTTCCCTGACCAAGCTTGAGTCCCTGCCCTCCAGTTCTGTCACCTGAGAGAAGAGACCAACCCCTGCCCCACTACAACCTCCTTTTAGGGAGTTGTAGAGAGCAATGAGGTCTCCCCTGAGCCTCCTCTTCTCCAGACTAAACAGCCCCAACTCCCTCAGTCTCTCCTCGTAGGGCTTGTGCTCCAGCCCCTTCACCATCTTCGTTGCCCTCCTCTGGACACTCTCCAGCATCCTGACATCTTTCCCAAACTGGGGGGCCCAGAACTGGACACAATATTCAAGATGAGGCCTGACCAGTGCCCAGTACAGGGGGACGATAACTCCTCTGGTCCTGCTGGCCACACTATTCCTGATGCAGGCCAGGATGCCATTGGCCTTCTTGGCCACCTGGGCACACTGCTGGCTCATGGTGAGCTTCCTGGCCACCAGCACTCCCAGGTCCCTTTCTGCCTGACTCCTCTCCAGCCACTCTGTCCCCAGTCTGTAGCTCTGCATGGGGTTGTTGTGTCCAAAATGAAGCACCCAACATTTGGACTCATTAAACATCATCCCATTAGAATCAGCCCATGGATCCAGTCTGTCCAGGTCCCTCTGTAGGGCCATCCTGCCCTCCAACAGATCAACCCTTCCTCCCAGCTTGGTATCATCTGCAAACTTGCTGATAATGGACTCAATCCCCTCATCCAGATCATCAATAAAGATATTAAACAGGACAGGACCCAACACCGATCCCTGGGGGACACCACTGGCGACCGGCCGCCAACTGGATGAGACACCATTGACCACCACTCTCGGCCATCCAGCCAATTCCTGATCCAGCACAGAGTGCTCCCATCTAAGCCACGGGCAGAATTACAGGCAAATAGTTCCAGCAGGGATTGGCCTTCTGTCCCAGCAGGAGCTGAGCTTGGTTGGGTGGTGCTTTGAGCAACCTGATCCAGTGGAATGTGTCTCTGCCCATGGCAGGAGGGTTGGAACTGGATGGTCTTTATGGTGCCTTCCAACCCAAACTACTCTATGTTTCTATGATTTTCTGAGCCTATCGATGTGTCAAGACCCATAAAATCACAGAATCATAGATCTTAGGAAGAAATGTTTTCCTGTGAGGGTGGTGAGGCCCTGGTTGCCCAGAGAAATTATGGCTGCCCCATCCCTGGAGGTGTCCAAGGGCAGGTTAGATGGGGCTTTGAACAACCTGATCCAATGGGAGGTGTCCCTGCCCATGGCAGGGGGGTTGGAGTTGGATGGTCTTTGAGGTCCCTTCCAACCCAAAGCATTCTATCATTCTATGAATTTAATACCAATTACATATTTATCTCCTCCTGCCTTTGGGGATGGCACGAAGGGCTGCAACTTGTGGACATAAGAGGTAACATCTCCTATTTTGAGAGGTTCCATTCTGGGTGTATTCTCATGGCTGCAGCTGACAGCGTGTGGCACCTTCAGTTCTTATGCAGTTAGGCCTCACACTTTTGGTCTTCTCACTACACAAAGTCACACAGATCCACCACTGGGCTGCCCAGAAGTTTCCCACTGGAGTTATTTAATCTCACCCTCCCGCAATGAAAAACTGTTTTTCTTCAAAAGTAATATTTCCAGGAGAAAAATGTCCATAGCTGGAAAATACTGATTTTTCCCTCAAAACTGGGAACAAACACAGGTTGGGTTTCTATTTTAGAAGTGTGGTCACTGCAGAAGAGTAAGAAGTGGTAGAATTTTCTTTTTTTTTTTTCCTAAACTGTAATTTTATTCATTTATTTATTTTAAATATGGTTTCATCTTTTATCCCACTGTGGGTGGAAGGAGGTAGTGAGAGGAAGATGTGTGACCAGCATGACCAGGGAAGTGATTGTGCCTCTGGCATTGGTAAAGGGCATATCTTGAATCCTGGCTTCAGTTTTGGGCTCTTCATTCCAAGAAGGGCATCGAGGGGGTGGAGCACATCCAGAGAAGGGGAAAGGAGCTGGGGAAGGGGCTGGAGAACAAGTCCTGCGAGGAGAAGCTGGGGGAACTGGTATTGTTTAGCTTGGAGGAGGCTGAGGGGAGACCTCATCCCTGTCTACAGCACCCTGAAAGGAGGTTGTGGTGAGGTGGGTGTTGGTCTCTTCTCCCAAGTGACAGGGGACAGGATGAAGGGAAATGACCTCAAGTTGCACCAGGGGAGGTTCAGATTGGACATCAGGAAAAATTCCTTCACTGAAAGGGTTCTTGGGCACTGTCAGAGGCTCCCAGGGAGGTGGTGGAGTCCCCATCCCTGGAGGGGTTTAAAGGATGGGTGGATGAGGGGCTCAGGGATGCGGTTCAGGAGTGGACAGGTGTGGTTGGACTTTATGATCTCCAAGGTCTTTCCCACCCGGGTGGCTCTGCAGTTCTCTTCCCCCAGTGGCTGTGCACCCCTGGGGCACAGCTCCCAGTAACCTGGAAACTGGGGAAACTGGGAGCAAAATGCCAACCGGGATTGCGAATGCGGGGCAGGAAGGCGAAGGGAAGGAATCCTGCGGCATCTCCACCTCCACCCTTGGAGGGCAGAGCTCCCAATCCCTCCGCCTCCAGGACTACAGCTCCCGGCAGCCCCTGTACCGGATCCCCGGTCGGGAGCGGCGGCCCCGGGGGATGCTGGAGGAGGGGGTGTCCGGGGGTCCCGGGCATGGAGAGCCCGGTCGGGAGCGGCTCCCTGCGGGGAGAGATCGGTGCGGGGCCAGGGGGGGATTGTTTGGGGGTGAGGAGGGCGGTTTGGGGGGGAATAGGATGGTTTAAAGGTCGACAGGACGGTTTGGGGGCGGGGGAGGAGGGGGAGCAAGAAGGTTTGGGGATGCTCAGGGTGGTTTTGGGGATGCTCAGGGTGGTTTTGGGGGTGGTCAGGGTGGTTTTGGGGTGGTCAGGGTTGTTCTGGGGTGGTCAGGAATGTTTGGGGTGATCAGGATGGTTTTGGGGTGGTCAGGGTGGTTTTGGGGTGGTTAGGAATGTTTTTGGGGTGGTCAGGGTGGTTTTGGGGTGGTCAGGAATATTTTAGGGTGGTAAGGATGGTTTTGAGGTGGTCATGAATATTTTGGGGTGGTCAGGGTGATTTGGAGGTGGGGAGGGTGTTTGGGGATGCAGAGGATGGTTTATGGGGTGGGCAGGATGGTTTGGATCAGGAAAGGAAGGTTTTGGAGTGGTCAGGAATGTTTTCGGGGTGGTCAGGGTGGTTTTGGGGTGGTCAGGAATGTTTTGGGGTGGTCAGGGTTCTGGGGTGGTCAGGAGTGTTTTGGGGGTGGTCAGGGTGGTTTTGGGGTGGTCAGGAATGTTTTGGGATGGTCAGGGTTCTGGGGTCGTCAGGAATGTTTTCAGGATGGTCAGGGTGGTTCTGGAGTGGTCAGGAATGTTTTGGGGTGATCAGGATGGTTTTGGGGGTGGTCAGGGTGGTTTTGGGGGTGGGCAGGGTGGTTCTGGGGTGGTCAGGAATGTTTGGGGTGATCAGGATGGTTTTGGGGTGGTCAGGGTGGTTTTGAGGTGGTCAGGAATGTTTTGGGAGTGGTCAGGGTGGTTTTGGGGTGGTCAGGAATGTTTTTGGGGTGGTCAGGGTGGTTTTGGGGTGGTCAGGAATATTTTAGGGTGGTAAGGATGGTTTTGAGGTGGTCATGAATATTTTGGGGTGGTCAGGGTGATTTGGAGGTGGGGAGGGTATTTGAGGATGCAGAGGATGGTTTATGGGGTGGGCAGGATGGTTTGGATCTGGAAATGAAGGTTTGGGGGTGGTCAGGAATGTTTTCGGGGTGGTCAGAGTGGTTCTGGGATGGTCAGGAATGTTTTGGGGTGGTCAGGG
The DNA here is from genome assembly GCA_033556795.1 of Tapera naevia. NCBI lineage: Eukaryota > Metazoa > Chordata > Aves > Cuculiformes > Neomorphidae > Tapera > Tapera naevia. The sequence goes on along the minus strand of JAUMJJ010000135.1, from coordinate 2,342,144 downwards.
TGGTTCTGGGGTGGTCAGGAATCTTTTGGAGTGGTCAGGATGGTTTGGGGATGGTCAGGGATGTTTTCGGGGTAGTCAGGGTGGTTCTGAGGTGGTCAGGAATGTTTTGGGGTGATCAGGAATCTTTTGGGGTGGTCAGGATGGTTTTGAGGTGGTCAGGAATGTTTTTGGGTTGGTCAGGGTGGTTCTGGGGTGGTCAGGAATCTTTTGGGGTGGTCAGGATGGTTTTGAGGTGGTCAGGAATGTTTTGGGGGTGGTCAGGATGGTTCTGGGGTGGTCAGGGTGGTTCTGGGGTGGTCAGGGTGATTTGGAGGTGGGGAGGATGTTTGGGGATGCAGAGGATTGTTTAGGGGGTGGTCAGGATGGTTTGGGTCTGGAAATGAAGGTTTGGGGGTGGTCAGGAATGTTTTGGGGGTGGTCAGGAATGTTTTGGGGGTGGTCAGGAATGTTTTGGGGTGATCAGGAAGGTTTTGGAGTGGTCAGGAATGTTTTGGGGGTGGTCAGGAATGTTTTGGGGTGGTCAGGAATGTTTTGGGGGTGTTCAGGGTGGTTCTGGGGTGGTCAGGGTGATTTGGAGGTGTGGAGGATGTTTGGGGATGCAGAGGATGGTTTAGGGGGTGGGCAGGATGGTTTGGATCTGGAAATGAAGGTTTGGGGGTGGTCAGGAATGTTTTGGGGGTGGTCAGGAATGTTTTGGGTTGATCGGGATGGTTTTGGGGGTGGTCAGGAAGGTTTTGGGGGTGGTCAGGGTGGTTCTGGGGTGGTCAGGGTGGTTTTGAGGTGGTCAGGAATGTTTTGGGGTTGGTCAGGAATGTTTTGGGGGTGGTCAGGGTGGTTCTGGGGTGGTCAGGGTGATTTGGAGGTGGGGAGGATGTTTGGGGATACAGAGGATTGTTTAGGGGGTGGGCAGGATGGTTTGGATCTGGAAATGAAGGTTTGGGGGTGGTCAGGTATGTTTTGGGGTGATCAGGATGGTTTTGGGGGTGGTCAGGAATGTTTTGGCTTGGTCAGGATGGTTTTGAGGTGGTCAGGAATGTTTTGGGGGTGGTCAGGGTGCTTCTGGGGTGGTCAGAATTTTTTGGGGGTGGTCAGGGTGCTTCTGGGGTGGTCAGGGTGATTTGGAGGTGGGGAGGGTGTTTGGGGATGCAGAGGATGGTTTATGGGGTGGGCAGGATGGTTTGGATCTGGAAAGGTAGGTTTTGGAGTGGTCAGGAATGTTTTCGGGGTGGTCAGAGTGGTTCTGGGGAGGTCAGGAATGTTTTGGAGTGGTCAGGAATGTTTTGGGGGTGGTCAGGAATGTTTTGGGGTGGTCAGGAATGTTTTGGGGGTGGTCAGGAATGTTTTGGGGGTGGTCAGGGTGGTTTTGGGGTGGTCAGGAATGTTTTGGGGGTGATCAGGATGGTTTTGGGGGGGGTCAGGAATGTTTTGGGGGTGGTCAGGGTGGTTCTGGAGTGGTCAGGAATGTTTTGGGGTGATCAGGATGGTTTTGGGGGTGGTCAGGAATGTTTTGGGGGTGGTCAGGGTGGTTCTGGAGTGGTCAAGAATGTTTTGGGGTGATCAGGATGGTTTTGGGGTGGTCAGGAATGTTTTGGGGGTGGTCAGGATGGTTCTGGGGTGGTCAGGAATGTTTTGGGGTGGTCAGGATGGTTTTGAGGTGGTCAGGAATGTTTTGGGGGTGGTCAGGATGGTTCTGGGGTGGTCAGGAATGTTTTGGGGGTGGTCAGGGTGGTTCTGGGGTGGTCAGGGTGATTTGGAGGTGTGGAGGGTGTTTGGGGATGCAGAGGATGGTTTAGGGGGTGGGCAGGATGGTTTGGATCTGGAAATGAAGGTTTGGGGGTGGTCAGGAATGTTTTGGGGGTGGTCAGGAATGTTTTGGGGTGATCGGGATGGTTTTGGGGGGGGTCAGGAAGGTTTTGGGGGTGGTCAGGGTGGTTCTGGGGTGGTCAGGGTGGTTTTGAGGTGGTCAGGAATGTTTTGGGGTTGGTCAGGAATGTTTTGGGGGTGGTCAGGGTGGTTCTGGGGTGGTCAGGGTGATTTGGAGGTGGGGAGGATGTTTGGGGATACAGAGGATTGTTTAGGGGGTGGGCAGGATGGTTTGGATCTGGAAATGAAGGTTTGGGGGTGGTCAGGTATGTTTTGGGGTAATCAGGATGGTTTTGGGGGTGGTCAGGAATGTTTTGGCTTGGTCAGGATGGTTTTGAGGTGGTCAGGAAGGTTTTGGGGGTGGTCAGGGTGCTTCTGGGGTGGTCAGGGTGATTTGGAGGTGGGGAGGGTGTTTGGGGATGCAGAGGATGGTTTATGGGGTGGGCAGGATGGTTTGGATCTGGAAAGGAAGGTTTTGGAGTGGTCAGGAATGTTTTCGGGGTGGTCAGGGTGGTTCTGGGGTGGTCAGGAATGTTTTGGGGTGGTCAGGAATGTTTTGGGGGTGGTCAGGGTGGTTTTGGGGATGGTCAGGAATGTTTTGGGGTGGTCAGGGTTTTGGGGTGGTCAGGAATGTTTTGGGGGTGGTCAGGGTGGTTTTGGGGTGGTCAGGAATGTTTTGGGGTGGTCAGGGTTCTGGGGTGGTCAGGAGTGTTTTGGGGGTGGTCAGGGTGGTTTTGGGGTGGTCAGGAATGTTTTGGGATGGTCAGGGTTCTGGGGTCGTCAGGAATGTTTTCAGGATGGTCAGGGTGGTTCTGGAGTGGTCAGGAATGTTTTGGGGTGATCAGGATGGTTTTGGGGGTGGTCAGGGTGGTTTTGGGGGTGGTCAGGGTGGTTCTGGGGTGGTCAGGAATGTTTGGGGTGATCAGGATGGTTTTGGGGTGGTCAGGGTGGGTTTGAGGTGGTCAGGAATGTTTTGGGAGTGGTCAGGGCGGTTTTGGGGTGGTCAGGAATGTTTTTGGGGTGGTCAGGGTGGTTTTGGGGTGGTCAGGAATATTTTAGGGTGGTAAGGATAGTTTTGAGGTGGTCATGAATATTTTGGGGTGGTCAGGGTGATTTGGAGGTGGGGAGGGTATTTGAGGATGCAGAGGATGGTTTATGGGGTGGGCAGGATGGTTTGGATCTGGAAATGAAGGTTTGGGGGTGGTCAGGAATGTTTTCGGGGTGGTCAGAGTGGTTCTGGGATGGTCAGGAATGTTTTGGGGTGGTCAGGGTGGTTCTGGGGGGTGGTCAGGAATCTTTTTGAGTGGTCAGGATGGTTTTGGGGATGGTCAGGGATGTTTTCGGGGTAGTCAGGGTGGTTCTGGGGTGGTCAGGAATGTTTTGGGGTGATCAGGAATCTTTTGGGGTGGTCAGGATGGTTTTGAGGTGGTCAGGAATGTTTTTGGGTTGGTCAGGGTGGTTCTGGGGTGGTCAGGAAGGTTTTGGGGGTGGTCAGGGTGGTTTGGATGTGGGGAGGGTGTTTGGGGATGCAGAGGATGGTTTAGGGGGTGGGCAGGATGGTTTGGATCTGGAAAGGAAGGTTTTGGAGTGGTCAGGGTGGTTTTGGGGTGGTCATTGTGGTTTGGGGTTGGCAGGGTGGTTTGGGGGTTAGCAGGACAGTTTGGAGGTGGGGAGGACAGTTTGGGGGTGAACAGGGTGGTTTGGAGGAGGGCAGGGTGGTTTGGGGTTTGTTACAATGGTTTTGGGGTGGGTTACAATTTATTTGGGGTGGGCAGGAATGGCTCGGGTTGGGCAGGATGGTTTGAAGGAGAGGAGGGTGGTTTAGGGGTGAGTAGGATGGTTTAGAGGTTGGAAAGATGTTTTTTGGGGGAGAAAGGAGGTTTTAGGGGTGCTTCAGGGGTGGGTAGGAGTGTTTTGGAGTGGGCAGGAAGGTTTTGAAGGTGGGCAGTGTGATTAGGGGGTGGACAGGACAGATTGGATGTGGGCAGGGGGTTTTAGAAGTGGACAGGATGGTTTGGCATTTGCCAGTTGGTTGGACAGGATGGTTTTTGGGGTGGGCAGGATAGTTTTGAGGTGGGCAGGGTGATTTGGAAGGTGTGTGAGCTCTCCCAAGGAAAGGGATAAGAGGAAGGTGAGGATGCTCTTGGGAGCACCCCTGCTCCTCTGTGAACTGACGTGCATGTGATCCAAAGAGGAGGTTTTGAGGAGCTGGGGGTGTTCTAGACCAGGTTGGGTGAGACTTTGAGCAACATGATCCACTGGGAGATGTCCTTGCCCTTGGCAGGGGGGGTTGGAACTGGGTGGGCTTCTTCCAACCCAAACCATTCCATGATTCCATGGAACTGTAAGGAACCCAGCGTGAAGCACAGGGCAGCAGTCAAGAGGGAACCCACAAACATGAATCACCTGGTTTAAAATCACATCCTGAGTGAGGACCACGGTGGTGAACGTCCTTCTCCTTCCCAGCTCTCTTCTAGCAGCTGGCCCGTGGTTCTCCATCTGCTTTTCTCCAGCAGAGAGACCCATTTGCTCCTCCCCTGTGGTTTTATTTACTCGTTTATTTGTTATTTCCTCTCCAGGCTTCTGGGCTGATCGGACACCAGTTCATGAAGCTGCCAGGAGGGGAGAGATCCTGCAGCTGCAGCAGCTGATCGAGAGCGGAGCCTGCGTCAACGCCGTCACCTATGACTCTATCACCCCGCTGCACGAGGCGAGCCTGCGAGGACAAACACAGTGTGTCAAGCTCCTGCTGGCTGCAGGGGCCCAGGTGTGTGTCCACCTCTGAGCCAGGTGGGAACCTCGTGTTGGTGTCTGAAGTTATTGCTGGGATATGGATCCTCCCCATCCAGCTCTAGGCTCTTCTTCATCACCTTGGGCTGTCTTGATGGTACGGCTCTTCAGAGGGTGTTTGAGCTTGGTGAGGGCTTAAAAATCTGCCTGGAAGTATTTCTTTCTCTGTCTTTCCTCCTTTCTCCTCATTTGACCATCAACTGAGCCCAAGGTAAGCAGCAGGTTGGGAAAGGTGGTTCTGCCTCTCTGCTCTGCTCTGGTGAGACCTCACCTGGAGCCGTGCGCACAGGAACGAGATGGAGAGAGTTTGAGTGAGTCGGGAAGAAGCCACGAAGATGATCCAAGGGCTGGAGCACCTCCCATATGAGGACAGGCCTACAGAGTTGGATGTTTTTAGCCTGGAGAAGAGAAGGCTCCAGGGAGACCTTGGAGCAGCCTCCCAGTACTGAAAGGGGCTCCAGGAAAGCTGGGGAGGGGCTCTTGATCAGGGAGTGCAGGGACAGGATGAGGGGAATGATTTTAAGCTGGAAGAGGAGAGATTGAGATGAGATCTTAGGAAGAAATGGTTTTCTGTGAGGGTTGTGAGGCCCTGGCCCAGGTTGCCCAGAGAAGCTGTGGCTGCCCCATCCCTGGAGGTGTTCAAGGCCAGGTTGGATGGGGCTTTGAGCCCCCTGATCCAGTGGGAGGTGTCCCTGCCCATGGCAGGGGGTTGGAACCGGATGGGCTTTGAGATCCCTTCCAACCCAAACCATTCCATGATTCTATTTCCAGAATTACAAGAAGTGAAAACCCAGGCTCTAGAAGGTTCTGCCACGCAGTAGCCTGCAGGTACCTGACGTTTTCTCTCTGCCTTGCAGGTGGATGCCAGGAATATTGATGGCAGCACCCCGCTGTGCGACGCCTGTGCCTCGGGCAGCATCGAGTGTGTCAAAGTGCTGCTGTCCCACGGTGCCAAGGTGAACCCTCCCCTCTACACAGCATCTCCTCTCCACGAAGCCTGCATGAATGGTAAGCCCACGTGGTCTTGCCTTAAACTGACCACTGTTGGTGCTCATCAGATCATTAGGGCTTGCAAATCAGAGAATCGTTAGGGTTGGAAGAGATCAAGTCCAGCCATCAGCCCAGCCCCACTGTGCCAACTAAACCATGTCCTGAAGTGCCACCTCTGTGTGGTTTTTGAACGTCTCCAGGGATGGAGACTCCACCACTGCCCTGGGCAGCCTCTTCCAGTGCTTCACCACTCTTGCAGTGAAGAAATTTCTCCTAATATCCAACCTATACCTCCCCTGGTGCAACTTGAGGCCCTTTCCTTTTGTCCTATCACTTGTTACTTGGGAGAAGAGCCCAAACCCTGCCTGGCTCCAACCTCCTTTCAGGGAGCTGCAGAGGGCAATGAAGTCTTCCTTCAGCCTCCTCTTCTCCAGGCTAAAACAGCCCCGGGTCCCTCAGCCACTCCCAGAACCCCTGGGCTCCAGCCCCTTCCCCAGCTCCATTCCTCTTCTCCGGACGTGCTCCAGCCCCTCAATGTCTTTCACGTAGTGAGAGGCCCAAAACCAAGCCCAGGATTTGAGAAGGTGCCTCATGATGACCAAGTTGAGGAGGACAATCCCTTCCTTGCTCCTGCTGGTCACACCATGGCTTATTCAAGCCAGGATGCTGTTGGCCTTCTTGGTCACCCAGGCCACTGCTGGCTCATGTTCAGCTGCTGCAGATCAACACCCCCAGGGCTTTCTTCTCTGGGCAGCTTTCCAGCTGCTCTTCCCCAAGCCTGGAGCACTGTCTGGGGTTGTTGTGACCCAAGTGCAGGACCTGGCACTTGACCTTGTTGAATCTCATACAATTTACCTGGCCCTATGGCTCCAGCCTGTCCAGGACCCTCTGCAGAGCCTTCCAGCCCTGCAGCCCATGGTTCCAGCCTGTCCAGGACCCTCTGCAGAGCCTTCCAGCCCTGCAGCCCATGGCTCCAGCCTGTCCAGGACCCTCTGCAGAGCCTTCCAGCCCTGCAGCCCATGGCTCCAGCCTGTCCAGGACCCTCTGCAGAGCCTTCCTGCCCTCTAGCAGATCAACACTCCTGCCCAATTTGGTGTCATCTGCGAACTGACTGAGGGAGCACTTGATCTGCTCATCCAGATCATTGGAAAAACTTCTTCACCATGAGGGTGGGGAGGCCCTGGCACAGGTTGCCCAGGGAAGCTGTGGCTGCCCCATCCCTGGAGGTGTTCAAGTCCAGGTTGGATGAGGCTTTGAGCAGCCTGGTCTAGTGGGAGGTGTCCCTTCCCCTGGCAGAGGGGTTGGAGCTGGATGATCTTTGAGGTTCCTTCCAACCCAAACTCTTCCATGATTCTTTGTCCTGGACAGAGTTAAAGCTGTGAGCTCTTGCTTAGATTTAAGCCTTTTTCAAGGCTTGTTGAGTGCATTGTGTTGGCTCCCAAACATTTCTATTTTGTAGCCATCACCCCAGATATTAAAGACGTTGGTGGGTCAAGCTGATCTCATCATGCTTCCATTTGAGCTGGATTCTTTCTTCTCACTTGGATCTTCCCTTTCTAAAGGTAGCTCAGAGTGCGTGCAGCTCCTCATCGACGTCGGGGCAAACTTGGAGGCTCACGACTGTCATTTTGGGACACCCCTACACGTGGCCTGTGCCAGGGAGCATCTGGACTGCGCGAAGGTCCTGCTCAAGGCAGGTATGGCAGCCGTGGGGTTTGTTTCTGAGTTGGCAGGGGACAGTGGTGTCTGTGCCCAGCGTTGCCCTCAGTGCTCCGTGACAGAGTTCTTGTCGAAGACCTTATTCGTTAAACGCAAAATCTGAGACCCCACCTGGAGTTCTGTGTCCAGTTTGGGAATCCCCACCATAAGAAGGATAGGGAACTGTTGGAGCAGGTCCAGAGGAGGCCATGAAGATGATCAAAGGGATGGAGCACCTCTGCTGTGAGGACAGGCTGAGAGAGTTGGGATTGTTCAGCCTGGAGAGGAGAAGGCTCGGGGAGACCTTAGAACAGCCTTCCAGTACCTGAAGGGGCTCCAGGAAAGCTGGGGAGGGACTTTTTCCAAGGGCCTGGAGTGATAGGATGAGGGGGAATGGGTTTAAATTGGAAGGGGGGAGATTTAGATGAGACATCGGGAAGAAATTCTTCACAATGAGGGTGGGGAGGCCCTGGCACAGGTTGCCCAGAGAAGAGGAGGCTCAGGGGAGACCTCATTGCTCTCTACAACTCCCTAAAAGGAGGTTGTAGTGGGGCAGGGGTTGGTCTCTTCTCTCAGGTAACCAGTGGCAGAACCAGAGGGCAGGGACTTAAGCTTTGTCAGGGAAAGTTTAGAATTGATATGAGTAAAAAATTCTTCACTGAAAGGGTGATTGGCCATTGGAATGGGCTGCCCAGGGAGGGGGTGGAGTCACCGACCCTGGAGGGGTTTAAGGGGAAACTGGATGAGGCACTGAGTGCCATGGGTTAGATGATGGGTTGGTGTTGGTGTTGGGTTATAGGTTGGACTTGATGATCTCAGAGGTCCTTTCCAACCTTGTGATACTGTGATCCTGTGAGAAGCTGTGGCTGCCCCATCCCTGAAGGTGTTCAAGGCCAGGTTGGATGTGGCCTTGAACCCCCTGATCCAGTGGGAGGTGTCCCTGCCCATGGCAGGGGGTTGGAACTGGATGGGCTTTAAGGTCCCTTCCAACCCAAACCATTCTGTGATTCTATGAAAACAGAGATAACAAAGTTGAAAGGTTTTGCCTTTACCTGAGCGAGTCGTAGAATCATTAAGGTTAGAAAAGACCTGTAATATTTCCAGTCCAACTGTCAGCTCAGCCCCACGGTGCCATGAAGTGGCACATCTACACACTTTTTGAATGCCTCCAGGAATGGTGGTGACTCCAACACCTCCCTGGGCAGCCTCTGCCAGTGCTTCACAACTCTTTCAGTGAAGAAATTTTTCCTAATCCCCAATCTGAACCTCCCCTGGCACAACTCGAGGCCATTTCCTCTCATCCTATCACTTGTACTTGGGAGAAGAGGCCAACACCCACTTGGCTACAACCTCCTTTCAGGGAGCTGCAGAGAGTGATGAGGTCTCCCCTCAGCCTCCTCTTCAGTGGAGGAGTCCCCATCTCTGGAGGGGTTCAAAAAACATGTAGAGGTGACACTTCAGGACATGGTTTAGTAGGTGCAGGGGGGTTGGGCTGATGGCTGGACTTGATCTTAGAGGTGTTTTCCAACCTTAATGATTCTATGATTGTAATTCATTCCTCAAAAGTGCCCATTTCTGTTAATTATAAGGGGAGTTGAGTGTGGCCACACATATCTAAATGTCAGTTGTTGGAATTCAATGAGGTTCAGGTCTCCTCTGCGGAGTAAATCAAGTGGTTGGAAGGGTCTGGAAAGACCTTTCGCTGTCAGCTTATAAAAACCAAACCTCCTTAGCAAAAATATCTGCAAGTAAAGCTTGGTCGTGCTGTGGTGTGAGCTGCAAGGTCTCATGGGCTTGGGTGTTTCTGTTAACATAAAGCATTGTTTGCTTGAGTGGGAGATGGGGGTGGAGGTGGGGGTGAGGATGGAGGTGGGGGTGAGGGTGGAGGTGGAGGTGAGGGTGAGGATGGAGGTGGAGGTGAGGGTAAGGATGGAGATGGAGATGGAGGTGAGGGTGAGGATGGGGATAGAGGTGAGGGTGAGGATGGAGGTGGGGGTGAGGATGAGGATGGGGATGGAGGAGAGGATGAGGATGGGGATGGGGATGGGGGTGGAGGTGAGGGTGAGGATGGGGGTGGAGGTGAGGGTGAGGATGGGGATGGAGGTGAGGGTGAGGATGGGGATGGAGGTGAGGGTGAGGATGGGGATGGAGGTGAGGATGGGGATGGAGGTGAGGGTGAGGATGGGGGTGGAGGTGAGGATGGGGGTGGAGGTGAGGGTGAGGATGAGGATGGAGGTGGGGGTGAGGATGAGGATGGAGGTGAGGGTGAGGATGAGGATGGAGGTGAGGGTGAGGATGGGGGTGGAGGTGAGGATGGAGGTGAGGGTGAGGATGAGGATGGAGGTGAGGGTGAGGATGAGGATGGAGGTGAGGGTGAGGATGAGGATGGAGGTGAGGGTGAGGATGAAGATGGAGGTGAGGGTGAGGATGAGGATGGAGGTGGGGGTGAGGATGAGGATGGAGGTGAGGGTGAGGATGGGGGTGGAGGTGGGGGTGAGGATGAGGATGGAGGTGAGGATGAGGATGGGGTGGAGGTGGGGGTGAGGATGAGGATGGAGATGAGGATGGGGGTGGAGGTGAGGGTGAGGATGGGGGTGGAGGTGAGGGTGAGGATGAGGATGGAGGTGGGGGTGAGGATGGGGATGGAGATGGAGTTGAAGATGGGGGTGAGGGTGGAGGTGGGGGGAGGGTGAAGCTGGAGGTGGCAGGGAGGATGGAGGTTGGGGTGAGGGTGGAGGTGGGGATGGAGGTGGAGGTGTGGGAGAGGATGGAGGTAGAGGTGGGGGGAGGATGGGGATGGAGGGTGGAGGTGAGGGTGAGGATGGAGATGGAGGTGGGGACGGGGCTGAGGATGGAGGTCAGGGGGAGGATGGAGGTCAGGGGGAGGTGGGGGATGAGGGTGGAGGTGGGGGTGGGGATGGGGATGAAGATGGGGATGGAGGTGGGGGTGGGGACAGCAATGAGTAGGAATGAGGATGGCGATGGGGATGAGGATGGAAATGGAGGGGATGAGGATGGAAATGAGGGGTATGAGGATGGAGGTGAGGGTGGGGTTGGGAAGACTGGGAATGGTTCTTTGGCTTTGGACAGCCCGGACTGAGGAGGCAATTCTGAACTTCACACTTAGCAACTGATTTACCCAGTAACAAGGACAAAAATCCTTTCTCTGCATGGAGCAGAGAAGACAACTCATACGTTGCCAGCACCAAGAACTTGCTCAGCAGTTTGCTTTCCTGTTTGTGCTGGTTGGTTTGGATCTTCTAGCACCTTCTACATGTTTTAACAGCATTTTTTTCCCCCTCTGGTCAGGCCACTCGTTATTTTTGGGTCAAGTGAGGCTTTCTTGACTGGGTTTGTTTTTCTTTCTGGCCTCAGGAGCAAACGTGAATGCTGCTAAACTTCACGAGACAGCCCTCCACCACGCAGCAAAAGTGAAAAACGTGGACCTGGTGGAAATGCTGATTGAATTTGGAGGAAACATTTATGCCAGGGACAACCGAGGGAAGAAGCCGTCGGATTACACCTGGAGCAGCAGCCCCACAGCAAAGTGCTTTGAATACTATGAGAGTAAGTGAGAGCTGATCTTCTGCCCCAGGAATGCAGAGCCTGCCAGCTCCACTGCACCTCATCACGATTCCGAGTCCATTTTGATCTCTAAATCCCTGATCTCAGCACAGGAAGGACGTGGATCTGTTGGAGTGAGTCCAGGGAAGGCCACAGAGATGATCCCAGTGCTGGAGCACCTCTGCTTATGACAGGCTGAGGGAGTTGGAGTTGTTCAATCTGGAGAAGAGAAGGCTCTGGGGAGACCTTAGAGCAGCCTCCCAGTACCTGAAGGGGCTCCAGGAAAGCTGGGGAGGGGCCCTTGGTCAGGAAGTGCAGGAATGGGATGAAGGGGAATGGTTTTAAGCTGTAAGATGGGAAATTAAGATGAGATTTTAGGAAGAAATGTTTTCCTGTGAGGTTGGGGAAGGCCCTGGCACAGATTGTCCAGGCTGCCCCATCCCTGGAGGTGTTCAAGGCCAGGTTGGATGGAGCTTTCACAGTTTCACAGTATGACAAGGTTGGAAAGGACCTCTGAGATCATCAAGTCCAACCTATAACCCAACACCAACACCAACCCATCATCTAACCCATGGCACTCAGTGCCTCATCCAGTCTCCCCTTAAACCCCTCCAGGGTTGGTGACTCCACCCCCTCCCTGGGTGCTCATTCCAGTGACCAATCACCCTTTCAGTGAAGAACTTTTCCCTAACATCACTTTGATCACCCTGGTGCAGTGGGAATTGTCCCTGCCCATAGCAGAGTGGTGGAACCGGATGATCTTTAAGGTCCTTTCCAACCCAACCCATTCCCTGCTTCTCTCTGTGCCGCATGGTGAGATCAGGTATCTGCTGAGCAGCAGCCCTACCTCTGGATCTTCTTTTCTTGTTTCAGAAACACCTCTGAGCTTGTCACAGCTCTGCAGAGTCACGGTGAGGAAAGCTGCCGGGCAGCGAGCCCTGGAGAAGATTGCCAAGCTAAATATTCCTCCACGATTAATCCAATACCTGTCCTACAACTGACAGGGGCGAAGGTGGCCGTGAAGGACGAGAGCTCAACCTCCCACAGTATTCAAGCATCTGTTTTCTTTCTCTTCTACCTCCCCCCCATGCATTTTGATTTTAGCCAACTGATGTAAACAGTATTTATGAGGCAGCACTTCCCCTTCTCCGTGGGCAAAGAGAGGCTCAGGCAATGTGTGGCTCTGGCTTGAAGCTGTGTCCTCTCCTCGGGGTGATATTTTAGGTGGTCGAGGCTGCAGCGTTCGCTCTCTGATCTCAGTTTTACTGGTCTGTAGCCCAAGGGTGTCTCCATACAACGTAGCCAGGCTCCCTTTGCAGTCAGTGGAGAGAAATAGATACTTCTGGAGAGTGATTCATCTGTCCTGTTTTAGATGTCTCTTCTGGGGATGATAAATACACCTCGGGAGCACCCATCTCCCTTTATTGCAAAAGGATTTGGAAGCGATGCCCTTGGTTATGGACATCTGGGTTTCTGGGTCCCACCTCTGTGTTAATAGTGATGACTGCTTAATGCCAAGGGACAAGGCTTGAGGGATCTGTGTGCTCCAGCTGGAGGCAAATTAAATCCCCAGAAGCAAATTAAGTCCCCAGCAAGCTCAGCATTAACTAGAGGTTACTGACTTGCCGTGATCATCAGCAGGTCTGGCTCAAGACCAGCAGTGAGGACAAACTGCCACCAGGTCAGGGTTGGGAGTGTCCTGTGTAGGGACAGGAGTTGGACTCGATGGTCCTTTTGGGTCCCTTCCAACTTGGGTAATTCTATGATTTCTGTGACCTGTCCTTGCTGAAGGTGAGCCAGCTCTTGCTGTAGTGTTCCTCTAGGCTACCACCATGTCTTGGTTTGCAAGCCCAGGCAGGATGCAGATCTCTCTGCGGGTCCCAGGATGCTTCCCTCCACCTGCCTGGTCCCAAGGAAGAATTTTTCCACTTGCTCTGAGCTGCTCTCTTGGGTTTAGGTGCCACAAGTGGCAGAGCTGCTGCGTGGTGGGGCCTGAAGTACGGTGAGGGGTTGGAGCTCCCAGCACTGTGATGAGAACAAATTCCTCCTCTGAATGCCAACCAGTGGTAGGAAATCCACTGTCTGATGTGGCATCGACCTAACTTGAAGCTCTCAACACCCTTCATGTGATTGAGAGCCCACGCTGCTCCCTTCCAGCTCCACCATGATGGGGCTCAGCCTCGGGAGGGAGGCAGAAAATAGCACCAGGTTGAAGAGCTGAAGTGGAACTGAATGCACTTTAATTGTGACCAGTAAATCACTTTGGTTTGTATTTTTTTGGTCCCCCCTTGTGCCCCTTTGTTGTTGTTTTTCCCTCCTGTGCTGTGTCCTCTAGAGTTGAACAGAAAGAAGCGTGTGGTCCTGCTCCTTGGGGCATTGTCTGTTTGGAGTTCTCAGGTTTGTGTTTGAAGTAGCAGAAATGTGAAATTGCTAAGAAGCTCAGGGAAGCCCCAGAGATGTTTATTGTGGGATTCATCCCTGTGATTGATAGGATAAAAGTTTTATATGTTGTGTCTTTCAAGAAAAGCTTCCTCTGCCCAGCGTGCATGTCCTTAGAGATAAATCTGTGTTAGGAAAGTAATCTGGGGTGAAACCCTTCCCTTTTGGTTCAAATTCAAATCCCTTGTTAGGCTGCTTTTTTAACATTGCCTAAACTGGTGAAATAATGAAATGCTAAAGTCTAAGTTTCCAATATAAAACCAAAAGACCCCTTGAATAACCAAGAATAAAATTACAAGTTCCTGTTTACCTCATTGTTATTTTGAAGTCTTCTCTCTGGTTGGTCCTAAAGTTTTGTTATTCTTTTTTCAACCTCTTTTAAGAGCTCCTCCTGATCAGTGCATGTGGCCAGGGAGGACTTGCCCAGAGAGTAGATGCCCCATACCTGGAGGTTTGGGGTTTTTTTTGGGCTCTGTGGGTGATGGGATGAGAAGGAAATGGCCTCAAGTTGTGCCTCAGCGTGGTGGTACCCAGAGTCCCATGTGGGGCAAAGGGGTTAATGCCAGAAATAAGGGGGTAAACCCAACCACTCTGGTCCCCAAATCAAGCACTTTGCCCCAGAGGAATTCTCCATCTGATGCAGCCTCAGACTTGGTTCTGAATCTGACCCCAGAGTCTTCTGAGGAGTGACTGAGGGGACTGGAGAAGAGGAGGCTGAGGAGAGACCTCATTGCTCCCTACAACTGCCTGAAAGAAGGTTGTAGTGAGGTGAGTGTTGGTCTCCTCTCTCAAGTAGGATGAGAAGAAATGGCCTCAAGTTGTGTCAGGGGAGGTTCAGATTGGATAATGGGAAAAATTTCTTCCCTGCAAGAGTGGTGAAGCCTTGGCAGAGGCTTCCCAGGGCAGGGGTGGAGTCTGGAGGGGTTCAAAAACCGTGTAGATGTGACACTTGGGGCCATGGTTGGGATGGTGGTGTTGGGCTGATGGTTGGACTGGATGATTTTGGAGGTCTTTTCCAACCTTAAATGATTCTACGATTCTCTGATTCTTTACTAAGCCCTTAATGAAATGCTGCTGGAGCTTGTTCTTCTTCCCAGCCCTGTTGGTGACAAAGTGATGCTGCTCGGTGGCTGACAATTCCAGAGCTCCATCCTCACTTGGGATTCTTGCTTCTCCTGACATAAACCACGAGAAGCTCCAGTGAAGGACAAACCTCCTTCCCAGGGTATGGGCAGAGGGAACAAGGATTTATCTAACGAGCAAATGAAAAACACTGCGCGTGCTATGTCAGAGGTGTTGAAGACCAGCTTGGATGGGGCTTTGAACAATTTGATCCAGTGCAAGGAACACTTAATCAGGTTGCTCAAAGCTCCATCCAACCTGGCCTTGAACACCTCCAGGGATGGGGCAGCGGCCACTTCTCTGGGCAACCTGTGCCAGGGCCTCCCCCGCTTCACAGGAAAACATTTCTTCCTAAGATCTCATCTCAGTCTCCCCTCTTCCAGCTTAAAATCGTTCCCCTCGTCCTGTCCCTGCACTCCCAGACCAATAGTCCCTCCCCAGCTTTCCTGGAGCCCCTTTCAGTACTGGGAGGCTGCTCTAAGGTCTCCCTGGGGCCTTCTCCAGGCTGAACAACCCCAACTCTCTCAGCCTGTCCTCACAGCAGAGGTGCTCCAGCCCTTGGATCCTCTTGGTGGCCTCCTCTGGATTCACTCCCACAGATCCATGTCCTTCCCATGCTGAGGGCTTCAGAACTGAACGCAGGGCTCCAGGTGAGGTCTCAGGAGGGCAGAGCAGAGGGGCAGAATCCCCTCCCTGGCCCTGCTGATCCCATTCCTTTGGGAAGCAGTCCAGGACACAACACTGAGCTGTGAGTGCACACGTTGAGCTTCTCATCCACTGATACAAGAGGCTGGGACGGGTTGTTGGAGAGCCATCCCCAGCTCTCTGATTCTGCTGACCCACCCCTCTGCACCATCCTGCTTGATGTGAGCTGCTTGGACCACCCACAAGACTTCCCAGAGGCTGTGGATGCACTGATCTGTATCCCATTGATCCATACCCATCCCTCACTGCTCCATCGTGTTGCACGTGTGGATTGGGAAGGGCAGTTGTGGTTGTCCCCAAGAGATTCCTCCTCTGGGTGTTTTTGCACTGGTTGTGTTTTGTTTCTTAGGTGTGTAAACCAGAAGTTCTCAAGAGGACCTTATTTTCTCACCTGGGTTACGTAGGGTTGACATCTGTTATGGGTCAAAACACTTGGAGATCCCAAGCCCCCAGTTTAAGCTTAGCTTATAGGGACCTGGTGCCTTTGCTGTTTCAGAAGCAACATGGATTTGCAAAGAGTTTGGGGATTGCTGGGAATGAAAGAGGCTTTCTGAATCAGGAGTGTTGTTAGGTGAAACTGCTCAGCTGACTCTGCTTAGGTTACAGCCTTTGCTTTATTTTTATGTCAGTTCTGGCTATTATTTGACTTCCTTCAGCCTTTAATCCAAATGTCAAATCAGGGCATGAATCCAACACAAAGAGGAGAAAAAAGAAACACCTGCAGGAAAGCTGGGGAGGGGCTCTTGATCAGGGAGTGCAGGGATGGGATGAGAGGGAACGGTTTTAATCTAAAAGAGGGGAGATTGAGATGAGATCTTAGGGAGAAATGTTTTCCTGTGAGGGTGGTGAGGCCCTGGCACAGGTTGCCCAGGGAAGCTGTGGCTGCCCCATCCCTGGAGGTGTTCAAGGCCAGGTTGGATGGGGCTTTGAGCCCCCTGATCCAGTGGGAGGTGTCCCTGCCCATGGCAGGGGGGTTGGAACTGGATGGGCTTTGAGGTCCCTTCCAACCCAAACCATTCCATGATTCTGTGGTTGAACCCAAAGCCAACAGTCTCTGTCCTGCTTTCATCCATCCCCTTCCTGGGCTCCCCAGACTACAAACCCAATTGAGTATTTCGGACCACATCTCCTGTGGGTTTCTCCACCAGCTTTGCTCTGGGTCCAGCAGCACAGGGAGCTGTCTGAAATAACCCTGCCACGTCAGGGACACCCAGGGGAGAACAGGGCTCTGCTTTCATCCGTGAAAACCATCTTTTGGACAGTCAGCCTTGCTCCTGGTTGCTTCTGGCTGAACTTGTGAGAAGGGACCTAAATCGGAGCAGCTTCTCTCCAGCTATTTGAAGCTTGTCCAGAAAAAGCAAGGTGTGATTGGAGCTGATGCCTTGGGAGAAAGCCTCGTGGTGCTGAAGAATTAACTCCTTGTTAATGCAAACAGAGCCCTTGTTGAGCTGGAGAGGAGCCACCCTTCCCCTCCGTGCATGAAGAGGGGATTTGTGTGGTTGGTTGCAACTCCCCGAGCCTTGGAGTAAAGATGCAACAGAGGAGGGAAGATGCTGAATGCAAGCAGTGGTTATTAATTTGATTATTAATATCTTTAGGTGAATTTGTACAAGAGAACTATCCTAACCTTAGCAGCAGCAAAACAAAGACCTCGGTGTCCTCTGGAAGGTGGCACCTGGAGATGAGTAATGCAGTGGTTGCATCACGTTTAGAGCAAGCGCCGGCACGAAGTGCCTGTTCTACCTCTTGATTGAAAAAACCCTCAAACACTGGAGACCTTGAGTATTTACCTGAGCCCAAATGTTATGAGGAGTGGCTGAGGGACCTGGGGTTGTGTCATTTGGAGATGAGGAGGCTGAGGGGAGACCTCATGCCTGTCTACAGCTCCCTGAAAGGAGGTTGTAGTGAGGTGGGTGTTGGTCTCTTCTCCCAAGTGGCAAGTGATAGGATGAGAGGGAATGGCCTCAAGATGTGCCAGAGGAGGTTTAGGTTGGATATTAGGAAAAATTTCTTCACTGCAAGAGTGGTGAAGCCCTGGCAGAGGCTGCCCAGGGCAGTTGAGGAGTCTGCATCCCTGGAGATGTTCAAAAGTTTGCAGATGACACCAAGCTGGGAGGAAGGGTTGATCTGTTAGAGGGCAGGATGGCCCTACAGAGGGACCTGGACAGATTGGAGAGATGGGCTGATTCTAATGGGATGATGTTTAATGAGTCCAAATGTTGGACACTTCATTTTGGACACAACAACCCCATGCAGAGCTACAGACTGGGGACAGAGTGGCTGGAGAGGAGTCAGGCAGAAAGGGACCTGGGAGTGCTGGTGGCCAGGAAGCTCACCATGAGCCAGCAGTGTGCCCAGGTGGCCAAGAAGGCCAATGGCATCCTGGCCTGCATCAGGAATAGTGTGGCCAGCAGGACCAGAGGAGTTATTGTCCCCCTGTACTGGGCACTGGTCAGGCCTCACCTTGAATCCTGTGTCCAGTTCTGGGCCCCCCAGTTTGGGAAAGATGTCAGGATGCTGGAGAGTGTCCAGAGGAGGGCAACGAAGATGGGGAAGGGGCTGGAGCACAAGCCCTACGAGGAGAGACTGAGGGAGCTGGGCTGTTTAGTCTGGAGAAGAGGAGGCTCAGGGGAGACCTCATTGCTCTCTACAACTCCCTAAAAGGAGGTTGTAGTGGGGCAGGGGTTGGTCTCTTCTCTCAGGTGACCAGGGACAGAACTGGAGGGCAGGGACTCAAGCTTGGTCAGGGAAAGTTTAGACTTGATGTGAGGAGAAAGTTCTTCACTGAAAGGGTGATTGGTCACTGGAATGAGCACCCAGGGAGGGGGTGGAGTCACCGACCCTGGAGGTGTTTAAGGGGAGACTGGATGAGGCACTGAGTGCCATGGGTTAGATGATGGGTTGGTGTTGGTGTTGGTGTTAGTGTTGGGTTATAGGTTGGACTTGATGATCTCAGAGGTCTTTTCCAACCCTATGATACTGTGAAAAATGTGTAGATGTGGCAGTTGGGGCCATGGTTTAGTGGGCATGGTGGTGTTGGGCTGATGGTTGTACTTGATGATCTTCGAGATCTTTTCCAAGCTTAACAGCTCCATGATTCTACTAAAAGCTTTCACACACCTGTTCTTCATTTCCCTCTGTTCTTCAGGGAACAAGTGATCTTGCAGGGATTTGCAAGGAGATGGCGCCTGTCCCGCACGCTTGAGTGGGAGCACACATAAGCCAAGTTGAGGGTTTCTGCTGAGTTGAGGGTTTTCTGCTCGAGGGTCCATCCTTGGCCATCTTGGTGTCTGGTGAACGTCCTGTCCCATGAACTGGGAGCAGCCTGAGTGCCAGGTGTTTGGAAATCGGAGTTTTTATGGTTGATGTTGTTAGTTTCAAACTTAAAGCCAACACCTAAAATCCGTAGCAAGGTAGCAAAGCATAAAATAGGAAAACCCCTACTGATTTCTGGAAACTTGGTCTGCTTCTTCTTGGCACTTCTAGGTTATGTAAGCCCTGCTCACCTCCCTTCATGCCACCAGGGACAAAAACCTCATGTGTCCTGCAAAAAAAACCCCAAATCAACTCAGATTTTCACCCGACAGCGCAGATGAAGCTTGGGCTTCGGTAGGTGCTCTCTGATGGTGATACCTTGATGCTCTGCTGGGTTTAGGAGCCAGGACACTGGGCTTGTAGAGCATTGACCTCTGGAAAGAGTGCAGGACACTGCAAAGATGCTGTTAGTGTTTCGTAGAATCATAGAGTCCCTTGGTTGGAAAAATCCTTTAAGATCATCTAGTCTGACCATACCTGTCCTAAATTAAACCAGATCCCTGAGCACCTCATCTACCCATCTTCTAAACACCTCCAGGTATGGGGACTCAACCACCTCCTTGAGCAGCCTCTGCCAGGGCCTGGGAACCCTTTTGGTGAAGAAATTTTTCCTGATGTCTAATCTGAACCTGCCCTGGTGCAACTTGAGGCCGTTTCCTCTTGTCCTGTTGCCACTTTATACCTGATTGACTGGTATTTAATGGTTTCTAGCACGTTGTGATGGTGAGGATTGGGCAGGTGCAAATGGGCTGAAGTGTTACTCATGGTTAACCCTGAGCAGAAAGGCTTGGGGTGCTGTGCATGAGAAGCTCAACATGAGCCAGCAACGTGCACTTGCAGTGCAGAAATGCCAACTGTGTCCTGGGCTGCATCCAAAGCAGTGGGACCAGGAGGGTGAGGGAGGGGATTCTGTCCCTCTGCCTGACTTTGGTGAGACCTCACCTGGAGCCCTGAAAGCCCTGCATCCAGTTTTGTTGTGGCCAGTCCACAGGAGGCCATGAAGATGGTCCAAGGGCTGGAGCACCTCCTGCATGAGGACAGGCTGAGAGAGCTGGGGTTGTTCAGCCTGGAGAAGAGAAGGCTCCAAGGAGACCTTAGAGCAGCCTCCCAGTACCTGAAGGGGCTCCAGGAAAGCTGGGGAGGGACTATTGGTCTGGGCGTGCAGGGATAGGAATGGTTTTAAGCTGGAAGAGGGGAGATTGAGATGAGATCTTGGGAAGAAATGTTTTCCTGTGAGGATTGGGAGGCCCTGGCCCAGGTTGCCCAGAGAAGCTGTGGCTGCCCCATCCCTGGAGGTGTTCAAGGCCAGGTTGGATGGGGCTTTGAGCCCCCTGATCCAGTGGGAGGTGTCCCTGCCCATGGCAGAGGTTTGGAACTGGATGATCTTTGAGGTGCTTTCCAACCCAAACCATTCCATGACAAAAGGACAGTTCCTCCCTTCCCTAAGAGTTGTTCTCCAGCCAACTGCTCTCCAGTTCCTTCTCATGGACTGGAGAAGCCTGCTGGAGTGGGAAAAGATTCCTGTGGATTTCTGAGGAGGCGTTTTGGGGGGAACTGGCACCGATTTGTGATGGAAGTGCAAACAGCTTCACAATTACAGCTTTGGTGACAGCTGGGGCTGTGCCGAGCCCCCTCCCACCACGGGGCTGCTTGGCGCTGCTGCTCCTCCCAGTGAGAGCAGCAAAACCTCTCCGGGCAGTGGGGAATCTTTAACCGGCAGGATCTGCACCGGCCACGTTTTTGCAGAAGAAAGGCAAAACCTGGAAAAGCCTTGAAAAATCTGTTCCTCAACACAAGCCCGGGAGGTTTCCCGTGGGTGGATGGCAGAGACATCATGAGTTCTCCTGAGCCAAGATGCTCTTTTATTCCAGCAAAGCTCTGAAGTTTCCAAACACAGGCTCCGTTTCACCTGTGTTTGGGTTGGTTGTTTAGTTTTTTTTTCCTCTTATCATGGCTAAAAATGAATTGCAGCAACAAATCCCCTTTGTGCTTTTTCAGAGGAGGCCATGAAGATGATCCAAGGGCTGGAGCACCTCTGCTATGAGGACAGGCTGAGCTGGGGTTGTTCAGCCTGGAGAAGAGAAGGTTCCAGGGAGGCCTTAGAGCAGCCTCCCAGTACTGAAAGGGGCTCCAGAAAAGCTGGGGAGGGGCTCTTGATCAGGGAGTGCAGGGACAGGTTGAGGGGGAAGGGTTTGAAGCTGAAAGAGGGGAGATTGAGATGAGATCTTAGGAAGAAATGTTCTGTTGTGAAGGTGGTGAGGCCCTGGCCCAGGTTGCCCAGAGAAGCTGTGGCTGCCTCATCCCTGGAGGTGTTCAAGGCCAGGTTGGATGGGGCTTTGAGCCCCCTGATCCAGTGGGAGGTGTCTCTGCCCATGGCAGGGGATGTGGATATGGATGAGTTGCAATGTCCCTTCCAACCATTCTATGATTCGATGATGATTCAGTTCCTACCTCTGGGCTTCAGTTCTCCACATCACAAAAAAGCTTTTTTTGCATTCCTCAGATCTGTCAGTAATCAAATTCCCTCTGATCTCGGCTGGGAAAGTGCGTTTTAAAGCTGAAAAATGGAGTTTGAGGGAAAGCTGTGCAGACCCAGCTCGGCTGGGAGGGAGAGGGGGAGAGCGGGGGCAGGTTGTGCCTCCCTGGATGGGATGAAACGGGCAAGAAACAGGACTGGAGGGGATGGAAAACAGTGATTTCTTTCTTTAAACTTTGCCCAGGCTCATTTTTATTTTGGTACCTCTTCCAGGGGAGATTGAGGTGAGATGTTAGGAAGAAATGTTTTCCTGTAGAAGTGGTGAAGGTTTCCCAGAGAAGCTGTGGCTGCCCCATCCCTGAAGGTGTCCAAGGCCACCTTGGATGAGGCTTTAAGCCTCCTGATCCAGTGGGAGGAGTCCCTGCCCATGGCAGGGGGTTTGGAGCTGGCTGGCCTTTGAGATCCCTTCAACCCAATCCATTCTATGATTCTGTGGTTCTGATTTGGGGCTGGTGTGGACCAAAATGGGAAGTCAAGGGGTGACTTTTAAGCTATGAAGAGGGGAAGATGCTCTCTAAAGCTTCAGAGATGGGGCTGGGGGTTTTTATTCCTTGCTTATACAGTGGTTTATAAAGCTACAGCACCATCCTCCTGCCTCTTCTGGAGGAGAAATAGGGAAAAGGCCCCCAAACCTCATCTGGCTGGGATGCGGTGGTTACGTGGGGCTGCGGGAACGCCGGGGCCGCGGGCGTTGAGGCTGAGGTCATGGTGCTATTAATTTCCCCTTAAAAGCTCCCCCCAACAGCTCTGGCGCTGCAGGGATGGAAAATGAAGGAAGCAGCTCCGGTTGCAGTTAACCCCTGCGGGGATGGTAGGATTTATGGGCTGAGAGAGGCAAAGCCCGTGGTGCCAGAGGTAGATGACATCTCTGAAAGGTTGAGCTGGCAACGTGTGCTCAGAGCCCAGAAACCAACCCTGTCCTGGGCTGCATCCAAAGCAGAGTGGCCAGAGGGGAGGGAGGGGATTCTGTCCCTCTGCTCTGCTCTGGTGAGACCCCACCTGGAGTCCTGAGTCCTGCTCTGGAATCCCCTACATAAGAAGGATATGGAACTGATGGAACAGGTCCAGAGGAGGCTACAAAGGTTGTCCGAGGGCTGGAGCCCCTCTGCTATGAGGACAGGCTGAGAGAGTTGAGGTTGTTCAGCCTGGAGAAGAGAAGGTTCTGGGGAAAGTTTAGATCAGCCTTCCAGTACCTGAAGGGGCTCCAGGAGAGCTGGGGAGGGACTTTTTACAAGAGTCATTAGTGAAGGACAGGGGAAATGGCTTTAAATTGGAAGGGGGAAGATTTACATTAAACATTAGGCAGAAATTCTTCATGTTGAGGGTGCTGAGGCCCTGGCACAGGTTGCCCAGGGAAGCTGTGGCTGCCCCATCCCTGGAGGTGTTCAAGGCCAGGTTGGATGTGGCCTTGAGCCCCCTGATCCAGTGGGAGGTGTCCCTGCTCATGGCAGGGGGGTTGGAACTGGATGGGCTTCTAAGATCCCTTCTAACACAAACCATTCTGTGATTCTAAGGTTGATGGGCACCACCTTGGCCACCTTAGGGCTGCTGCAGGACCTTGTCCAACTCCTGGGGGGTTCAGAGCCTCTTGAGAGTTCCGTGAAACCCTCCTGGCGCCTACAAAGACCTTGTCCAATATAATCCCCTCCAGCCGGCCGGGCTGGAGCCACATCTTCCCACCCTGGGATACCGGAAAGGTGGCTTTCGCTGAGCGTCATCGGGGTGGCCTTTGGTTGCATTTCATGCTCGAAAGCCCCCGAGGCTGAGCCCGGGAGGTTATTTTGGTAACTTGAGCTTGGGAAAGCCCTCGGCTGTTGACGGATGGAAGGATGAAGCCTTGTGAAATGCCCTGGCAGCTGGGGACTCCCACCAGGAGCCTCAGGCATCTTCACAAAATCCCTTGGGACTTTACAGTGAGCCTTTTGAAACCTGGGGAAGCGGAGCCCGGGAGGTGTCCCTGTCCTTGAGGCAGGGGACAGGGCATCAGAGCAACCCTAGGTCTGCTCTTGGCTCATCTCATGTCCCAACAAATGACCTGGTGTTTGCAGAGCATGGGAAACCCTGTCCCGATCCCCTTTCCTGATCCCCTTTCCATACTTGTCCCCATCTCCTGCTTGTTCTGATTCCCTCTTCTTGTCCCACTTGACTCTTGGTCCTGTTTAACCCCTGCCCAAAGGCTTGTTCATTGTCCAAAGGAACCTGGACCAGGTTCCTTCTCCTGGTCCAACTTGTCTCCATCTCCCAGTTCCACTTGTCCTTGTCCCCTGGTCCCAGTGGTCCCTTCTCCTGGTCCCATTTGTTCAATCTTCTGTTGCATTTTCTCCCTCTCCTGGTATCCAGCTCCTCATCCCACAAGTCCCCTCTCTTAGCCCCTCTTTGTCCCCTGGTCCCATGGTCCCTTCTTCTGGTTCCACTTGTCTCCATCTCTTGGTTCCACTTGTCTCCATCTCTTGGTCCCACTTGTCCTTGCCTCCTGATCCCTTCTTGTCGTTCCACTTGGCCCCATCTCCTGATCCCATTTGTTCAGTCTTTTGGCTGCATTTTCCCACTCTCCTGGTTCTTCTTGTCCCCAGCTCCTCATCCCACAGATCCCCTCTCTTGGTCCCACTTGTCCTTGTCCCCTGGTCTCACTGATCCCTTTTCCTGGTTCCACTTATTCCTGTCTCCTGGTCCCATTTGCTCCATCCTTTGGTTGCATTTTTCCATCCTCTTGGTCACGCTTGTCCCCAACTCCTGGTATCAATTTTTTCCCCCCTCCTGGTCCTGTTGGTCTCCAGGTACCATTTGTCCTCTCTTCTTCTCCTGCTCATCCCTATCTCCCTGTCCCACTTGTCCCCTCTCCTTGTCCCCTCCCCAGTCCTGCTCTCAGGGCCAGCAGAGATCATTTTGGTGCAGACCTGGTGGCATTCAGAGCAGAGTTTGAGGCCAGAACCTTTCCCCATTGTGCAGAGCCCAACGAAGCCCCCAGGTCCCATCACCAGGAGCCCCACCAAGAGCAGCCCAGACAGTAATGTGAATTCTGGCCAGGCAGAGAGCTGAGTCCAGGGAAACTCGTGTCACGCAAAGCAGGTCAGTGCCTCGGATGCTGTTGGGCATCGTCATGCTGATGGTGCCCAGAGTCCCACATGGGGCAAAAGGGTTAATGCCAAAAAAAAAAAGGGATAGAACCAACCACTCTGGTCCCCAAATCAGGCACTTTTCCTCAAAGAAATTCGACAGCTGATGCAGCCTCGGGCTTGGTGCTGGATCTGACTTATGGGGAGCGGCTGAGGGAGCTGGGGTTGTTCAGCCTGGAGAAGAGGAGGCTGAGGGGAGACCTCATCACTGTCTACAACTACCTGAAAGGAGGTTGTGGTGAGGTGGGTGTTGGTCTCTGCTCCCAAGTGACAAGTGATAGAACGAGATGGCCTCAAGTTGCACCAGAGGAGGTTTAGACTGGATATTAGAAATCATTTCTTTACTGCAAGAGTGGTGAAGCTCTGGCAGAGGCTGCCCTGGCAGTGGTGGAGTCTTCAACCCTGGAGGGGTTCAAAAATGTGTGTAGATGTGGCACTTTGGGACATGGTTTAGTGGACATGGTGGGGGTTGGGCTGGATGATCTTGATGTCTTTTCCAACCTTAACGATTCTATGATTCAGGTGATTCCATTCGGCGTTATCTTGACCATCTCTGGGCACTGTGCCCCATCCTGCCCCACGTCCTGTGCTGGGTCATGGGGTGATTTGTGGTGGTTATTTCTTTTTAATTTCTCCCACAGAGAGTAGTTTCTCCTTTCACAAATAACCTGTAAGTGGAAAATTATCAAGGAAAGCCACTTTCCAACAGGTTAAAAACACCCCTGAGAAATGAAACCGTTTTCTGCCAAACGGAATATTGGAAAGAAGTATTTGTAAAGGGTTTTGTTTCCTAATTTGTTCCTAGAATCACAGAATGGTTTGGGTTGGAAGGGACCTCAAAGATCATCCAGTTCCAACCCCCTTGCCATGGGCAGGGACACCTCCCACTGGATCAGGGTGCTTAAAACCTCACCCAACCTGGCCTTGAACACCTCCAGGGATGAGGCAGCCACAGCTTCCCTGGGCAACCTGTGCCAGGGCCTCCCACCCTCATCATGAAGAATTTCTTCCTAATGTCTAATCTAAATCTTCCCCCTTCCAATTTAAATCCATTCCCCCTCATCCTATCACTCCAGACCCTTGGAAAAAGTCCCTCCCCAGCTTTCCTGGAGACCCTTCAGGTGCTGGGAGGCTGCTGTGAGGTCTCCCTGGAGCCTTCTCTTCTCCAGGCTGAACAACCTCGATTCTCTCAGCCTGTCCTCATAGCAGAGGTGCTCCAGCCCTTGGATCATCTTTGTGGCCTCCTCTGGACCTTTTCCACCAATTCCTCTGTGCAGAACCTGCCTCTCCTCCATGGGCATCCTCTAACACCTCACCCCACCAACCTGGATCCAACCCCACCGTAAAAATCCCTTTTCCCCCAGTTTTTATGGCATTTGAGTATTGAGGGGCCTCCCCTTCCCATGAGCAGCAATATTTCCCTGGCTTTACATCATGTTTGCTTAAGATCAGAATTATTGCTGGGGAGCAGGCCGGGAGCTGCGGCCCCGGGGTCTGTGGGAGGGGGGGAAATGAGGGGAAATGAGATAAAATACCCTGTTCTTCTCTTCAGTGTTCTTTGGGATCGCTCAGAAAAGCTCCTTGAGGAGTGTCCCAGTGGTGTTTTCCCCAGCACTTATTAAATGTAAAGCCTGGTTGCTGCTATTAAAATGCTTCATTTTGCTAAAATAAAAGGGAATGGGGATAATTTGTGACTGATCCAGCAGCATCGGAGCAGAAGCATCTCTGGTTCCCCCCTCATTGAGGTGTTCATGAGATGCTTTTCATAGAATCATGGAATGGTTTAGGTTGGAAGGGACCTCAAAGCCCATCCAGTTCCAACCCCCTGTCATGGTCAGAGACACCTCCACTGGATCAGGAGACGAAAAGCCCATCCACCCTGGCCATGAACACCTCCAGGGATGGGGCAGCCACCACTTCTCTGGGCAACCTGTGCCAGGGCCTCCCCTCCTGTCACAGGAAAACATTTCTTCTGAAAAATCTCATCTCAATCTCCCCTCTTTCAGCTTAAATCCCTCTCATCCTATCCCTGCAATCCCTGATGAAGAGTCAAACAAAGAAGCAAAATCCACTCCTTTGACAATGCTGAAGCAAACAGGACCCTCCCCTCTTTCCATCCCAAGTGATGCTGGTGGGAACCTTCCCAAGCATCAAATTGGGGAAGAAAAGAGCAAACATCTCCTTTAAAGCACAAATAAACTTCCTTCTCTGAGCCAATGAGGCAGCAGGGCTGGTGTTTCTGGCTGGGTTCCAGCCTCCCATTAAAGACATCGTTAAGAAAAACCAGCTCAGGATAAGTGGTGTGACAAAATACTCCAATAATTAAACAATCCCAGAATAGAAGGAGGAAAGGTCAAGCCTAAAAATAAAAGGCATGGTTTTGCTCTGAAAGAAGGCATTAAATAAATAATAGTGTTCTTGGGAAGGTCTAATTTTAGCAGCTTGGGTACAAAAACCTGGTGTGAACCATCTGCTTGTCTTGATTTTGCTGGGTTTGATTTTTTTCATTATATCTTTTCATTGATGATACAGGCAGCGAGGTCGAGGGCACCCCCTCAGCAAGTTTGCAGGTGACACCAAGCTGAGTGGGGCCGTTGCCATGCCAGAAGGACAGGGTAACATCCAGAGGGTCCTGGACAAGCTGGAGAAGTGGGGCTGTGTGAACCTCGTGAGGTTCAACAGGGCAAAATACACTTGGGTTGGGGCAATACCTGGTGCCAATGGGGGATGATGTGACTGAGAGCAGCCCTCAGGAGAAGGACTTGGGGTGCTGGGGGATGAGAAGCTCGACAGGAGCCGGCAATGTGCACTCAGAGCTCAGAAACCAACCCTGTCCTGGGCTGCATCCAAAGGAGTGTGGCCAGCAGGGCCAGGGAGGGGATTCTGCCCCTGTGCTCTTCTCTGGTGGGACCCCACCTGGAGTCCTGTGTCCAAGTCTGGAATCCCCAATATAAGAAAGATATGGAACTGTTGGAACAGGTCCAGAGAAGGCCATGAATGTACTCTGAGGGCTGGAGCACCTCTGCTATGAGGACAGGCTGAGAGAGTTGGGTTTGTTCAGCCTGGAGAAGAGAAGGCTCTGGGGAAACTTTAGATCAGCCTTCCAGTACCTGAAGGGTCTCCAGGAGAGCTGGGGAGGGACTTTTTTCAAGAGTCCTTAGTGAAGGACAGGGGGAATAGCTTTAAATTGGAAGAGGGAAGATTTAGATTAGACATGAGGAAGAAATTCATGATCAGGGTGGTGAGACAGTGGCCCAGGTTGCCCAGAGAAGTCATAGATGCTCCATCCCTGGAGGTGTTCAAGGACAGGTTGGATGGGGCTTTGAGCCCCCTGATCCAGTGGGAGGTGTCCCTGCCTGTGGCAGGGGGGTTGGAACTGGATGGGCTTTGAAGTCCCTTCTGACCTAAACCATTCTGTGATTCTGTGATTTGGGGCTTCTGTTTGGCCAGGCTTTGCCCTGATCTCATTCTTTTTGGGTGTGAGAGCAAGATGACAATGCCTGGGGAAGGCGCTGGGATCTGAGCTGGGCCTGGGGTGGAGAGAGCGTAGGCGAACTCAGCCCCGGCGTGCCGGCACCTGCCCAGCTTTCCCAGCATTGGGAAAACAACTGGGATTGCCAAAGATCCCAGCTCCAGGGATGGGCTGGAGGTGTGGGGTGTCTTGAAAGTCCTCGGTGTCACCCATGAAACCAGCTGAGCCCTACTCCCATCACCTCCCCCTTTGCTCGTTAGTGACCCGTTGTAATTAACTCTCCATCCAACCCCTCTGTGTAGGAATCACTCCAGCCTGGGGTGGGAGAGCAACTGAGTTTCACCCTCTTTGTGGGGCAACTGAGTCACAGGGAGTAGGACAGGGTGGATTATTGGATGGGCAGCATGAATCCTGCTCTACTTATCGTTGGGGTAATTCCATCTGCCAACTCTTCTCTTAGCTTGGGTGTGGGAGGAAAGGACCCCCAAAACCCTGAGGGTGCAGATAGAAGACTGCAAAAGTGATGTCCAAAACCCTTGAGGAGCATTTTTCCAGCTTATAGAGAAGTTGAATGGAGGGAAAGAGGATGGGGGAGATGTGGGGCTTGACCCTGGTGGAGATGCCCTGATGTTGGTGGTCTGGGGGGGATGTTGGTTTTTAGCAAGGACCCCAAAGAGAAGGCAAAGGAAGCACTGGCAGCCACTAGGACGTTGGGGGTACAATTCTTTATTGGGCTTGGTGTGGTGCCAGGAGAACATGCTGTGGCTGTTGGCTCCTCTATGGACTTCAGAGGTGGGCAGAAGGAAGGGACCCCCCCCCCACGTGTCCTTCTGCGCCCCAAGCCCCATCCTGCCAGGTGGGATGCCCGCATCCGACGCAGACGCTGGCTGGTGACATTCTGGCTGGGCTCCAAGAGGACTTTCCAGCCTGGGATGGTGGACAGGAAGCAGCAGGGGATGGAGGGGTTGGGGAACCAGCACAACCTCTGTTCCCTATGAAGAAATTAAGGGAAAATTAAAAGAAAACCCACCATGAACCTTGAATTTCCCAACCACCTGCAAGGCCTTCAGGGCACGAGGTGTTCGGGATGGGGGAGATGCGAGATTTAGAGCGGCCATTGCAAGGGGTGGGGTGGACCCCATCGTCCTGGACCTTCTGTGCACGTGGGGTTGGGCGTGAAGATGCATCCCAGCGAGTTACCTGTGGGATGGGGCTGGAGGTGGGTGGGTGGTGTGGAGGGGGGGGGTGTTTGGGGGGAGGGGGTCACTTCTCCGTCATCATCCTCACGAACTCCTCGTAGTTGACCTGGCCGTCGTTGTTGCAGTCGGCCTCCTTGATCATCTCGTCCACCTCCTCGTCAGTCAGCTTCTCGCCCAGGTTGGTCATGACGTGCCGCAGCTCCGCCGCGCTGATGTAGCCGTTGCCATCCTTATCAAAGACCCGGAAAGCCTCACGGATCTCTTCCTCGCTGTCCGTGTCCCTCATCTTCCTCGCCATCAGCGAGAGGAACTCGGGGAAATCAATGGTGCCGCTGCCGTCGGCGTCCACCTCGCCCACCATGTCCTGCAGCTCCGCTTCGGTGGGGTTTTGCCCCAGGGAGCGCATGACGGTGCCCAACTCCTTCGTGGTGATGCAACCGTCTCCATCCCGGTCAAAAAGGGAGAAAGCCTCCTTGAATTCGGCGATCTTCTCCTCCGACAGCCGCTCGGCCATGGTGCTCCTTGTTCACACGCGGCTCTGTCCCGGCACGTCGACGGGGAGGTGCGGATGGGGCCTCCTCCCTCCAACCAGCCTCTTCCCGGAGGAGGAGGAAGGAGGAGGAGCAGGAGGAGGAGGAGAGGACAAGCCACGGGGCGAGCAGGAACGATTCAGCTGGATCCAGGTGGAGGGGATGATGGGGTGACGGAGAGGGGCGACCACCAGTCCCCTTGGATCACCTTGGTTACTGTCCTGCTTACTCCACCGATGGCATTTCACAAAGCTGGCTCATAATTAGAAGCCCCTAATTAGAACCCCTAATTAAGGGATCTGCACTGTGGTTTCGGGGTTCTGGTGGAAGGAGGGTGATGAATGCTATTTTTTGGGCTGCTTAAAGGCAGTTTGGATGGGCTTTGGAGCTGTGTGAAGCCCTCCAGCCCTGACTGGAGGGGGTGAGAGAGGATCCATCGAGCAGCCCCAGCCCCAGGGCCACCACATGCCAAACCTGCTGAGGTTTCCTCGTGCAGGTCCAGGCAGAGCCCTGCTGCCCAGAGCTGATGTTCTCCACGCTGATGGAGAGCTGAATCAGCTCTGACACCTCTTCCGGGCTCCCCCAAGACAGCCTCGTGGCCCTCGGGGCGGCTGATGTGGAAGTGCATCAGGTGTCATGAGTCCTGCCCTGGTTAGTCAGGGGTTAACCCCGTGGCTGAGTGAGGGTTAACCATGTGGTAATGCCCTGCCTTCATTTTTACTCATCTCTTACAGCAGGGAGCACAGTTGGTTTCAGAGACAAGTGATGATGAGTCCCTCTGTCCAGCTGAACATCCATCTTGCTGTCCATCTGCCCATCTGTTCTCACTGCCTTCCATCCATCCCTTTATCTGTTCACCCATCCATGCCTGTGTCTACCCTGCTGTCCATCCATCCACGTGTCCATTGATCCACCCAACCAGGTTATCATCCATCCATCCATCTATCCATCCATCCACCCAACCATGTTATCCACCTATCCCACCACCCATCCATCCCACCAATCAACCAGTCACCCAACCTTTCATCTCTATGTCTGTCAACCTAACCACATTATCATCCATGCCCCCATCCCAACAACCAATAACCATCCATCCATCCACTCACCCATCCATCCAATCAGCTACCCATCCATCCAACCGTATGTCCATCTATCCACCTAACCATGCCATCATCCATCCCTCCATCCCACCAAACAACACCTACACAGCCACCCAATCATCCATCCACGTGTGCAACCACCCACCCAACATTATCATCCATCTATCCCACCATCCATCCACCCATTCATCCATATGTCCATCCATCCACCTAACCATATCATCCATCCATCCCATGAAACAACATCTACCCAGTCTCCCAACCACTCATCCATCACCCAACCATATTATCATCCATCTATCCATCCATCCACCCAGTCATTCATCCATATGTCCATCTATCCACCTAATGATATCATCCATCCATCCAACTGATGAACATCTACCCAGCCACCCAACCGTCCCTCCATGTGTGCATCCATCCACCCAACCATATTAACATCCACCTATCCCACCACCCATCCATCCTATCAACCACCCAGCCACCCAAGCATTCATCCATATGTCCATCTATCCACCAAATCATGTTATCATCCATCCATCCCACCAATGAACATCCACCCAGCCACCCAATCGTCCATCCAGTTATGTATCCATCCACGTTATCATCCATCTGTCCATCTACCCACACATCCAGTTGCCCAACCATCCATCCAGTCAACTCTCCCACCATCCTTCCATGCATCTCTCCATCCATCCATTCCCATCTATCACCTGTCCCTCCAACCACCCATCTCTCTTTCCCATGTGCCCATCACAGCCAAGAGACCTTCACCAGCCAGGCCAAGGAGCGAATGGACCAGATGATCAGGCTCCACAGCAGCAGACACTTTGACTTTCTTGGCTACAAGAAAATGGTACCAATTTGCCCCAATTTAACCCAGTGAGGAATCAAAGCTGTGGGGTTTGAAGAGAAGGCCACAAACCAGAAGCCAACCCATAGGGGAAATGGGGCCTCCAGGTGGGACTAATTGTGGGAGAGGATCAGTATCTCAAGGAAAACCTCATCTGGAAAAGACTGGGCATGTTGAAAGCTGCAGCTGCAGGGAGGAGGAGGCTGAGCCATGAGGGAACCTGTCTGGTGAGAGTCAGACCTCCACTTGCCCCACGTTTCGGGGAGGGAAGGTCCTGGCAGCTCCTCTTGTGCAAGAGCTGCTCCCTAATTGCCTCCCTAATCACCTGCCCTTGCTGTTCTGCTCCAGATTTAATGAGATCGAATCCAAATTGCTGTGGAAGAGCCCTGGGCAGCCAAGAAAGGAGACAAGAGGAGGGTGAGTTGGCTTCCATCCAGCTGGGAGAAGCAAACTCCAATGGATAACTGGGAGTTTTCAAAGCCTGGGAGATACGGTGTTTGCTCAAGCCATGGGGGAGCTGTTTGAGTTCCAAAGCGAAGGTGGGTTGGGTGGGAGCACCCTTGGACATTTTGCTAAGGATGAAGGGGTTGCTCCATCCTGGGTGTCCCTTGGGGCTGAGCAAAGCTGGGAGCTGCTGGGGTTTTATTCCCCACCACCTCTCCTTTGACAGCACCTGCCACGTTCCCACCACCAGCAACCACCACTTCCCCATCACCTCCTCACCACATCCCCATGATCAGCACCCATTGCCAGCACCCATCACCAGCATCCCTCTCCTCCCCATCACCTCCCCATCACCAGCACCTTTCACCTCCCCACCACCAGCACCCATCACCACCATTATTGCCTCCCCATGATCAGCACGCATTGCCAGCACCCATCACCTGCACCTATCACCTCCTCATGATCATCTCCCCATCACCAGCACCCATGATGAGCACCTACCGTCTCCCCATGACGAATACGCATCGCCTCCCCATCACCTCCCCATGATCACCTTCCCATCACCAGCACCCATGACAAGCAACTGTCAACTCCCCATGATCAGCACCCATCACCACCACTCATCTCCTTCCCATCATCAGCACCCATCACCTCCCCGTTGCCTCCCCAGCACTATCATCCATCACCTCTCCATGATCAGCACTCATCACCAGCACTAATCAACTTCCCATGATCAGCACCCATCTCCCCATGGTGATGGTAATGACCATCACCTCTCCATGACCAGCACTCATTGTCAGCAACCATCACCTCCCCATCACCACCATGAATTCCTGGCACCCATCACCCCTCCATCCATCACCCCCCCCCCCATGACCAGTATCCATCAGCTCCCCACAATCAGCACTCATTGCCATCACCCCCTCCATCTCTTCCCCATCACCTCTCCACAATCAGCACCCATGATCAGCTCTCATCATCTCCCCATGATCAGCACCCATCACCTCCCCATTGCCTCCCCATCACCATCACCCATTGCTCCTGTCTTTACACCAGTGTTTGGGAGAAAGTCAGGCCAAGCCTTGCTTTTGACCGTGCTTAACTGCTCCCTCATTAGCACGGCAGGATAATTAACCTAATAAACCTACCTGATGGCCCATAAAATCCCACGCTTTATGGCTGAGTCCCATTCATGGCACCCAAGATGGGCTGGGAGAGGCTGGGAGAACAGCGAGGCCACCATGTTGGGAGGCAGAACACAACCACAAGTTGATGGATATTTTGACAGCCGATTTTCATAGAATCACAGAATGGTTTGGTTTGGAAGGGACCTTAAAGATCTTCCAGCTCCAACCCCCCTACCATGGGCAGGGACACCTTCCACTAGATTTTTCCTGGGATGTCTCCAGCTGGAGCTGGGGAGAGGTCGATGCTTTGATGAGCAGCCAATGAAGCCTCACGTGATGGTTTTCAGGTGGCTTTGAGAGGTCTGGATCAGGTAATGGCTAAAAAACCCCAGACCAGATGGTTAAAAGCACTCGGCTGGACTGGCCTGAGCCTGAGTGACTCATAAGGCAAGGCCAGATGTGCACAGATGTGTGCGGCGGCGTCTGGGATTGCATTCGCAGACAGGACAGTGGGAGGGGAGGGAGGCTGAGGGATTCTTGGAGAAGCAGAAGTTGGAAGCGGAGAGGGAAACGGCTCTGACAGGGAAACATCCGCAGGGCCCCCTGCGAGTCCAGACACAGCCGGTCCCACCAGCGCCCGCGGGGATGGGGAGGAACCTCCACAAATCCCATCACAAGTTGCACCGGGATTTCATGTGTAAAACGGGATTTGGGAGAGGCTGAGCTTGGAGATGATCCAACAGTGGCTCCCAGGGTCTCCAGGGAATGGCAGCTTGGGCTTTGGTGGCTTGGGCTTTGTTTGCCCCCTTCCTGGAGTTGTCCAAGGCCAGGCTGGATGGGGCTTTGAGCACCCTGGTCCAGTGGGAGGTGTGACTGCCCATGGCAGGGGGATGGAACTGGATGGGCTTTGAGGTCCCTTCTGACCCAAACCATTCCATGATTCTATGATTTTAGGCATCGGCGTTTTCCAAACGCTCCTAAAGCTGGACTTTTCCAGCCCCAGAGTAGGGACCTCAGTCCTATTTTTGGCCCCTAGAAGTCACCACGGCAGAGGGAGGCTGGGATGGAGATGCTGGGGAGATGCTGGGGAGAAGAACGTGCCCCGTGCTGACCCCGACTCCGGGAAGGTCTGCCCTGTAAACCGGGCGGTGCTGGCTCCTCTCCACACGTAGTGCCCGAGCTGGGCAGATCCCAAAGGTAAACATGGGGCTGAGGAGCTGCTGACTGAAGGTGCCCATGTGTCTGTCCCTTTCCCTGGCCACGATGGGCACATCCCTACGGCCAGGGAGGACATTTGGATCAGACATGAGGAAGAAATTCTTCACCATGAGGGTGGGGAGGCCCTGGCACAGGTTACCCTGGGAGGTTGTGGCTGCCCCATCCCTGGAGGTGTTCAAGGTCAGGTTGGATGAGGCCTTGAGCAGCCTGGACCAATGGGAGGTGTCCTTGCCCATGGCAGGGGGATGGAACCGGATGGGCTTTGAGGTCACTTCCAACCCAAACCATTCCATGATTCTGTGACACAGGCGCTTGGTGGGGCCTGGGTTCCACCTCCACCCATGGACTTTTTCATCCCAGCGTCCCGGGGTCCTCCCGGACACGGGCTGGGAGGTCTTGGCGCAGGCGAGGAGGAGCCTGGCCAGGAGCTGATGGAGTTGAGCACGGGAGGAAACCAGGGAAGCCCGGCGTGTTTAGTCTAGCAAAGCCCAGCTGAGGCGGCGGCCGACTCCACATTCCTCCGGGGGGACCGAGCGGGGATAGGAACCACCAGGAGTCAGGGGTGGAATTGACTTTTCAAGGGAAATGAAGTTTTTGGCTAATTTTCCCTTGGCTGAGGATGACGAGACGAAGCCTCAGCCCCAGCCTGGGATGATGACCAGACTCTCTGCAGGGTTTCCTCTCCATCAGGGATGAGCTGTGTGATCCAACAGCTCACTAAGCCCGTTTTTTTTTTTCAGAAGAAGCCTTATTTTCTGGCTTTTCTCTGCTTGGGAAGGGCTGAGGCCCCTCCAGATCAAAGCTCAGCTTCACAACTCACAGCCCAGCTCTAAGGCCTGTCCCTGCAAACTGAGCCTGCCCTCCTGAGGGGGGAGGCAAGGGAGCACGGCCACTCCCAAAGGAGCTGTTGGGGACCACCGGGAGCTGCAGCCGTGCCCAGACGACACCCTCCATGGTCAGGCAGCACCTTTGTGGGAGAGCTGTGGAGATCTGAAAGAAATTCTTCATGATGAGGGTGGGGAGGCCCTGGCACAGGTTGTCCAGGGATGCTTGTGGCTGCCCCATCCCTGAAAGTGTTCAAGGCCAGGTTGGATGGGGCTTTGAGCCCCCTGATCCAGTGGGAGGTGTCCCTGCCCATGGCAGGGGGTTGGAACTGGATGGGCTTTGAGGTCCCTTCCAACCCAAATCATTCTGTTTCTATGATCTGATGGTTTCATCATGCTGAAGACAACCAGGGGCTCCTTGCTGCCCTGGGAAGCTGTCCTGGACGGTCCCGTTTACGCTCAAGATTCATCCAGGAGAGGATTTTTAAACATTTGCTAAATGAGGACCTTTCCAGTTCTGCGAGGTGGTTTCTTCTCTATAGAAAAGGAAGCTTGAGGGCCCCAGGAGGGCAGGGACTGCAGCCACAGCTCCCTTTTGCCCCAGAAAAGGAGGGAGTGATGCAAGCACTGGGCTGAGTCACACAGCTGTGCCCTGTTTTATGTTCCTTGCACACCAGGGGCGGCGGCTGCCGGGCCCCACAGAGCTGTGAACCACCGGCTCGTGTCCTGCGCAAAGGGAGGGGATTGCGGCCCTGGGCTGGGTGCTGGTGAGGCCACACCTCGAATCCTGGGGTCAGTTTTGGGCCCCTCACTCCAAGAAGGACATTGAGGAGCTGGAATACATCCAGAGGACAGAGATGAGGAAGGGGCTGGAGAACAGGGGTTATGAAGAGCAGCTGAGGGAATTTGGCGTGTTCAGCCTGGGGAAGAGGAGGCTGAGGAGAGACCTCATCACTGTCTACAAGTCCTTGAAGGAGGTTGTAGCGAGGTTGGTGTTGGGACAGGTGATAGGAGGAGGGGAAATGGCCTCAATTTGCACCAGAGCAGGTTCAGATCAGGTATCAGGAAAAATTTCTTCACCGAAAGGGTTCTCAGGCCCTGGCAGAGGCTGCCCAGGGAGGTGGTGGAGTCCCCATTCCTGGAGGGGTTTAAAATACAGGCAGATGAGGCTCTCAGGTATATGTTTTAATAGTGGACAGGTACGGTTGGACTTGATGATCTCAAAGGTCTTTTCCAATGAAATGGTTCTATGATTCTAGGAAAGAGGAACTGGGACAGAGAAGTGGGGTTTGGATACCAACACCCCCCCTCCTGGGAGCTGCAGCCCTTGTCCAGCACACGTGGATGGAGCAGTGCAGGCAGACCCTGCCCTGCAGCACCCACCCACGAGCAGGGCCCTCCCCAGCAGTGACTCAGAGGAGGCAGGTGAGAGGCTGGCAGGAATTTAATCGTACTTGGCACTGGAAACTGTACAAGACATTTACAGAGAGCCACCCTTTCCGTGGCTATGTGCACCCTTCTGCCCGTTTCCAACGTTACTGGCCAGTCGTGACAGGCAGTGGCCCTCGACACGCGAATTACGGCCCCTCAAGGCCAAGGATGGAGATCGTGGATCGCTGTCCTTGCCCAGTCGACCAACAGGAAGGACCTGTTGGCTTTGCTCAAAGCTCTCACTGCACCCCTTTGCAGCGCCGTTACCAAGCTGGCATCTCCCACACCAATCTTTGGACCGCTAGGACACGGCAGCGTCGCCGTTCCGAGAATATTCAACCCCTACCTCTGTCCTTCCACCTCATCAGCTTCAAACGTTCTCTCTTCCCTACCATTCTACCACATACAAGAACCCCTTGGTTGCCTCCA
Source organism: Tapera naevia (assembly GCA_033556795.1). Classification (NCBI taxonomy): domain Eukaryota; kingdom Metazoa; phylum Chordata; class Aves; order Cuculiformes; family Neomorphidae; genus Tapera; species Tapera naevia. The sequence continues at coordinate 2,305,379 of JAUMJJ010000135.1, read as the reverse complement.
GTCCTGCCTCCTTGTGGAAGGCGTTTCATTTCCAAAAGGCAACAGGAACAAGAAAATCTACCTTTGCTCTCTTCTACTCCCCTCTACCTGCTGCTTCTCTTCCCTCCCCAAACCCTCTACGACATTCCTAGAACTTCCCAACCCCCTTGAATGATGCAGTTCTCTTCCAGTAGTCCGGAATAGCAAACACAAGCCACTCCTGTCACTCATTGTAACGGGGTATGTTGGGCATCTCCTCCCAACGCCGTGGCTCGCCTGCGCTCCGTGGAAGCGCGGAGTGATGTGAGGAACAGCTACGGACACGCACATCTCTGAGCAAGAAGGATGGAGAACTTGGAAGGAAATGCCAAGTGTGAACAGTGAAATACAAAAGTAAAAAAAAAAAAGAAAAACAAAGAAAACCAAAAACAAAAAAACCCCAAACAAATCGAAACAAAACAACTAAATAAAAAAAATTAAATAGCTGGCAGGTTACAAGAGTGAAAATGAGGAATGTACAAAGGACACGCTCAGGGGAAAGATTCCAGTAGGGAAACTGAGAACCTGCTGAACATGGGGTCTGTTTTTTACCCTCTCCTTTTCAAACATGAGAAGTCTTGTGGGTTATGGCCCCCACAGGCTGTGTGAGACAAGAAGGAAACGTGCTTTTGGGTTTTGAGCCTCGTGGTGCCGATCCCACCCTCGGAAAAGGGCGGCGCTGCCAGGCTGGTGGCAACGGCCCCAATCCCTGTGTTTTCCAGCCTCGACCGCCGCACGCGGAGATCTTGCAGAAACAAAAGTGTGCTCTTCAAACGTGCCACGGGCAGGCTCCAAATCCCCGACTCAGAGTGTTAAACCCAGGCTCCAAGTGGTCGTGTTTGCAAAAACAGACTCCAGTTCAGCAGTGTTACCTGTATACCAGTAGCTGCCATGACAACACCAACCCCAAACCAGTTGTGTTCAGTAGAGTGGATCCAACCATGCTCAGTTACAAGAGAAATGTACACGTTATTTATAAATAAACAGTCCTCCCCAGGACGTTGCAGGGCCCCTCTTTACACCAGCGTTTCTTTCCTCTTGCCACTTAGCTGCTTCTCCCTCGTTTTTCTGTGCCCGGACGCCGTTCTGTGTGTTTTCAGGCCTTTGGCTTCCTCCGAGTCCACGATGGAGCCGCACTCGGATGTGCTTTCATCCAGCTCCATCTCGGTGATGCCAGACATGGTGGACTGCCTCTTCTGGGCTCTGACGCTGGGCGCAGAGGGGTTGTTCTCCTCCAACTCTTCACTCAGCTCGGGCAGCTCCGTCAGCTCCGCCGCGGCAGGAGTCCGCTGGAAGGGAGCGATGGCCGCACGGATGCAGTTCACCCATTGCTGCTTGTGGAAGACATCGTTGGCCTGCAGCGTGTGGGACTGGCCTGGGGATGGATCTTGGAAACGAACTCGGAAGATATTTTTAGCTGGAGATAAACATAGGAAAAAGCAGATCAGTTCCTAATTCAATATTTAGAGATTCCATTGCTAGACAAGCAACCTGCACTGCTCTGCTTTAGGGAAAGCATCCAAGCTGCCACCAAACCCCCCAAACCCTGGAAGCCAGCAGAGACACTGAAATAGATGTGTTCTAATCTGAGGACCCACTAGAAAGTATAAACATATAAGTTTATGGGCACCAAATATGAAACTGCACAGGCTAAAGGTGGATGTTAACACACATCATGTGTCTGCTGTCCTCAAGGAACCTCACTCCACAGGGATCTGTGCCCAGGTGTAATCATAGAACGGTCTGGGTTGGAAGGGACCTTCAAGCTCATCTAATTCCAACCCCTTGCCATGGGCAGGGATGACTTGCAATAGGCTGCTCAAGACCCCACCCAACCTGGGAATCGATCCTCATCAACAGATTCCCCAGCAGATGAACTGGTTTGGTCATTACCTTTATCAGCATTGCCAAAAGCTCCTCGGAAGGATCCTCCCATTTTCACATCACCATCCTGCAGGTCTTCCAGGATGAGCTCCTGGACGGGGATTGGCTGCCTGTACACTTGGTAGGCCTGACGCTCGTTGCGAGTGACCGGCCGGGTCAAAACCAAGATGTCTTGGAAGAGGAAGACGTAGAGTTTCTGAAAGGGAAAATACATTTGAATATGAGTGAAGTGTTGTCTTCAAAGTGGTGACACAACCTGGGGGACTCAAGGCCACGTTATCTGAAGTTTCACCCACGTTAAGTTTCTGAGAGTCTCCTGTTATGGCACCGCAGGGCCCTGGCAGCGCTGGCACTGACATCAACACGTTTATTGCTTTAATGACCCTTAAAAAGTGGATTATGACTTACAGACAGCAAGAACAGGAGGATTAGAAGCAGTGTCTTTTCTCACAACACAAAATGCTTCATTTGTACAGAAGTGTAATGGCCAAACTAAACAAAAAATGCTCCCAAACAACCAAAAAATAAAGAAAATGGAAAAGATTTGATGTTTAAATCGAGGTTACCCCTGCAAGTCAGAACAAAAGGCAGCAAACCCTCGAGTACAGGGTCTCTCAGGGCTGCTGCAGTGGGAGATAAACTCCAGGCAGTTCATCTCAAAGCCAAACAGGCTTTTGCAGGAAGGCTTTTGTTTGGAAGAGCTGCGCGCCAAGGCTCCTAATGGGGAATGGCAGAGCACCTGAAGGTAAACAGCCAGCAGGAAATCCCTTTTGATTGAGTGCTTGGGTTCCAGGACACTTTCTATGGTAATTCTGGGCTAATTATTTTCCAGCTCCTGAAGGGCTGATTGTAAAGCTGTCAGCAGGAAACTTTCCCTTATACCCTGAAATGCTGCCATCAGGTGCTTCTCTTCTGCTTTTTATTTGTAGCTGATTGTCTAAACTAATCATCCCTGGGGGGTGGAAAGGCTCCTGGCCCTGCTATAACAGATAAACACTTTTAACTACCAAGCTTTTCAAACTTCAGAACTGACTACCATGAAAATGAGGGACTTACATGTCCATTTTTATTCTTCAGCTCCCCATGGCACAGTAGAACTTTGCTGCCTTCAATCCTTGGGTCCTTCTGCTTCTCATCCAGGTATTCCAGCTTGTCGATGTAATACTGGCACTCTGACTCCCCCTTCTTCAGGTTGATGTCAGAGAGGACTCCTTGGATGATAGATATCTACAAACCAAAACATTTACTCATGATTACACAGTGACCTCTGCTTGGACATCTTCCATTTAAGTGCTGTTTAAGAGCTCCAGGGGACGAAATCCATGTGGACTGATCTCTCCCTTGCTTTCCCAAAGGATTACAGTCATAGATGAGGACCCACCAAGAAAACCACTCTCCACCCAATTGTGGAGGGCTTAAGGAAGCTTTCTGGAGCTCCAGAATGAAGTGTTTATGTCAGAACAACCATCGTGAAGTCAATGTTACTTACGGCTTCTTCCAGAATCTGGATATCAGGATGGTCTTTGGGAGTGTGCCTCAGGATCTCTTTTAGGAGCAGTGGGTATTTGACCAGCCGACTTCGAGGAATGTCCAAGAAGCTCCAAAGGTCTAACTTGCGGCTGAAGGGAGACTCAAGGCAGCGCTGAAGGAAGTCTTGCACTCTCCGGTCCTGCTTCTTCTGATCCAGAAGAGCTTTGGCTGCCAGCTGATTGCTGCAGTAACCTTTGTAGGCATGGAGTCGTGGCAACTGTGGGAGAAGAGGACAATGGTCAGGAGTCAAATATCATGCCCAGAAAGCAAATCAAGGTGTCAAACTTGGGAAGTTCTACTGCCCTAACTGGGATACTCTGCCCAATAAGAAAAGGTAATGGACTCACGAGGTTCAACAAGGCCAAGTGCAAGGTCACCTGGGTCAGGGCAACCCGTGGTATCACTACAGGATGGGGGATGATGTGGTTGAGAGCAGCTCCGAGGAGAAGGACTTGGGGTGCTGATGGATCAGAAGCTTGACAGGAGCCGGCAAGGTGTGGTCACAGCCCAGAAACAAACCCTGTCCTGGGCTGCAGCCAAAGGAGTGTGGCCAGAAGGGAGAGGCAGGGGATTCTGCCCCTCTGCCCTGCTCTGGTGGGACTCCACCTGGAGTCCTGTGTCCAGTTCTGAAATCCCCAATATAAGAAGGATATGGAACTGTTGGAACACGTCCAGAGGAGGCCATGAAGATGCTCTGAGGGCTGGAGCCCCTCTGCTGTGAGGACAGGCTGAGAGAGCTGGGGTTGTTCAGCCTGGAGAAGAGAATGCTCCACAGAGACCTCATAGCAGCCTTCCAGTACCTGAAGGGGCTCCAGGAAAGCTGAGAAGGGACTTTTTACAAGGGTCTGGAGTGACAGGACGAGGGGGAACAGCTTTAAACTGGAAGAGGGGAGGATTTAGATTGGACATTAGGAAGAAAGTCTTCACAATGAGGGTGGGGAGGCCCTGGCACAGGTTGCCCAGGGAAGCTGTGGCTGCTCCATTCCTGGAGGCATTCAAGGCCAGGTTGGATGGACACTTGGGCAGCCTATTTCAGAGGGAGGTGTCCCTGCCCACGGCAGGGGGGTTGGAACTGGATGATCTTTAAGGTCCCTTCCAACCCAAACCATTCTCTATTTTGTATACATAGACAGTCCTTTGTGAGGAGAACAAGGAGTGTTACGCCTTTGAAGTTCAGTTGTTTGAGATTAACAGCGATAACCTGATTGAAATCACATCAGTGGCAAAGAGTCCAGAAGATACAGACATTTCCAACATAAATCAGCAAGTAATTGCAGTCACACTAGTGTGAGTCTCCAGGGTGAAATCACGGCCCATTACAGCTGACAGAGTCCCATTGTTTTCAGGGTAGCCAGGATTTCCGTTTCAATCTTTCGCTCAAGGCCACAAAAGCCCACAGCTTTTCAGCTTCTGGCTCTAATCGCTCTTTAAGCCTCCTATCTCTATATTATGTACTCACCCACTTCACAAGAATGGGCCCAATCTGCTCTACGGTTCCATCTGGTTTTGTTGCTTCTCCTAAACTTGCCAACAAGTCTGGAATTGAAACACAAAAATAGAAATTGCAACAATGCTCAATGTGAGAAAGCTCAGAGTTTAACTCTTCGTCAGCACGTTGAGTGAAAGTGATCCAGTTGCTCTTACCTTCATGCAGGGGAATATAAGAATCCAGGTCCCCAAATATGTGAGTGAGCTCCTCTTCGGACATGATGGAGAGTTTCAGCATGGGATCATGATAGGCCTGTCAAAGAACATCACTATTAAAATATATTCAAATCTCCAAAGCCCAACAGCTGATAATTTAAATATGAGAAGTATCCTGTGCAGGACAGAAGATGGTCTCTTCTCCCAAGTGACAGGATGAGAGGAAATGGCCAAAATTGTGCCAGGGGAGGTTCAAATCAGACATCAGGAAAAATTTCTTCATGGAAAGGGTTCTCAGGTCCTGGCAGAGGCTGCTGAGGGAGGTGGTGGATACCCTATCCCTGGAGGTGTTCAAAAGATGGGCAGATGAGGTGCTGAAGGATCTGGTTTAGTAGTGGACAGGTACAGTTGGACTCAATGATCTCAAAGGTCTTTCCTAACCAGGTGATTCTATGATATATGAAGTGAAGCTACAGAAACAGTAGCATTGACTTTGATTGCTAAAAGAGTCATCTCCATGTGAAGGTACTGAGGCCTTCAAACGAAAAGTGAGCTCTTCTCATCTGGGAAAGGGATCTCCAGCTGCCTCTGCAGGACTGCAAAATGCAGTCCTTTTTCGGTTGGGTTTGCTGGAATCAACCAGTGCTGTAGGGCTGCTCATGTCACCTTTCCAGGCCAAGTGTCAAACTGGATTCTGGGCCTGACAAAGCTGACGTGGCATGCAGAAACTTCATTATTAACTACAATATGATTACTGACTGCAGAATAAACCACTCACCTTTCTGGCAAGCTTCAGGTCTTCAATCAGGTCCTGCTCTCCCCTGGACATTTCATATATTGCCTGTGAGGAAGGGGAGAGTCATTTTTAATCCCAGTTTTCCTCTGAAAGAGCCTTTCAGCACACATAATGGACATCCTGCCTCTGCAGCGGGAACAGGCGGGTTTGCCAGCTGAATCACTGGATGCCACCTGGGCATGACAACCCCAAGTAAATCTTGTTGGCTTTCCCAGCTCTGAGAAAGCAACGTTACTTTACAACTGTGTGAAAGCTCTGACGCTCGTGCAGAAGCCAAATTAAATATTAGCGCCTTCTAAATCACTGCTTACACACAGGAGAGGATGACAACAACAAAACCCAGAAAGCCCCAGAGGTCAAATCCCAGGCATCCTCAGTCAGTTTCTGTGTTGTCCCTAGAAGATTTGTCTAAGAACTACAGGAAAAAGGCAAGCCAAGGCCTTGCTATTTGGCTTTCAACCAATTGTCAAGAGCTTTAAGAGAAAGACAGCTGGCTTTACGAGGAACCCAGCTCTGGGGCTGCTGCAAAGCAACCAGCGTGGTTGGGTCTCGGATTGCAGAAATGCTGAGCACCCCCGTGGAAAGAGTTTGGCATCTCTGAAGGGTCAAACTGGGGAGACAAACTCCCTAGAGACTCAAGAGAGAGAAGCCTACTTTTTCCCATGCCTACCAGCAGTAAATCTACTGGGTTAGAAATGAAGGTGCACAGGAAGGTGCAGTCGCCAACAGCTCCGCATTACTCTTTCTCCATCAAGGAAAGAGCCCAAGCCAAGGTCTTGGCTGCCTTTCCCACCCTTGCTGTTTAACGGCCATCCTACCTCCTGGCGCTTAATTTCTTTGGTGCTGAGGGATTCTTTCATGTTGACATCTAACATCTCGGACCAAAGCACACTGTTTCTTCTTTTAGGAGGAGTAGGAGCAGCAGATCTGCTACATGACTTCTGGGCACAGCTAGGAGACTTGGTGTCACCACGAAGGGCAAATGACTACAGGGATTGAAAAAAGAAACTCATTAAAATAAATATGTAAAGCCAACAGAAGTACAGAAATATTATAGCATTAGTCATACCCCTCCCAATCCTTCATCCTCCTGTGTTGTAGGGCAGGAAAACACACCCAGACACTTTTCCTTAGATAAAGGAACTCTTTAATCAAGCTGCTGAGAAAGCCCCCAGAGACTGGCAAGCGTTTCCATGGGCCTCTCCCTGCACTGAACCAGCAGCAGTGCCTGGGAGGAGGATGGGCAGGTGAAGCTTGGGTCTAACTCCAAGGTACGAGGAAGTAAATAAACTAGGATAATAATTCTACACCTATAACAGGGCTAATCAGGAGCCACTTGAACTTTGCTCTCGTGGTTTGCGACGTTACAATAACCCAGGCGGAGATGTGCTCTTGTCTGCGTGCGCAGGGCATCGTGTTCCTTCAACAACACTCCTCAAACTTATTGAAAGATTGCTGAACAGCAGGGTCAGTTCACATTTAGGCACGTGCTCCAACACACGTATCTCAAGTACTAAAACAGTTTATCAGCCAATTCTCCCTATCTGAATCAGTTTGGGTTTTTTACTGCTTAAATTCTCAATAACCCAAGCCACCTCTGAACTCCTGAACTCTTCTTCGTCCCCAAATGAGCTTTCTGTCCTTGTGTGAATCACACAGGACACTTTCAAGTGATGCCTGGAAATCACTGAATCACAGAACGGTTTGGGTTTGAAGGGACCTTAAAGATCATCCAGTTCCAACCCCCCTGCCATGGACAGGGACACCTCCCACCACACCAGGCTGCTCAAGACTCCATCCAAACTGACCCTGAACATCTCCATGGAGGGGGCAGCCACAACTTCCCTGGGCAACCTGTGCCAGGGCCTCAACACCCTAAACGTGAGGAATTTCTTCCGAATGTCTAACCTAAATCTTCCCTCTTCCAGTTTAAAGCTGTTCCCACTTGTCCTGTCACTCCCCTGTATAAAGTCCCTCTCCAGCTTTCCTGTAGCCCCTTTTCAGTACTGGAAGGCCGCTAGGAGGTCCTCCCAAAGCTTTCTCTTCTCCAGGTTGAGCAACCCCAACCCTCTCAGCCTGTCCTTGTAGCAGAAGTGCTCCAGCCCCTGGATCATCTTCGTAGCCTCCTCTGGACCCCACTCCAACAGATCCACACAGCACCTGGTGCATCACAGTCACCCCTTTCCTTTGCCAATCATGAGCCACTGCCCTCAGGACACAGGCAGGCAGGAGAAGGATCATGCAGAAGCCTGGGAAGTTAGGCTGGGCTTTGAGCCTAAATCTTCCCCCTTCCAATTTAAAGCCGTTCCCCCTTGTCCTATCACTACAAGCCCTTGTAAAAGGTCCCTCCCCAGCTCTCCTGTAGGCCAGTTGTATTCCCAATACATTCCCAGTGTCTCTGCTCCCAGGAGGACCAGAAGGCTCTGCTTTTTACCTGTATTGTCTGCCCAAAGCGCCGAACTGCACCATTTCTTACAGGAGAGATCAAGTTCGCCAGGGACGTGACCCGGGCTAAAGGCCGAACCCGCTTATTACTTGGCTCCTGTAAATAAAGAAGAGAACAAATTGTACTGGTTGTGACTCCCACTTCATTTCTCAAGCTGCTCAGGCAGGTTTAAAAAGCACAAACCCACTTAAGGAGTGGGAAACACAGCAAGGAGAGTGTTTTGATGTAATCATTCATCTCAGAGGGAAAGCAGAGGCTGTAAATATTTGTCTGAACTTTAAGGCTGTAATTAAAGCACAAGGACTTTGCCCAGTATAAAAGAATCAAGATGACATCCATGTCAGTCAGAATTCAAACCAGGGCTCCAAAGGGAACCGTTATGGGTTGAACATAAACAGCCTGAAGCTCTCTCCTCGCAAGGCAAATGAATTGTCATCTAAAGATGGAGCTGCACTCTGCCACTCCATTTTATCATGTTTTCCTTTGTAGGAAGAATGTGTTTTTCCATTTTAGTTTTATTTTGGAGCAAAAAGGAGCAGTCGGAGCCTTGGAGAGCCTCAGCAGCTCTTTGAACAAACAGCAAATGCCCACATGCTGAACATTCCTGCGAGGGACACGCACACACAAAGTGCATAAAGTTGAAACCCAACAGTTTACAACTCTTCCTCCCTCTTCTGCTCCTCCCCACCCCCCAAGTCATCATAATTTTTCTTATATGTTATTTAGGTTTGAAAGATAGAGCTTCTGCTTTTCTACACCACTAATCCCTGCCGGGAGCGCAGAGCGGTTTCAATTCTGTTCGGACTGAAACGCTGCCAAGAAAGAGGAAACGCCCCGTGGAAACCTCCTGCTGCTCAGATCAGATTTTAAAATCATGCTGGTAACCTTGCACATTTTACATCAAAATGTTGTGTTTCAGGGACTGCATGGGAAAAGTGAGCTCAATGGGAGGCCAGGAGGAGATGGACTTGGAGATTAAGGCTAGGAAAAAGGCAAGATGAGGTGCCCTGGTGGTCTTAAACATCTGACAGATGGTTGGATGTGACTCATCATCACAAGGAAGCTTCTTAGTGTGAAGTTCAGATGAGATGATGGAAGCAGACTCAGAATCATAGAATGGTTTGGTTTGGAAGGGACTTTATAGCCCATCCAGTTCCAACCCACCCTGCCATGGGCAGGGACGCCTCCCACCAGACCAGGGTGCTCAAAACTCCATCCAACCTGACCTTAAACACCTCCAAGGATGGGACATCCACAACTTCCATGGGCAACCTGGGCCAGTGCCTCACCATCCCCATTCTGAAGAATTTCTTCCCAATGTGTCCTCTAAATCTTCCCCTTTCCAATTCAAAGCCATTCTTTCTCATCCTATCACTCCAGGCCCTTGTAAAAAGCCCCTCCCCAGCTTTCCTGGAGCCCCTTCAGGTACTGGAAGGCTGCTATGAGGTCTCTCTAGAGCCTTCTCTTCTCCAGGCTGAACAACCCCAACTCTCTCAGGACCTGTTCCTCCTCTGGACCTGTTCCAACAGTTCCATATCCTTCTTATGTTGGGGATTCCAGAACAGGACACAGGACTCCAGATGGGGTCCCACCAGAGCAGGGCAGAGGGGTAGAATCTCCTCCCTCTCCCTGCTGGCCACGCTGCTTTGGATGCAGCCCAGGACACTGTTGGCCTTCTGGGTTGCAGGCGCACAGCGTTGGCTCATTTTGAGCTGCTTGTTTTGAGTTCATCTCAGTAGAAATTTTACCAAAGCTTTAGTGGCCATTTTTGGGTCAGTACAGTTGAGCTCCTCCTCAAAAGGCAAAGGCTGAGAAGCTGCTTAGGACAAGCTCTCCACTGCTTCCATCTCCAGTGTGGGATGGCAAGATATGATGCCCAAACCTTTCGCTTCTGTGCAGCAACACAAGTGACAAATGCTGAAAACAAAGAAGGGGAATAGGAACGCAGCGAGCTGGATTCCAGTTCTGAGACTGAGGAAGCATAACAGCTACACATGTGAGGTCTGATTTCAGCAACACCACCCGAGGAGTGGCCCTGCCTACACGCGGCGTTAGGCAAGAGGTTTAGCTCGGGCTGCCGTCGGCCAGCGACGTTGTGTGGGGGAATATGAAAAGAAACAATTTAGAAGGGAGGCAGAACAGAAAGACCTCCTGGTACAGCACAACCTGTTTTCAAAGCTGTGCTCGAAACATCTGGGTGATGTCAGAACTCTACAGAAATGGGGCAAGCTGTAAAAGAGTGCCCCGAACCCTGACTCAGCTGGCTTTAAGTAGAACCATAGATTAATAGAATGGTTTGGCTTGGAAGGGACCTAAAAAGATCATTCAGTTCCAACCCCCCTGCCATGCGCAGGGACATCCCACCAGGCCAGGCTGCTCAAAGCCCCATCCAACCTGGCATTGAACACCTCCAGGGAGGGGACAACCACAACTTCCCTGGGCAATCTGTGCCAGGGCCTGCCTGCCCTAAGTATGAAGAATTTCTTCCTAATGTCTAATCTAAATCTTCCCCCTTCATCCTATCACTCCAGGCCCTTTGTAAGAAGACACTCCCCAGCTTTATCCCTTCAGGTACTGGAAGGCTGCTATGAGCTCCCCCTGGAGCCTTCTCTTCTTCAGGCTGAACAACCCCAACTCCCTCAGCCTGTTCTCATAGCAGAGGGGCTCCAGCCCTTGGATTGCCTTCACAGCCTCCTCTGGACTCGCTTCAACAGTCACACAGCACCAGGAGCATTGCAGTCACCTCTTCCCTTTGCCAACCATGAGCCACTGCCCTCAGGCACAGTCAGCCAGGAAAAGGATCCCGCACGCAGAAGGCTGGGAAGTTAGGCTGGGCTCAAGAGAAGACGAGGAATTTTTAATTAGTTGCAGATGTTTCTGAGTGGAAGAAAAGGAGAAGTAATTTGCTTACAGAAACCCGTACATCAGCATCCTAGAAAAAGGGGACACAAGCCAAGAGAAGCTTAAGAAACTGCAGGAATGTAAGCAGAAAACACAGACACGAGGCACACGCAGCCCTGGCAAGGCCAGTGATATAAATAGCCTGGAAAAGAAAGATGTGACGCTGGAAATGAACAGCAAGAAACCTCAGTACTTTCGGATGGCTGGGCAGTCCTTCACAGCTCACTGTTAAATGTCCTTTACAGACAGGAGAGACAAGGACACTTTATCTACACAGGGGACATGTGGGAATGCCTTCCCAGCACATCTGTGCTGGGCTGAAGCACAAGATCTGGCATTCCTGCCTCTCTGTTCGGGACAGGCGGGGTGAAGGGGCTCTCTGGGATTATAAAGCACCACTTTTGTGAGCAGCTGATACTCACTGAGACAGGCAAAGAGGGGTCTGAAGGAAACAGCGCTGCTCTTTTGAGCAAGAGGAGCCCTTCTCTGCTCTGCAGAGGGAGGAATTCCACATGGATTGATCACCATGACCAGAGCATTTCTGTACAAGCCATGTGCTCCACTTCCAGTACCTGAAGGGGCTTCAGGAAAGCTGGGGATGGACCTTTTTACAAGGGCGTGGAGTGATAGAACAAGGGGGAATGGCATTAAATTGGAAGGGGGAAGATTTAGATTAGACATTAGGAAGAAATTCTTCATGATAAGGATGGTGCCTTCTCCTTGGAGGTGTTCAAGGCCAGGTTGGATTGGGCTTTAAGCAGCCTGATCCAGTGGGAGGTGTCCCTGCCCCTGGCAGGGGGGGCTGGAACTGGATGATCTTTAAGGTCCCTTCCAATCCAAACCATTCCATGATTCCCCTGGGGTTGTCTGCCAACAGAAAAACTTGTGTACACTATAAATTCAGCTTAGCAAAGGTCATTTCCCCTCTCTTTCAGTGAAACAAATCCCACTTTCTGCCCTGTGAGTGTGCTCAGACACGAACGGCTCCACTGCCAAAATCCTGCATCTGTTTCTTCTTCTTCTCATTCCAACTACACCGTTTGATCCAAGGCAGGGGGAAAGAGGGGGAAAGGGGGGGGGAAATCCCTCTCCTTAGAAACTTCACCTTCTCTGAGATCCACGTTTCAGCTCAGGGTCACGTACTCCACTTACAGTAACCCAGCCCCGTGTAAGCTGAGCCGCGGCACAGTTCATACTCCGGATAACTCTGGCTCAGGGCTTTTTTTAAGTCCTGTACTTGCAAACAATGATTAAACTGTCTCCACGCTGCATTACTTACAGAGCCCAGATTAGAACGGAGTCTGCAAAGTCTTTGTAACAAGTAATGGTGTTAAACATCACAGCACGGGCAGATCATTAAAACCCCAGTGAGCTCAGCAACGCTTTGGCTGCCACACAGACTTCATTTATTTTTCTAAGGGACTTTATTAGAAGTGAATATAAATATATCACAAACGCACACACAAAAGGGAGGGTGGAACTGGATGATCTTTAAGGTCCCTTCTAACCCAAACCATTCTGATTCTTAGGAAAATGATGAACTCAGTAGTTAATCAATTAATTCAATGCTAAAAGCTAACTCTGAGCCTCAAAACTTCACACCAAGGCAATTTCTCCAAGTGCTTCTCTTTTAAGCGCAGGTTAACTCTTCACATTTTGAAAAGGCACCACTTTTCTGCTCAAAAGAAAAACAGGCTCTGCTTTTGAGCAATCAACATCTTCCTCTCACAACACGCACACCTGCAACCTTTTCCCCCTGTGCTAGGTAATAATTAGTGGTTTTTACAAGGATCACTTACTAGAGTGCAATGTCCTTCGTGCCAGTCCTGTCCCGGCGGCACAAACAGTGACGAATCTAAAAACCACGCGCAGCAAAACTTTTCCTATTAAGCCAGGGATTTTAGTCACCAACTCGAATAATTCACATCAGAAATAATTGTCATCTGATTGCCTTTAAGATTCCGGCAACGTGCGCTCAGAGCCCAGAAGGCCAACCCTGTCCTGGGCTGCATCCAAAGCAGTGGGAGCAGCAGGGTAAGGGAGGGGATTCTGCCCCTGTGCTCTGCTCTCATGAGACCCCACCTGGAGCCCTGTGTCCAGTTCTGGAATCCCCAACATAAGAAGGAGATGGAACTGTTGGAATGGGTCCAGAGGATGCCACTAAGACAATCAGAGGGCTCAGCACCTCTGCTATGAGGACAGGCTGAGAGAGTTAGGGTTGTTCAGCCTGGAGAAGCTTTACAGGGACCTCATAGAACAGCCTTCCAGTACCTGAAGGGGCTACAAGAATGCTGGGGAGGGACTTTTTCCAAGGGCCTGGAGAGACAGGACAAGGGGGAATGGATTTAAATTGAAAGGGGGAAGATTTAGGTTAGAGATTAGGAAGAAATTCTTCACAATAAGGGTCGTGAGACCCTGGCACAGGATAACCAGGGAAGTTTTGGATGCCCCATCCCTGTAAGTGTTCAAAAGCCAGGCTGGATGGGGCACCCTGATCCAGTGGGAGGTGTCCCCTGCCCGTGGCAGAGGCATTTGGAAGTGGATGATCTTTGAGGTCCCTTCCAACCTGAACCATTCAATGAGTCTAAGATTGATGTGTGAGGAGCTCGCCGAATCCCAAGCTCCACTCTGAGCTCTCTCCACTCCAACCCAACAACCAGGCTGACACGTCAGGACGGAGATTACAACCCTCATTCTTCTCAAATTCACCAGGCTGTTCGCGCCCAAGGGGAGGAAATGTGGCCTCATGCTCACCCGATAACTCCAGTGGCTCTTGATAGCAACTCAGTGCCTGGCACTGGCTTTGGAGTCAGCGCCCAAGCCCAGACCCAAAGTTTAACTTCAGACACCCAGCAAACACACATTTTAAGACTCAGAGGCGATTCACCCTCCTTTAAGAGATCTGGTTTATGTCATTTCTCTCCCAGCATCTGGTTTCCCTTTTGCACAATGAGATTGCCCAAGTTTGGCTGGTTTAAAGCCAGGATTTTAAGAGCCTGGCGACTCAGCCTGGAGTCCTCCAGCCCCCAGGGCTGCTTGGAACCACCTTTCTTTTCTCCTCTACTTCATCTCACCACTGATCTCAGCAATAAAACCCTGCCCAGGGCAGCCGGTCTCTACCTGGCTGCTGAACTTCTGCCTCCTCTCAGCAGGAGGCATTGAGCATCCCCCAGGAATGCAATTATTCCAATCTACATAACAACAGATGATAAAAATAACAATACTTCAAAAAAAAAACCCAAACCCCACCAAACTCCATATTTCGTTTCGCTTTATGCAGCAAACAAACGTTTCAATTAGGAAAAAACCCTATTAGCAGAAGAAGCAAGCAGAGAAAAAGGTGTTTTATTAATAGAAATACTGCTGGGATGAGTTGGGCTCCTTTTTGGCTCCTGGTAGTGCTTCTCCAGGCTACAAATTTGGTTTAAAAATACATATATTGGTTTTAAATCAGTGTCTGGGCTGACTCTTGGCAGGCAATGAACCCGACTCTCAGTAACCAAGGAACCTGCTCCCCGTTCAGGGATGGAGAGCAGGAAAGTGATGTGATGAGGGGTCCCAAAACCCCTGTTTTCTTCTAAAACCCCCTCTTTTCCACCCAGACTCCCCACCTTGCCCCAAACCCCGCTCTTTCCCCTCTCCCCCTCACCTCCTGCTCCCTGAAGGACTGGTTCTGCGCGTCGATCACCCGGATAGTCCTTTTGATGGGCAGAAGCCCTCCCAGCTCATCGTGGGCCACCATGGTCACCACCCTGGGGACCCCCGGCTCAGCGATCGCCGCCTCAACCCGCACTCATCCCCGCTCTGAGCACAACGCCGCAGTGAGGCTCGACCTCACCGCGGGGGCGGGGCTCCTGGAGGCCACGCCCCCTCATGCCAAAGCCCTGCTCCCTCCCCCCCCGGGCCCCTTTCCCAGCCCTTATTTCATAGAACCACAGAATGGTTTGGGTTGGAAGGGATCTCAAAGCCATCGAGTTCCACCCCCCTGCCATGGGCAGGGACACCTCCCACTGGATCAGGTTGCTCAAAGCCCCATCCAGCCTGTCCTTGAACACCTCCAGGGATGGGGCAGCCACGACTTCCCTGAGCAACCTGGGCCAGGGCCTCCCCACCCTCACAATAACAAAATCTCTTCTTAAGATCTCATCTAAATATCTTTCAGCTTAAAACTGTTCCCCTTGTCCTATCCCTGCACTCACTGAATCCTTAAGGCTGGAAACGACCTCTAAGATCTAAGACCAGGGGAGGATGGTGAGGCCCTGGCACAGGTTGCCCAGGGATGTCGTGATTGCCCCATTCCTGGAAGTGTTCAAGGCCAGGTGGGATGGGTCTTGAACAGCCTGGTCCAGTGGGAGGTGTCCCTGCCCAATGCAGGGGGGTGGAACTGGATGATCTTTGAGGTCCCTTCCAACCCAAACAGTTCTATGATGAAACAGGAACCTGGAGAGGCTCTACTTTAAGGCAGTGTGATGAAGGCACCCACTGAGGATCAAGGAGACCATTCAACCACACCTCATGATGGAAAACAGCTTGAAAAGTGCAGAAGGTTCACTATGTGTTCCAAAAAAGAGCCAAACCAACCCTATGTTTTGCTTTTTTGAGGCTTCCCCTTCTTTTTCTGGGGATCTGGTGCCACCCACAGCTGCTTTGCAAGCACAGTGGTGTCATTGCTGCCACTGGAGCATAAATCATTTGCCACTGTGAGTTGTTTTTTTACCGGCCTCAGCCCTCCTCTTTTGAAAATAAAGAGAATTCTTGTCTAGACCTGTGCTTTTAAGTCTGCTCGCAGCTTTAAAGGTGGTGTTGGCATGGCTGGGTTAGCCAGGGGCTGGGCTGAGCCTCTCCTCCTCTTCCAAGAGGAGAGCCTGTCCTGACAGGCCTGGCTGGAGATGCAAAGGGGTTGGAGTTTTTGTTTGTTTGTTCAAGTCATATTATTCCTGGCATGGCTATAAATCTCCAAAATAAAAGATCTCTTGTGGTGGTAAAAATAAACTGAGTGTATTTGGCGATGGGAGGGTGGCTGTGTTGCTCCCTACCTGTCCTAAGCAACCTCCTTCCCAGAGGAGAGAAACACAGGGTGGTCAGCAGTGCTGCAGGGTCCCCACTGAGCTGTGCCCCAGCCCAGACACAGGACAGGCAGAAGGTTTGCAACAGCATTTTTGGAGTAATGAGCAGGAGGAAAAGTCCTGCTGTCCCCACGCCTGGGTGATTTATTGAAGCTTTGTTTGCTTCTCTTCCCTTGAGAGTTGCTCTCCAGCCCTTGGATCATCTCCGTAGCCTCCTCTGGATGTGTTCTAACAGTTGCACATCTTTCTTATGCTGGGGATTTCAGACCTGGACACAGGACTCCAGGTGGGGTCTCTCATGAGAGAGGAGCAGGAGGAGAGTCCCCTCCCTCACCCTGCTGGCCAGGCTCCTATGAGTTGTGGATGATCCTAAATGTCCTGGTCTCACATCGTAGAGGTTAAATGGGCACAGGATCAACTGCAGCATTCTCAGAAACTCAGGATACTGCAAGTTTCCATACCCTTGTTGGAAGGATCGACTGAGGATGATGGAGGAGCGACTCAAGTCACTGGGTCTGTTCAGCCTGGAGAAGAGGAGATTGAGGGGGGACCCCACAGTAGTTCACAGCTTCCTCACAAGGGGAGGAGGAGGAGCAGGTGCTGAGCTCTTCTCTCTGGTGACCAATGACAGGACCCGAGGGAATGGCAGAAAGATGCCAGGGGAGGGTTAGGTTGGACATTAGGAAAAGGTTCTTCACTCAGTGGGTGGTGGAGCACTGGAACAGCTCCCCAGGGAAGCAGTCCCAGCCTGACAATATTCCAGAAGCATTTGATCAAGGCCCTCAGCCCCACGGGGTGAATGTTGGGGTTGTCCTATGCAGGGACAGGAGTTGGACTTGATGGTCCCTGTGGGTCCCCTTCCAACTCAGGTCATTCTATGATTCTGTGAATCTATGATTGTGACTCTCAGAAACCTTTTTGAGGCAATCATTTTTACGACAACAATAGCGACGATGGCTCTGGGGAGGAGCAGGCAAAGACTGCTGAGTTTTGTTGTTTTTTGGGAGTACCAAACATGCCCATTTCCCTATAACCTAAGGCCAAAGGTTTGATAAACTTGGTCTAAAGATTCAGGAACCCTTCTCAGCCCTGGGAGCGCATCTCTTTTCAGAGAGATGTAGACAGGCCAGGTTGGGTCAACTATAAGCAGGAGATGAACAACCAGGAGCCGAGAGAGAAGGCATGATGCAGAGTCATGCAGACCAAGGTAGCAATTAAAGGTGTCTCGTTAGGACCAGAATGTGATGGCCACATCTGAAGCCTTTTCTGTGATGTAAGTGTTGAGTAGCCCTTCTGCTTTGCAGGCCCTCGGGGCAGGGACTGGCGTCCCTACACGGGGAAAGAACTGACTCACTGGCGGGGACCTCCGGAACTTTCTGCGTGACACCTCATGAGGGTAACTAATTCGTGGTGATGCAAGTCCCAGCTGAGGAACCTGCTGATGTCATCCTGGGGAACACGAAGCTCTGGCCTGATGCAACCAGGCTTGCTGTCTGCCTCCTGGCATCAGCACGGGCAAAGGGTTATGTGCTCTAGGCAACCACCCTTTGTTCAAAGCAAGGGTGGGCAAGGCCTCAAAGAAAGAAAAGCCGCTAAGACAAGTGATTCCCAGCTCCTCCTGTAGCAGATGGGGTGATGTCTGTGTGCCTGCTGTGTCTGGGTGCTGGGTTCAGCTTTGGGCCCCTCAGTACAAGAAGGACATTGAGGGGCTGAAGCGCATCCAAGAGAAGGGCAACAGAGATGGGGAAGAATCTGGAAAACAAGTCTTGTGAGAAGCAGCTGAGGAACTTGGGGCTGTTTAGTCTGGAGAAGAGGAGGCTGAGGGGAGACCTTATTTCTCTCTACAACTCCCTGAAATGAGGTTGTGTCGAGGTGGGTGTTGGTCCCTTCTCCAAAGTAACAAGTGATAGGAAGAGAGGAAATGGCTTCAAGTTGCACCAGGGGAGGCTTAGATTGAATATTAGGAAAAATGTCTTTACTGAAAGAGTGGTGAAGCATTGGAAGAGGCTGTGCAGGGAGGGGTTCAAAAAACACGTGGCTGTGGCACTCGGGGAGACATGGTTTAGTAGGCACAGTGGGGCTGGGCTGATGGTTGGACTGAATGAGCTTAGAGGTCTTTTCCACCCTTAATTATTCTATCGAGCACCATTTTGAGGCAAAATCCACCCTGAGCAACTCAGAGCCTGGAAAAGGACAACTGTCTGCGAGGAGAAGTCTCCGTGAGGAGGGTTAGGGTTAAGCTTAGGGGCTCCCTGTGTAGGATTGTCCTGTGGAGAGATGGCCATGGAGAGATGGCTGTGTAGGGCTGTCTCATAGAGAGCTGGCCATGGAGGACTATCCAAGCCACCTCAGACTGTGCTACGGTACCTGCACGTTCCTTACCCACCTCTGCTCTGTAACAACACGTGCAAGAGGTGTTGTAAACATGACCTTTAAGTTAGCAAAGTTCATCATAGTGCAAACAGCACTCCAGTGGGCAGATGATCCCAAAGAAAGCTGTGGTAACTGGGAACCCTCTGATGAAACCCAAAACAAATGGAAAAAGAAAGGAGAGTCATTCCTCGTATTGCAGAAGCAACGAAGCCAGACTTATGGATTTGTACCCTACAGACCTCGCACGATAATCATAGAATTGTATAATGGTTTGAGTTAGAAGGAAGCTCAAAGGCCGTCCAGTTCCAACTCCCCTGCCATGGGCAGGGACACCTCCCACTGGATCAGGTTGCTCAAAGACTCAGCTTTGAGATAATCCTGGCTTCCTTCTATGTAGGACGTATTCTTCTACCCAACACCATCTCCTCCTGTTTTCCCTGTGCCCCTTACCCCTCTGGCCTGGCCCCAGACCTCCTTTGTGCCTTCTCCTGGCCCTCTGGGCAGGGATCAGCCCACACCATGGTGGCTCCAAACTTTAAGAATGCAGCCTGGCCAGTTCCTGAGCAATGGGTGACAGACCAGTTCTTCCTGCTCTCCTGCCAGTGGGTATTAATAGCATCCATTCCTTACACTCCAACGTGGATTTTCACTTCTAGGAGCAAAATACCCTGGTGACCCCTGTGCTACTATCAAAGGGCTGGAGGACCTCTGCTATGAGGACAGGCTGAAAGAGTTGGGGTTGTTCAGCCTCGAGAAGAAAAGACTCTGGGGAAACCTCATAGCAGCGTTCCAGAACCTGAAGAGGCTCCAGGAAAGCTGGGGAGGGACTTTTTCCAAGGGCCTGAAGTAACAGAATGAGGGGGAATGGCTTTAAATTGGAAGGGAGAAGATTTAGATGAGACATTGGGAAGAATTTCTTCACGATGAGGGTGGTGAGGCCCTGGCACAGGTTGTTCAAGGAAGTTGTGGCTGTCCCATCCCTGGAGGTGTTCAAGGCCAGGTTGGATGGGGTTTTAAGCACCCTGATCCAGTGGGAGGTGTCCCTGCCCATGACAGGGGGGTTGGAACTGGATGGGCTTTAAGGTCCCTTCCAACACAAACTATTCTGTGATTCTATGAAATTATTGAGCTGGGAAGAGTTCAAGAGACAGAGGAGTCAACGAGGCCTCATTGTTTCACTCTTATTTTTAGCCTGGTTTTTCATTTCCACGCGAAGCAAGGGCTGCTGTCACACAGAGCCCTGTGCAGGACGGCTCAGGCGGCCTCATACCTGCGACATTCCTTGCTCCTGTGAGTTATTCTGGGTAGGGCTGCCACTAAATAAAAATGTTTTCGAGGGTATTGACATATCATTTTGTTATTTCAGCCTCAAAGCATCATCAAATAAATTTTAGATTAACAAACAACAAATTCCTAAGGAAAGAGGCTCCCAAATTCCAGTGAACAATTCCAGACTGATGTCAGGTTTTCACAGTTAAAAATACTCAGTTGTTTAAGCGACACATGGCATCTGGCTCGTGCCAGGGGTTGCCAAGTGTGGCCTGCAGGAATGCTCCTCCAACAGCTGAATATGTTCTCCAGCACCTGTGTCCAGGGTGGTCGGCACTGGCGACCTCATACTGTCTCCTCTCTTAGTGGCGTTCAAGTGAACAACAATGAGCAAACAGTTAATGCAGAACCCGAGCAGGCCTGAACTGTGATGTTCAGCCAACCTTCAGTGGAAGAGAATAATCACAGCACCCTCAAGGTCCTCACAGTTCAGGTCTGGCCACGTTACACAGCCCCAGCCATCAGACAGGAAGCTTCATGGTTGCTTTAACCCTGCAAGGTCCTACACCTGGGTTGGGGCAATCTGTGGTTTCACTACACGCTGGGGGTTGACGTGATTGAGAGCAGTCCTGAGGAGAAGGACTTGGGGTGCTGATGGATGAGAAGCTTGACAGGAATCAGCAGAGTGTGCTCACGGCCCAGATGGCCAGCTGTGTCCTGGGCTGCATCCAAAGCAGTGTGGCCAGCAGGGCCAGGGAGGGGTTTCAGCCCCTCTGCTCTGCTCTGGTGAGACCCCACCTGGAGTCCTGTGTCCAGGTCTGGAATTCCCAACAGAACAAGGATATGGAACTGTTATAACAGGTCCAGAAGGAGGACATGAACATGATGAGAGGGCTGGAGCACCTCTACTATGAGGACAGGCTGAGAGAGTAAGGGTTGTTCAGCCTGGAAAAGAGAAGGTTCTGGGGAAACCTTAGAGCAGCCTCCAGTACCTGAAGGGGCTCCAGGAAAGCTGGTGAGGGAATTTTTCCAAGGGCCTGGAGTGATAGGATGAGGGGAAATGGCTTTAACTTGGAAGGGGAAGATTTAGATTAGACATTACGAAGAAATTCTTCACGATGAGGGTGGGGAGGCCCTGGCACAAGTTACCCAGGGAAGCTGTGGCTGCCCTGTCCCTGGAGGTGTTTAGGGCCGGGTTGGATGGGGCCTTGAGCAGCCTGGTCTGGTGGGAGGTGTCCCTGCCCGTGACAGGGGTTTGGAATTGGATGGGCTTTAAGGTTCCTTTCACCCCAAACCCTTCCCTGATTCTGTTTTCTCCCTGTCCCGCATTTCACTGCATTAAAAATGCATCCATGCTGTGGGCTGAAGGGGCTTTTTTTGTGTTTATAACTCTCTAATGGAGTTGAACTGCAGCCAATTTAGTGCCCTCCCACCATCCAAAATAAATGCTGGATTCCAGACCAGCTTGTACACTTTTCAGATGACCCCATAGTCTCTTGGTGGGTCATAGCCTACTTCTGCTCATTTTCCAGAATGCTGCTCCGAATTTGGCTCTGAATATAAATATCCAGGAGTGGAATGTTATAAACACAGCTCAGGGGCTGTAAACAACTTTGTGTACGGCAGAGGTGGTCTGAGTGCCGGGTGGCTGCCAACATGGATTGGAGAAACCTGTGGAGATCTTATGTGCTCAAGTCCTCATGTGTTCTGCATGTTCCACTACAGACAGCACATTAAAAATAGCTGTAAGGTGAGTTTTTAAGTGGATTTGAGTTCCTGGTAAATAGGATTTCAAACCCTGTATGCACAACAATGAGAAGGAACATGCTCCAAATGGGATTGATGTTTTCATTTTCCCTGAGACTTCAAGTCGCCGAAGGGATTAAAATATCGCAGGTTCTCTCTTTGAAGAAATTGAATCCAGATGTTGGGCACGTTAGAGGCATCCAGGACATGGGAAACCTGCCCACTGAGGAACATCCCTACCTCTGGGCTCTGTTAATCATAGAATAATAGACTGGTTTGGGTTGGAAGGGACCTCAAAGCCCATGCAGTTCCAATCCCCCTGCCATGGGCAGGGACAATTCCCGCTGGACCAGGCTGCTCAAGGCCCCATCCAACCTGGTCTTGAACACACAAGAATCATTTAGACAATGCCCTCTGAGATATGGTGTGAATGCTGGGGATGTCCTATGCAGGGAGAGGAGCTGTACTCAATGATCTCTGTGGGTCCTTTTAAACTCAGCTCATTCTCTATGATTCTATGACTTTCAGTGATGGGGCAGCCACAACCTCCCTGGGCAACCTCTGCCAGGGCCTCACCGCTCTCAGAGTGAAGAATTTCTTCCTAATGTCTAATCTAAATCTCCCCCTTCCAATTTAAGGCCGTTTCCCTCTCGTCCTATCACTACAGACGCTTGTAAGAAGCCTCTCCCCAGCTTTCTTGGAACTCCCTTCAGGTATTGAAATGCCACTATGAGGTCTCTCCTCCTCTCCAGGCTGAACAACCCCAGCCAACCTGTCCTCATAGCAGAATGCTCCAGCCCTCTGTTCTCCTCTGTGGCCTCCTCTGGACCCATTCCACATTTCCACATTCTTCTTACCATGGGCAGGGACACCTCCCACCAGACCAGGCTGCTGAAGGCTCCATCCAACCTGGCCCTGAACACCTCCAGGGACGGGGCAGCCACAGCTTCCCTGGGCAATCTGTGCCAGGGCCTCCCCACCCTCATCGTGAAGAATTTCTTCGTAATGTCTAATCTAAATCTTCCCCTTCCAATTTAAAGCCATTTCCCCTCATCCTATCACTCCAGGCCCTTGGAAAAATTCCCTCACCAGCTTTCCTGGAGCCCCTTCAGGTACTGGAGGCTGCTCTACGGTTTCCCCAGAGCCTTCTCTTTTCCAGGCTGAACAACCCCAACTCTCTCAGCCTGTCCTCATAGTAGAGGTGCTCCAGCCCTCTCATCATGTTCATGTCCTCCTTCTGGGCCTGTTATAACATATCCATATCCTTGTTCTGTTGGGAATTCCAGACCTGGACACAGGACTCCAGTTGGGGTCTCACCAGAGCAGAGCAGAGGGGCAGAATCCCCTCCCTGGCCCTGCTGGTCCCACCCTTTGGCTGCAGCCCAGGACAGGGTTGGTTTCTGGGCTCTGAGTGCACGTTGCCGGCTCCTGTCAAGCTTCTCATCCCCCAGCACCCCAAGTCCTTCTCCTCAGGGCTGCTTTCAGTCACATCATTCCTCATCCTGTATTGATACTGGGGGCTCCCCTGACCCAGGTGCCGGACCTTGCCCTTGGTCTTGTTGAATCTCATGAGGTTCACACAGCCCCACTTCTCCAGCTTGTTACCTCAACCACTGAGTTACCTCAAGCATCTCTGAAGTGAACATTTGTGCACTCAGGCCAGGAAAGCAATTTCCATCTCATGAATACGAATGCAACCCTTGAAAACCTGGACCCTTGTGATGGTATTAAACACAACACCTATGCCACCTACCATGTAATGGGGCGAGAAGCTCCAATTGACTTCAGCTCCCAACCTGCTCCCCTGCCTAATGTTGTTTTTCAGAGCTGTGCAGTGGAGCTGATGCCAGAGATGTTCGTTTTGATCAAAGTCCATTTCCAAAACCAAATTGGTAATTTATGCACAGGCACGTTCTCGCATGAATCAGACACGCCAATAGGATTCCCATAAAAGTCCTCTAAAGCCGTTGGCTCTTTGGGAGGGGGAAGGGAGGAGGGAAGGACTGTTTTTGTTGTTGTTTTAAAGCCTGTGGGTGTAAATGCTAAAGGAAAGAGTCACCATTCAGCTTCTTGCATTATTTAGTGACGAACTTCAGGCTGTGCTATCTCTGCCTGACACCACGTGGCTCGTGGAGACGCTCACCATGGAATCATGGAATGCTTTGGGTCGGAAGGGACCTTTACAGGTCACCCAGTAAGCAGGGACATCTTTAACTCAATCAGGTTACTCAGAGTCTCATCCAACCCGATGATGAACATTTCCAGGAATGGAACATCCACTGCCTCTCTGGGCAACCCCTGCCAGTGTCTCATCACCCTCATTGTAAAACATTTCTTCCTTATATCCAGTCTAAATCTCCCCTCCTTTTGTTTAAAACCATTACTCCCTGTTCTGTGACAACAGACCTTGCTAAAAAGTCCCTCCCCAGCTTTCCTGGAGTCCATTCAGATACTGGAAGGCTGATCTAAAGTCTCCCCGGAGCCTTCTCTTCTCCAGCCTGAACAACCCCAACTCTCTCAGCCTGTCCTCACAGCAGAGGTGCTCCAGCCCTCGGATCAACTTCGTGGCCTCCTCTGGGCTTGCTCCAACAGTTCCATGTCCTTCCTGTGATGAGGATTCCAGAATTGGACACAGGACTCCAGGCGGGGTCTCACAAGAGCAGAGTGGAGGGGGAGAATCCCCTCCCTCCCCCTGCTGCTCCCACTGCTTTGGATGCAGCCCAGGACACTGTTGGCCTTCTGGGCTGTGAGTGCACGTTGCTGGCTCCTGTTGAGCTTCTCATCCCCCAGCACCCCAAGCCCTTCTCCTCAGGGCTGCTCTGTCACATCATCCCCCAGCCTGTATTGAAACCACAGATTTCCCTGACCCAGGTGTAGGACCCTGCACTTGGCCTTGTTGAAGCTCATTAGGTTCACACAGGCCCACTTCTCCAGCTTGTCCAGATCTTTCTGGATGCCATCCTGTCCTTCTGGTGTGACAACTGCCCCACTCACTTTGGTGTCATCTGCAGACCTGCTGAGGGTGCCCTCAATCTCGCTGTCTATGAAAAGACACTCATTGATGGTTTTAGATGATCAGGACCAGCGATAATTCAGACACAAGGATCCTCTCCCCCCTCCTCTGTTTCTCCAAGTGACTTTTTACATCAAAATCCCTCAGTGTTTCTCTGCGTTCCCTGGCAAGATTGTCACTGTCAGCTATATCATCACAGTCTTTCCTGCCAATCCCAGCACAACCCCAGGGCTTGTTTGGGCTGAACTCCTCTCCAGGCTGAGTAACGTTCCCAGAATCGGGCCTAGAAAGGTGAGTAAAGCTACGAGAGGATACAACGTGGTGGCTCATGAAAAAGGTCCTTGGTAAGACTTCATTTCCTCTCTGAAATCCAAAAACCTTACAAGGACATCTCATAACCTGCAGAAAACACCATCCAGACAAGACATGATGCTTACACATTACTCAACCTGGCTTTGTTTTGCCTCGGGGAAAATGCACGATCACAGCCGTCTCTTGCCTGTCGTGTGCTCCGAAGTATTTATCTTGTTGCTAACAAACACCACGGTACCCACACCTTCAAACAACACAGGGCTGCTTCCTCCCGTGAATCACTTAGCACCTTACATAACCGGGGTCACCGTGGAACCCTTTCATTCTGATCCCTTAACAAAACGTTGCTCATGAACCTACTTGAAATGTGCAGCAGTGTATGCTTGCAGCCCTGAAGAGCAACGGTGTCCTGGGCTGCATCCAAAGCAGTGTGGCCTGAAGGGTGAGGGAGGGGATTCTGCCCCTCTGCTCTGCTCTTGTGAGACCTCACCTAGAGTCCTGTGCCCAGTCCTGGAATCTCCAACTTCAGAAGGATATGGAACTGTTGGGATGGGTCTAGAGGAGGCCACGAAGATGCTCAGAGGGCTGGAGCACCTCTGCTATGAGGACAGGCTGAGAAAGTTAGGGTTGTTCAGCTTGTAGGAGAGAAGGCTCCGAGGAGACCTTAGAGCAGCATTCGAGCACCTGAAGGGGCTCCAGGAAAGCTGGGGAGGGGTTTTTTAGAGGGGCCTCGTGTAGAACTTTGCACTTGGCCTTGCGGAACCTCATGAGGCTTTCCCAATCCCACTTCTCCAGCTTTTCCAGGTCCCTCTGGATGGCATCCTGTGCCCCAGAGTGTCAACCTCACCACTCAGCTTGGTGTCATCCACAAACTTGCTGAGGGTGCATCCGGCTCAATTTTGAGCAGGACTCTGGGTGCCAAGGAGAAGGTTACCAAGCCAAAATAAACAAGGAATAGCTGGGGCACTGCAGTCGGTCTGGGCTGGTGTGACCTCCCCTGCCATTTTGCATAACGTCTTCCCGGTATTCAGAACGATGATCTCAAATCTGTGAGGCTTGAACATCATTAAGAGACGGCTCAGACATTTCAGAAAGACAGGTAAACGTGCAAAGTAAATACCCCCCTCTCCCTACCTTTATTTTAAATACATAGAAAGGGTGGGGTGCCAAGTCTGAGACACAAGGATGCAACTTCAGCTTCAACTTTCTCGTTTAACTCCATGATGGACAGGGAGCTGTTCGAGTCCACAGGAGGCCACGAAGACGATCAGAGATCTGAAGCACCTCTGCTGTGAGGACAAGCTGAGAGACTTGGGGTTGTTCAGCCTGGAGAAGGCTCCATGGAGACCTTAGAGCAGCCTCCCAGTACTGAAAGGGGCTAAAGGAAAGCTGGGGAGGGGCTCTTGATCAGGGAGCGATGGGATAGAGTGAGAGGGAACGGTTTTAAGCTGGAAGAGGGGAGATTGAGACGAGATTTTGGGAAAAAATGCTTTCCTATGAGGGAGGTGAGGCCCTGGCACAGGTTGTCCAGAGAAGCTGTGGCTGCCCCATCCATGGAGGTGTTTAAGGTCAGGCTGGATGAGGCTTTGATCAACCTGACCCAGTGGGAGATGTTCCTGCCCATGGCAGGGGGGTTGGAACTGGATGGGCTTTAAGGTCCTTTCTGACCCAAATCACTCCATGATTCTACGATTCCAAGTCCCTGCTCCAAAGCTGCCCTTCATGGATCATCATCTCTACAGCAGCTTTGTCAGCACAGTTATGTTTAGTGGGAGTGTGAACACAGTAAACCGCCTCCGTTATTACAAGTACAGTGAGAAACCAGCAGCTCATCAGCTGAGCTGTGTTTGCTGGGGGGAGAGTGGAGCTGCAATAACTGTTCTGCTGCAGAGATCGACACTTCAGAGAGATAAACTTTGAAAAAACAGTTCCCATCTGTTGTAAAACATAAACAATGCATGGTCTGACCTATATGTCATATCCTTAAATTATCTTCATCTTCTCTTGTGACCTTATTTCATCAATGAAGTAAATGTTTCAGTGTTTGGTGGAGCCAGATTTTAACCTATTGGCTCACAGAGCGAAGTACAGTCTATACTGCAGCGTAGGTGCTTCAATAAGGCTCTGAAGTCCTGGTGATGTGATTGGAAAATCTGGCTATAAATAGCAGCCTGTGGTGCTCTTGGAACATTTAACTTTGAGAATTGGTATAAAAAATCTGAAAAAGACTCTCAGAGGGGGTCTGTATCCTGGGTTGCAACCAAAGCAGCGTGGTCAGCCGGGTGAGGGCGGGGATCCTGCCCCTCTCCTCCACTATCCTGAGATCCCACCTGGAGTCCTGTGTCCAGCTCTGGAATCCCTACCATAAGAAGGAGATGGAACTGTTGGAACAGGTCCAGAGGAGGCCGTGAAGATGCTCCGAGGGCTGGAGCCCCTCTGCTGTGAGGACAGGCTGAGAGAGTTGGGGTTGTTCAGCCGGGAGAAGAGAAGGCTCCGGGGAGACCTTAGAGCTGCCTTACAGTATCTGAATGGGGCTCCAGGAAAGATGGGGAGGGGCTTTTTACAAGGACCTGTAGTGACAGGACAAGGGGGGATGGCTTTAAATTGGAAGGGGGAATATCTACATTAGAAATTAGGAAGAAATTCTTCACGATGAGGGTGTTGAGGCCCTGGAACAGGTTGCCCAGGGAAGCTGTGGATGCCCTTTCCTTTGAAGTATTCAAGGCCAGGTTGGATGGAGCCTTGAGCACACTGATCCAGGGGAAGTTGTCCCTGCCCATGACTGGTTGGGCTTTAAGGCCCCTTCTGATCCAAATCATTCTATGATCTATGACAATCACACTCCAATCAGTACCATTTACGTATTTTCCCCAGAACACCAGGGTATGTTTGGTTTGTGCCTCAAAATCTGAAAAGTCCAAAAAGCCTGACCCTTTCAAAAGGACAAGTTTAAAAATCAGGTTAAACAAAAGCTCAGCCTGAACTTTGACTGCATTAGCCTAGGGATTTCCATTTTTCTTTGGAAAATTCCTTTTAAAAGTCTTAAAAGGCAGCACACAAATCATTGTTGATATTTTAGTTTCACCTCGAAGTGATTGCTTTGTGGGAGTGCAGTTTTGTCCAAGAAGAAGAATGTAGTCCAATTAAAAAGAAGAAAATCCTGTTCCCCGAGGGCAGATTTCCTACCCAGAACACTCCCATCTGCCTCAGAAAACCAGAAAGATATCAAAAACAAAGGAAGCCCAAAACAGAGTCAGTTCAGAGGCATCAGTGCTGCTGTGTCACAGCGCTCTGCAGAAGATTTTTGGTCTTTTCACTCCCTCAGTGGGAAATTACAGGGATGGTCTTATCTGGAAAAGGAGATCTGGTCAAGAGAGGTCAAAGCCCAGAGCTGTGGGCAGGACAAGTGGTCATGGAAAGCATCCAGCAGCAGCCAGATTATGGAGGCTGATAAATAATGCAGGAATGCAAAGTAAGTGACAAGGAGGGAGGATGCGCTTGGTCATTAGGTCAAACAGGAAGTTCCCCACTAAGAAATGACTTCTAAGCCCAGTCTAATAAACCGTAAACCCTACTTAGTTAACAACTCAATTGCTGTCTTCCTAGAGAAAACCTTGCTCCTCTTCCTTCCTCTTTCTGGAGAAGTGACCTGGACAAGCTGGTGAAATGGGCCAGTGTGAACCTCATGAGGTTCAGCAAGGCCAAGGGCAAGGTCCCACAGCTGGCTTGGGGAAATCTGAGGTTTCAATACAGGATGGGGGACAAAGTGGTTGAGAGCAGCCCTGAGGAGAAGGACTTGGGGTGCTGAGAGATGAGAAGCTCGACAGGAGCCGGCAATGTGCGCTGAGAGCACAACAGGCCAACCCTGTCCTGGGCTGCAGCCAAAGCAGTGTGGCCAGCAGGGCCAGGGAGGGGATTCTGCCCCTCTGCTCTGCTCTCGTGAGACCCCACCTGGAGTCCTGTGTTCAGTTCTGGAATCCCAAAAAGAAGGATAGGAAACAGTTGGAACAGGTCCAGAGAAGGCCATGAAGATGATCAGAGGGCTGGAGCACTTTTACTGTGAGGACAGGCTGAGAGAGTAAGGGTTGTTCAGCCTGGAGAAGAGAGGGTTCTAGGGGGACCTCATAGCTGTTTTCCAGTACCTGAAGGGGCTCCAGGAAAGGTGGGGAGGGACTTTTTCCAAGGCCCTGTAGTGACAAGATGAGGGGGAATGGCTTTAAACTGGAAGAGGGAAGATTTAGATTAGACATTAGGAAGAAAGTCTTCACGATGAGGGTGTTGAGGCCCTGGCACAGGTTGCCCAGGGAAGCTGTGGATGCCCCATCTCCAGAGGTGTTCCAGGTCAGGTTGGTTTGATGGGGCTTTGAGCAGCCTGGTCTGGTGGGAGGTGTCCCTGCCCATGGCAGGGTGGTTGGAACTGGATGGGCTTTAAGATCCCTTCTAACCCAAGCCATTCTATGATTCTATGTCTCTCTTCCTTCCCCTCTTTGGAGAAATGGCTGGCAGTGAGATGGGCAGCGAGAAGCAGTTTCTCTATCAGAAAACCAAGCTGGGTCGTCCTTGGAAAAAGATGCAACTCTGCAGCTCCCCACTCTCGTTTCTGTAAATCACTTTAATCCACAGCTTTAAGAACAATTTACCACCCAGGCAGTGTTTGCAATGCAGTGAAGTGTGCTCACTAAAGTCAAACACAAGCAACATTTGAAGGGGCTTTGCACAGTTTCGCTTCCCGACACTTGAAAACGCTTATGTTGGTGCTAAGTAAGGGTTACACACATTTCTTTCACACAACATTAAACCTGTGGCAGATTTAGGAGTCAAATGATTAAACCAGGAGATCACAAGCAGCGTTATGGATATTCTTAGCGGGACTCAGCCCACCCCAGAGGTGCATGCAAGAGCAAACACAGCTGTACACGTCTTTAAACTCTTGATGGGGAAATGCAAACACAGAAAGTACGGCATTCCCCGTCTGGAAGCCACTACAGTCGACCAAGTAGCTGATTGCACAACCTTGAGGAGCAAATGTGTTTTGATTACCTTGAAGTCAAGGCTGCAAAGACTGACCACATCATCATCTTTCTCTCGGCGCTTCCTCTTCTGCAAGAAATGAAATAGAGTTAGAGCCGCACGCTCGATTTACAGTCAGAAAGGTTCTTTTGGTAAAGACTGCATCAAGTTTAACAAGGGCAAGTGTCAGGTTCTGCACCTGGGACACAGCAACCCTGGATGTCTGCACAGACTGGGGAGCAAGAGGGAGGAGAGCAGCCCTGAGGAAAGGGACCTGGGGTTTCTGGTTAATGGCAAGTTGAACAGGAGCAACCAGTGAGCCCTGGCAGCCAAGAGGGCAACTGTGTCCTGGGGGGCATCAAGCCCAGCATCATCAGCCAGGCCAGGGAGAGGATTGTCCTGCTCTGCTCTGCTCTGGGGAGACCCCACCTCGAGGACTGGGGGCAGTTTGGGGCACCATAGGATAAAAAGGACATCAAACTACTGGAGAGTGTCCACAGGAGGTCACAAAGCTGGGGAGGGTCTGGAGGGGAAGTTTTATGAGGAGCGGCTGAAAACCCTTGGTCTGTTCAGCCTGGAGAAGAGGAGATTGATGGGGGACCCCACAGCCATTTACTGCTTCTTGACATGGGAAGGAGGAGGAGCAGGGGCTGAACTCTGGTGACCAATGACAGGACCAGAGGGAATGGCAGGAAGATGCCAGGGGAGGGTTAGGTTGGACATTAGGAAAAGGTTCTTCTCCCAGAGGGTGGTGGAGCACTGGAACAGCTCCCCAGGGAATGTCTGCCAGCATTCAAGAAGCATTTGGACAATGTCCTCAGACACACGGGGTGAATGTTGGGGTTGTCCTGTGCAGGGACAGGAGTTGGATTCGATGATCCTTATGGGTCCCTTCCAACTCAGATCATTCTAAGGCTTTATGACTGGAGGTATTTTCTTTCTCTACAACCCCAAATCAATGTAATAACTCGAAAAACTAAAGGTTGAAACCAAATGAAAGCGTGTTTATCACCCTATCGATGCCTATAAATTCTGTGCATCTAAGGTCGTTTCTCTGCACTCCCATAATCGCGGTTGTGAGGAAAGGCTTAGGTAGGAAATCTCAGGAGCAGGGAGACCATGGCCGTTACCACTGTGAAATGATTTGAGGTTTATTTAGTTAAATGAAACAGTTTTGCGGTTTCTGAAGTCAGCAACCTAGCAGTAAATGGGGTTTCTTTAAAGAGTTGTGTACAAAAAGGGTCAGACTGGGTGATCTTTAAGCTCTTAGGTCTCCAGGGGATGCTGGAAGATGCCATAGAATCACAGAACAGTTTGGGTTGGAAGAGACCTCAAACCTATCCAGTTCCAACCCCCCTTCCAAGGGCAGGGACACCTCCCACCAGACCAGGCTGCTCAAGGCCACATCCAACCTGGCCTTGAACACCTCCAGGGATGAGGCATCCACGACTTCCCAGGGTAACCTGTGCCAGTGTCTCACCAACCTCATCATGAAGAATTTCTTCTTAATGTCTAATCTAAATCTTCCTCTTTCCAATTTAAAGTCATTCCCCCTTGTCCTATCACAACAGGCCCTTGGAAAAAGTCCCTCTCCATCTTTCCTGTAGCACAAGTCCACTCTGAACTTAGACAAATGTCAGTTTTGTGCTCTACCAGTCCAGGAGCTCGACCTTCAGGCAGAAGCAAACTTGTAATTCCTGTTTTCTTTAATAATTTAATAATCTCTGCAGCTTTAATAGAGTTTTGTCATCACTGTAAGTGTATTCAAAATGTCGCAATACAAGTCTTCATTCAAACTATTTTTAAGTGCTGAACAGCCTGGTTTCCATGGGTGCTTGGAAAAGCTGACGCTGTCGAGGGGATGTCCAGCTTCCCTTGAGAGTTCTCAGACAGTTGTTCTCTGGTCTGCCTGGCCTTTTGTATGATGTGTTTTTAGGCTCCAATGTGTCTTAGAATCATAGAATGGTTTGGGTTGGAAGGGACCTTAAAGATCATCCAGTTCCAACCCCCTGCCATGGGCAGGGACACCTCCCACTGGATCAGGCTGCTCACAGCCCCATCCAACCTGGCCCTGAACACCTCCAGGGATGGGGCAGCCACAGCTTCTCTGGGCAACCTGGGCCAGGGCCTCCCCACCCTCACAGGAAAACATTTCTCCCTAAGATCTTGTCTCAATCTCCCCTCTTTCAGCTTAAAACCATTCCCTCTCATCCTGTCCTTACACTCCCTGACAAAGTGCCCCAGGTTCTTCAGCCGCTCCTCCTAGGACTTGTTCTCCTGCCCCTTCACCAGCTTCATTCCCCTTCTCAGAAGATGCTCCAGCCCCTCAGTGTCCTTGGAATGTAGCACTGACATGGAGTTAACGTCCCAGCACCCTCCACACTCTTTACACAGACTTTGGCAGGCTTGAGAACACATTCAAAACGCAGACAGTTGTGGTTTTTTAGCTTTAGTAAAACATTCAGCGTCGATTATTTATCAAACCCTACAATAAAAGCCCGTTGAACCACACCTTGTCGGGCTGCAGATGATTTTTCCCAGCTGTAAGTCAGAGATTTTAACATCTATTTAACAGAAGAAAACTTGCAATAAAGACAAAGCCACCACGCCTTTTTGGTCTCAATATTATTCGTTCCTTATGGAGGCAGGTATTCTATATTAACTTCTTTACCATAAAGCTCCAGACTGAAGGCCAGACACGAAAGGAAGGCCAAGGTTTTGTTTTGAAACTGGCTAGACTTATGCAATAAGCCCTGCCTTGGCTGGACCCCATTTCCTTTGCCCAATATAGTTTCGTACAAAAACTTAGACATTTGGCTGCAGGGCCAGCTGTTTCATTCCTGAGTGGTGCCAGAACCGGCACAGATTCCAAGAAAACGGCCTCTTCAGACAGCTCAAAGCTGGGTGTTTAAAGCCACATGATAGAAAAACGACCACTACGGTGCTGGGTTCTCACATTTCGGAGACGGTGGCGATCGGAGAGGCGATACCTTCTCACGGAACACAAGTCATGTGGAAAAAGTTACTTCTACAAATGTTATTAAACTGGAAAAGCCGTGAGAGCCGACTGCGGCTCTCAAAGAGGAATTGTGAGAAGAAGCATAAAAAAAAAAGGGCTAATCAGGAAGGGAAAATCTAAATATTGTGTGACTTTATTTCAGAAAGACCTAAGCGAGGCCACGAGCACGAATGTTAAATACATTGTAAGGATTCCGATGAAAGCTCCAAGAGCGCTTTTTAAGAAAGTATTGGTTTTCAATTTGAAAACAGTTCTGGTCATTTCATTTTCCTGTCTCCTCCTAAGGGCTTTTTGCCTAAACTCAGGATATTTTGTTCTTTAGGGATCGGTCTGGGTTTTTGCTGCTTATTGCCCACCTGAAGTCATAAAACACCAATAAGGTTTCAGGTGAGGAATGTGCAGCAGGACCGTTAAGTCAAAAAAGCTCAAGTGCCTGTTTCTCATACAGGAATCCTCCTTAATGAAAAAGACACATGGAAAACAGACCATGAGTAACCTTGCTTCCAGTCAGAAGCCATCCACTATCCCAGACTGCCTTGGTCTTTTCTTAGAATTGTGGAGAACATGCACTGGGGCTTCTCTTCAAACCCACCACCTCTGCAGGCGTGAAAGTATGCTTGGCTTAGTCACCCACTTTGCCTGAGACTCAGGATGAGTTGATTTTACAGACTTTTGGCCCAACAGTTGCACCAATTATGGCATGAATAGATCAGAGATGCATGGAATGATTTAGGTTGGAACGGACCTTAAAGATCATTCCAAGCCTGGTCTCATGGGCAGGGACACCTCCCACCAGACCAGGCTGCTCAGGGCCATATCAGACCTGGCTTTGAACACCTCCAGGGATGGGGCAGCCACAGCTTCCCTGGGCAACCAGTCCCAGGGCCTCAACACCCTCATCGTGAAGAATTTCTTCCTAATGTCTAATATAAATCTTCTCCCTTCCAATTTAAATCCATTCCCCCTCATCCTATCACTCGAGGCCCTTGGAAAAAGTCTCTCCCCAGCTTTCCTGGAGACCCTTCAGGTACTGGAAGGCTGTTCTAAGGTCTCTCCAGGCTAAATAACTCCAACTCTCTCAGCCTGTCCTCATAGCAGAGGCGCTGTAGGCCTCGCATCATCTTTGTGGCTTCCTCTGGACTTGCTCCAATAATTCCATATCCTCCTTCTGTTGGGGATTTCAGAACTGGACACGGGATTCCAGATGAGGTCTCATGTAAGCAGAGCAGAGGGGCAGAATCCCCTCCCTCACCGTGCTGGCCACAATTCTTTTGATGCAGCTCAGGACACTGTTGGCCTTCTGGGCTGCAAACACATCACCAGCTCATGTTGAGCCTCTCATCCATCAGCACCCCAAGTTCTCTCAACCACATCATCCCCCAGCCTGTACTGGTACCAGGGGTGCCCCAACCCACATGTAGGACCTTGCATTTGGCCTTGTTGAACCTCATGAGGTTCACACAGCCCCAGTTCTCCAGTTTGTCCAGGTCCCTCTGGATGCCATCCTGTCCTTCTGTGTGACAACTGCCCCACTCAGCTTGGTGTCACCTGCAAACTTGCTGAGGGTGTCCTCGATCCCACTCTCAATATCATTAATGAAAATATTAAACAGCACTGGTCCCAGTATGGATCCCTGATGGACACCGCTCGTCACAGGTCTCCTTCTGGATATGGAATCATTGACCAGTACTTCCTGAATGTGACCATCCAACCAGTTCCTTATCCACTGAATAATGTTAAAGCTAATGTATGTTAAAGGATGGAGAGAGTACAAGGCTGTAAGACCATGTGCTTGCTCACAGTAACTTCTCTATACCAAATAAAATACAGATTTTGTATTTAAGGAAAAAAAGGGTTTGTTTCTACACCATGTTTTACATCTTGTGTATTGCATCATCAGCTTCGTCAGCAGGACTGCTGCAACACATCAGAAAGTAAGATGTTTTTAAAGAAACCAGTGTCCAGGATATCCTGCCTTCTCTTAATCCCCGTGTGCAAAATGCACCCTCAAGGTAAAGCTCAGAAGCCTCAGTGGCTCAGACAGTGTTTGGCCAGGTAGAGAGGAATGTAGTGATTTTCTTTCTCCTCCAGACAGAGGGACCTTCACCTCTGCTTTTGGTTCTCAGTATGCACCCATCAACAGTTTTACTCACCAGGGTGAAGTCCCAGTGCGGTCCTGGAGTGAGAAATGTGAAAGAGCTGCCTCGCCTCAGAGGGTACCTGTGAGTAGAAAAAGGGAAGGTAAATAATTTATAGGCTGTTGTAACAATGGATAAAGGACAGCTGTTCTCCACAGTGCTGATGGTATCACACATCTTCAGCTCCTAGCACGAAGGCTGCAAAGACAATGGTGTAGAGCAGTCTTCCAGTACATGAAGGGGCTCCAGGAAAGCTGGGAAGGACTTTTTCCAAGGGCCTGGAGTGGTAGAACAAGGGCAACGGCTTTAAATTGGAAGGGGAAATATTTAGATTAAACATTAGGAAGAAATTCCTCATGATGAAGGTGGGGAGGCCCTGGCCCAGGTTGCCCAGAGAAATTGTGGCTGCCCCATCCCTGGAGGTGTTCAAGGCCAGGTGGAATGGGGCTTTGATCACCTCCAGTGGGAGGTGTCCCTGCCCACGGCAGGGATATTGGAACTGGATGGGCTTTGAGGTCCCTTCCAACCTGAACGATCCTGTGATTCTATGATGTAGCACAGTCTTTAGGAAGGAGGGACAGAAAGGATTGCCAGAATCCTCCACTATGATTGGAGGTGTTTGATGAAAATCCAGGTTTCTACAATAAATGGCTCTGTGCATCATAAACAGGGAAGAACCAGGGCCTACAGGCTGGTCTGGAGAAGAATCTCTCTTTGGGCACAAACCTGCCAATCTAACCATGAAAATGGACAAAACAGTACTACTACTACTACTACTACTACTAGCAGTAACATTAACAATAACAATAATAATAATAACAATAACAACAACAACAACCACAACAATAATGATAACAATAAATAATAATGAAACCAATAACAATAATGATAATAAATAAATAAATAAATAATATTGTGGTCTCTTTTCCAGGAGATGAAAGCAGGTGACAAACTTCACCTTCGACAACACAGCTTTGTAGTTTCCCATCAAATCACAACCAGGAATTGAGTTGTGGGCTTTCATTAAGTCATTCTTGAGCCAAGAAAGTGAAGCCACCAGAAAGTGCGACACACAATGGAGCGTTTGTCTAATCCTTGCTCTTTGAACAATGGGAAACGAATCGCCTTATGCAAGTCATTTATTGTACGAGCGCCGAGTTAAGCAAACAAGTTCTGTTCCAGCTTTCACTGTCTGGTGGACTTAAGGTATGTTTCCAGCAACGGTTTTTTAAAGCTTATTCTGGCTGTGGGATGGAGAAACATTTTTGTCTGTCGTTGGGTTTCTGCAAGTAGAGTTTTAATCCCAAATGCACCACATGCTTTTTTTCCAAAGACAGCCTCATAGAATCACAGAATGGTTTGGGTTGGAAGAGATGACAAAGCCCATCCAGTCCCACTCCCCTGCCATGGGCAGGGACACCTCCCACTGGATCAGGGGGCTCAAAGCCCCATCCAACCTGGTCTTGAACACTTCCAGGGATGGTGCAGCCACAACTTCTCTGGGCAACCTGGGCCAGGGCCTCAGCACCCTCACAGGAATACATTTCTTCCGAAGACCTCATCTCAATCTCCTCTCTTTCAGTTTAAAACCATCCCCACTCATCCTATCCCACCAAACCCTGATCAAGAGCCCCTCCCCACCTTTCCTATAGCTCCTTCCAGTGCTGTGTCTGAAAGGTCTCCCTGGAGCCTTCTCTTCTCCAGGCTGAACATCCCCAACTCTCTCAGCCTGTCCTCATAGCAGAGGTGCTCCAGCCCTCGGATCATCTTTGTGGCCTTCTCTGGACTCGCTCCAACAGATCCATGTCCTTCCTCCTAACCTCTAAACTTTCTAAAATACATATTTAAACAAATACCTAAAACCTAGAAAATATAAAATGATAAAAATTAAGTTGGTTCTGAGTACCATACCCACTAATTATGATTTATATAAAACCAGAGGAAACTTCTCCTCAGCCCACAGGACCTTCAGGCACCTTAGGATCAGCCAAAACCTTTTAATACAATCTCTGTGTCTGTGATACTGCTCCAGAAAGGAAAGTGGCATTTCCAAGAGCTGCATACCAGGACTCTGATTTTTAGATGGAGAAGAAACTTCTGGAAGGGAACATTCTTTGGGATTTATTAGAGCACATACCGCTTGGGAAGGGAATCGGGAAATGAGCACTGGATTTCTTTGAAATTTAAAATAGAGCCATTTTTTTTCTCATGAGAAAGAAAAATCCTCCCTGTTTGATCCCATCGAACCTGCTTGGCTTCCCAGACTAAAATTTATGAGTTTGATTAAACCTTCCTTGACTAC
This sequence comes from Tapera naevia, assembly GCA_033556795.1. Lineage (NCBI taxonomy): Eukaryota > Metazoa > Chordata > Aves > Cuculiformes > Neomorphidae > Tapera > Tapera naevia. The sequence continues at coordinate 2,267,912 of JAUMJJ010000135.1, read as the reverse complement.
AGATAGAAAAGCAAAGAGATAATTAATGGCCTGCAAACCATGCCCTGCACAGTTATAAAGAACTCCCAGAACAGTGAAAGCCCTCAGTCTCCAAGGCAGGCGTGAGCTTTTATGTTGGGAAGCAGAAGCATCATTTTATGTCATGAATCTTGGTCTCTGACATAAGAAGCAGCCAAATTGTGGTCTGGAAGCCACGCAAGGCTTGCTGGAGCACCTCCCATACGAGGACAGGCTGAGAAAGTTGGGGGGATCTTAGAGCAGCCTTCCAGTACCTGAAGGCGCTCCAGGAAAGCTGTGGAGGACTTCTTCCAAGGGCCGGTAGTGATAGGAGGAGGGGATTGGCTTTACATTGGAAGAGAAAAGATTTAGACTAAACATTAGGAAGAAATTCCTCATGATGAGGGTGGTGAGGCCCTGGCCCTGGTCGCCCAGAGAAGCTGTGGCTGCCCCATCCCTGGAGGTGTTCAAGGCCAGGTTGGGTGGGGCTTTGATCACCCTGATCCAGTGGGAGGTGTCCCTGCCCGTAGTAGCAGGGATATTGGAACTGGATGGGCTTTGAGGTCCCTTTCAACTTAAACGATTCTGTGATTCTATGAACTGTTCAGAGAAACTCCCAGTCATCCCAGTATGGGTGTCAGCTGCTGTAGCTGTCCCAGCTGAATTGTCTGGGATCCTGAGTGTGCTCCCCTGCCTGTGGGGAGCAAAGGGACCACAGGGACAGAACACACAGGAGCATGTAAGGGTGAGGAGCACAATAGGATTAAGGTTAAAAAATCTACACGCAGCTTTGTTTCCATTTGTCCATGGGAGCTGAAGAAAAATCTCTCCATTTCAGACTCTGTCATTGAAACTTTCTCCTTGGTCATTCAGCCTGGGGAGAAATGAAGCTAAAACCTCCCACAAAGGGCAGGGAATATAGAAATAACTGGCCCCAAAAGGTCCCTTCAGTCTTCCAAACACCCAACACAGGTCTTCTGCAACAACAGAGCCTGTTATAGACCTTTCCTCCTTTTCAACGGTGCAGTAAGAGGTCTGCAAAGAAGAGAAAAGGGCAACCAGAAACTGTTCCTTCTCGCACGCCACCACCATCAACAGTGTTCTAGGAGCAGGAATTCTGCTCTGGAGTTTGGTGTCACAGACATTTCCTGACTATCCTTTATAGAAACATAGAATTGTTCAGGTTGGAAAAGCCCTTTAAGATCATCAAGTCCAACGGTAAACCAGACGGTGCTAAGTTTTGTTAACGGGGATGAGATGAGCTTTTTGAGGTATAAAGAGAACTTACTGATCCTCCTTCCTTTTTCAAGTCTTTGGCCAAGGGCAGGGAACCAAGATCTGCCAGAAAACCTCAAGAGAGGCACCTGGACAGACACAGAGAGAAGCAGATCCTTGTGCTAAGTAAAAAAAAAAGACCTTTGGGAAAGCAGCCTCTGTTATCACAAAGCTTCACCACATCTGGTGTCCCCTTTCCAGGCACTGCTTGCTAACTGAGCCTTGACGAGGCACCATTTAAACAAAGAGTGCTGGGATGATTCCCTGCAGAACTGTTTGTTTTTCTGCTCTGCCTGAGGCTCTGCCAGAGCCTGCAAAGCTCTTCAAAGCTCCAGAGCCAAACTGAGTCACCTGCATGACTCCCGTGCGTATGACGTGTAAATGGGTGACTCAGTGCTCAGATGGGCTCCCCTCTAGAGGTCTGTTCGGCTCCAAAGGCGAATGAAAGGTCGGCGATGACCGCAAGAGCAATCCTGGAAGTTTTACCTAACGCACCTCAACGTGATGTGACAAAAAGCAGAGCTGTGTGGTGAAGAACTGTGCTGTAGGTCCTTGCTCAAAACACTGGGTGATTAATAAAACAAGAGTAGAGCAGCCTGGATGTGATGTTTTAGCACCTAAACACAGTGGAATAAAGTGTTGTGCTGGTGCCAGCAGCTGGAAGCAATGGATGTCATCTATCTGGACTTCTGCAAAGACTTTGACGCAGTTCCCCACAACAACCTTCTCTCTAAATTAGAGGGAGATGGATTTGATGGGTGGACTGTTTGGTGCATAAGAAATTAGTTGGATGGTCGCATTCAGGGAGTAGTTGTCAATGGTTTGATGGCAAGATGGAGACCCATGATGAGTGGTGACCCTCAAGTGTCTCTACTGGGACCAGTGCTGTTTAATATTTAATGATATTAACAGGGTGACTGGGGACACCCTCAGCAAGTTTGCAGGTGACACCAAGCTGAGTGGGACAGCTGTCCCACAGAAGGACAGGATGGCATCCAGAGGGACCTGGACAAGCTGGAGAGCTGGGGCTGTGTGAACCTCATGAGGTTCAACAAGGCCAAATGCAAGGTCCTACACCTGTGGTGGGGCAACCCCTGGTATCAATACAGGCTGGGGGATGATGTGATTGAGAGCAGCTCCAAGGAGAAGGACTTGGGGTGCTGATGGATGAGAGGCTCAACATGAGCTGGTGATGTGTTTGCAGCCCAGAAGGCCAACAAGTGTCCTGAGCTGCATCAAAAGAATTGTGGCCAGCACAGTGAGGGAGGGGATTCTGCCCCTCTGCTCTGCTTACATGAGATTCCACCTGGAGTCCCGTGTCCAGCTCTGGAATCCCCAACAGAAGGAGGATATGGAATTGTTGGAGCAAGTCCAGAGGAAGCCACAAAGATGATGTGAGGCCTGGAGCACCTTTGCTATGAGGACAGGCTGAGAGAGTTGGGGTTGTTCAGCCTGGAGAAGAAAAGGCTCCATGGAGACCTTAAAACAGCCTTCCAGTACCTGAAGGGTCTCCAGGAAAGCTGGGGAGGGACTTTTCCCAAGGGCCTGGAGTGACAGAATGAGGGGAAATGGATTTAAATTGGAAGAGGGAAGATTTATATTAGACATTGGGAAGAAATTCTTCACGATGAGGGTGTTGAGGCCCTGGCACAGGTTGCCCAGGAAAGCTGTTGATATCCCCTCCCTGGAGGTCTTCAAGGCCAGATTGGATGGGGCCTTGAGCAGCCTGGTCTGGTGGGAGGTGTCCCTGCCCATGGCAGGGGCGTTGGAACTGGATGGGCTTTAAGGTCCCTTCCAACCCAAAGCATTCTGTAATTCTATAATAGCTGTGTTTACTGTTCCAAGAGGCCAGCCCTGTTGCAGGGACATCCAGAGATGTCCCTGCTGTGTCACCCAAACGTTGTCATCAGTCACTTCCTTGAAAAGGATTCTTCTGGAAAGTGTCTTCAGCTCAGTTTCCTTGTTTAAGACAAGATGAGCTGATTCAGACTCTCTCCTTATCTTACCAAGCTCAAGCAGCAAGAGTTAATTATAAGCTGGCTGACTCACATCACTTTGGAACCTATTTCAAAGGAATTATGAACTTCAGGGTTATGAAGATGATTATGTGAACACATGAAAATAACTTTTGAGATGTAAAATATTGCAGCAAAGCACCGGGCAAATCCAATCTCTCCAAAACTGAGAGCAAGGGAAGGGCAATCTTGTTGAGACTGTACAGCAAGAACAAATGTTTCTGTTTTGGTACCTCTGTTTGCTTCAAGAAGTGAATGTTCCAGGCTGCTTACCAGCAAATGATGATACTGCCAGCATTGCCAAGAGTCACAGCCTGTTAAAACAGAGATTGCTCTGCTGATGGCCCATGGAGAGATTAGCTACGAAGTGTTTGTTAACCTTAGAGGAGCGCGTGTCAGTTGTATTTTCAAGTTGGCCTGCAAAGAGATTTAGAAAACCGGCTACGAACACTGAGAGAGGCAGGAGAAGTCCTGAACATAAAACCTGTTGGGCAACATAGCAGGGGAGGAGATGGGGCCTGAACAATCTTAATAGAGGAAGTTTGGGCTATTTAGTAGATAACTTATTGATAAAGGCGAGCGGGCCGGCTCGATTGTTTCACCTCGAAGCCAGACTAAGGAAACGGTCATTGTTCTCCTCCTTCCTTGGATAAACATTGGGATTGTCTCCCCAGCACAGGACAGCGTGGATGTGGGGATGGCAGGGAGTGCTTGGCCAAATTTGTCCACAGAATTTCATTTCAAGGTTGATATTTCAACCTTCAAAGCTGAGGAGAAGGTCTTTGGGTGCTGGAGGGCTGAGAGGCTCAACTTGAGCCGGCAGCGTGTGCTCCCAGCCCAGAAACCAACGTGTCCTGGGCTGCATCCAAAGCACTGGGACCAGCAGGGTGAGGGAGGGGATTCTGCCCTGTGTCCAGTTCTGGAATCCTCTGCAGAAGAGGGATATGTTGGAACAGGTCCATAGGAGGCCACGAAAAAGATCCCAGGGCTGGAGCCCCTCTGCTACGAGGACAGGCTGAGAGAGTTGGGGTTGTTCACCCTGGAGAAGGCTTTGGGGAGACCTCAGAGCAGCCTTCCAGTACTGAAAGGGGGCTCCAGGAAAGCTGGGGAGGGAGCGCAGTGATGGCACAATGGGGGATGGTTTAAAGCTGGAAGAGGGGAAATTGAGGTGATATCTCAGGAAGAAATGTTCTCCTGTGAGGGTGGGGAGGCCCTGGCACAGGTTGCCCTGAGAAGTCATGGTCCCCCCATCCCTGGAGATGATTGGGTTGGATGGGGTTTTGATCAATCTGATCCAGTGGGAGGTGTCCCTGCCCATGGCAGGGGAGTTGGAACTGGATCTTTGACATCCCTTACAACCCAAACCATTCCACATGTCTATATTTCCCTTCACAGCTGGACACATTGTGAAGTCTAGAAGGGAGGGGTAGAGAGCAGTGAAAAAACACACCTAATCTTAAATCATTTTATCAAAAGGAAATGTTTATGTCAAATACCGTGTTGCTTATTAAGCATCTTTTATTCATAGAATCACAGAATCATAGACTGGTTTGTGTTGGAAGGGACATTAAAGATCCAGTTCCAACTCCCCTGCCATGGGCAGGGACACCTCCCACTGGATCAGGCCGCTTGCCTTCTCCAGGGACAAGGGGTTTTTGTGTTGACTTCTGCTATTTTTTTGAACCGGGGGTGGAAGCCATAAATGAAATTTTGGAGTCAACAAAACTCCAACAGATATGCTAAAAGGGTGTGCTAGAATGCATTCCCATTAGTCAGCCTAGAAGATAAAGCACAGAAGAGCTTCACTCATCACGTTGGAGTAACTTCCCATTAGTGTTATTTGAACCATTTTTCTCCCACTTACTGTAAATCTGCACCGCCGAGTCAGCATCATTCGACAGCCTGCGCCCTTATTTTACTTATTTTTGATGACTTATCCAGGAAACTGCAGAAATGCTTTGATCTGGCAGCCCTCTGAACTTTTTAAAGTTCCAAAAATGCATTCTTCAGACTGGGCAGTGTTTCTGTGTTTCCTTCCCCCCTTGACTGCCAACCCCTTCTTTCTGTTTTCAGTGCAAGCTGTTCTTAAATACAATTAACCACTCGCACCAGTAAAGTACTGGTATGACTTGAGTACTGAGATGGTGAATATTGCAGCAACACAAACAGATTAGACGTCATTCCCCAAGCACCACGGTGGTGAATCCTGAAGGACAGAAAAGCTCCACAAAGAGGCTTTTGAATTTTAAATTAAAGTTTTTCTCTTGGGAAAAAAAACACACCCTCTGGATTTCCAACCTACTATAGTTATTCATAGAATTGTTTGGTTGGAAAAGACCTTTGAGATCATCGAGTCCAACCGTACCCATCCACTACTAAACCACATCCCTGAGCGCCTTGTTTACCCATCCTTTAAACACCTCCAGGGATGGGGACTCAACCACCTCCCTATGGAGACTCTGCCAGTGCCTGACAACCCTTTCAGTGAAGAAATTTTTCCTGATGTCCAGTCTGAAGCTCCCCTGGTGGAACTTGAGGCCATTTCCTCTTGTTCTATCACTTGTTACTTGGAAGAAGGGACAAACACCCACCCTGCTACAACATCCTTTCACATGGAGCTGCAGAGAGAGATGAGGTCTCCCCTCAGCCTCCTTTTCTCCAGGCTAAACAACAGCAATTCCCTCAGCCACTCCTCATAAGACTTGTTCTCCAGCCCCTTCCCCAGCTTCGTTCCCCTTCTCTGGACGCACTCCAGCCCCTCAATATTCTTGGAGTGAGGGGTCCCAAACTAAACACAGGATTTGAGGTGCGGCCTCACCAATGCTGAGTCCAGGGTCACAATCCCTTCCCTGTTCCTGCTGGCCACGCTGTTTTTGACACAGGCTAAGATGCCATTGGCCTTCTTGGCCACCTGGGCCACTGTTGGCTCACGTTCAGCCACTGTCAACCAACACCTCCAGGTCCTTCTCCTCCAGGCAGCTTTCCAGCCGCCTTTTCACCATTCTGTAGCACTGCAAAGGGTTGTTGTGTCCCAGGTGCAGGACCTGGCACTTGCCCTTGTTGAACCTCATCCCGTTGTTCTCAGCCCATGGATCCAGCCTGTCCAGATCCTTCTGCAAAGCCTCCCTATCCACAAGCACATCGACCCTTTCACCCAGCTTAGTATCATCTGCAAACTGACTGAGGAAGCACTCAATCCCTTCATCCAGATCATTGATAAAGGTATTGAACAGAACTGGACCCAACACTGAGCCTATTATTTCCACTTCAACAACACCCAGAGGCCTTGAGCAGTGTAAGAGGCCTCCCAAGCACTGTGCAAACAAACTCTGACTAAGAGCACTCACAGCAGTGTTTGTCATGGTTCCTTATCTTGAAAAGCTCCAGGGTAAAAGCCTTGCTTGAAGAAAAACCTATTGACAGACATTTTAAAATATCTAAAAGCAAGACAGAAGAGGGACTTCAATAGCTGAGAGGAAAACAGTGCATCGAGTTCAAGTTTGTGGAGTCCTTCTCCGTCATTAACGCTACCTCATTAATGCTATTGCTGGCAGGGAGACACAAAAGGAAGTGGGATACTTACAGCTGTAATTATATAGAGAGGAAAAGAATGACAAGTTGCTCTCTGGAAATGCGGTTTAGAAAGCTGCAAGAACTTTCTGGCAGTGGCAGCAGCACAGTTTGCAATCCTGGTGCAATCAGTAATCCCAGCAGTCTCAGCTTGCAAATTGCAAAGCCATGAAAACCCACGGCAGTGGAGTTAAATGGGGATCAAAAACACTTCAATTCATCTCTCACTTGGAGAGGACCGAGCGGTGCTACTGCTGAGCTGAGAACTTCTTGTACTTTGCAGACACTCTGCAACAGCGATTATTCTGTTCTTTTATGTTGGAACAACCTCTGCTCCTAAAAGGAAGCGCCTTCAGACGCTCTGGGCAGGCTTAAATTATAGAAAGAACATTAAATTTTTGTTTAAATAGTTGTATAAAGTTCAGCACAGGCTGAATGGGAAGAGTGATTTTCCATTGTAGAAGTGTTTGCTCCTCACAGCTATAATATTCCACCAATACCTATTTGTCTGAAGAAGCAATCAACAGCAGCACTGGACACGAGCAGATAAGCCCCAAGGAGATTAAACATGCACTGATATCCTTAAATAATCACACGCCTGACCTTGCCAGAGCTGTACTGTAACAGCCAACGCAGCAACATCCAGTTTTAGTGGTGGATTGAAGTGATATCTTCCCACCACAGACTTCCCTTATGGCCTGAGCATCTTCCTTCCAGTTTGCCTTCACACTTCCCTCCCCAGCCGGGTGTCTGCTCCAAGTCAGATTCAGTAATCACCAAGCTCTTTTGCCTGGTGGAAAAGGACCATGGGGTGCTGGGCAATAGTGGCTGAACACGAGCCAGCAGTGGGCCCAGGTGGCCAAGAAGGCCAAAGGCATCCTCTTTTGGATCAGCCATGGTGTGGCCAGCAGGAGCAGGAAAGGGATTCTGCCCTTGGACTCGGTGCTGGGGAGGTCTCACCCTGAATCCTGGGTTCAGTTTTGGGCCTCTCACTACAAGAAGGACATTGAGGGGCTGGAGAATGTCCGGAGAAGGGGAATGGAGCTGGGAAGGCGTTGGAGCCCAGGGCGGTTGAGGGACCTGGGGGTGTTTAGTCTGGAGAAGAGGAGGCTGAGGGGAGACCTCACTGCTCTCTATAACTCCCTGAAAGGAGGTTGGAGCCAGGTGGGTGCTGGTCTCTTCTCCCAATACACGATAAGACAAGAGGAAATGGCCTCAAGTTGCACCAGGAGAGGTTTAGATCGGATATTAGGAAGAATTTCTTCATGGAAAGAGTGTTGAAGCATTGGAAGAGGCTGTCCAGGAAAGTGGTGGAGTCAACATGCATGGAAGTGTTCAGAACATGTGTAGCCGTGGTACCTCAGGTCATGGTTTAGTAGGTACGGTGGGGTTGGGCTGATGGTTGGACTGGATGATCTTAGAAGTCTTTTCCAACCTTAATGATTCTATGATTAATGATTCTAAGCTCCCTAGTGCTGTCGCTAAGGCTGGCAGCCAGACATTTCTCCAGGAGAAAGAGGAGGACTTTGCAGTAGCACATTGTCAGGTCTCCTCTCTCCCCCACCCCAACCCTGTCCAACTGTTCAACGTTGGACTCCGACGTTTACGTTCAGCACACAATGGTGCTTTTCAAAGGCTGCTGGTCGAATGACGCACTGCAGCACCCATCAACCCAGCACTGAAATGAAACAGATAACAACAGCCTTTGGAGAAGGTTATTTCTGAGAGCACCGTTTCAGTGATTTGTTTTACAACACGACTGTACAAACATTTGTGCTTGCCAAACCGAGGCAGCAAACGTAAGCCTGGGTAGGAAAACCTTTGTTCTGTTCTGCTCGTGAGCCAGCCTGCTGAGGCAGCTCTGCAGCTGCACAGACCATCTTCTACTGCCATCCTGGCCAAAGGTTGTCCCTAAACACACCTGCAAACACAGCAAGGAGGTGATGGAAGCACTGTGAACATCCCAGGGAACCTGTACTGCTGAGGAAACAAAGAAAACCTGGGTGCCTCGAAGAGTCCATGAGTCCAGGCCATGCCCAAGCTGAAAGGACATGAGCACCACCAGGGATGAGTCAAAACTGTGGTGCTCCAGGAGTCCAGTCCCTCTTAGAGGCCACAGAAGGGAGCTGGTGTCCCTGCAGACTCATCAGCATTAACATCCTTGTGCCAGTGATGCCCTAAAGCATCACCCAGCTGTTCCCTCACCTGGGGAGTTGCCCTGACCTCCATCCATGCTTTGCTTTGGAAGACAGCAAGAAGAGACTCTTCTCCACACAGTCTTGTGGCACGCAGGGGTGGAGATGCACAGTGAACTCCAGTTCTGCAAGCAGGTATTTTTGCCTCTGAGGGAGGATTATGGCAATACCCTGCCACCAGAAAAACTTAATTCCTCTTTATTAAGAGAAAACGAAAGCCACTGACAGCACAAACACCTCCTGATATATGATTAAGCACATGCTGTGTGTCGCAACTCTGCCTACTTCACAGAGCTATTTGTACTCTCCTGCCCGGAGATATGATGTAAAGGTTGAGCTGGAGGGGGAGGAGGACTGAGGGAGAAGCAGTGCAGCTGCTGACAAAATATTTTGGTTGTCAGCAGCCGTGCAAGCGCTCTCAGAGCTGTAGGATCATCCCTGGCAGAAGATCTCAGCTCCCTGCGGCAGAACTGACGCAACCCCAGCCCCTGAGCCGTGTTTTGTGCACCGGGCCCTTGTCAGTTGTCACGACTTCCCACATGAATGATGAGCTGGAAGGTAATCCAAACAATTAAAAACCAAGAACAGAAATAAAACCACGCCAACACCACATGCCAAAGCTTGGCTCCCCTTTTCCTGCGGAGCGTGTAGCCAGGCCATGGCTCATCTCATCTGTCAGCACCCCGACCGGGAGGCAGTTGTCCAGGCTGCCCTGTCACTCCAGGAGAGGCTGACACCTCCAACCAGGCATCTGAAGCTGGCTTGGCTATGCCCTGGAGGCGCCTCTCTTTCTGCATCAGCTATAAAAGAAACTTGTGTGCAGCTCAGATTTAAGCATTTGGCTTTTAGGTGACCAAAGTTCGGTGAAATGAATCTTCCATGAGCTGCTTAGGAGAGACCAGCTGACAAAGTCTCTTGTTAGAGCTCGGATGCAATATTCATAAATACACGTCATCCTATCCGTGCAGTTGATAGAAGGTACATCTAATGGCTTAGAGAAAGCTTTAGGCAGGTCTTATTCTAAATAGTTCACATCTTCTTCAGTAATTTTGGTCCCAAGGATAGAAATGAGCTGTATTCCAGAGAAACCACGACCATTAAAGAGAAAAGCTGACTTCCTGATAGAGACCTTCAACTTAATCTAACCAGGTGATAAGGTTCAACAAGGCCAAGTGCCAGGTCCTACACCTGGGTTGGGGCAATCCTCAGTATTAATACAGGATGGGGGATGATGTGATTGAGAGGAGAAGAACTTGGGGTGCTAACTGATGAAAAGCTGGACACGAGCTGGCAATGTGTGTGTGCAGCCCAGAAGACCAACCATGTCCTGGGTTGCATCTAAAGCAGTGTGGCCAGCAGGGTCAGGGAGGGGATTCTGCCTCTTGTGAGACCCCACGTGGAGTTCTGTGTCCAGTTCTGGAATCCCCAACTGAAGAAGGATAGGGAACTGTTGGAGCAGGTCCAGAGGAGGCGATGAAGATGAGCAAAGGGCTGAAGCACCTCTGCTATGAGGACAGGCTGAGAGAGTTGGGGTTGTTCAGCCTGGAGAAGGGTACAGGGAGACCTTAGATCAGTCTTCCAGTACCTGAACGGACTACAGGAAAGATGGGGAGGGACTTTTTAAAAGGGCCTGGAGTAATAGGACAGGGAGAATGGCTTTAAATTTGAAGGGGGGAGATTTAGATTAGACATTGGGAAGAACTTCTTCATAATGAGGATGGTGAGACAATGGCACAGGTTATCCAGGGAGGCTGTGGCTGCCCCATCCCTGCAGGTGTTCAAGGCCAGGTTGGACGGGGCCTTCAGCACCCTGATCCAGTGGGAGGTGTCCCTGCTCAGGGCAGGGGGGTTGGAACTGGATGGGCTTTAAGGTCCCTTCCAATCCAAACCATTCTGTGATTCTATGATTCTACAATAAAGCACAAATAATACCACAAATAAACACTTAGGTATCTGGACCAGGTTCAAGAAGGAAAGAGAAAGGAAGTGAATGTTCTAGACAATAGCCATGCTTACAGGAAAGCACTGTCTCAGTGACTAGACGTGAAGATAAGGAGTCTTCACAATGGTTTTATGTCCCAAAGCAAAGGCCGCTGTCTCTGGGTGCTTAATGAACCGCTGACCCTTTTGGATTAACTTCACCTGGTGCTTTTTTAATTCCCACAAAACCAGAGTCTCCAAGTGAACTTCAAACTTTTTGAACATTTCCAGGCAGGGAGCAAAAGGCTCCAAGTTCAGCTGAAACTGGTCGTACTCTAAACATAACTGTTTCCAGTTACGAGTGGCCCCTGCCAGCCCCCTCCCCTGTCATCCCTATTTTAAACACTCTCAGGGGAGAGTGATCGGGACGGAGGAATTCCAAGTGCCCAGAAGCCATGGGAGCCAGCTCTGCTGCCCAGCAATGCCAGCCAAGAAAGACTGCATCGGTTCAAATCCAGACAACTATTTTCAGTTCTGGTGGGAACCAAGTATGATCCAATAAATATTACAAGTTACCACAAGAGAACACGCAGGAAAACATACATTTTGGTACTGACAGGCACAAGCCTTTCTCTTTATTAATTCTAAGCAGCTATGCAAACACTCTCTACAGAGAGTCATAGAATCATAAAATGGTTTGGGTTGGAAGGGACCTCAAAGCCCATCCAGTTCCACTCCCCCTGCCGTGGGCAGGGACACCTCCCACCAGACAAGGCTGCTCAAGACCCCATCCAACCTGGCCTTGAACACCTCCAGGGAGGGGACATCCACAGCCTCCCTGGGCAACCTGTGCCAGGGCCTCCCCACCCTCACTGTGAAGAATTTCTTCCCAATGTCTAATCTAAATTTGCCTCCTTCCAATTTAAAGCCGCTCCCTCTCATTCTGTCACTCCAGGCCCCTGGAAAAAGTCCCTCCCCAGATTTCCTGGAGCCCCATTCGGTACTGGAGGCTGCTAAGGTCTCCCTAGAGCCTGCTCTTCTCCAGGCTGAACAACCCCAACTCTCCCAGCCTGTCCTCACAGCAGAGGTGCTCCAGCCCTCGGGTCATCTTTGTGGTCTCCTCTGGACCCACTCCAACAGTTCCATATCCTTCTTATGTTGGGGATTCCAGAACTGGACAGAAGACTCCAGGTGGTGTCTCATGAGAGCAGAGCAGAGGGGCAGAATCCCCTCCCTGGCCCTGCTGCTTTGGATGCAACCCAGGACACAGTTGGTTTCTGGGCTCTGAGCGCATGTTGCCGGCTCATGTCGAGCTTCTCATCAATCAGCATCCCAAGTTCTTCTCCTCAGCACTGCTCCCGATCACATCATCCCCCATCCTGTATTGATATCGGGGCCTGCCCTGACCCAGATTTAGGACTTTGCACTCTTTAGCGGGATGATCTTCTTTTTTGATGCAAACTGAGGCTGCAGCCCCCTTAGGAATGCAGCTATGGGGCTCGAGGGGATGGAACAGCAGCCTGGCGTGGTGTAAGAAGCTCCCACTGACCAGCAGAAGCATCCTCAGAGTCCACAGCCAACCCTGCAACCCACAGCAGACACGTGGTTGTCTGAGCAAGAGTTTAGTCAGGCTTGGGCTCCTGGAAAGACCATCACCTCCTGCTGAGACTGAACGTCTGCATGTAAAAGGTTATTGAAGAACAGCTGAAACGCTGTTTGTTTGCTTTTGTTATTATACAGGACTCTACTACAGCTCAAGGCTCTCAAAACTGGAGGAGGTGGGGGGGTTGTAGCAGCCCACGGGTGTATTTAAAGGAAGCCACCTTGCCCTTTGCTGTAGCACCAGACTCCTCAGCACTCGGATAATGTGGTTGTAATTACTTGTGATTCACAACAAAACAAACCAAGCCACGGGAGGGCTTCGGCTGGAATTAAGCTAAGCCAGCATTTTTCCTACTGCTCAGGGCAGTTCTGGAGAAGCCATAAAACAGCTTGGCTGGGGTGGGGGCAAGCCACATCCCTTTTCCTGCATGTTTTGGTGGAGGAAGGGCTTTCCCAGCCACGGCCCCACCCTGGAGCACCCCAGATAAACAACTGACCTGCAGGACTCCTTGCCCAAAGCTGCCCTGGATGCAAGGTCCACATGGGATCAAGACGAGACTAGACAAAGCCTTGCAAGAGATTTACTGGGGGCTGCTACGCAGACAACTTGAAAACTGGAGGAGACTGAGATGGTGGAGGAAAGGGAGCACCATAAATAGCATTCTTGCCCAAACCACTGTTGGAAACTGCACATTGGGTCAGAAGGACCCTTGTTCTGAACCAGGAGGAAAGTTCTCCTTCTCCTCCTCCTCTTTGCCAGGGCTATAAAAAGATGCCCTGCATTGCTTTGCAGGCTGAAGGAGATTAGCACTTATCCCCTGCAGGAATCCAGAAACCGGGACAGGGTTAGATTTGGGCAGAGCAAGCCAGCAGAAGCAGTCTAGGAACAATGGATAAAGAAATTAAGCTGTAGGAAAACCAGAAAAGTAGACAAGAGAAAAAAATAATCAGAAGATAGCAAGGAGTAAAGAGCTGGGCAGGAAATGGCTGCTGGGTGGAGCTGTGTAATGTAATGTCTATACAATTTATGGGTAAGATCGGAAGAGAAACAGGGCTTTGTGGGTGGGTGGTAAGGGAGCACCGAGTGACTTCATATTTTAAATATTTAAACATTATGAGGACTCGAAGGTGTACTTTGCTCTTACAAAAGAGATTGTTTAATGCTTTTACTTTCTGAAAGCACAGTCCCTTTCTTTCTTTTCTTACTTAATGTTAAAAAAGTAAACACATTTAGTGCTGATATCCCAGGCAGCTCTGCAAGCCAGTAACAAATCGACCTGGGCTAAGTTGACACAGGCCAGGAACCACGCCAGGAGGGCTCGTTTTCTTAAACAGGGTTTGCACTGTTCTATTAAATTAATTTAAGGCACTTTTAACTCGTGCACCTCTGTGCTCAGGCAAGAGAACTGTTCCCTTTCACTGTGACTGCCTTTCTTCACACTGTTTTAACTACATGTTTTCCCCTGAGTTTGGAGGCTGCCGGTTCCTCAATGGGTTCCTTTTTCAGGCAGCATTTTCAGCCTTGACCTTTCTCTGAGAGCTTCAGTGTTGGGTCATAGAATCAAAGAATCATCTGGTTGGAAAAGACCTCTGAGATCGAGACCAATCTTACCTGTCTACTGTCCACATACTAAACTCTGTCGCTGAGCACGTCATCTACCCATCTTTTAAACACTTCCAGGGATGGGGACTCCACCACCTCCCTGGGCAGCCTTTGCCAGGGCTTGAGAACCATTTTCATGAAGAAATTTTTCCTGTTGTCTGATCTGAACCTCCCCAGTGCAACTTGAGGTCATTTCCTCTCATCTTATCACCTGTCACTTGAGAGAAGAAACCAACACCTGCCTCGCTACAACATCCTATCATGGAATTGTAGACAATGATGAGGTGTCTTCTCAGCCTCTTTCTTCTCTAAGTTAGTCCCAACTTTAGTCCCAGCTAAAGTTTGTCCAAATGGTTGGTACCTGTGTCTGACCCAAGCTTGCAATCATAGAGCTCCAACACAAACACACAGCAGTGTTTCTCAGCCCTCTCTGCCTCCAGGACTTATCAGGATGCTTCTTGCCGAGACCTGAGACCCTGGTGGGACAGCATTAAATGAGTATCACCTCTCAGGTGACTTGCTTCATGTCCTAGATGACAATTTCTAGTTTGAGATGCCTTCTATTCTCCTCATCAAGCCAATCTAGCTCAGTTTGCACATGGATGGTGGTGAAGATCAGGGCAGAAGCCAAATTCTCTTTATGGCATGACGGCCTTGGATGTTGTTTGGCTCTTATCTGACCACAGAGGTTTGAGAAGCAGTAGCAGATAAGGAACAGAGTAAAGAAAGGCCTGCAAGGCCAGGGGAGAAGAGCTTGAAACTCAGACAAAACAACAGAGATGAAGCATTAAGAAACTGGAAAAAATGTAGGTACTGCAGCTGACAGGGAACTGCTACCTCCAGGGATAATTTTAGGGAGACTGGCAGGGAAAGGCAGCTTCTTGGGGGCCAAGGAAGACAAATGAGCAAGCATGACAAGAAATGGAGGAGAGTTCAGACACATGTCTCTAATCTCTTTCCACAGGAGAAAGATAAATACACCTGAAGTCTGTTTTCAAGTTTTAAACAGAGAGTTATAATGAAGTTTTATTAAAAGTTTTATAGCCGTTTCCAGATATTACAACAAACAAACCACCCACACAAAATAAACCCCAGTGCAAGGGGAAAACAGCACCTCTCTAGAAAGAATGTACAGGCTTTAAAGAAAGTCTGCTAGACATGCAGGAAACCCGTTATTAAAATTCACTCGGCTCACGCAGTGGTTATTCGTGTTCAAGGGAACATTCTTGGACAGTTAGTACTGTCTGTTCTGAAGATTATCCCGAAGCAATTCTTTACACAATGAAAGTAGATTTCTGTTTCTGAACAATCTCAGATCTGCCCCCTCATGTGAACAAGTTAGGACTGCAACAGTGACTACAAATCACAGTGGGCTTGATGCATAGAGATCATAGAATCGTTTGGTTGGAAAAGACCTTTGAGATCATTGAGCCCAACTATACCTGTCCACTACTAAACCAGATCCCTGAGCACCTCATCTACCCATCTTTTAAATCCCTCCGGGGATGGTGACTTCACCACCTCCCTGGGCAGCATCTTCCAATGCTTCACCGCTCTCTCAGTAAAGACATTTTTCCTGATATCTAATCCAAACCTCCCCTGGTGCAACTTGAGGTCATTTCCTCTCATCCTATCACTTGTTACTTGGGAGAAGAGGCCAACACCCACTTTGCTACAGCCTCCTTTCAGGGAGTTGTAGACAGCTCTGTCTACAGAGAGTTGTCTCTGCTCAGCCTCCTCTTCCCTAGGCTAAACAACCCCAGTTCCCTCAGCCACTCCTCATAAGGCCTGTTCTCCAGCCTCCTCATCATCTTCACTGCTCTTCTCTGGACATGCTCCAGTGCCTCAAATCAAAATGAATGTTAGAAAGCGAGTGGGAGTTGCACTACTCGGCTGAAATAACAAGCAGCAACACAAAACATTACATATGTAAACCTGGTTCAGAAAACACAGCTTGATACAAGGATAAGGACTCAACCCTTCACCTACTACGGAGAACACCTTCTTTCCAATTGTTGATAAAGTGCAAGTTAAAACACCAGCTCATTTTACTGATTTAAACCACTTTAAGGGAGGGGACACGACACTGGCAGCAGCCTTCTAGGTGGGCGAGCCAGAGGCCGGGCTGTGCTGTGGTTAATAGACCAAAGTCAGCACTTCTGTGTTGGCTTCAATTGGTCCTTAACTGCTGAATTTCCAAGCTGCCCTCTCTGTAAAGCAGTTATAACAAACCCAGCTGCTCTGGCCTGCTGCTGTGTAAGGGATGGTCTCTTCTCCCAAGTAAGGAGTGATGGGACGAGAGGAAATGGCCTCAAGTTGCACCAGGGGATGTTCAGATTAGACATCAGGAAAAATGTCTTTACTGAGACAGTGGTGAAGCATTGGAAGATGCTGCCCAGGGAGGTGGTGAAGTCACCATCCCCGGAGGGATTTAAAAGATGGGTAGATGAGGTGCTCAGAGATCTGGTTTAGTAGTGGACAGGTATAGTTGGGCTCAATGATCTCAAAGGTCTTTTCCAACCAAACGATTCTATGGGCCACTAATTTGTTAATGCCTTCTAGTGCTCTGGGTGAGATTTTCCAGCCAGTTTAAGGGACCCATGAACACAACTGCCATTAAAAAAGCCACTTGTGGGAATGAAACCACTTAGGTTCACTGGGAAACCTTGCATCCAGAGATTTAGACAAGCCAAGCACTGTAACCGATTCTTCCCACCAAGCAAGATATGGAAGCAGCTGCAAACAAAGTGTTGAGACCTTTACGTGTGCGGGGGAGGGAAAACAGCTTAATTGTAACTTTATGCAACAAGCTTTTGTGGTTTCTCTGATGCTGAAGTCTGGGTTCTCACAAATGAGCCTGGAACCACCCAGACAGCTTTGCAGAGAGCTTTTAAGTGAAGATGCAGGTGATGAATGCCAGCAGCCCTGCTGTGCTTCTCCTCCCGCCCACCCACCTGCTGAGAGCCCAGGGCACCCAGGACCCGTTCATGCACTTCAGTTCCCTGCTTGCTTTTCTTCCTCCAAAGTCACCTTGGAGCTGATAGAGTTAAATGTCATGGAAGAACATTAATTCAGAGCAGAAAAGGGAAAAAGTCATCCTGTAGAGTTCAAATAATTAATTACTTCATCCTGGGTGAGAAAGCCCAAACCATTTGACTCAATAAAATGGAATTAAACCTAAATGTAGCCTAACTTGTCAATTTATTGTAAATAATCATCTCAAAGCAGGAGTGAAAGGAGGAAAAGGTCCTTTTCCCAATCCAGTGGTGACACCTAGAGGGAGAGGGTTTTATTGCTGCCTTGGCAGCTCGTAAAGGGACCTAAAAAGAAATAACAAAGCTCTGCTTGAGCCTGCATTATTGGCGGCTCTGGACTTCCCCGTGTATCTCCAGCACAGGAGGACACAGTGAGAAGAAAACGTCTGGTGGTAGCAGTGCTCCAAAAAGACATGAGGAAAAGATAGAGGAGAACAGGGAGAAGTCTGAGACTTTTCCAAACGGTGCTGGAAGGTCTCTGCTTTCACAAGAGCTCCTGCTGCACGGACACATCACACGCTGTAGGAAAAGCAAAGCATTTTGCTTAGCAGCATCAGCAGGATGCAAATCCTGCTCAGCCACCTCTGGGATCACTGCCCAGGATCCCAACAGCAGGTAAAGCCCATTCATGCCTTCCCTAACAGACCTTCCCCTCCATTTCCCAGACTCAAGGAGTCAATCTCCACATGCATTTTTTAAACCTTTCTCTCTCAACTTTGCACTTTGTGAACTGTTACACCTCAACCATGCAGGTGGGGAGAAAAAAAGACATCAGAGACTCCAAGCACAAGCCAGGCCCATTGGAAACCAGGCTGCTCTGTGGGACTGCTTGCTGAAACACGCAGGAAACTTGAGCCAAGATTGTTGCTACTCCTCCACATAAGGTGGGGCCCACCTGGATTTGCAATTCTAACTACGTTATTGGCTTTATGCCTTCTTTTTGTTGTTCAAGTCTGCATTTTCTTTGGCTTCACCAAAATAAAGAGCAAGAATAAAAGTCAGCAAGGAGCCATCCAAGCGGAGCAGGATGGATCAGATTTCACTTTACTCCACTTCCTCAGGGTGTAAATGCTGTTTTTGGAGAACCTGTTGGCAAGCATGGGGTCCTGCTTGAGGAAGAAAGATTCCCTTGTCCACCTGGGATTCATCCAAACACCTGAAATAATCTATGCCTTTTTCCTCCCTGTTAAAGACCACTGGGAGGGCCTCCATCGTCGCTTTAATTTCTAGGAAGACTTCCAAGTAGTCCTAAATAAAATTGCCTAGGGAGTGCAGGGCACTGGGAAGTCAAGGTATGTGATCACACCTGCCCTCCTGACCACTGGAAGGTTTGGTCAGATAATTGCTCCCAATTATGTCAGCACGATTAATAAGGTACTTCCCCTCTCACCAGGTCTGTGGCAGCACGGAGTTAGATTTGCTGGCAATCTGTAAGTCGAGGTGTGGAGAAACCCAAGCCTTATTTACATTTCTCACAGCAAAGGGATGAGGAACCCCAGCTGAAACAACAAAGCTGCAAGTTTTACACAGTTGAAGCACAAGGTATAGATTTAGGCACGTGAATACGACACGGAACCACAGCTGCTTTCCAGGGACTGCTGACATTTGCCTTGTGGAGTAGAAAAGCTGGGGAGATGTGCAGCTTGGAAGACAAACTTAATGACAGCTAAAAATCCTATTTGGAAGCAAATCACCAACATTCACCTGCCATTTTCTCCAGCTAGAAGTGTGACATGGTTTTGTTTGGAAGATGAATCCAATTTCTAAGCTGACGACTGCAGCTTTTGTGTTTGTCAGGAGGTGACAAAGTTGAACAGGACACTGGCTGTGAACACGTGCATGAAGTGAAGCAGTGCGTGCCCACTGTGGATGGATGCTCCCACTGCATTTACCGAAAGCCCAGCTCTCCATGGGGACTCTACAGCATGAAGTACTTTTCCTCATGGAATGCAGAGAAGAAATCTCTCAGCCATAGCCAGCCCAGGCGATGTTACCAGCTCTGTGGAAGACAGCACATCTGCCAACTCACAGCAGGACCTGGTCTTGCAAGACAAAACTCCTTTTGGGAAGAGCTTGGGTGATGCTAATTGTTTGCAAGCTGAACTGAAGTTGGATGATCTACTCAGAGTCTCTTTCAGGATCCAGTGGATGCATTTTGCCCACAGGAAAGGTGGGGAGGGGGGCTCTTTATCAGGGATTGCAGGGACAGATTGAAGGGGAATGGTTTTAAACTGAATGAGGGGAGATTGTGATGAGATCTCAGGAAGAAATAATTTCCTGTGAGGGTGGTGAGGCCCTGGCATAGGTTGCCCAGGGAAGTTGTGGCTGCCCCATCCCTTGTTAAGGGCCAGGTTGGATGGGGCTTCATCAACCTGATCCAGTGGGATCAGCAGGGAGGTTGCAACTGGATGACCTTTAAAGGTCCCTTCCAATCAAAATCATTCTTTTAAGTTGCCATCACTATTTGATTTTGTCATTTGCAAATCCTTTGTCGTTGGGCTTTTCAGCAATGCCTTTCTTCTAAGCACTGCCAAGATTGAAATGCAATGAGCAGATGGAAGTATGGCCTCACCAAAACAGATGGTGTAATTCCTGGTAAATTCACTGATTCTGCCTTAGTATTCCAGGATTTTACCCTAGGATGCTTTGTACAATGGATTAATTCCAAGTGCTAGTCAATTTGACAGCCATGGAAACTTCTCATCTCAGCTGGACTTGCAGGATTTCCTCTCTGGATCCTGGAAAAACTATATCCCTACTATTAAAGTTTGTTTTAGAATCATAGAATCATCCGGTTGGAAAAGAACTGTGAGATCATCAAATCCAACCATACCTGTCACCTTACTAAACCATGTCCCTGAGAAACTCACCTACCTGTCTTCTAAAGACCTCCAGGGATGGGGACTCAACCTCCTCCCTGGGCAGCCTCTGCCAGGGCCTGAGAACCCTTCTGGTCAAGAAATTTTTCTTGAGGTCTAATCTGAACCTCCCCTGGTGCAACTTGAGGCCATTTCCCCTCCTCCTACCATCTGTCACTTGCGAGAAGAGACCAACACTCACCTCGCTACAACCTCCTTTCAGGGAGTTGTAGACAGTGATGAGGTCTCCTCCCCTCAGCCTCCTCTTCCCCAGGCTAAGCAACCCCAGGTCCCTCAGCTGTTTCTCTTAAGATTTGTTCTCCAGCCCCTTCCCCAGCTCCGTTCCCTTTCTCTGGACACACTCCAGCTCCTCAGTGTCCTTCTTGTACTGAGGGGCCCAAAGCTGAACCCAGGATTCGAGGTGTGGCCTCACCAGGGGCACAATCTCCTCCCTGGTCCTGCTGCCCACACTGTTTCTGATACAGGCCAAGATGCCATTGGCCCTCTTGGCCACCTCGGCCACTGATGGCTCATGTTCAGATGCTGTCAACCAACATCCCAAGGTCTTTTTCCTCCAGGCAGCTTTCCAGCCACTCTTTCCCAAGCCTATAACACTGCATGTAACGCTGCTCTGCTGTTAGTTGGCTGAAGCTGCTTGTTGCCACTGCTCTCTATTTTTATCCTTTCCCTCTTTCTCTTCCTTTTCTGTCAGATCTGCCAGTATACTTTTTACTTAAATTTCTGCATCAGCTTTAAATCTGCTCTCATCATTGGTTTTGCTCTGGAGAATCAGCAGGAAGCACTGGGTTTCTGGTGAGCATCAAGCCACCACAGAAATGAAACTTGAAGGAGAGTTTTGAAATGCCTGAGAGAGGAAGGCAGTGATAAGGCAGCCCTGACAATAATATGTGGAAGGAAGAACTCTTCCCAGAAAGGAATGTGATAGTGAGAGACGAACAAACACTGGGAAGCAACAGTGTGAAAGAAACAAAGTGATTATACGAAAGTTTCCCTAAAAAATTATTTATAAGGGAATAGGAAACAGCTGGCGATGATCCTGAGGCTGCTGAGGTAAAGCAGTCAGTGAGGATGGAAAAGCCTCCCCCCCCACCACCGTGTAAATCAGTCTCAGACAGCTTTTAAGCTCTATATGGATAATTCCCAGGGCTGGTAATGGAATTTGAGTACTTGCATTCCTTTATACCAGCAATATTTGGCTGCTTTCTGAAAGCAAAGCAATGCAAACATTCAAAACTCACTAAATGCTTATTTAAATTTCAAAATTGTGGTCAGGAGTAATGAGTATTCATGTTTGCATTGGAGCTGTTGTTGGAGATGGTGCCCCTTGTATAAAGGGGGTTTCTATTTAGTGGGGTGTCCGTAACAGTGGAGCTGGCGCCCTGATGCCTTTTACTGCTGCAAGTGAAGGGCCTTCTGGAAACTGAAATGTAAGTGAATCCCAGAATTACTTCATCTGCTAATCAGGACCAGCAGCTGACTATAAATATGAAATACTCCAGATTAGGAAAATTATAGAATCATGAAATGGTTTGGAAGAGACTTCTAAAGATCATCCAGTTACAACCTCCTGCCATGAGCAGGGACACCTCCCACTGGACCAGGTTGCTCAAAAGCCCCATCCAACCTGGCCTCGGACAGGTTGTCCAGGTTGGGACACCTACAGGATGGGGCAGCCACAGCCTCCCTGGACAACCTGTGACAGGGCCTCCCCACCCTCAAAAACATTTCTTCCCAAGATCTCATCTCAATCTCCTCTCTTTCAGCTTAAAACCATTCCCCCTTGTCCTATCCCTGCAATCCCTGATCAAGAGCCCCTCTCCACCTTTCCTTTAGCCCCTATTTAGGAATCCTTCATTCATAAAATTACATTAATCAGTTTTGAAATGAGCACTTGTTCATTATCTAGAAAGTTTTACACACTACCTGTTGCCACAAGACATCCACATTGAAATGCTCTAAAGCACTTTAAATACATGTCAATCTAGACAACTGCTTAGCATATTCACATGTCCCAGATTAGGCAAAGACTGAGTGAACCTTTCTTTTCAGGTAACAGAAGTTTAGAATACTCAGGATAAACTGTAGGTAAAAGAGATCTTGATAAAACATCCTCCCTAATATTTTAATAAATACAATAAAATAAAACAACCCTAAATATTTTCATAAAATAAATTCAAGAGAAACTTCACCCTCCTGAATACATGAGGAAGGCCAAGATGTATTTTGCATTTCTCTTGTGCCGTTGTATTAAAAGAAACTGCTTCTGTGAGGTGGAAAAGGAAAGCAGCTTGGTAGATTTATTATAACACTTCCTAAAAGCTGAAGGGGACTTCGGAGCAGGACATCTATTCTGACACATCTGAAAAATGACCTAAGGCATTTGCTCACATCCTTCCGCGTGTAAATGGTTCCCAAAAAAACAAGTCTAGAGGAAGAAAAAACATTTTCCAATCCTAACAGGTTAGGTTTTACTTGGCATAAAGACAAAGAGCTGCCCAGAAACTGAAACCAAAAAAAAATTAAGCAAAAGCTTCCCAGCACAACAGAAACCGAAAGCTTTGACATATGCTGAGGTCAAATGTGGCTGCTGAGCATTTGCTCAGCAAGAATAAGAACAACATGGATATTTAAAGTGCACAGCTCTGGCATTTGGAAAGCTTGACCCAATAGTGGAAGATGAAGACGCCCCACAAATCATCTGTGGTGAAAGAGCACAGATACATTAGACATGCAAATGCCTCTTCCTCAGCCTGTGCAAGCTTCTCCTCCTTCCCCTTTATTTTATCCTTTTGTTTCACAGAGATCATAGTATGGTTTGGGGTGGAAGACACCTTAAAAATCATCCAGTTCCAACCCCTCTGCCATGCACAGGGACACCTCCCACTAGACCAGGCTCCTCGAGGCCCCATCCAACCTGGCCTTAAACACCCCCCAGAGAGGAGGCATCCACAGCTTCCCTGGGCAACCTGTGCCAGGGCCCCACCACTCTCATCGTGAAGAATTTCTTCCAAACGTCTAATCTCAATCTCCTTTCTAATTTAAAGCCATTCCCCCTTGCCCTATCACTCCAGGCCCTTGTAGAAAGTCCCTCCCCAGCTTTCTCATAGGCCCCCTTCAGGTATTGGAAGGCCACTTATGAGGACAGATCCTTAGACTGTCTCTCACTTGCATGATATCTGTAAAATGATTCTCCTTATTTGGAGTCAGCTACTCACAAGTAAAGAATGGGGAAGAGGGAGGTCTTCTCCTCACTGCACCAAACCACCTCATTGCTGTGGGCTCACACCACCTGTTGCTTGATACCTTGGTCAGAAGCAACGCCAGTCAGAAGAGACAGGTTTACGAACATCCCTTATTGCAGAAAGGCTCCTTCTTATCATCAAGAGACCACATTAACAGGAGGAATGTTATTCTTATCTTTTGACTCACAGCACTGAGGTTAGCTGGGCTCGGCAGTAAAACCCTGCCTCTATCCACTGCAAGTTACTTATCTGAAAGGAGCATTCTGCAAGGCATCTGTGATGAACTTGCCCTGAAAATATTAATTGAAGCAGTAATAGCTAGGCTTAAGCAACTAGATGTTGAGGATAATGACTTGTCAGTGAAGATAATTATTTGGTAAGTGTAGCATGACTTCTGTTTTACAAGACAATAACAACTATCATTAGCATTGAGTAATTAAGAGACATCAACATTCACATAGAGGAGTGTTGAGTGCTGAAAGGTTTTAATTTGTTTTAATAACTGGCTGGTGGCATCTGCCATGTAGGTTGGGAAAGCAGCACTACCACAGTTTAAGAATAGCAAGTTCTGAATGATTTTACAGGTCTGTCTTTCTTCTTCCTGCCTTCCTCTCATGTTCCCTATTAGAAACTTCACTTCCAGCATCTCTAAGGACTGAGAAACACCAGGCTGCACAGGGAGCACAATGGGGTGGATGAATGTTCCAGAAGCATTACCAGCATTTCTAGAGATCCTTATCCAGAGGCCACTAAAAGTACAAGAAGCGTATAATCCCACTTGTTTTATTAATTCTGCCTGTATTTTAACACATCCTAACAAAAAAAAAAAACAGAACTATTTCCAGAGTTGTGCAGCTCACCAGACAGGGGAGCTCACACCTCCTTTGTCCCTCACAGAAAAACACCCAATAAAAGATATTTTCTCCATATCAGTAGTTCTTAAAAGGTGCCCAGTAAGTTACAGGCATCCAGTAAGGTCAGGATTTTGTTCCAGTTCGCTACAATATGGCCTCAAGTTGAGCTCGGGGAGGTTTAGATTGGATAT
The DNA here is from genome assembly GCA_033556795.1 of Tapera naevia. Classification (NCBI taxonomy): domain Eukaryota; kingdom Metazoa; phylum Chordata; class Aves; order Cuculiformes; family Neomorphidae; genus Tapera; species Tapera naevia. The sequence continues at coordinate 2,243,534 of JAUMJJ010000135.1, read as the reverse complement.
TAGGTAAAATTTCTTCACAGGAAGAGTGGTGAAGCATTGGAAGAGGCTGCGCAGGGCAGTGGTGGAGTCTGCATCCCTAGAGGAGGTCAAAAAATGTGTGGCTGTGGCACTGTGGGGCATGGTTTAGTAGGCACGGTGCTGCTGGGCTGACAGTTGGACTGGGTCATCTTAGAGGTCTTTTCCAACCCTACTGATTCTGCCATTCTAAGATGTACCTTGTGACAAGATTGCTGCTTTTGGAGTAAAGCTCTCTCAGCTTTAGGGATACTTTGGTCCTAAAACTCTAGTTACTGAAACACTGTGGAGTTCTTATGCAAAGGACAGCTAAGGAGAAGCACAAATAACAAAGTAAGCATGTGGGGTTTTAACCCTTCAAATCCAAACCCTTATTTGATTTGAACCAGCAGCGTGCCAGTAGGGAAGTGATTGTGCCCCAGACTTGGCTTTGGTGAGGTCACATGTTGAATCCTGGGTTCAGTTTTGGGCCCCTCAATCCAGGAAGGACATTGAGGGGCTGGAGTGCAGCCAGAGAAGGGGAATAAAGCTGGTGAAGGGTCTGGAGAACAAGTGGTGGCTGAGGGAACCAGGGTTGTTTAGCCTGGAGAAAAGGAGGATGTGGGGAGACCTCATCTATCTGCAGCTCCCTGAAAGGAGGTTGTAGCGTGGTAGTGTTTGTCTCTTCTCCCAAGTAAGAAGTGATAGGACAAGAGGAAATGGCCTCAAGTTGCACCAAGGGAGGTTTAAACTGGATATTAGGAAACATTACTTCACCAAAAGGGTTCTCAGGCACTGGCAGAGGCTGCCCAGGGAGGTAGCTGAGTGCCCATCCCTGGAGGTGTTTAAAAGATGGGTGGATGAGGTGCTCAGGGATCGGGTTTAGTAGTGGACAGGTACAGCTGGACTCAACAATCTCAAAGGTCTTTTCCAACCAAGGGATTCTATGATTTTTATGAACAATTGCCAAAGTATGACCATTCTCTTAGATTAAATCAGGCCAAACTATGGACATACAATTGAGGACACTATGGCTACAGCAGTGTTACCTGCCTCTGGTGAGCTGTTTGTTTGAGGCTCACAGAAGGACAATGGACTGAAGTGGCTGCACCTAAACCAACTGCACCTTGAACACATTCAGACCCAGACATTCACAGCCTGCTTTTGGAATAAAAACACATGGTAAGACAAGAACCTCTAGACATTTTCTGAAAGCTGCACTGTAGCTTCCAATTATGTTCAAGTGATGCATTTTAATAGGTACCTTCTTCACTGGAGTAAAACTTTCCATTTGTGCTAACTTTGATGTGATAATAGGAAGGAAAAGTGTGTGTTTGCACTCTTCATTACTATTTTAGCAGCCCAAGAAAATCTGATGGAGCACAGGCTTTAATCACAACTGAGATCAAGAGCAAACATTCATTTCAGAAAAGCCTTAATTAGGGAGAAGAAAGGAATGCAAGAGCCATCACCATCAAAAAGACTTGGCCCTCACATCAGAGTGTTGGATCACTGGCCAGAAACAACTGACTTTAAATAGTGTAAATGTGTGTTGTGAATAAATAAAAGCCAACTGAGGAGTTTACTGCAGATCGTGCAGAACAAGTGGGTGATCAGGGAAGATTTTATAAAGCTTTTATTTAATATGTAAACATACAATTCATAGAATCGTTAAGGTCTAAGATCATTAAGTCCAACCCCACAGTGCCTACTAAACTGTGTCCCAAAGCACCACATCTAAACGCTTTTTTAACCCCTCCAGAGATGGAGACTCCACCACTGCCCTGGGCAGCCTCTGCCAGTGCTTCACCACTCTTTCAGTAAAGAAATGTTTCTTGATATCCAATCTAAACCTCTCCTAGCACAATTTGAGGCCATTTCCTCTCGCTGTATCACTTGTTACCACTGACAGAGACCAGCACTCACCTACCTTTTAGAGTGTTGTAGACAGCGGTAGGGTCTCCCCTCAGCCTCCTTTTTCTCCAGAGTAAACAACCCATTTGCCTCAGCTGCTCCTCATGACACGTTCTCCAGCTTCATTCCCCTTCTCTAGACACACTCCAGTGCCTCAATGTCCTTCTTGTAGTGAGTGGCCCAAAACTGAACACAGGATTCGAGGTAAGGCCTCATCAACGTTGGGTAGAGGGGGAAGGATGACTCCCCTGCTCCTGCTGGAAACACCATGGCCGATCCAAGCCAGGATGTTGTTGGCCTCTGGGCCATCTGTGCACACTGCTGGCTCACATTCAGCTGTTGTCGACCAACACCCTCAAGTCCTTTTCTGCCAGGCCAAGGGAACCCAGACCCCATCTTTGGCAGCAGTTCTCAGTTGCACCAGCTGGGACAACACACAAAACCAGCCTCTCAGCTCTTCTCCAACAGCTGCTACTCTACCAGGCTCCTTTGTCAGTCTGATCTGTTGGTCACACCAGAAAGAGCTGTTTGTCCTTGCTTTCTCAAAACATGTTGCTGGTCAGCCTGCTTCAGACCACCTTTTGTTCAGGGACTTCCATAACACCACCCTTGCCAGCACAACTCAACAGCTGAACATCTTTTCCACCTAACACCCTAGTGTGACCTACATAAAAGCACTCGTTTCATTTAATCCCACCATACAAAGTCAGCCAGTTAATTGGGATTAATTCCATCTGAATAACTACTAAGAAGTGACAGTTGCAATTCAAATATTTACAAGTACATGAATCAGTTGGATCAATTGTGAGTCTCATCTCTTCCCACTGCAGAGAACGTGTCTCAGAGTGACACCTCACTGTCTCTCATTCAGAACTGTGCTGTCTTTACAAGGTCTGGGAGCCCAGGTGCTGAATAAGTTCCAATAGATCACAGATCAGGCATAACACTGCATATGAGTCACAGGATTGTGGTTGAAAAGATCTGTTGCTCTGTACTACTGAAGATCCAGACACTCAAGAAGGGGAGTGTGAGGTAGAGCTTTAATTAGATATGACTTGACAGCCTATCTCTATCCTCAGCAGCTCAGCACAGCAGGACACCAGCCCCACACAATCACCTCTGGGTGCTTCTGCAATATGAAAGCTACAGAATGTTTCCAAATATCAGAGAGAACAGTCAACTTTTGGCAAAGATGAGCAAATTCTGCGAGCTCCAGTCTTGCCTGGAGTTGGAAGGTACCTGTCACTTCCCAGCAGGGTGCTGGACCATCCCAGCTGCAGGGAGCTCCTCCAGAGCCTCCACACTGGCTCTTGCAGCTTGGCAACAGATGCGTGCAAGATACGAGCTGGGGTTGGACAGCGTGGCTGGGGCAAGAGAGGACTCACTGCTTATTTACTTGTGTTATCTCCAGATAGATAACATCTCCTGAGCTGTCAGCTTCACCTCAATTCACCTCAAGACTAAATAAACTATGAAGCTGAGAACAAGATTACAGAGCAAATGAACCCCAAAACAAAATTTATTTATCTGCCCCAGAAGGTTACCTGCAATTTATTTGTCATTTTCTGGCTGCAAAATCTGGAGGGTGACAAAGTTCAGAGAAACACTCACCAAGGAACCAATGATACTGCCTGATGCTGGGTCAGAAACTAGCTGGGAATTGGGTTCTTGATAAACCCATGAGCTGTGGCATAAAACATGAGCCAGCAATGTGCACTTGCAGCCCAGAAGGCCAACTGTGTCCAGGGCTGCATCCAAAGCAGCTTGGCCAGCAGGAGAGGAAGGGGATTCTGTCCCTCTGCTCTGCTCTCATGAGGTCCCACCTGGTGTCCCATGTCCAGTTCTGGAATCCCCAACTGAAGAAGGATTTTGAACTGTTGGAACAGGCCACAAAGATGACCCAAAGGCTGGAGGACCTCTGCTATGAGGACAGGCTGAGAGAGCTGGGGTTGTTCAGCCTGGAGAAAAGAAGGTTGAGGGGAGACCTTACAGTGGCCTTCCAGTACCTGAAGGGGCTCCAGGAAACCTGGGGAAGGATTTTTTACAAGGGCATGGAGCTATAGGATGAGGGGAAATGGCTTTAAATTGGAAGGGGGAAAGATTTAGATTAGACATTAGGAAGAAATTCTTCACGATGAGGGTGGTGAGGCCCTGGCACAGGTTACCCAGGGAGGTTGTGTTCAAGGCCAGGTTGGACAGGGTTTTGAGCACCGTGATCCAGTGGGAGGTGTCCCTACCCATGGCAGGGGGATTGGAACTGGATGGGTTTGAGGTCCCTTCCAACCCAAACCATTCCATGATTCTATGATTCCTTGTTCCCCTTTCAGTGTTACTCTTTGGGCACACTCTCTTCCTCTCTTTCCGCTCAACAGAGCAGTTACCTCATGTTTATACCTCAAACCTGATTTGCATTGTTGGGCAGAAGAAGCAGCGTTATTGTCAAGGGAGGAAAGGGATGAATGGGAAATTTCAAGGTGTTAAATCAGCCCCAGACCAGAGCTATCAGAGGAAACATTCACTGCTCATAACTGTGTGAAGTCACTGTCTCCAGCATGCTGTTGACTGTCTCCTCCCTTTTTAGACACAGCCCTGGGATTACACAGACAAGAAGCTGACTAGAAATACTCTGTGCCAACCACATCCCTTCACACCTCCCTGGCCACAGACCCCTCTTTTGGAAGGGTCAAGAATTCTCCAGCATCACAGAAGTGAAATTTGATGCTTCCTATGAAAGTTAAGCTAAAAGTTAAACTGAAACAGCAGATTTGAGACTAGTCAGGAATGCTAGAGCCGTGAGAATCTGAAGGGTACAAAAGCAAAGCAGGGTCTGCAAGAGGACACATCTAATAAAGGATATTACCTCGCCCTCAAACATTGCTGAATGTATTTAGTGCATCCACAGCCCCTCAATCAGAGGCCTCAGGTCTGCAACTGGAGCTCCCCTTCTGCCTGGACAGATATTTGACTAAAATCAGGTTGGTGGGCAGAGGACTCCTCCACCAGGGTCATGTTACAGGGCTGGAGACAAAGATTTCCATGCCTGTGTGCACAGTCTCAAGGTCAAAGCAAATTAACACAGGGAGTGAACTAATTTATTGTGTTTATGTTTAAATATATTTATGTTCTACTGCAAAAGCGCTTACTAAGAGAGTAGGGGCCTTGCTTAATGCTCCGGGTGACTCTGCTGGAGGCCCAACTGAATTCAAACCCCAGCTGGTGGGTTTTGTATTAAGAGCAGCCCCTTGCAGCAGGCTGTCTGCACAGACCACAGACAGTGCAAACGCTTGGAGTTTGCCACTTCCTCAACAACTGAGGGGATTAAATAATTTAAATTCTGTTATTAGTGGTTTGCGGCAAGATCACGGTTTGGGTTGGAAAAGATCTCAAAATCCATTTAGTTCCAACAACCTTGCCATAGGCAGGGACACCTCCCATTGGATCAGGGTGATCAAAGCCCCATCCAACCTGGCCTTGAACACCTCCAGGGATGAGGCAGCCACTATTTCCCTGGGACACCTGTGCCAGGGCCTCCCCACCCTCACAGGAAAACATTTCTTCCCAAGATCTCAGCTCAATCTCCCCTCTTTCAGATTAAAGCCGTTCCCTCTCATCCTATCCCTGCACTCCCCAGCTTTCCTGCAGGCTGGCTTTGCATTACAACAGCAGCAAACACAGAGCAAGCAGGTCAAATGATGCCAGTCAGGATCTGCAGGGCCCCATCTGGACACTGGGTTCAGCTTTGGGCATCCCAGTACAAGAAACATCCACAACAAGAGTGTGTTCAGCCAAGGGAAAACGAGATTGTGTTGGGGCTGGAGTACAGGAGGAATGGAAGAAACAGAGCAGGTTCACACAGCCTGGGAAGAGGAGGCAAAGGGAGCTTTAACTGCTGTCTACAGCCATCAAAATAGGAAAGACAGAGACAGGCCCTTCCTGGGCACACACGGCAGAACAGAAACAGTCACCGTGCAAAAAGCTGCAGCAATGAAAATTCCCGTTAGACAGAAGGAAAAATACTTCACCCCACAATGAATGTGGGTGAAACACAGGGATGGGAACCCAGAGGGGTAACGAAATCTCTGTCTGTGGAGGTTTCTGAACTTACTTGGCCAGGGCACTGAGCAACTTCACCAAAATTTGAAGTTGGCCTTTCTTTGAATGCGTGTCAGACTGGAGACCTCCCAGGAGTCCCTTCCAGATGAAGTTTTCCATTATTCGTCGAATCATGGAATGGTTTGGGTTGGAAGGGACCTTAAAGTTCATCCAGTTCCAATTCCCTACCATGGGCAGGGACACCTCCCATCGGACCAGGCTGTTCAAGGCCCCATCCAACCTGGCCCTGAACACCTCCAGGGATGGGGCAGCCACAGTTTCCCTGGGCAACCTGTGCCAGGGCCTCACCACCCTCATCCTGAAGAATTTCTTCCTGATGTCCAACCTACATCTCCCCACTTCCAATTCAAAGCCATTTCCCCTCATCCTACCACTCCAGGCACTTGTAAAAAGCCCCTCCCCAGCTTTGCTGAAGCCCCTTCAGGTACTGGAAGGCTGCTATGAGGTCCCCCCAAAGCCTTCTCTTCTCCAGGCTGAACAACCCAACTCCCTCAGCCTGTCCTCACAGCAGAGGTGCTCCAGTCTCTGGATGAAGTTTTATCACATAGGCATTATCTGCATAAACTTTCCCAGTTTCATCCCAGTTTCCTTGGGCCTCTGCACACAAAGACATCTCAAAGGAACACACAGCCATCCCAGAAACTGAGGCAATGTTTCATCACCGAATCACTGAAGCCTTCAATTATGCTACATTTTTCAAGTGTGGTAATTAAGGAGTTACAATTTGATCCTCAAGATGATATTGCAGCATATTTCTATGAAAATGTTTATATTTAAAGGTCCATAAAAATGTTCTGCCTCCCAGAACATAATGGTTACTAAAACCAGCTGTATGAAAACCAAGCTCATGGACTTTAAGTCACCAAATAAAGAACATCCACTCCAGCCTGTGGGGAATTTCACCAGGTTTCAAAACACAGGACTCTGAGTCACTCATTCTCGTGACACAAACGAAGCTGGAGGAAGAGCATGAGCATCTCTCACCACTCCAGACCATCCCAGGCTGAGATGTTAAGGGCTGCAAACCCCCATCGGGCACAAAGAACCAGGGCAGCAAGAAGACCACCTCAGGCTGAACCTCTGCCCAAATGCAGCATCTGGAGGTAGAAACTGGGCTGAGGTAAACAGAATCATAGAATTATTAGGGTTGGAAAGGAACTCTAAGATCATAGGGACCTTAATGATCATCCAGTTAGAACCGCCCTCCCACTATGAGCAGAGATAAAGATCATCAAGTCAAACTGTCAGCTAAACAGAGTCAAGTTTGCCAGAAATGGGTGGTTTCTACACCACCTGCATACTCGGAGAAGTAATTTCCTACCCCTGGGGGCAACAGAAAGCACAAGCCCCTGCTGACCAGTCTGGGTTTGTCTAGGTATCAGTCAGCAGGAAATGGGTCACCCAGAGGTCAGCTGCTGACGGGGCACCAGCTGCTTATAAACACATCCAGGTATCATTATCAGGGTCAAAACAGATAAGCTGATCTTCAGGTCAATCTAAGAAGGCACAGTTTCTTCTACTGGGTGGTCATTGGAAAGTCTCCCAAGGGCAACACACATTGAAATAGCAGCAATAGATGGCACACGTAGGGATTTGAAAAATCAGAGTAAAAGCCAGGCTGATGCACGCTGGAGCTGAGGTGGGTCTCCCCACGCCCAGGAGAGGGAGTTGAACCAGTGTCATGGCCTGCAGAAATCCTGGAGGATCAGGAAGTTTCTCCAGGGAATGAAAACAACCACCCCATTCCCCAATTATTCCCACCCCCCAAGGAGGAACAAAGATCCACTCCTCCTTCCCCCAAACTGATGTGGGCTGTATGCAACCCATCAGACACCCCTACAAGAGGTGAGCGAGGAGGGAAGGCTTTGCAGAGAAGCCTAGGGGCAGTTTGGCAGGCAGGGGAGGAGACAGGAGCAGATTACCCTCTCTTTTTGGGACAGGAACAGGTAGGGACACCGACTGTGACCTGAGGAACACCATTTCCCACCCTTACTGCACAGGATGGGGCATCGGTGGCCTCTTGAATAATTGCAGGATGCTTGGGAATCCCCTACACTCGCAGACACATTCATCTCATAAGCCAGAAGGGGAAGCCTGAGGGGTTATAGACACAGATAAAGGCATCCCCTGCAACCAGAGGGGGAAGGAAAGAAGTGTCTATCACATAAGGACTCCCTGCAAGAGAGGAATTCCCTTTTTTTGGGATAGAATGGGGGAGTTCCACAGAGCCAGAGGGAGGGAATTCCCAGGGTAAGATAGAGTGAGGGTTCCCCTGACAAGGCAGGAGGGCAGGGAATCCCTGTGGGCTGAGCCTTGAAAGGTGGGCATGCAGGATCCAGGGGAAGGGCTCGACCCCAGGGCTGGAGCTGTAGGTAGATGAGAGAGACTCCTACAGGGGGTAAAGGCTTTCCATGGAAGCCCAGAGGTAGTTTTGCAGGCAGGAGCACTTTACCTCCCTTTTTGGGACAATAATAGGCAGAGACATTGGTTGTGACCTCACCACCCTCAGAGGAAAACATTTCTTCCCAAGGTCTCATCTGAATCTCCTCTCTTTCAGCTTAAAAACATTCCCCGTTGTCCATTTCCTGCACACCCTGATCCAGAGCCCCTCCCCAGCTTTCCTGGAGCTCCTTTCAGTCCTGGGAGGCTGCTCTAAGGTCTCCCCAAAGCTTTCCCTTCTCCAGGAAGGGAGGAATGCCCCTTCTGGGATAGGAGGTGTCGGGGAGGGGTGGGTGGGGGTGGTTTCAGACAGAAGGAATTCCCAGGGTCCAGATGGGAGGGTGAAGGTTCCCTGACAAGGCAGAAGGGGGCTGGGAGTCGCTACAACTTGAAAAATCTGTGGCATGGCCAAAAAGAACTCTTTAGTGTAAACTTTTATATGCATAATGTTGGCTGAATAAATGGTGAACAAAAAAAACATCCTCTCCTGTCTTGATCATGGAATGGTTTGGGTTGGAAGGGACCTCAAAGCCCATCCAGTTCCAACCCCTCTGCCATGGGCAGGGACACCTCCCACTGGATCAGGGGGCTCCAAGCCCCATCCAACCTGGCCTTGAACACCTCCAGGGATGGGGCAGCCACAGCTTCCCTGGGCAGCCTGTGCCAGGGCCTCCCCACCCTCACAGGAGAACATTTCTTATTAAGATCTCATCTCAATCTCTTTCAGCTTCAAACCCTTCCCCTCATCCCTCCCTGATCAAGAGCCCCCCCACACCTTTCCTGGAGCCCCTTTCAGTCCTGGGAGGCTGCTCCAAGGTCTCCCCGGAGCCTTCTCTTCCCCATGAAGACAGGAAATCCCGTTCGGGATGGGGAGAAGCGGGGGGGGGGGGGTGTCCCACAAAGGCGGGGCTCCATCCCCCCGTGAGGGCGGGACGGCGGCTCCTACCGGCTGCAGGACGAGGGCGCCTCGGGGCCGCTGTCGGCTGGGGGGGAGCGGCTGGCTCGAGCCCCGGCGCTCGGCCTGCCCCGTCTCCGCCGGGCGGGTTTGTGTCCCGTAGGCTCGGCCTCCATGGGGACGGGGAGCGGCACCGGAAAATGGCGGCAGCGGAGGAGGAGGCGGCGAAGCGGCGGTTTGAAAATGGCGGCGGCGGCGGCAGCGGCCAATCAGGGCTGGGGGCGGGGCGTTGTTGCTAGGAGACCCGTCCCTTCCGCGTCGCTTCCGCCCGCATCGCAGCGCCCCCTGGCGGCGCGGCGGGGCGGGAGGACCCGGATGTGGCGATCATTGTACAGTGGGGTGGGGTGGGAGGGACCTCAAAGCCCATCCAGTTCCAACCCCCTGCCATGGGCAAGGACACCTCCCACTGGGTCAGGGGGCTCCAAGCCCCATCCAACCTGGCCTGGAACACCTCCAGGGATGGGGCAGCCACAGCTTCTCTGGGCAAGCTGTCGTTGGGATTTAACAACAGTGAAACCAAGCTGCCACAAACAGGGTATCCCTCGAAAAATCCCTCTTTGGAAGTCATCTGCACGTTTATGGATGAAGACGATGTTAGGAAAAAGTTATTCACTGAAAGGGTGATTGGCCATTGGAATGAGCACCCAGGGAGGGGGTGGAGTCACCAACCCTGGAGGTGTTTAAGGGGAGACTGGATGAGGCACTGAGTGCCATGGTTTAGATGATGGGTTGGTGTTGGTGTTAGGTTATAGGTTGGACTTGATGATCTCAGAGGTCCTTTCCAACCTTGTGATACTGTGATAAGTGAGGCCCAGCCATAAGGTTTGTAGAAGGTGCAAGGAGAATCATCGAGTATAGAATCATTGAACTACCTGAGTTGGAAGGGACCCAAAAGGATCATCAAATCCAACTCCTATCCCTACTTAGGACACTCCCAACATTCACACCATGTAACTGAGGGCATTGTCCAAATGCTTTTTAAATGCTGGCAGACTCAGTGCCTCCCTAGGAGTGAGAACAGAAGAGCTGAGTGACTTGGATTATCCCAACTAATTTTTTCCCAAAAGGAACCAATTCTTCACCGAGTGCAAGAATTTGAAATCCATCACTTGAGGCTTCCAGCTGCAACTTGGCAATTTTGGGTACCTCATAAGCATCACAGAAGAGCTCTGAAACATTCAATGAGCTGATGGTGTCACTTGGTGTTCCTGTTGTAGCTGTGAACCACATGTATTATCTAGCCTGATGGTTACCAACTACCTGGAGTTCAAGGGCAATTTCTAGGCTGTGTCATGTCTCTTATTTTCTAAGGTTTTCTTTTTTTCTAGATGAAAATATAAGACAGGGTGGGTTTTTTTTTTTTACATGGCTCTAAATACTGGTGGTGACACACGCCCTAATCATGTGCAATTTATGGCCTAAGGTTTTACAACACTATAAATGTCTAAGCTGCCTTGAATCCTCCAGATGACTGCTTTCGAATCAGTGGAAGTGTTTAAATGAGCAGCAGTGCCAAGTGTATAAAATTCTACAAAACATCTTGATGCTTTGAATCCCCAAAGAGATCGGTGTCAGTGAAGCGTGCTTTAATCCTTGCCTAATTAAGTCTGCTTGTTTGGGAACCACAAGTGCTTAATGCACGTGTTACTAATCCCCTACTTAAGCCAAAAAATCTTTCCAAACAGGAATAGTCCTAACAAGGCAGATGTTTAGGTCAATAGAGTCTCTACTGTTCCTTCCAGAGAGTGGGGAGGAGAAAGCCTGGCAGACAAAAGCCCTCCTTTGAGCAAAATCTTTTCTGGTCTCAAAGATGAAACACGGAGCAAAGCTCAAACTTAAAAGTTTCACCTGGAGCATCATGATCTTCCAAAAATGCAGTGAAAATGTTTTGCAACTCCTGACAGCACTTGTGAGTAGGTAGGTGCTGTGTCATGGAATCACAGAGTTGGAAGGGACCCACAGGGATCATCCAGTCCAACTCCGGTCCCTGCACAGGACAACTCCAACATTCACCCCGTGGGGCTGAGGGCCTTGGCCAAATGCTGCTGGAATATTGTCAGGCTGGGACTGCTTCCCTGGGGAGCTGTTCCAGTGCTCCACCACGCTCTGGGGAAGAACCTCTTCCTAATGTCCACCCTAACCCTCCCCTGGCACATCTTCTGCCATTCCCTTGAGTCCTGTCATTGGTCACCAGAGAGAAGAGCTCAGTGCCTGCTCCTCCTCCTGCCCTTGTGAGGAAAATGTAGACTGCAATGAGCCTTCTCTTCTCCAGACTGAACAGACCAAGGGACTTCAGCCTTTCCTTATATGTTTTCCCCTCCAGATCCTTCACCACCTTTGTGGCCTCCTCTGAACACTCTTCAATACCTTTATATTCTTTTTATACTGTGGCACCCAAAGCTGCCCACAATACTAAAGGTATGGATATAATATCAGGTGCTCAGTAGGATCCTGTTTCCTTTCCCACAGGAAAATGTGAATTTAGATGATGGCTCTGCACTGTGAGGAAGCTGCAAACAGCTCTGAGGTCCCCCCTCAGTCTTCTCCAGCTGAACAGACCAAGTGCCTTCAGCCGCTCCTCATATAATTTCTCCTCCAGACCCTTCCCCAGCTTTGTGACCTCCTCTGGACACTCTCCTGTACTTTGATGTCCTTTTTATCCTGTGGTGCCCAAAACTGCACCCAATCCTCGAGGTGGGGCCTCCCCAGTGCAGAGCAGAGCTGGACAATCCCCTCCCTGGCCCAGCTGTCGATGCTGGGCTTGATGCTCCTCAGGACATGGTTGTCTTTTTGGCTGCCAGGGCTCACTGTTGGCTCATGGTCAACAAGACTTTGACCAGAACCACCAGATCCCTTTCCTTAGGGCTGCTCTCCAACCTCTCCCTCCCCAGTCTGTCTGGACACCCAGAGTTGCTGTGTCCCAGGTGCAGAACCTGGCACTTGTCCTTGTTAAACTAGCATCAGTGGGATTCTTCACCACCATCTTACCAAGCTCCTGAGAGGCTGTGCTCTGTCAGTAATTCCAGTTAAGCACCACTCATCAGGTCTCAGTACTCATGAGGTCTCATCCTTACTTCTCTTGATGGGCAGTGGGCTGCTTGAATCCATCTTCAGCCTCAGACACTACCAGGGACAGGGCTATCAAGTCAGGATGAGGCCTGAAGCAAGGCAAAGCTTCTGTCTTAACCATCCCAAAGGAGGCTGGTTGTACCAACCAGCGTTGAGCTAAATGCCCTGACTTTGAGATCATGTCTTTATATAGCATCCTAAATCCACTTAGGGTTATTAAAACTCCAAACTCTGGTGAGCACATGAAGTGCAGGAGCAGCAGTTATCAGGGCTAAGCAGCTGGTGAGTCTCACGCGTAAGTCTGGGGAAGGAGGCACAGGGTGAGGTTGGCATGTCCAGCTGAGGACCCTTGCTCGTGTGCTGATTGACAGAGTCATATACCCATCCTGTGATGAGAAGCTGGGGATCCCCTTGGGCATGATGTCTTTGGTTTGATGGAAAGGATGTGTCTGGTTTGATGGGCACGATGTCTCTGGTTTGATGGGCACAGTGTCTCTAGTTTGATGGGCACAATATCTGTGGTTTGATGGGCAGGATGTCTCCAGTTTGATGGGCAGGATGTCTCTGGTTTAGTGGGCAGGATGTCTCTAGTTTGATGGGCACAATGACTCTGGTTTGATGGGCAAAATGTCTCTAGTTTGATGGGCAGGACGTCTCTGGTTTGATGGGCACAATGACTCTGGTTTGATGGGCACGATGTCTCTGGTTTGATAAGCACGGTGACTCTGATTTGATGGGCACAATATCTGTGGTTTGATGGGCAAAATGTCTCTACTTTGATGGGCAGGATGTCTCTGGTTTGATGGGCACAATGTCTCTGGTTTGATGGGCACGATGTCTCTGGTTTGATAAGCACGGTGACTCTGATTTGGTGGGCACAATATCTGTGGTTTGATGGGCAAAATGTCTCTTGTTTGGTGGGCAGGATGTCTCTGGTTTGATGGGCACAATGACTCTAGTTTGATGGGCAGGATGTCTCTGGTTTGGTGGGCAGGATGTCTCTGGATTGATGGGCACGATATCTCTGGATTGATAGGCACGATATCTCTGGATCGATGGGCACAATATCTCTGATTTGATGGGCACAATGTCTCTGGTTTGGTGGGCATGATATCTCTGGTTTGATGGGCACAATATCTCTGGTTTGATGGGCATGATATCTCTGGTTTGATGGGGACAATGTCTCTGGTTTGATGGGGACAATGTCTCTGGTTCTATAGGCACTGCCATACGGCAGATCGAGGGAGGAATGAGTAAGAAGCAGATCTCCTTAACACCAAGAAGGATTGTCTTGTGCAGCCTCTGGCTCCTCTGATGGTGGCTGTTGTTCCTGCCTCTCCACAGGGAATGGAAACTGTGAAAATGTTTCTTGCTTGGAGTATCTCAGTTTGCCTCTTTGGTGGTGCTGCCCAGGAGTTCTCCATGTCCATCTTCGCTGGACGGGGTGGTGTGCGGGTGGGCAGTGCAGTTCTGCCTCCAACATGGGGTCCAACCACAAGGCCCTGTTCCCATAACCAAGCAAACCAACAAGCTCTTCTGGGTCCTTCGTTAGTGATACAGGATTTGGGGAGCCGTTGTCCAGATCATCCACCCAGCTCCAGAGCCCACTGGCACTGGAGAGATGCCAAAAATAGGTGGAAATCTAATAAAGAGAATTACAAGAGAAATGAAAAGAATCCCTGAGCTGGACTGGTTTCTCAGCTTTCCTACAACATTTACACTGGGATGTAACCCACAATGAGCAATTCTTCCCTGCTCTGAGCTGTGGCCTAAGATTTGAGGTTGTCCTTTGTCCTTCACTGTTCAGCAGATACTGTGACTGCAGTGGATGTGAGTTTGAGGAGAGTTTTAGATAAGCCTCTGTAATTCAAATTCTTCTAAAATAAAGACTTAAGTCCCTTCTAGAGAAAGGTAAGAGTAACTCTGAGTTTTCAGTTGTCTTCCCCCTGCTCTGTTCCTTTTTCCACTGCCACCTGGCCTCCCTTTTAGTACAGTCTCCAGCAAATGTGTTTTGCTACAGCTAAAATTCAGATTCTTCTTTCACAGTGAGCCACATGTCATGAATATATAGAGCGGTTGGATTGGAAGGGACCTTGAAGACCATCCAGTTCTAACCCCCTGCCATGGGCAGGGACACCTCCTACCAGACCAGGCTGCTCAAGGCCCCATCCACCTTGGCCTTGAACGCTTCCAAGGAGGGGGTATCATGGGCTGCATCCAAAGCAGTGTGGCCAGCAGGGTGAGGAAGGTCATTCTTCCCCTCTGCTCCTCTCTTGTGGGAGTCCACCTGAAGTCCTGTGTCCAGTTCTGGAATCCCCACCATAAGAAGGATATGGAAGTGTTGGAACAGGTCCAGAGGAGGCCACGAAGATGATCTGAGGGCTGGAGCACCTCTGCTGTGAGGACAGGCTGAGAGAGTTGGGCTTATTCAGCCTGGAGAAGAGAAGGCTCTGGGGATACCTTATAGCAGCCTTCCAGTTATCTGAAATGGATCATCTTCGTGGCCTCCTCTGGACCTGTTCCAACAGTTCCATATTTTTCTTATGGTGGGGATTCCAGAACTGGACACAATAATCCAGGTGGGGTCACACGAGAGTGGGGCAGAGGGGCAGAATCACCTCCCTCGACTTGCTGGCCATGATTCTTTAGATGCAGCCCAGGACAGGGTTGGCCTTCTGGGCTGTGAGCTCACACTGCACAATAAAGCAAGCAAAATGAATTCCTTTAGCTTTGGCATGAGATGTGTGCTGAGCCTGGCTCCTCTGGCACACTCTGCTGAGAGTTAGCCTGGGGTATCGCGTGCGCTTGCTCTTTCCCCCATCCCAACGTTGCATTTCAAAATAGAAGCCCAGCTTCAAATCTTTGTCTCACATATGGTTATGTTAAACCTTTTTGGCAGGCTGCCCTATCCAGCTTAAAGAGGGGGCATCTACTTTTCAGAATCAAGCTGCAGGTTCCACTTGTAAAGCTGAGCTTTTGTTTTAGGAGCTCTGAAGAATCCATTTCTGCCTCATTACTAAAATACAGCCAAGTGAGTGAAATGCCTTGTGCATATGTGAGGGGGTTTATGGGTTTCAAAGCGTTTCATCCCACTGCTACAAAGAAATTGAGATCAACCTGCAACTGAAAGGAACGTGATAAACTGGAAAAGGCCATTCCAGCAGAGCTGCTGGGTGTGCCAGTGGTGTTAAAGAGAGACCTTCCTGCCAAAACTGTCTGGATTTGTGCTCCAGAGGAGATGCTTCCAATTTATATGCAATGATAGGCCAGAAAGACCACGTTGGATGAGCAACCTGATCAAGTGGGAGGTGTCCCTGCCCATGGCAGGGGGAGTTGGAACTGGATGATCTTTTAGGTCCCTTCTGACCCAACCCATTCTATGATTCTACGATTCTATGATTCTACAAACCATAACCCAACCCTCTTGCAGGAACAGTTGGGGCTGGCACCCCATGAGGGGAGAGATCCCATCCCCATCTGTGACAGCCACTTTCCACAGAGGGAAAGGGCTGAAATGGAGGAAAGGAAAAAAATCTCAGCCAAGTGGGACACATCCAGCGGATCCCCTCACCTGACCATGCCTAAACTTTCACCCAGTGTCTTGCTCAAGGCCCCACTCACACTGAAGTGGGGGGAGAGGAGCCACACGGTCTCCTGATCACTTTTAAAGGCAGGGTTCCTGCAGTTTGCTCACCAGCCTCTGTCTAGCCAAGAGGTCTGCTTTGCTCCATAACTATCAGAACTGAAGACCATGCTGAAAATGGTTCACACAGTGGTTTCGTGTTGGGACATGGCTCAGGGAGCATGGCCTGAGAGATCCCACCCCACCTGCGCCAGCGAGGCGAAAATCCCACCTTCACAGAATCACACAATGATTTGGGTTGGGAGGGACCTCAAAGCCCATCCAGTTCCAACTCCTCTGCCATGGGCAGGGACACCTCCCACTGGATCAGGTTGCTCAAAGGTTCATCCAACCTGGCCTTCAACGCCTCCAGGGATGGGGCAGCCACAGCCTCTCTGGGCAATCTTTGCCACAGCCTCACCACCCTCACAGAAAAAATGTCTTCCCAAGATCTCATCTCAATCTCCCCTCTTTCAGCTTAAAAACATTCCTCTTGTCCTGTCCCTGCACTCCCTGATCAAGAGCCCCTCCCCAGCTTTCCTGCAGCTCCTTTCAGTACTGGGAGGTTGCTCTAAGGTCTTCCTGTACCCTGCGCTTCTCCAGGCTGAACAACCCCAACTCTCTCAGCCTGTCCTTGTGTGGGAGGTGCTCCAGCCCTCTGACCATGAGGAAGGTGAAGTGTTTTACTTTTACTTCTTCAACATGGTTCTTTACATGGGCTTAATGACAACATTTATCATTGTCAGAGACTTAGGACCGTGAGAAAAGCCCCATGAACTGCAAGGACTCAGAATCATCACCCATCTGTTGGCTTTGTCTGAGGCAATGGGAAGGTGTCTTTGTCAAACCTTCTCCATGCACCGCTCAGCAGAGCAGGGGAAGAGGGCTGTAGGTACAACATTACGAGGCCCTTTTGACACCAGTATGGATTTGATTTCAGCAGCTCCAAAACAATCATTTTCCATAAGGGAGCAGGGATATGTGCAGGAATGAGACGATCCCATGCAGCCAAGAACAGCTTGGAAAATCCAATGTGTCTATGTATCTTTTCCAACCACGTAACAGGTCTCTGTACACCACACATTCCAATGAATCCCAGTAATTCAAGGGAAGCCTCTGTGCTGAAATCTGCTTCTTCTAAAATACTCAATGCAAAGCTTCAGTTTTCAGCCCCACTAAAGGCACTGTTGGTAGCTCTGACCTTAAAAACAAAGAGGATGCTGAGGGGAGACCTCATCACTGTCGACACCTCCCTGAAAGGAGGTTGTAGCAAGGTGGGTGTTGGTCTCTTCTCCCAAGTGACAGGTGTTGGGATGAGAGGAAATGGCCTCAAGTTGTTCCAGGGGAGGCTCAGATTAGACATCAGGAAAATTTTCTTCACTGAAAGGGTTCTCAGGCCCTGGCAGAGGCTGCCCAGGGAGGTGGTTGAGTCACCATCCCTGAAGGTGTTTAAGAGATGGGTAGATGAGGTGCTCAGGGGTGTGGACAGGGATGGTTGGACTCAATGGTCTCAAAGGTCTTTTCCAACCAAGCAATTCTATGATTCTGTGAAGCACTAAGGCTGAGTTCTTAAACTGGTCATGAGTTTGTCAAGAGCTTTCTAATCCCATCTTTGCACGAGTTGCTTCCCATGTACAGACAGGGGAAGGAAAAGTCTTACTGAGAAGCACCATTTGTAGAGGGTCAATAATTAATTGAATCAATGTGGAAATGCCTTTCTATGGTGAGATTGACAGCAAAGTCCTGGTGAGTGATGGAGATCCTGGCACAGTCTCTTTGAAACAAAAAAGTTGAAAGACTGGTAGCAGTGTGAGCTCCTAAGAGAGCAGAGAACTGCGAGATTCCTCTGCCAAACCAGATAAAATCACTTTAGTTGCAGAGACAGAGACACAACACAGTTTCTTTGAGAAATATGTGCACAAACACACACGAGTGCTCTTGGCTGATGAGGTGGTTTCGGCTTTGTAGGACGGGGAATGCAGGAGAGAGATCAAGAAGGAAAAAAAAATGGGTATTGGAAAAATGAAAACAAGTCAGGTAGTGGGAAATGAATTACTAGGAGTCCTGCTGGACAAATTGAAACTAAAAGTTCCTGAGAGCTGATGCTAACGTTGGACAATGTTCAAGGGCACGAGACAAGCTGATGGCAGGGAAATGCATTAAGGGTTACTGAGTATGTAGAAACCACATGCTGTTCAGAAGGTCTCTGGGCTGAAAAAAAAATCAGAGGAGAGACTTCAGGGGATGTGTTATATCCATTTTCCTGGCCCTGTGCACTTGTCCAAGCAGCTGATTGTGGTTGCGGTTGGGAGTGGGGCACTGGGAGACAGATCTTTGCCTGATACCCTACAACCACCCTGAAACTCCTTCAAGAATGTAAGTCTGCCTTAGAATAGAATCATGGAATGGTTTGAGTTGGAAGGGACCTTGAAGATCATCCAGTTCCAACCCCCCTGCCATGGGCAGGGACACCTCAGAGCAGACCAGGCTGATCAAGGCCCCATCCAACCTGGCCTTGAACACTTCCAGGGATGGGGCAGCCACGACTTCCCCGGGCAACTTGTGCCAGGGCTTCATCATGAAGAATTTCTTCCTAATGTCTGATCTAAATCTTCCCCCTTCCAATTCAAAGGCGTTCCCCCTTGTCCTATCACTCCAGGCCCTTGGAAAAAGCCCCTCCCCAGCTTTCCTGGAGCCCCTTCAAGTACTGGAAGGCTGTTTTAAGGTCTCCTTGGAGCCTTCTCTTCTCCAGGCTGAACAACCCCAACTCCCTCAGCCTGTCCTCATAGCAGAGGGGCTCCAGCCCTTGCATCATTTTCATGGCCCCCTCTGGACCTGTTCCAACAGTTCCATATCCTTCTTATGCTGGGATTCCAGAACTGGACACAGGACTCCAGGTGGGGTCTCCCCAGAGCAGAGCAGAGGGGCAGAATCCCCTTCCTAACCCTGCTGCTCCCACTTCTTTGGATGCAGCCCAGGACAGGGTTGGTTTCTGGGCTGTGAGCACACGTTGCCGGCTCATGTTGAGCTTCTCATCCACAGCACCCCAAGTCCTTCTCCTCAGGGCTGCTCTCAATCACATCATCATCTTCAAATTAATTTAGAGTAAACCTTTTCCCTAACACATTTACTTCCTTACTCCTAAGGCAATGAAAGGGAGAAGAGTAGAAATAAACCTTTGCTTCTGGAAAATAAATAATACTACTTCCTTGTTCTCTCATTATTTCTACAGTCTGAAGAAGCCCATTCCTCACAGTTGGCTCCTATCTGCTGTAGGGAATGCAGAGGAGAAGCACAGCTGTGCAGACACAAATAAAGAGATGATGCTTTCTCCACCCTCACTTACTGGAATAGCTTTCAGGCAGAGCTGGTTGTGGGAATTCTGCTGGAAGAGTGTTCCACTGAAATATGCAGTTCCACTCCAATCGAGCAGTCTAGCAGAATGGGATGGGTCTGCCAGGCTTTTATTGGGAAAGAAAAATGAGGGGGGTTGGAGAAGAAGCTGGATGGTCAAAATATCCCATCCTGATAGCCTTGAAATGAAGGTTTTCAGTTTTAATCATAATTTGCTTTAACTTTTTGCATTACAGTAGAGGATATTGGAAGATCCTATGGATGCCAAATGCTTCTTTTGACAGCCCTGTGTTAATAATTTATTTTTGTGGCAAGTTTAATTAATTTTTTGTGGTGAGTCTCTCCACATGGATCCACCTGCATCCAAATTGCTCCACTGCCTCACTCTGCAAGGATGTGTTTGCAGATGGAGTTTGGCTGAAGCAAAATCATGGAATGATTTGGGTTGGAAGTGACCTCAAAGCCTATCCAATTCCAACCTCCCTGCCATGGGCAGGGACACCTCCCACCAGACCAGGCTGCTCAAGGCCCCATCCAAAGTGGCCTCGGACACCTCCAGGGACGGGGCAGCCACAGCTTCTCTGGGCAACCTGTGCCAGGGCCTCCCCACCCTCGTGGTGAAAAATTTCTTCCTAATGTCTGATCTAAATCTTCCCCCTTCCAATTTAAAGCCATTCCTCCTCGTTCTATCAGTACAGACCCTTGGAAAAAGTCTCTCCCAAGCTTTCTTGTAGGTTCCCTTCAGGTGTTGGAAGGCTGCTCTAAGGTCTCCCAAAACCTGTACATTGGAGAGAGGGGTAGAAAATCACATAAGCAAAACAAGGGGAGTTGTCCCTGCTTCTATCCTTCACGTGCTCGAGGCAGAAAGGGCTGGATGCAAGGCTGGAGAAGGAGCAGCATGAAAACGAAGTGTGCATAGGCAGAAAGACACACAGGGAAATGCTAGAGATGTGCTTGGAGAAATCATCTCTTCTTATCAGTAACAGATGCCTGAGGTGATGTTGGGGCCTCGCTGAGTGGTAGATAAAGGACAACCTCTACCAGGAGCAGCCCTTCCAAGTCAGCCTGGGAAACCTAAATTGGGGAAGCAGTGGCCTGAGCCTTCCCTACAAGAAGTGGGGCCATCCAGAAGACAATAAGTGGGTGCCTCTTGGGAGGTTCCTCATTTCCTCATCGGACATGAGGCTGAAGGCCACACAGCAGAATTTCCAAGGCCACCATGCGATGACCCACCACATGATGGCCACGACATGATGGCCACCACAGCTCCTAAGGGTGGCAATGGCCTTGTGAGGTGTGTTCTCACTGCCAGGTGAGCTTTGGGAACCTCTGCCACAGGGCAGGTTCCTCCCGTGCCCAAGGCTTGGTGGTGGGTAACGGTGTTAGGTGGGATGAGCCCATGTTTGCCCAAGTCATTGGGAGTTCCCTTTAATGATGTTGGTAGCTTTGTGCCTCTGGAGGAGGCAGACACTCATTGCTTTTCCTCCTGAGTCATCCCATCTCATGGCCTGGCTCATCTTCTCAGGGTAAACTCCAACCCCAGGCACAAGGGGCTGGTTTCACACCCACACCAAATCCAGCAGCTCCTGAGCAAGACCCCAGCCCAGAGCCACAACCCTGCCCCAACAACCAGGAGATGCTCAGGCTTCACCAAAGATGGTGAGGAGGCAAAAACCCCACCAGAACCAGACAGAGACCTGCTGGGGAACAGGATCTGGCAGTTCAGGCTAAAACCGAGCGTGGAGATCTCTAGGAAAGTTGTTTTACATATTCGGCCAGCACTGAATTCACTTGAAAAGGCACCAATTGCCTTCAGGGGGGGTGAGGGTGTGGAGAGTTGGCAGCTTTTGCTCCCCCAAAACAAGACATAATGAGAGCAAGAGGCTGGAAGATGATGCTTGGGAAATTCACAGGTAAACAGGGAGCAAATTTAATTGGGTGAACAATTAAACATGAGATTAAATGATTTCTGACATTGAAGATTTCAGAACTACCTGAATTACTATTTTTTCAGTTTGGCCAACAAACTGAAAATACTGAAAATGTCCACATTTGGCTCAGCCTGAAGCAAAGTAAGATCTTTTCCCCCACTTTTTCATGCTTTGACAACACCAACAATTAATATTGAATTAAATGTTTTCTCTTCCCAGGACACAAATCTTTGGATTCCATGGCAAAGGCAAGCAGTTTGCCTGAAGGTTGGAAAGTGGTGGATTCCTCTGTTAAGGCTCAGTTTGACAGGGTTCTGGACCATCTCGTGGTGAGACACTGGCACAGGTTCCCCAGGGAAGTTGTGGATGTGGAAGTCTTCAAACCTTTGTGGGTTTGGGCAGAGGTCCCCAAGTTGTCCAAGCTCAGGCTTTCTGATACAAAAGGCTGTCTAGAGGAGCCTTGGCACAGCAAGAAGCAACAGAGGATTTGCTCAGAACAACCCAGTGAGCTCCAGTAAAGCACTGGTCCAGGCTGGGAGCAGGGTTTTCTCCACCATCAGCTGCCATGAGGACCCTCACCACCCCTGTGTGGGGCTCTTTCCGGCTCCAGGTTGGATAAAAGCACTCCAGGGAGTGCTTTTAAGCTGAAAGAGGGGAGATTTAGATGAGATCTTGGGAAGAAGTTTTTTATTGTGAGGGTGGGGAGGCCCTGGTTGCCCAGAGAAGGTGTGGCTGCCCCATCCCTGGAGGTGTTCAAGGCCAGGTTGGATGGGGCTTTGAGCAGCCAGATCCAGTGGGAGGTGTCCCTACCCCTGGTAGGAGTTGGAACTGGATGGGCTTTGAGGTCCTTCCAACTCAAACTGTTCTATAATTCTCTGATTCTATTACCTAAAAGATTGGACCAGATGATCCCTGAGGTCCCTTCCAACCTGGCATTCTGTGATTTAAGTGCCATTCTCCAAAGTAGCACAGCAAAAGCCATAACTTCTCCATCCCTTAGCAGCCTGGGGAGTCAAAGACTTGCCCAGAGTGTGGCCACAGAACAATTCTCCCCTCTGTTGCAGGAAAGTCATCCTGAGACATCATGGATTGAGGCACCACCCACCTCCTCATGGGTAAAGATTTGCTCTGTACAGGCAAATGGATACCAGATGACATGATGGGGACAGCAACAGGAAGACCACAGAGAGCAAGGAGGTGATATGTAGGACACGGGAGTGAAAAGGAGGAGGCAGCAGCTGTGAGGTCTGGCTGTAGAAAAGAAGGGAACTGCCTCAACAGGTCTTCTGGGGGAGTGGTCCTTCTGCTTCTTGCTGATGCTGTTCTAAATATGGTTTGGAGTTGAGATCACAGGCAGGTTGTCTCTGCCACCACCAGACTACAACAATTCTCTCTTTTACTTTCCATTTCTCAACAAAGACAGAAATTAGACCCAAAAATATTTGACCTGGCGTTACCATCATTTAGTGAACAAATACTTCATGCTCTGAACTGCCCAAGGACCTCATTTTTTTTCAAGGAAGAGATGCAGACAAGAGAAGATCTTGTCTGACTGGCAGGCTTGGTGAACACGTTTTGGGAAGCCCTCGGTTTAAGTCAGCTTCTCTATACTCAGAGGCCACCTTTATTCCCAGCAGACGTTTGGAGGCGACCACGCTGACACAGTGTTTACATGATGCCCTGTCTATCAAAAGATCCCTGCCTGACCCAATTACAGCTGAATTCCAGAACAGACACAGCCTTGTGACCAACCTGCTTGGCTTGAATTCCCTAAACCCATGGCACAGCCCCGGGCAGGAGCAGGGTGATGCTCCCATCTGCCCTCGGAGCAGAGGCTGGGCTGAACATGCCAACAGAGGAAAGCTCTTCCATAGATGCCTTCCTCTTGCAGGCCACTCATGTCCATCAGGGCCACAGCCTTGACCCCCTGCCTCAGCTGGAGAGCTGCCTGGAGGAGAAGGACCTGGGGGTGTTGGTTGGCAGTGGCTGAACCTGAGCCAGCAGTGGCCCAGGTGGCCAAGAGGGCCAATGGCATCTTGGCCTGTGTCAAAAACAGTGCGGGCAGCAGGAGCAGGGAGGGGATTGTGCCCCTGGACTCAGCACTGGTGAGGCTGCACCTTGAATTCTGGGTTCAGTTTGGGCCCCTCAGTACAAGAAGGACATTGAAGGGCTGAAACGCATCCAGAGAAGGGAACAGAGCTGGGGAAGGGGCTGAAGAACAAGTCCTGTGCGGAGCAGCTGAGGGCATTGGGGTTGTTTAGCCTGGGGAAAAGGGGGCTGAGGGGAGACCTCATCACTGTCTACAACTGCCTGAAAGGAGGTTGCAGCAAGATGGGTGCTGGTCTCTTTTCCCAAGTGACAGGTGATGGGACGAGAGGAAGTGGCCTCAAGTTGTACCAGGGGAGGTTCAGATTGGACATCAGGAAAAATTTCTTCTCAGGTTCTCATGCCCTGGCAGAGGCTGCCCAGGGAGGTGGTGGAGTCCCCATCCCTGGAGGTGTTTAAAAGGTGGGTAGATGAGTCTCTTAGGGACATGGTTTAGTAAGGGGACAGATACAGTTGGACTCAATGATCTCAGAGGTCTTTTCCAACCAGGTGATTCTATGACTCTATGATTCTATGACCCCTCACACTCCAGGCTCAGCTGGCTCAGCTGAGCCCTTTCACAGTGCTGGCAGTATAAAAGGAAATACAGCTTCTTGAGAGAAATTTACCCTTTGGTCAGGATTTTCTTCCAATCACATTGGTGCATACAGGACCTGGACATTAGGAAGACTGGACATTAGGAAGGATTTCTTCACTGAGAGAGTGGTCAGGGATTGGAACAGATTGCCCAGGGAGGTGGTGGAGTCTCCATCCCTGGAGGTGTTTAAAAGACAGGTTGATGAGTTTCTTAGGGATGTGGTTTAGTAAGGAGACAGGCACGGTTGAACTCGATGATCTCAGAGGTCTCTTCCAGCCTTATGACCTTGGTGAGAGAGTTAACTTGGCCTCCTAAAAATACTTCGACATCAACTAAGAACAGGTTGCCTGGGGACTTGTGCAGGTGAGTTTTGAATACATTCAAGGATGAAAATTCCCTCATCTTTACATTCCTGCTCCAATGTCATAGAATCATAGAATTATAGAATCATAGGATCATTAAGGCTGGAGAAGACCTCTAAGCTCATCCAGTCCAGCCATCAACCCAACCCCACCGAACTACTAAACCATGTCCCAAAGTGCCACCTTTACATGGTTTTGAACCCCTCCAGGGATGGTGACTCCACCACTGCCCTGGGCAGCCTCTGCCAGCACTTCACCACTCTTTCTGTAAAGAAATTTTTTCCTAATATCCAGTCTAAACCTCCCCTGGTGCAACTTAGAATCATAGAATCATAGAATGGTTTGGGTTGGAAGAGACTTAAAGATCAACTTCCAGCCCCCCTGCCATGGGTAATTTAAGGCCGTTTCCCCTCATCCTGTGATGTCTAACCACCTTCATGGTGAGTTGAAAGGTCTCTGCTTCTCAAGGATGAACAAGCCCCCCCTTTACCACCTGTGTCCTGTACTCCAAATCTGATCAGCTCTGACTTGCTCCAGCATACCAATATCTATCTTGTACTGGTCAGCTCAAACTGGTCCCAGTAAGCACAGAAGATCTCAAAAATGCTGAACAGAGGACAAACTCCCTGTCCTTGACTCCCTGGCTGCTCTTGTGATGGTAAAGTCTGTGACATGTTTGTCTCCTACAACCCCAGAGCTGCCAACCTGGTGCAACTATCGCTGAACCAAAGGTTTGGGAATCTTTTCATGGGAGGATGAGGAGGTAAATATGGGAATTAGTAAAGAAGTTACCACTAAGCACTCTTGTCTACCTGCTGCTAAACCACACAGGCACTGCTGAGACTGGAGGGCAGATCTAGAGAAGTCTTAAAGGTGGACCTGTTCATATTGGTGAGGCCCTGGCACAGGCTGCCCAGGGAGGCTGTGGATTTCCCCTCCGTGGAGGTGTTCAAAGCCAGGTTGGATGGGGCTTTGAGCAGCCTGGTCTGGTGGGAGGTGTCCCTGCCCATGGCAGGGGGATTGGAATTGGATGGGCTTTAAAGTCCTCTCTAACCCAAACCATTTGATTCTATGATTCTATGATATCTGGGGAGACTTTAGAGCACCCCCCCCAGTATTGAAAGGGGCTCCAGAAAAGCTGGGGAAGGGCTCTTGATCAGGGAGTGCAGGGATAGGATGAGGTGGAATGGTTTTAAGCTGAGAAAGGGGAGATTTGAGTTGAGATCTTAGGAAGAAATGTTTTCCTGTAATGTTGAGGAGGCCCTGGCCCAGGTTGCCCATAGAAGTGGTGGCTGCCCCATCCCTGGAGATGTTCATGGCCAGGTTGGATGGGGCTTTGAGCAACCTGATCCAGTGGGAGGTGTCCCTGCCCATGGCAGGGGTGTTGGAACTGGATGGGCTTTGAGGTCCCTTCCAACCCAAACCACACTTTGAATCTATGATTTGCAGGATGGGGCCAAACCTGGCTCAGAGTCCTGATGTCAGCTCTTGGCAGAAGAGCAAAATGAGCCCTGGTAAGGCAAAGGGAAGGTCTGAACCTACACCTGGATGTCTCAGAGGTGCAAAAGTCAGCAGATTCCCATGAAGGTCAGCGAGCATGTGGAACAAAGACCAAAATGTGCAGGATTGTGTCTAAAAATAGACAAGATAATGCATTATCAGCAGCAGTGCTGTAAATAATGGTAAGGGGCAGAGTGCTTCTGCTGGATAAAGGGAACAATATGGGGGCACACAAACTTCCCCAGAGTTTCCTTCTTTTTAACCAAACCCAGTCTTTGGAATCTACTTTTTTTTTTTTTCCCAGTTGAGGCTCTATTGGGGAGGAAATAACACAAAATTTCACATTGCACTGTACCCAAGGCTGTTCAACCTCAGAAATCACACCAACTACATATAAATAGATCATTTGATTCCTTGCTATTGCTAGGGATGCAAAAGAAAAGGAGCTCTGCTCCTTTAAGCTAGCAGAAAGCTTCTTTATATTCAGGTGGAGTCAAGCCTTCCTGGGCTATAAAGTTGCAGGGAGAGGCAGGGGCAGCAGCAGCTGTTTTGCTTAGATCTTAGCAAGCCTCCAGTCTCACCATGGTAAGAGCATGTCTTGAATTTGTCTAAATTTAAAATACAGCTTGTATATTTTCCAAATCTACTGAGCTAAACAGCTTGCTTGCTCTTTTTCTCCCCCTTTTATGTTTTCTCGGGGGTTGTTAGTTCCAAACTGCTTTAATTGCTGATTACCTTATTGTTTGTTTGATTCAATGTTTGTTCCTTATAAGGGAAAAGTGAAGGGAGAAGAGCTGTTGAAGTGGCCTCTTGCTGCTGAGTTTGCACCTCCTGAAGTGGGGGCTTTGGAGTTGTAAAGTTTCTGTCTCTTTAATGCAAGTTGGGTTCTGCTTTTTGGGGGGAGAACCAGCACATCTGACAGGTGAAAACCTGAAGTTTGATGCTCCTGGTCCTTTTCCCTGAGTTTAACACTTCAACTCTTGTGCTGCCACAGGGAATTAATGCAATTTATAGAGAGCTTTAGGGGTTTTTTTTTTCTATCCTTAGGAATGAGCTGCCATGTTGCCTTTGTCTGCTACAAACCCTTGGGATTTGATATGAAATGAATAAATTCCCCCTTCCTTCTAGCTTTTTTTTTCATTGAATCTTTAATCTAAAGAGTTTGCAGCTGTGAAACTGAAATGGGTTGATTTGGTTACTTAAACTGCAGCCAGTGCTGGCTGAAAGTCTATAAAGAAAAACCCAACTGTCACCTTTTTGGGAATGCAAAAGAGTAACTGGATGGAAAATCTGAGGGTTTGCATGTTGGAATGGGAAGAGAACTTCAAAGTTGCTCCTAACAAACCAGCTTTTGAACTTTTTCCCTTTTATCTGCTTCTAGAGTCTGCCTTGGCTATAGAAGAGTTAAACATTTACATGCTATTCCCAATGGGAAAATCAGCTGGAGGACAATAGGCTGCCTATAGCCAGAGTCTGTAAAATGAGTTTATCTTGGTGCAAGTGTTGGAGATCTGGGATCTCAACAAACTTTCTGGCTTATTTGGAGATGGGGAAACAACCCCTGCAGAAAAAAAAGCTCCACATTCCTCATTCCAGTACGCTCCTCTTATTTTTTCCAGGCTTCTTTTTTTTTTGGTTGCATTCCCTGTGCTCTGGGCTGAACATACCAGTGCTCCCATGAACATACCAGTGCTCCCATGAAGCAGGTGCTGGGAGCAGGATGGGGAGCGGAGCAGCTGTCCCCGCTGGCGGAGCGTGGCCAGGAGTTATTGCAATCATCTCTCTCAGAGGGCTGGGCCGATGGCAGGCAGCATTTCCCACATAGTGCAGATATCAGCTGGGAGAGGGAGGACCTAAACGTGGCCTCCACACCCAGCAGGACTGGTGGTCTCGGCCTCAACTGGGATTAAACGGCGTTTAGGCAGCTGTGAACACAAGGTTTGGTGTCCCTCTGAGATACAAGAAGTGTTCATCCAGTTGGTGTCCAGCTTTATGGTGGGTGACCTGGACTTGTGGTGGCCACTGGAGTTGCTTGAGGATGTGTGAGGAGCAGCTGAAGTCACTTGGTCTGTTCAGCTGGAGGAGACTGAGGGGGGACCTGATCACAGTCTGCAGCTTCCTCACAAGGGGAGGAGGAGGAGCAGGTGCTGAGCTCTTCTCTCTGGTGACCAATAACAGGACCCGAGGGAATGGCAGGAAGATGGGCCAAGGAAAGGTTAGGTTGGACATTAGGAAATGGCTCTTCCCCCAGAGGGTGGTGGAGCCCTGGAACAGCTCCCCAGGGAAGCAGTCCCAGCCTGACAATATTCCAGAAGCATTTGGCCAACGCCCTCAGACACACGGGGTGAATGTCATAGAATCACAGAATGACCTGAGTTGGAAGAGACCCACGAGGATCATCGAGTCCAACTCCTGTCCCTACATGTTGGGATTGTTCTATGCAGGGACAGGAGCTGGACTTGATGATCCTTGTAGGTTCCTTCCAACTCAGGTCATTCTGTGACTGAGAAATGTCTTGGCACATCTGTGCTTGGAGACTAGGAGGGGAGAAGCTGCGTTTCACCCTCTCCTGATGGTTACTGCCACAAGTGGTTGGTGCCCAGGACTGTCTAGCATTTCTTAAAGGGCAGTGACTTCTAAGAAACAAGAGTCCTTCTGGCAGGATGGTCACACCTAGGGTTGTGCACATAGAGTGTCCTCAGCCCTAAGAAAGCTGAGCTGTCAGTGGTGTTTGTCGTGCTCTGCTCAAGGAGGGCTCCTTGGAGCTGGGCTTCTGTGTGGAGCCCCCCAGCTCTGCTTAGGACCACGAGGTGGCTTGAAGTGAGGTGAGACCTGAACCAAGCTGCCTATTGATGCTACAAATAATGGGATCAGCAGCACTGCTTGCCATCCATCCCCTGGTGGGAGCACCAGCTCTGTTTCATGGTGGTCCCCTGGGAAGAAGCACTGCCCCATGCCATGCGTGGCAGTAATTGGAAGTCCATGCTTGAGAGTTGGGATGTGAACTTCTGTCATCATTGCAGCAGTGCTTTGATCTTGGGGTGGTGGAAACATCAGAGGCACCAATTACCCAGGGAAACACAAAGCCACCAAGAGTCCTGAGAGAGTCTCCAGGAGACACCAATGCCTCCAGTATTGCCCTGGAGGTAGTTAAAGGCTCCTGGAGGGTGACCTGGTTAAATAAGGACTCCAAGCTTTTCCCTGGGTGTCATCCTGCCCTTGGCCTGGCCTTGGGCAACTGCTGGTGTCCTCCAGCCTTGTTTCCTGCTGTGACTACAAGGTTTCCCAGGCTTGGCTTCTCCTTGCTTGGTGCAGAGTTCTTCAGCTCAGGGAGCCTGGAGCTGTTGTCCTCATTGCTCTGGGACCCAGGGGATGGAGAGCTTCTCTGGTCTGTGGAAGGGCCAGCTGAGCACTGAGCAGGGAGCCAACGCTTCTCAGCTGCTTCCTGCCTCAGCACAAAGCCTATCACCTCCTTCCTTCCTCCTCCCCTGGGCTGGAAGAGCCCTTCCTAGGGATGCTGTGTCCAGCTGCCCTGCAGATCATGGTTTGATCCTTGCTCCAACTCCCAGTGGTGGGCGGAAGCTGCCTGTTTCCCTAATCATCTGCAGGAGCAAACAGCTCAAACAAGAGCTTTACGGGCCAGAACTGAGTTCCAGGATGTCTAAAAATCACCCTAACAAGCTGTTTCCCTTTCCAGAGGGAGTGCATTTCCATCCACATTGGGCAGGCTGGCGTGCAGATGGGCAATGCCTGCTGGGAGCTCTACTGCCTTGAGCATGGGATCCAGGCAGATGGGACCATTCCGAGCCCCAGGCAGGTGAAACCTTTGGAGCCGAAGGCTGAACAAGTGGATTCTTCTTTTGAGACTTTCTTCTGTGAGACAGCATCTGGGAAGCACGTGCCCCGGGCCGTGTTCATAGACTTGGAGCCCACTGTCATCGGTAATAGTGGGGCAGCTGGGTGTTGTGGTGTCTTTAACTGTCTCTCCTGATCCTTTTTCATCTGGGGCTTGTGTTGCTGCCCATATTGACACTGGCACAGGTTGACCAATGAAGTTGTGGCTGCCCCATCCCTGGAGGTGTTCAAGGCCAGGTTGGAGGGGGTCTTGAGCACCCTGGTGTGGTGGGAGGTGTCGCTGCCCGTGGCAGGGGTTTGGAACCCTATGGTCTTCAGGGTCCCTTCCAACCCAAACCATTCTATGATACTGTCCAGCTGCTCCCCCTTTACTTTAGTAAAACATCTCCAGCCATCAGAAGGAGACACAGTTTGCATTTCCAAATGGACCTGGGAGTGACAAACCCATGACTCATGCTACACTGACTTGTCTTTGGTTGATCCCCCTTTTAAACCCCTGCTGTCTCAAGCAGGACCCTCAGCAGGTGTGAAATGCATGGATTTATTGACCTCAGTCTCTGAGCTGCATTACACCATCCCGTGTCCTGGTGTGGCACATCTGGCTTTAATGCTACCTGTGAAGCATCTTTGGGCAGATGGGTGCCACACACTTCATGGTTCTCTAGAAAGTGGGTGTCTTGCTACTGCAAGATTTCTGCTTCTACTGTTAATGATCTTTGACTTGATCGTGGCCCTTCAGTTGGATTTGGAGCACCTTCCTAGAAAGCAAAACCTTTTTTTGCTCAAGGAACTGGTGGAAATCCCTCCCGTCCACCTACCTGCTTCTGCCTTCTGTGCTTCTCCTGGGTGTTTGCTCCTCTCTCACCATCTAGGACGTGTGACTCAATATTTCAGCTAATGGAAGGAATGCAGACTTTTATTTTGCTTCCACTTAATTTTTAGGCACTTTATCAAGGCACTAAATTGGGAACCTAATGAGTGAGCCAGTAGAAAATGAAATGTGTCTCATTGAGGCTGAGGTTAAATGCCTGCTGGAGGTTATCTCCAACCTCATTGACTGCATGGAGCCTAAAGAGACTGCTCCTAAAACCTGTCCTCACAACGTGCCTGAAGCTGGGTTGGAATCATCTAGCAGAAATGTCAACACTGGAGGCACTCTGTCTCCTCTTCAGGGTGCTGCAGAGCACAGGATGGAGGTGGTGCTTCCAGCCATCTCAAGATGCTTTGCAGCAACGCCGCACAAGCTGCAGGTGGTGACCACAATCCTACAATGAGGCTGAAACATAGACAGTGTCCTAAATCTTTAAGCCAAATGACGTGAGGATCTCGAAGTGGCTGCTGGGTGAAAAGGTGATGTAGTAGGACCTTGACAAATCAGCCTGGACAGGGTTGTTCTCACCCCTTCCATTATTCCCACCCTGAACTAACCCTGCCATGAGTGTCATCTCACATGGGTTTCTGGTTGGTTCGTGATGTGTTTGACTTGGTCACTGTGATATGTAGAACCTCTAACTGTGTGCTTTTCTCCATGACTTCTCCTTCTTGTGCAGATGAGATCAGGACTGGGACATACCATGCCCTTTTCCACCCAGAGCAGCTCATCAGTGGCAAGGAAGATGCTGCCAACAACTATGCCCGTGGCCACTACACCATCGGAAAGGAGATTATCGACACCGTCCTCAGCAGAATTCGTAAAATGGTAAGAAAAAGAGACAATTTTCCCTTAAAATAACACACCATGGACAATACAATTAAACTTTGGGTTTGGAGTGAAAGTCTTAAGAGGAAAAACCTGTTTGTGCAAGTTCCAAGAGTGGCTGTTGCTGTGATTGTGTTTGGGGCTCATAAAGCGAGGAGCCTTTGGAACCTGTAGGTCTGCCCTAGGAGCAGCTCTTGTTCAATGCCATATGGAATCATGGAATGGTTTGGGTTGGAAGCAACCTTAAAGATCACCCAGATCCACCCCCCTGCCTTGTGCAGGGACACCTCCCACCAGACCAGGCTGATCAAAGCTTCAGCCAACCTGGCTTTGAACACCTCCTGGGATGGGGCAGCCACAGCTTCTCCGGACAACCTGTGCCAGTGTCTCACCACCCTCATCATGAAGAATTTCTTCCCAATGTTTCATCTAAATCTCCTCCTTCCAGTTTAAAGCCATTCCCCTTTATCCTGTCACTCCAGGCTCTTGTAAACAGTCCCTCCCCAGCTTTCCTGGAGCCCCTTCAGGTACTGGAAGCTGCTCTAAGGTATTCCCAGAGCCTTCTCTTCTCCAGGCTCAACCATCCCAACTCTCTTGGCCTGTCCTTGTATGAAGTGACACAACACAAGTTTTAGCAGAGATGGACTTTTGATCAAAGGGAAGCCCCACCCTGGTTGATGCAATTGCAGATATTAATTCTAAATGGACAGTTGATACCAGACTGGGAAGATCAAAGTCCACATTTGATAGGGGTGAAGCAGGATTGTAGCAACATACTAGGATGCCTGTCAATGAAATGGTTTTGAGATGTCTCTTAAGAGTGTAGGATCCATGTGCTACCTCCCATCCCCTTTCTCAGGCACTGGCAGAGGCTGTGCAGGAAGGTTGTTGTATCCCCATCCCTGGAGGTGTTTAGAATACGGGTAGATGAGGTGTTCAGTGATCTGGTTTGGTATTGGACAGGCACGGTTGGACTCCATGACCTCAGAGTTCTTTTCCTACCAGATGATCCTATGAAGGACATGTTGAGCTGATAATGGAGCCATTAGCCAAGTGTTTCCATCTGAGCACACAGAGCTACCTGTGGTGGCACCATAGAAATGTTGCAATTGATTAACACATGGATAATTAAGATACTTGGTAGGGCAATGTATTAAGTGGATCTACTCCAGGGGCTGGGTGCACTCTGGCCAGTGAGTGCTCCGAGCAGAATTTAATGCTGTCTTATTTGGGATGGTTATTCTAGCCCTTAGCAGAGAGGTAAATGAATGTTATTCTGCTGCAGGCTGACCAGTGCAGTGGACTCCAAGGGTTCCTGGTCTTCCACAGCTTTGGAGGAGGCACAGGCTCTGGGTTCACCTCCCTCCTCATGGAAAGGCTCTCTGTGGAATACAGCAAGAAGTCCAAGCTGGAGTTCTCTGTGTACCCAGCCCCCCAGGTGTCAACAGCAGTAGTGGAGCCCTACAACTCCATCCTGACCACCCACACCACCCTGGAGCACTCGGACTGCTCCTTCATGGTGGACAACGAAGCCATCTATGACATTTGCAACCGCAACCTGGATATCGAGCGTCCCACCTACACCAACCTCAACAGGCTGATTGGGCAGATTGTTTCATCGGTCACGGCCTCCTTGAGATTTAACGGTGCTCTGAACGTTGACCTGATTGAGTTCCAGACCAACCTGGTGCCCTACCCACGGATACACTTCCCCCTCACGACCTACGCCCCCATCATCTCGGCAGAGAAAGCCTACCACGAGCAGCTGTCGGTGCCAGAGATCACCAACGCTTGCTTTGAGTTCTCCAACCAGATGGTGAAGTGTGACCCACGCCGGGGCAAGTACATGGCGTGCTGCCTGCTCTACCGGGGAGACGTGGTGCCCAAGGACGTGAACGCGGCCATCGCGGCCATTAAAACGCGCCGCTCCATCCAGTTTGTGGACTGGTGCCCCACGGGCTTCAAGGTGGGCATCAACTACCAACCTCCCACGGTGGTGCCCGGGGGGGACCTGGCCAAGGTGCAGCGGGCTGTCTGCATGCTGAGCAACACCACGGCCATCGCGGAGGCGTGGGCCCGCCTGGACCACAAGTTTGACCTGATGTACGCCAAGAGAGCCTTTGTGCACTGGTACGTGGGGGAGGGCATGGAGGAGGGGGAGTTCTCCGAGGCCAGGGAGGACCTGGCTGCCCTGGAGAAGGATTATGAGGAGGTTGGAAGGGACTCGGCAGATGGAGAAGAAGATGAGGCTGATGAGGATGAGTATTAACAAACCGCAACCTGTTCTTAATGAAGTCAAACCTCAGATGAGATGCAAACCCTGTGTCATCAGGCTAAACTGGTCCTGAGTGCCTGGAGGTGCCCCAGGGTGGTCCTGAACCCCAAGGCTACTGTTTGACATTATTATACCTTTTCTGCTTGCATAGTCTATGTGCTCATAGTGCACTTGTCTAGCATGGGTGGCTCAAGCTTTATCACACTGCTGTTTATCGATGGGTGATGCTGAATAGGTCCTTGGCTTAACGTTGGAGAGACATCCTGCCTGGGCAGAAGATCCTGGTTCCTAGTCTAGGAGAACATGGTGAGCTGCCTGCTTTGGCTGAAATGGCCAACTCTTGCTCTGGCTTTTAGGTAAAAGCACTTTTTAATCAGAAATGTTCCTGTACACTTCTATGCAACTCTTTTTGTATTTGAATAAAGACCTTTAATTGGCTTTGAGTTCTTTGGATTTCATCAAGGGGGTTTCTGTCAGGAGGTTCCAACCAACTGCATGGATGTAGTCCTGGGGAGAATGGAAATCGTAGAATGATTTGGGTTGGAAGGGACCTTAAAGATCATCCAGTTCCACCCCCTACCTTGGGCAGGGACACCTCCCACTGGATCAGGTTGCTCAAAGCCTCATCCAACCTGGCCTTGAACACCTCCAGGGATGGAGCAGCCACATCACTGGGCAACCTGTGCCAGGGCCTCCCCACCCTCACTGTGAAGAATGTCTTCTTAATGTCTAATCTAAATCTTTTCCCTTCTAATTTAAAGCCGTTCCCTCTCATCCTATCACTACAGGCCCTTGGAAAAAGTCCCTCTCCAGCTTTCCTGGAGCCCCTTCAGGTACTGGAAGGCCACTATGAGGTTCCCGCCAGGCTGAACAACCCCAACTCTCTCAGCCTGTCCTCACAGCAGAGGTGCTCCAGCCCTCAGATCATCTTCATAGCCCTAAAACGCTGATAAAGGTGTGCACTGGGTAGACCAGCTGTGAGGATCATCAAGGGTAATGATTGCTGTGAGGGAAATGTCCTGTATCCTGCAGGAAATTGTCTGTCTGGAGCTGGATGCTGCTCTTCTTGCCTCCAAGAGCAGCCCAGAAGAACTGTGTCTGGGAGCAGGCAGGGAATCCCTGGTTTGAATGGTGCTGTAATGGGTAAAGACCACATTTCTGGTGGGGTTTTGCCTCCTCGCCATCTTTGGTGAAGCCTGAGCATCTCCTGGTTGTTGGGGCAGGGTTGTGGCTCTGGGCTGGGGTCTTGCTCAGGAGCTGCTGGATTTGGTGTGGGTGTGAAACCAGCCCCTTGTGCCTGGGGTTGAAGTTTACTCTGAGAAGTTGAGCCAGGCCCACGAGGTGGGATGACTCAGGAGGAAAAGCAATAAAATGCCCCAGTAAGATATGGAGAGGGAGTGTTCCTAAGGCTGTGGGACAGGAGAATGGCAGGTTCCATGCTGCAATGAGCCTGTATTTGCCTGGCTCAGGGCTGTTGTGTTGTGCTTTGTTGTGTATCAGAGCTCCACACTTCATTTCAATAATTGGATGGTTTGGATTGAAAGGGACCTCAAAGCCCACCCAGTTTCAACCCCCTCTGCTGTGGGCAGGAACACTTCCCACTGGACCAAGTTGTTCAAAACCCCATCCAACCTGGTTCTGAACACCTCCCAGGATGGGACATTCACACCTTCTCTGGGCAACCTGTGACAGACAGGTGGGGCTGGAAACCACTGGTTCAGTCCCCCCAGAATGTGAGGAAAAAGAGTCTCTGCAGGGGGATCCAGATAAATTGGAGAGCTGGGCAGTCACCAGTTGCATGAAGTTCCACAAGGGCCAGTGCCAGATTTTGCACTTGGGACACAACAACCCTGTGTGTCCACACAGACTGGGGAGGGAGAGGCTGGAGAACAGCCCTGCAGAGAGGGACTTGGGGGTTCCAGAAAGTTGACCATGAGCCAACAGTGCCCTGGCAGTCAAGAGGGCAACAGTGTCCTGGGGGACATCAAGCCCAGCATCGGCAGCCGGGCCAGGGAGGGGATTGTCCCGCTCTGCTCTGCTCTGGGGAGGCCCCACCTCGAGCACTGGGGGCACTTTGGGGCACCCCAGGATCCAAAGGACATCAAACTACTGGAGAACATCCAGAGGAGGCCACAAAGCTGGGGAAGGGTCTGGAGGAGAAATCCTCTGAGGAGAGGCTGAAGGCACTGGGTGTGTTCAGCTGGAGAAGAGGAGCCTGAGGGGGGACCTCATTGCAGTTCACAGCTTCCTCACAAGGGGAGGAGGAGCAGGTGCTGAGCTCTTCTCTCTGGTGACCAATGACAGGACTCAAGGGAATGGCAGGTAACTGTGCCAGGGGAAGGTCAGGTTAGATATTAGGAAGAGGTTTTTCACCCAGAGGGTGGTGGAGCACTGGAAGCAGTCCCAGCCTGACAATATTCCAGAAGCCTTTGACCAATGCCCTCAGCCTCACAGGGTGAATGTTGGGGTTGTCTTGTGCAGGGAAAGGAGTTGGACTGGATGATCCTTGTGAGTCCCTTCCAACTCAGGACATTCTGATTCTATGACAGCAACCTCAGGAGGGCACAGAGTGAGCATCACTCCCACCTTGAGCCACATGGCTGAGGAAGGGTAGGAGAGCAGCCATGTGTTCCTGCAGCTTGGAAAACAATCAGCACAGCACCGTGGCTGGTGTAATTGGAGCAGCTGTTTCTTACTGAAATCAATTACTTTAGCATGTCCATCAGCAGCTCAATATCTGTCTTGGAGTGAGGGGCACGAAACTGAACCCAGGATTCAAGGTGTGGCCTCATCAGCACCAAATATAAAGGCACAATCACATCCCTATACCTGCTGGCCACACCTTGGCTGATCAAAGCCAGGATGCCATTGGCTTCCTTGGCCACCTGGGCCCACTGCTGGATCATGCTGTCAACCTCCAGGTCTTTCCCTGCTGGACAACTTTCCAGCCATGCTTCCCCAAGCCTGGAACACTGCACTTGGTTCTTGTGACCAAAGTGCAAAATCTGGCACTTGGCCCAATTGTCCTCAGCCCACTGAGTCAGCCTGCCCAGATCCCTCTGCAGAACCTTCCTGCCCTCAAGCACATCAACACTTCCACCACATCTTGGTGTCATCTGCATGTTTCTATTCCCCCCACTCCAAGCAGCATTGTCCCACCCCAGCAGAGGGCAGCTGGAGGTGAGACTGCCCCCAGGAGCTCGCACCATTATGACCTTATGAGATTGCCACCCTCAAAGAGCCCAGCAAGTTGAGAAGGGCTTTATTAATAACCACCCCCTCCAGCTTTGCCTCAGGTTGTTTAAACTTTCTTTCAGTGCAACCCTGAGCCAACACTGTCAGCCCTTCAATTATACCCTGACTCCAGCTTCCCCACCATGCTGAGAACTCATCACTGTCTACAACCCCTGAAAGGAGGGTGTAGCAAGTTGGGTGTCAATCTTTTCTCCCAAGTGACAGGGCAAAGGGAAATGGCCTCAAGTTGCACCAGGGGAGGTTCAGATTGGACATCAGGAAAGATTCCTTCACTGAAAGAGTTCTCAGGCCCTGGCAGAGGCTGCCCAGGGAGGTGGTTGAGTCACTATCCCTGGAGGGGTTTAAAAGATGGGTGGATGAGGTGCTCAGGGATACAGTTCAGTAGTGGGCAGGTACAGTTGGACTTGATGGATTCAAAGGTCTTTTCCAACCAAGCAATTCTACGAATCTACAATTCATATCCCAGCCAACTCCTTTCCTTGGATCACTAACTGGGTACCCAGTGGAGAAATAAGGTGCTGCAGGCCAGGAGATGGCAGACACCAAGTTAAATCCCCTTTTCAGCTCACTAGCAGTTAAGCAAGGACACTTGCATCAACAGTGGGGGAGAACAGCCGTCACCACCACCAGAAACACGAAGCCCAACTGGGGAGAGAGCTTCTTGCTTTAGAACTTGGGGACAGGACATGGTGTGGGTGCTTTAGCAGGGGTCTGGCAGACAGCAGAGGTACTGGAGTTCTCAACTCAGCTCTAGTTAGACTTCTGAGCTTCCCTGGCAGACAGACTTGGATTGCTTTGGCACAGCTCTCCACAACAGAAGAGAACCAGGGAAACTAGACCCCATACCCTGCTCTGCCTTAGAGCAGAGAAAAGCCAGAGCCAGCTGGGTTTGAGCACACAGCAAGGCCATGGGCAGCAAGAACCTGGCTGAGATCACCACACCAGTACTGGTTTTCACAGAATGGTTTGGGTTGGAAGGGACCTTAAAGCCCATCCAGTTGCATGGGACACCTCCCAACAGACCAGGCTGCTCAGAGCCCCATCCAACCTGGCTTTGAACACCTCCAGGGATGGGGCAGCCACAGCTTCAGCGGACAACCTGTGCCAGGGCCTCCCCACCCTCATCATGAAGAATTTCTTCCTAATGTCTAACCTAAATCTTCCTCCTTCCAATTTAAAGCCATTCCCCCTCCTCCTGTCACTCCAGGCCCTTGCAAAGAGTCCCTCCTCAGCTTTCCTGGAGCCGCTTCAGGTATTGGAAGGCCACTGTCAGGTCTCCCCAAAGCCTTCTCTTCTCCAGGCTGAACAACCCCAACTCTCTCAGCCTGTCCTCATAGCAGAGGTGCTCCAGCCCTCATATCATCTCTGTGACCTCCTCTGCACCTGTTCCAACAGTTCCCTATCCTTCTTGTGTTGGGGATTCCAGAACCGGACACAGGACTCCTGGCAGGGTCTTTCCAGAACCAGCAATCCCCCCTCCAGGGCAGAAGGCTCACATCATGCTGCCACCCACACCAGTTCACAGGGCTCACCCCAGCACCTGTTGGAACCACCCTGTAACCACCACAAGTCACTTAGGTGTCACATCAAGACAGGAGATGATGTTTTGCTGGTCACCATTTATTCAGCCAACATTGTGCACACACAAGTCTGGACCAAAGAGCTGCTTTTGGCCAAGCTGCAGAGTTTAAGTCACATTTCCTCAGACCCAACCCACAACTCCTTTCTGTGGAAGGAACTGCAGTAAGAAAAGCTTCATCCTAGCAGCCTTTGCACAGATTAATATTCCTCCTCCTCATCTTCTCCATCTGCCGAGTCCCTTCCAACCTCCTCATAATCCTTCTCCAGGGCAGCCAGGTCCTCCCTGGCCTCGGAGAACTCCCCCTCCTCCATGCCCTCCCCCACGTACCAGTGCACAAAGGCTCTCTTGGCGTACATCAGGTCAAACTTGTGGTCCAGGCGGGCCCACGCCTCTGCGATGGCCGTGGTGTTGCTCAGCATGCAGACAGCCCGCTGCACCTTGGCCAGGTCCCCCCCGGGCACCACCGTGGGAGGTTGGTAGTTGATGCCCACCTTGAAGCCCGTGGGGCACCAGTCCACAAACTGGATGGAGCGGCGCGTTTTAATGGCCGCGATGGCCGCGTTCACGTCCTTGGGCACCACGTCTCCCCGGTAGAGCAGGCAGCACGCCATGTACTTGCCCCGGCGTGGGTCACACTTCACCATCTGGTTGGAGAACTCAAAGCAAGCGTTGGTGATCTCTGGCACCGACAGCTGCTCGTGGTAGGCTTTCTCTGCCGAGATGATGGGGGCGTAGGTCGTGAGGGGGAAGTGTATCCGTGGGTAGGGCACCAGGTTGGTCTGGAACTCAGTCAGGTCAACGTTCAGAGCACCATCAAACCTCAAGGAGGCAGTGATGGAGGAGACAATCTGCCCAATCAGCCTGTTGAGGTTGGTGTAGGTGGGACGCTCGATATCCATGTTGCGGTTGCAAATGTCATAGATGGCTTCGTTGTCCACCATGAAGGAGCAGTCCGAGTGCTCCAGGGTGGTGTGGGTGGTCAGGATGGAGTTGTAGGGTTCCACTACTGCTGTGGAAACTCGTGGGGCTGGGTACACAGAGAACTCCAGCTTGGACTTCTTGCTGTATTCCACAGAGAGCCTTTCCATGAGGAGGGAGGTGAACCCAGAGCCTGTGCCTCCTCCAAAGCTGTGGAAGACCAGGAACCCTTGGAGTCCACTGCATTGGTCAGCCTGCAGCACCAGGGAAAGAACCAGATGGACAAAGTTACTGAAGTTATTTTGGTCTCATTTGACTTAATTTAAACCCAAAGGCCACGAAGAGTTTCTACTTGAACCAGGATCTTAGCATTACCCCTGTACTTCTGAAGATCTTACATGGGTGAAGCCTCATACTCCAGAGGCAGCCACACAAGGGAGGAAAGGCCCACAGGGAGACATCAGCCAGAAGCTGAGCTGGGATGAGGTGTTAGGTCAGGATTGACCCAGACACTACACCTATTAGGAGAAACCCATCTTGTCTGGATAGTTTCCTGCTTAAGCTGGGAGCATCTTCAGTGCTTTGTTTTCCCCTCAAGTCCCAACCAACAAAATGAACCCTATGTGTCCCATCACATTGTTCCAGGTCACAGTAGCATGGTCAAGCTGACCAAGTTCTGCTTGCCCATCCCCACCCTTGTATCCCTTCATGGCCAGGACAACATCAACCAGGGTGCTAATTCAGAAGACCCTCCAACACTGTTGTTACCATTTTCC
Source organism: Tapera naevia (assembly GCA_033556795.1). Taxonomy (NCBI): domain Eukaryota; kingdom Metazoa; phylum Chordata; class Aves; order Cuculiformes; family Neomorphidae; genus Tapera; species Tapera naevia. The sequence goes on along the minus strand of JAUMJJ010000135.1, from coordinate 2,203,238 downwards.
GAGTCCTGTCAACAACTGAGTCAATGATCTCCTTCCCAATGGAGTAGTGACCCCGAGCATAGTTGTTGGCAGCATCTTCTTTGCCATTGATGAGCTGCTCTGGGTGGAAGAGCGTGCGGTAGGCCCCGGTCCGGATCTCATCTGGGGGAAGTAGAGATGTCACGAGTGTCACTGGCACAAGATCTGGCCACCAAGTTACCTGCACTAACTTAGATGCAGTTTCACATGGAAGCTGGCATCCTCACCAGGAGTTTAGGTGGCCAATGCCACAATTCAAGTCAGAAAAGGTACTCCCCAACCCCCCTAAGGAAGTTCTGAAGATCTTCCATCACTTACCAACGACAGTGGGTTCCAGGTCAACAAATATCGCTCTGGGCACATACTTCCCTGTTCCTGTCTCATTGAAGAAGGTCCCGAAGGAAGAGTTTGCTTGCTCACAGGATGCACTGGGGGAGATGGTGCCATCTGGCTTAAGCCCGTGCTCCAGGCAATACAGTTCCCAACAGGAATTGCCCATCTGGACACCAGCCTGGCCAATGTGGACAGAAATACACTCCCTCTGCATGGCAGTAGGAGAGAAGAGGAGGTTGGGAGTGGGCACTGAGGAATTAGAATCATGGAATGGTTTGGGTTGGAAGAACCTTAGAGATCACCCAGTTCCAACCCCCCTGCCATGGGCAGGGACACCTCCCATCAGACCAGGCTGCTCAAGACCCCATCCAACCTGGCCTTGAACACTTCCAGGGATAGTGGGGTATCCACAACCTCTCCAGGCAACCTGTGCCAGGGCCTCAGCACCTTCATTGCAAAGAATTTCTTCCCAATGTCTAATCTCAATCTTCCCTCTTCCAATTTAAGGCCATTCCTCTTCATTCTATCACTACAGGCCCTTGGAAGGAGTCTCTTCCCACTTTCTCATAGCCCCCCCCCCCCTCAGCTCCCACTTCTGTGGGTCACCACAGAGCACGTGGGCAACAGCCTATGGACAAGAGGAGCATTAGCTTGGTGGTAACCAGGTTATTTTTTCCTTAGGAGGCACCCAAGAGCTGCTGAACAAGCAACAACTGAGCATTAGCCCTTCAAAGAGACACTGCAGTCTCCCACCAAGGCTGGCACAGAGATGAGGGCATTGCAGCAGGTCCTTCTGCCTCCCAGCACGGTCATGACATATCTCAGCAGGCCTATTACCAGAAGACCACCATCAAGCCCAGCTGCTGAACCTTCACCACACGATAGCTGTCAAGACAAAACTACTCATGGTTTCTTCTGTTTGCTGATCCTGCTTTGGGATAGGAAACAGGGCACAAAGAACCTTCAAAGGTGCCTTTCATGGTGCTGTCAGCTGGGAAGGAGGGAATGATTCAGCCCAGCCAGCAGTAAAAGCACTCCACTCCATGACCTTCCAATGTGGGCAGCAGCAGAGGACCTCTGTCTCTCTCTGATGGGAGAAGCTTGTGCTGTTGGGCTTCAAGGGTTGACTCTGAGCCACTTCTCATGTCCATTTAGACTAGACACAACCACAGGATCAGCTGGCTGGAGACAGCTAGAGAGGAACCAAGCTAGGTTGAGTAGGGACCAACTGCTCATCTGGTCCATGGAAGACTAGCAGATGCCCCATGAAGCACCTGCTCTTGGCTTGAACCAAAGGGAGGAGACCCTACACAGAAAGTGTGGATGAGCCCTTGAACTCCTTGATACAGGAGGCTCCAAAAACCAGACTTTTGAGTTCAGGGAGACCAGAGGCTTCTACTGAGGCTTATGAAGGGGGAGAAACACCACAGCCAGGTTTAGGAAGCCCCAAACTACAAGACAGAAGAGCATCAAATGGACTCACCCAAGGTTTAGTCTACCCTTAGCATCTGCTTTTAGCTATGGTCAGGGCAGAGCACTGGGCCACCACACCAAGTTATGCTCATGCAAGGAGGACCTCACCAAGCACAGAAATGGGGCAGTGACATCCTACATTGTGTCCTGCTCCGAGGGTTGGGACCTGCTGTATCAGCCCTCAGCCACCACCCTGTTTCTATTCCTACACAAACAGCCCCAGAACAGCCTTGGCCACCTCCCACACCAGGGCCAGTCTTCAGAAGGAGAGATCTTCACCCACATTCCACCAGATGGGCACCTAGCTGAGTCTTGTGGCAGATGCCACCAGCAAGACCTTCAAAAAACCTTCCTGTAGGCATAGAAGCAAGCCTGAAGGCACTTCAGCAGAGTAGCCCTCCCCAAGCCACAAAGCAGAGGCAGGCACCAGCCTTGCAAGGCCAACCCAGCTCTGGACACCCACAAGCACAAGGTTTACATCCCCAGGAGCTTCTTCTCCAGAGCTCCACAACCACTTTCACCCTCACAGAAGTCCAAATGCAAGAACAAGGCACCTTCCCCTAGCTGGAAAGAAAAGCTGTCTCCAGCTTGAACTTCCTACAGAGCTGGGAAGGACCAGCCAAGGCTGTCAGAAAGCAATCCCAAACCCTACAGATTACTCACCATGGCTCTGATCCACCTGGATTCCACACCACAAACAGAACCACCTCACCAAGGACACACCTTGCATGCTTCCCTCCTGGGCCTTTTATAGCAGGTAGAGCTGGGCTTTCACTGAAGGCTTCCCTCCTTCTGGCCCCTCCTCCTGGAGGCACCTGATGGCAAAGGCTTCAGGTGGTTCTGCTCTGGAAGAGATAACCATGTGGGGCAATGGAGGTGTTTTGAATGACTTGCACCTGCAGATCCATGGAGTTGGCCAGATGCTGAAGGACCATTGAGTTACACAGGCTGAATCCTTTCCTCAACCAGATGGGCATGAGGCCTCCTTTGTTCTAGGGTGGGGTTCTCAGGACCTGATGTTCTTGGTAAACCACTGCAGCATCTCTGCTTTGCTCTGATTTAGGTGAAGGAAGCCTTTGAGTATTGGCATGTGGAGGAGGAGAAGGAGGACAAGGGGCTTCCTGGAGGCCAGGGAAGACCTGGCTGCCTGGGTGAAGGATATGAAGAACCTGGAAGGGACTCAGCAGTGGAAGCAGAAGGATAGGTTGGCCAGAGTGAGCCTGCAGCAGCTGTGCACCCACACCTCAACAAGCCACTCTTTTTGAGTGCAATACCAAGAGTTTGGGTTTCAACTGTATGTGAGATGGCAGGAAAGACCAAATCCTCATGTGGCTTTACAAAAGTGCACATCCTACCCCAAAAAACCACCTTGTCCTTGCCAAGCACAGTGGCCTTGGCTCTCCACTCTCCCAGACCCACGTGGGTGCTGATGGATTTCAGTGCTCCTATTTCCATCCAACTTCCTCAGGAAATCTGGCTCCTCCAACTTCTGCCTGTGTCTCAGCCCCACCAAGCAACTCCTGGTCTTGCTTGGCAGAAGTTGAGAAGGAAGATTAATTTTGGAAGGTTTCATCCAAGCCAGTGCCAGGTGTGGGTGAGACCCCCCCTGTTGGGATGCAGCTGGAGAGGGAGCATCCCTGCTTTCCCCATCACTTGCTGTCAGCTGGTGTCTGCTGTCCTCATCTCAGCTTTGCACGTGCAAGGACAGCCTGGTGGCTGCAAACACCTTGGACTCATCCGCTCCCATGGTATCACTTCTATATTAATTGCCTCATTAAAGGGGAGCAAAAGAAAGACCCAGAGTGAGCACCAGGAATGAGATGTTTTGATTTCCAGGCCCTACCCTGGGGCTGAGATCATAGAATCACAGAATCACTGAATGGTTTGGGTTGGAAAGGGCCTTAAATGTCATCCAGTTCCAAGCCCCCTGACATAGGTAGGGACATCTCCCACTGGATCAGGGTGCTCAAAGCCTCATCCAGCTTGGTCCTGAGCATCTCCAGGGATGGGGCAGCCACAGCTTCTCTGGGCAACCTGTGCCAGGGCCTCAGCACCCTCACAGGAAAATGTTTCTTCCTCAGATCTCATTGTTTGGCTTAAAATTGTGTCCCTTGTCTAACCTGGAGTAGGGAAAGGCCCCACCAAGGGCTGCTGCAGGTTCCCATGAAAGTTGAGGGTGGGAAGAAGCCTGTTCCCAGCCTGGACCAGTGCTTTACTGGAGCTCACTGGGTTGCTCAGGAGAAAACCTCTTCAACTTTCTGCTCAAAGGAATTATTTCTCTCCCTGCTCTGAGCAAATCTTCTGTCACTCCTTGCCTTGCCAAGGCTCCTCTAGACAGCTCTGAGCATTGGAAAGGGTGGGCTTGGACAACCTGGGGACACGTCTGGCCAGACCCACAAAGGGACTTGTGTGCATCCAGCTGGGTGCCTGGCCAGGTAGGACCTTCCTTTGCCTGACCAGGTGTGAGAGTCCACGTATGTCTCAGTTTCCCTGGGTGCAAAGTGAGGACAATGCTTCTGTCCTGCTGCACAAGAGGTCAACAGCAGCTGAACGTGAGCCAGCAGTGGCCCAGGTGGCCAAGGAGGCCAATGGCATCCAGGCATGTTTCAAAAATTGTGTGACCAGCAGGAACAGGGAGGTGATTGTGTCCCTCTACTCGGTGCTGGTGAGGCCACACCTCGAATCCTGGGTTCATTTTTGGGCCCCTCAGTACAAGAAGGACATTGAGGGGCTGGAGCACATCTAGAGAAGGGGAACAGAGCTGGTGAAGGGGCTGGAGAACAGGAGTTATGAGGAGCAGCTGAGGGACCTGGGGTTGTTTAGTCTGGAGAAGAGGAGGCTGAGGGGAGACCTCATCACTGTCTACAGCTCCCAGAAAGGAGGTTGTAGTGAGGTGGGTGTTGGTCTCTTCTCCCAAGTAGGAAGTGATAGGATGAGAGGAAATGGCCTCAAGTTGCATCAGGAGATGTTCAGATTAGACATCAGGAAAAATCTCTTTATGGAAAGGGTTGTCAAGAAATGGAAGAGGCTGCCCAGGGAATTGGTGGAGTCTCCATCCCTGGAGGGGTTCAAAAATCTTGTAACTGTGATGCTTCAGAGCATGGTTGGACTGGATGGTCTTAGAGATCTTTTCCATCCTGAACAATTCTGTATTCTATGATTCCAAGAGCTCAATACACCAATGGGGGATGGTTACGTAGGGTGTTCGGCTCTATCGATGTATAAAGGGGAAGATGCTGAAGGGCCTGGTGTATTCGTTTGGTTTTGCTTTTCAGGCTTCAGTTGCAGGTCCTGAAACCCAAGCCTGTGGGTCAGCCAGGAGCCTTGGCCACCCAAGGATTGGCTCACTGGGGCTGAATTTGGCTGTGTTGCCTCCTCTGGGTGCTCAGTGGGGTGCAGAGGTGATGCCTCCAGCTATGTCTCTGCAGATGGCTGGTGGGTCCATCTGCCAAGTCTGCAACTGGAGACCTCTCCCTTCATAATGTCTCACCTGGAGTGCTCCCTGTGGTCATGACCTGGACACATGGATGGGGCTGGTGGGAACTGCTTTGATTCTCTTGGCAGATATCTCCTGGGGAGGGGGTGGGGGGCAAATTTCTCTCCACTTCCCACACCTGCTGCACGCAGGGATGGAGGCCAAGAGGTGCAGTTTCATCTTAGAGGTGGAGAAAAGGGAGATTTAGAGGAAGGCATAAATAGTCCAAGGTGAAGGGGTGGGAACTTGGTGAGCTTGGCCCAGTGGAGGGTGGAAAAGAGCAGGGTGGATGGGAATGGTCTGTGTATGGGGAGCTGAAGGTCCAGGATTGGTACAGAGCTCTACAAGGAAAAGGAGAGCGGTGGGAAGGTGGGCAGGGAAAGACTGGACAACATGGTCAGACCCCGTAGGATGTGTCTGTGGTAGCCAGGGAGGCACCTGCACCTCTTGGGATCCAAACTCACCTGAGAACATGAGGTGCCCAACCGATGACCTGGGGACACTCGTGAAGGACCATGTGATTGGGGAGGGTGATGCTGAAGGTTCTGGTGGGGAAAGGGGTGGTTGCAAAGTGACCTTAAAACCCGGAGAGAGTCCCCAGGAGGAGAAATTGAGGTCCCTCTGATCAGTCCTGCTTTTCCCTTCCCATTGCAGTGGTGGTTGTGTATTGGGACAGCTTGTGTATGGGGACTTGAGAGGGTGTAGGGTCTGGACTGTGGTGGGGACAGGGCTGTGAGGTTGAGCTGGAGGGGTGTTTTGGGAAGGGTATTGGCCCAGAAAGACCCAATCAAGCACCCGGTGGAGGCGATGGGAGAACGAAACATTGGAAACTCAAGAGATCGTAGCTTTAATTAGGGACCATCCTGAGGAGACACGTCCCCTTGCCCTGCTGTGGACATGCACCTCCTCCCCAGGCATGGACATGTCAAGGAGGAGGGATGGAGGAGGTCATGAAGGAGAGAAGGAGGAAGAAGAGATATGAAGGTTAGGCAACTCCATGGGTCAAAAATATACAACACCGATATCATACATGGTCGTCAGTTCCCTCTGGCCAGCAGGCCAGGGCTGGGTGGTGGCCAGCAGGCCAGGGCTGGGTGGTGGCCCCAGGCCACCAGCCCTGCTCCGAGTCTCCCCTTCTCCATGGAGGGGTCACTTCCGCCGCCCGATCTGGGCCATGAGGTGGGCATTGGCTGCTGCCTTCGCCCTCAAGTTCTTGGCTTTGGCAATGTTGAAGAGGATGTTCATGATGTTGGTGGGGACATCAAGGGAGAGGGTGACCTTGGTGCGGCGGTCGCTCTTGGCCCGGTTTTGGTACGTCTTCCCCTTCACCTGCGCTTGGGAGACGTATTTGTAGTGGCCTTCCCCTGGGAATGTCCTTTTCCCCATCTCTTCATCCACTGCACCCTCCTCCTCCTCCTCCTCCTCGGGTGCCACCTCTGACAATGGGGAGTCGAAGCTGCGCCTGTCCAAGATAGCGTTGCCTTCTGGTTGGCTCTTCTGGGCTTCAGCGAGGGCCGCGTTGAGGCAGCTGAAGATGGAGGCAGAGTTGTAGAGGTGGAGAGCCTGGCTGGTCTCAGCAGCACAGAGGAGGGCGAGGAGGAGCAGCAGCTTGGTGTGGGGCATTGCGGTGGCCTGCCTGGTGGAGACAGTGAAGGGAGGGCAGAGATGGGCATGAGGTGCCCGCATGACCTAGGGCAGAGCACCGTCGTCCCCCTGTTCTCCCACATCCCACGGACCCGGCTTCACCTCCCAGGTTCCTGTCTAATGGTTAAGGCAGGTTGCCTTGGGGTCCCCTTCTCCAAGGTACAACCCCTCAGCTCTTGGTTTTGGGGTGCTGGGTGGAAGATGAGATGTCTGATGTGCTTTGTAAGGCTGCAGCCTCCGTGGAGGGGAGGAGTTGGCCATCCTGTTGCCAAAACACAAGTGTCTGCTGCAGGAGAGCAGGTTTCTACCATGCCTCTGCCTGCAGCAGTCTCATTGCAGTTCCCATGCAGCCTTCTCCACCTTGCTAACATCTCCACCTCCACAGAGTAACCATGTGTACCACCAGCTGCTGTCAAGGTGTGTTTTCCTTGCAGCTCCCCTCCGGTCAGCCAGAAGCCACCAGAGATGTTTCTCTGCTCTCAGTTGCCTGTCTCACCCAACTTGTCCTAAAAGGACATGGAAGGTGGGGTAGGTCCCAGTGCTGGAGGGGGTATCCAGTGTGACATCTCCATCTCTATCCAGCCCTGGCCTTGGGTGCTCCAGGGTTGCCTGTTACCCCACGACTCTGTCCCCAGGACCTCCTTCCACCCTTGGTGCAGGACTGGCTGCCCCATCTGATGGCACATAGAATCATGGAATGGTTTGGGTTGGAAGGGACCTCAAAGACCATCCAGTTCCAACCCCTGTGCCATGGGCAGGGACACCTCCCACCAGACCAGGCTGCTCAAGGCCCCATCCAACCTGACCTTGAACACCTCCAGGGATGGGGCAGCCACAGCTTCCCTGGGCAACCTGTGCCAGGGCCTCCCCACCCTCATCGTGAAGAATTTCTTCCTAATGTCTAATCTTTGTCTTCCCCTTTCCAGTTTAAAGCTGTTCCCCCTCATCCAGAGTACATTATTCCTGTGGACACCTGGGACCACCTCCAAAATCACAGCACAGCAATATCACTCCCTGCTTGAAATATGGTCATTTTTGGGTCTCGGGAGGGCTGAAAACCTCGAGATAACTCTCCTGCTCTGCAAAACCTCCCCATCTCTGAGTCCTGTCTCTCCAGGAAGCGATCCATCTCCTTGTATACCCAGTTGATGGCTCAAAAAGACCATCTGAAAGGCCACAAGGGGCTCTTTGCTCGTGTTGAGGTCAGACAGGTGTCCCTTCCCCAAGTGCCTGGGGATGTGCTGGCATTCCCAGTCTTCTGGCCCCATCTTGTGGCAAGCCCATTGCACGGCAAGCCCTGGCCTGGGGACAGTCCCCAGGGGTGGGGGACCCTGCTTGGGGCTGGGGTTTTGCTGCTGGTTTGGGGCTGTGACCTCCTAAGTTCTTTCCCATGGGAGTGCAGAGGGGCCAATGAGGCTGGGGAAGCTCCTGGGGAGCTCTTATGGAACAGGATGGCTCCTGAGAGTCTCTGTGGCCACTACCAAGAAGGGAGGCTGTGTCTTGTTGTGTGAGGGGGTTCAAGATAGGGGAGATGTCCTCAGACTGCTCCAAAATCAGATCCAATCACTTGTCCCCAGGAGCTGTCACCCTGCACCTGCTCTCCTGCCAGAGCCTGAAACTGGTGTCACCTTGACTCTGCCCTTTGCAGTCCCAGGGAGGGAGAGATCAGAGCACGTCTGTCCTTCTAACCCTGCCTTTTCCATCCCTTGGAAGGGGAGACTGGGACAGGTTTATCCCTTAACTCTGCCCTTCTTCATCCCTTGAAAGTAGAGATTGGGGCAGGTTTATCTCTTGAATCTTTGTTTTTTCATCTCTTTGAGACTGAAATTGGGACAGGTTTGTCCCTTAACTCTGCCCTTTGCCATCCCTTGGAGAATGAGATTGGGGCAGGTTTAATCCCCTTAACACTGCCCTTTTTCATCCCTTGGAGAGGGAGAAATTAGGGCAGATTTATCTCTTAACATTACCCTTTCCCATCCCTCAAAGGGAGAGGTTGGGGCAGGTTTATTCTTTCACCTCTGCCCTTTTCCATCTCTCAAAGGTAGAGACTGAGCCAGGTTTATCCCTTATCTCTTCCCTTTTCCATCCATTAGAGAGGGAAATTGAGTCAGGTTTATCTCTCTAAGTCTGCCCTTTGCCATCTCTTGGCAGGAGAAATCAGAGCAGGTTTATCCTTGTAACTCTGCCCTTCCCCATCCCTTGGAGAGGGAGGCTGGGGCAGGTTTTATCCCCTTAATGCTGCCCTTTTTCATCCCTTGAAGGGAGTGACTGGGGCAGGTTTATCCCTTAACTCTGCCTTTGCCATCTCTTAGAAAGAGAAATCAGAGCAGGTTTAACCCTACCCTCTGTCCTTTGCCATCCTTGGAGGGTGAGATTGGGGCAGGTTTATCCTTTTCACTTTACCCTTTTTCATCCCTCAGAGAGGAAAATTTGGGCAGGTTTATCCCTTAACTCTGCCCTTTCCCATTTCTTGGAGAGGGAGAAACTGGGGCAAGTTTATCCTTGTAACTCTTCCCTTTCCATTCCTTGGAGGGGGAGATTGGGGCAGGTTTATCCTTTTAACTTTACCCTTTTTCATCTGTTGGAAGGGGAGAGGTTGGGACAGGTTTATCCCTTAACTCTGCCCTTTCCCATCCCTTAAAGGGCGAGAATGGGGCAGATCTATCCCTTGGCTCTTCCCTTTTTCATCCCTTTGAGGGTGAAATTGGGGCAGATTTGTCCCTTAACTCTGCCCTTTGCCATCTCTTGTAGAGTGGGGTTGGGCAGGTTTAATCCCCTTAACTCTGTCCTTTTCCATCCCTTGGAGAGAGAAAAATTGGGGTGGATTTATCCCTTAACTTTACCATTTTTCATCCCTCAGAGGGGGAGATTGGGGCAGGTTTATCCCTTAACACTGCCCTTTGCCATCCCTCAAAACCATTTCCAGACACACAACCCCCACGTGAAAGCAATTTGGGGCCCAAAACTCTCCTCCTTTCAGCCCCAATTCCAACATGTAAATCCTAAGACTTATTTTTCACTTAATAGTTTGAAGATACATCTCCCACCCCAAAGCCTTTCCCTTTACACCTGCCCTTGATGAAACAACCTCTCCAGCAAGTTTCTTGCAGCCCCTCCTAGCAGGAAGAGGGTTTTGGGGGCAGGAATTTAGGAATTTTTAAATTTCTCACCCCTCTTTGCAGCTCCTGCTCTCCTAGGGTGATCCCAAGCTGCTGGATGGAGAGTGGGAACATCTCTGAAAGCCCTTGCAGAGCTGGTACAGCTTTTAGGAGAGACCTGAGCTGCTGTGAGCTGTCACTGCCCTCTCCAGAGCAATATCTCCACCTCGCCTCTCCTCCACAACTATTTCACAACCCTCTGAAACGGGTGGCTTGGGTGTTTCACATTTAGCAAAACTCTTTGGGGACATCAGGCGAGTGAGGAGAAAGGCAGAGCAAAGGGGAAACGTGACTGCAACACATCTACACCCAGAGCCTGGTTTCCTGGTCCTTGGCTGTGGGGCAGAAATCTGGCAAAATAAGCAAAAATCAAGAGAAAGAAGCAAAAAAAAAAAGCAGCTGATCATACAGAAGAAAAAGGTGGTATTTTGGGGTTTTATTTTTTTGCTGAGAGGTTTTGTGCCCTGGCATGGCAGAAAGTTTTTATGGAGCAGGGAATAAGCTGGAATTGGGGTTTTCTCCCCCTCTAAAAAAGAAAAACCACCTGCAGTGGATATGAAAACTCAAGATTCAGAAATCTGCTGCTGCTGGAGGGTGACCTGTGGGTACTGTTCACTGTGGCTGCAAATTGCCTGAATGCCTGTGAGCAATTTATAAGCATTTTATGGAGGTGATGCCAACAGCCACGGTGGGACCATTTGTATTGGCTGAAGATCTCCCTCTCGGCTTTAGAAGAGAAAAGTAAATCCCTCTGGCAAGACAGTTCCAGCAAACAAAGCTTTTTGCTGATTATCGAGGGCTCCTTGGCAGCAGAGACACTGGACGAAGCTATTTTTTTCCCTATTAAAAAGTAAGTCTGGAATAAAATGATACTGTGGGTGAGACTTGTAGACTTTTTAAACTCTTTCTGTCTGTTGCCACCTCCATTTCCCTAATAAATCCCTCCTGATGATGCTGATTCCCAGGGCTGCAAATTCCAAGCTGATCCTCCTCCCCATCCCTTTAACTACAGAAGTGATTTGTATCCCTACCTTTTGATTTCCCAAGCCCAGGACATCCAAACTGATCCTTCTCCCCACCCCTTTAACCACAGAAGTGATTTGTATCCCTACTTTTTGATTTCCCAAGTCCAAGACATCCAGACTGATCCTTCTCCCACCCCTTTAACCACAGAAGGGATTCGTATCCCTACTTTTCGATTTCCCAAGCCCAAGACATCCAAACTAATCCAAGCTGATCCTCCTCCCCATCCTTTTAACCACAGAAGTGGTTTGTAGCACCATTTTCAATTTCCCAAGCCCAAGACATCCAAACTAATCCAAGCTGATCTTCCTCCCCATCCTTTTAACCACAGAAGTGGTTTGTAGCCCCATTTTCAATTTCCCAAGGCATCCAACCCGTGTTGTCCAGCCTGATCTGCCTCCAAAAACTGTTGTAATAATAAAGAAGATATTCCTTTGGTTAAGAGGGAGGATGGGGGAGTCCCTTAACACAATTTTTTTGAATTGCTTTTCCCTGCCCTGCCTTTTATCCCCCTCTCTTGCAGAGAAACGTGGAACCTGATCTCCTAAGGAAAGCCCTGAAATATTTAAAGTTTGTGCAAACGAAGGCAGCTGCTCATTAATAAATGAAATCCAGGCACTCACCTTGTTGTCCTCGGTGGTCGGGCTGGGAAGGGCTTGCTGTGGTCTCACTCCACGGAGAGAAGCATCAGGCGCCTTCCCCTGAACTTCTGCACCCTCCCTTTTCTTTTATTGTTATTGAGGGCTGTGATAGTTTTTTTTCCCCCCTCTCTATGGAAACGTTTTCCCCCCTCCCTTGTGTATATATAAAAATGAGAGATCACGGGGTGCGAGTCGTAACTCCAGACGTGGAGCCTTCGTTTGGGCATGATTTCATTAAAATGAAATCAGAGGGAGCTGGCGACGTCACGGGGCTGCGGTGCCTCTCCCTGTTCAGGAGGGGAAGAAAAAAAAAAGGTGGAAGGGGAGGGTGTGGAAAAACACCTGAACCCAAATAGCCTGGTGACAGCCACCCAAAAACGGGGCTGTCGCCAATGCTGGGACTTTGCAGGGTGACACAGACAAACTTTTCCCCTGCTCCTGCAAGAAGCTGGACTTTCAGTGCAAGGATATATTAAATGTGAAGACATTTATGCTTCCTAAGGATGTTTGTTGGGGTTTTCAGTGTTAATTAGCAGTGTTATCCCAATTAATGCATTTCTGTTTGAAGAGTGGGGCTGGTGCAATGCTGCCCCATCCCTGGAGGTGTTCAAGAGCAGGTGGGATGGGGCTTTGAGCAACCTGATCCAGTAGAAGGTTTCCCTGCCTATGGCAGGGTTTGGAACTGGATGGGCTTTGAGGTCCCTTCCAATGCCAACCATTCCATGATTCTATGATTCAATGAATCTATGATTCCATGATTCTAAGACTCTTGGCAGGGTTTTACCCTAGGGTGGTGCTCGTAACCCCCACCTACAGCAGGTACTCACTTGCCCCCTTCACACTGCTCTGCTCACTGCTTGATGTCCCATCCATGAGGGCTTTTGTCCTCCCATTCAGGGAAACCTATGGAAGATGGAAATTTTGCCCAACTTCTTCTAAGATGTGGTACCGTGGTCCAAGGTGCAGTGTGGAGGAAGGGATAAGGTGTGTTTTGATAAAACCCTCTCAAACTCTCCAAAGCATTAACTCAGATTGCTCCAAGACAGCAGCTGGGCAGGTAAAACTCCCAGTCTGGGGTCCCAGGACCACTGTAGTCCCAGTGTGGTCAGAGAGAGGTCTCCTGTGATGCCCCACAGCACAGGTTTGCAAGCACAAGTGTGTTGTGCTACACAGAGGATGGGGGTGGAGATGTCCCTGCTGAAAACAGGGGTTGCTCCCTGTGATCCTGTGCTGAGACAGCCAAAGGAGTCAGGATTCTGGTGGAGGGTCCTTCCAATGGTCACCACAGATTGGTGGCTGGTCTGGGGTCTCCTGGTGGCCAGAGCTTCTCTCTGAAACCTGCTTTGAAATGCAACCACCACCTTCTTCTAGCAAAGGCCTGGTGGGGTGGTGCTATCCCTGGGGAGGCACCAATCCTACCGAAAGTGGGGAAAATCCTCTGAGCAGCCCCAGGTAACAGCAGCCAACAGGGACCATGGATGGGCTCCAGGTCAGGATGGGGAGATGTTCTTGCTCCTGAACCACACACCAGCGATGGTCACAGCTGCTCCTTTGGAGAAGAGGAGCCATCATTGTGGATGTTCTTGGATGAGCATCTCTGAGCTTCTCACCCATCCCCTGGAGAAGTTGGCTGTTTTCTTAGAGGCAGCGACTGATAACGATGAGAGCTCCCCTTTGCTTCTGCCCTGGCTAGAGGATTCTCCATTTAATCACGTCCAGCTGTTGACTGAAATACATCCGGACCCACTGCTCCAGCAATTCCCTCCTCTGTCATTTTCCTTTGAAGCTTTCACCTCCTGGATTAATGTTTTCACTCCTCCTCCTTCACTGAGACCTGGAGGGTGGTTTGGTTATCAAACCTTTGGAGCCTTAGGTCACGTTTTTGGCCAAGCAGACCCGCTTGCAGACTTCAACACAAAGAACTGGGTGGGGAAACTCTATCAGAGGGACTTCTTCCAAGAAAGAGCAAAGGAGATCATCTGACCCACAGTCCTCTCTCCTCTCCCTCTGGCAAACGCTCGTGGGTTCATTTATTGCTTTGCCCAAGGGCTGCACGGTCCCTGCAGCTGATGAAACCCTGGAGCTCGTGCTCTGCGGTGAGGAAGCAGTGATAGATGAGAGCTATTTCCAACACCTCTCCCATGGTGAAGGTCCATTAAAAATGATTTCCCCCTGTGCTCCTTGCGGATGCACAAGTGCTGATTCTCAGCAACCTTCGGCTTCGCCCCACTTGGCTTGTGTCCTGCCTTTCCTTGACCTCAAACCCAGGAAGAGCTTGAGTCAGCAGTTACCTGGTGCCTTAATTAGTGTTGGTGGACTGGGGGACATTGCAGGGCAAGGCCTGAAGCTTGGCAGAAGGTATCTAACCAGCATTTAAAAATATATGCAGTGCTTTGGGTGGTGCTAAGTTCCAGGTTTGAAAAGCCATGGAAGAAATCTTTGTGCCTAGGGTGGTCATTGAGCTCTTTGCCAGCGTTTCTCTCCCATCATGAGTCCTTGGAGAGATGGGGTTTGCTCCCTGAGAGCTGCAGATATTTGCTAGGGTCATTGCAGAAAGCTCAGGAGACCCTTGGACTCTGTCTGGCTCAGGCCACTGATAACCCTGCATGCTTCAGAGCATCTTAGGAGCCCATCTCCCCTCGTATTTTTTGGCCTGAGGATGAAGGAATGGGGTTGAGCATGTGAAAACAGGTGGGATGGGAGCTCTGGGTGCTCCCCTGGCCAACCAATGCTTCATGAAAAGTGTGTAGGCACTCAGAAAATGGGTCCCCCCCTCTGCCTACCAGAGGGGATGTCTTCAACCCATGCCCTGGCATCACATCCCATTGGGGTGAAGGAGCACTTTAAAGGGGCCAGGGGAATCCTGGAAAATGTCTCTGGTGATGTTTTGGGCTCAGTTGTCACTTACTTAGAGGAGATCAGCCGAGGAATATGGAAGATGTGGAAAGGTTATTGCTTTTGGCATGAGGAGTGGGTCTGGAATCTCCCAGCCCCAAAGGTACCCCAGAAGTCAAGACCTGGTGCACCCTTCTGATGCAAGGACCTGGTGTCCCTAATCACCTCTAGGAATTCCAAGTCTTCAGGCCGAAACTTAAGCCTTTATTTGCCAAAATCACTGTGAACCTGTGATCCAGGGACTTAAGGAAGGGATTGTAGATTAAGGAAAGGTGTGATGTCAAAGTAAATTAATGAAGCCTTCCTAAAACCCACTTTGTCCCAGAGGTAATGGGGTATTTGACTTATTTCAGTGCATCTCCAAAGCAAAAGAGACTATGTGAAGACTGTAGGTTACGGCAGGGTAAGGGCTATCTCACTGCTTCCACACAAGTGATGGCTGATCCACCTTTGCAGCCATCCCATCCCTTGTGGTGGGCTGGTTGTCCTCTCTCTTTGAGGTTTTCCTGGGGTTGAGAGAGGAGAGTGTGTGATGGAAGGAGAAGGTGTGAGTGTGTAGTGCTTCTCCATTGCAACTGCTTCGGGCTGTCCCCAAGGGTTGTCCTTGCTCTGAACAGTTGGAAATTGAGCGTTCAGCCCTTCCCGCAGGTTGCTTCAATGAGGTGACTTGGAAAGGGCTGACCCACATGCCAGGAGGTCATAGAACCACAGAATCATTGAGGTTGGAAAAGACCTCTAAGCTCATCCAGCCCAACTGTCAGCCCAACCCCACCGTGAGTACTGAACTGTGTCCCAAAGTGACATCTCTACATGTTTTTCAAACTTCTCCAGGGAAGGGGACTCCAGTGCTTCCCTGGGCAGCCTCTTCCAATGCTTCACCACTGTTTCAGTAAAGAAATTTCTCCTAATATCCAATCAAAACCTCCCCTGGCACAACTTGAGGCCACTTCTTCTCATCCTATCACTTCTTACTTGGGAGAAGAGACCCAACACCCACCTTGCCACAACCTCCTTTCAGGGAGCCGTAGACAGTGATGAGGTCTCACCTCAGCCTCCTTTTCTCCAGGCTAAACAACCCCAGTTCCCTCAACCACCCTTCATCAGACTTGTTTTCCAGCCCATTCCCCAGCTCTGTTCCCTTCTCTGGATGTGCTCCAGCCCTTCAATGTCCTTCTTGGAGTGAGGGGCCAAAACTGAATGCAGGATTCGAGGTGTGGCCTCACCAGCACCAAGTGCAGGAGCACGGTTTCCTCCCAACTCATGTACTGTAGGACCCTGAGGGGGTGTTGGTCAGTGCCAACTCCCACCTGGGCTATTTGGTGTCTGCTGGAGCGCGTCCGGAGAAGGGTGACAAAGCTGGTGAAGGGGCTGGAGGGAGAACAAATGTTGTGAGGAGCACCTGAGGGACCTGGAGTTGTTTAGCTTGGAGAAGATGAGGCTGAAGGGAGACCTCATCACTGTCTACAACTCCCTGAAAGGAGATTATGGTGAGGTGGATATTGGTCTCTTCTTCCAGGTGACAGGCAGTAGGATGAGATGAAATGGCCTCAAGTTCTACCAGGGGAAGTTCAGATTAGACATCAGGAAAAAATTCTTCACTAGACAGGTTCTCAGACCCTGGCAGAGGCTCCCAGGAAGGTGGCTGAATCCCAATCCCTGTAGGTGTTTAAAAGACAGGTAGATGAGGTGCTCAGAGATCTAGTTTAGTAGTAGACAAGCACGGTTGGACTCAATAATCTCAAAGGCCTTTTCCAACCAAGTGATTCTATGATTCTATGGTTCAATCCTGCTGCCAAAGTGACCCCTGTAAGTGTGAGTCTACAAAAACTACCTGAGAGAGAAGCTGGAGCACGGAGGTGAATGCATCTCCTATCATTTAGGAGGTCACCACTGCACACATGGGATGAAACCCATTTCCACCTCCTGAGCAGATCCTGGTGTGTGTGTTTGTGTTCTATTTTCTCATAAAAAACTTTGCTGTAAGGCCGGGTCAGTGCAGGATTTGTCCTCACAGGAGGCAAATCCACCAGACATGGAGTCTTTGTGGTGATTTTATTAAGGGAAAATAACAAAGAGAAAGCAGCGTCCAAGAAAGAAAGATGAAAGAAGTCAAACTGTCTTGTTCACCGCTATCAGTCTGCTTTAAAAGGAAACCAGACTGCTTTGTTGTTTCTGCCTCCCAAACCTTGCAGATCCCTGCTTCCGACTTTGCTGTCACAAGGGATTGGAGAGGAGATTTCGTTGCAAACCTGAAAAGGTCACGGCATGAAAATAACCCTGAGAAGGAGGGAGCCGCGCTATGAACAGCCTGGAGAACCCCTGGGAGCTGGATGGTGGTGGAAAGGACTCAAATTCCCAAAAGTTTCTCTCAAAAGTACCAAACTTATGAAAAATTCAGACTTTGTCATGAGCATCCTCGCACGACTCGTCTGTCTCTTCAGGAGCAAGACCCCTTCCCACCTCTCAACAGCCTCTCTCGCTCTCACCGAGCTCAATTTCCTTCTGTGAATCATCGATTCAAGCCCAAATGTGGGCAGCTGGAGAGGATCTTATTAAAGTTTCATCACTACAGTTCCACTACTGGGAAAAGTGAGACACAATGACTCGTGGTCATAGCACAGCAGAAGCCTGAAAGCGAAAACTGGGCCCCAAATGCCAGCACAGAAATTTTGCCTGGACTGGGAAGGTAAAGGCAGTGGGACACGAGGTCTTGTGTACAGCTTCCAGCATCAGAAATCATAGAATCATAGAATGGCTTGGGTTGGAAGGGATCTTAAAGCCCATCCAGTTCCAACCCCCTGCCATGGGCAGGGATACCTCCCACTGGATCAGGGGCTCAAGGTCCCATCCAACCTGGTCTTGAACACCTCCAGGGGTGGGGCAGCCACAGCTTCCCTGGGCAACCTGTGCCAGGGTCTCCCCACCCTCATCGTGAAGGATTTCTTCCTAAGGTCTAATATAAATCTTCTCCCTTCCGGTTTAAAGCCGTTGTCCCTCATCCCATCACTACAGACCCTTGGAAAAAGTCCCTCCCCAGCTTTCCTGGAGCCCCTTCAGGTACTGGGAGGCTGCTCTAAGGTCTGCCTGGAGCCTTCTCTTCACCAGACTGAACAACCCCAACTGTCTCAGCCTGTCCTCATAGCAGAGGTGCTCCACCCTCTGATAGTCTCCTTGGCCTCCTCTGCACCTGTTCCAACAGTGCCATTTCCTGCTTATGTTGGGGATTCCAGAACTGGACACAGGACTCCAGGTGGGGTCTCACGAGAGCAGAGCAGAGGGGCTGAATCCCCTCCCTGGCCCTGCTGGCCACACTGCTTTGGCTGCAGCCCAGGACAGGGTTGGCCTTCTGAGCTCTGAGCGCACGTTCCCAGCTCCTGTTGAGCTTCTCATCCCCCAGCACCCCAAGTCCTTCTCCTCAGGGCTGCTCTCAATCACGTCGTCTCCCATCTTGCACTGAAACCATGGATTGCCCCGACCCACGTGCTGGACCCTGCCCTTGGCCTTGTTGAAGCTCAGGAGGTTCACACAGCCCCACTTCTCCAGCCTCTCCTGGTCCCTCTGGATGATGTCCCAGCCTTCTGGTGTGACAACTTTTTTAAGAATCTCTAAGACTCGATTTTCAATTCCAAGGCTGCAGAGGGAGGAGGACCCAGCTGTGATACAAGATGGCTTATCTCTCATCTCTCCATAACCCTGCTGTGAATGACCCTTCCTCTCCCAAGAGGCTGATTTTTGGTGGGTTTCTATTCTCCACAACCCTATTTTGTGGGTGATTTTCGCTCCTTCCAACAACTCAACAGCAGCAGATCCCTGCATGTCTTTAATGGCTTTAAATTGGAAGAGGGAAGGTTTAGATTAGACATTAGGAAGAAATTCTTCACAATGGTCAGAGGGCTGGAGCACCTCTGCTATGAGGACAGGCTGAGAGAGTTGGGGTTGTTCAGCCTGGAGAAGAGAAGGCTCTGGGGAGACCTCATAGCAACCTTCCAGTACCTGAAGGAGCTCCAGGAAGGCTGGAGAGGGACTTTTTGCAAGAGCTTGGAGTGGTAGGATGAGGGGAACAGTTTTAAATTGGAAGGGGGGAGATTTAGATTGGATGTTAGGAATAAATCTTTCACAATGAGGGTGATGAGGCCCTGGCACAGGTTGCCCAGGGAAGCTGTGGCTGCCCCATCCCTGGAGGTGTTCAAGGCCAGGTTGGATGGGGCTTTGAGCAACATGATGCAGTGGGAGGTGTCCCTGCCCATGGCAGGGGGGTTGGAACTGGATGATCTTTAAGGTCTATTCCAACCCAAACTGTTCTGTGATTCTGATTCTATAATTCTAAGGCTCAATGTCTCTCTGAGATGGCCCCAGAGTGAACACTGAGGACTCGGGCAGCCCTGTCACTTCAAGCTAGGACCTCAACAGAAGGAGGAGAGGAGCTGGGCCACGGAATTTGTTACTTTTGCAGTGCTTTGTGTATTGTTTTGCCTTTCTTGCCCTCTTTCCACCATTCTATGTTTCCACATCTACAAATACATGTGCACATATGGCTTGAGCCATGTTCAGCCCTGTCACAGGAGGGGGTTTCTGGTGCATCCAGCCAGCCAAGTCTTACAAGGAGCTGCAGAGAGGAGAAACTCACCTCATCACAGCATCCGATGTCGGCGGGCAGTTCCTTAGCAACCTTGACAAAAGAAAATGGATAGCGAGAGATGAGGAGGCTGGGCTGCTGTAATTTAGTAATTTGATGATGATGCAGTCCCTGACACGGCCGCCAGCACTGACAGGAGGGTCCTGAGCATCATCCAGCTTCCTCCGGCCGCAAGTGGCAGATTGGAGCAGACAGGCTCTTTGGGAGGGAGCTGACAAAACCCCTCATCTTTGCTTCTCCTGGAGTCAAAAAGGATTAACAAAGTTCATTGCTGTGTCATCCTTCTGAATTGTGCTCAGCTTGGTTAATTAATTACGTGGCATGGTTTAGAGCAGGAGTAATTTAGGCTCTGGAGATGCCTCGGAGGCAAGTGGTGGGGAGTTAATGCAGGGCCTGACCTGAGCACCGGCAAGTCCATCTTGCTAAAGATTCCGCCACATGCTCCATGCTCTGAGGGAGGCAGTGGAGGTTTGTGTGCTCTCCACAGGGCTTTTGGGTGATAGCCATCACTTTTTGGAGCAATAGTAATACCTGCATCACTGTACTGGCATAGAATCATAGAATGGTTTGGATTGGAAGGGACCTCAAAGCCCATCCTGTTCCACCCCCTGCCATGGGCAGGGAAACCAGGCTGATCAAAGCCCAATCCAACCTGGCCTTGAAATCCTCCAGGGATAGGGCAGCCACGACTTCCCTGGGCAACTTGTGCCAGGTCCTCACCACCCTCACCATGGAGAATTTCTTCCTAATGTCTCATCTAACTCATCCTCTTTCCAATTTAAAGCCGTTCCCCCTCAACCTATTACTCCAGGTCCTTGTAAAAAGTCCCTCCTCGGCTTTCCTGGAGCCTCTTCAGGTACTGGGAGGCTGTTCTAAAATCTCCCCAGAGCCTTCTCTTCTCCAGACTGAACAACCCCAACTGTCTCAGCCTGTCCTCATAGCAGAGGTGCTCCAGCCCTCTGATCATCTTTGTAGACTCTGTTCCAACAGTTCCATATCCTTCTTACGTTGGGGATTCCAGAACTGGGCACAGGACTCCAGATGGGGTCTCACCAGAGCAGAGGGGCAGAATCCCCTCCTTGGCCCTCTGGCCACGCTGCTTTAGATGCAGCCCAGGACACAGTTGGCCTTCTGGGCTGCAAATGCATGCTTGAACCTCCTGTCAGCATCATTGGGTGTCTGCTGGTGAACACCATCCTCTGTCTGCTGTAAGGGTGGAATTGCAACCCAACAGCCACAACACCCTTGAGAAGGAGGCAAAATGTTGAAAAAGCCTGAAAAATCCTTCTGCGCCAGGAAGGCAAAATTCAAAGAATCATAAAATGATTCTAGTTGGAAGGGACCTTAAAGCCCAACCAGTTCCAACACCCCTGCCATGGGCAGGGACACCTCCCACTGGATCAGGGTGCTCATAGCTTCATCCAGCCTGGCCTTGAACACCTCTGGGTAGCTCTGCTTGTTTGAGCTGGGACAAGCAGGAGCAAAAATGTTATGGATTTGTCCCTGACATCATTGTCATATGAGTAAGGAGAAAGTCTCTCTATCCAAGAGATTTTGGTCCTATGGGAGCTGCCTTGGGCCTTCTGTCCTTCCCCATTTTGCACCCCAAACCACCACAGTAAATCCCATTTAATCTCTCAGGCTTCCTCTGGATTTCTCTTCACCCATCCCCTGCCCTGGGTATCCCTTATCTCACCACCCTGAACCCCATCAGTGGGTCCTGCATCCCCCAGATGCATCTCACCCTCCCCCTGAAACCACCTCAAGCACCTCCCCATGGATTGTGAAGCCAAGGAGCCAACCCGTGGCCATGATCCCATGGCATGGAAATGCTGGAGGAGCAACATAACCCATCTGTAGAGCAGCAACCATTGCATTTCTTGAGCAGTGTCTCTCTCCCCTGCTTGTCCAGCTGCTCCAGTCTCACCAGTGGGTGCTTACAGAGGCAGGAAAAATGAGAAACAGCTCTTTTAAAACTTCATTCCATGGGGTATAAGTATGTTTTATGTGTAGACCCACTGCTGGGATAAAGACCCTTTGGCTCCTGTGCACAGATCTAGGCTCCTGCTGCCTCCTCTTACATTTTTCCTTGATTATAGATGTTTCCTTACAGCTGGAAGCATGATGCCCGTGTAGATACAGGCACATACTGTGTGTACAGGTAGGTGCAAGCTTCTCTTTGGAGAAGGGCTAGGAGGTGCAAGAGGGAGAAAGTAGATAAAACAATTACAGCAATACATAGACAATTGGGAAAATTTAAGACTATTTTTTCTTCTCCATTACTTCTTTTCCTTTCTTCCATTGGAGGCAAAGTGTCAAGAACCAAGCTTTATTTCATGCCTGAAGGCTGTCAGTGGTGAAGTTGGTCTTTGGGTTTGGCCCAACTGATTCTCAGGGAAGCACATGTAGCAATTTGCAAAAGAGCCTCAGCCAGTTTTACCCCAAAGAGACTTTGTGATATTACATTTGCATTAAAAGCTCAAAGCCGAGCTAATTCATTGCCAGGAACATCAAACACTGAAGGTGGGGTGGGAAACTGCCAAGTCTTTTGTGTACAACCAGGGCTGAAAATCCCCTGTGACCCTGCAGCAGCAGAAAAAGACTTGGGGCCCTGAGAGTTGCACAGAGAAGTTGTGGATGCTCCATCCCTGGAGGTGTTCAAGGCTGGGTTGGATGGGGCTTTGAGCAACCTAATCCAGTGGGAGGTGTCCCTGCCCATGGTAGAGGGGTTGGAACTGGATGGGCTTTGAGGTCCCTTCCAACCCAAACCATCCTATGATCCCAAAGCCAAGCCTGGAGGACAAATGTGGCCACCTGGTTCCATGGTTAAGGTGTAGCCAAAGGAGAGTGGTAGAACCTCTCAGGGAAGGTGATTTGGCTCGAGACCCTTCACCATAAACCATACTTACAGCACAGGCCAACAAAGCAACTCACCAGGGAGCCAGGTGGCTTAATTCAGATTTGCAAAGCAACTGGAAGACTTGAGAAGTGAAAACCCAATATTGTGGGCAATGAGATCAAGCTGTTCAGTTCTCTGCTGGGTGTATTAAATGCAGCTTGAATTTCCCATCAGTGCTCTGGGAGCTTGGGCGTAATGGGAAATTGATAATCTGATTTTTTTTTAATACACCTAGCCTTAAATGTTTACTATTGATTTGCCATCTGAACTGCTTTGGCAGGGCCAAAATATTACCGGAATGCATTGTTAGTGTTTCCTTGGAAATGTCATGTCACTTTAATTGAATTTCTTGAAATTATTTGATTGCAAGGCTTGCAGAGACTTTTAGGGCTGAACAATTTGCTGGTGAACCGGCTGCTTTCCAGGTGTAGGGAGGTGGAGCTGCTGCAAGCACAGTGAAGCCAGAAGATTCCTGAACTTGGAGGAAGGCATTAGGAAGCAAAGAGCATCGCTACGAGTGGTCAGCTCCACGCGTGGGAAAAGCTGGAGCATTCGTGGACATAAAACCAGGGTCACAAATTGGTGTGGAGTCTGCAAAGTGGAGGGTGATTTTGGAGAAGGAGTGATCCCATCACTCATTTCATACGGATCCCATGGCTCCACGGGTCTTCAGCACAGGAAGGACGTGGATCTACTAGAGCGAGTCCAGAGGAGGCCATGAAGATGATCTGAGGGCTGGAGCCCCTCTGCTATGAGGACAGGCTGAGAGAGTTGGGGTTGTTCAGCCTGGAGAAGAGAAGGCTCCAGGGAGACCTTAGAGCTGCCTCCCAGTACCTGAAGGGGCTCCAGGAAAGCTGGGGAAGGGCTCTTGATCAGGGAGTGCAGGGATAGGATGAGGGAGGAGGGTTTTCAGCTGAAAGAGGGGAGATTTAGGTGAGATCTTAGGAAAATATATTTTTCTGTGAGTGTGGTGAGGCCCTGGCACAGGTTGCCCAGTGGCTGCCCCAAGGCCAGGTTGGATGGGGCTGTGAGCAACCTGATCCAGTGGGAGGTGTCCCTGCCCATGGCAGGGGGTTGGAACTGGATGGGCTTTGAGGTCCCTTCCAACCCAAACCATCCTATGATTCTATGTGTCTATTCTTGCTATGGCTACTAAAACAACACAATCCTTGAACAGAATCACACCCTGGGTCAGGTGTTGGGGGCCACTCGAGTATCACAACCCCATATTTCTGCTGGAGGCCAGTGGTGCCTTCACTGGAGGAGCACTGGCAGGGAGAGCAGCACAACAGAGAAAAGAGTACTGCTAGGAGGGTTTTCTTTCTTAGAATAATAAATACTATTAATAAGCTTTTTCTGTGTTAATTATTCAGTGAGATCTACGACATTGGACATTGTTCAGGTGTTAATTGGTCTTTTGGCCAGTTCTTAGCACTGTGTTTACAGTGGGTCTCCTTTTGCCCATACAGATGTTTTTTGCTCCAGTCCAGCCCTGGGCTGCTTTGCATCAAGAAGGATCATTTCAGGCCCAAAGGTTTGCAAGCAGAGACGCCCCAAATCAAATCAACATGAGTGAACCTTTCTGGAAGTGCATCCCCAGCCCTTTGCATGGATTAGTTCTTCTCCCTGCTCGTTTAAGGCTTTGAAAAGTGGTTTGCTCTGCACAGTTAGAATCATAGAATCATCAAATTTGGAAAATAACCTCTAAGATTATCCAGTCCAACCATCAGCCCAACCCCACCATGCCTACTTAACCATGTCCCATTCAATTCCCAGCTGTGGGAATGCAATGCTTTTGCCCTTTGGCAAGGTGCCACCTAAATAAAGATTTTCATATCAGGGTGCCAAATGAATTTGTGGCTCATGCACTCCGTTAGGTCTCTGTTTTCTTGTGCACAGTGATTATTTTTGTCAATGCAATTAGGGAATGAAGTTTTTTCCTGCTTGGTTGCGAGCGCTTTTCTGCTCTGGATGGTCTTAACTCTCCTGGGCTGATGCAGGAGCTGGACTTTGAGTTATATTGTGAATCCTGGGCTGCTGAGGGCCAAAGGCTGCAACACCTGTACAGCCAGGCACCCTGCAAGCTCCCCAGTCTGGCCAGGGCTCTGCAGACTTTGACATCATAGAATCACAGACTCACTGAGGCTGGAAAAGACCTCAGAGATGATCCAGTCCCAACCATTAGCCCAACCCCACTGTGCCTGCTAAACCATCTCCCAGAGTACCACTTCTACACATTTTTTGAACACCTCTAGGGGTGGAGACTCCACCACTACCCTGAGCAGCTTCTGCCAGGGCTTCACCGCTCTTTTGGTAAGGTAATTTTTCCTAATATCCAACTTAAACATCCCCTGGCACAACTTGAGGCCATTTCCTCTCATCCTGTCGCTTGTTCCTTGGGAGAAGAGACCAACACCTGCCTCGCTACAACCTCCTTTTGTGTAGTTATAGAGAGTAATAAGGTCTCCCCTCAGCCTCCTCTTCTCCAGCCTAAACAATCCCAGTTCACTCAGCTGCTCCTCATAAGACTTGTTCACCAGATCTTTCCCCAGCTCTGTTCCCCTTCTCTCGATGTGCTCCAGCCCCTCAATGCCTTTCTTGGAGTGAGGGGCCCAAAACTGAGCCCAGGATTCAGGTGCAACCTCACCAGTGCTGAGTCCAGGAGGATGATCCCTTCCCTGCTCCTGCTGGCCACACCTTGCCTGATCCAAGCCAGGATGCTGTTGGCTTTCTTGGCTACCTGGGCCACTGCTGGCTCATGTTCAGCAGCTGTTGACCAGCACCCCCCATTATGCAGCCTTTCTTGCAAAGTGGTCCTCCAGTGTGATGCCAGGAAAATGTGAAAATGTAGGGTGTTTCTCAGAAAAAACACCCCTTTCCCCATACTGTGGCCTCACCTGGAAATGCAGAAATGATTTCTTTTGGGTGATGCCGCACCCACTGTTTTCCTCAGCTGGGAACATTCAGTTTCTTTTCCAAGGGAATATTTTTCCTGCCATAATACAATACCTGAATGTTTTTCTTGCTGAAGTACATTTCAATAGAGATCATCATTTCAAGAGGAGAGGCTGGAAATGTCAGCCTGGAAATGGCACTTGTCTCATTGCCAACATTTTCCAAATTCTATTTTTGGGGGTTTCATTTTTTTTTTTTTGAGTCAAAATGAGTTTTGCTGCAGGGAGAATAAAAAAAAAAAAACCCAAAGTGCTGTGCAGACCCTTCCTCAGTGTCTGGGACATTGTGGATACGGGGAATCAGAATTACAGAATCATAGAATTACCCGAGTTGGAAGGGACCCAAAAGGATCATTGAGTCCAACTCCTGTCCCTACATAGGCCACTCCCAACATTCACACTGGTTTGGGTTGGAAGTGACCTCCAAGCCCATCCAGCTCCAACTCCCCCACCATGGGCAGGGACACTTCCCACTGGATCAGGGTGCTCAAAGCCCCATCCAACCTGGCCTTGAACACCTCCAGGGCTGGAGCAGCCACCACTTCTCTGGGGAACCTGTGCCAGGGCCTCCCCACCCTCACAACAAAATATTTCTTTCTAAAAATCTCATCTCAATCTCCCCTCTTCCAGCTTAAAACCCTTCCCCCTCATCCTGTCCCTCGCTTCCTGATAAAGAGCCCTTCCCCAGCTTTCTAGTAACCCCTTTAAGTACTGGAAGTAACACCTTTAAGTACTGCTCTAAGTTCTCCCCAGAGCCTTCTCTTCTCCTAGAATCCTTCTTCTTACCTATGCTACCAGTAGCAATGAAGGCAACTCTGCTGAGACAGAAATCTGAGCACAACCCTACCAAATTGTACAGAAAACTTTAATAAACCCCACTGATTTTGCCCCTCCTTGAGTCCCACTCCACCATGAACACTTTTTGAACCATTATCACTCCACCAAAGGCATCTGGAGGAGGAAAGGCAATTCCTGGTGCAATGCCTGAAGACACAATGCAATATTCTTTAATGAAAGCGTTGTTGGGGCAGAAGAGTGACCATTAATAGAAGCCTTGGGCATGTCTATTGGAGAGTTCTTATAGTGAGAGGACCTGAGGTTTACTCCCATGGGTGCTCACATTGCCAGGGCACAGCAGGGCTCCCCAGATAAAGGACTGGGAACTCAAAACAGCAGTCTCAAATTGCTGGAGAGAGCTCTGCCAAGCTACTAGTGTGGCCAGTAGTGACATGGTCAACCAACCCATGCTACACCTGAAAGATGGACATTCTTAGGGACTGCATTTCCTACCAGGCTGCCCAGGGAAGTGCTTGAGTCCCCATCCCTGGGCAGATGAGGTACTCAGGGATGTGGTTTAGTAGTGGACAGGAATGGTTTGACTCGATGATCTCAAAGGTCTTTCCCAACCAAATGATTCTATGATTCCATAGCTATTTTCTTGTTCATAGCTATTTTCTTCTGCTGTTTCTTCAGTAAATCACAAATTAAAAAACTGGGGGAGACTTTTGTACCATTGGAGCTGCTGTGATCCCTCCCAGGGGCTGGCCTTGTGTTCCCTGATGTGTGCTTGGAGGCGATGCTATTTGGATAGGACCCCTCTCAGCAACGTCCAGGTGGCCACCAAATCCCAGAGGCTTAGCCTCCTGCTTGTAGGATTTCCACACTTCTTTGAGCAGCAGCAGGACCCGAGGGTGGCTTTTTGCAGGGAGAAACCTTGTTTTAAACCCTAGTTTTTTCTTATTGTACATTATGAGTTGGCTTCTCTTCACCTGCTCATGGAATGGTCAAGTGAAGGACAACCTGGGAATTGCTAAAAGTCATGAGGGGCTTTGGGATGAGCTGAAAGGGCTTGGGATGGGGCTTAACGTCCCCATCCAATCTGAGGTGGGGCAATGGAAATTTCCAGCTTTCCCTCTGCCTTTCTCAAAGGGTTACTGCTTCCATGTGAGTTATGAACCAGAATTCTACACAACAGCATTAACACACTTTTATTGTACAAAAATAAACTCGGGTGTGCGTCACCTGATTTTCCACATGGGGCAAGTGGAGCAGTCATGAGCCTTTGGACATCTCCACTTTACTCAACAATTATGTTTCCCTCTTGTAATATCACTTTATTTTCTGCTCATAATTACTTCTCCAACGTGGTTTTTTCAACCATCCTTTGCCTCTTCATGTTAAATGATTTGTCTTGCTTATCCACCTCTGAGATGTCCTGGAGACACTTCTTGCAGCTTTGTTTCTCGCTGATCACCTTCCTCTGACTGGTTGTCAAAAGTGAGGAAAGAGAAAACAAATTGGATATTGGAGGTTGGCTTCAACTTCTTGTTGGACCTCCCATGCTCTCAGTGGCTTAGGAGGTGCTTGGCACCACGGGATTATCTATGCCAGGTCATGTCACAACACATCAAACATCCATAAAGCACATGTCCTGATCCAGGCCAGCTCCAGACACTATTTAGGGTCAGCTATGAGAAGTAGGAACGTGGACACATGGACCTTACTTGGTTTTGGATGACTCCTGCTCCTCAGTGGTTGCTTCTCCCCACAGAGGGAGTACAGACACAGTGCTGGAGATATCTACAGCTGCTTTGAGAAGCCTACACTACCTCTTAATGTTTATGCCCTGGGATAAAGCATTGGCTGGGATGAGGTTCACTTTCTTGTCACCTGCTGGGGCTGCACTCAGAGCACTGAGAGTGGCTTTCCCTCACGCAGTATGTTGAGAAGAAGGAGACCACCAAACGTGGGCACTGACCAACCTAAACGGGCCAACTGGTCTCCCTTGGCTGCCCCTACGGTCAATGGGTGCCAGTTCAAAGTTCAGACCACCTGAAAACTCTGAAATGAACCTGAAATTGTGTATCTCTGGCTTTGATTTCTTTCTGTTTTTTTTTTAATGCCTTCAAAAATACAGAAGATGAACCTCATCAGAGGGTTTTTTTAATGCATTGTGGAGAACCAAAGCGTTTCTGATGCCCAGAAGGGTTGTCTCCATGCAGAGGGAAGGCTGAGAATGGAGTATCTTTCTAGGAAGGCTGGTTTCAGCCACAGCTCATGCACTGCTTGGCAGCAGAACTGTTTGTATTACTGTCAGGGCTGGCAGGAACCCATTTCCCCTGTGGTGAGCTACCACACACGTGGAGATGAGGAAGAGCCACACAGACTGACCCCACAAAGCCTAGATCTGGCAATGGGAGCCCAGATGGGCTTCCAGGAGTAAGTTCTGCCCACTGAACCCCTGGATGAGGTGTGAACCCAGTGCAGGGGCATTTGGGACTTCTCATGAGCTAGTCTAGATTAGGGCAGTCCACCAGCTTCAGACTCTGCCCTGAGACCTCAGTGGTTGGAGATGCCAGAGAGGTGCTTGGATGGATCAGCCCAAGGTTCAGAGGGCACCACCCCCCTATTCTTGCAAACTTTAGCCCTCAGAGTGTACAAGGTGACTGAGCTCAAGGCACGCAAACCACCAGGTCCCAGAGCTGTTGCCCAGGTAGACCCTCTTCATCACCCATGCGTCCAGTCACATCCCATTGGTCGATGTGGCCCAAACGAGGAGATATCCAGGAGCTCCTAGGAGGGGTGGAACACCTGGGGGCAGGGGGGTAAGGGGAGGGCAAAATGAACTGGGAGTGGGAAAGAGATCCTCAAACCAGAGGCACTCCTCCGAGTCCTCAGCTGGTCCTGGTGGGACACCATAAGGCAGTGGAGGTGGGCAGAGCATGGATGGGTTTTCCTGCTTTACTTTCAGTGCTGGCTGGAGGAAGAGGAGGGTTGGAGGGCTGAGGGGCTGCCTTACCTGCCGAGGTCTTGCAGCGGCGCTCACATTTCCACTTGGTTTCGAAGCGGTTGCTGTTCCCTTGGCATCCCCCAAAGAGGAAGGGCCGGCAGGAGTTGGCCTCCGCGTGGTAATACCAGAGCAGGGCGTAGTGCCGGCACGACCCCTCGTCCATTGGCTGCAGGCAGGAGGCTGCAGGGAAAAAAGCACCCCCCAAAACACACTCACGTGTGGGATCTGGGTGGGAAAAGGCCACACTCTGCCACCTCCTATCCCACCCTGGGCAAATGTGTGGAGCTGGTGCAGGATCTCCTACTGCCCCACAGTCAGCACCTTGCCCCAAAGCAATGGGGTTGGCAGAGCAAAGGGAGCAGCAAGGACCAAAGTGGGGCATCAGTAGTGGATTTCCATAGTGGGTTGAGCAGGAGCTTTGTTGCCCCATGGCACCGTCCACCTCTGTGGTACCTATCAAGGTGGTTTCTGACCCTTGCAAGGGGGTATCACAGTATCACAAGGTTGGAAAAGACCTCTGAGATCATTTAGTCCAACCTATGACCCAACACCAACACCTACTTGTCATCTAAACCATGGCACTAAGTGCCTCAGCCAATCTGTTTTTAAACACCTCCAGGGATGAAAATTAACCTCTGGGTTCGGGAGGGGGGTTACAGGAGTGGTTGGATTTGGGGTGTTGCCTGGAGGACTCCCACTGTGCATTTGACCACATTGGATTGGATGAAAATACCCTCCGGTTTGTTCACCTCCAGCTCAACAACCTGGGGCAAAAGCAGCTGCTTTAAGCCAAGTCCAAAACTGAGTATTGATAGAATCATAAAATGGTTTGGATTGGAAGCGACCTTGAAGTCCATCCAGTTCCAATCCCCTGCCATGGTCAGGGGCACCTCCCACTGGATCAGGGTGATCAAAGCCCCATCCAACGGGGCCTTGAACACCTCCAGGGATGGGGCAGCCACAGCTTCCCTGGGCAACCTGTTCCAGGGCCTCACCACCCTCATCATGAAGAATTTCTTACTAATGTCTAATCTAAATCTTCCCCCTTTCCAATCTAAAGCCATTCCCCATCATCCTGTCACTCCAGGCTCTTGTAAAAAGTCCCTCCTCAACTTTCCTGGAGCCCCATCAGGTACTGGAAGGCCACTGTGAGGTCCCTCCAGAGCCTTCTATTCTCCAGGCCGAACAACCCCAACTCTCTCAGGCTGTCCTCATAGCAGAGGTGCTCCAGTCCTCTGATCATCTTGAAGAATTTCTTCCTAATGTCTAATCTAAATCTTCCCCCTTCCAATTTAAAGCCATTAATTTTTGAGCCTCTGTTTGCTGGCACGTGTAACTCTTTCAGTGCCACGTTCCCTTGGTCTCAATGCCAAAAAGCCTTCCCCACCCAGGAAGTGACTTCCCTAAATGTCACTTAGTTCAGTGTATTTCACCTGGTAATTGATTTCGGGCTTCTTGGTGCTTGTGCTGAGAGGGACCCGTTATCTCCTGTGCCCGGGGAGCTGCTGGGGAAGCAAATGGAAATCACACGTAAGGAGGGCACGCAAACAAATTAGCCACCATTTAAATAGAGCTCATTGGAGCCTTACATGGCTTTCTGTCCTCTAACAAGTTCTTTTAATAAATGTCACGGAGCAATCGCCGAGAGGAGGGAGAAACCGGTGGCAATAAAATTCTTAATGATGTTAAACAACTCAGTCCAAAAGGTTGGGTGTTAGTCAGAGAAAATGGAAGTATTTGTGGTTGTTTGCAGGAGATAAATGTCAGGCTGGAGTTTTGTAAATCTGCGAGCTTTGGAAAGGCAGGAGTGATTGTAATCTTGCAGTAATAACCCTCTGATTGCAGAATCTGGTTAACATTTAGAGCGCCAAGCCGCGCTCATCACTTAACGGAGCGATTTATGAGCCCTCCTGCCTCAGCCCCGGGGTTTAATGGGATTGTTGGCTGGTGACGGCTGCAAGAGGTGATTCAATAACGTGTGGAACACCCCATCGATCTGAAACCACCCAGATCTCAAACGCTGCCTTGATAGCAAGTGAGTCTAAACCCAGATGGATGATGTCTTTGATGTACAACACAAACATCATGAGGGTGATTGTGGGTGGGCAGGAGGAAGGTGGTGATGGTTGGAGTTTTGTTCCAGGTTGAAGTGGGTTTGGGGGACTTATTTGGTCCTCAGCAGATTACATGGGGGGAAAAATGAAGGTTGAAGAATCATGGGATGGTTTGGGTTGGAAGGGACCTCAAAGCCCATCCAGTTTCAACATCTTTCACTGGATCAGGTTGCTCAAAGCCCCATCCAACCAGACCTTGAAAAGGGATGTGCACTAATGGGTTTCCTGATGTTCATTGGGCTCATCTACTGGGCTTTTCCACCAGGACACTGTGTCCCTGTGAATCCCAAGGTGGTTCTGCAGCCTCCTGAGGAGCCACCCCATCGGGTGTGCCTGCAGAGAGGGCCATGAACCTCCCCCGTGGACAAGCAGCAGGACATAATTCACCTCCCTATGGCTGAGCAGCTTTCATCCTCAAAAATGATGTTGCACCTCAGCTGCCTGGTGCTACTCGAGATCCTGCTGGGAGCTTGATAATGCCTAAAAGCGTGGTTAGTCTTGGATCAGGCTCTTGCCCTGTCCAGTTGCCTGGTGTAGAAGTGTAGAAGTGTGAGGAGATGCCACAAACCCACTGGTGTTCGTGTACATGCAGGTCTGCATTGCACGTGTCTTCGGGGCACGACCTTGGCCCTTCTCTCTCTCTCCCTCCCTCTTGGGCAACACAAAGGGACAGAGATAGAAACAGTTGTTTTCCCATTAGCTCTAATCAGCAGTTTTACCCATTAAAGGGTTCATGAGGCTCTGGGCAGAAATAGTCTGTAATAGCTCAAGAGCTTGATCTCAGAGAGGTAATTTCTGGCTGGTAGGAAGCTTTAGTAGACGTTACAAAGTGGTGGTGATGGGGGCAAAATTAGCCTGTAAAAGTCTGCCTCCTTCCAGCCTTTCCAAATGCATCCTTTTGAAGGCGGTGACTATCACAGAGGCCACACATATTTGGCTTTTTCCTCACCCACTGCCCTTTCCAGGGGCATCAGGTCACCTCATCTCTGAGCTTTTTCAGCACAGGGGTACCACAGCATTGCAGCCCTCATTGGAAATCCCATCAGTGCCTTATTTCTACCCAGTCTCAAGGAAGGGGATTTAGTACTGAGTTCATGGAGTGCTCCAGAAGATACCATCTGCCATGGTTGGAAAGAAGGGAAGCATGCAGTGCACTTACCTGCAATACGTGAATGAGGCTCCATGAAGGCCTCCACCAAATTCACCATGCTCTGAGTTGTGTTAAGTATTTCTTCCTGGATTTCATCATCCCTTCTGGTGTGTTTTGGAGGCTGAAAGTACTCTTGAAGCTGCATATGGATTTCAGCGGCCTCCAGACCTGTGGATTTAATTACTGGGTCAGCGAGGATGAAATCTGATGTCATGGTTTCAAAGCCACCATGTTGTAATAAATGGTTGTAGCTCAACAAAATTTCTAGTGCTACACAACACAGAATTATAGAATAGTTTGGGTTGCAAGTGACCTTAAAGCCCATCCAGTTCCAACCTCCCCGTCATCTGTAGGGACTCCTCCTGCTGGATCAGGTTTCTCAAAGCCCCATCCAACCTTGGCCTTGAACACCTCCAGGGATGGGGCAGCCACCACTTCTCTGGACAACCTGTGCCAGGGCCTCAACACCCTCAGAATAAAAAAATTCTTCCTAATATCTAATCTAAATCTCCCCTCTTTGAGCTTAAACCCTTTTAACCATTTACACAGTGGGGAAAACAAGTCACAATACAATGATGAAAGCCTATGGGCCACTAGGGCACGTGGTCAAGGTAGGGAACCTCTTTCCAAATCACACATATTCTAGAGAAGAGCAAGAAATTAAGGAAAGATTGTACCATCCATTGTCTTCTCAAGGAAAGGAGCAGGGGATACACTAAACTTAGTCAGAATAAAAGGTGTGTCTGAGAAAGTGGTTCCCCAGAAGTGTGCTGGGCTTCCTTGGGACCTCCATGACTGCATGGACATGTTTCCAGTGTCAGCTGGGATGGAGTTGTAATCCTTGAATCATAGAATGGCTTGGGTTGGAAGGGACACAAGGGAGTGCGATGGAACAGATGCTGATCTCCTCTCTTGAAACCTATGATAGGACCAGAGGGAATGGCACGAAAATGTGCCAGGGGAGGTTTAGACTGGACATTAGGAAGAGGTTCTTCACCCAGAGGGTGGTAGAGAACTGGAACATCTCCTCAGGGGAGCAGTCACAGCACTGAGTCTGCCAGAATTCCAGAAGCATTTGGACAATGCCCTCAGACACACAGGGTGAATGTTGGGGTTGTCCTGTGCAGGGACAGGAGTTGGACTCGATGATCCTTATGGGTCCCTTCCAAGTTGGGTAATTTGATGATTCTATGGACCTTAAAGATTATCCAATTCCAACCCTCCTGCCATGGGCAGGGACATCTCCCACTAGATCAGGTTTCACGGATAATTAAATGCTGCTGGGTCAGCATCCCCATGAGACAGGTTTACTAAAAGCCTGGGAACACACAAAAAGAGTTAACAAAGTTATGGACATCCAGCTGTGTGTCTGGATGAGTGTGAGGCTGTGGCTCCACCATCCTTCATCCCACGCCCAGGGATAAGTGTGATCTGGACCAGGCTGGAAGGCACATTAATGAAGCAGATATTTCAGGAGTCCTGGTTTTATGGTGGATGTATGGAGTTTGCAGGCAGAGGACAGTAGATCTAGTGAAGCCTGGCCATGAAAAGTTAACCCAGAAACCTGTTTTGAAGCAATGTGGACCAGCAGACTGAATCCATCTGCATGGTGTGTCCACTGTGATTTTGATCTGGCTTTGCTTCACTTTGCAAACTTACTGTTTTGTCTAAAGCATGAGGGATGGAGAGGACCACGTGCTTCTGGCTGAAGGATCAACCAGCTGGATAACAAGCAGGGCCCTTGGGTAACACCTGAGTCGTGAGGGCAAAACACTTCATCCAGGATTGTCCTTTGCAGAAGCTTGGAGGCTGCTGTGTCCAAGAGCGTTCACTGTGCAGGATTCATTTTCTCCGATTTATTTACATCACAGAAGCAAAAGGAGGCTGGGGAAAGGCTGGATCCAAAATATTGGATACCATGGATAGGTATCAGGGAGAAATGATCTCTACCTCTACAGATCTGAATTCTAAACGCAGAACTGGAGGGGAAAAAGACCTCAGAAAGGGCTATCTCATGCCTAGAATAATTGGGAATATCCCACACCAAGAGAGTTCCCAGTTGCTCCAGGCACTATAACTGCCTTCCTATATCCAAGGATGCTGTTTCTTGACCCACCTCTCTGTTTAGAAAGTCCTTGCTTTGTGAAATGCTTTGCCTTCATACACTGTGAAACAATGTGTTATGAAGGTTAAAAAAATATATATATATATAATGAAACAGTTATGAGGGAAAAATTAAATCAAATCCATTCCAGGAGAACACGAGGTCACTGCAATTTAGAGTCAAATTGCTGCTCTGAAGGTCCTCCTTTGTCTATTCCTCTTTAAAATGTTAAATCAAGCTGTAGTGAGGCACCCTTCCCAAGTCTAATGATGGCCTTGAGATGCAGTAGGAAATGTTAAGGTTAAATTAGATGTCCCAGGGCAACCAAAGCATCAACTCTGGGTTGACAGGTATGACACAGACCTATGAGACACCTGTGCCCATAAAGAAGATCCAGCAGGACACGTAGTCTGGCTTGGTGGTGTTGGATCAACAGTTAGACTGGATGATCTTAGAGGTCTTTTCCAACCTTCATGATTCCATGATTCTATGAACTAGATCAACACCGAGGGATGAGGATCAGATCCAGAGTTGGAAACTTGCCTCTAGGTGCCTTCATATGAGCTGAGTGTCTTCAAATTTACTACGGCCAGTTGAGATCCAGAACCTGGTTCAGTATCTCCCATGGGAAAACTAGACCCTGGATCACCCGCTCACATGTAGGCAAAGCCATGGAGGAACCAAGTCCTCCCTGACTGAACATGGGTGTCTGCTTTAGGGTTGGCATACTGGCCCTTCAGACTCTATGGACCATCACAGTGTCACAGTATCACAGTATTACAAGGTTGGAAAAGACCTTTGAGATCATAGAGTCCAACCTATGACCCAACACCAACACCTACTCATTGTCTAAAAATGGCTTAGATGCCCACAATGGAAGCTTAAATGATGAATAGGCTTTGAGCAAGCTGATCCAGTGGGAGGTGTCCCTGCCCATGGCAGGAGGGTTGGAACTGGATGATCTTTAAGGTCTCTTCCAACCCAAACCCTTCTATGATTCTACGTCTAGGCAGAAATGAGTGCAACTCCAAGCTTGATGGCTGAAGAGTCTTGGCAAGTGGTGGTGAACCCAAACTTTCCTTGGCATAGACAGACCCCAGGGAAGTGGACAGCTCTCTGCTGTCCCTCATCAGCTGGACTTCTGCAGGACAAGGAAAGCAAGATCCCAAAAGCCTTGATACCCTTGCAATGTTGGGATTCTGGGGTAAAACTATCCCCAGACACGGTGTTTTTTGTTGCTCTTGTGGCACTGGCTGGCAGTTCTTCACAACTGGAGAGGAGAGGTTGCGTGTCGAGAAATGCCACAAAGCAGATGGAAATTAAAAGGTTATTATTAGGCCAAATGGAGCTCCAAACTTTCTCCGGTGACCCAGCACCTTGCACCAATCAGCAGGGAAATAGAGATGACCAAGGATGAAAACTTTGCTGACAAAACCAAGGAAGAAATGGGAAGGGAGAGGGTTTAAAGGCAAAAAAAATTAAGAGCTTGAGTAGAAGGTCAGGAATGTGGCAGAGACCTTGTGGCCCTAAAGCCCTCATTCTTCTCTGAGTGTGGAGAGGCGACACATCTCCATTTGTGGCTAATGAGGTGATATTTGCTCTGCTGAGCCAGAGAGTGCCTGAACTCAAATTTCTCCAATTTAGCTGCTGGCAGGTGTCAGAGAGGTGGCCCCGAGTGTGGATCTCTGGCCAACTTACCGCATCTGCCTCTCATTTCACTCCTGACCACCTCCTTCACTTCTTCCTCCTGTGACAAAGGGGAGAAAGCAGGAGTTAGCTCTGATTTTCTAGTCCAGCACCATCTCCCCCCACTCTGCTCTGTCCTAACTCTACTTGCACCACTGGATGTGCCTTCTGGTGAAACCACCTCAGCTTGGGTATGGCTGAACTTTTGGTGTCACAGGGACCTTGGTTCAGGATCTGGGGCTCATTAGGGAAATGATTCCCTTTGCAAATCCATGGCCATCGTGTAGGCAGTTCTTTTTGCTGTAGGAAGTTGGGATTCTCAACCCAACGTGAAGACAATAGCACACCTCAAGCCTGGGCTGGTGTTCCTTTCCAATGAGCCTCCCCATCCTTTTTGGCACTGTCCCTGGAGCCATGGTCTCTCACCTCTGAGAAGCTCCATCAAGCTGCCTGCATCCATGCAAAGGGGCTGCTCAAATCATCCTGCAGGCTTCACC
This sequence comes from Tapera naevia, assembly GCA_033556795.1. Classification (NCBI taxonomy): domain Eukaryota; kingdom Metazoa; phylum Chordata; class Aves; order Cuculiformes; family Neomorphidae; genus Tapera; species Tapera naevia. The sequence goes on along the minus strand of JAUMJJ010000135.1, from coordinate 2,166,748 downwards.
CAGGAGATGGGCTGCAGCAGTAGATTGAGATGAGATGCAGCTGCACCTTGTTTGGTTCTCCTCTGCCTTTCTACCAGTGAATGCCATTCCCCACAGAGCAAGGCATCTGGTCTCATGTTTTTTGAGTCTATCCTTCACCCCTGGGCCAGCCAACTGCCGTTGTTTCAGTAGTGTTGGTGTTCTGCTGCACTTTATGTGGTCACTGCTTCTTATCCCTTGGAGGGATGACTTATTTTGGGGCATTTACTATGCTGGCATCTGGGCTCACTTTAAAGTAGGAGACCCTTGCCTGTAACACCCATGTTAAAACTAATACTGCTGGGCCTCCCTTTTGCTCAGGCAACAGGATGGAGACCCTAAACTTAGGGGAGATGCAACATGGAATTTGCTCTGACCCATGTGGGTCAACCAGTCCTTCTTCTTCAGGATTTCTAAACCCACAGCAGCAGCTTTTGCAGTGATATCAGCTTTGAAAATGGGGTACATTTCTCTCTCATGCTCTTTCTTTGTACTTGACCAGCCCTGTAGCACTGGCACTGATCCTGTCCTCCAAGTTTGAAGCATAGAATCATGAAATCATAGAATCACCCAAGCTGGAAGGGACCCAAAAGGATCTTAAATTCCAATTCCTGTCCCTGCACAGGACACTCCCAACATTCACCCTGTGTGTGACTGAGGGCATTGGCCAAATGCTTCTGGAATACTGGCAGACTGTTCTGTGAGTGCTTCCCTGGGGAGCTGTTCCAGTGCTCCACACCCTCTGGGTGAAGAACCTTTTCCTAATGTCCAGTCTAACCCTCCCCTGGCACATTTTCCTGCCATTCCCTTTGGTCCTATCATAGGTTGTAAAAGAGAAGAGATAAGCACCTATTTCATCTCCCCTCTTTGTGAGAAGGCCGCATCATGGAAAGGATGGGAGAGGGGGAATGTGCCCCAGGCCCTGTGTCACTGTTTTGGCTTGGCATAGAACAGCCCAGCACTGCTCCCACCCCAGCCTGTGCATGTCTGATATCTCTGGGTAATGGCCAACACTTTAATTTCCCAGATATTCTCTGAATGAATCTGTTTCTCAGCATTTCCCCCCTCCCCTATGCCTCTTAGGAGAAGTTTGCTCTATTTTCTCTATTCAGCCCTGTGTAATAGGATGTGATCTTGGGCTAAAGTACTCACAGAAAGACCAGGATCTCCCTTTTCTCCTTTCTGGCCAGCTGGACCATTTTCACCCTGTTAAAAACACTTAAGTCATTACAAAATCTCAGTAGATTGACCGTTAAATGCTTCAAGAATAAGTGCACCTTAGAGAGGAAAGTATGTGCTAGGAAAGGAGATAGGTATAAGATTCACATGTTTTCCTATAAATTTTAAGGATATCTGTTAGTAGCTCAATGAGTGGAAAGGAATGGACTCATCCCCCAAGATGGGGAGGGGCTCTTTATCAGGGAGTGCAGGGATGAGGGGAAATGGTTTTAAGATGAAAGAGGGCAGACTGAGATGAGGTTTTAGGAAGAAATTCCCTCTGTGCTCCTCGTTGCCATTCTGTACTGAAGCACTTCACTGAGTATTGATTTCCTGCTGGTCTGTCAGGGCAAGCACAGTTCATATAATCATAGAATCACAGAATGACCTTGAGTTGGAAGGGGACCCACAAGGATCATCCAGTCCAGCTCCTGTCCCTGCACAGGACAACCCCAACATTCACCCTGTGTGACTGAGGGCCTTGGGCCAAATGCTTCTGGGATATTGTCAGGCTGTGACTGCTTCACCCTCTGGGTGGAGAACCTCTTCCTATTGTCCAAACTAACCCTCCCCTGGCACATCTTCCTGCCATTCCCTCTGGTGCTGTCATTGGTCACCAGAGAGAAGAGCTCAGCATCTGCTCCTTCTCCTACCCTTGTGAGGAAGCAGCAAACTGCTGTGAGGTCTCTCCTCAGTCTCCTCTTCTCCAGGCTGAACAGACCAATTGACTTCAATCTCTCCTCATACGGCTTCCCCTCTAAACCCTTCACCAACTTTGTGGCCTCCTCTGGACACTCTTCAGCAGCTTTAGACCTTTTTTATCCTGTGATGCCCAAAACTGCCCCCAGCACCTAAGGTGGGGCTGCACCAGCACGGAGCAGACAGCAGTTGAGGATGTGCTGGCCTGAAATATTACATTATATTTTCCCAAAGAAGTCTTATATGAGAAAACTGGCAGCCCATAGGTCTCACAGCAGATGTCTCAGCTGGAGAGACCTTCAGGCAGAAGTGTAGGCAGAATTGCAGTGCCTGGTGCTTAAGGGTAAAGTGCTCTTTGAGCTTTTATTGTTGCAAAGTCTGGAGAGCCAAGCAATGCAACCCAGAACAGTCAGGCTTCATCCAGCCCTGCATTACTCAGGGATGGTGAGGAGAGGGGAGGCTGGTTCATCCCTGTACTGACCATTTCTCCTTTTTGCCCGTCCATGCCTGGGGGTCCCCTGAGGCAGAGCTGAGGTCGCCCTCTTTTCCCTCGTGGACCCTAGAGAGGAAGAGGAGAGCTCAGTTAGCACAGTCCAAGCACCCTTCAAAGATATCCCATGGCACCACTTGGGGTTTTCTCCCTAAAGCCCAACCTGAGCAAAAGTAGAATCATAGAATCATAGAATTACCTGAGTTGGAAGGGATCCAGAAGGATCATAAAGTCCAACTCCTGTCCCTGCACAGGACAACCCCAACAGTCACCCCGTGTGACTGAGGGCATTGGCCAAATGCTTCTGGAATATTGTCAGGCTGTGACTGCTTCCCTGGGGAGCTGTTCCAGGGCTCCACCCACTCTCTGGGGGAAGAACCTCTTCCTAATATCCAAAGTAACCCTCCCCTGGCACATCTTCCTGCCATTCTCTCTGGTCCTGTCATTGGTCACCAGAGAGAAGAGCTCAGCACCTGTTTCACCTCCTTCCCTTGTGAGAAGGCAGTGAACAGCTCTGACATCTCCTCTCAGTCTCCTCTTCTCCAGGCTGAACAGATCAAGTGACTTCAGCTGCTCCTCATATGACTTCCCCTTCAGACCCTTCCCCAGCTTTCTGGCCTCCTCTGGGCACTCTCCAGTACTTTGATGTCCTTTTTATCCTGTGGTGACCCAAACTGCCCCCAATGCTTGAGGTGGGGCTGCACCAGTGCAGAGCAGAGCTGGACAATCCCCTCCCTCGACTGGTTGGCGATGCCATACTTGATGCACCCCAAAGACAGGAGAAGACACTCAGAGCCATCTGGATTCAGATGCTCCCCAGACAGATCAGATGTGATTGTAGAATCATAGAACGAATCATAGAATGTTTCGGGTTGGAAGGGACCTTAAAGGTCATCCAGTTCCAACCCCCCTGCCATGGGCAGGGACACCTCCCAATAGACCAGCCTGCTCAAGACCCCATCCAGCCTGGCCTTGAACACCTCCATAGTAATGGGTCAGATCCCTGGGCTTTGTCCTTCCTGCCCTGGGCAACAATGAGGAGTTTCCTGCAGACCCTCCCTGCAGAAAGGACGGATGCTGCGGGGGTAGAAGGCAGTTTTCTCTCTCTGACAGTGTCTTTCCTGTCACAAATTTAAGAAACAGAGTCTCAGCAGGAGGAGAAGGGTTGGAAGATGGAGATAATACCCTCCTACATTAGAAGGGAGGGTGGCCTTGCTGCTGCAATTCAGACCCAGGGACTTTCTCTTTTAATTTAGGGAAAAGACAAGTAGCAGTGTGGGTGTAGAAAGTGGCATCTCACAGTCTCTCTTTAATCAGTGTCCAAACAAAAGCCATTCATTATCTCACACCCAGCTTTCTGAGCTTGCAGTGCTTGTAACTAATATAAAAACTTCCAGCCTTTTTAAACATACATGAGGGGGATCTTGTGCTTTCAGCTCCTTCCTCCCTTCTGTGATTCTTTTGATACATTTTTCATTGCAAGGTACAGTCTGGGGAGTGAGGGAAAGAAGAATAACGTTGCTGCTATGGTCTGAGGTGGATCAAGTCCATTTGTTATTGTTCTGGAAGGGTCTTTCTTCACCTGCACCCCTTCAGGAGAAGGCTCAGGAGCAGTCCTTCCTATAATCGTGCTGGTGGTGAGGCACTGGGTAGGATTCAGCTGTAGCTGTGGGCTCCTGCACAATGCAGGAGACCCAGAGCATCCTCCGTGTCCTTGCACCGTGGACCAGATTGCCCTAGGTCACAGCTTTATCTGATGGGCACAATACAGATGTTCAGTTTGACCAACAGTGCAACATGGATCCATCTGTACCACCTGCATTTTCCCTTCCTTAATTACTATTTCCCTAAGATTTAAATCCCAATGTTGGGTATTTTCTATTTTGTGGCTCCAAAGAGCAGGGTACAGACTTTCCCCACATATGATGCTCCCCCTCTGTATGGAGGACAACCAGGTTAAGAACCAACAAAGCCTTCGTAGACACCTTTATACCACCCAGATCAGAAGTCCTGCAAAGGAGTCTAGGACAGGGAGACCTCTGAGACCCGGGAAAACTGATCTGATGAGGTCCAGACTCATCCAGACTTCCAAACGAAATTGGGTCTGAACTCTCCCAACTCTCCCAATGGCCTCAGGTTGTGCCAGGGGAGGTTTAGATTTGCTGTCAGGAAAATTTCTTTCGTGAAAGAGAGGTGAAGCATTGGAAGAGGCTGCCCAGGGCAGTTGAGGAGTCTCCATCTCTGGAGGTGTTCAAAAGCTGTGTAGAGATGGCACTTTGTGACATGGTTTAGTAGGCATGGTGGTGTTGGTCTGATGGTTGAACTGGATGATCTTATAGCTCTTTTCCAACCTTAATGATTCTATGATTTTATTTGGCTGAAATAATCCAGAAGATTAAAGAAGAAAATCCTGCCAGGGTCTCTGCCTTCTTTCCTTGTTTTCAATTCAGCAGCACAATCTACTTCCCACCTAGCAGAAGACTCAAGTATTTCACAAACCGTGTGTGTTTGTGTACTTGCAGACTACACACATGTAGAATCCTAGAATTATTAAGGTTGGAAAAGACCTTACCCAGCCCATCCATCAGACCAACCCCACCGTGCCTACTAAACTATGTCCCAAAGTGCACATCTACATGTGTTTTTGACACCTCCAGGGATGGTGACTCCACCTCCTCCCTGGGCAGCCTCTGCCAGTGCTTCACCACTCTTTTGGTAAAGAAATTTTTACCTTTACATAAAAATACACACATAGATGAGGATTAAATTCTTACACATAATTATCATAGAATCACAGAATCACTTGGTTGGAAAAGACCTTTGAGATCATCGAGTCCAACCATACCTGTCCACTACTAAACCTGATCCCTGAGCACCTCGTCCACCCATCTTTTAAACACCTCCAAGGATGGGGACTCAACCACCTCCCTGGGCAGCCTCTGCCAGGGCCTGAGAACTCTTTCAGTGAAGAAATTTTTCTTGATGTGTAATTTGAACTTCCCCTGGCACAGCTTGAGGCCATTTTCTCTCTTCCTGTTGCTCGTTACTTGGGAGAAGCAACCAAAACCCACTGTGCTACAACCTGCTTTCAGGCATTTGTAGACAGTGATGAGGTCTCCCCTCAGCCTCCTTTTCTCCAGGTTAAACAACCCGAGATCCCTCAGCCACCTCTCATAACCCTTGTTCTCCAGCTCCTTCCCTGGCTCTGTTCCCTTCTCTGGATGTGCTCCAGTCCCTCAATGTCCTTCTTGGAGTGAGGGGCCCAAAACTGAACCCAAGATTCGAGGTGTGGCTTCACCAGTGCTGAGTCCAGGGGCACAATCCCCTCCCTGCTCCTTCTGCCCACACTGTTTCTGATCCAGACCAAGATGCCATTGGCTCTCTTGGCCACCTGGGCCACTGCTGGCTCATGTTTATCCATTGTCAACCAACACCCCCAGATCCTTCTCCTCCAGGCAGCTCTCCAGCCACTCTTCCCCAAGGCTGTAACACTGTGTGGGGTTGTGGTGTCCCAAGTGCAGGACTCAGCACTTGGCCTTGTTGAACCTCATCCCATTGGTCACAATCCATTGGTCCAGCCTGTCCAGATCCCTATGTCGAGCCTCCCTACCCTGAAGCAGATCGACACTGCCACCCAGCTTAGTGTCACACACAAACTTATTAAGGGTGCACTCAATCCCTTCATCCAGATCATTGATACAGATATTGAACAGAACTGGACCCAACACTGAGCCCTGGGAAACTCCACTTGTGACTGGAATATAAGGAATTAGATAAGGATGCATCACTGAAGGGTGAAACACAGCACACCAAGTACCTGCCAGACTCACAGGCTGGCAGGAGTTAAAACATCTCTAACCCTGAGACACCTTATGGGCAACAGTTGGCCTTTCAGGTAGACACCCAACTGCAGTTTTTCTTTTGTTCTTGGTTCTTTCATGTTAATTTATGTATTCTCTTGCCCAAGGATGAAACTCAGCCTGTCCCATCAGCACAACTGATGAGTATTTTCCTTTCCAGTCCTCTTTCACTTGAAAAGGTCTTTATTTCTTAATGGAGGCTGTCTAAAGGTGGGTGATTAACATTAATCTCTTGCATCTTCCCTCCACATTGTGTTGGCAGGAGCAAGACACTCTTCCTTACCACAGAATGTGGGGGCACCGTGTTCCTGCTCATAAACAGCATCAGCAAGTGTCATTTCCAAGTCTTTTTGTTACATTTCAAAAGGTGCCCAGCATGTCTTGCATGCAAAGACACTTATTAAGCACAGCCTGCAAACCAGGTCTGAAAGCCACCAGCTCCTTCCGGACGCTTGGCATCCTGCTCCCCAGATAATTAGCAACATGAGGGGTGCACTTGATGCCCTTCTAACTTGAAATTATCAGCCTTCCTTTCTTCACTGAGAGGTCACATCTTGCACTGCAGATAGGAAAAGAAGAGAGGAAAGTGGGAAAAAAAAAATCTCTGGTGATAAAAGCACCAAGAGATGAAGTAAGTTGACCAAGATCTCACAGAAAGAGAGCAGACTTCACAGTCACCTCAACATGGGAGACCCTTTCTGAACTTACCTGGCCAGTGTGCTGAGCAACCTGACCTAAATTTGAAGTTGGCCTTGCTTTGAATGGGTGTCAGACTGGAGTCAGTTCCAGCCAAAGTCTTCCATTATTCATCAAATTATAGAATGGTTTGGGTTGGAAGGGACACTAAAGCCCATCCAGTTCCAACCCCCCTGACATGGGCAGGAACACCTTCCACTGGATCAGGGTGCTCAAAGTCACATCCAATCTGGCCTTGAACACCCCCAGGGATGGGGCAGCCACAGCTTCCCTGGGCAACCTGTGCCAGGGCCTCCCCACCCTCATCATGAAGAATTTATTCGAATGCCTAACCTAAATCTTCCCCCTTCCAATTTAAAGCTGTTTCCCTTCATCCTATCACTCCAGACCCTTGGAAAAATCCCTTCCCATCTTTCTGGAGCCCCTTTCAGTACTGGAAGGCCACTACAAGGTCCCCCATTGCCTTCTCTTCTCCATGCTGAACAAGCCCAGCTTGTAAGAGGCGGGGAGATGTACGTGTACCTGGTGACACATGGGGACACATCTCGGGTGCTATGTCACATGAGGATGTGAGGTACAGATCTCACCAGGGATTCAGGCACGCAACAGACTTCTTGCTGCTCACCTGTGGCCCTGGTTCACCCTGTGGCCCTTGAGGTCCATCTGGTCCAGCGACTCCAGGCTTCCCAGGCCATCCCATTTGTCCTTTGAAGCCTCCCAAGCCAGGAACTCCCTTGGCCCCCTGAGAATCACCAACAAAGAGTAGGTCAGAGCACAGATGGTTTTAGAGACGGGCCAATCAAATGTTACCCAAGTACTTTCATGGCATTGGTGATAAGAGGAGACCCTAGTTTTGCTTTCTACTTTGGCTGCTGCTGTGCTATTAACAGAGCATTAGTAGGATGGTGGACATCACTTCAGCTTTGCTCTCCACCTTTACTTGTCCAGAAGGCACCTCACTTCTAGGTGATATGGACTCCCTGCCCTCTTCTCTGGGATAATGCCCAATAATTTCTAATGTCAAACCCTCCCTGCACATGTAAGTGGGGTCCTTCTGTCTGTAGTCCTGGAGGAAACAATGGCTCCTGAGGAGAAGAAACAAGTTACCAAGAGCTTTCCTATGAATGTCCTACACATTTGCACTCTTGATTTTTCTTCTGGAGCTGTAGTGAACAAAAAAGTCTCCCATTAAACACAGCAAAAGGAAAGACTTCCAGTCAGCCCAATACCCAACCTTCCTCAAAGGCCAAAAGTAGGTGTTTGTGGGACAGGAGAAGAACAAGAGAGGATGGGAGTGTTTTTTCCCCAGAAATAACCTTCCAGCCTCCAACCATTCACATCTCAGAGACTTAGTGATCCAGGAGTCTTACTTGACAAGAGAAGGACTCCTGGTGTTAGACACATAAGACCATCAGGGAAAGAGGAACAGAAGAGTGGACCAGATGGTGGAGCTTAGTGCAAGAAGGGCCCAAAAGCCTGGAAAATACCAAAAGACTTGATGGAAGTTGTTGGGATTATTGTGTGGTTTTCTTTTTTTTCCAAAATAGTTACTGTTTTGACTGAAATAACATTTTTTCCCCTCCATGGAAAAGTAAAAATTTTAAACTTGTTCTTTTAGGGAAGGAAATGGAAAATTAGGGAAGGCAGAGAAGAATGAAAATTGGGGAGTGATTAAGGTGAGGACTCCTAGGGAGTTGAGAACAGAGCCCAGGAGCAGGTCAGCTTGGGGGACTTTCCCACTCCCATGCCCACCATGTGCAGGAGGCAGCAGCGTTATCCGGTTTTGCTACTCTAGATCATCCCAGGCATCCTCTACCCTGGGCATGGTGGTGTTCACAGAATCATAGAATCACTTGGTTGGAAAAGACCTTTGAGATCATTGAGTCCAACTGTACCCATCCACTGCTAAACCACATCCCTGAGCACCTCATCTACCCATCCTTTAAACACCTCCAGGGATGGGGACTCCACCACCTCCCTGGGCAGCCTCTGTCAGGGCCTGAGAACCCTTCCAGTGAAGAAATCTTTCCTGATGTCTAATCTGAACCTCCCTTGGTGACATTTGAAGCCATTTTCTCCCATGCAAGGGTTTGAATGCCTTTTCCTCATACTAAACAGGCAACTAAGCAGTTTTGTACATTGGCAGAGGATGAATTTAAGGAGACCTCCCTCTCTTGTCCGTTCCAACTGCAGTCCCAGCCTTAATCATAGAATCACAGAATGGTTTGGGTTGGAAGGGAGCTTAAAGATAATCCAGTTCCAACTCCCCTACCATGGACTGGGACACCTCCCACCAGAGCAGGCTGCTCAAGGTCCCTCTCTTCTCTGGGTTGAACAACCCCAACTCTATCACCCTGTCCTCACAGCAGAGGTGCTCCAGCCCTTGGATCATCTTCATAGCCCTTGTCTGGACCCATTCCAACAGTTCCATATCCTTTTTATGTTTGAGATTCCAGAACTGGACACAGGGCTCCAGGTGGAGGTTTCATGAGAGTGGAAGAGTGGGAGAATCCCCTCCTTTGCCCTACTGGCCACGCTGCTTTGGATGCAGCCCAGGACATGGTCGGCCTTCTGGACTGTGAGCGCATAGAAAGCTCCAGAGAGCTGACATTTCCCCACTGGAAAGGGTACCCATGATGTAGAAAATGTATAATTTTGTTAAGTCAACCTGCTGGATGTGGGATTTATTCTTTTATAAATGGCAGCTCGATGCAGTCTGGCAAGTACTGACCTTTTCTCCTTTCTCCCCAGGAATCCCCACGGCGCCATCGTCTCCTGATGTTCCCGGTTCACCCTGGAGGGAGCCAAGATAAAATCATCGCCAATGTGGAGTTGGCAAGGTTGCAATTTGATGAATGAGCCTTCTCTTCTTCAGATTGTGATCTCATTTACTGAGTGTGACCCAACAGGCTCTGTCAGCCTGCGCATTGCTGGTACTCAGAGAGATGAAAGAAATGGCATTAAAAAGCCCCATTACTTGACACATGGAATTGTTCCTGTGGAGCATCAGGGCTGGGGTGGATGAAATTGGTTGAGTCTTGCAGTGGTGAGTGAAAAGTTTCCCCATGCCAGATGTCAAAGCATCTTCACTAAGATCGTAGAATGATTTGGGTTGGAAGGGTACTTAAAGCTCATCCAGTTCCAACACCTGCCATTGGCAGGGACACCTCCCACCACACCAGGCTGATCAAGACCCCATCCAACCTGTCCTTGAACACCTCCAGGGATGGGGCAGCCACAACTTCTCTGGGCAACCTGTGCCAGGCCCTCATTGTAAAACATTTCTTTCTAACGTCTGATCTAAATATTCCTTCTTCCAATTTAAAGCCATTCCCCCTCATCCTATCATTCCAGGCCCTTATAAAAAGTCCCTCTCCAGCTTTCCTGCAGCCGCTTCAGGTATTGGAAGGCTGCTCTAAGGTCTCCCTGGAGCCTTCTCATCTTGAGGCTGAACAACCCCAACTCTCTCAGCCTGTCCTCATAGCAGAGGTGTTCCAGCCCTCTGATCTCTGCTGGCTTATAGGAATAGAGTCATAGAATCATTAAGGTTGGAAAAGACCTCTAAGATCATCAAGTCCAGCCCTCAGTCCATCACCACCTTCCCCCATGTGTACCCTTTGAAAGAAGGATTCATTTTGCAAAGGTGTTTTGAAGCATCTGCAAAGCTTTTTTGGAAACCTCCTACTTGTAGGCAGGTACACGATTTAGATGGTCACCTTTGGTCCATATGGTCCATCTGATCCTGGGATTCCTGGTTTTCCAGGACTGCCAGTATCTCCCTGTGGAAGAAAGAGCAATGGATGGGCTTTAAGTCCACACAACCTGTAAAACATTGGGAAAACTGACTTCAAAATGATAGGTGGTACTTGAGGGTGTAACATGTTGCCAGTCTTGGTAACAGAAAGCCCAAGTGTAGACAAAGTCCTACTTCAAACCAGTGTAAATTTTGGACTATCCTGACTCCAAGCCCACCTACATGAAAACAGGTGGAAAATTCACTGAGCAGTACCTCCTTCACTCAGTAGGCCAAGGTTGATGAAGGAAAATATTAATAACAACGACGACAACAACAACAACGATGACAATGGCACCACCACCAACAATAACAACAATAATAATAATGACAACAACAATAATAATATCCCATTGGCTCAGCTATCAAAAGCTCCCCTACTTCTTATCAAGCTTTTCAAAACCTTTCATAAAGAGACCATCAAGGGTCGTTATCCCTGTTTATAAAGGAAGGACCAGAGGTGCTGCCAATTGGAGTAATGTGTCCAATAGTAATTGTGAATTGAGGCAAGTTGCTAAGTCACAGAGCAGTAGAGAGCTGGGGCAGGGGTTTAAAAGGGTCTCGTTATTTTTACCCCAGATTATCAAAATGTTCCCTGCAAGCCTTAAAATCTCCTGATCTGTTGCTCCCTGTTGTGCGTGGCCATAGAATCATGAAATGATTTGGGCTGGAAATGACATTAAGGATCACCTGGTTCCAATTCCCCTGCCGTGGGCAGGGACACCTCCCACTGGATCAGGCTGCTCAAAGCCCCATCCAACCTGGCCTTGAACACCTCCAGGGAGGGAGCAGCCACGACTTCTCTGGACAACCTGTGCCAGGGCCTCACCACCCTCATCATGAAGAATTTCTTCCTAATGTCTAATCTAAATCTTCCCCCTCCATTAGAGGTCGTGTTCTCCTGTGCTGCAGCCTGCAGCTCCACGCCACCAAAAGGGACTTCTACTACCAGAGACAAAGTGTCTTCTTCATGCACAATGCTATCCTGGGGAGGAGTGGGAAACATTACTCAAAATAGAGAAATCAAAGCAGGATGGAAAATTTGTCTGAGCTCACCTTGATACCCTCAGCTCCGGGAGCACCAGTACGTCCTGGGAGGCCTCGCATGCCCTGAGGAAAAAAGCAGATCATAGAATCATAGAATCACAGAATGGTTTGGGTTGGAAGGGACCTGAAAGCCCATCCAGTTCCAACCCCCCTGCCATGGGCAGGGTCACCTCCCACCAGACCAGGCTGCTCAAAGCCCCATCCAACCTGGCCTTGAATCATAGGCACTGATGATAAATCAAAGTGAGGGCAGAAGCAACTTTGCTGTGTGTGCACAGCCCTGATGTAGTGCTACAACCTCTTCTCTTGCCCACAACATCTTTACCCACCAGCTCCACTACAGCCTGGAACTTGAGCTCTCTTCTCTGTTTGTCTCAATCTTTATTTCACATGATCATGAAGTTTTTCAAGTAGGAAAGGAACTCTGGTGGTCATTTTGTCCAACTCCCCTGCTCAAGCAGGTCCACCTACAGCTGATTGACCAGGCCTATGTCCTGACAGCTTTTGAATATCTCCAAGGATGGAGATTTCACAGCATCTTACCCATTTCCTACCTTTGTTCCTTTCTGCCCAGTGTCACCAGTGGTCCCAGAATCACCTTTCTCTCCCTACATAAAAAAAAATAGACAAACATATCATGCACAGCCCGAAATGTTAAGAATACAGCCCTGGTGATAACATCACCTTGCATTTATATTGTGCTTTTAACCATCAGAGGCTCCTTAAATATTTGCAGATCATGGTCACCTTGCTGCTAGAAATGCAGCCAGCTCTGAGGTGAGACATGAAGTGACTTTGCAGAAGATGGGTGACTACAAAAGCACTGGAAGGGTCAAAAATCATGAGGACCTGCACTGTGGAGGTGGTAGATGGTCTCCCTCAGCCCTTTTATTGGTCACTGCCCCTGGAGACCAACTCTGTTATTCAAAGCCTGGATCCTTCAGACACTACCTGAATGATCTGGAGGATGTTCACTAATTTTAGTGAGGTTCTCCTTTCCTCCTCCCTCCCAAAATCTTCTACTCTTTTGGTTTTTTTTCCCCTCTCATGGGAGAATAAAAGAGAACAACCAACAGCAGCTTCTTTCCAGAATGTTAGGTGAAGACATTCCCACCAACTATCACTTTGGACATGTGTTTTCAGTAATAAGGGGCCAAAGTCCCATCTGTGTGCAGGAACTTATTTGGGGATGAGGGAGGCATCCTGTCGTGGCAGGGAAGCAGCTCATCCAGGAAAGTGAGGTTCTTCGGGGCTTTAGAAAAAGATTGCTTTGTTTCCTGCTGTCTCCATGAGGCAGGTCAGCATCAAGAAGAATTGCTCTTGGTACATGAAAGAAATTGAAAACTGGGCCTTGGTAAGCAACAAAGGCAAACTCAGGCTGAAAACCATGGGTATAATTAGAAGTCTGTGGCTAGAGACATGGGCAGATTCTCTGCTGGCATCTAGATACTGGCACCTCCTAAAAATCAGGACAGGATGCGCATTAGAGACTTCTCCAGGAGGTTTCATAGAATGATAGAATCATGTCCTGAGTTGGAAGGGACCCATAAGGATCATTGAGCCTGTCCCTGCACAGGACAATCTCAACATTCACCCCGTGTGTCTGAGGGCATTGGCCAAATGCTTCTGGAATACTGTCAGGCTGTGATTCCTTCCCTGGGAGCTGTTCCAGTGCTCCACCACCTGCTGTCCAACCCAACTCTCCTCTGGCACATCTTCCTGCCATTCCCTTGAGTCCTGTCATTGATCACGGAGAGAAGAGCTCAGCAACTGCTCCTCCTCCTCCCCTTGTGAGAAGGCAGTGAATAGCTATGAGATTTCTTCTGAGTCTCCTCTTGTCTGAACAGACCAAGTGACTTCAGCTGCTCCTCATACAACTTCCCCTCTAAACTCTTCACCAACTTTGTGGTCTCCTCTGGACACTCTCCAGTAGCTTTAGATTCATTTCATACTGTGGTACCCAAACTTCAAGGTTTAAAGAGTGTTTTCCTCTCTCTTTTGGAAAGACTCACCCTGAGCAAAAACCTGCCTCCACGAGTAAGAGATGTAGAATGTGGAAGCAGAAATGAATTTAGAATTGAGAAAGGGGCCTACAAGGAAGCTGGGGAGGGACTTCTTCCAAGGGCCTGTAGTGACAGGATTAGGGGGAATGGCTTTAAACTGGAAGGGGGACGATTGAGGTCAGACATTAGGAATAAATTCTGCACAATGAGGGTGGAGAGACCCTGGCCCACGTTGCCCAGGGAGGTTGTGGCTGCCCCATCCCTGGAGGTGTTCAAGACCAGGTTGGATGGGGCCTTGATCAGTCTGGTCTGGTGGGAGGTGTCCCTGCTCATGGCAGAAGGGTTGGAACTGGATGATCCTTAAAGTCCCTTTCAAGCCAAAGGATTCTGTGATTCTATGATTCTATGAATAAGACACGTGGAATGTGGAAGGAGAAATGAACTGAAAGTTGAGAAAGCCACAGAGCCTCTTTCTACCTGGCAGACAATCCGTGGCCTTCCCCTCTACTCACCGGCTTCCCCTTCTGCCCCTGAAGACCTCTGTCACCTTTGGCTCCCTTGTTTCCATTCTTCCCATGGAGACCTGCTGCACCCTGCCAGAAAGAGGAGAAAAATTCCTTTCTGTGTCAGTTCTTGCAGGGAGGTGGCTGAGGGACAGTCATCAGGATGGAAACTCAATAGGAAGAGCCTGGAATTGTAAAAGCCTGGAACAGTCAGATGTCAGAAGTGACCTTAATACTAGGAATGAGACCTGAGGCTGGGATTTAGCACCCATTTCTCATGGGTTTGAAAGTCACTGGCAAATGCAACCTGTGAGTTGATTTATTTATAAGTACAGCTTGAAAAATAGAAGAACATGGCAGCTAAAGAGTAGTCCTGGGCCAAGAACATTGAGGTGGTGATGGCTGTGGTTGAAAATAGGAGCAAGGACATTAAGTGGGCAGCATCGCACTGGGTGCTTTGGTGAATGAGTGGATCCAGGCATGGAATAGCTCAGAGCTGCAGTTTAGAGATACCTCTCATCTGGGGAGCTGAGACCCAAAATAGTGATCCTCATCCAGCCCAGACTTGTGGGCAATGCTGGACAGAGCTGTTCCTCCAAGAAGACACGCTGTCCCCACGTTTTGGAGGTTCTCAGCTTGTGGAACCACTTTGCAGCTCAACTCAGTGCGGAACCTTGGAGCCACCTCCAGCATCAGAACCCATTTGCACAGGGTCTCCCACTGTTTCAACAGCAAAGTCACTCGAAATGTCCAACCATTCTGGCCAATTTTGACTGCAGTTTTCAGAACCTTTATGTGAGATGAAGTTGGATTTATCCCCACTTGAGACTGATTTCACAGGCTCAGCTCACTCGGAGGAGAATGAATTGGCTGTTTAAGCAGAGCAGGAGACGAACAAGTGGCATTCTCTACTTGGAATTAATTTGCAGTAGGTTGTTGAAAAGAAACACATTTAACAAAAAAACAAGACTGCAAGGGCAGACCTGTTATCTTTTAGTTCCCAGATATAAAAACTCAGGTCCTCCTCCGGGAAACAAGTTGCTTCTTCAAACCCCTCCCCATGCCTCAACGTGTTTTACATTTCAGAGTAGGAGGAGTATTCAAGAGCCAATGAGATGTTCTTCCCTGGCACTGCTGGTCATGTCTGGATCAGGTGAAGTCCATGTTCCTCAAGCACTGCCCACACTATCAGGTACAAACATCTCATGCAAGCTCTTTATTTACCAGTAAGTTATTTATTGACACGATCAACATAAAGTTCCATTTGAGGCAGCACCATAAAAACAAAGGACTATAAAAAAAGCCATCTAGCTAGAGTTGTTCTGTTTACTAGGACAGATTGCTTGCTTGGAGGGTAATAAACCTTTTGATTTGATGCTTAAATGCCTTCAAGTGCATGGAGTTTTTGAGATAGCTTTGAAGTGGGTACAGAGCCATCTGGCCAAGGATTTACACCCCTGTATCCAAGGGGATGGGCTAAAAACTTGTTCTTGAGCACTGTTGGGTCCTGAAGGAACCTGACTATAGATAGAGATGTCCCAATTAGCTTTAATATTTCTCTTAGTTGTCTCCAGTGTCTCCCATGTCAAGAAGAGTCCTTTACTTGTTTTCCTGGGCTTCCCCACCTGCCCACGTCCAACTCTAATTTCTTCTGTCTGCTTCAGATCATGGGATGCTTCTTGCCTGCTCTTGACCTGCAAGGAGCCCAAATGGCTTTAGGAAGAGTTAAACTCACAATATGTGCTGGTAGGCAGAAAGGAAGCTGGGTCTAATCCATGCCTACTTGGTCCAGTAAACAGAAGCAAGCTTTTGACCTGGGGCTTATTTCACTGGAGGTGGGCTCCTACTCATCATGGGTGAAGAGACTTTGTCAAGTGGACTAGAAATTTAATTATGATGGGCTGCATCCAAAGCAGTGTGGCCAGCAGGGTGAGGGAGGGGATTCTGCTCCTCTGCTCTGCTCTGGTGAGACCCCACCTGAAGTCCTGTGTCCAGTTCTGGGTTCCCCAACTGAAGAAGGATATGGAATTGTTGGAACAGGTCCAGAGGAGACCATGAAGATGCTCCGAGGGCTGGAGCCCCTCTGCTGTGAGGACAGGCTGAGAGAGTTCGGTTTGTTCAGCCTGGAGAAGAGAAGGCTCCAGGGAGATCTTAGAGCAGCCTCTCAGTACCTGAAGGGGCTCCAGGAAAGCTGGGGAGGGACTTTTTCCAACTGCCTGGAGTGATAGGATGAGGGGGAATAGATTTAAATTGGAAGGGGGAGATTTAGATGAGACATTAGGAAGGAATTCTTTGCAATGAGGGTGGGGGGGCCCTGGCACAGGTTGCCCAGGGAAGCTGTGGTTGCCCCCTCCCTGGAGGTGTTCAAGGTCAGGTTGGATGGGGCTCTGAGCACCCTGATCCAGTGGGAGATGTCCCTGCCCACAGCAGGTGAGTGGAACTGGATGATGTATAAAGTCCCTTCCAATCCAAATCATTCTGTGGTTCTATGATAATGTCCTGCAGAGAGCTTTTTCTCTAAGCAATTTTCACATGTGAAATGGTCATTCAAGGCCAGGTTGGATGGGTCCTTGAGCAGCCTGGTCTGTTGGGAGGTGCATGGAAGGGGTTTAGAACTGGATGATTTTTAAGGTCCCTTCCAACCCAAACCGTCCTATGATTCTAACATGGCTTGGACATGACAACAGTTCTGTCCCTGCTTCAGCTGGAGGGTGAGGAAGTCAGAGAGGTGAAGCTTTTCAAGGCCATCTGCACCCTGGACAAGAAAAAGATGAAATAGGAGAAAGAAAAAAGAAGAAGAAATATTTGAGCACTACGTAAGGGAAGGAATGTGAATGGAAATCTGTTCTCTTAGATTTACATTCTGTGTTCTGCCAGGCAAATAAAGGCCTGGCAATAAAAGCTACTAAAATGGCAGTTTAAATGCAATTACTGGTGGAGTACTGGAAATGGCTCTTGCTATTTGCTTCTGTTATTAAAATGTTGCTGGAACAGGCTTTATTTAACTGTGAAGACATCAGGTACCATGAAGGCACAAGAACGCAGAGGCTTAGTCATAAGTCCTGAGCGCTGTCTGTGATGCAAAGATGTCTTTGAGCAGCTGAAGATCTCTGCTTTCAGGCACAAATTCCTGGGAAGCTTTGGGCTGGAGCCAGGGAGGAGCCTGCCTTGTCTCCAGGCTTGTTGTTTCCACTCAGCTGTAGAAACAGAAGACTTGGTAACCCTGGGAAAGTGTGAAACCCATTGGCAGAAACATTGCCCCGGGGACACTCCCCAGAAAGATCAATCTGTGTGAAGACACACAATGAAGGTCTTGTGCATTTCCAAGCCATGGGATAGGATTCAATCTCTGCTAAAAGGTTTCCCACCTCTTGGGCTTCAATATTTGGTGGGATGTTGCATATGAAGTAGGTGGGAGTCTCAGCCTGAGAGTTTCGTCTCTGTTTTTATGCTTTTCCTGCTGTGTCTTGTATCCAGGTTGTCCTGCTCACAATTATTTGCTGGAATACTGAGCATCCTCCCTCAAAAATCCTTTCTTGGTGTGAGAATTCCTACTGGTCCACACAGACATAACGAGTAGTTGTTCCCAGGCATGACATCTCAGACTTGGGTCAACCTGGTATCCTGTTGCAAAGCCTCCAAGGTATCTGGGCAGAGATTTCCACCTGTGGCCAGAACATCTGGTTGACTAAAATCCCTTTGACCAGCCTAGACTCATCAGAAGTGCTCAGGGCAGTCTCTCAGGGCAAGAACTTCTTAGGAGATGACTTTTTTCCACTCTGAGTGGCCAAGGGCGCCTCTGGTCAACCCCAGGACAGACCCCTACACCCCACCTTTCCTCTTCTCTGGCTTGAAGTGGTCAGTGCTCAGGAGAAAGGAGGATTGGGACACTATATGGGTCCACCAAAGTGCCCATGCAGCCATTATTACATGATGAAGATTGAAATTTAATAAGCATAACATAGGCTGCAATATTAATATGAATGTGAAGTATGGTTTAGTAGTGGACAGGTGTGGTTGGACTTGATGATCTCAAAGGTCTTTTCCAACCAGATGATTCTATGATTAGAATATAAATGTAGAAGAGAGCAGTGCTTTAAGAAAACAGGCAGAAGGAGGTGTCCCATATATGAAGAATTCTTTGAGGTCCAGTTGTAAACTCAATGAGATCCACTGAAACTCTCTAGGCAATGATTACAAGGAGAAGACACAAATGTCACTTGGTTGGGAACTCCCACAAATCACCAAATCCAAAGAGTCAATGGGGGAAACTTTTTACAAGATGGTTAAATGGCCTCAAATTGCACCTGGGGAGGTTCAGATTGAACATCAGGAAAAATCTCTTCACAGAAAGGGTTCTCAGGCACTGGCAGAGGCTGCCCAGGGAGGTGGTTGAGTCCCCATCCCTGGAGATGCTTAAAAGATGGGTAGATGAGGTGCTCAGGGATGTGATTGGGCAGGTACAGTTGGACTCGATGATCTCAAAGGTCTTTTCCAACCAAATGGTTCTATGATTCTGTAAATTACTCAGAATGAATTCAGCAGGACAGAAAGAAACCAGCACATTTTTGCAATGAGTTGATGGCAATTAGAGGGAGATGAAGGAAAATGAGAACTGCTAGACACTACCTCTGAGACTTTGAATAGGACAGATTGGGTACAGGGAAACTGGATCAAATAGTGCCTATCTTCAAGAAAGAGGACCTGGGAATGATACATAAAATCACAGAATCATTAAGACTGGAAAAGACCTCTAAGATTATCCAGTTCAAACTTGACACAACACCACTGTGCCTACTAAACCATGATCTGAAACACTATATCTACACAGTTTTAGAACACCTCCAGGCACAGGGACTCCACCATTGCCCTGGGCAGCCTCTGTCAGTGCTTCACCACTTTTTCAGTAAGGAACAATTTCCTAATATCCAATCTAAACCTGCCCTGGTGCAACTTGAGGATATTTCCTCTCATCCTACACCATTTCTTCTCATCCTAAAGAGAGGACGTAGAATCACAGAATCATAGAATTACCTAAGTTAGAAGGGAGCTAAAAGGATCATCCAGTCCAACTCCTGTCCCTGCACAGAACAACCCCAACATTCACCCCGTGTGTCTGAGGGCCTTGGCCAAATGCTGCTGGAATATTATTAGGCTGTGACTGCTTCCCTGGGGAGTTGTTCCAGTGCTCCACCTCTGGGTGAAGAACCTTTTCCTAATGTCCAACCTAACCCTCTCGTGGCACATCTTCCTGCCATTCCCTTGGTTCCTGTCATTGGTCACCAGAGAGAAGGGATCAGTGCCTATTTCACCTCCCTCCCTTGTGAGAAGGGAGTAGACAGGTATGAGATCTCCTCTGAGTCTCCTCTTCTCCAGGCTGAACAGACCAAGTGACTTCAGCCCCTCCTAATACGATTCCCCTCTAGCCTGACTCTCTAGAATAACTTGGCAAAAACTTCAAAGTATCTGTGAGCACTTAGAAGACAAACTGAGACCTGGGCTGGTGCAGAACAAGTCGCACTGGGATGTTGCATCCTAACTGAGTTGTCTGAAACAGATGATGTGAATCATGTTCTAAGAGTACCCCAGAGCTGCCAATAAACAAGTCTGAACATGGCTGGCTCAGATGTGGGAAGTGAGCACGGCAGATAAGTAACCTGAGGTCAGATGAATTTCATCCAAGATGTCATAAATCATGGCTCTTCCAACAAGGCCCCAGCTCTGATCCGACTTCTGCAATTTTAGAAATTTAATGAAGGATGAAAGCCAAGCTCTATTATCATCTCAGTCTAGCCCCAAGCACAGCACAGATAGCATTAACCTGCGCCAGCAGAAGCCCTAAGTATTTCCAAAAGAGAGATTATTTAGCTCTCCTCAAATACTGATTGACAAGATCACCACTTTCTGGTAGTTAATTGCTTTATGTGCTGATCCCTGTGGGTGCCAGCAGAAAACAGCACATCAGGGAACCATAGAATGGTTTGTGTTGGAAGGGACCTTAAATTCATTCCACTAGGTCAGGTGGCTCAAAATGCCATCCAGCCTGGTCTTGAACACCTCCAGGGATGGGGCATTTACAACTTCTCTGAAAAACCTGTGCCAGGGCCTCAACACCCTCGCAGGAGAACATTTCTTCCTAAGATCTCATCTCCATCTCCCCTCTTTCATCTTAAAACCGTTCCCCCTCATCCTACCCCTGCACTCCCTGATCAAGAGTCCCTCTTCATCTTTCCTGTACTTCCTATCAGTACTGGAAGGCTGCTCTAAGGTCTCCCCAGGAGCTGCCTTTTCTCCAGGCTGAAGAACCCAACTCTCTCAGCCTGTCCTCAGATGGGAGGTGCTCCAGCCCTAGGATCATCTTCGTGTTCCTCCTCTGGACTCGTTCCAACAGATCCACATCCTCCCTGTGCTGAAGACCCACAGGCTTAGCTCTGGAGCAGTAGGCTCCTTATGAAATGAGTGATGATCTTTGTGCCCCTCCTCTGGACTCGGATCATCCAGCCTTGACTGGATGGTTGCTGATGAGGATGGTGGTGTCCAACTGTGTGTCTGTTGCATTCAGCCTCCACAGACGTCTTTGCTCTACTCCTGGTTGTCTCCTGTGGATTCAGATATTCACTACAAAGCAATTTCAAAGATGCCCTGAATCCAATGTCTATGTGCAGTGACCTCAGAAGGGGCTGCAGCATGCTGAGGTCTTACAGCTCGTTACCGCCTCATCGTTTTGGCCAAGTGCTCATAAGGTTGTTCACAATTAAGCAGGGGTTGGAATAATTAATTGAATGGGGCTTTTTTTTTTTTCTCAGAGAGCAATTACCAGTCTGGATTAAGAGCTTGTAAATAGTTACAAAGCCTTGACCATTGCTGAGCAGCTGTGGAGCCTTCACAGCAACAGAGTTGCTGCGAACAACCCACTCACACATGAAGAGGCATAAATGGGGAATGGGTTAAGAAAAGACTCATATTTCTTATTGCAATAAAACAATCATAGAATCATAGAATCATCTGTTTGGAAAAGACCTTTGAGATCATCATGTCCAACCCTACTGGTCCACTAGTAAAATGGGTCCATAAGAAGCTCATCAACCCATTTTTTAAACACCTACAGAGATGGGGACTCCACCACCTCCCTGGGCAGCTGTTCCAATGCCTGAGAACCCTTTCAGTGAAGAAATTTTTCCTGATGTCCAATCTGAACCTGCCCTGGTGCAACTTGAGGCCATTTCCTCTCATCCTATCACCTGTCACTTGAGAGAAGAGACCAACACCCACCTCGCTACAACCTCCTTTCAGACAGCTGTAGACAGTGATGAGGTCTCCCCTCAGCCTCCTCTTCTCCAGGCTAAACAACCCCAGTTCCCTCAGTCTCTCCTTGTAGGGCTTATTCTCCAGCCCCTTCCCCAGCTCTGTTCCCGTCTCTGGACGCGCTCCAACCCCTCAATGTTCTTCTTGTACTGAGGGGCCCAAAACTGAACCCAGTACTCCAGGTGTGGCCTCTCCAGTGCTGAGTTCAGGGGCACAATCACTTCCCTAATTGAACACACCTGTATTTCCATGACCTGGGAAAAACTCCCACCCTTCGGTGTTCCCTCCCTTCCTATTCCTTCCTTTCCAGGATGAAAAGTAATCCGAGGGGCCTTTTTTTCACTTTGACGAATCTCAGAGACCGCCTTTTTCACTTGAAGTTTCTTCCAGGTGAAATGGTGAATTTTAAAGGCATGGTAAATAGTTTTGAAAAGCATTGTAGTTAAACTGAAATTGCTTTTTTTCTTTTCTTTCTTTCTTTTTTTTTTTTTCTTTTTGGTTGCAATTAGCCGGGAAAAAAAAAAGGTGAAGTTAGAGATTAATAAGGTCCTCTAACGTAAAATTCTCTTTTTTTAGAACAAGTCCAGAGGAGGACCACGGAGATGATCCAAAGGTGGGAGCACCACCCTATGAGGACAGGTTGATAGAGCTGGGCTTGTTCAGCCTGGAGAAGAGAAGGCTCCACAGAGACCTTAGAACAGCCTCCCAGTACTGAAAGGGGCTCCAGGAAAGATGGGGAGGGAATCTTGATCAGGGAATGCAGGGATAGGATGAGGTGAAATGTTTTTTAAGCTGAAAGAGGGGAGATTGAGATGAGATCTTCGAAGAGCTGTTTTCTTGTGAGAGTTGTGAGGCCCTGGCGCAAGTTGCCCAGAGAAGTTGTAAATGCCCCATCCCTGGATGTGTACAAGGCCAGGTTGGATGGGGATCAACCTGATCCATTGGGAGGTGTTCTTGCTCATGGCAGGGGGCTTGGAACTGGATGGGCTTTAAGGTCCCTTCCAACCCAAACCATTCTCTGATTCCATAAGTCCTTTCACTCTGGCCAGCAATGTGCATCCATGGATCACTGAGAACAGCCTTTTGTGCCCAGTCTCTTAAGGACAGATATTTCTCATGGGATATAAAACCTGTAGTGCAATTCTTAAGCCATTTGAAGATGAAACATCACCTGTCCACGTCTGACTATGTTTCCTAACACACTAAACCCACGAAAAATAATTTATAAATGCATATTTCTTGTGTTCCTTGATGCAAAATGCGGCATTATTATTAAAACATACCTCTGGCTGTTGTTCCCCCTGCCCATGGCTGGTTTTCCAGCAAATCCTCTTTGAACCTGGGCTTTGTGGAGCAGCACCAAGCCAGCATTGCCTCATCCCACCCTGCAACCCACACAAGCAGCTGCAGGGAAAGAACCAGTGGTGCAAACCCAGTTGGACACCCAATATTCTCAAAGACAGGGAAGCACGATCCAACTCACAGCCGAGCCCGACGAGCCTGGTTCTCCTGGCTCCCCCTGCAAGGAAAGTGGGGATAAGTTACCATGGGGAAGAGCTGCATTTCTTCTGGAAATGAGGATTGCTATGGGAGACACCTAGAGATATGACAGAGGAGATAAGGGGACCTTTGGGGACTCATCTGAAGCAGCTGGAGGGGGCAAGTAGGATCTCTCAAACATCTCAGCTGAGCAATTGAATGGAGCCTCACATCTCCATTGACTATATCTGGAGCTTAGATGGAAGCTGACACCTCCCACGTGAATCCTGGAGTTTCAGCAAGTCATTATTAACCAGTTTAGACTGGGAATGATGCCTGAGCTCTCTACTATTTTACAAAATGGGAGAAGTCTTTAAGGGTCTCCTGGAAAAGTGCACCTACTTCTGCTCTCTGGCAACCCCGTAACATTTCAAACAGCAGTTTTGGAGAGGGAATGCAGAATCACATTCTGTGATGGGATTTCACACATCAGTTCTTGCAGGGGATACCTTAACATGCTGAGGATTCCAGAACTGGATACAGGACTCCAGGTGGGATCTCACAAGAGTGGATTAGAGGGAGAAGATCACCTCCCTTGACCTGCTGGCAATATCATGTGTGGGCTTTCATCTGGCTTAAAAAAAATGGTACTCACCTTTTGTCCCACTGGTCCTCTTGTTCCAAAAAGACCCATCACTCCCTTGGAACCAGCTTCACCTTTGACTCCCTAAAATTTGAAAATATCTGTCAAATATAGTCTCTTGAAGTGACCTCTCTTAAGAGAGGTCAGTAGAAGAACCCATGGAGGTGGTGGAGAGGATGACACAGTTTCTATAGTAGACTTCAGCCCCAGGGACTCCAAAGGTCTCTTTGACAGCCAGTGCTGGAGAAGAAAGCTACCAGCCACAGAATGACTTGGCAGGAACCTCAGTGAGTTGTCCTGTAACAGAGTTAGTGCCCAGTGATGGGGATTGAAGGAAAACAAGCAGAAAAGGGTCTCAGAGCTTCTGGGGAAGCTGCCTCCTTGCAAATAGTCAACCCTGCTGGAGTTACTGGTGGTGGAGATTGGGTCTCCAACCCAAGTCACTCAGATATTCAGCCAAGAGGTGTCCTTGTAGGAAATACCTACATGCTTTTTTGTTGGAGAACAGTCTGACAAATCATAGAATCCTAGAATGGTTTGGGTTGGAAGGGACCTTAAAGCCCATCCAGTTCCAGCCCCTCTGCCATGGGCAAGGACACCTCCTACTGGACCAGGCTGATCAAGGCCCCATCCAACCTGGCCTTGAACACCTCCAGGGATGAGGCAGCCACCACTTCCCTGGCAACTTGTGCCAGGGCCTGCCCACCCTCATTGTGAAGAATTTCTTCCTAAGGTCTAATCTAAATCTTCCCCCTTCCAATTTAAATCTGTCCCCTCTCATCCTATCACTTCAGGTCCTTCTAAAAAGTCCCTCCCCAGCTTTCCTGGAGCCCCTTCAGGTACTGGAAGGCTGTTCTAAGGTCTCCCCAGAGCCTTCTCTTCTCCAGGCTGAACAACCCCAACTCTCTCAGCCTGTCCTCATAGCAACCCTCAGATCATCTTCGTGGCCTCCTCTGGACCTGTTCCAACAATTCCATATCCTTCTCATGCTGAGGATTCCAGAACTGGACAGAAAACTCAAGGTGAGATCTCATGAAAGTGGAGTAGAGGGAGAGGATCAGCTCCCTCGACCTGCTGTCGATATCACATGTGGGCTTCCATTTTATTTAAAACACTGGTAGAACTCACGGGAGCATCTCCCTGGCTTTCCTCTACAGTAGTGGAGAACTTAATCAGTTTGATCAGCCATGGTTAAGGACGCAATTTGCCCCTTCATGGGGGAGATGCCCACACTGGGTCAGGCAATTCCCACCTTGAACTACACCGTCTACGCAGGTCTCCATGGAAAATAAGAGGAACAGGGTGTCTAGCTCAGAGATGCTGCTGTTGTAGAGATTATATTTATTCAGCAGAGTTGCTGTCCTGGGTCAGACTTCCTGAGCAAAAAGCATTAACATAATATGAAAATAGGGATGATTGGTACATGGAGGTTTAATCTGTGACTCAGTCTGCGAGTGGGAGAGTTACGTGGTTCCTCCCAGCGGAGTGGTGATGGATTGAGACCTGAGACCTCCACAGGGTTCTCTCAAAGAGAAAAAGCAGGCAGAGGGACAGGGGACTTGCTCTGCAACCACCCAGAGGATAGAAGAACATGAACAGAGGAGTCAACCAAGACTTAAGAGAAAAGTCACCAGGGCTGCGGGGTTTGAAGCAGCATAGAAAACTCTTGGAGAGAGAGAGAGGGAGATGCAGGACCCTTACAGAGCTGCAGTAATGGAATGGTGACTTTTCCCAGAGTGTTCATGTACTGCAGACACCAGTTTCACAGGGTTCCACACCTACAGACTTGATTCATGGTAAACTGGACATCTATCACATTCCAAAGCCCCAGCCCAGCATCCTCCTCTCCCTTTCCTTGGTGAGAGTTGGGTAAGTGTGTCCTTGCACTGTATTTTCCAGCAGGCATGTGGGAAAGGAGGCTGCAGAGATATCAGACCCTTCCTCACACAACCAGTGAACTTCTGCTGTCTCTCTCAGTTGCACTGGGAGGTTCATACCTTTTCTCCTACAGGGCCATCCTCTCCCTTCTCGCCTTTGTCTCCATCAAAACCTGGTAAGCCCCGTTCACCCTGGAAGGTAAGACAGAAATTAGTGGATTGTGGCTCTTTCCTGGAAGGACCCAACTCTCAGCCACTGGCTCTGGACCAAAGTGCTGGTTTGCAGTGCTTATCTCAAGTTGTGGCCAGTGCTGATGCCATTGACAGTGGGGAAGGAACAGCTTGAAAAGCCAAACTTACGGGATCTCCTTTACTGCCTTTATAGCCCTGGGGTCCAAAAACAGTCACGGGCTCACCCTAGAGAAAGGAGACACAGAGATATAAACACCTGGTGATGCACAAACTCATGGGTACCACTGGATGGAACTGCATTTGCTATGGTGGTGAATTGGTAATTCACACATCTGCAGTCAAGGTAAGAATTTCCCAAACTGTGGGGAAGTCACATGCACAGCACATTAATAGTTAAGGTTAGTTTGTCCTGAAGTAAAATCTGGATAATGAACGTGGACAGAAAACTACACAAAGTCCTGAGATTTTACAGCTACTGAAAAGATGTTGGGGTCCACTGGGATTGCCCTAGTCTAGATGTCATGGCTGGAGATGGAGCTGTCCATGGCACAACCCTGAGACTGTGTCTGAGGCTGTTCCTGATCTGAGGCTGTCGGTGGTGGGACAGGTTCATATCTGACAGGGTGGCTTGGGTCCTTCATCACTGTGTGTCACTCAGGATGTCAAGGTTTGCATCTCTTCCCATAGGCAGGATTGTGAACGAGTCTACTCCTGCTCTTCTGAGCTGGAGCTAAGGCAGGGAAGTGGCCCTTAGGGTACCCCTCAGAGGTCAGACCCCCAGACTGTCATCCCAAAGGAGCCAGTAGCTACGGGCAATCTGTGGCCCCACGGGCATATCCATGCCAAGTCATCATGCTGAGGAGGGACCTTTTGCTCCTCAGAGAGTAAAGAAGCCACATCAAGACTATTCCTATGCAAGAAACGTCTCTGCTCTGGCGAAGTGATGTTTGTGTCTCCAAAGTGGTGATGCTGTCCACAGTTCGGAGGGAGGAGAGTTGAAGCCACCTTCCAATGGGCAACTGTAGCCCACTTGAGAAGAACTCCCTGTAGACCAACTCTCTTCAGTGTTGCAGACATCCCCTTTCAGGGTGACTGTGCCTTGCTCATGGAGTCTTAACAGCCACACAGCAATCAATATTCCCCAAACTTGGACAGTCCAACCCATACCATAGGACCCTGATCAGATTCTGGCTTCCCAGATCTGGAGGGTTTCTAATGGAGAATGGGATGGAGCTTAGTCATTTTGGGAGACAAAAAAAGGGATCAAAGATCCTGTAGTTTGATCCAGTGAATAGCAGATCCCTGGGATTCACTCAGTTACTCCTGTATTGATCAAGGGAGAGTTAGAAATAATCTGCAGTCGTGGACTATACCCAAGCCAACTATTCTTCCCTGCCTCATTTTATCTTGCGCTTCACCTTATGTTTTATTAAGTTGTTCTTTGGAAAACACATTACACATTCTTTCAGCTTGGAATGTGTTTCAGAGCTTCTTCATGAAGCAGATTAAGAATTGATTTGACTCTGGAGTGAGCCCCCTTTGAAAGCAGCTTCCTCAGAGACAAATCAGCCTTAATCATTTAATACTGCATGACTCAAAGGCAGAATAATCAGTTAGGTTTTCAAAAACCTCAATTTCTAACAAGCTATTTCAGCCAGGAAGGAAGTTAACGAAACACTGGGCAGAAGTTCAGCATTTTCTGTCCATTTTCCAGAAGTGCTCAGGCAGTTATTTTCACATTACCTGCTACGAGCCAGCTCAGGTTTAAGATTGCAGAATGCTTCGAGGTGGTTATACCAAAATTGGTGGAAATTTTCTTCCTCCCTTTAATTCACATTTCTGTGTCCCAGAAAAATAATTGAAGTGATGGTTGTTTTGTTGTTGTTTTATAGGATCCTGCCAAAACTGTCACACAAGCTCAACCCAGATTGCAGTGTCCAGTGCAAGGATGGCATTGAAAAAGTAGATTGAAAGCAGTGGAGATCCCCAAGAAGGAGGGCATCTACTTGTTGTCTTCCACCATCTGCATGTGGAAAGGTTGGGTCCAGGCTCTTCTTGGAGCCACATCGTGAAAGGACAAGTTGCAACAAGGGAAACTGCTATTAGACAGGAGAAAAAACTTCTTCACCAGTTGGCCAGATGTCTGAGGAGGGACACAGAGAAGCACAAATGAGGCCCTGAGCCTCAAATCCTGGAGGTTGCATTGGCAATGGGATCTTGAACCAGGCACATGGATGACAGTGCACACAACGCCACGGATTGAAGACAAGATTTGAAGTCCTCTTCGATGACAGGTGTTTGCATCTCATCATAGAACAGTTTGGATTAGAAGGGACCATGAAGGTCATCTAGGCCAAGCCTCTTGCAGTGAGCAGGGACATCTTTAAGTCAATCAGATTGCTCAGAGACCCATCCAACCTGGCCTTAAGTGTTCCAAGGGATGGAGCATCTACCACCTCTCTGGGCAACCTGTGCCAGTGTTTCACCACCTGCAGTGAAAAAATTTCTTCCTAATGCCTAGGTTAAACTTCTACTCTTTCAATTGAAAACCATTCCCACTTGTCATGTTACCACAGGCCCTGCTAAAAAGTTTTGCCCCATTTTTTATTATCAGCCCCCTTTAAATACTGAAAATCCACAATGAGGTCTCGTCGGAGCCTTCTCTTCTCCAAGCTGAACAACCCCAGCTCTCTCAGCCTCTCTTCAGAGGGGAGGTGTTCCAGGCCTTTGATCAATTTTTGTGGCCTCCTCTGGACTCGCTCCAACGGATCCATGACTTTCCTGTGCTGAGGACTCCAGAGCTGGATGCAGGACTCCAGGTGAGGTCTCATCAGAGCAGAGTAGAGAGGGAGAATCCCCTCCTTCACCCTACTGGTCCCACATCTCCGGATGCAGCCCAGGATATGGTTGGCCTGGGCTGCAAGTGCACGCTGCCACCTCATGTCCAGCTTCTCATTCACCAGGACCCCCAGGTCCTTCTCTGCAGGGCTGCTCTAAATAATTCATCTGGGAACCTTGCTCAGCGTTCCACACTGGGTGGGCTGTGCTCACCCACATGTAACAATATTGATCCTATAAAACCACTGAGACCCCAGATACCTGAAAACACATATAAATACTTTTTGCTATTTATGCCTCTGCCTTTTATGACCATTGACTCATTTAAATAACTGTCCCTCTGCTCACTGGTAGCAATAAAATCCTTTATGTGCCTGAGAAAATCACAATCTGGAATGTCCTTACTCTTTCTCCTTTGGGTCCCAGAAGTCCTCGATCACCCTGAATGCAAGAAAGAAAAAAAAGACAGTGAGTGATTCCTTTTTTTTACTCACTTTTCTTGAGTTCCTCAGTCCACTGG
Organism: Tapera naevia; assembly: GCA_033556795.1. Lineage (NCBI taxonomy): Eukaryota > Metazoa > Chordata > Aves > Cuculiformes > Neomorphidae > Tapera > Tapera naevia. Next base: position 2,137,567 of record JAUMJJ010000135.1, on the reverse strand, counting down.
TTCACCCTCCAAGCCACTAAAATCTACCACAGCTGGAAGCCAGTCCCTCTGGGCACTCTGCAAAATGATTAGCATATCACAAGAGGTGTACGTCTAGAATTTATTGCATTGACAACAGATAAAGACCCCAAGGACTGGAGCTGTTTGCCTGACTCCCTGCTCAGTACATCCATAAGGTAGAGTTGGATTTCATCAAATTATAGAATGGTCTAGGTTGGAAGGGATCTTAAAGCCCACCCAGTTCTATGTCCCATAGGCAAGGACACCTCCCACTGGACCAGGTTGCTCAAGGCCCCATCCAACCTGGCTCTGAACACCTCCAGGGATGGGACATCCATGACTTCTTTGGGCAACCTGTGCCAGGGCCTCACCACCCTCATTGTGAAGAATTTCTTCCCAATGTCTCATCTAAATCTCCCCCATTCCCATTTAAAGCCATTCCCCCTCATCCTATCACTCCAGACCCTTGGAAAAAGTCCCTCCCCAGCTTTCTTGGAGCCCCTTCAGGTACTGGAAGAGTGCTATAAATTCTCCATGGTGCCTTCTCTTTTCCAGGTTGAACAACCCCAACTCTCTCAGCCTCTCCTCAGATAGGAGGTGCTTCAGCCCTTGGATCATCTTTGTGGCCTCCTCTGGACCCATTCCGACAGTTCCATCTCCTTTTTATGTTGGGGATTCCAGAACTGGACACAGAACTCCAGGTGGGGTCTCATGACAGTGGAGTATGAAGCATCCCCATGCTGCAGGGATGTGCCTACACTACATCTGGGGTGGGAAAGCATACTATAAAATATAGGATTTCCCAAATTTCAACCTCAAATCCAGGATGCTTTGCTGAAAGTGTAAGAAATAGAAGCTGTTTCTGGAATTTTTTTTATAATGGGCGTGGGACATGATAATGAAGGGCAGGACTCATTCCTGATGGCATCTTGAAACCTTCTCCATTGCTAAGAACTACCGTGGTGAGAGCAGGAGAAGGGGGAGGCTGCAAGGAACAGGTGGGGACAGGCTTTAGAACTGCACTTTAACTGTTTCTGAGTGGCAGAGCTGTACGTGGATCCCTCCCTTGCTGTCCTATTGCACATCCCTGACATTTGGGACCAAACCTGCTCTTCTGAGTAGATTCCAGGCGGGATGTAGAAGAAGGAGACCAAGTGGACTCCTGCTCATTGATGCAAATGAGAGGGTATGTGTTTCCTGAGTCATTGTCCTGCTGATGCTGCAGGCCATCTACTTGCCCTCCTCCCTCAACCCTGCACATCTGGGGACCATACCAGGGGTCTCCTTCTGTCCAAACTCTCAACCAGCAAGACCTAAGCATGCTCAAACACAACATGCAGCCTCCTCTCAGCCCAGCCATTAGAAGGGGTTGCTAATGCCACTTCACACTATCAAGGTCCCCTCCCAGTCCACCCTCAGAAGATGCTGGGATCATCCCCACTGTTCTAACAGGAGAACCAGCAGTGTGGGTTGCCACAGAGAAAGGCTTCCTGCAGCGATGGCTTCCTCCAAGGCACTGTGTAGGTAAGATGACTGTTGCTTACTCTTTCTCCTTTCACACCTGGGAAGCCTTTTAGACCCTGCAAGAACATAAAACAGCACATGAAGACAAATACTAGGAGGAGAAAGGTGTTAGGAAAGAGTAGGTTCCACTCTAAGGCAGAGCAGGTTCCACTCAAAGGCAGAGCTGCCTCCAAGGACAGGCTCCACCATGGAGAAGCTGTTGGTAGAAGTGACACAGGAGCCTCTACTCCCATTTTCTTCCCCCCAGGAGCAATTTGAGAAGTGAATCACACTGCTGCAAGGAGAAAGTTTAGCTTTAAGTTTCTGTCCACAATTGGGTCTTGGGCACAACTCAGGATCTCAACAGATGTATGAATTTAATCAACTTTTTGCAAGCCACTCACTGTGATTTTTATACCCTCAACATTAATGAGCAGCTCCCATCTCTCAGAGAATGTAGAGGAAGGGTTGCTCCTGGAGGGCTTCTCCTAGATGGTGGATGATGGGGATCCCTGGGTGTCCCCCAGGGCAGGTTGGAGGTGGTGGAGGCAGACCCAGGCTTGGAACCATACCCAGAGAGGTGAAAATCCAGGTGTGACCTGAGCATCAGTGACCTCCCGTGAATACAGAGATAAATGGCACCTTCCATCCAAAGAACTGGCAGCTCATCACAGGGATGGGCATGGTCAGGAGGGACAGCGAGGAGATGGAGCACAGCCCTTTCCCAAAGGGCACAAAAGCTGAGCTTTGCATCCCCCTGTGCTGCTGCTCTGACCAGGGAGGTGGAAGGGCCAACCTTGCTCAGAACCAAGCCTTCAGGGATGAGGTCCCAGAGTGAAACCTGGTACTGCATCCACTCTTGGTGGTCTGAGTAGCTTCATAAAGGCCCATCCTGCTCCTAATAACAGATTCATTGTCTTAGAGACAACAGCCTAATGAATAAAATGACACTTGTCAAAATATTGGCTGTGATCTGTGTCTCCCTTGACTCAGTGAAAAGGGAATTTACAACAGAACAAGACCCTGAAATTCATGCAGGCAAGAAGACCTGACAAAGAAGAAGAGAGAACACGTGATATTTCAGAAGGTCTTCAACACCAGCCAGATGGACAAGGACATAAGTGATTGTGCCCTGCATGGCACCTCATGTCTCACAGCTCCCTGCAGGAATTACACTCATTCAACCCAACACAACAGTGGAATTCAGGTTCCCAAAGTCTCTGTTTCCCACCCAAAGCATCAACCCATTTTATTATTTTCATTGATTATAGAGATTTTGCCAGCCCTGGGCCCACTGATGTCTCTGCAGTAAAATCCATGATATCTTAACACTCACCATGGTGCCAGAGGGGCCCCGGACTCCCATAATGCCCTTGTCACCCTGTTAGGATGGAGAAGGATAGTGATGACCATCAGTAAAGACAACTGCAATCCCAGCTCTGTAAACCATCCCACTGGGGACCACAGGAATTAAGCACACAGAAGAACAGATCCTTGAAGAATAGATCCAACTTCTTCACTTGTACCTCCATCAGGATTAGGTGTCTTAATCATAGAATTATGGAATTATATAATTGCTTGGTTGGAAAAGACCTTTGAGATCATCAGGTCAAACCATACATGTCTGCTACTAAACCAGATCCCTGAGCCCCTCATCCACCCATCTTTTAAACACCTCCAGGGATGGGGACTCAACCACCTCCCTGGGCAGCCTCTGCCAGGGCCTGAAACCCTTTTGGTGAAGAAATTTTTCCTGATGTCCAATCTGAACCTCCCCTGATGCAACTTGAGGCCATTTTCTCACCTGTCACTGCTCCTCACAAGGCTTGTTCTCCAAGCCTTTCTATACCAACAGAGAGGAAGAGACACCTTTTTTAAGTGATTTATGATAAGTCAGGTGCAAATTATCTCCCAAACACCTGTTTCTCTCAGGGACTGAGGACAAACTGAAGCCTGAAGGTTCAATCTGACCATCTGAACACTGCAGTGTCTACCAGCAGTGACATCTGGATGATCTCAAGCCCTTTAAGCTCTTTAGTCCAGATCCATAAGAACATTCAGTGAAGGGCAATGAAGCTGGGGAAGGGCCTGGAGAACAAGTCTGAAGAGGAGCAGCTGAGGGAACTGGGCTTGTTTAGCCTGGAGAAAAGGAGGCTGAGAGGAGACCTCATCACTGTCTACAACTCCCTGAAAGGAGGCTGTAGCGAGGTGGGTGTTGGTCTCTTTTCCCAAGTGACAGGTCATAGGATGAGCGGGAATGGCTCAAGTAACACCAGGGCAGGGTCAGACTGGATTTTAGGAAAAAATTCTTCACTGAAAGGGTTGTCAGGCACTGGCAGAGGCTGCCCAGGGAGGTGGTGGAGTCACCATTCCTGGAAGTGTTTAAAAGTTGGGCAGACAAGGTACTCAGTGATCTGGTTTAGTAGTGGACAGGTACGATTGGACACGATGATCTCAAAGCTCTTTTCCAACCAGATGGTTCTATGATTCTATGATTTCCTCCCCTGATTAGAGGACTCAGTAGCTTCTCTGCACCCTCATAATTCATTGCTGAATGTGATTTCAGCAGGACTCACCACAATAAGTCAGGCAGCCAGGAGTTCGCCTGGAACTCATCCCACTGACTTTCAGAAGAAAGAAGCCACCAGTCAACAGCTCAATGGCAACTGGTGCTTTGGAGACCAATGTGAGGCTGACCTTCACACCCAGCTGTGGTTTCCAGATGCTGCAGACCTTGTTCTGAAACTCCCTTTAAGCATGCTATTGGCTGCTTATAAACCTTGCTACAAGGAATAGCTGTGCTGGTGGCCTTCAAATTCCTTTTATGACCTCCCTAGGTAGATCTTACAAGAGTTAACAGTCTTTAAAATGCCTAGACTTAGGCATCATCCTGTGAGGCCAAATTTACATCGCTCATATGAAGCCAATGTAATGTGAGATTCTGTGATTTACTTCAGATTTATGCTGGAGTCAGAAGAGCAGAAACATTACTTCATCATTTCCTTCAGATAATGAAGCTGGAGTGAGGTTTGCCCCAGACCTTTCACAGATGTTGACATTCTCATTAAGTGTTTTGTCCCAGGGGCCTCATTGAACGGTTCTGCTGGCAGATGGGGAGTTTGTCTAAATGGATTGCAGCACAAAAATCAGTTTATTCATAGAACAGACACAGAAGCAGCAAATTGAAACGTGGCCTCTGATCACTACTCAAGAGTAGTGGGCGGCTTCCTGGGGTCTTGGCATGCAGGAGACCAAAACTTCTTAGCAGCTTGAGGAAAAGTGAACACTGCTGCCCCAGGGATGATGAGAGCTCATTTAACTCCGCCAGAACAACAGGAGGGAAGAGGGAAATGAGGATAAAGAAGCTGAAAGCAGATTTCTGAAGGAATAAGCTTGTAGGAAGCATCCTCAAAGCCTACAAAACTGAGGGTGTTCCTCACCAAGCTGCTGGGGTTCAAACACACAGATGGAGGGGGGGTAGATGTTGCCTCCAATGCTCCCATCTGGCCAGTGAAAGCACAGCCAACACAGTCAGAGGGGCAGGGTTCACTTGGCCATGCAGTTGACCATCACGATCTGTGATGCTTGAGGGTTGTCTAATTATGGAGGGGATGCTAATTGCAACCTGCAGGTAGATTCTGGTCAGTGCCAGTCCCAGATGGGTGTAGCAGTGTCCATCACCAAGAGATCTGGCTGGTGGAAAATGAAGGAAGGCTCTGAAATCAGCCCTTTAGGAGCCTTCTAAGAAGGGTGAGTGGGAGGTGGTGGTATAAAGTTGCCTTCAAAAGAGTGCAGGCTACAAGAAGCCAAGCCAGGAACATTTATGGAGACACCTACCCGAGGGCCAGGCAGTCCACGGGGACCTCTTGGACCAGCTGCTCCAATGCCGGTTTCTCCCTGAGGAACAGAGAATCCCAGAGGTCTCACTTGGAGCAAGGGCACCACACAATGTGATTGCTGATTAGTTTGACCAGGATTTAAAAGCCACAGAAAGAGTCCAGAAACTCCCTTCTGTTGATGTCCTGCTGCTTTCTCTGGAGGATTCTCCAGTAACCATGGGGAAGGAGGGCATGAGGGTGAAAGAGGGATGAAGCAGTTGGATAGGATCAGGGGTAAAGAGTCAGAGGAGTGCAGGGGACTATCCCATTACCATCCCAGGATCTCAGCTGCTTGTGACCCACCTGGCAGGTTGGCACTGACCTTGTTGCCTTTGGGTCCAGGTGGCCCAGGAATTCCCTGCAGGGTGAGGAAAACAAAATAGAAGGGAGGACTTTGCTTTGCATGCCCTTGATGCTCTCCTGTCCCAGTGCTCCAACAGAGTGAAAGCACACCCAGCCCAGAGAGCCCTTAGCCTCTCTCCCCAGCCCACCCCCTGCTGCTCAAAAGACTCTGGGGTGTTGTATAAACGTCACCTCTTTTCCCAGGGATCCTGATGGTCCTGCAGGCCCAGCAACTCCAATCCGCCCTCTCTTTCCACGCTCCCCCTTGAAAACAGAATTTTTTAAGGAGAACACCCTGATGAAAATGCCCTGCTTTCCTCTATCCAATCAGAAAGCAGGAGCTGGTGCTTCTTTATTTTACTTGGCCATGAGCAGCAGGAATAGCTATTGAGTTGCTCCTCTTGTGGGCCTCTTGTCACGGAGGAGAAGGGGCTCCAGGTATAATGAGACCCTCAGTTTAGGGCACATTGCTGTCCCCATCCCCACCTTCAGATAAGCTTCCTTGTCTTTGCAGTGAGATTTACCCATTGTTCCCAGGGACTAATGACCCCCAAACCACTTGTTCACATTCCCTGTGCTATCACCACCCCTTTTCTTCTTAGGTGAGGCTTGAATGACAGTCAACACCCAGAGTGGGCAGTCTCGTTAGGACCACTGTTGTTCTCACCTTGATGTAGATAACACAACACATGCAGCCCCCTCATTGCACAACACTTACCTTCTGTCCTGGCGTTCCAGGTAGACCTGGAGCCCCTCTGTCCCCCTGTGTCCCAGGGGTGCCGGCGTTGCCACGAATGCCTTGGATACCCTGAGCTCCTGGAGGTCCCGGGGCCCCTGGCTCACCCTGTTGAGTGAATCACAAGGAATTTGGATCTTAGCTGGGATCAACTGCCCCCCCCCCCCCCCCCCAAAGGTCCTGAAGAAAGTGTCTCCTTGGATTCACATGTCCTGGGGACACGCCCTCCAACCCTGGTCCATAAGGGAGGTTCAAGGGCTGGAGGGGCTGTGTCATGGCTTGCTAAGCTGGGAGTCCTGACCTGCAGACCTTCAGAGCTCTCCAGTGAATTCAAACCCTGCAGACCTGCAACGTCCCAAGGGACTGCAGAAAAACATCTCTGCTGAGGCCACAATTGCCTTGAACATTTTCACAGCCATATTTCACAGCCTAATCTAGTAGAAGATGCAGGGGTGGTGGACTAAGTGACTCTTAAGTGTCCCTTCCAACCCAAACCATTCTAAGATTCTATGATTCTTTGGTATTTATCCTCTGGATCTCACCTGCTTTGAAATGGCCCTTTGGAGGACACAGGGCACTCCTTCTGTCCCAGCCCCATGGGATGGTGTTTCTGCCTTCCCAGGCTGGGATTGGCTTTGGTATTTTATCATTGCAGCCCCAGCCAGTCCTGTGCTCCACACTCAGTGGTGGAAAACAAGGACCACATAGAGAAAGACCCAGAAATAAACAAGTGAGATCCTATTTAGAAGGGAAGAAAGGCTTACCTTAAATCCAGGTGGCCCAGCCTGACCAGTAGGACCTCTGAACCCAATTCCTGGTTCTCCCTGTGAAGAGAAGGTCAAGGAAAATCAAGATCACTCCTTCCACTGTGGGCCCATCAAAATGAGAGGTTGCTGCTCCCTAGAAACCTCACTAAAGTCCTCAGAACTCATCCTACATCGAGGATTTCTATAAAGCCCTCATTGATGATCAGATGATGGGAAGTCTTATCTGATCTGGAGACACAAAGTTTCTGGAGAGACAACTTTAGAAAAGAGGGATCTGAGTTACAGGAATATTATTGGGGATGATGTCAGAGGACTCTGGGCAAAACTCATATCTTCTGACATTACTCATTTATAAGGTGGGTGCCCTGTCTCTGTGAGCCATCTGGAGTCCTCCCTAGTCAACAGAGAGATGGTGTCCAGCGAGCGACTGGTCACACTGAGCCTATCTCAGGAGGTTACCTCCTTCTGAGATGGGGAGCAAAAAAGAGGAGGAGGAGGAGGAGGAGGCAAGCTGTCACAGTGTAAGAAGAGACACATCTGGCTGTGATATCAAAGCTGTTCTTTACCTTTTGACCATTTTCACCTTTGTCTCCTTTGGTGCCCTATGAAATAAAGAGAGAGTTACTATGGCTGCGCAAGAGCTCACGTGAGGGACCACCTCAGTGCAACGCAGGACAAGACCAGGGGTTTCCAGTTGTGCTCGTATCCTATAGCAGCAAGGAGCAACTGGTTGATCCTCCCATTCCTCCAGAGGAGGTGGGCAGTGGCTGTGTGACCAGGGAAGAGTTGAATATCCTAAAACAGAGCCACACTGCTTCCCAGATGGAGATGGATAACTGGGTTGATCCAGCAGATTTTGACTTTCCTATGGCAAACTCCAGTGCTGGATTTGGGCCATTTAGCTCATAACGCTGTCCTTTTCCAGCAGCTGATAGTCCTGCTATGATGGAGCAACCTTCCAGTACCTGAAGGGGCCACAGGAAAGATGGGGAGGGACTTTTTCCAAGGGCCTGGGTGATAGGATGAGGGGGAATGGCTTTAAATTGGAAGGGGGAAGATTTAGATTAGACATTAGGAAGAAATTCTTCACGATAAGGATGGTGAGAGACCCTGCTACAGGTTGCCCAGGGAAGTGTTGGTTGCCCCCTCCCTGAAGGTGTTCAAGGCCAGGATGGATGGGGTTTCGAGTAGCCTGCTTTGGTGGGAGGTGTCCCTGCCCATGGCAGAGGGTTGGAACTGGATGGTCTTAGATCCTTTCCACTCCAAACCATTCTATGGTTCTGTGATATTGTGCCCCAGAACTCACCTTTTCGCCAGGTTCTCCCTTCTCTCCAGGCTGCCCCTGCAAACCAAAAACCATCCAGCTTCCAGCAAGCTCTTCATCCTTCACTTCTCATTCCCGTGTCCCAAGGATGCCACACCACACAGGTGTTCAAACAGCAGCCCATGGAATGTACCCATCCCCATCAGCCTGTGCCTTTGAACAACAACTTTGTCTTGTCTGCCTTTCTCTTGAATATCTGGGTCCCACCGCCCCGGATCTGCCATTTGGTCCCTATAAAGCTTTGCTGCAAAAGATGATCATGAAGTGGAGGTTTGACTGGTCCTTGTGTCTGGGCTGACTTTGGCTTGTCTGTCACCTAGTGCAGTTCAGTGATCCAGCAGAAAACAAACATCAGAAAACATATTACAAGGGTCGGTAGTGATAGGATGAGGGGGAATGGCTTTAAATTGGAAGAGGGGAGATTTAGATTAGACATTGGGAAGAAATTCTTCACAGGGAGGGTAGTGAGGCCCTGGCACAGTTTGCCTAGTGAGGTTGTGGATGCCCCATCCCTGGAGGTCTTCAAGGCCAGGTTGGATGGGGCTTTGAGTGGCCTGGTCGGGTGGGAGGTGTCTCTGCCCATGGCAGGGGGTTGGGACTGGGTGGGCTTTAAGGTCACTTCCAACCCAAACCATTCTATGATTCTATGAAACACCACCAAATGTTCTGCATTCATCCCTAAATACATGGGTGGGAGCAGAAAGCCACTGCCAGGTTCAGGGATAAAGGTGGGACTCTGGTAATCCAAGTTTACATCGGCACAGTCTCCCATAGACCATGAATGTCCTCTCCATCAGCACGTCCTCAGCTGCATCTCCCTTTCCAGACCCACTTAGCACAGAAAGCCTTCTGGTCTCAGAGGCTCAGACCAGGAAATCATTATCTGCGTGTTGGTCTCTTCTCCCAAGTGACAGGCAACAGGACAAGAGGAAATGGCCTGAAATTGCACCAGGGGAGGTTCAGATTGGACATCAGGAAAAATTTATTCACCCAAAAGGGTTCTCAGGCACTGGCAGAGGCTGCCCAGGGAGGTGGTGGAGTCCCCATCCCTGGAGGGATTTAAAAAACAGGTAGATGATGTGCTCAAGAATCTGGTTTAGTAGTGGACAGGTAGGGTTGGACTCAATGATCTCAGAGGTCTTTTCCAACCAAGTGATTCTGTGATTCTATGGTTATTGCTACCTTTTCTCCTTTGTCTCCGCGGGCTCCCGGATCTCCCATTTCTCCCTGGAAAACAACAGGCAACACCTTTAATTGCAAACATTCCTTGCTACAAGGAATTTTTCCTTTCTTCTTTGAAATAGGTGGGTGCTACTCCCATTCCTGCAGCAGCTTTTGGCAAACATCTTTGAAGGAGCCCTTCATTCCCACTACTTACATTCCCAAACGAGATTGGGGATGTCTCTGACCCCCATCCCTCCTATCCTGTACAGTGGAAATGCAGACAGGGAAAGCATAAATTCTAGAGCAAAGACCAGTGGGCAGCTGAGGAGCTCCCTGCTTCAGGAAAATGCAGATATTAAAGCATGCCATGAGTCTGAGTGAGACAGGAGTCCCCGGAGGACAAAACTGTTTTGAGGATCCTCAAAACACAAACCCCATGATCAGTTGTGGAATGTTCAAGCCTAGGATCTCTGCTCGTTACCAGTGGCTGAAACTGCTGAGTCCTACTTCTCAAACCTACTGGTCTGACCATTTTTGACCCATTTTCAGCCTCCAAATGAGGCTGCTTTGGGAGATGGACTGCTATCCTGACTCCCCCCAGACAACGTTGGGTATCTGCATTAAAAGGAGAAACAAACCATCAACCTTTTGGCCATGAGAGGGTGGATCTGATGGGCCAGTTTCCTCCTTCTGTAAGAAAAAAGAATGCATGTTTTAGAGGTCTTTTTTACCTTAAAGATTCTATGATTCACATACAGAACAGGGCTGGGATGGGGTGGGATGGGAAAAGGGACCAGCTGCATCCTCACTGCTGTGATGAGGAGTACAACAAGAACGCTGTACCTTAATTCTCCTCAGGTGATGAGGGCCTGGATATGCCTTGAATTAAAAAAGAAAAGAAGAAAGTGTGAGAACAGTTGGAGAAAATTTCTACCCTTGAGTCATGGGCAAGACATCTCTGAGCAGTGAGACTTTAGGCAGCAAGAGGGAAGGCTGGAGGCATCTCACAGGGAAACTGTGTGTTACCAGGGACCATGAGAACCCCACTGAAGGGCCCCTGGTTGGATATGGCATGGCCTCCAGACTCCTTGTGATCTGCTCCAGCCCAGACAGGACATCTAAGGGTTGGTGCTGCCCATTGCACATGGGCTACCAGGGTCCATGAACCAAGAAATGCCTCAGTGCCAGGCTTTTGCCAATGTGCAGATGACCTTAACCCTGGCTCTTTATGGAGGATCACGAGAAGATGTGTTTTCTCGCAGTGTGGACAAGCTCAGCTCAGTGCTGCCATCCCTCCTGGGAATGCAGGGTGAGGGTCACTCACTGCTTTCTAAGAAATTCATTCAAACTTAGGGGAAATGTGTTGTTCAGTTTTTTTCTTCTTAACTCTTGGAAACAGGTCTTTCTCTCTTAAATTTTGTAAAACTCAAATCTTTGAAATTTCAGCTTTTGGAATATTGTGTTAAAGTTGGTGATGTAATCTGAGGACAGACATTTTCATAGGTCCTGTAGCAATAGGACAAGGGGTAATGTTTTTAAACTAAAGGAGAGGAGATTCAGACTAGATAAAAGGAAGAAATGCTTTACTGTGAGTGCAGTGAGGCCCTGGCACAGGTTACCCAGAGAAGCTGTGGATGCTTCATCCTCGAAGGTGTTCAAGGCCAGGCTGGATGGGGTTTTGAGCAACCTGATCCAGTAGGAGGTGTCTGCCCGTGGCAGGGGGGTTGGAACTGGATGGGTTTAAGATCTCTTCTAACCCAACCCATTCTATGATTCTAGGTTGGACGGGGCTCTGAGCAACCTGATTGGAGCTGAAGATGTCCCTGTCCATGGCAGGGGTGCTGGATGAGGTGGCCTTCAAAAGCCTCAAACCATTCCACAATTCTCTGATAGTTGTATAGCTGTGTCATGGACGCATGTGCTTATAAACATATTTACACATTTACATCTTCCAGACTCTCAGGACACAAAATACCCTTCACTTATGCTGCTTTCCCCATGAACCAGCTCTTTATTTTCCCTTATTGATTGTTTGAATTTCCCTGTTTCTGTTGTTCAAGCATCACGTTTCTCTTGCCAGACACAGGGAGAACAATCTGCTCTGCCAAGAAAAAAACAGCTTCTTCTGCATCTGTTTCTTGCTTTATTAATCTTTATCACTAACTATTCACTCCCCTTCTACATTCATTGTGATTTTGCACAAGTGGGAAATCAGGGCTTCTCTTGCATCCGTATGTTTGAAGACACCCTTGTATGGGATCTTTACTCACTGCGGATCCAGACATGGATTTCCGAGCTCCTGGGGCACCAGGGGGATGAACCTGTGATGGAGCCAACAAGGAAGGGTCACTGTTTCCTCCTGGGTCATGCTGGTGGCTCTGCTCTTGTACACAAGCCAGCCTGAAGCCACCGTGGTGAAACGGGGTCTTTATCGTGTGTGTCGCACGCTCAGCAAATCTCCTGGATCTAAAATGCCTTGGGAGTGCAGAGCCATCATCTAAATTCACATTTTCCTGTGGGAAAGGAAACAGGATGCTACTGAGCACCTGATATTATATCCATACCTTTAGTATTGTGGGCAGATTTGGGTGTAAAAAGGATATAAAGGTACTGAAGAGTGTTCAGAGGAGGCCACGAGGTGGTGAAGGGTCTGGAGGGGAAAATGTGTAAGGAGAGGCTGAAATCCCTTGGTCTGTTCAGCCTGGAGAAGAGGAGACTCATTGCAGTCTACGTCTTCCTCCCAAGGGGAGGAGGAGGAGCAGGAGCTGAGCTCTTCTCTCTGGTGACCAATGACAGAACCCGAGGGAATGGCAGAAAGATGGGCCAGGGGAGGGTTAGGTTGGACATTAGGAAAAGGTTCTTCACCCAGCGGGTGGTGGAGCCCTGGAACAGCTCCCAGGGAAGCAGTCCCAGTCTGACAATATTCCAGAAGCATTTGGCCAAGGCCCTCAACCCCACAGAGTCAATGTTTGGGTTGTCCTGTGCAGGGGCTGGAGTTGGACTGGATGATCCTTGTAGATCCCTTCCAACTTAGGACATTCTGTGATTCTTTGATAATAATCTATACAGCATTTAGCACTGTGCAATTCATTTATTGCTATTTCAAAGAAATAAAACCCACATAAAATATTGCAACTTTGATCTTTAAATGCTTCCCTGCACCAGCCAAGCCTGAGGAACACATCTGCTATGCACTTAATGCACTCAGTATACCTGATCACAATAACACAACTATTAATGCCTGTTAATATCTACCCATTAACCTGCCACTTGATGTTTGTAATACTTATGATTTAGGCCAATATATATTTAAGGCACGCACAGGAAAACTTGTACAAATAGTTACTGGCTTGGATCACAAGTTGTTTGTTCTTTTCCATATTAGTAACTGTAAGTTACCTGCTTGCTGTTGTAAAAATTATCATATTCCCAGCTGGCAGACATCTCAGTGCCCAGCAATTATTCCATGAAGCACACAATGGAAGCACCACAGTGGAGCTTTAGTGAATATTGTGATGTGAAAGCCAAAAAAATCCCAGTGAAATGATTTATAACAAAAGAAAGATGATCCAAGGGCTGGAGCATCTCCCATCTGAGGACAGGATGAGAGAGTTGGCGTTTCTTAGCCTGGAGAAAAGAAGGCTCTGGGGATACCTTAGAGCAGCCTTTCAGTACCCAAAAGGGCTCCAGTAAAGCTGGGGAGGGACTCTTGATCAGGGAGTGCAGGGATAGGACGAGAGGGAATGTTTTTTAAGCTGAAAGAGGGGAGATTTAGGTTAGATCTTAGGAAGAAATGTTTTCCTGTGAGTGTGGGGAGGCCCTGGCACAGGTTGCCCAGAGAAGTTGTGGCTGCCCCATCCCTGGAGGTGTTCAAGGCCAGGTTGGATGGGGCTTTGAGCAACCTGATCCAGTGGGAGGTGTCCCTGCCTGCGGCACGGGGTTTGAAACTGGATGGGCTTGGAGGTCCCTTCCAACTCAAACCATTCCATGATTCGGTGATGCTATTGACACACCCCTCAATAATCTGTGCCAGGACATCACTGACCTCTCTTTTATCCCTCCCTCACCGTCTTTTAGTAAAGAATTTAAGTTTAGTTGGATGATAACCACCTTTTCCTTATGTATTTTGATGACTCAGAACCTTCCTGGGTTCATTTGCCGCTAGGTGAAACTATCATCTGCCTAGTTGAAGACCAGCAGAACAGGACTATCATCCCTGCAAACCAGACAGAATAATGTCCAGGGCTGGACTAACCAGCATTTCTTGGATCTTCATTGTTTAGGATTTACTTTGCCTTAACTTTAAACAGCTAAAATTCTGAACATATGGCTTCTAAGTGAAATTAAATGAGATAAATTCAGGTCTTCTGCAACAAAAAATGTGGGAAGAGTGTTAAATAACTGAAGCCCATCCTGATTTTTCCCTCTCCTTCCTGTGTTCCTGACAGGTCTTAGAGTTGGGGCTTGGGTGCAAAGAGGTGCCCAGCTTTTGGCTTGTCTGTGTGCAGACCAGCTGTAAATGATAGAATCACCTGAGCTGGAAAAGATCCACAAGGATCATTGAATCATAGAATGGTTTGGGTTGGAAGGGACCTTTAGGATCATCCAGTTCCACCCCCTCTGCCATGGGCAGGGACACCTCCCACTGGATCAGGGTGCTCAAGGCCACATCCAACCTGGCCTTGAACACTTCCAGGGAGGGAGCATTCAAATATTCCCTGGGCAACCTGTGCCTGGGTCCCAAGACCCTCATTGTGAAGAATTTCTTCCTAATCTCTAACCTAAATCTTCCCCCTTCCAATTTAAAGCCTTGTCTTATCGCTCCAGGACCTTGTAAAAAGCCCCTCCTCAGCTTTCCTGGAGCCCTTTCGGGTACTGGAAGGCCACTACAAGCTCTTGAGGAAGCCTTCTGTTCTCCAGGCTGAACAAGCCCAACTCTCTAACCTGTCCTCATAGCAGAGGTGCTCCAGCCTTTTGATCATCTTCGTCGATCATCAAATCCAACTCCTGTCCCTGCACAGGACAACCCCAACATTCACCCCGTGTGTCTGAGGGCATTGACCAAATGCTTCTGGAATATTGTCAGGCTGTGACTGCTTCCCTGGGGAGCTGTTCCAGTGCTCCACCACCCTTTGGGGGAAGAACCTTTTCCTAATACCCAACCTAACCCTCTCGTGGCACATCTTCCTGCCATTCCCTTGGTTCCTATCATTGGTCACAAGAGAGAAGATCTCAGTACCTCTTCCTTCTCCCCTTGTGAGGAAACTAAATAGCTATGAGGTTCCCCCTCAGTCTCCTCTTCTCCAGGCTGAACAGACCAATGACTTCAGCCATACCTCATGTGACACCCCCTCTTGACCCTTCGCCAACTTTGTGGCTGTAAAACTCTGCTGCTCTTTATCCTGGGGCCATTTCCACACGTGAACATCACCATGAGGCAGAGGCAAGGCAAGCCCATGGGTTGCCAAGACCTCGCCGAGGCTTCGATGCCGACCCCTATGCACGCGATCTCATAAAGCTCCCATTTACTGAGGTGGTGGGAAATTGCAGGGGATAATGATTCTCCTTCATTCTGCAACTCTTCTGCAATTTTAGCTGTTTCCTGCTCTGAGATACAAGCAATAAGAGACCTCAAAGAGAGGCTGCTGGTTTCTAAAGAGTGATTTAGCAATGGCCGGTGGCAGAACGAAAAAGAAAGAAAAAGAGAGAAGGGAGATAAGGAGGAAAGGAACAGGTGAAATTAGGACAGGAAAGAGAAAAATAGAAATAAAAGGGAGAGTAAAAAAAATATTCCTGCAAAGAAAGAGGGATAGGAAAGAGAGAAGTAGAAAAGGCCGGAAGATATCAGGTAGGAAAATTGAGTGACTGCGGTTTTATCCTCATGGAGACAACTATGGGCATTTATATAAATTAACTCTCAAAATGATTAAGCTTAACTGCCAGAGATTTGGAGATGGAGGAGGCAGGAACTGGCCTGTATGATCCTCTAATGCCAAAGAAGTGGCTCATTCATTGAAAGAGTAACCAGCCACCGCTTCTCGCGCGGACACGTGGACCTGGGCTCATCCTGCCTCTTTGTATCAGTTAATTTGCTTCTCCCATTAACTCCTGCCAGACAGAAATTGCACTTCTGAGATGAAGCTTTTGGGTTATTATAGGCTACTTCTCTCTAGGGCCCCTTGAACCTTTTAACAGGTAAAACTCATGATTACAGCTCATGCTGGTGGGAAGACAACTGCCTCCCTTTCACTCTCTTTGCATCGTTCTCAGCTGAGTTCAGTTCAGCTGTGGGAGCAACCAGGGATGAGAGGATGGAGGAACTGCAGGGAGAGAGGAGCTTCTCCTGTTTCCCTGCATTTGGACCACAATTTTCCCTCCTCTTGAGGGTAAAAGGGATTCTACACAAGATCCCATCATGCTCTTTTTAACAAGGACCTGTAGTGATAGGAGAAGAGGGAACGGCTTTAACCTGGAATGGGGAGATTTAAGTTAGACATTAGGAAGAAATTCTTCACAATGACAGTGGTGAGGCCCTGGCACAGGTTGCCCAGGGAAGTGGTGGCTGCCCCATCCCTGGAGGTGTTCAAGGCCAGGTTGGAGGGGTCCTTGAGCAGCCTGGTCTGGTGGGAGGTGTCCCTGCCCATGGCAGGGGGGTTGAAACCGGATGGTCTTTGATCCCTTCCAAACCAAACCATTCTGTGATCCATTCTATGATTCATTCTATGCTGCAAGGGTTTGAAGTGCCCTAAAAACTCATGATGGCTGTTCCACTTTTCCAAACACCCCTACCAAAGTGGGGATCATTGGATGCAAATGCAGGCAGCGTGATGCTATCAGCCCATCACTCAAACAACTCTTCATTTGATGGAGAATCCTCTGTGTTGGGATTGAGAAAAAGGTGTTTGGCCATACCTGGTTGCAGGGTTACACCAATAATTATTGTCAAACACCCAGGTGAAGCATTGCTGTTGGGTGGCACTGATATTGCTTACAATGATCCACAGGGCTTTGGAACACCAGGAGATGGGGCAGGAAGTCATCTCTATAAACCCAGAGTGCAAACTTTCCCCCAGCCTCCCGTGCTCTGTTCTGGATAACTCAGGCAGTGACAGACAGGGAATCAGTGTCTTGTCCCATCTCCCTGCTCCTGGGGTTAATCAGCTTGAGTTTTAATTTCTCATTTGAATTATAAGGCTTGGCTTTGGTTCCCAACCTCCAGCTCTCCTGCCTTTCACCACAAGATTAAAGAGCCTTTTAGAACTTGTTATGTACTCTCTGCAACACATCTTCCATGCAGAAATCAAGTTATCTCAGGCACCTTGATTTGGGCTAAAAATGTCTGGTTTTAGGTCTCCTGAGGTAAATGAGCCTGCAGCCACTTGCAAATTGGTTTTATGCCTCTGCTCTGCACATCCAGTGGATCTTTAAAAAAAGGTGGAATTCAAAAAGGGACACAGAAATCTGGGTTTGGTGCTTGGGTTGTAAGGATTAAACTAATTCTTGCTGCCCCGATTACAGAGATCACCACTCCTTTCTGCCCAAATGTCAAATCTGGCATGGCCACAGAGTCCCTTTCCCTCCCCAGTACTATGGCCATGGTGCCTGGGCATGTGGATGCATTTAGTTCCCCGACACCTAACAAACAGGAGTCACTCCAATTTCATAGAATCAAAGCATCACAGAACAGTTTGGGTTGGAAGAGACCTCAAAGCCCCTTTAGTTCCAACCCCTCCTGCCATGGGCAGGGACACCTCCCACCGGATCAGGTTGCTCAAGACCCCATCCAACTTGGCCTTGAACATCTCCAGGGATGGGGCAGCCACAGCTTCTCTGGGCAACCTGTGCCAGGGCCTCCCCACCCTCACAGGAAAACATTTCTTCCCAAGATCTCATCTCAATCTCCCCTCTTCCAGCTTAAAATCATTCCTATCCCTGCACACCCAGACCAATAGTCCCTCCCCAGCTTTCCTGGAGCCCCTTTCAGTACTGAAAGACTGTTCTGGAACCTTCTCTTCTCCAGGCTGGACAATCCCAACTCCCTCAACCTGTCCTCATACAGGAGATCCTCCAGCCCTGGGATCATCTCCATGGCCTCCTATGGACTCACTCAAACATATGTATTTCCTGTGCTGAGGATTCCAGAACTGGACACAGGACTCTAGGTGGGGTCTCACAAGCAGAGCAGAGGGACAGAATCCCCTCCCTCACCCTGCTGGTTCCACTGCTTTGGATGCAGCCCAGGACACGTTTGGTTTCTGGGCTACGAGAGCACGTTGCCAGCTCAGGTTGAGCTTCATCAAGGAAGAAGATGCTGTGCCTGTGGTGGGTCTGATTTATTAAATGACTTCATGCAGTGGCCCATGTGAAGCCATCAGGAGTCTGCTCACAAGGAGCATCAGCACAGCTGAAGCTCATATTTCCAACAGAGCCACAGATTTGAGAAGATTTGAGATCTCCCCGAGTTTCCAGTCCCTGGGAGCAGGTCCACAGGGAGGGAACTCTACCTGTTTTCTAGAGCAGGAACCAAAAACCTCCCATCTCAGCCAGGGTCCTGCAGCCCAATCCTGCAAGAAATGAGGGCGTTTGGGCTCTGTACTCTGTGTATCCAGTTCTCTCTGCACCCTAACTATTCCCAGCCAAGGGAAACGGCACATCCAGGAGGAGAAACAAAGCTGACGGATGCTCATGGCACAGGTCACCATCTCCAGATCTGTAACTTCCACACCTACGCGTGTGTGTGTTGTGTGTTTGTGCCGGGAGCCCTCTCGTGGCTGCTGCAACATCGTTTTTTTCCAGCTTCGTGGTTTAGTGTGGGGTTAATTTACAGAGCCAGCCAGAAGATGGCTGAAATGATGATAGAAGAAGCAAATGTTGAGCCAGATTGTTCAAATCAGAGGGAGTTTTTCCCCAACAGCATCTCTCCCATCTCCCCACATTGCTGTTCCTAGAAAAATCCTTGCTAATGCTTCCCAGCAGTAACTCTGCCTGAAGATGCAAGCAAAAAATCCAAGAAGTGTGGTTTTTTTTAAAAAATTCACTTTTTAAGGATTTAGGGATCTCATTGCTGAGTAATTAAAAAAGAAGAGCACTCCCTCCATCACACAGGAGCACCTCAGGGTGCAGAAGTGTTAAACCAGCACTGGATGAATTCCTCTCCTCAGCACTAGAGCTGGGGTCACTCAATGCCCGGTGTTCATAGAATTAATCACAGAATGGTCAGAAGGGATCTCAAAGCCCATCCAGTCCCACTCCCCTGCTATGGGCAGGGACACCTCCCACTGGATCTGGTGGCTCAAAGCCCCATCTGACCTGGCCTTGAACACCTCCAGGGATGGGGCAGCCATGACTTCTCTGGGCAACCTGTGCCAGGGCTTCACACTCTCACAAAAAAGAATTTTTCCCTAAGGTCTAATCTAAATCTCCCCATTTTCAGCTTAAAACCATTCCCCCTCGTCCTATCACTGCACTCCCTGATCAAGAACCTCTCCTCACCGTTCCTGTAGCCCCTTTCAGTACTGGAAGGCTGCTCTAAGGTAGCCCCAGAGCCTTCTCTTCTCTAAGCTGAACAACCCCAACTGTATCAGCCTGTTCTGAGGCATCTGTGAAAAGGAAAGGAAAAGGAAATACCTTGTGGGGGCAGATTTTAGATTTGCTCTCTGGGATCTGCACTGTCCCTGGTCTGATTTAAAGAAGTGTTGAGAAGCATCAGCTATTCAATAAACGAAACCCCAAAGGAAAGGATGGATGCTGAGGCCAGAAGGATCCAGATTAGAAAGTGATGGTCCTTTTTTTTTTTTCCCAACAGAGTGGGTAATCAAGCACCAAAACATTTGCCAAGGGTTCTGGCAGGTTTCTACTTCCCTACCTGTACACAGAGGGCAAGGTTGGCCATTAGCCTCCCACCCAGGTCGCATGTCGTAGCAGTGGTCTCTGAGGATGCTGGGGGAGCTGTGCCAGGACACAAAGCACTGGGAATGAGAAGGACATCCCAGTCCCTTCCAGTTTATTACTTATCTCCATACTGGTCTACTGCCCAGTGTTTTTCAGGAAGACATACAAGGCTGGTGTCCCATTGTGGTTGTCCTTCCACCCTCTCCTCCAAGGACTCAGGAAGCTCCACGGACTGGTTTTCTTGCAGATCATCTTCTGGGTGTGGTGGGGGCACAGCCAAGCTCTGCAGAGGGTGATGGATAAGTCACGACACAGTCTCACTGTTTACCAGAGGAGAAGATGGAAAACAACACCGTTTCCCAAACTCTGATCCCTATTCAAGCAGAGATCCTTATCCTTTTTCTATCTCAGCTTTTCACTGCAGTAAATTAGAGCCCAAACCCAATGATTTAGAGTAGGTTACAGTGAATCCAGAGGAGTCCATGAAGATGATCAGAGGGCTGGAGCACATCTCCTGTTAGGAGAGGCTGAGAGAGTTGGGGTTGTTCAGCCTGGAGAAGAGAAGGCTCCAGGGGGACCTTAGAGCAGCCTCCCAGTACCTGAAGGGGCTCCAGGAAAGCTGGGGAGGGGCTCTTGCTTGGGGGTTGCAGGGATAGGATGAGAGGGAATGATTTTAAGCTGAAAGAGGGGAGACTTAGATGAGATCTTAGGAAGAAATATTTTCCTGCGAGGTTGATCAGGCCCTGGCACAGGTTGCCCAGAAAAGTGGTGGCTGCCCCATCCCTGGAGGTGTTCAAGGCCAAGTTGGATGGGGCTTGGAGCCCCCTGATCCAATGGGAGGTGTCCCTGCCCATGACAGGGAGTTGGAACTGGATGGGCTTTGAGGTCTCTTCCAACCCAAACCATTCCGTGATTCTATGACTTGTCCAATCAAGCTCTGAGAAATGTAACCCCTTTGCATCTATTAAATTAGCTCAAATGGGAAAGTAATTAAAAGTCACTGGACAGACATTTACATACACTGCTGAGAGCTGTGTTTGTCCCTCTTGTGTCTGTCTCCTTCCTTCTTTCCTCAGATGTTTTCTCCAAGGACTCAGGAGGGTTTCCTAGGGGCTGGTACTCAGGTTCTGAACCTCCAGTAGATGGAACCTGTGGGCACCAAAGAAAGCTCTAAGTGAAGACACCACCCCCAAGACACTGCTTTATCAACATAGCAGCATGCTCAGGAACAGCAGGACAAGGTTGGGGAGCCAAGGTGCCCAGATCTTTAACACCCTCTTTGGGAAGGATGGGGTGGGGCAGACTGCAACCCTGGTGGGTTGGAGGGCTGCTTTGACCCCTTCACTCCCAGCTTTTTAGTTGAGGTCTGTCAAGATGAGCAGAGGCCCCCAACCCTTTCTGCCAGGTGGGTTTGGGCTCCCAAAGCCCAACAGAGACAGCTTTGGTGTCTCTCTACCCCAAATTCCAGCCTTGATGGCTCCAGGGCACACATCCAGTTCGGGTCTCTTGAAAACACACCTGGTGGTGAGCACTTCATCCCCTCTCAAGGCCCTGAAATGGTGTCATCCAGGTTGCAATGATCTGGAAAAGCAATGTGTCTCACCTGGGATCACAGCAGGATAATGGATAAGCCTATATCACTCTAAGTGCCTGAGTAAATGTGTCTTTGTTAAACCAACCACGAGGAAGACAAAATCATCAGGAACTGGCTCCAAACACCCTCACAGCTCTTGTGCTCCAGTTAGAGATATCAATTTCTACCAGTGACCAACAAGGGTTTATGGAGAGTGACTCACTTTTGGTTGTCATAAAAAGGGGACCAGAAAAGCCCCACTAGCCCTACTACACCTGCAGGGACTGTTTGCTGGACTATCCCTTATCAGGACCTAACTACTTCAAGGCAAGATGGTCCATAACTCCTCCAGCAGCTGTGACAGGTGACCTGGATACAGCTCTCTGATGTAACTCCTGAAGGTGTGCTGTACCACACAGGAATTTGGGTCCAGCATGAAGATTAAGCCTTAATATTGCTAATAAATCCCTAATTCCCATAACCACAAGCTATCTGTAACTTGCAAAGGATGCAGGTGACCAGATTATCTCTACCAATTAGCCTGGTTACTCAAGCAAAGGCTGTGGAGTCATGGCAGGGACTCCTCTCTTTGGCAACCTCAATCCAATCTGACAGCAGGATTGGATCCATCCCTGCTGGGAGAGGAGAGATGCACCCAAATTACAGCCTCCAAGGAAGAAGTTGCCGGGCAAGTTCAACAGACAACCAACACGACACAACCTGTGTTGGACTTTGCTTAGAAGACAAGAGGGAGCTTTGGTTGGGTGGAGAGGAAGGCGGGATGAGGATCAGCAGGAGGCATCACTGGAGCATGGACTGGGAGCTTGCAGGAAGCTGGTACACACTGGATGTGCAATCTCTTAATATGATTGTTGCAGCAGACCAGATGGACAGGAGCACAGATCGATGTAACTGCATTCCATCAGCTCTGCTGCTTGTTCTCACCTTAGGGAGTCCTCCAGATGCTGCCACACTCAACTGAGCCTCCACCTCCAGGCTTTGTGCTTCTTCTGTCATCTCGGTGCTACCCAGGTCATCATGAGAAGTATCAAACACCTGTGAATCCTGGAACATCAAGAAAAGTGAAGAATCATAGAATTGCTTGGTTGGAAAAGACCTCTCAGATCATCGAGTTCAACCATACCTCTCTACTACTAAACCACATCCCTGAGCACCTCACCTACCTGTCTTTTAAACACCTCCAGGGATGGGGACTCAACCACCTCCCTGGGCAGCCTCTGCCAGGGCCTGACCACTCTTTCAGTGAAGACATTTTTCCTGATGTCCAGTCCCCTTGGTGCAACTTGAGGCCATTTCCTCTCATCCTATCATCTGACACTTGGGAGAAGAAACCAACACCCACCTCGCTGCAACCTCTTTTCAGGGAATTGTAGACAGTCATGAGGTCTCCCCTCAGCCTCCTCTTCTCCAGACCAAGCAACCCCAGTTCCCTCAGCCTTTCCTCATAAGACTTGTTCTCCAGCCCCTTCAGCAGCCTCATTGCTCTTCTCTGGATGTGTTTCAGCCCCACAAGAGCTGAATCCTGACAGATTATTTCTGCCTACTGTCTCATCCCTCCAGTATTCTCTGTCCCACCCGGGGGCCTCTCTGAACCAGAATGGAGAGAGTAATCAGCAGTTCCCCGCTGACCACCTCCAAGCCTTCCTTCCAAGATTCCTGCTTCCCTGGGATCCCTCTTGTTTTTTTGAGGCTGCCCTTATGGTCTCTTCTTATGCTTTCAGCTGCTTTGATCTCCTTGCACACCGACCACTCTGGCAACCTCCAGACTTCAAAGGACACAAGGAGGCTGATGGTTTTGGAGGATGACTTCTTGCTACCTCCATCAACAGCAAGTTTTGAGTGATTACTTTATTTCCACTGAAAAAAAAAGAGTCCTTTGCAATCCCATCAGTTTTATCTGAAGATCCAAGGTCCTGGTGCAAGCCATTAGCCTATTCCAACTTAATGTGCTTACAGTGGCTTCAAGTCACCATAACGTCCTTGATGACAGAGGTGACCTGAAGCCTTCAATGACACATTTCTGTTTCTCATTCCCTTTCAATATCACAGTATCACAAGGTTGGAAAAGACCTTTGGGATCATTGATTCCAACCTAACACCCAACACCAACACCTACTCATTGTCTAAACCATGGCACTCAGTGCCTCATCCAATCTGTTTTTAAACACCTCCAGGGTCGGCGACTCCACCACCTCCCTGGGCAGATCATTCCAATGGCCAATCACCCTTTCAGTGAAGAACTTTTTCCTAATATCAAGCCTGAACCTCAGGTCTCTCTGCCTCCTGAGGTTGACACATGACAACACTCAAGCCATGCACAGTGGTGGCGTGGAGAGGTACCTGCTTTCTCCTGGAGTTCTTGCTTGTCCTGGAGCCACCCAGCTGCTGCACCAGCCCATCCAGCCCTTCCCGGAGGAGCACATCGGAGAGGTCCTTCAGCAGTGCCAGCTGCAACCAATGGAGACAAGGCAGTAGCCCAATGCCAGCCTCCTGTTCCTGACATACAGTACTTCAAGAGAAGACACCTCAAAAGAGTGATGAAAGCATTTCCAGTGGGGCTCATGGTGCATAGAGTCATAGAATCACATCATCATAGAATGGTTTGGGTTGGAAAGGACCTCAAATCCAATCCAGTTCCACCCCCTGTGATGGGCAGGGACACCTCCCACTGGATCAGGTTACTCAAAGCCCCATCCAACCTGGCCTTGAACACCTCCAGGGATGGGGCAGCCACCACTTCTCTGGGCAGATGAGAAAACTTAACTACAATCCCCTTGTCAGAAGTGTTACCTACTTTTATACCATTTGCTTCAAAAAGCCTCTCCAGATCCTGCAAAAGGAAAGAAGGGTAAGAATTTCTCCTCCTCTCTCCTCCAGCCCAGAAAGCTTGTCCCGTGGGTGTTCTTTGCCATCCCAACCCCAGGTACAGACGCAGATGTTTCCAACGTTAATATGATTCTATAATTTTGGTTTTATTTACCTTCATTTCCACTCCTCTTCCTGGTGGACCAGGTTCTCCCTTCAAATGAACAAGAATAACTCATTAATTAAGTCTTCATCCTGAGTAGCAGCAAGAAGAGGAGCTCAGAGAAAGGGCAAGAGTCACATATCTGGCCCTTACTCTGCCACCAGCCCTCTCAATGACCCTGGAAAATTCCCTGTTAGCTCAGAGAGAAGGGCTGAATCCAACCCTTCTCAATGGGATCCTTTGCTGTTCCATTGGACACAGCTGTTGGCTGCATTTTGTAGGGCAGGCCTGGACCAGAGCAAGACATGAGCATCACCAGTGTGTGGTTTGGACCAGGACTTTGGACAGTCCCTTCTCCATTCCTTCATGATGCACAATGTGTAAAGAAGTAAAGGTTCTTGAGGCTCCCACAATGCCATCGATGCTGTCACTGCTGTGGCAGCTGGCCAGAGGTAGCAGCAAGAAGGAGGATGGCCAAGGTGTCCCCATGGTTGGTGACCCATTCTGGAGTTGGCTGTGGTCCCATCACCGGTATTGTCATGCACAGTCAGCGTTAAATATCTCCAATGGGAAGGACTCCCAACTGCAAGTCCCATGGAAGGACTGTCAATCTCTTCTTGCCCAGCATGGTGTGGCTCTCCAGGCAAGTGATTCTGGGCCAATGCTGTGGATCCAACGATGAATGAGCTGCAGAGGCTTGGGAAGTCCAGTGGTGGGGTGAGGAACATCTGCTGGGGCAGGAGCTGACCTGCCTCTCTGACAGGCTTCATTTCACTGAAATCTGGTTCCTGCATCAACAGATTCCGGTGGAATGAAGGGCGCCAGGAAGGCCCTGATGACTTCTCCACGCCAAGGTGGGCCAGGGTGAAGGAGCCCTGTTGTAGGGGTGCTCTAGCTGCACTGGGTATATCTGAGGCACAGCCCACACATTACCTGGATGAGTCCTTGCCTTTGCAAATACCTTGTACCAATCAGGAGATCCACCTGTACCTGTTGATGCTGCCTTCTGCTGCCTTTTCATAAAATCACAGAA
This sequence comes from Tapera naevia, assembly GCA_033556795.1. Lineage (NCBI taxonomy): Eukaryota > Metazoa > Chordata > Aves > Cuculiformes > Neomorphidae > Tapera > Tapera naevia. The sequence continues at coordinate 2,112,367 of JAUMJJ010000135.1, read as the reverse complement.
TGGTTTGGGTTGGAAGGGACCTTAAAGCCCTTCCAGTTCCAACCCCCCTGCCATGGGCAAAGACAACTCCCACTGGATCAGGTTGCTCAAAGCCTCATCCAACCTGGCCTTGAAAACCTCCAGGGATAGGACATTCTCTCTATTAAGTGAAGGAGTTGGTCCCACCTCCAAAAATCTTTGGATGTATGTGGTATCAGAAACCTGTTCTCCTTTCATAACCTTCTGATGTGCTCTTCAACTTGCAGACAGAAAATAAAGGAAGGAAGCCTCCCTGGATAGTCTGGAAAGCTATCCCTTCTGGCTCCAGAATATCTTCCTGCCCAAATGTCATGTACCTTCTTAATTGAGTTATAGGACTACAGCATCACTGAAGCCACAAGTTTATGAGCCCTGATCAGAAACTTTCCTTTGAAAACCCAATCTTTTAGAAGGTCAGAAGAGATCTGAGATGGGTGCCCTCACCCTTTGAGCAGCCCATCACCATGGGGCCCCAACACAAAGATGCCTCCAGGCATTTGAGACTTACCTTTGGGCCTGGAGGACCTCTTTCACCTTTCAAGCCATCCTTTCCACGATCTCCCTGTAAGCCAGCAGGAAAGTGTTAGTACTTCACCCCCACTAAAATTCTTGGTGGAGATGTAGATCGTGATCTGCTGTGGTATTTCTCAAGTACTGGCCCAAGACTAACAACATCTTTTCCACAGGGATCAACAAGACCTTTCTTGTAAATGTCTCATGGATTCACATAGCTAAGTCAAATCTGGAGCAACTCTGTTCTTCACTTGAAATGTGCTGCTTAAATAGTCCCATATTCAGCTTCAGTTTACATCTTCTCCAGCAAGGAGATCTTACCTTGTTGCCTTTCAGGCTGATGCTGTTCTCCAGAGAAGGCATCTGCAAAAGAATGGAAGAAACCTTGCTCACAAAGTGAAGGATGATGTCTTTGATACAAACCCTCACTTCCATGTGTGTTTTATCCCAGTTAGCCCTAATCCATGGACACACAGCCAACTGCTTCCTCACAAATCAGGCAGCAACCTAAACGTGCTATGTTTGGACTCGAACAAGAGGTTCACAGGAAAGAGATTCAGGGTGGTTGTGTTGTTGGTGTCAACATCTGCATTTCCAATGAAGTCCCTCTCACAGGTCGCATAGACCCCACTTCCCTGCTGCTCAGGACATTGCTTGGGTCCATTTAGTGTGACATTTAATGGGTTATTTGAGTAGCTGGTTGGGCAACTGCATGAGTGAGAAACTCTTTTGAACCCTGAGACCTCCTGGGTGGGTGATGGAGTGAGATGGTTATACATTAGCAGAGATATTGCCATATCCTGGAGCAATAAGGCTCTTCCCAGTTTTGAAGGGAACAGAGGGTGCTTGATATCTCGGTATCGCACTCCCAAACATAAGAGAGTCCAAGGAGTGCAGAACACAAGAGAAACAAGTGAACAGGAGCCCCAGTAACACCTGGAAACAGGGCTGGAACCACAAAACGGGGTGGTTTCAAACAGTATCTTAGTAGGATTGGGAGCAGAAAGCTGCAATATACATAGAGAGGCATCCAGCACCAGAAGGCAATGACTTCTTGCTTCTGACTTGTCCTAAGTTCTGAAATCAGCAGAAACCACTGTTTTGTTATTGTAGCATTTTTTCCTGCTTCAAAGAAGCCTCTTACTCAGCCCCTGCCAATGCCTCATTCCTAGGGATGGAAGATAAATCTAGCATCGCTTTCCCTAGAGGTTATGGCTCCCTATCCTGAAGTAGTGGTTCAGTTTTGCACTGAGGTGGCTTTACCTCCTCTGAAGCCAATGGGGTGAAGAAAATGCCTCCTTGCACATTAATAATACCTTCCTGATCACCTAAATGACCTTTCAAAATCCCTTCCAGCCTTGTTTTTGATGAACCTGGATTGGGTTGCTCCCTCTTTGTCTGACTCTACTTGGTGTTAGGCCTCTTATCCAAAGGAACTTGAGAGTCCTGAGCAGGAGTCATCCCATCTGTCTAAGCACCTTTCCTAGAAGGCATCATCTGTCTGTCTTGACTACAGAAGGAGCCCAGATGCCTTGATTTTGCAACAGGCAGTGATTAAAGTTCTCAGATATGTCCATAGGCAGCTTTTAGTGTCAAAGCCTTCTTGCATCATTAATAACAAGTCATTTGGGTGGGATTCATGCTTGTGTCTGTAGAAGAGCTGGATGCATGGCTTTGAACCTTTGGTAAGACCAGGAGTGAAATCCACTCTACAACATGCACCGTTGCAGAAAGTAAATTCTGGCAATGTGTCCTTTGTGGTACTCAGGATTCATGATAAATCTTAATATATACATAAGACTACAGAACTGGGCATTACTTACAATGCTTCCAGGAGTCCCAGGCAGCCCAGGCTCACCCTGTGAAGATAAACCACCACCATATTCCCCCAAAAAATTACAGTGAGGGGTGCAATTCAACATTTCAGCCCCCAAACAGACTCTCTCTTACACAAGGTTGTAAGTGGGAATGTGCAAACCTACAGATTCACCCTTGTCTCCCTTCTCTCCAGTGATCCCCTAGGAGGTGGAGAGAGAGGTAGGATGAGCATAAGCCATGGCAAGGGAGGGTTTCTCAGCAGTCTCCTCTCTTCTTGCCTAGCTCAGCATCTGACAGACCAACAAGCCCATCTCTGAGCAGCTGAGCTAATGAAATCTGGATTTCAACACCTCTCCTGTGGAGGAGTTCTCTGATATTTAATAAGGGGTGAGATGATTACCCTCTTCCTCAGTGGGAAGGTTCTTTAGGGACCTTCCCCCAGTCAGCTGCTCAGTTACACAGTTTGTAGAAACACCACATCTTTGAGACCTCTAACAATGTACCTGATCTTAGCCAATGCTCTCCAAAGCCATGAGGACAGGCTGAGAGGGTTGGGGTTGTTCAGCCTGGAGAAGGCTCTGGGGAGACCTTAGAGCAGCCTCCCAGTACCTGAAGGGGCTCCAGGAAAGCTGGGAGAGGCTCTTGATCAGGGAGTGCAGGGATAGGATGAGGGGGGAAGGTTTTCAGCTGAAAGAGGGGAGATTTAGGTGAGATCTTAGGAAAATACGTTTTCCTGTGAGTGTGGTGAGGCCCTGGCACAGGTTGCCCGGTGATGTGGCTGCCCCACTCCTGGAGGTGTTCAAGGCCGGGTTGGATGGGGCTTTGAGCCCCCTGATCCAGTGGGAATTGTCCCTGCCCGTGACAGGGGCTTTGGAACAGGATGGGCTTTGAGTTCCCTTCCAACCCAAACCATTCTGTGATTCCAGACAGAGCCTAAGGGCACCATTTCCCTTTCTTCTTCACTAGACTGAGAGAGCGTTGTGGGTTTTATCCAGCAGTGTGGGGCTGGGGAAGTTTTTCACCCTCAGAAAACCCCAGGGTGCAGTCTTGCTATTTGATTTGGACTCTAAATAATTAAACAAGGAGGGAGAAACAGCCCTAATCTTCCTTTGAAGAAGAGACCCCCTCCCCAGAAAAGAGGGATGGAGCTTTTTGTGCCTTGCAGATTGTAATCAATGAATATTGATTGACTTTGGACCATCCCACGTCCTCCATCTCTCAACCACTCCCTTAGGGATTGCCTTACGTCCTTTCCAGGTTGTCCTGGATCGCCTTTTAGCCCCTGCTCCCCAGGCCGTCCTGGGAGTCCAGGTGGACCCTGCAAAAAAGGATTTGGAGAAGTAATCAGAATATAGTGGAAAGTGTCCCTGCCTACAGCAGGCGGGTGGGAACTGGATCATCTTCAAGGTGTCTTCCTACCCACACCATTCATTCTATAATTCTATGACTATTTTGAACACATCCAGCAGCTTGAAAAAAAAAATAAAACAAACAAGAAAAAATCTACCCCTCTATGATTGATCATTCAAGAAAGAAATATTTGCACAGGGATGTTTCTAAGGGGGACCCTTGTTGGGCTGGAGAAGGAAGTCCTCCCCTCCTGCACTGACCAGGGGTGCCTGGGCAGCAGCAGAGCAGCCTCCCCTGATACCCCACCACTCACCTGGGCAGAAAATGATAATAACAATTATTACCCTGATTCCTCTCTCTCCTGGTTCTCCAGGGGCACCAGCTTCTCCCTAAAAGAGAGAAGTAGGAGTTTCTAAAAGCATTTTTGGCTTTTCCCTTTCAGCCTGTAGCTTTGGAAGATGAAACCAAAGCTAAAATAAGAGAGAGAAAAGCCAAGTGTGAGATGAAGAAGATTCTTCATAGTCTCATCTAACAAAAGGGCAATTCAACAAGAAATAAAACGAGAAATGGTCAACTTCAAAACACATCAAAGGGGATGGTTTTCCAGCTGCTGCTTAACTAACACATGTGATGCTTTGCCCAGAGGGCTTGAGGGTGTTAAAAGTTTATATGGAGTGACTGAATCTGTGGAAACAGAATACACCAAGAGCTATCGAACCCATAGGACATCACCTTTCATATAGGACATCCTGGTTTTGCACTGTTCCCAGGACTTCCAGGGAAGCTGGACATTCTTGGAAGTGAGAAGTTGGGCTGTACAGACCTTCACTTTAACTCAGAGCAGCCCTCTCCTACACTGCTGCACACAGAGCTGCTGTAAGAGAGCCTTCTGTGCTTGGTACCTACATAACTCTGGAAGATGAGGCTCCCCATCGATTACCTTGGTCCCAGAGGTGCCTTTCTTCCCTGGTTCTCCCTACAACATAACACAAAAGCTCTAGGTTACATTTCCACCTGTCTGTCGCTAGGTTTTTACCCTAATTTCCTACTCTCTTTAAGAGATCTTTGCATGGTTTTGAAGTCACCGGTGACTCTGAAGTCAGAGGTGTTGGGCAGTGGTGCCTCAGGATCAGAAACACGCCTGCTTCTTTATCTTCAAGCCTTTCCTTGGTGATCCTATTCCAGGGATCAACTCAACCCTTTGAAATGAAGAAAGGTCTTAGCTGAGTGTGGTTAGAAGAAGCTTTTCTGAAGCCAGTTCTGAAGTGCAACCTTGTTTGATTGTAGGAGGGAGTCATTATGCCCTAAAAGCAAAAGCAAGCTCTTTAGGGCTGGTGTGGCTGCACATCGTGGTATTTCCCTGCACTTCTGACAGATGCAACTCAATCATCCACAGGAATGGCAGGAAGATGCCAGGGGAGGGTTAGGTTGGACATTAGGAGAAGTTTCTTCACCCAGATGGTGGTGGAGCACTGGAACAGCTCCCCAGGGAAGCACTCACAGTCTGACAATATTCCAGAAGCATTTGGCCAACACCCTCAGACACACGGGGTGAATGTTGGGGTTGTCCTGTGCAGGGACAGGAGTTGGACTCTGATCCTCGTGGGTCCCTTCCAACTCAGGACATTCTATGAAGCAGCGTGATGTCCAATAAAAAGCAAGAAATGCTGCGTGCAGGCAGTGTAACACAGACACCATGGTACCATGCCCTTGTTCCACCAGGACCAAAGGTAAAGAGTAGTGGCCCAAAACACAGCCTAAAGGATGCCCTGAGAATCTGCAACGGATCTACATCCTCACTTGCAATGAAAGAGCAGCCAGAAAAGTCAGATCCCTTCACGAGCAAACCATCACGCTTAATTAGAGATGGTTTGCCCAGTCTTGTTTGTTGCCCACTGTCATGCTGAGATCTGCCTCTTCCCCAACCAACCCTTTATAAGACGAATGTTTCTGAGTGGTCCCATCTTGTCAGTTGTTCCTGAGGCATAACCTGGAGCTGTTAGCTTGGTTCAGAGTAGGTACCAAGGGTTTCAGGATGACCATCCGACTGGATTGTAGGCTTCTACTTACATCTTTACCTCTTAGTCCGGTCTCGCCTTGTTTCCCAGGTAATCCTGGTTCACCTTTCTCTCCCTTTGGACCTGTATCCCCCTAAAGAAGACAAGACTGTTGTTACTTTCCTCTCCTGAATTTCATAATCCTCACACTTTAGACATTGTCGGGCAGATTCAGACAGCATGCCAGGCCTCATGGTGATCCTATTGCTTCCACACTCCTGGCTGAAGCTTCAGCTCAGATTTGCCCTACACTAGGAAGGGTTGATGCTTATAGTACTTGTTTAGCAGGCTAGGCTGGAAACCAATCCATCTCTAACCAGTCCAACCAGACTCCACAAACACCTTTGGCTGTCGCTGCAGGACAGACTCTTCTGAAGGTTCTCCATCTCCAGGAAGCACTACAGCTCAAATGAAGGAGCCCATTAGTGGAGACCCAGGAGATGGGTCTGCTCTCGAGAGAGTGGTGTGGACACTGGGTCAGCCCCCCTGTCTATTTTAACTTCTATTTCCATGTAAAATCCAGTTCAGGTCTCATGGATGGGTCCTCACACATCTATTCTGCTCGATGCTTGTACAACAGAGACCTTCTCATCACCCAAATACCTCACCTTCTCCCAACCCAAAATACCTCTTGCTGCCTTTTCCACTTTGCAGTTGCATTAACACCTCTTGTTAACACATCCTGTCTCAGATGCATCTCATTTCTCTCTTTTGACATCCAATTTCTCCATGCCCATGAAACTGATCCAGCCTAAATATTTCATTCACTGAGCTATAAATCAAGTTGCAACATTTCCCAAATTCATATGCTCCATCAGCCAAGCCTGGGGAGCAACACTCTTTGAGAAATGTACACAGGGAGAGAGATTCACTGCATAAACACCACATTTGGGATGTTTTCCAGACCCCTCTTGACCAGTTTAGAACCTTTGTTAGGAGGAAACTTTCAAGCCAGGATTTGCTTTGCTTGTCTTATGAGGAGCAGCTGAGGGACCTGGGGTTGTTTAGCCCAGAGAAGAGGAGGCTGAGGGGAGACCTCATCACTGTCTACAACTCCCTGAAAGGAGGCTGAAGGAAGGTGGGTGTTGGTCTCTTCTCCCAAGTGACAGGTGATGGGATGAGAGAAAATGGCCTCAAGTTGCATCAGGGAAGGATCAGATTAAACATCAGGAAAAGTTTCTTCACCAAAAGAATTCTCAGGCCCTGAAAGAGGCTGCCCAGGATGTGGTGGAGTCACCATCCCTGCAGGGCTTTAGAAGACGGGCAGATCAGGTACAGTTGGACTTGATGATCTCAAAGATCTTTTCCAACCAAGCAATTCTATGATTCCTCACTTTTCTTGATGTTCCAGGATTCACTGGTGTTTGATCCTTCTCATGATGACCTGGGTAGCACTGAGATGACAGAAGAAGCATCTTGTTTCTCTATACAGGGCTCTGTGTGTCACATGGCGACTCCAGCCATGTTCAGACCTTTCACCTTTTGAATGTTCCCCATGTTTGGACACAAACCCCATGGAAAAGATAAAACCCCACTTGACTCAAGATGCATTGGGTGACTCAGACACCAGTCGAGAGATAAAGCTTTATGTGTTTTCTACGTTCTTTTCCAACCAAACAATTCCATGATTCTACACAGGTGGATGAGGTGCTTAGGGGTCTGGTCCAGTAGGGGACAGGTATGGTTGGACTTGATGATCTCAAAAGTCTTTTCCAACCAAGTGGTTCTATAATTCTGTGTCGCAATCACTGTGCACACTCACCTTCTGACCCGGTTTGCCCGACAAACCTACATTTCCCTGCAGAAATACAGACCATTAGTCACATGGTAAGAATTATATGGGTAGAATAACTTCAAGTGAGAGTCCTGTGGTTTATCTAAAGGGTGTAAAGCACACTCTCAATGCTGCAAAACTGCTCTTTGATTGCAGCTGAAACAGTGCAGTAAAAATAGTGTCCTAAGAGCAAAGGGGCAGCTGTAAGCACACACTGTCTAAATACATCCCTCTTGCCCACTTTAAAAATTAATACTTTGATGACTGGCTTTGAGGACTTCCAAGATGTTAGGTTTTGCAAGTTTTTGCTGGTTTAAAATGAAAGGGGCTATTGATACATTAGTTTTTTTACTCTGAGGGTGGTGAGGCCCTGGCACAGGTTGCCCGGAGAAATTGTGGGTGTCCCATGCCTGGAGGTGTTCAGGGCCAGGTTGGATGGGCTTTGAGTAACCTGATCCAGTGGGAGGTGTCCCTGTCCATGGCAGGGTGGTGCAACTGGATGATTTTAAAGGTCCCTTCCAACTCAAACCATTCCATGAGTCTATGAATATTCCCACAGGAGGGAACACAAATGCATTAACCCAACCCTTGCTAGAGATCAGTGAACTCACATTGGAGCCCCCAGAAGACTTCGCCTTCTGAAACACAAAAGTCAGGTTCACCTTCAGGACACAAAACTGTTGGAAATGGGGCTTCCTTGGCTTTGCTGTTCACAGAATTACCAGATGAGCATTGACCACCTGTGCTTCCTTCCAGACTCGTGAGCAATTCTCTCTCTGCATTTTGGAGAAAGCCTCCCCCTTAGCACTGTCTTCCATAATCAAACTACAGCAAATGACCCCATCACACAAGACCACCACGGGGTAACATTCCAGCTCCTCGTCACCAGCCCAGGTGACAGTTTTCATAGACAAAGTCCAACAAATTCACATGCATGGAATAACAGAGAGATTTTGCCTCTGAACCTCCTGATTTGCCTCCTTAGCCCTCCACCTCCAGCATATTGTCCCACTCACCCTGTCACCTGGGTCTCCCTTCAGCCCAGGTTGACCAGGAATGCCGAATCCCGGACTTCCCTGCAAAAATCAACGATGATGGATGTCTCAGCATAATATTTGGAGAGTTTTTCCTTTCTGCAACTTTACATACAACAGGGAGACAGCTAGGACTAAACACTGAGCTGGCACTACCTCTCAGTTTGTCCTTATGGCCACCACACGGTCCCTCTCCCCTCCTAGGCACACGTTGCCACCTCTGAGAGATGCTGTTGTGGAAAGTCAATATTCACTAGATCACTCCTTGGGCAAGTTCTTCCACTGCCTCATCCCAGTCTTGAAGATCCTAGCTGCAATTCTTCCATCACCATGCACAAGCTGTGGTGGCATGACCCTGCTCCATTATTATCTCACTCTTGGGAATATGTCCCATGTCAGGCTCAGTCTTAGCAGTTTCCACTCCACCACAGCTTTGCAGCCCCCTCAAGGGTCAATCTGCTCCCCATCCTTTTTGTAACTGCTGGGACTTGGCTGCCAATGCTCTCTTTGGTACTGCAGAAGATACAGAGGGAGGTAGTGTCATGTCAGAGCACCTTCCAGGCTCATGAAATAAATCTCTGCATCTGAAGCTAGCAGAGAAAGAGAGAGCAGATCCAAGGCATTTTGAGCAACTGCGGGCTGAGCCGACACTCTGTGTCTCTCACTGCTTTGTGGACATAAGCAAAATAAGGCTTCTTGGAGACCTTATGTTGGCCTTGCAGTACCTGAACGGGCCACAGGAAAGCTGGGGAGGGACTTCTTCCAAGGGACTGTAGTGATAGGATGAAGTGGAATGGTTTTAAATTGGAAGGAGGAAGATTTAGATTAGACATTGGGAAGAAATCCTTCACAATGAGGGTAGGGAGGTCCTGGCACAGGTTGCCCAAGGAAGTAATGGATGCCCCATCCCAGGAGGTGTTCAAGACCAGGTTGGATGGGGCCTTGAGCAGCCTGGTCTGGTGGGAGGTGTCCCTACTCATGGCGGAGGGGTTGGAACAGGGTGGGCTTTGAGGTCCCTTCCAACACAAACCATTCTATGATTCGACCCATAAAGGATGCACCTAGAAAAGCAAGTGCCTTACTTTCTCTCCTTTTTCTCCTTGTATTCCTTTTTCTCCTTTTGGTCCCAGAGCTCCTGTTGGTCCAGTATCTCCCTGTGAATCAAGACATCCCCAAAGCTAATAACATAGTGCAGGAAAACAAGCCCTGTTCATGTGACTTCCTAGAGATGCATTTTGAATTTTCAACGCACTCTGAAAACCAATCCCTGGACAAATCCATCCATCTGTGGGTTTACATTGAAGTTTTCCTAGCAGTACCTGGGCTTCTGCCATTCAAACCCCATCCCAGTAGTTACACCCTCTCCAGCCATGCAGCTGGGATTGCTCTGAAGCACCACATGTGCACATGTGGGCCATGAAAATGATCCAAGGGCTGGAGCACCTCTGCTATGAGGACAGGCTGAGAGAGTTGGGGTTGTTCAGCCTGGAGAAGAGAAGGCTCCGTGGAGACCTTAGGGCAGCCTCCTAGTATTTAAAGAGGACTACAGGAAAGATGGGGACAGAGTTAGCAAGGCCTATTGTGGCAGGACAAGGAGTAATGGCTTTAAACTAAGGAAGGGGAGATTTAGACGGGCTATAAGGAAGAAATTCTTCACAGTGAGGGTGCTGAGGCTCTGGCACAGGTTGCCCAGGGACATAGTGGAGGCCCTATCCCTGGAAACATTCAAGGTCAGGTTGGATAGGCCTCTGAGCAACCTGATGGAGTTAAAGATGTCCTTGTTCCTGCAGGGGGGTTGGACTTGATGACCTGTAAAGGTTCCTTCCAAGCCAAAGCATTCTATGATCGTCCTTATAGTGGTGGAGGGAGGAGAATGTTCAGGTCCCAGGCCACTCCCTAAATGCAGGCAGCCTACAAGAAGAGAGACACGTTTTTGCTAGTTGATGTTAAGCTGTCTGGACAATAAGAATGGATGGGATGAGGGAGGTGGCTCCAGCATCCAAGTCCATTGAGAAGAACAAGTCTCATTGTCTCTAAGGGGTGAGGGAGCACTGTAGGGTATTTCATAAATGCCAGCAGTCAAAAAGCCAAGAGGATTTACTCCTGTAAATATTCCCTACAAGGATAAGGGAGATGTTCTATTTCTCTGCAGGCTGGCAAGGAGCTATCAAGAATAAAATAATTAACATACTCCAGGCCACATTCTATGCACTGTCCTACAAAGCAGATGTGCACTAGGGGCAGCATAGTCAGGGAACAGCTCTGTCTTACAGCTTTCTCTGGTTTCAGAAATATAATTCCCTCCAGTCACAGGAAGGCCAAGTGCTGGATCAGGGGCCCAGAGAGTTGGGGAATGGCAGGAAGGTGTGCCAGGGGAAATTAGTTTGGACATTAGGTTTTCTTCATAGGTTGGATATTAGGTTCTTCCCCCAGAGGGTGGTGGAGCCCTGGAACAGCTCCCCAGGGAAGCAGTCACAGCCCAAGAATATTCCAGAAGCATTTGGCCAAGGCCCTCAGCCCCACAGGGTGAATGTTGGGGTTGTCCTGTGCACTCGATGATTCTTGTGGGTCTCTTCCAACTCAGGGCATTCTATGATTCTATGAAATCTCCATCTGTGGAGATGCTGAGCACACAAGGTTCTGAGCAACCTGACCCAGCTTTGAAGTTGGCTCTGTTTTAGCAGGAGTTGGGACTAGAGACCTCCAGAAGTCCCTTCCAGCTTTAACTGTGCTTTGATTTTACATCAATGCCTCCCTTGGCTGGGAGGTAACTTCTGTGAAAAAGCTGCATTTGTGCTTCAGAGATCTATGCCTTCCAAAACATGGAGATCCCAGATTTCCCCATGGACATCCCAAATTTCCCCATGGACTGGGTCTAGAGAGAGAATGACAGGCACAAAATGTTAATAAAAGCAAAAGAAGGGCAAGACTATTGCGACTTTTCCAACCTCTCCTGTCAGTCACAAGGAGATGGTGGAAAAATGATCCAGCCCTCAATTTTCAGGTGAAGATCTCATGGAAGTTTCAAGCAGTGCTAATTAATGGACTTACTTACCCTGATGCCTTTCTTGCCTGGAGGTCCCAAAACCTGTTCATAAATAGAAAACACAGAAATGTTCTCTTATTTGGGAACAGGATCTACTTCCCAAAGGAGGGTCTATTCATGTAACTTTTTCCAAAATGAATCTCAGCCTTATTATGGGATAGGGAACCCATGACCTGCACTGATGGACAGAAAGAGCTACAAACCTGAAAGACCTACAAGGCAAATCCTAAACCCAGAGAAGCTTGTAAAGGAATTCCACCAGCTTCAGTAGGTTTTAGCTCCAGGGATGGGACTGAGCAACCACTCACATGTAAGGGGTAACTGGCAGGTAGGTTCTCTTCCTTTGGTGACACACACTAAGGAACAACTTTTGGAGAGCCCCAAATCTTAATGACTACTCTAGGACCCTGTAGAGCAGCCCTGATCTGTTCTTAGGGACTACAGAGCTGTCTCTCTTCCTCATGTCTCAAACATCACTCTGTCAGCATTGCTAGGGCAGAAACCTAAGGTAGCCTGCTCATTCAGGCATCCTCCAGGACACATCAGGCTGTCCCAGTGGTGGGTCTCCGTCCTTAATGCAACCTCCATCTGCTCCCCCAGCCCCTGCAGCAGTGCTGTGGGGTACGTAGAGATGGCCACCACCAAAGGTTTTCCTTAAAGCTTCCCTAGCACTTGGAAGGACGTGAAGAGGAGGTCCTGTTTCCACATGAGAATGAGGCAAATAAGTCCCACCAGCAGCACCTCTTCAGCAGGAATCAGCACAACTCCATTGTGAATGGGGAGTTTGAGTTGGGGACAGGTCTAGAGCACAGACCTTCAGTGGTGGGAAGTCTTTATCCTTATGTTTCCTACACAGCTCCTTTGAGGAGCCAGCGGGCAACTGTGGTGCAGGGGGGTGAATACAAGTGGACCAAGGGAGACACAGTTGTCTGGAGGGTCAAGGAAAAGGTCCATTAGTTCTTCCTGCAGTTCAGTGGGACACATTTCTCTTGGTCCTTGGTCTACTGGCAACTGCTGCTGGTGGTGCTGCATAGTTATAGCACAAGAAGGGCTGTAATTCACTCATAGTTACCCCCATAGCTGGAGCACCTGGAAATCCTGGGTTCCCCTGCAAAGCAAGAAGGCATAAAATGAACAGTCTGGGGCAATGAAAAATTTCTGCTCATTGTTCTCCCCCCTCCTTTCCTTAAATCAATTCAAAACTCATCTCAGAAGCACAAGAGCAAAACAGAGAGGAGATGCTGAGCTCAAATACATCCCTGCTGACTTCATCTCTGCATAAGCCCCTCCTTAAACACACTCAACTGAGCTTGCAAGAGCTGCACACGTGCAGCTTGGGAAAGCCAGGACACCTTCACCTGAGTGAATCAAACATGCTCTTCTCATGCTGTTTGACTTACTTGATCTCCCTTCTGCCCTGGAGGTCCTGGGAGTCCCTGTAAGATGGAAAAAGAGAATTTCAGCCAGACTGAATTCAGCATTTTCAGTCTCTGCTGTAGCAAGAGGCTCCCAGCCATAGGAGGGAAGGTCTTCAGCCCAGTTTTTCACTTCTGCCAGACTTCTATAAGTGCTCTTGGATGAGATGGGTCATAAGTTGGTCTCGATGATCTCAAAGGTTTTTTCCAACCTTGTAATACTGTGCTACTGTGAGAGATGGAAACCTCCATACCTATCTGTGGCACAGCTGGTTGCCATCTACCAGGAGACCAAGTGCAGAACGGCAATCTCTCATTCCAGGTTATCAAAGATGGTCATTTGCAAGCAAGAAAAGGTATGGAAAGAGCCAAAAGAGCCACGAGATGCACGGGAACTACCAGACCACTATCCGTGCTTTGCCCAACGCAGCCCCAGGACTCAGCAAACCTGAAACCTGGCCCAGTAAAGCTCCTGAACCTTACAGTTACGTGATGTGTGGCTTGGTTTCAGCTGGCCAGACTGGGAGAACCCTTTGGTGGGACCTCAAATTGCCTCTGGATCTCCAACCAGATACCTCGACTGTTCTGTCCTGAGTCTGGACAGAGCCAGAGCTTCTTCCCCTCCTTTTCTCACCTTTTCCCCTTTAACACCACCTTGCCCTTTGTTACCCTGGAAAACAGAAAACATTTTAGTTAAGACAGAGCTCCACTGACAGAGTGGAGTGAACCTGGAGGGTTACATGTTGTAAAAGAGCATGATTAGCATGTTCTCTCCACTGGAAATTCTGAAAGCAAAGGGAAAAGCAAATAAAGTACAAAAAAAGGAGATATTTACATATATGTCTCATATATCTATTGTAAAGCATATGTTATATATTATATATTATCCATAGGCTATGTAAATTGCATATTAATTGCCTGTATAGTATCTATAGTATCATAGAATCATGGAATGGTTTGGGTTGGAAGGGACCTCAAAGCCCATCCAGATCCAACTTCCCTGCCATAGGCAGGAATACCTCCCACCAGACCAGGCTGCTCAAAACCCCATCCAACCTGGCCTTGAACACCTCCAGGGATGGGGCAGCCACAACTTCTCTGGACAACCTGTGCCAGGGTCTCCAGAGTAATTTGTAATGCAGGGAGTTCCCAAACCAAACATGGTTTCTTTATTTGTAGTAGTTCTCCATGGATTCCTCTTATCTCCCCTTGAACTCAAACTTCCTACACCCCAAACATCCTCATGGGACTTCTGTGAAGAACCACTTCCTTTTGTTTGTCTTGAATCTGCTGCCAGCTCAGACCATTTGCTGTCCCACACTTTTGATCCACCTTCTTGTCGTCCTCTGGACCTGCTGTACTTCCTCTCCATTCTCCCAACACCAGAAGGTGGGATGTAGGAAGGAGCAAGGCTGCACCCAGCTGTTCCATGAGTGGTGGGCTCAAGGGTAAACCACTGTCACTTTGGAGTGGCCTTCATCTGGCAACCTCTGTCATCATCTGCCAACACGATTAATTACGCCGAGTTTATCATCATGGCAAAATGTGAAGGATGCAATTCTCAGAGCTCTGCTCTGGAGATATTTCAGACTGGATATTGGGAAGAATTTCTTTACTGAAAGGGTGGTCAGGCACTAGAACGGCTGCCCAGGGAGGTGGTTGAGACCCCATCCCTGGAGGTGTTTAAAAAAATGATAGATGAGTTTTTGAGGGACATGATTTAACGGATGATGGGTGCGGTTGAACTTGATGATCTCAAAGGTCTTTTCCAGCCTGAAGATTCTATGATTTTCTGTGCCATGAGGACAAGAATGTCCTTGCTTTTGGCAAAACAAAAGGCTGTTAAATCATGTCTTTTCTGTGTTTCTAACATTCCCCTTTTGGCAATTCCTGAGTGAATGGTCAACACGATGAAGCTGACAAAGAGAGAAAAACTTAATTGGCCCTGCTTAATCTGCCAGCCCTCATCAGCAGAGTGAAACATCCTAAAGTGGCAGCTGATGAGAACTGGCAGTAGACATTGTCTCTCTACAACCACCCCAGAGAGCATCCCGAGGCCAACAGCGCTTTCCCACCATGGCTGGTAGCTCTTCCTCTACCAATTGGCCATCAGTGGAGCACTCACCGGTTCTCCCACACCTCCTCTGTCACCCTTGAGGCCGTTCCTCCCGCGAGGGCCCTGCATGAAGCACAGGACAGTCTTACTGTGTTCCAGCAATTTTTTTGGGTCTTGATGGACATGTGATAAGCATGGAAACCAGAGCCTATTGGGCAGCTAAGAAATAATTTAAAAATGGCTTCTCATCACATGGAAATGTGAAAGCCCATCTCAGGTACTTACCCTCAGACCTGGTTCACCCTGAAACACAAAGGAAAAGAAGAATTACCATGGGGTGGACATTTAGCCTCAGCAAAAACCTCCTGCAGGCTGACAAGCCCAGAGATCAAAACTCCCACCCCCAAGGGAAGGCAGGGCTTCAGTGGAAGTGTCTGCTTGTCTACTATCTTGGATGCTCCAAACATCTCAACCTGCAATATTTGGTGTCAACTCCCTCATAACTTAGGATAGAAATGGTGACTTTAGGTCTCTTGGTGTCTGCTGAGACCCGCAGTGCCAGGAGACATTTGGTGACAATCATTAGTTTGGTTTTGGCTGCACATGGGCAAGTGATCCTGGGAATTTCACTCCAGCCACCAAACAACCTTCTTAGGAGGAACTGGAAAAGTCTAAGTGGCCCCTGAATCTGGTCCCATGTCAGACAAAGCTGGCTGTAACCTTTTCAAGCTCAGTCATCGATCCCCACTGTGTTGAACAGCAGGGCCTCGATGATGGGAACATTTTGCAGAGTTCCTCCTTTTATGCCTCAATGGGAGAATCCCACGATCACAGAATCACAGATTTATAGAATGGTTTGGTTTGGAAGGGACCTCAAAGCCCATCCACTTCCCACCCCCCTGCCATGGGCAGGGATACCTCCCACTGGATCAGGTTGCTCAAAGCCTCATTAACCTGGCCTTGAACACCTCCAGGGATGGGGCAGTCACTATTTCCCTGGGAAAACTGTGCCAGGGCCTCACCACTCTCATAGTAACAAATTTCTTCCTAATATCTAATCTAAAACTCCCTTCTTTCAGCTTAAAACCACCATCCCTCATCCTACCCCTGCCCTCCCTGATAAGGATGATGGAGAGAAGTGTGTTCCCAGGGCCCTTGAACAAACATTATCTTGGATTATGCCAGGTCTCCCATCTCTGGATTACAACATCACAGAGCTGTAAACAACCTTTCTTACCTTGATGGAGATCCCTGGTGGCCCCTGTGGCCCTGGTAAACCTGGTGGTCCTGCTACTCCAGGAACCCCCGGCTGCCCTTTTGGTCCCTGCAACAACAAAAAACAAAAGAAGGAGGGTCGTGGTCTCTCTCTCAGCTCTCTTCACTTCTCTTCCAGCCCTTGAAAGGCTGAAGGGTCCACCAAACCTGGGCTATGATACTCACAGGAGGTCCAGGCTGCCCATTTCGGCCAGGAATCACCTCCACTCCTCCCAGGTCATAACCTGGTTGGCCCTGCACACAACAGGAAGAGGACACATCTTCAGTCAGATTGAGAGGTCCAAGTGCAAACAGGCACTTTCATCACTTAGGGGCAATTTCATGATCAGTGTAAGTAACTTTAAAACCAAACAGCCCCTTCCTGCACCGCAAGCCCAAACCACCTGCTTGCAGCTACTCTTTTCTAGAGGTACCAGAAACCACATGGCCATGAGATGAACTTTTCTTACTGGGATGGAAGAAAATTCATCCCAAGTTGAAAAAGGAGGTTGGGTTTCAGTAGGATCCACTCCCTGATCTACAGCCATACAGACACCTCAGGGGGATGGAAGGAAGGAGGAGGAATATGCACTGGGGGCTGGAGGAAGGCCAGGACAACTGCTCCTGGAATCTGCCCACAAGTGATCTTGAAGCCTTGTCTTTTTATGTCTTCAATGTATGCAGAAAGGCTTGTTCCCAGTGGAAATTCAAAAAGACCCAATGAATGACCCAATGGTCAGACTTGTTGATCTTGAAGGTCTTTTTCAACCTAAATCATTCTATGACCCAAATAAGTTCTTCCTCCTTCTGCAAATAACCAACTGAGATGTGCCAAGGGCCTGTGATAAGGACACTTTCCTATGTTTTGGAAGCGTGCAGGTGCACAAGAAGCTGGGAGGAGCATAGCCAGGCAGTTGACCCGAGCTGGTCAAAGAGATATTCAACACTATTTAACGTCATGCTCAGCAGGTAAATGGGAAGTTGGCCAGGGGCCAGAGCTTGCTGATCCCTGATCATTGCTCAGGCTGGGGTGTGCAATCAATTGTTGGGTTCTCAGGTGGGTTCTCAGGTGGCAAGGAATTGTGTTGTGCATCACTTGTTTTGTATATATTATCATCATCACTGGCAGAGGCTGCCCAGGGAGGTGCTTGAGTCCCCATCCCTGGAGGTGTTTAAAAGATGACGTGCTCAGGGATCTGGTTTAATGGACAGATACAGTTGAACTCGATGATCTTAAAGGTCTTTTCCAACCAAGTTATTCTATGATGATCATGATGATGGTCATCATACTTATTCTTCTCTTTGTTGTCTTATTAAACTGTCTTTATCTCAACCCACGAGTTTTACCCTACTTTCTGATTCTCCTCTCCATGCCACTGAGGTGGGAGTTGGGGGTGAGAGAGCAGCTGCATGGTCCCAGTTGCTGGTTGAGGTTAAACCACAACACCAGGTTTGTTAAAACAAATACATACCACGAGTCCAGGGGGACCAGGAGGACCTGTCCGCCCCGGTCTGCCTGGCAGCCCAGGAATGCCGTCCTTCCCAGGTAGACCCTAAACATATGGAAAGTAACAACATGGAGGTTATGGACCCAGACCTACAAACCCAAAGAGCTTCATGCAGCACTAAGCTTTGTGTACCACCTGAGGGAACCCCTAGTTTTCAGTACACACACATTAGTTCCCATCTGCATGGTTTTCAAAGCCAGCATTGAGCAGGATATATTAAAACGCCAACACAGAAGACCTGAAGATGCAGATCTCTTCCTTGGTTCTAATAATTGGATCCAGTGGGAGGTGTCCCTGCCCATGGCAGGGGGGTTGGAACTGGGTGATCTTTAAGGCCCGTTCCAACCTAAGCGATTCTATGATTCTATAATAATTAACCAAGCAGATGGTTCATGCTGGTGGACTCACCCTTTCTCCTTTCTCTCCCTTTGTAGAAAAGCTGTATGGGTCATGACCTCCATGAGCTGGTGAGCCACTGAAGCTCTTAAAAAAAAGGAAAACCATATAAACCATCAGGAAATTATCCACCCAAAGATGGCAAATAAACCAGAGTGACCATGAAACACAGCCTAGCACACTCCTTGGGTTATGCATCAAAAGAAAGAAGCAAGGTTGACCATCCAGGAGACCTGTTCACATGCTCAGATTATTTGAAGTCCCTTGGAGGTCATGCATTATTTATTTTGTCTCCAGCTTGCACTCAAACAGGGAGAAGAGCACAGAGAACACAGAGTTGTGTGAGGACAAAAGGCAGTCAGGGAACATACTGATGCCTCAAGAAGTCTTGGCCCAGGTCACAACTACAGTTCAGGATCCTCTTTTTGGTTCAGAGACACTCTAAATAATCTTGGTTGCCTATCTGCCACACTTCAGGGCAGCGTCAATGCAACTGGCCAATTGGTTGGACTTGATGATCTTAAGGGTCTTTTCCAACCTCAATTATTCTATGATTCTAATTCTCACCTTTAAACACCAGGGACCACAAACCTCCTCTTCTTTTTGGCTTTGTGGTTCAGCTGATGATGGATCAGGGATGTGTGGATCACTCTCTGTGTCATCAAATGGCAATTGCTTGTCAGCTTCATGTCTGGGAACCTACAGCGTGGAGTTTGACTTGGCTTAGTGATCCTCCAGGCTTGGGGCCAGACATCAAACACCAACCCTCAAGAGGCCTCAACAGGTCACTGTTCTTGTGTATCACAAACTTTTTCATTGAAACAGCCATAAGATACCACTGTTGTAGATGCTCTGCAGACGAAGTCACATCTTTACCAATGACCACTGACCAGAGTTAGAAGAGGGCAATGAATTTATAGTCACCGAAGTGCTTTCCCCAGCAGAGACCTTATGCAATAAAACCTTCAAAGTTATATTCTAGCTTCTCCAATTCCACTCTTTGATTTCAAAGATTTTGCTCCTTATCACTAGGGTTGGACAATAAGTGAGGTCATGATTGACCAAGTGACCTAAATCTGTTCCATCTTTGCTTTGAAATTTTACTCAGGGAAGATTGCCCTTGGGAATGACCTGCACCAAGCAAGCTGGCTGAAACTCAAAGTTCTATAAAGCAGCTCACCTCCCCAGATGGTGGTTGGGTCCTTGAAGGCTGAGGGTCAGAACAAATGACTTCTATCAGCTCTTGGAGAATCTGGGGGAAGTCATCGAACGTGCTGACGTAGAAAGCATTCTGGAGGTTCTGCTGCATCAAGATGCTGTTGAGCTCAACGGGGTCAGCTCCTGCGACACCCACAGCGATGACGCGGATCCCTGAAACACATCGCTCAGTCGACAGAAGCAAAAATGTTTGAGATTAGAGTTTCCACACCCCCCTCCCATCACAATCTTCCTGTCAATAACCTCTGCTGGGACCAGGTACTCCAATAGCCATGTGAGAACTCACTGGAGCAGCACGTGTGAGTTATAGCAAATCAAGACACTCAGGAACAGAAAGAAGAAAGGATAAAGGAGTGAAGAGAGGATAAAGGAGTGAAGAAAGTCAACAACACACTCAAAGCACACCTATCACGTGATTTACCTCCCTTAACTCCCTAGAGAACCAAGGCCTCAGGAAAACACAACAGGGCAACTCTTACCCAAAGCATGGACAACTCTGGCTGGTGGCAACACATCATCCTGGGATCGCCCATCAGTCATGAGCACCAGCACATGAGGGAAATCTGGTCTCATCCCTCTGGAGGACTGAAATATCTCCTTCAGCATGTAGGCTATACCACGACCTGGGCAAACATGGAGACAGATGGGGTGTATCTCCCTGTCAGGTCTGCAGGTGGGGACTGTGGGTCTTCTTCCATAGGTAGAGAAAGCAAGGACATTCATTATGGCTCCATAAATGGGTGGTAGTCTCTAGTCTGGGGAAGTATATTTTGAGGGAATAGTTTTGGAAAGGGAAAAACAATATATGCAGGAGAATTGGAGCATTTTCCTGGCTTTTTAAGACACCACCACCCCCTGAATTCCCATTTCCTTTCGAAAGACAAGGATAATTTCACAATGAACTCTCACCCAATGTGAAATGGTTAAGAAGCCCCCAAAAGTATGAAAAGGTGCTATGATGGACAAAATGCCTCCGTTGACAAAACCTTCAGAAAAAGAAGCAGTAGAGGCAAAGTTACCCAAGATTTTGCAATCAGAGCAGTTTCACACCTGCTTGTTCTAACCTGTCGTATCAAAATTATTCTATTTTGATTAATCTTGTGTTCCTGATGAACACCACTGAGCCAGGATGAGGTATATAAACGTTCTATTAACATACATGGGTGCCTCATGCCCTTTATGTTGACGTGGTGTGAATGTTGGCAGTGTCCTGTGTAGGGATAGGAGTTGGACTCGATGATCCTTTTGGGTCTCTTCCAGCACAGGTGATTCTATGATTCTATAACTAATGGCAAGACATTAATCAGGCCGTTTGAAACTGGTAAAGTTAAAACTAACCACCTTCAATTTAACATCACTGCTTGTGTATCCTCAGAGAAGCAGGAATAACCCATTGTCCAGCTGGGAATGAGTAGGTGGAAAGTATTGTCTGTCTCTGAGCCTTTTAACCACAAAAGTGTCTGAACTTGGGAGACGCTGAGCTAGTGAAGAGCTGTTCTATTCGTACAACAGAGGGGAACAAAGGACTTTATGTGATGATGCACCATAAAAATAGGACAGGGCACATGGTTTTGTTGATAGGGTAACAAGGCATTAACTGTTGGAATTTGATTAAATTGTGCATACAGTGGGCAATAAGGACACTTCAGCATCAATTTTCCCTACCTAATGTTTACAAGCCTTGTCTCCAAGCCAGGTATAAAAACCTCCATCAAGTGCAGGCAAGGTTATAAAATAATGAAGAGAAAGCCACAGTAAAAGTAGGGCATGGATAAAGGACAACAGGCTACCTGGAAAGACGATCCCTGGAAATGCAACTAAGGTCACAGAATCATTAAGGTTGGAAACAACCTTTAAGATCATCCAGTCATCCAGTCCCATCATCAGTCCAACCCCACCGTCCCTACTAAACTATGTTCCAAAATGCCACTTCAACACATTTTTTGAACACCTCCAGGGATGGAGACTCCACCACTGTCCTGGGCAGCCTCTACCAGGGATTCACCAGTCTTTCCATAAAGATATTTTTCTTTATATCTAATCTAAACCTCCCCTGGCATAACTTGAGGCCATTTCCTCTCATCCTATCACTTGTTACTTGAGAGCCCAACACCTGGCTACAACCTCCTTTAAGGTAGTTTTAAGCTCCCCCCTCAGCTTCCTCTTCTCCAGACTAAATCCCAGTTCTCTCAGCCGCTCCTCGTAGGACTCGAAATTCAATCATCCGTTCTGAAATTTCAAAGAACTTTGAGCCATAACTTTCTAACCATGGGTTGAAAACACTCAGGCAAATGCTCTCCCTGGCCTCCAGCCTCTGTCTTGGGGCAGAAGGTGCAGCCCACGTGTGCAGCTCACCCATACACACCCGTTTTTGTGTTGCCTCCAGCGTAACGCAGTTCTTTGATGGCTTTCAGGGCGCTGTTGCGGTCACGGTGTTGGTTGAAGTAGAAGGCTGCCCTGGGCTCCTCACTGTACTGAGCAACAGCAACCTGCCAAAGAAAAGAGGTTCAAAAAACATGGAGGACTCAGGCATGTAGCGAATGTTACATCATCAATAACCTCCCTTGAGGTAGGTAACACGACCAGCTGTGGTACAACAGGAGAGGAAAGAGGTCGTGGTTCTCACAGACTGAAAACAGGGATAAAAATTGCTGTCAGGTTGGCAGGCACCTAGGGAACAACCCCTGTGCTTAAGGATGGGCAAGGAGCTATTTCAGACTCTCTAGGACATCAGAAATTTCTACACAGGGTGGTGGATACAGCACAGGACCGATGGGAGAGGTCGCACTTGAGATAGGTCGTGGCTGGGTGGGAGCACCTCAGGCTGCAGCACCTCCCGTTCCTCCTACATTAAACCCCTGAGCTCTGTTGACTGAAAAAGGAGCTCATATTATCACCACCGAAATCCAAAGGTCTTTAACTCTTCTTAACCCAGGAGAACTTCACCACATAACTAAATTCAAGACTGTCTACAAGCAAAGAGTGGAAGAAGCTCCCATTTCCTGATCAACTGAAGTTAAGCTACGTAGGTGTCTCTTTAAAAGGGCTACTTTGAGTATTACATTAATTAAACACAAATGACCCAGAATAAATTATCTACTGTGTCTTATCTTTGGTTTTGTTGAGTTCTAGTTTAATGCTGTAGGCTTCATTTGCCCTTGAGGTGTTTCACAGCATGGCCTGAGGGTCTGGTCCTCTGCTTGTCTAGAGGAGGAAGGTGCTGGGATGTCTTGCTCACCCCATCTGAGCCTCCACCTGGACCTCTAAGCATTCCAGATGTGGGCAAAAAACAGATCCTAGAGGGGGACAAGCTTGTGGCACATTCCTGGGCTCCATAACCTAGACAGCATTTCAGTAGGTCTGGAATTTTTTTTATTCCTGATGATTTGGTCTTGGAGAAATAACCAAGCAATGGAAATAAATCCAAATGAGTAAACTGGTATTTAGGAGACTTTTATTCAGTCTTGGACACACACACATCTTTAAGCCTTTCTGATCCACAACACGTGAGTGGACTGTTCTTCTCACAGAGGAGAGTAAAAGGTGAGTGTTTGGAAGGAATATACCTTCAGCTGATAGAATAATGAAATCTTGCCTGTGTCCCTTCAGGCCCAATCTTAGGGAAGTAGGAAATGATCCAGAAGAGGAAATCCTTCACTTTATTGAAATTGCTCTGGCCAATACTTGAGGACTCATCCACCAGGAACCCAACGTCTGCTTTGAACTTGCCACAGACTGCAGAGGGAAGAGAGGATCTCTGTAAGCTCAGGGGTCCAAAAGCAGAAGCATTATTCATGGAATGTATAGAATTGTTTTGGTTGGAAAGGACATTAAAGATCACCCATTTCTAACCCTTGGCCATGGGCAGGGACAGCTTCCACTGGATCAGGGTGCTCAAAGCCTCACCCAACCTGGCCTTGAACACCTCCAGGCATGGGGTTTCCACAGTTTCTCTGGGCAACCTGTGCCAGGGCCCCACCACTCTCACAATAAAAAAAATATTCTTAATATCTCATCTAAATCTCCCCTCTTTCAGGTTAAATCCATCCCCCCTTGCCCTATCCCTGCAATCCCTGCTAAAGAGCCACTCCCCAGCTTTTCAGTAGCCCCTTCAGTACTGGGAGGCTGCTCTAAGCTCTTGTCTGAGCCTTCTCTTCTCCAGGTTCAACAGTCGGTTTCTTTGTGTTCAGAGCAACAAAACAAACCCAAGAACAAATACCTCTTGCAATATCACTGGGTGAGCAGAGAGCACCTTCACTCCACAGGATAGTGCTGAGAGCTTTAATGCTTTTCATGGGGTTTGTGTCTTCCCTTTCCCTGATATTGTCCACTCTCCCTACTCCATAAATAAAGAGGAGTTTTGACTCCTGAAATCACAGAAGACCATGGTCCCTGGTGGTTTTGACGAGCTGCTACATGGTCATCAAATCACAAATGGATGCACACTCACTTGGCCCAGGGAGAGCTGTCAGTCGTGCAGCCACTACAGTGCTGGAGAGTGGGGTCTCTGGAGTTGTTGGTAGCTTTCTGGTGGTGGCCAGTGGAAGAGGAGTGGTGCCCACATTGCTTGGAGGCACAGATGGGGATCTTATCGTGTCCAATCTTGCAGAAGTCACTGGAGCAACTGGCACAGGCGAATCTCTGTGAGGTTCCACTGTAAGAGGCAAAGAAAAAAAGGTGCTTTTTAAGCCTCTTTTAGTTATGATGCCCCTATGTAGCAAACCATCAGAAGGGTAGAGAAGCCAAGAAATGAGTCTCAGTGGGGGCTACTGGGGTAAAACTGAAACATAAAGAGTACAACCTTCATACCTGTTTTCCCAAGCAAAATCGTCTCTGGTCCCTCTGTGTCTCCAAAAAATGGTCTTATAGAAAACAAATACATTTCTTTGGCACTCAGTCCTGTCACTCGATAGGATCTGGAAGGTGCTGGTAACAATTCCTGGGAAACACCAGGAGCTGTGAAAAAGGAAGAAACATCCATTAAGTGGGAGCCAGAGAAATGCAAAATCATTCTCATGTTCAAAGAGTCCCGACTTCTAGTGATACTGTCTCTGGCAAACACAAACTTGGGGACAAGAGGAGTCCTGGATTTCAGAGCAGAGGGTCTTGGTGAGATGGATTTGCAAACTGCAATGGTCAAGTCCTAAACCAGATGAAACAAGGTCGTTTGTGTCTGACAAGGGACTTCTTGAGTACAGGAACAGGAAAAATAGTGGGAATTTGTACAACTATTTAGAGAGGCAATTTGTGCCAGTGCCTCACCACTCTCACAGGAAAAGACTTCCTCCTCAGATCTCATCTAAATCTTCCCTCTTTCAGCTTAAAACAGTTCCCCCTTGTCCTGTCCCTGCAGTCCCTGATCAAGAGGCCCTCCCCAGCTTTCCTGGAGCTCCTTTCAGCCCTGGGAGGCTGCTTTAAGGTCTCTCTAGAAAACTTCTCTTTTCCAGACTGAACAACCCCAACTCTCTCAGCCTCATAGGGGAAATGCTCCAGTCCTCAGATCATCTTTGTAGCCTCCTATGGACGCGTTCCAACAGATCCATGTCTTTCCTGTGCTGATGACTCCAGAGCTGAACGCAGGACTACAGGTGAAGTCTCACCAGAGAGGAGAAGAGAGGGAGAATGCCCTCTCTTGACCTGTCTGCCACATATCTTTGGATACAGCCCAGGAACCAGTTGGCTTTCTGGGCTGTGAGCACACATTGCTGGCTCATGTTGAGCTTCTCATCCCCCAGCACCCCCAAGTCCTTCTCTGCAGGGCTGCTCTCAATCCATTCTCTGACCAGCCCGTATTTGCGCTTGGGATTGCCCTGACACAGGTGCAGGACCTTTTCATTCTGAAAGAGAATTTTCCCTCTAAAATATATATTAAAAAAGCTTATTTTCTACAAAAAGAAACAGAATTGGTGTAAATAATCTGTTTCATTTTCATTACATGTTCTCAATTACCCCCTAAAATTTTCCAAATGAGGTTTTGGTAGAATTGCTCAGTTGGAAAAGACCTTTGAGATCGAGTCCAACCGTACATTTTATTCCTCTTAAGAAAAAATTGCTCTTGCAGTTTGACTCAAATTCTTCTTTACCCCTCTCCTTTTGGGTAGGCAATTTAAAATAATGATAATGATAATAATAATGACAATAATAATTATAATGACAATAATGACAATAACAATAATAATGACAATAACAATAATAAAAACTATAATATAATGTAATGTGATTGATGTGATGTGATCTGATATAATAATAATAATAATAATAATAACAATAATAATAACAACAACAACAACAACAACAGGTTTAAATGCCATGCTACCTTATCTGAAGGACTTCACTGCATGAAACACAAGCTGGCAGCTCTGCTGAAGAACAGATCTATGATACTTCACCACCCACCCTGCCTGCCTTGACCCCTGAACAGGTAAGTTTAGCTGCTTTTCCTCTCCCAGCAATGCCATTGTGCAGCACTAAAACACTTTTTCTCCCATAATGGGGCTTTCCCATAATGAGAAACAAGATATGGTTACTACACGTGCTCTGGGACAGGAAGATGACTTTGCTGGTGGACTGAGGTAGGAGGCACCTGGATCATACCCAGGGAGGGATACCCAGCACAAGACCAGCAGGAAGACATCTGCAACCTTTGGTGAAGGAAGATGGTCTTTGTTAGGGACAATTTTCTATGAAGGATGAATTGTAGAATCATAGAATAGTTTGGGTTGGTAGGGACCTTAAAGATCATCCAGTTCCAACCCCCCTGCCATGGGCAGGGACAAGAAGTTAATGTTTTGCAAGGGGCAAGAGATTGTGAGTCTCAAGGTGCAAATGCAACATTAAACAAGCTTCCATTGATTAAGTGGATAAGAAAACCATTACTTTGGTGCTCCAAGAACAATCAAGAGAAGATGGAAAGAAGACAGAGGGGGCGATGTCCAGCTGAACTTAGAATCATAGGGTGTTTTGAGTTGGAAGGGACATTTACAGGTCATCTAGTCCAGCCCCTCTGCAGGAGCAGGGACATCTTTAACTAGATCAGATTCCTCAGGGTTCCATCCAACCTATCCTTGAATATTTCCAGGGATGGGGCCTCCACTGCTTCCCTGGGCAACCTGTTCCAGTGTTTCACCAACTTCTCCAAGGTCCTTCTTGTCACATAGGAAGGAAAGAAAGGCTGGTTGTGCGTGGAGCTCTGTTGACATACATGGGTTTGGTTTTGTGCAACACTGGCCAGAGGAGGTCTACAGCTGGGATGACCTCAAGTTGTGCACAAGGGGACCCAACCTTTTATAGGCCAGGCTGGTACAGTCAGCTGGCAGGGAAGAGTGCATTAAATGAGTTTAAAAGGAGGAGCAAGGGAAATGGGTAATGAATGAGTCTTCATTTAGAAAAAATCAAGTTGTGGAGAAGAAAATTAATCAAGGCACAAAGACAAAGAAAAAAAGGTCAAAATTCTTAATTGCCTTTATTCACTAATGCTGGCAGCCTGGATAATTAAACAAGAGCAACTGGAATTACTCACTTACAAGAGAAATTTGATCTCCTTGGTACTATTGAAAAGTGGTGGCAAAATTCATCTGATTGGAGTGTGAAATCAATAGTTATAAACCTATTTCAGAAGGCTCCATTGAGTGAAGGCACAGAGGGGCTGTCAGACATGGCATTATCCATTTCTGAGCCCCTGACAGCTCTGAACCCAATGATTTTTGAGTACTTATGGGTCGATATTTTAACAGCATGGCACACAGGAGGGGAACAGTTGCATTATAGCACTTAAATCACCCTAGAGAACCGAATGTTCAGTCCCCTAATCACTTACCATAACATGCAGAGCAAAAAAGAAGTGATGCTACCACAGGAGATTATGTCCTGAGTGACGCGTGCTGTGAGTCTTAAGCTGCCAATATCAAAATGTCCTTGGAATTTAGAAAAAAAAAATCAAAGCTGACGACCTGGTAACTCAAACAGCACTGCTGGGAGTGCAGGGGAATTGTGTCAGCTCTGGTTTTTTATTGACTTGTGAAGATGAACTGATCTTGAGTAAAAAGGTAGTGGCTGAAGCAACAATGGTAGGAAACTTGTGATATTTAAAGAGGTTTAAGGCTGCTCCAGGAAAAAAAAAAATATATATATAGCTGGTACCTTAAAAGGGTAAATCCTGTAAGGTCAAATTAATTAGAAAAAGAAAGACTCATAGAATGGTTTGGGTTGGAAGGGATCATCCAGTTCAAACCCCCTGCTATGGGCAGGGACACCTCCCACTGGATCAGGCTGCTCAAGGCCCCATCCAACCTGGCCTTGAACACCTCCAGGGATGGGGCAGCCACAACCTCCCTGGGCAACCTCTGCCAGGGCCTCACCAGCCTCATCGTGAAGAATTTCTTCTCAATGTCTAATCCAAATCTTTCCCCTTCCAGTTTAAAGCCGTTCCCCCTTATCCTATCACTCCAGGCCCTTGTAAAAATTCCCTCCCCAACTTTCCTGGAGCCCCTTCAGGTACTGGAAGGCCTCTATGAGGTCTCCCCAGAGCCTTCTCTTCCCCATACTGAACAACCCCAACTCTCTCAGCCTGTCCTCACAGCAGAGGTGCTCCAGTCCTTGGATCACCTTTGTGGCCCTCATCTGGAGCAGTTCCAACAGTTTCGTAGCCTTCTTTTGTTGAGGATTCCAAAACTGGACACAGGACTCCAGGTGGAGTCTCCCCAGAGCAGAGCAGAGGGGCAGAATCCCCTCCCTCTCCCTGCTGGCCACGCTGCTTTGGATGCAGCCCAGGACAGGGTTGGTTTCTGGGCTGAGAGTGCACATTGCCAGTTTGTGTTCAGCTTCTCACTCATCAGCACCCCAAGTCCTTCTCTTCAGGGCTGCTCTCAATCACATCGTCCCCCATCCTGTATTGAAACTGTGCATTGCCCCAACCCAGGGGTAGAGGGGTAGCACCTTGCACTTGGCATGTTGAACTTCAGGAAGTTGAATACTACACACTAGAAATTGTGAGAAAGAGTTGAGAAAGTTCTAAAAGCTATCTACTGTTTAGCAAAGCTTTCAAACAGGTGAGAATTAAGGTTTTATGGATGACAAAACCCAATCTTTTTTAGTTTCACTGCAACTATCCCTGATGGACAGGTGACTCTAGAGCAAAAGACACTGATGGACCATGACAGGCAGGAGAAATGGGCCTGTGTGAACCTCATGAAGCTCAAAAATGACAAGTGCAAGGTCCTAAACATGGGTTGAGGCAATTCTAAACACAAGTATAGGTTGGGCAGAGAATGGATTAAGAAGGACTTGGGGGTGCTGGTGGATGAGAAGCTCAACAATGTGTGCTCACAGCCCAGAAAGCCGACTGTGTCCTGGGCTTCTTCCAAAGCAGCGTGGCCAGCAAGGTGTGGGAGGGGATTGTGCCCCTCTACTCTGCTCTGGTGAGACCCCACCTAGAGTCCTGCATTCAGTTCTGGAGTCCTCAGCACAGGAAGGACATGGATCTGTTGCAGCAAGTCCAGAGGAGGCCAGAAAGATGATCCAAGGGCGGGGGCACCTCCCATATGAGGACCAGTTGAGAGAGTTGGGGTTGTTCAGCCTGGAAAAGAGGAGACTGCAGAGAGACCTTAGAGCAGCCGTCCAGCATCTGAAGGGGCTCCAGGAAAGCTGGGGAGGGACTTTTTATCAGGGAGTGCAGGGATAGGATGAGTGGGAATGGTTTTAAGCTGAAAGAGGGGAGACTGAGATGAGATCTTAGGAAGAAATATTTTCCTGTGAGGGTAACGATGCACTGGCCCAGGTTGCCCAAGGAAGTTGTGGCTGCCCCATCCCTGGAGGTGTTCAAGGACAGGTTGGATGGGGCTCTGAGCAACCTGATCCAGTGGGAGGTGTTCCTGCCCACAGCAGGTGGGTGGAACTGGATGATCTATAAAGTCCCTTCCAACCCAAATCATTCTGTGATTCTATGATAATGTCCTGCAGAGGGCTTTTTCTCTAAGCAATTTTCACATCTAGTTTTTCTTCCCCTAAGGATTTTACAATGGCCAAAGAGGTCACATTGAGCTTTCTCAGTGGGCCAGCTTCCATTTCCCCCCTCTTTTTCACCCAAATTAAGAAGATGAGATGAAGGGGCATGATGCACTGAAGACCCCAAGATCAACTCTCTCTTCTGCTCCTAAACTGGGTCCAAATGGTCCAAAAGAAGGAACAGTGTCGGTGCCATCAGTGACAACATCATTTACCCCAGATCAAATCAGGCAGCACTTGGGAAACACAATTCATAACACCTGAAGGAAACAACAGCCACTTAAGGCTTGTGGTGGAAAGAAATTTCTCCTTTAACTCCTGCCTCTTGCATCTTCTGCAGCATCAGCTGGCGCTAAGACCAGGTACTGAATCAAACAGATCACAGACCAAGCCAGACATGTACAGGCACCATCAAATCCGAGGGACTGATGGGGCAACTCACAGAGAAGGAGACCAATGACAAACCATCCTTTCTTCCCTCACCAAAAGAACATTACCTGAAGCCAAACGCCATGTTAATAGGTACAAGGATGCCCCAGGAACAGCCGTCCAAGTCAGCAAAACGCTGGTCTCTGCAGCCTTCTGCACTGTGAACTCAGTCACTTTGGGTAAATCCACTGTTAGAGAAGAAAGAAACAAAGCTTAGGGTGGGCAGAAGCCACCCAGAGCTTGCCCGAGCTGAAAGGAAGTTGATGAATCCCTCAAGAGGCTCAATTCCTGGCCCCACTGAAATCAAAGACAAAAGGTCCAGATAGAAATGATGAGCATGAAGCACATCTCTGCTACACTTGTCCACAGCTCCAGCTGCTGGTGAATCTCTCAGATGGTATCTACACCAGGGTGCAAAGATGTGTGTGTAAGGAAACACATCTTAGCCTGCAACCAGCTTTGGAGACCTTCTGCCTCCTTAAAGACCACGTTTCTGGTGAGAGGAAGTAGTCCCTGCAGCTCTTTAGGGCTTTTCCAGAAAGCTGAAGCAAATCAGATCCTCAGCTGGTGGGAACTGGTGGAGTTGGCAGATCTTCAGCCCAGACTGCTGGGTGTTTCTCCAAACTGATGGTGAAATTTGAGTTGTTGAGATGAGCAATTTGCCTGCTCACTTGTGCCAGATGTTAGCAATCCCTGAAACTGCAGGTGCTCCACATCTCAGATCTTCACCCCATGACCTCCAAACCTGCCTATTCTGTAGCATCAACTGTGTTACGAGTGATGTTTGCCTTTATCTACTGGAAATGGTCAAGGTATTGTAACTAAAGGGGTAAATCCAAGATAATGTGTGACAGAAACAGCATCTCACAGTGATTATTAGACACAGTGGTGTTGAGTTAATGGTTGGGCTGGATGATCTTGGAGGTCTTTTCCAACCTTAATGATTCTATGATTATTGGCAGAGGAAGACAGGCAAAGCCTCAGTGTTTCTCAGTAATAAGAAGAAAATACTAAGGCATATTTTCTGGCTGGTGGCAATGGAGAGTAGTCAAGTATCTAACAGCCATTATTGCTCTTTTTCCATCCTCACTTCCCATCACAGAACCAGAGAATCTTTAAGGTTGGAAAAGACCTCTAAGATCATCCAGCCCAATTATCAGCCAACCCCACCGTGCCTACTAAACTGTGTCCTGAAGCATGAATTCTACATGTTTTTTGAAACCTTCCAGGGATGAGACTCCACCACTGCCCGGGGCAGCCTTTTCCAGTGCTTCACTACTCTTTCAGCAAAGAAATCTTTCCTACCATCTAATCTAAACTCCCCCAACACAGCTTGAGGCCATAGAGCACCTAAGAAGGGACTGCCCTCAGCGCTGAGGTCCTCACCAAGTGGTTCTATACTCACAAGTTTTGGCTGTGAGGAGTGTGGGGCTTCCTTCCCGTCCCCCAACCACTGCAGACACGCGGATGGTGTAGGTGGTGCTTTCCTTCAGCTTGGGAATCGTGAAGGAGATTGTTTCTGCTGCCAGAACTCGAGATGTTTCTAAGCCACCTAAGAGGAGCCATGAAAAAAAAACCCCAATGTTACATAGAAAGGTGCACAGTAACTGCTATTAATGATTATTTTACAGCATTTTCCTCCCACAGATCTTACAGGACCTTGCCAGCGAGGAGTGTCGTGCTCATTTTGCATATGGGGAAATGAGTCATGGGCAGCTGAGGGATCTAGTCATAAAGGCATCACAACAACTTCTCTGATTTCCCAAATCCAAACCATGACAATATGCAACAGATGCCTTCATTAGAAACTAAAACCTGGCTCAGTTATAGGGCTTCAGCCTGCTTCTGTAGATATTACAGAATCACAGAATGTCCTGAGTTGGAAGGGACCCACAAGGATCATCCAGTCCAACTCCTGTCCCTGCACAGGACAACCCCAACAGTCACCCCGTGGGGTTGAGGGTGTTGGCCAAATGCTTCTGGAATATTGTCAGGCTGGGACTGCTTCCCTGGGGAGCTGTTCCAGGGCTCCACCACCCTCTGGGGGAAGAACCCTTTCCTAATGTCCAACCTAACCCTCCCCTGGCATCTTCCTGCCATTCCCTCGGGTTCTGTCATTGGTCACCAGAGAGAAGAGCTCAGTGCCTGATTCTTCTTCCCCTGTGAGAAGGCAGTAAACTGCAATGAGGTTCCCCCTCAGTCTCCTCTTCTCCAGGCTGAGCAGACCAAGTGACTTCAGCCACTCCTCATACGCCTTCCCCTCTAAACCCTTCACCAGCTTTGTGGCCTCCTTTGGACACTCTCCAGTATCTTCATATACTTTTGATACTGTGATGCTCAAAAATGCCCACAACACTTGAGGTGGGACTGGACCAGTGCAGAGTAGAGTGGGAGTGAGCCCACATTCTACTCCAGCTACTGAGCTGAGCCAAGCTCCTACTTTCTGGGTTTCCTTGATTTTCCTTGGTCCTGTCCTCGTTCCACATCTCACTAAGAGAGCAGGATGCTTACCATTGAATGGTACCCAGCTTATCTTATAATGAGTTACCCCAGGAAGCCTCTTCCAAGACAGCTTCAAACTATTTATGCCACTGTCAATAATCCTCAGGTCTTGAATGGTCTGGATGGGATTGGATTCTGCAAGAGATGCTGCAAAAATTAATGAGGATGAGAGGTCTGAAGTAACAGCCCAAGTTATGTAGATTTCCAGGCTCTAAGCTATGGCGCTGAAAAAAGATTTGGGTATTTATGCAATATCTGCTCTCCAGACACTATCCAGGGGTGCCAGGCTGCATTTCCTAATAAATTCCTGGAGAGGAGCACTGTCCAGTTCAGCTGAGGGATCTCCTCCGCAGCTCTTACTGCCAACAAGAAACTCAGGTGACACAACACAGGGACAGGAGGAGGCAGCCAAGAGAGGAGAGATCATCCAGATGCACCTTCAAATACTGTGAGGAACTGTGGTTTAGATGAACTCATTTAAAAAAAGACACCGAAAGGACACAGGAGCCCAAGTCTCAAGAGGCAGAGCCATGAATCAAGGAACAGCAAACCTCAAGAGTGCGTGCTGGTGAGCTGACCCTGGGTGGTGCCTGCAGAGAGGCTCCTACCTTGCTGAGATGGCTGTGGATAAATAAGAGTAGGGAGGATGTTAATATGTCCTGGGTTGCCTACCTATGCCAAACCTGTTTAACATGCCAGAAGGATATCCCACCCATGAGAACATCCATGGCTCATCACTACCAGCTATGAGGGCGACTCACATCACTCCACCAGCAACGTGCAGTGCACGGGACCATGAATCCAGTCTTTGCTTCCCAACATAAAGAGGGCTGTTCCACCAGAACATACCTGTGTGGTGAGACAGAGTCACCTCCGGCCCCTCGGTCTTGCTGAAGACAGCCCGGACGCTGACTTTATACAGGGTGTTGGGCTGCAGGTGGTCAATCCGACAGGCCAACACCCTGCTGCCCAGGTACTGAGTCTTGGCAACCTGTTTTTCTGTAAAAGAAGGGATATTTCAGAGCCTGCAGCTCGCCAGTGAGGTTGGTGGCATCTCCTCTAAAGGCAATGGGTATTCCTTGCTGTGCTATAGATTCATAAACAGAAATGCTCGAATATAAGCAGGGGTGGAATCATCCCAATAGGTGTAGGGTGAGGACCACATTTCTTAATTGTGAGATCTCTTCCCTACCCCAGAAGGTCGTAATTGTGGCTTCCATGGGTCTGTGCTATGAATGAACGTGGTTCTCCCTTTCTCTGCTCACCTTTGCCTGCTCCCATGGGGCTCCAGGTGACTTTGAATTTGGTGGCAGCTGCCACGGCATTCCATGCCAGAGACAGGCTTGTGCTGGTGTAGGATGTCACCTTGAAATTGGAGACGTAGCCAAGAGGAGCTGCAAGATGAAGACAACATCAAACTACCGCCCAACAGGGCTCTTCTTGGGAGTATAATGAGGCCAAAATGATGTAAAAGGGTTAAAAATGGCATCTCTGCTTATCCTCAGTGTCTCACTGTCCTCAGCTGGAGAGATGCTGGTTTGCTCTGCTGGGCTGGGCGATGTGTACATCCTACCTCCCTTTACACTGAGGAGTATATTCTGTGCTAGATCCAGGTGGGAGCCCAGCAGAGGCCACACAGGGATCCAGGGAGACATGAGATCCACAGCCTAGAGCCTGCAAACTGCAGGGTGAAATATTCACCCATGGCTCCCTTGGGTGCTGGACAACCGTGTTTTCTGTGCCCACTCTTCTTCATAGGGGTCAGCATGTTATCTCCATCCTATATTCCAGGGTTGCTAGTCATCTTCTGCCACTTTTAATCCTCTCCAAGGATACATTTGATACCATGCAAGCCTCACCTCTGCTTTCTCATCACCACACTCAGCATTCCTGCCTCTCCCCCCACAAGATGCAGCAACTCTGAACGTTGTTTGGAAGGACAAGCTCTGGCCATCAACTAGACTGGAGTCTTTCTTTATTTTACATGAAGAATTTGCCTCTTGCCCAGACAACCTGATCTCCCAGCACAACCCTCTGGAGTCCCTCGTTCTTTGAGGCAGGATTAGACTTGATGATCTTAAGAGGTCTTTTCCAACCTTAAGGATTCTAGGGGATGGACCTTGTCACCAGGCAGCAGGGACCACGTGGCTGAGTTTACCCAGGTCTCATCTCTGTTCCAGCTGGACTATTTGACAACGCAGAAGACTTTGGCCATTGGTCTGAATTTTGGGATGCCTTGAAGGCCAATGAGTGCAGATTGGGCATTTTATATCTGAAGCTTACCCAAAGCCCAAGGCAAATGAGCAGATGGACTGCAGAGCCACATTGGCTCCAGTTTGCATCTGAAGAAGCCCAGGCAGAAAACCCAGAGCCTTTCAGATTCAGGGTCCCACCCACCAGGCACAGCTGGTTGGGAGGGCAAAGAACCACCACCTCTGTGCCCCCAGCATGAGGGGAAGGTGGTGGGTTGCAGGAGGCGCAGTGTAAGGTCTTTGTAGGAATACACAAGGTTGAACTGACCATTGCAAAGGTGGTGTGCTGTGGTGCCTACATGAATGTCCTGTCCATACTCACATGTCCTGGCTGAGGTTGTGATCCCTGGGCCCTCCACCAAGCCAAAGAGCACATAGAGGGAAATCACGTACTCGGTGTCGTGGGCCAGGTTGCGGAGCTGGTAGGTCGTGATTGACCTGTTGAGAGCCAGCTGGCGAGGACGGTCTCTGCCAAAGAACTCTGGAAGAAAGAAGATCAAATACAAGAGGATAAAGACTGAAGAGCGTGGAGAGCAGCTCCATTGCATGCTGGGAAAGACAACACGTTTTCTCTGGCAGTGCATCTTTGACCCAGCTGAACTTCTGTTGGAGGACACCCATGCTGGGGTGAGAGAGAGTTCTCCTATGGTTATTTATTTGGGAATTTGAATGACTAAAGCACTCAAAGCAGCTGAGAGGAACCAAAGGAACCAAACCAGCTCTCACATTCAAGACCCACAGTAATGTGGTGCAGTCCAAAGGTGGCTCCGTCCCTCCCCAGCACCTCCAGGGAGCTGCAAAACCCCCGTGTTGGGTGACTCTGCTCCACCTCTTCCCTAAGGAGCAGGCAAGGTGCTGTAGGACTCCTTCTCTATGCATTGGGTTGGGGTCAGGCTGAACAAAGTTGCTGCCGAGACCCTGGAAATGAAGACAGGTCCAGGAATAATTCCTGGTTTCAGTTCATGCCCTGAAGATGTGGGAGAGGCTGCTCAGAGAAGTTAATGAGCTAGACCTGCCCCTACACCCACCACCTCTGTGATTCCTACCACAGGACTCTCCCATCCTGCAGGGGAAAGTGGAGGGAATACAGGCTGGAGGAGAGCAGGATCTCACCTGGTGTAGGACCCCAAGCCACTCTGTACCCAGTGGCCCCAGCTACTGAGTCCCAGGAGACCAGAGCACTGTTGATGGATATCTCACTCACTTTCAACATCTGGACAGTGCTTGATGCCACTGCAAGAGAGCAGAGTTCACCAATTGCATCAAGGTCCAAACAGCACCTAAATGGCCCCCAAAAGCTGTGATGATCCAGATGGCTTCCTGTACAAGATGACACTATAAACGACACCAGTTCAGTGCTGCCAGCACAGCCCCACCTCCATCCATGTCCTCTTGGTCTTGGCTGTGGAGAACTCACCTGTCATTGCTTTTCTGCTCACTACTGGCCCCTCAACATCCCCAAAGATGGGGTTGATGGTGATGGTGTACTCTGTGCCAGGCTGCAGCCCCTGGATCATGTAGTAGCTGTAGGTGTTGCTGAGGTTCACATCCTGGATGCTGCCCTCTGCAAAGGGAAATGACATCTGAGCTCTTGGGTGAGACCAACGAGGACCATCCTCCTTGGGTCTCCTTGTCTGGGAGGGCAGAAGGCAATCATGAAAAGAACCACTTGAGAACCACATAGTTACATGAGATTGAATAGTTTTTCATTCTCCTGGCTTGCAAATGGACAGCAAGGTCAAGCTGATGGGAGGGCTAGGGCTTAGTGCAACGAGAACATATCTTGGCTGAAGAGTTAATGCAAGTAGAAACCATAAAATCAGAGAATAGTTTGGGTTAGAAAGGACTTCAAAAGCCATCCAGTTCCAACCCCCCAGCCATGGGCAGGGACATCTCCCACTGAACCAGGTTGCTCAAAGCCTCATCCAACCTGGCCTTGAACACCTCTAGCGAGGGGGCACCCACAGCTTCCCTGGGCAGCCTGTGCCAGGGTCTCCCCACCCTCATTGTGAAGAATTTCTTCCTAATGTCTAATTCTAAATCTTCCCCCTTCCAATTTAAAGTCATTCTCCCTCACCCTATCACTCCAGGCCCTGGGAAAAAAAGTCCCTCCCCAGCTTTTAAAGAAATAACCCACAGCCACTCGGTCAGACCTGGGTGATCACCAGATGAAGGCAACTCAGGGCTTTGCAGGTCAAAGAAAATAAATCAGGCAGCAACACACGAATGGCCACTTTGGGTCTATGAGCAGTCCCGTGAGAGGGTCCACACTCTGCCCAGCCCTGGGTGATGTGGTGCTGGAGTCCCTTCCACGCCGGACACTGAAGCCAACAAATGCCACAGAAGATGCTTTCTGATTTCTGAATCCTTGCTGTGGAGTAGAAACCGCCCGGCTACACCTCTCAGCGCAGCTCCTCAGGGAGGTGCGGCAGGAGAAGGGTGAAAGCCCAACCCCTGGGGTTCACACCCCTCTTCCAGAGGGACAGAGGGATGCAGGCAGCAGCAGCTTGGGGTTTGGAGGGGGAGCGCTGCCGTTTGCAGTTTGGTCACTGGAGGGTGCCATGTCCCCATCTTCTGCTCCAGCAGCATCCTGAGCCCCATCCCCCTCCCTCTCGCACCCCTCACGCCACGGACCTTCTCTCCACATCAGCCGCCCGGTCAAGTTTATCTCTTCTCCGTTTTACGGAATCACAGAAGAGTCTGAGTTCTTAGAACAGAGAGAATAAAAATCCAATCTCTCCAGTGCCTGGGAAAGCTGTGCCAGTATCACAGAATCATGGAATGGTTTGGGTTGGAATGGACCTTAGAGCCCACCCAGTTCCAATCCCCCTGACATGGGCAGGGACACCTCCCACCAGACCAGGTTGCTCAAAGCCCCATCCAACCTGGCCTTGAACACCTCCAGGGATGGGACAGCCACAGCATCCCTGGGCAACCTGTGCCAGATTCTCCCCACCCTCGTCGTGAAGAATTTCTTCCCAATGTCTAATCTCAATCTTCCCCCTTCCAATTTAAAGCCGTCCCCCCTCATCCTATCACTCCAGGCACTTGTAAAAAGTCCCTCCCCACCTTTCCTGTAGCCCCTCCAGGTGTTGGAAGGCCACTATAAGACCTCCCCAGAGCCTTCTCTTCTCCAGGCTGAACAACCTGGAGCAAGTATCAAGTAAGAAGTCAGTAAACAACTGACTTTTGGGATGTGCTGTGATTTTTTTTCTGGGGAACCATTCATTACAAACCAATAAAATCAGTTTCATATCTTCCCTGTAAAGAATTTTCCCTTCTGATGGCCTTCAGAGCTGTTCTAACTGTTCCCCAACTAAAACCCACCCCCGCTCTGGTGGGAGACATCTCCTCATTTCAGAACCAGGGAAACTGAGCCAGAGGAAATGTGCTGTTTATTCAAAGCCTGTGATGGAGCCCAGGTGTTCCTGACATCCCATCTCGTCTTTGAACCCCAGAAACATCCATCTCCCAAGGCCAAAATATGCCATCAAACTTGAATTTCTAACTTCTGCTCCCCCACACCAGCAATAGAATGATGTTTGGGTTCAGGGCAGGGGAGAGGCTCCAGCTGCAAATGAAGATCTGTCTTTAGACACCAAAGTTTGTCTGAGAATGAGGATGTCTTCTGGGATGCTGGAGGACAAACCTGGGGCTCAGTGCTATAGAGAGAAAAGCAACAAGCACAGGCACTTCCAGTTTGGAACCAGGTGCTCCAAAAGGGGGTAAATTCAGATGATCTGGGATGTAAAGCTCTGTGTGAAATACTTTACCAGCTTCTCTCCAGGCATTAACCCTTTCCAGACCTACTCAGGTCCAGTAAATCTGCCACTAAGACCATGTTGAGAAGGCTCTTAAGACTCCACCATTCACAGACCCCAAATCCCCTGTTTTCCTCCAGTTTCTTGTTGCATGTGTGGACACAGAAGGTGTCAGTGCACCCAATATCTCGAGGACACCACAGCTCCTGTCTCTCCATCTCCCTGACCACTGATGATGCCTGCACCCCGCTCCTGAGCCTCTACCTGCTGATGTCCAGGTGAGCCTGTATCCCGTTGCTCCCCGGACAGGGCTCCACCTTGCTTGGAGAGTGTCAGTGGTCTCATTCTGCAGCAAGATGCTTTTCACAGGCAGGAGTTTCACTGGAAGGAGGACAGGGAACAAACTTTTCAGAGCACCTACTTGTCAGTGGAGGACTTTGCTGGCAGCTTTCCCTGTGTCACTGTTCCTCCAGCCCATCTGTCAGAGGGAGAGGGATTTCCAAGGAGACCCTGCTCTGCCTGACAGGTTGAAAGCATCTCATACAAGCAGTGGTGAAAACAACCACATCTGTGAGCATTCCAAAATCAATGCTTCTAATGCACCAACTTCACCTGCTTTGTGCAGTGTGGATGCAAAATAGGAGAGAAAGTGAGGCCCTGGCAGATCTCCCACCCTTCCTCCCAAGCTGTGTGATGGTGTTGCACAGAACCATAGAATGGTTTGGGTTGGAAGGGACCTTAAAGTTCACCCAGTTCCAACCCCCTGCCATGGGCAAAAACACCTCCCACTGGATCAGGAGGCTCAAGCCCCCATCCAACCTGGCCTTGAACACCTCCAGGGATGGGGCAGCAACAGCTTCTCTGGGCAACCTGTGCCAGGGCCTCCCCACCCTCACAGGAAAGCATTTCTTCCAAAGACCTCATCGAGATCTCCCCTCTTTCAGCTTAAAACCACTCCCTCCTTGTCCTGTCCCTGCCCTCCCTGACCAAGAGCCCCTCCCCAGCTCTCCTGGAGCTCCTTTCAGTCCTGGGAGGCTGCTCTGAGGTCTCCCTGGAGCCTTCTCTTCTCCAGGCTGAACAACCCCAACTCTCTCGAGCCTGTCTTCATATGGGAAGTGCTACAGCCCTCAGATCTTCGTGGCCTCCTCTGCCCTGGTTTGAAGGTGTCCATGTCCATGCATATGATGGGGGAAAGTCTGGGCTCAAGGTTGGAGTTTGGAAGGACCTGTTGAACACTCGCTCTTTAATGCACAGGTTTCTACAGCACCCACCAACTGTGGTTGCTTATTGTGTGGTGCTTATTGACTGCAAAGGGTGTGAATGAAGTGCCTGGGGCAAGAAGGGACCAGAACTGGAGTCAAACCTCTTACATGTTCTCCCCACAGCAGTCACGGGCTGGCTCGGCCCCTCGGGGTACACTGCATAGATGCTGATGTTGTATTCTCTGTCCTCCTGCAAGTTATCCAGCACGTGGGAAGAGATGTCACCACGCAGAACCTGCTCGTACATCATTCCCGGTCTGTTGGCTGCAAAATCAAGAAGAGTGATGGTGAAGCCTTTCCACTGCTTGAGCTTTGCAGCCCATGGCCACATCTTCACCACACTGTGAAGTGCATGCAGAGAATCTCATGCAAGTGCATGGATGAAGGCTCCCAAACCATGGCTGAAGTCTCCCAAACCATGATGCTGCTGCTGGTTACACTTTCAGCTAGGGCTTGACACATCCATAC
The DNA here is from genome assembly GCA_033556795.1 of Tapera naevia. Taxonomy (NCBI): domain Eukaryota; kingdom Metazoa; phylum Chordata; class Aves; order Cuculiformes; family Neomorphidae; genus Tapera; species Tapera naevia. Next base: position 2,072,234 of record JAUMJJ010000135.1, on the reverse strand, counting down.
TGTCCCCAGCTCTCCAGATCACACAGAGGTGAGTGTGAGCCATACAGAAGGCTTGAACTCACCCCACATCTACATCAAAGCAGGCACTTGAGTATCAACAACATCCAGGGCAGGGCTGGATGTGACAATGCAGAGGTAGAAGGCATCTACAGCATCATCCCTATCTTGTCCTTCAAAAGCAAGTCCCCCAAATGAATCTCTTCCTTCATCCTGGAGGAACCACGCTATCTGGGAGAAGCTAACCTGACTTCCTTCCAGAGCAATGCCAGGAACTCTTGGACAAAGAGCTCTGGCATTGGACAAAAAGAGCTCTGTTTCCTTGGACAAAATATCACCTTTCTTGTCCTTGGCTCACTGCTTCTTTTAAGGCAAGCTCCAAGAGAAATGAATAAAATCAGAACTCACCTCTGGGCATGTAGACCTTGTAGCCCTCCAGCTTGCCCAGCGGAGGTGTCCAAGCCACCTTCAAGCTAAAAAGTCCTCCTTCTATCACCCGGAAGTTCGTGACTGGAAGCACAGGTGCTTTGGAACACAAAAATGTTGGAGAAAATGATGTGACAGTGATGTAATAAAGTGCCACGGCAAGGACCATTGGAAGATCTTTTGCTTTTAAGGACAAAGAGACACAATGGGGAGCAGCCTCGATTCTCCCTGTTCTCTCAAGTGAATCCCCAAAAGCAATCATCCACCAAACCCCACCTGCTTGAAAAGTGAGCTGAAAACCCCCAAAGCAGAATATTTGTGGGCTTCCTCCTTGAATGGTGTTGGGAACTGTGAAATATTTCCTCCTGAGCAGAGCAAACTCCACAGTGGTCTCATGCAGCCTGAGCAAGGACACACGAATCAAACTCTGCTCACGCTTGCGGATGCAACTCGTACAAAGAGGAACCTGTTTTGATCCAGTCAGCCATGGAAGACAGATTTACAGCTTCTGCCTCTGGCTTCGTGTTTGGGGATAATAAAAGAAGAGATCAAATGTCTTTATTTCCACCCATAAAGACATTCCATCTTATTCCTGGCACGTACGTATGAGTCAACCCCATTGAGGTGCTTTATTTATTCATCCTGTCGGAGATCTTCTCTCAAGAACACAAACAATCTGAGACGTTGCAGGAGGTGGGGAAAGAAACAAAGGCAAGGAAGAAAAGAATAATTCTATTCAAAACCCCTCAGGCAAAACAGAGTTGGTGCTTCACCCCAAATAGGAAAGAAGTGGAATTAGTGGAATTAGCACCCCTGAAACTCTTAAAACATGTAAAGTAGTGCTGAGACTTCTGGGATAACTTCATCCATCACATCTAACCCAGTGATTGGACTCCAGGATTTGGCCAAGAGTGAGTTTGCTCCTTTGTTTCCAAGATCCTTGTCGGGCTGTAAGGACACCTGGTAGCAAAGGAACTTGACATGGAAAGTTGCAATCCAGAGGAAGCCTAGGTTATTGCATGGGACCAGAGATCACTACTTGGGGCATTTCCTCAAGGCCACGAACATTGGTCTCTTCTCCCAAGTGACAAGTGATAGGACAAGAGGGAATGGCCACAATTTGCATCAGGGCAGATTTAGACTGGATATCAGGAAAAAATTCTTCACTGAAAGGGTGATCAGGCACTGGCAGAGGCTGCCCAGGGAGGTGGTGGAGTCACCATCCCTGGAGATGTTTAAAAGATGGATTGATGAACTCCTTAGGGACATAATTGAGTAGTGGACAGGTACGATTGGACTCGATGATCTCAAAGGTCTTTTCCAATCAGGTGATTCTATGATTCTATCCCACCTTGGTGTTCACCATGAGTGAAATGAAGCCCTAAGCACATGCTTGGTGCCAACCTAGCCCTTTTGAAGCACCCACTTCTGAAACAAGGCGTTTAGAATACACTTCTCTCCATAAAACTCATGGTCGTGTTTCTCAATCCATGGTCTCCAAAAGCTTTCTCATCCCAGTTGTGTGGGGGTTACACTAACTGAATTCCAGACTGGATTCATTAAATCCTGGTGATTATTAAATTAGAAAATGGGAGCCATCAGTACGTTACACCCTCTGCTCTGAAGTGGGTTTAGCACATGGGTTACCCTCAAATCACTCACAACCCTTTATCCCACACCATGGACATCTGCGCTGGTGTTCCTCCTACCCATCCACATGTATGGTTTTGGGGTGTGTTTATTCCCATGCCCACAAAAGGCAAGTAGCACTCAGGGATGACTGCAGAGGAGACACTCACTTGTTTTGCCCTTGACAGCTGCTGACTCCCCAACAGCATCTGCATAGATGGCCCTCACCGTGAAGATATACTCGGTGTCAGGCTTCAGATCAGTCACCAGCACGGTGTTTTTGTCACCATCCACCACAACCTGTCACACAGGGAGACAAAGGACATCATTACACTCTCATGGGAGTAGAAGACCCCCATGTTTACAATGGATTAGGAGCAGGAGGCTTGGCTTCTGATGCAAGGTGACTTCCATGAGCAGAAACCTCTTCAACTGCACTAACTCAGAACACTGTGATCCTCAAATGATCTCTGGGTTCACACTGGACGTAGCATTAACACAGGAGAGCACCAACAGTGGATTTCATGAGTCAGCCCAGCAAAAACTCCATGAAAACAAGACCATGAATAAGGATGGTCCCAAATCATCTCAAAAAGAGGGGGAAAATCAACTGTCTTTGGCAAAGAAAGTTTCTTTAAACTCACAGAAGGAAATTTCAATGTAACCTGAGGGCAAGAGAGGTGAAGACAACTTTCAATATGTTCTTATGAGATTCTGAAACAGCCAAAGATGATAATTCTTCTTAAATACAATCTTAATAATTAATACAATTAATAATCTTAACCTTAATAATTTATGCCTTCATAGCTTTGATCTATTATTAGAAATCAAAGCCTTTAGGCACACATCTTCTATCCTCCAATCTTGCTCTCAGACTTTGTGCGGTGACCAAGCAGAACCTTAGTGAGGTGGCACACATGGCAGCATCCCTCAACAAGGACAGGGCAAATCCAAAACCTAAACATGGGGAGATCTCACCAAGATAGAATCACAGAATGGTTTGGGTTGGAAGGCACCTTAAAGCCCATCCAGTTCTAACTCCCCTGCCAGGAGCAGGGACACCTGCCACTGGATCAGGCTGCTCAAAGCCCATCCAACCTTGAACACCTCCAGGGATGGGGCAGCCACAACTTCTCTGGGCAACCTGTGCCAGGGCCTCCCCACCCTCACAGGAAAACATTTCCTCCTAATATCTCATCTAAATCTTCCCTCTGTCAGCTTAAAACCGCTCCCTCTTGTCATATCCCTGCACTCCCTGATAAAGTGCCCCCTCCCAGATTTCCTGTAGGCAAGATGAAGAATCTTGGCAGCAAGAGGAGCAGGGAATGCTGCTACGGAAGCTCGATGGGCTTATCTGAGAGGTGGTATCATAGAGATAAAGAGAAAGAAAGTTTCCCATTCACCTGTTCTTAGTGCCGGTTCAAGCCACATCCTTCTTCCACCCTACCTTCCTCTGCCATCACCCCCAGAAACTCCACCTCCCCACAGCAGCAATGCCAAAATTAGCACGAGCAATTGACACAACTGCACACCCAATGGTCTATCTATAGACCCTCACTTGAAGCTTCAGGAATTCATGCACTGGGCTGTGATGGGGATGGCTGAGGGAGATGGTGCCAACTCCTAAGCAGGCTGTGCCATCAGCAGCCTCAGCAGGGGACTGACTCCTAACACCAGGACCTGCAACTGGTGCTCTGGAAAATGGGAATGCAACTCTACCTGCTGTTGGTTTTCCAAAAGTGGCTGCCCCAAAGGCAGCAAGGGATGCAGGTGGACACGGTAGCCCATCACCCTGCCTGTAGCTGGCATCCACGTGAGTCGCAGTGAGCTGTGGCTGTGTTCACTGACGTGCAAATCCCGGGGCCTGATGACCTTCTCAGCTGCAAAAAGACAAAGGAAAGGCCTTCGCTTTGGACCATGATGGTTCCAGCACAAGGTGTTCATTGGTGGAGTCAACACATGGAATGCAGAGAAAGCCTTGGGTACAGATGGCACTGAAATCAGGTGGAGAGCAGGTAGCTGGGGTCTGTTTGCAAGCCAGAGCTGCTCAAGCAGATTTTGTTTTAGTAAACTGCTTGACAGCATGAGAAGGGAAAACAAAACTCTTTCAGGCTACATTCTCCCTGTGAACACTTTAATGTGCAGGACATCAGCTCCTTCCTGCCTTTCTCCTTGCTGCCACCCCAGGAGAGTCCATCTAGAAGCTTAAACTCTCCATGAAATGCAACAGGAAGCCCTGAAGTGTTATAAAACCATAGAGAAAGCAAAACAAAAAAGACCCTTTAAGGACTCAGAGGAAGTTCTCCCAGGCTTTTCACTCATCATCTCCCAAGTCTATGCACCAAGATGGGGCCAGGAGTTCACAGCCACCACCTCTGGTTTCACTGCAATATCAGTTTCTTTTTGGGGAGAGACTTAGATCTCTCTGGGGATCTCTTTGGCTGCTCTTTGCATCTTCTGCAAGGAATGAAGTTCTTCCTAAGACCCTGAGCTGTGCAACCAGATTTCACCATGAGAGGCCCACGGTGGAAGGCCCCAAGGGGCAGAAAAGCTGCCCCAGCCCATCACTACTCCTCTGAGTTGAACAAGTAGCAAGACTTTTAGGATTTGGTATCACCAAACAAGCCATGGAGATGTGAACACAAGCAAAATACACAGGACCACTGTCCCAGGCAATAGATGTTCCATGAGCTGGCTGCTCCTCTAGGGCCATCCAACCCCTAAAGCTCCCTTGTGAGGAACAGAGGGGAGGTTCATCTCCATGGTGTGATTGGCACATCCAGGGACTGGGAAGGGGCTGGTTTGAGCAGGTGGAAAGCAGGACAAAAAGAGAGCCCTGACTCACCTTGCACACTCTGCTTGATGGGTCGCGGTGGCTCTGAAGCAGTGAAACAGAGCCTTCGAGAGAGTTTGGGGGCCACGCTGTGGAGCAGGTGGACATCTTTGACATAAAGCACATGCTCTGCAGTGGGTTCTGAAACTATTTTGTTCAGTTCATTCTTGTCAGCATCCTTAATCCCTAGATGAAGAAAAGAGGAGGAAAGTGGGACACCATCTGTGGGGCAGGCCAGGCATTGACAAGGGCTGTTAAGAGCTTTTGAGTTTTACACCAGCTTTGGAGCCCCACTGCCCATGGCAAAGGATGAAACAAGTAGTGGAGTCCCAAGCTGGATGGGCAGTGAGAAGCAGATGGAGTCTCTTTCATCAGGGAAAAGAGGTCAAGGTCTTCTCTAGAGGCACATTAGAGATTGCCCCTGGGGATTCAGCTGCTGATGGGCTCAGAGGTGGGATGAGAGTGAATGGGTATGATAGAATGGTTTGGGTTGGAAGAGACTTTGAAGCCCATCCAGTTCCAGCCCCCCTGCCATGGGCAGGGACACATCCCAACAGACCAGGCTGCCCATTCCAACCTGGCCTTGAACACCTCCAGGAATGGGGCAGCCACAACGCCTCTGGGCAACCTGTGCTGGTGCCTCACTACCCCCATTGTGAAGAATTTCTTCCTAATGCCTAGTGCCAATCTCCCCCCTTCCAATTTAAAGCCATTTCCCCTCATCTTATCACTCCAGGCCCTTGGAAAAAGTCCCTCCCCAGCTTTCATGGAGCCCCTCCAGGTACTGGGAGGCTGCTCTAAGGTAACCCCAGAGCCTTCTCTTCTCCAGTCTGAACAACCCCGACTCTCTCAGCCTGTCCTCATAGCAGAGGTGCTCCAGCCCTTGGATCATCTTCCATGGCCTCCTTTGGACCTGTTCCAACAGTTCCACATCCTTCTTATGTTGGGGTTTCCAGAAGGAACGTGGCAGGATCTTGCCTAATGCTTCCCATTTAGATACAGACATATCTGCTCTTCTGATGGATGAGCAGACAACGGGACTTTGGGAGGCTGTGTGAAAATTGCAGGGTTTTCCTGTGGCTGAATTCAAAAAAAAAGGGGGGGGGGGAAGCTGCAAGAAACCAACCCTGCCATAACTTTCATTTCACATTGGTCCAAATTAACCTTTTTGCTCTCTATAATGAAACATCCCCTCCTTCTCCCCTGGAATATTTGGTGAAGGGAAGGTTCTGACTTGCAATAAATCAGCTCTTGGGGGTGGGGGAGCACTGAAACCTCTCCTTGCCCGTGGATTTATTCTGATGGACATTTTTAATGTAGCTTAAGTCGGTCTCTGAACCCAGTTACAAGAAACCTTCAAAAGTAAAACCATTTCCTTTCGGAAAATGTCACATCAAAACATTTTTTACTTTCATGGAACTATTTATTGAACTCCCGGATTCCCAAGTAGTTTTGACAGATGAAAACCTGCAGATTTCTGCTGAATAAATCAACTATTGATAACAACAACCAGTACCCAAGCACAGCACAGATGTGATTTTCCTGTAGTGGCTGAGCCTGGGGATGTGTGATGTTTTTAGATGAGTGGGGTTTTGTGCATCAGGAATCTTCCCCAGAGCATGGACTGGGTGTTGGTGCACACACAGTGTGTGGTGGCAATGTTCCACGTACCCTAGCATGTCCATACGTACCTACAGCAAACACTGTCACCCCTCTGTCCTTCAGGACCTGGGCTTTGTCTTCAACTGAGTCACTGGATTTCCCATCCGTAATCAAAACAACCACCTTCAAGAACAGGCATAAGAGAGAATGAAAGAGTATAACATGAGGAGGTCACAGAGACAGCTGCAGGATTTTCACAAAGCCAGGCTTTGGTTGAAGTCCCTTTCTCTTAAGCGATGGGCACTTGAAAATAAATCCTTTGATAACCCACACCTCCAGGGTTATTTAATTGAAATCAGCTTTCATGTGCATGAATTGGGAAGGAGCAGAGCTGGAGAACAAGTCCTATAAGAAGCGGCTGAGGGAACCAGGGTTGTTTAGTCTAGAGAAGAGGAGGCTGAGGGGAGACCTTATTGCAGTCTACAACCACCTAAAATGAGGTTGGAGTGAGGTGTTGGTTGCTTTTCCCAAGTAACAAGTGACAGAACAAGAGGAAATGGCCTCAAGCTGCTCCAAGGGAGGTTTATATTGGATATAAGGAAAAATATCTTTACTGAAAGAGTGGTGAAGCACTGGCAGAGGCTGCCCAGGGCAGTGGTGGAGTCCCCAAGCTTGGAGGTGTTAAAAAAATGTGTAGATGTGGCACTTTGGGGCATGGTTTAGTTGGCGCAGTGGGGTTGGACTGATGGTTGGACTTGATCTTAGAGGACTTTTCTAAACTTATGATGAAGAAAATATTTTTTAAAAAATTTATCTGAAGCAACTCGTGACCCAGTACTGATGCTTGAGAGATAAAGACACTGTAGTGTGCCTGGATTTCAAGTAAGATGCCAACTGCACTGCCACTGACAAGAGTAGATGTGTGCAGAGTCTTAGCAACAGCTACCAGCAACAACACCATAACCTGTCTCCTTGTCTTAATCACTGAATCAGAGAATGGTAGAGATTGGAAGGGACCTCTGGAGACAGAATCATAGAATGAGTTAGGTTGGAAAGGACTTCAAAGCCCATCCAGTTCCAACCCTCCTGCCATGGGCAAGAACACCTTCCACTGGATCAGGGGCTCATACTCCCATCCAACCTGGCCTTGAACACCTCCAGGAATGGGGCAACCGCACCTTTTTTGGGCAACCTGTGCCAGGGCCTCACCACCCTCACAGGAAAACATTTCCTCCTAAGATCTCATCTAAATCGCCCCTCTTTCAGCTTAAAACCATTCCTCCTCATCCTATCCCTGCACCCCTCAACAAAGAGCCCCTCCTCAGCTTTTCCATAGCCCCCTTCAGGTACTGGAAGGCTGCTTTGAGGTCTCCACGGAGCCTTCTCTTCTCCAGGCTGGACAATCCCAACTCTCTCAGCTTGTCATCACACAGGAAGTGCTCCAGCCCTCTGATCATCTTTGTGGCCTCCTCTGGACTTGCTCCAATAGCTCCATGTCCTTCCTGTGCTGAGGACTCCAGAACTGAATGTAAGAATCCTGGTGGGGTCTCACAAGAGCAGAGACAGGGGGAGAATCCCCTCCATCGCCCTGCTGGTCCCTCTGCTTTGGATGCAGCCCAGGACACAGTTGGCCTTCTGGGCTGTGAGCACACATGCTGGCTCATGTCGAGCTTCTCATCAACCAGCACCCAAAGTCCTTCTCCTCAGGGCTGCTCTCATCCCATTCATCCACTCCAACCCCCCTCTATACAGTGACCTGAATAAAGTGACCTGAAGCTGAATGAGGTCCTAAAGGAGGTACCTGAACCACAAGCCAAAATATCAGATGGGATGCATAAAAACCAACCGGCTCATTCGTGTCTTCATGTGAAGAAGTTAGGATGACACCAGAGAAGTCATCACGGGTCACTCACCTTTGCTGCGTCCTCTCTCAGCGTGTTCAGGTGAGCTAAAAATTCCAGAGCTGACCCTGTTTTCAAGCTGCCTCCTTTGAGGGACAGATTCTGAATTGCCACCAGCATTTCTTCAATGGTCACGTAATCCGAGAGCTCAATGCTCATCCTGGGAATGAGAAATAAGGGAATATAAGCAACTTTCCTTTCAGGGAAAGTTTAGGCTTGATGTGAGGAAAAAGTTCTTCACTGAAAGGGTGATTTGCCATTGGAATGAGCTGCCCAGGGAGGGGGTGGAGTCACCAACCCTGGAGGTGTTTAAGGGGAGACTGGATGAGGCACTGAGTGCCATGGTTTAGATGATGGTTGGTGTTAGTGTTGGGTTATAGGTTGGACTTGATCTCAGAGGTCCTTTCCAGCCTTGTGATACTGTGATACTGCAAAAAAAGGAGCATGAAAGCACTATGGTTACTGCAAGGATGCACTGCTAATAGAAATGACCAGCAATAGTGTTGACATTGAGCTTGTCACAGTAGACTCATAAGTAGGCAAGGAGTCTTCACAGTGATCAAGGGAGCCCAAAGTATGAGCCCCAGAGCTCTGTTGTCACAAAATGCAATCTAAAATTGGATGGTGGGAAATTTCTTGTGGCTGCATTCATTGTCAGCCTTCCTGTCCTGAAAGAGTTCCCCATGGCCAAGCACTTCTACACTCTGGAGACGCTGCTGGAGGTTGACCTCTTGCTCTGCCCTCGCGATGGTTCAGCAGAGCGGCAAGAGGTCATTAACCATGGAGACACGGTTGCCCATCTAAAGCTATGGGAAGGCAGGTGCTGGTGGTAGGGGATGGATTGGCTTACCTTGGTTTCTCCCCATAGAGTGCCACCGCCAGCCGGATGCCTCCTTTGCCCATCCCCACATGCTCAAAGGAGCGGGCGATGCTGCCTATGAAGTCCTTGACCAGCCGGGAGCTCTCCCTCCCCGTGCCCTTCGACTGCCCCACCAGGAACAAAACGTCAGCCACCTCCGCCGTCCTGCAGGCTGAGGGAGAAGAGGAAGGTTCATCCCACATCATGAAAAAAAAAGTTCTTCACTGAAAGGGTGATTGGCCATTGGAATGAGCACCCAGGGAGGGGGTGGAGTCGCCGACCCTGGAGGTGTTTAAGGGGAGACTGGATGAGGCACTGAGTGCCATGGTTTAGATGATGGGTTGGTGTTGGTGTTGGGTTATAGGTTGGACTTGATGATCTCAGAGGTCCTTTCCAACCTTATGATACTCTGATACTGTGAAAAGAACCAGCCAGGAGATAAACCCCTCTGAGTCACGTGGACCCCTCAGATACTATAGATAAGGAAGAGGGACTACACTTAGGCCAAATGAAGAAACACCATCTAATTGAAGATGTCCCTGCTCCTGCAAGGGGGGTTGGACTAGATGACCTGTAAAGGTCCCTTCCAACCCAAAGCATTCTACGAATGAAACGGGCAATCATGTGCTTCCCACAGGGGCAGGCTCCTTAATTTCTTCCTAATTCCTCATTTTGCTGTTCCCACCCAGGGAATTCTCTCATCTGAAGCACAAACACTGAGATGCAGATCCACCAAGGCGTGCAGCTCTGTAGGACATGCTGGAAGAGAGCGGACACCAGGGGATTTCATATGAACAGAGGCAGACACTGACACTTGAGCCACACACAACTGAAATATGGGAACGTGGCAGCTCTCACCTCACCTCACCACACATGCTGAGCATCTTGCCATCAGAGTCTCCAGAGCCACTGTGAGACACCCACACAGACACGGGGTCACCTGTGCTTTGTCAGCTACAAAACAACTAAAACAGAGTCACAGAATGGTTTTGGTTGGAAGGAACATTAAAGCTCATCCAGTTCCAATCCCCCTGCCATGGACTGGGAGACCTCCCACTGGATCAGGTTGTCTCAAAGCCCCATCCAACCTGGCCTTGCACACAGCCACGGACAGAGCAACCACCATTTCTCTGGGCAACCTGTGTCAGGGCCTCACCACCCTCACAGGAAAACATTTCTTCCTAAAATCTCATCTCAATCTCCCCTTTTTCAGCCTAAAACCATTCCCACTCACCCTATCCCTTCACTCCCTGATCATGAGTCCCTCCCCAGCTTTTTTGTTGCCCCTTTCAGTCCTCGGAGGCTGCTCTAAGGTCTCCCCAGAGCCTTCTCTTCTCCAGACTGGAAAACCCCCCATTTTTTCAGCCTGTCCTCATAGGGAGGTGCTGCAGCCCTCGGATCTTCCAGTCTTTCATGAAGAGAGCTTGGGATGCTCCATGCATTCTGCTTTCCTCTTGCCAAGTTGCCAGTGGTCCCAAGCATGAAAAGGAATTTTGTGCAAAGAAATAAATGATCTGAGTGTTTTTTTCTGTAGCAGCCAGCACTGTCTGATGGCAGCTGGCAGGGATGGGACAGGTGTACAGGGAAATTTGTTTAATGAACATCAAGGCATATTTCCCTTTACAGTTCTCAGTCTCGATTTAATTTAGTTTTCTTTAGGTAGCCAATAAAATATATTTCATTGATAGAAGCCTGAAGACTTTCAGGGATGCTTAAATTAATGAAAGTTCTACAAGGGATACCAAAAAGTTATATTATCTTTGGTGTTTCTCTCCCTTGCAGACAGATGCCATGTTATTACTGTAGGACTGCTAAAAAAGGAGACTCTGTTCACTCTGGATGAGGGCTTTTTGTACCTTTCTCACCAGGACTGGGCTCAACCTCTTCACATTTCTTTTTTTTTTTCATTTTGTGTCACTGCTGCTCTGGACTTTACCCAGCCACTGCCTGGATTTCCAGCTGCAGGTCTGGAGACCCAACTCACACCCAACCAGGCTGCAGCATTTGTTCCAGTTTGGTGGGGAGATGTGCCAGGTGGGTTCCTCCTGCTTCTACTGCAAATGGAAAGCCTGTTTTAGATCAGCATTTTCAATTAACCTGACTTTTAGCCCATTTCTATAAGCAGGCACTCCAAGGTCTTAGATGCAGGTTCAATGTTCTCCCTCATTGCTGTGTCCCTGATCACCCCCCCCACAATAATTGGACAGAGGCTTATTTGCCAGCTGCAGATGGGTTTTTCTTACCCAAGGCTTTTGGTTTCTTCATCTTGCTTTGCACCTCCTGCCACTGAGCTCTTCACAACTTAACAGTTCTGTTTACTGCAGAGAAATAATGCCTGACTCCTTCTAGTTTCACTCATACTAAGCTAGGAATATAAAGCACTTTGCCTTGACAAAAATGGGAGACAATTATTTCAATTTTCCTTCCTAGAGCTCCCTGTTGACACCTCCCTTCCCTTCTCAAATCCTCCATAAATGCTTTTCAGCTGAGATGTCAGGGGTTTCTTGGAGGCAGCTCAGCTGCTCACAGTAGTTCACCACAAGCTCTTTCCCCAGCTGCTGCTTCTATTTTGGATCTATCTCTTCTTCCTGACTTTGGCCTTGACGTTCATCCAGAAGGACTTGGAGGAAAGGCAATGCCAGTCATCGGCTCCGACCTCAGAACTGGTGGAAATGGTTCAACAGCTTCCCAGGGTAGCCACAACCCGTGGCTACCAACAAGAAAATCCCAAAGGTTCAATAAGATGAAGAAGGCCTTGCATCAGTCCTCCACAAATCACCCACCTCTTGCAGCTACTCAAGACAGTGCAGATATAGCTTTGCCTGGGAGACCTAAATTTTTGACCCTGATCTGAAAAACATACTCAAAATACCATTGGTATCAGAGGGAGCTTTGCTACCTATCTCTCCACATCCCAAATTTCCAGAGAACATCCTTCACCCATGCCTGGCTCGTGGGAGTCTTGCTTGCCCTGCCCTTATTTGCATCCAGAGATAGTGAGAAGACAGACAAGAAGCAGGTGTTCCTCAGGATTAAACATGGCAGGACGGTGCTCCTTTTTCATAGAATCAGAGAATGGTTAAAGTTGGAAAAGACCTCTAAGACCATCCAGTCCGATCATCAACACAACATCATCAAGCCTATTAAATCGTGTCCTGAAGTGCCACATCTACATGCTTTTTGAACCCCTCCAAGGATGGGGACTCCACCACTGCCCTGGGCAGCCTCTTCCAATGCTTCATCACTCTTTCAGCAAAGAAATTTTTCCCCATATCCAATTTAAACCTCCCCTGGTGCAACTTGAGGACATTTCCTCTCATTGCATTGCTTGTTACTTGGGAGAAGAGACCAACACCCAGCTCACTACAACCTCCTTTCAGGGAGTTATTGAGAGCAAAGAAGTCTCCCCTCAGCCTCCTCTTCTCCAGGCTAAACAACCCCAGTTCTCTCAGCTGCTTCTCATAACACTTGTTCTCCAGACCCTTCACCAGCTTCATTGCCCTTCTCTGGATGTGCTCCAGCCCCTCAATATCTTTCTTGTAGTGAGGGACCCCAAACTAAACACAATGATCAAGGTGTAGCCCCCCCAGTGCTGAACAAAGGGGCAAAATCCCTTCCCTTTTCCTATAAAGGGGTGACCAGAGCCCATTCTGTGGGATGCTCAGCCAGGAGCTCAGCACCTTTCCAGAGGGCCCCAGCTTGGCCATGAAACCCGCGAGTGTTTCCTGCTTGGATCAGATACCTGAAGCTGTCATCTGAAACATGGGATCTTAAGCATATTTGGATTGGTACCTTCTGGAGAAAATACCAACCCAGACAGCTATATTAATCACAGGGGGATATGATTTTATTTGAAATTTTCCATGCACCTCCCAAATTACCAGGTTTCATCAATCACTGGTTTGCCAGAGACATCTGTAAACGTTGATTTATTGCACTGTTCCCAGCCTTGAATTAAATAGCATTATAGTCAAGTATATTGGCTTAATTGACGGACAGGAACTTAATCAAGTTAATTTTGTAGCTGATGCCAAAGCTTCCATTAACTCCTTCTTGAATTTACTGGATCCAGCCCAAAAGAATTTATACCTTCAAGGCCTGGGGGCTTGTTGCTGCAGAACAATTCAGAGAAGGAGGACCCACTGGCTCATTCCCAGTACCATGACAGTCTTGGCAGCTCTGGATTAGGTTTTTAGGCTGCTCACAAGGAGTCTACCCCTCCTGCAGGACTCTCAGGATACACAGACACTCCATGCAGGAGGGTCTTCTCTGGGGTCCTTTTGCCTCCTGCCTTTTGGCTCTGGCTCCTTCTCCCCAAAAGCTCTTTGTAGGCCTGCAAAGGCAATGAGGATCCAAGGAGGAGGGGAGTCCTTGTGCCATCTTGACTCTCTAAAGAGTAACAGGAGATTTCAAGGCTTCCTTGAGGTCTTTTCTCTCTGTGGTGGCTTGTAACAGCTTTTGGAGATCAGAAGAGGAATCAGGAGGGGACATGTTTTCCCTTTCTCCTCCCCTTTCTCTGGAGCAGAGGAGGTGGAACAAGTATGAGAGGGAAGACACTGAGCAGAGCCCTGATTTCCCCACAAACCTTAGGTCCTGCCTGCCTTTTGGGGCCAGCTGAGATGCTCTGTTTGCCAGATGATCCCAAACTAAAAGGACCTTATGCAGAACTTAAAGGCATCAGCACTATGGTTCCACCATGAGAGCATCTGCGTGTATTCATGCCACCAGCAGAAACACCTGCTTGGAAAAGGTCTTCTTCTCCCTGATGTGTCTCAGCATCACCCCAAGCTGCCTCATTCGTGGTAGCCCACTTGTCACATACCTTCATGAACAGCCACAGCTCTGTACTGCCCCACAGCCACCACCAGGGCAAGGATCTGGACATACAACATTCTCATTTTCCTTGGGAAGAAGCTCCTTCGTGGTTCCTGGAGTCAGCATTCAGCCTGGAGAGTCATTCATCTATAGGAGAAAAAGGCTTTAATGCATTCCATTCAAATATAATGCTCCCACCCACCTACAGTGGCAAGGGAAGCTCTTCTCCAGCTACGAAGGCTCATCTTGGCTTAGTCAATTGCCATTAAAGGCCATAAATCCTCTAATTCCTCCATCTCTTTGCTGATAGAGGTTACAGAGGAGAGGTCCCCCAGGTTCCTTCCCTAACAGCACCCTCCTTCATACCACCACCTCAGGCAATTAAGCCTAAATGTGAGTATTAGTGGCGCGATGAAAGAGAGAAGCATCTGCCACCTCAGGCATGGAGGAAAGATCACCAGGAGATCACTGCAGGTAGCAATCACCTGCACTCAAGTCTTTATTAGCCCATTTTGACACTGGCCTTCAGGTTCCTAAAGCCAGGAATCCACTTGGTGCCCTTGGAGATCCAGCCCACCATCGTGGAGAAGCAAAAGGTTGAGAGCTGTGGTTACTACCCATGGACAGCTTAGTGACTCCCCAAATTGCTACCGAGGTCTTCCTCTGCAAAGCAGGGACTTCTCTTTACAAAGCAAAAACTGCAGGGGAAGTGGCATCACCAGAAGGGGAGTTTATTCTTTTTTAATGGGCAATAAAAAGTTTTACTCCTATTCTGAACCTCATTCCACAGGGAGACATGGACTACTTTCAGGGTGGAAATTACTGATGCGGGGAAAAGATGAGCTTGATGACTTTATCCAGCCTGTTTTTTTTGTCAGGGCTGGATTGTTTCTTCCAGTTAACAACATGCAACCTCAAAATCACATCTCATTACAGATCAAGTCCCTTTTGAAAAACAAGGCTGAGTTCCTGTGCACAGCCTGGGATAATCCCACCTAAATGAGTCACCAAGCAAGATGAAGGTCAAGTGCCTGGATGATAGAAAAGATCTCTAAGATCATCTAACCCAACTGTCAGCCCAACCCAACTGTGTCCACTAAACCATGTGCCAAAGTGCAACAGCTACAGGGATGATGACTCCATCAATGCCCTGGGCAGCCTCTGCAAGTGCTTCACCAGTCTTTCAGTAAAGAATTTCTTCATAATATACAATCTGAACGTCATCTGGTGCAACTTGAGGCCATTTCCTCTTGTCCTGTCACTTCTTACTTCAGAGAAGAGACCAACACCCACCTCACCACAACCTCCTTTCAGGGAGTTGTAGACAGTGATCTCCCCTCAGCCTCCTCTTCTCCAGGTTAAATCACCCCAGGTCCCTCAGATACTCCTCACAACACTTGTTCTCCAGCCCCTTCCCCAGCTCCATTGCCCTCCTCTAGATGAGCTCCAGCCCCTCAATGTCCTTCCTGGAGTGTGGGGCCCAAAACTGAACGCAGGATTCAAGCTGTGGCCTCACCAGTGCTGAGTCCAGGGGCACAGTCACTTCCCTATTCCCACTGGCCACACCATTTCCGATCCAAGCCAGGATGGTGTTGACATTCTTGGCCACCTGAGCACACTGCTGGCTCATATTCACCCAAGTACACACACAAGCAGGACGTAAAAAAAAAAGCCTAAGCAACAAAGAACAAGTCTGACTTTCTGCAGTTACTGGAAACTACACCAAAATACAGTTTTCACAGATAAAAATTTAACATGTGATTCTACTTCCCCCTACCCCAGCTCTGACATTAAATCTTCTGCATGGAACAAATACAGTAAAAAAATGCGCATTAAAACAGCATTAAGAAAACAGTCATATAAGGAAAAAATCCTTGAAAACATTGCAGAGGCAAAGAAAAACCCACGGAGCCCGGGGCCTCCAGCGAGTAAATGTTAACATCTGCAAATGCAAAGACTCTGTGGGTGTAGAAAGGTTTGAGCTCAGAGAAGTCACATCTTGAATTCACATTGCAAAGGTGAGGAAAAGGATTACAAAGGGTTTCATAATCTGGGCACCTCAGACTAAGCACCTTCCCTGGCAGAGATGAACTCATATGTGCATGTGTGCCTGCACGTGGAGCTTCCATCATTGAATCATAGAATGATTTGGGGTGGAAGGGACCTTAAAGCCCATCCAGATCCAACTCCTCTGCCCATGGACACCTCCCACTGGACCAGGCTGCTCAAAGCCCCATCCACCCTGGCCCTGAACACCTCCAGGGATGGGGCAGACACAGCTTCCCTGGGCAACCTGGGCCAGGGCCTCCCCACCTCACAGGAAAATGTTTCTTCCTAAAATCTCACCTCAATCTCCCCTCTTCCAGCTTAAAACCATTTCCCTTCATCCTGTCCCTGCCCTCCCTGATCAAGAGCCCCTCCCCAGCTTTCCTGGAGCCCCTTTCAGTCCTGGGAGGCTGTTCTGAGGTCTCCCTGGAACCTTCTCTTCTCCAGGCTGGACAATCCCAACTCTCCCAGCCTGTCCTTGTATGGATCCAGCCCTCAGATCATCTTTCTGACCTCCTCTGGACTCACTCCAACAGATTTATATCCTTCCTGGTGTAGTGGGAGGTGTCCCTGCCCATGGCAGAGGGGTTGGAACTGGATGATCTTTAAGGTCCCTTCCAACCCAAACCATCCTATGATTCTATCATTATATATGTGCTCAGCTTTGGTACATATTGAGTATTTCTAATTTTCATCACATATATTTTTAAAATTTTAGATACAGCTGTGCTCTGCCTTCCAGAAATGGGCTGCAAACTCTCACCCAAGGTGAACCCCCCCCCAGCTCCTGCATTGCCAGTGTCCTTGATGGATTACTACAGCACACCCAGACTACAGATGATCCCAAATTCAAGGGTGCTATTCTCTGACTTGGAAAGAAAAAAGAGTTATTTTCCCTCTCGCTTTTCCCCTTTCCCAATTCTTTTCAAAATCCAACTGCACTTAACGGTTCATCTGAGAATGAACACCAATTCTAGGTAAAAAGAATGCAGTGTGGGCCATTTATATCAAGATGAAAAGGTGCTCTACAACTTCCAGACACTCACTCCAACACCTCCCTCCATCCACAGCCCACAAGCGGGCCAAGACGACACCTGGGCTTGGTCGTTCCATGAGCTCCATCTGTCAGGATATGATGTTTTGGGTAACAAGGGTGATGGAGGATGTCCAGCTTAGGGAAGATCAGTTCACCCAGAGCCACCAGCTCACTTAGGTGCCACCATGATGCTCATTATATACTTTACATAGTAGAAAACTTAAATGCAGCAAGTCTTAGCTGATCTTGGCAGAAACTGGACACCATCAATCCCTGTCAAAGAGCTCTGCTACGGAGAACTTCAGAGAAACCTGCTAAGGGCAGGGAATTGACCCCATAAACTTCAGGGTTTTGCAAGGAATCCCAGCAATTCCTTTGATCTTTTACTGCCCCCCAGTAAATCATTTATAGGGGCAACTTCTCTGGGTTTTACAGTTCCTTGAACAAATTGCCTCCAAACCCTATAAAGCTGATGGACCAGGTTCTCCCTTTACCTCGCTTGGGATCAGATGACAGAGCTGTGGGAAGCCTGGCAAGATGTGAGAGGGAAAGAGAGAGGAAACAAAGCAGGTCTTAAATACTTACAGCAGTGCCAAAGGCTGGGGTTTTCCCCTCCATTTATTCTTCCTGCGTATATGTTTGCAATAAACTCTTCTTCCTTTTATTTTTCCAACTGGTTTTGGGATAAATAAATAATCCCTGTCATGTCTATAAGGGATGAGACCCAGTGGATTTGCAGTCTCATCTGGCTGGGGTCTGCCTCCTGTTTGCCTGTGGCTCCAGCTGGATCTCCCACATCTCCTGCCTAAGGTTCACCCAGACCAGATGCTGTGAACACCATGCACCAAATATTTATCCCTGTTGCACACAGACATGAAAACCACATTACAGAGCTGCACCTGGACATGCATGGTGTTCCCAGGGGGTCTGTGTAGCTGTGTCCCAACACCCACCACCGTGCCATAGCACATATCACATGAGCAGATGGATCCTCTGCCTCACAGTATCACAGTATCACAGTATCATAAGGTTGGAAAGGACCTCTGAGATCATCAAGTCCAACCTATAACCTAACACTAACACCAACCATCATCTAGACCATGGCACTCAGTGCCTCATCCAGTCTCCCTTTAAACACCTCCAGGGTAGGTGACTCCACCACCTTCCTGGGCAGCCCATTCCAATGGCCAATCACCCTTTCAGTGAAGAATTTTTTCCTCACATCAAGTCTAAACTTTCCCTGACGAAGCTTAAGTCCATGCCCTCTGGTTCTGCCACTGGTCACCTGAGAGAAGAGACCAATCCCTGCCCGACTACAACCTCCTTTTAGGTAGTTGTAGAGAGCAATGAGGTCTCCCCTGAGCCTCCTCTTCTCCAGGCTAAACAGCCCCAATTCCCTCAGTCGCTCCTCATAGGGCTTGTGCTCCAGCCCCCTCACCATCTTCGTTGCCCTCCTCTGAACACATTCCAGTATCCTGACATCTTTCCCATACTGAGGGGCCCAGAACTGGACACAATATTCAAGGTGAGGCCTGACCAGTGCCGAGTACAGGGGGACAATAACTTCTCTGGTCCTGCTTACTACACTATTCCTGATGCAGGCCAGGATTCCATTAGCCTTCTTGGCCACCTGGGCACACTGCTGGCTCATGTTGAGCTTCCTGTCCACCAGCACTCCCAGGTCCTTTTCTACCTGACTACTCTCTAGCCACTCTGTCCCCAGTCTGTATCTCTGCATGGGATTGTTGTGTCCAAAATGAAGTACCCGACATTTGGACTTATTAAACATCATCCCATTAGAATCGGCCCAGCTCTCCAATTTGTCCAGGTCCCTCTGCAGGGCCATCCTACCCTCTAACAGATCAACCCTTCCTCCCAGCTTGGTATCATCTGCAAATTTGCTGATGATGGACTCAATCCTCACGAGCTAGCAAAATCCTGATGATTTCAGCCAAATCTGACAGAGGGAAGCAGCCTTTGAATGTTTTCAGACAAGGCTTCTGAAAACAGCCAGCTGGACAGAGGAAGGTTTTCCCATTGCAGCACCATCTGAAAGACTACAGGCTGAGCAAAACCTTATATCAGCTGGCAGAGAACCCACAAGAGCACCTCCTTACAAGTGCTCCAGGTGAAGCCAAGGTTTAAGCTGCATCTCACCTTACTAGACATGAGTCCTCAGCAGAGGAAGGACATGGATCTGTTGGAGCAAGTCCACAGGAGGCCAAGGAGATGATCCAATGGCTGGAGCACCTCCCATATGAGGACAGGCTGAGAGAGTTGGGGTTGTTCAGCCTGGAGAAGAGAAGGCTCCAGGGAGACCTTAGAGCAGCCTCCCAGTACCTGAAGGGGCTCCAGGAAAGCTGGGGAGGGGCTCTTGATCAGGGAGTGCAGGGATAGGACAAGGGGGAATGGTTTTTAATCTGAAAGAGGGAAGATTTAGATGAGATCCTAGGAAGAAATATTTCGCTGTGAGGGTGGTGAGGCCCTGCCACAGGTTGCCCAAAGAAGTCAAGGATGCCTCATCCCTGGTGATGTTCAAGGCCAGGTTGGATGGGGCTTTGAGCACCCTGATCCAGTGGGAGGTGTCCCTGCCCATGGCAGGGGGTTGGAACTGGATGATCTTTAAGGTCCCTTCCAGTCCAAACTATTCTGTGATTCTAAGATCTGGATGGGGAAAAGCAAAGCACAGACTGCACCAACCAAAGTAAAGGACAGATTTAAGCCACTGAATTTTGGTGGCAAGATAAAAAATAAAAACAAGGATTTAAGGCTTAATACACCAGCAAAAAGACAAAGGATGGAATAAATCCTAACGGCTCACAGAAGTGGAGAGTAAAGTTCACAACCACTGCCCACTTGGAAAAGTGCAGACCATCCAAAAGCAGCACAATGTCACCAATGCAAGAAAAACTGAGGAGATGGGATGGAGATCATAGAATCATAGAAACACAGAATCATTAAGGTTGGAAAAGTCCTCCAAGATCATGAAGTCCAACCGCAAGCCCAACCCCACCAAGTCTACTAAACCATGCCCCAAAGTGCCACATCTACACTTTTTGAACCCTTCCAAGGACAAGGACTCCACCACTGCCCTGGGCAGCCTCTTCCAATGCTTCATCACTCTTTGAGCAAAGAAATTTTTCCTCATATCCAATCTAAACCTCCCCTGGCACAACTTGAGGTCCCTTCCTCTCATTGTGTCACTTGTTCCTTGGGAGAAGAGACCAACACCCAGCTCACTACAACCTCCTTTCAGGGAGTTGTAGAGAGCAATGAGGTCTCCCCTCAGTCTCCTCTTCTCCAGGTTAAACAATCTCAATTCCCTCAGCTGTTCCCCATGCACACTCTGCTCCCTTTCCCCTCCTCTGGACATGCTCCAGACCCTCAATCTCCTTCTTGTAGTGAGGGGCCCAAAACTGAACCCAGGATTTGAGGTGTGGCCTCACCAGTGCTGAGTCCAGGGAGACAATCCCTTCCTGCTGGCCACACCATGGCTGATCCAAGCCAGGATGCTGTTGGATGCAATACCTGGTGTCAATTAGAGGGTCTGTCCATTTGTAAGCAAACATGTTCCCATTTCACCCCCAGGGAAATGCTGGTTTTCTCCTTTGGCTTTGAAAATTCACATGGAAAAGCTTGGTCGGGGCGTTTTGGCAGCCCCTCTCCCATGACTGGGCAATATTTGCTGCAAGGGTAGTTAAAAACATTTTCAAACCTCTATGAAAATAGTAAATATGAATGGGAGGTAAAATCTGGTTAAACACAGGTTGTTCCTTGCTTGGCAGAAATAAGCCTCGGGTGGGTCAAAATTTTACAGTTGCTTTTTTTTTTAATGGAGTTAATAGATTTTTATGGTAATTGATTTCTTTCTAAATCCCTTGAATACAAATTTTAAGCTGTTTTCATTAAGAAATATGGATGCATTGAGTTGTTTGTAGCTGAAAGCACACTCCTGGAACTCGTGGGACACTCTGGGAGCAGCTGGAGGGGCTGAGCTGCAGGGAGGAGACGCTCCCTTTGCAAAAAGAGGTGCAAAATCAAGGCCAAAGGGGCTGACAGTCTCTGGTCTTTTTGAAAGCCCCTTAGACACCTCTCAGGCTAAACCAGGATTATACCAAAACAATCTAAACAATTCAGGATTAACACAGCCCAAATCATTCTGGGGATCAGGAGTACTAACTCTGGATGAACGTACTGGAGTCCTTCAACTGGTGTGAGCTGGGAATGGCCATGTTCACCCATTTCATACCATTCATGACCCCACCTGGAATCCTGTGTCCAGTTCATTCTGGAATCCCCAACATAAGAAGATGATGAAACTGTTAGAACACATCCAGAGGAGGCCACAAATATGAACACAAGGCTGGAGCACCTCTGCTATGAGGACAGGCTGAGAGAGTTGGGCTTGTTCAGGCTGGAGAAGAGAAGGCTCTGAGGATACCTTAGAGCAGCCTCCAGTACCAAAAGGGGCTCCAGAAAAGCTGGGGAGGGACTTTTTCCAAGGGTCTGGAGTGATAGGATGAGGTGGAATGGGTTTAAATTGGAATGGAGATTTAACATGGTGCATAAACCCTTTCATTGCTGGGTGTCTCAAACCTTAACATGGGTTTGGGCATCCCTCATGTGGTCACCAATACAGCAGAAGCTCTTGGTGGTCATGCAGTGACAGTGCTGGAGACAAGGGGTGACAACTCTGGTGGCCAACAGACCTCCTTGGGCAACACCCTCAGAGCTGCAGCTCTCCTTGCTTCTGGAGATGCACTGATTCATCCTGTTCTCCTGGAGGACCTTCCTCTCTGCTCTGGGCAGCTTTGCCATGAAATGAAAGGCATGTGAAGCAAGAAAACCTTTTCCAAGGACCATTCTTACCCATAAGCTGCAGCTTGGAGCCTGTTTGAACAGCAGCATCAGCAATCAAGAGAAACTGCTGCTCCTTGCAGAACAAGTAAAGGGCTCCCCTCCCTCTCTCAGAGCAAGAGCTTTGAGAAAGTGTTCTGTTGGGCCTTTTTATTTTTTTTTTTAAGTAAATACCATTGATTTCCTGATTTAAGGGGGTTGCACTGTGTAATAATGTTTAACAGAGATGATGGGGAGAGAAGGGGGGGTTAAATCTTGTGAGGCTGCTCAATAAAAGAAGATGAAGTGAGAGCTGGAGGAAGCCTATTTTCCGCTTTGATGCCCAGCTGAACGTGCCTGGGTTGTTCAAAGCAGTGACCCACAAGGGCTTCTGGCTGCTCAGTTCCACCAACTTGAGGTTTAGACCCCAGAGCTGTTGTTTCCCCAGGAACTGTGGTGGGGCCAAGTATAAAAGCAGCTGGATTAATATCTCAATAGGTCTCCTGAGAGCATGGTCAAGAGTTGTCCATGAATCTCTTCAGGGGTGGGAGATGAGGCATAGGAAGGCTTCTGCCCCATCATCTCCTCATCCATCAGGCACCAGCACAGCTCCAAAATCCTCCTCTGCACCTCCTGAAATTGTTCACATTGGGGTCAAACAATACGAGCAAAGCACAGGTTAGGAATTGCTCAGACCTGATGGAAACAGCCAGTTAAGGGCAAAACTTCATGGAGAAGAGACCTCCTTTGGTTTTTTGTTTGCCATTTCTTACTGGGGAGAGAGCAGCAAGGATGATGAAAATGTGACAAGCAACTGGAGATCACTGGCAGGTGACACCTTTTGCCCTGGTATGGGGCACCTTGCAGAGTTATGTCCAATTTGGGCTGGTTTTGCCATCTTCCACCTCCTGCAGAAACTACCCAAGCAGTATCCAGGACTGGATGGAGCATTTCAGCTCAGAAGCACAAAGGAGGAAAGCAGAAAAATACCTTATGAGTCCTGGAAATGAAAGTTAGACCCTCCTTTCCTTTCCTCCACACCATGATGTCTCCCCACACATCAGGTTTTCACATTAACAATATTAAAAATACCTTCTTAGTTAAACTTGGAAACCATTCCAAGCAGAAATCTAGTTGGATGGTGGCTGGGAAGACCATCCCCAGTCAGTCTCCAGGAGTCCCAGGTAGGGGGGAATTGATGTTTTTACTTAAGTAGCTGTTGCAAACAGCAAAGGAGGCTTTGCTGTCCCTCCCCAACCTCTCCTGCTGAGAGCACAGTGAAGGTTTGGAGTGGACAATTTTGAAGGAGAGTTTTGCCCATTGGAGATCTACATGAAATAAAGCTCTCCAACAAATAGCTCTCCTCCAACCCCAGTGGCCTTCCCACTGGGCTTCTGATCCTAATACAGCCTTTGATAGCATCACCTGGGCACGCACCAGCTGAGAAGCACCACAATGGAAGTCCTGCTTAAACAATGAATAACACACTTGAAAGAGAAGCAGCTAAAAGAGAGGCAAGGAATAATAGTCAGTCTTTGGGTATATTCCCAGGAACAGGGAGCACAGGATCTTAGAATGACATGAGTTGGAAGGGACCCACAAAGATCCACAAGGATTATCAAGTCCAACTCCTGTCCCTGCACAGGACAACTCCAACAGTCATCCTGTGGGACTGAGGGCATTGGCCAAATGCTTCTGGAATATTCTCAGGCTGTGACTGCTTCCCCGGGGAGCTGTTCCCGTGCTCCACCACCCTCTGGGGGAAGAAACTTTTCCTAATGTCCACCCTAACCCTCCCCTGGCATCTTCCTGCCATTCTCTCAGGTCCTGTCATTGGTCACCAGAGAGAAGAGCTCAGCTCCTGCTCCTCCTCCTCCCCTTGTGAGGAAACAGTGAATGGCTGTGAGGTCCCCCCTCAGTCTCCTCCAAGCTGAACAGACCCAGTGACTTCAGCCTCTCCTCATATGTTTTCCTCTCTAGACCAGCTTTGTGGCCTCCTCTGGATGCTCTCCAGTAGCTTTAGAACCTTTTTATACTTCAGTGCCCCAGACTGCACCCAGTACCAGAGGTGGGGCCTCCCCAGAGCAGAGCAGGACAATCCCCTCCCTCGCCCAGCTGGTGCTGCTGTGCTTGATGCCCCCCAGGACAGAGTTGCCCTCTTGCCACCTTGAAACCAGTGTCAGTTCCTTTCTGCCACCTCTGTCCAGTTGAGTGCCAAGCTTTGAAATGAGCCACCCTTTGGGTGAACAGATAAGGAGGGAGGCCTCACCACGTGTGGCACAGAGGCACAAGCTGCCCACTGAACAGGTATCACCATTTCCTCCCTCTCCTGCCATCTGGAGCATTCCCAAGACTCTGCTCATTAACCTGTCTCCCCATAATGAAGGGGAAAGGTCTACCCTGCAGAATTATGTATTGGCAGAGTCAAAGGCAATATTTCCAGGTGGGCAGGCAGATGTTACAGCCAAGGAGATCAGTAGATGGTGGGGGTGGCTGAGGAGTGGGGATAAAAAAAAAAAAAGGGTTAGGAAGTCAATTGATCAAGGGATTGAGTGCTTGGCTGGCAGCCAGGTCTGCATTTCTCAGGTTACTCCACTCAGGTTGGATCTTTTCCAGGTTATTCACATCACAAAGCGCTCCTTAGCGTGGCTGAGGAGACCAGGAGCCAGGACAAAGAAAACAAAGATCCCAGCCTGAGGTCCTGAAATCCCCTGGGAGCCTCCTGGTTTTGTGGCAGGATAAATTCTCCAAGCAGATCCCTGTTTCCTGTGGGCTGATGCCCTTTCACTGATTTGCTTTGCCCTTGCTGGAACAAGGACCATGGCTGAGTGTGGCAGGAGCAAGCAAGGGAAAAAAGGCTTGTGCATGGGATTTGGATGCTCCTATCTCCAGCTGAGGACCCTCTGTGAGCAACCTGACCCTGCCAAGGTACTCCTCTAACCCAATGCAACCCTACAGAGAAGCACAGGACCTTCAGCCTAAGCCTCCTGCCCTGGTCACAGAATCACAGAATGATACAACCTCTTGGTTGGAAAAGGCCTTTGAGATCATCAAGTCCAACCATCCCTGTCCACTACTAAACCAGATCCCTGAGCACCTCATCTGCCTTTTAAACACCTCCACAATCAACCTCAAAGGGGTACCACAAGGACACCATGAATGATGGCCCCTATGGGCTAAGTTTGTATAACACAAAGCCTCCTATGATGAGGATGAGCCCTGAATCTTCCCTGCAGTCTCTTCCTATGATCTTTATGCAAATACCATTGGCCCTTTTGTGTTGATGGTCCTCACTGTAAAGGATAGAGCCACCATAAATCTCAGCTTCTATGGAGCAAGTGAAACCCTTCCCAAATGCACCATCCCATATCCATTTGGCACCTTCATAGAATCATCTGGTTGGAAAAGAACTCCAAGATCATAGAGTCCAGCTGTAACTGTCCTCTTACTAAACCATGTCCCTCAGAAACTCATCTACCTACCATTTAAATACCTCCAGGGATGGAGACTCCACCACCTCCGTGGGAAGCCTCTGCCAGGGCCTGAGAACCCTTTCAGTGAAGAAATTTTTCCTGATGTCCAATCTGAACCTCCTCTGGTGCAGCTTGAGGCCATTTCCTCTCATCCTATCACCTGTGAGAAGTGACCAACACCCACTTGTCCTTTTAGGGAGTTGTGGACAGTGATGACATCTCCCCTCAGCTTCCTCTTCTCCAGGCTAAACTACCCCAGGTCTCTCAGCTGCCCCTCATAGGACTTGTTCTCCAGCCCCTTTCCCTTCTCTGGATGCACTGCAGCCCCTCAATGTCCTTCTTGGAGTGAGGGACCCCAAACTCAACCCAGGATTCAAAGTTCAGCCTCACCACTGCAGAGTCCAGGGGCACAATCCTGCTCCTGCTGGCCACACTGTGTCTGACACAGCCCAAGATGCCATTGGCCTTCTGGGCCACCTGGGCCACTACTTCCTCACGTTCAGCCACTGTCAACCAACACCCCCAGGTCCTTCTCCTCCAGGCAGCTCTCCAGCCACTCCTCCCCAAGCCTGTAATGCTGCAGGTGGTCATTGTGTCCCGAGTGCAGGGACATGCTGCTGAGATGGTGCAACTCTTTATTTGGGCTATTTTTGCCTCCCAGCTCTCATGTGAAGCACTGTTGGGGCAATGAAGCAAGTGTGTTGTGACAGACAGATGTCTCCCTAAACAGACAGCACCAACATAATTTGCCATTCTATTATGTGCCATTTTCTTTTACCTCTCTATAAACTTGCCATCTGGAGCAATCATAGTTTATACCCACCATAAACTGGTGTTAATGGTTAAGGAAGAGAGAACTGGCTCCCTGTATCCATCTAGGCAGGTTAGGATTTTATGGACTGACTGCACAAACACAACCAGTTGATGAGGTGCTGAGGGGTACAGCTGATGGGCATCTTGTACAAACAGAAGGGATCAGGCCATGGCAGCAGTAAAACCTTCTCACAAAGCACAAGATCACATCTTGGTTCCTGCTCCAGGATGTCTTGGTGACTCTGGCCCACTCACACCACTTGCTCCTCTGGGAGAGCTCAAGATGCTCCCAACAGAGCTCCTGTTCCTCTGTTCCTCACACTCTCTCAGAAGCCACTGCTGGGTCTGTGCACCTTCAAGTCACAGGGCAAAGAGGATTTACAGACAGAGAATAGGAGAGGCTGAGCCAGTGGAACTCAATCCCCAGCCAGGGCAAGAGCATCCTGTTCCCAAGCTAGAGCTTCACCAGCCACTCAGTGAGGTCTGTGGCAGGATTTGAACCCAAATCTCTCAGTTTTTTACGTGAATTTATTTATTTGCCCTCCTTCCACTCGAAGGTGAGGCCCAAGAGGAGTACATCATCCACATTTCATGACCCTCCTGGGTGCTGCAGCAAGCTTGAAACATCAGTCATCCCAGCAAACACAGCTGCACATGTCCATCCTCCCACGCGCCTGACAAGCCTTGCCTTTGATACTGTTTGAGTAGCCCTGGTTCCTGCTACAAAACAGTCTCCCCAGGGGAGGTCCTTTTCCAAAGCACAGATCCAAAGTATCCCTGAATTATATCTTTGTTCTGGCTCCCTCCAGCAGTGGTTCCAGATCTGTTCCCCACTGTGGCTGCAGAGCCTTGGGCAGTGACAGGGCAAAGAGACATCGTGCCTGGAACAGGAGTCCACATGGCCAGACAAGGGAGTTGGAGGGGTCTTGATGCTTTTCTCCTCTTTCCCTCATCCATGGAACTGTTGGAATGGGTCCAGAGGAGGCCATGGAAGATTAGAGGGTTGGAGCACCTCTGTTATAAGGACAGGCTGAGAGGGTTGGGGTTGTTTTGCCTGGAGAAGGCTCTGGGGAGACCTTAGAGCAGCCTCCCAGTACTGAAAGGGGCTGCAGGAAAGCTGGGGAGGTCCTTTATAGGAGGGCCTGGAGTGACAGGACAAGGGGAACATCTTTAAACTGGAAGGGGGAAGATTGAGATTAGACATTGGGAAGAAATCTTTCATAATGAGAGTGGTGAGGCCCTGGCACAGGTTGCCCAGGGAAGTTGTGGCTGCCCCCTACCTAGATTCAAGGCCAGTTTGGGTGGGGCCTTGAGCACCTTGGTCCAGTGGGAGGTGTCCCTGCCCATGGCAGGGGGTTGGAACTGGATGGGCTTTCAGGTTCCTTCCAACTCAAACCATTCTATGACTCTACAATGGTTATCTGGAATGAGTAGGGTCAGAGGAACAAAACTGGCTGAGAGGCACTACTTGGCACAGAATTATCTGAGAGGAGCTGAAACATGAGACAAGCTGAACTAGGGAGAGCCAGGTGGAAAAATCAGAGAAGCTTTCATCCACAAAGCCTCTCTTTCAGTTGTGAGCCCCAGTGCACCAATATTTAACCCCAGGGAAAGCTGATAGTGGTGCTCCAGTGAGAGACCCCTGA
This sequence comes from Tapera naevia, assembly GCA_033556795.1. NCBI lineage: Eukaryota > Metazoa > Chordata > Aves > Cuculiformes > Neomorphidae > Tapera > Tapera naevia. The sequence goes on along the minus strand of JAUMJJ010000135.1, from coordinate 2,044,322 downwards.
GCAGCTGCCATTCAAACAGGCTCCAGGGAGGAAGCATCACCCCAGCCGTTCCCAGTCCTGCACCACATAAACACCACACTCTCAGGCAGGCTGAGGACAGTGCCAGGACCTGCAGGTGAGGACACATCCTCATGTTCACATAGAATCATAAATGTTGGAAAAGACCTTAAATGTCATTAAGTCCAACCATCAACTCCACCATGTCTACTAAACCATGTCCTGAAGTGCCACATCTACACATTTTTGAACCCCTCCAGGGGTGGTGACTCCACCACTGCCCTGGGCAGCCTCTGCCAGTGCTCCATCACTCTTTCAGTAAATAAATTTTTCCTAATAGCCAACCTAAGCCTCCCCTGGCATGACTTTAGGCCATTTCCTCTCGTCCTGTCACTTAGGAAAAGAAAAAGAAACATCTTCAAACCCAACCCCAAGCACCTCTTGGCCCAACACATCTCCCCATGCAAAACCAGACCCGATGATGCTTGAGAAGAGATGGAACGAGAGGTCTGCAGGAGGGGGAATATTTGCACAAGCACTGGGGAGCCAAAACCAGCATCATCTGTCCCCTTTCTTCTCCTCCTGATGCAGGCAATAACCTGATGCACAGAGCAATTTCTCCATCCCACAAACCAAACTCCTCAGACACTCCATGAATCATCTGCCTGGTGGCTAATTTTTCTCCGTTCCCGGAAGAAAGGCACTTTCTTGTAATTCTTGATTGCAAGCACAAATTACATTATTTTGGGCCTAGGATGGAAAGCAGCCAAGCAAAATTGTTAATCAATGCTGTTCCTGCGAGACATCATTTCAGCATCTACAGAGGGAAAGTGGGAACGGGTGGACTGATTCTGAAGGGTCTCAGCCACTGTAACTGCGGGTGGGGAAGGAAAATCTGGGTTTTGTGATTTGTTGCAGGGTCAGGGAAGGAGCAGACAGACAACTCAGAGCTGCATGCACGTAGTTGACAACTGAGTGGTGTCATTGCAATGCTACAACCTTTGCAGACCCAGTCTGGACCACCTGTAGGAACTTCTTCCCTTGAAATCATTCAATGGCCCCAGACCAAGCCTTTCTGCTGCTTCTCCCATAACTCTCTTAAATATTCATTTTGTCTAGAGTTATAACCAGTCCCAGGGGTCTGAGCTTTGATTCAGGACTTGCTTCCAGCACTTGCCATTTTACCACCATCCACTTTGCATGATCCAACTCAACAAGACTAGAAGAAAAATATAGCTCCTTATTCCACTGGTGGGAAGCTTACTGGGGCCAGATTCTGCCCATTGCAATGCTCAGACCTCCTGGGTCTATCAAAGGAGGTGACAGGAACTTGCTTCCTCCCAGAAAGCCTCAATCTCCCCACAAACAATCCATCATGTGCTGCACACAACACTAATTCTTCACAAGCTCTCCCTGCCTCTGAGACCAACTGATGCCCCTGCACCACCTCCTATTATGAGTGCAAAGCCACCCCAAAAATTTCAGAATTCAGACAAGTTTGGGGTATCTCAGGCACTTCTGGACAGCGGGGGTGGGGGGGTTGCTCGTGCAATGCACTGGGAAGCCAGGAGGCATTTGCAGCCTCAGGGGCTGCCACCTCCACATCCTCCCCGTTGCCCCTGGCCCGCTGTCGCACCTTTGGCACCGCGGCTCGTTTACCTGCAACCGGAGAGTGGGGAAGAGTGGAAAAAGCACAATGGAGCACATAAAATCCAATACCTAAGACAGACAGACAGCTTACAGGCAGCTGGTGCTGCTTACCTGGGCAAAACCACCACGTGTTGCCTTCTCCCCATGGGCAAGAAGATCAAACAGCCCCAGAAATGGGCATCCGCATCGGCCGGCTGCAGCGAAACTCCTCACACGCTTGGAAGAAGAAGTTATGAGGCAGGAGGAGGGGCTGCTCTGGGCATTCCCCCCCTTCCACCTCCAACTCCTTCTCTTCAGGCCAGCAGCTGGGACCAGGATGGTGGAGGGGAGGCTGGGACAGGGGATGCCACCTCATACACTTCTGGCAGGAATGTAGGAGTGAAGAGGGGGGAGAAAGAAAACTCTTTACCTCGTGGGCACAAAATACTAAAATAACTGGGATGTTTGCAAAGGAAGGGGCCGGCTTGGGGAAAGGGGTGGGAGGGGGAGAGAAAGTCTCTGTTTCCCAGGAGCCAAAGGGTCTAGGCTGGTTATCAGCCTCTGGAGGGGATGGGAAACACCAGAATTGGGGTGCAAAAGTAATTTGAGGTTCAAATATAGGGGTTTGACATTGCTGTGTAGTTGCTGGAAGGGTGTGGAGGGGCACGAGTCAGGGCAGCTCCAATGAAATCACAGTTGCACCTTGTCCTATCTCATAATAGCAGAGAGCTTTTAAGAGATGGTTTCTTGGATAGAGGAGGTTAGAATTGCTCTTACAGGCAGTAAGACACTGAGGCACAGGGAAGGGAACACTGGTGTCTGAGCTCTAGGTTCGAACATCTGGGAAAGGACCCTAAAAGTGACACAGGTGCCACCCTCTGTGGCATGGGGGTGGTGGATGACCATAAAGTTCTGGGTGAGATGGGCAGGGCTGGGAAGACACTGGAAGATGACACCTCCTGCTACTGGGAGAAGAATCAGCCCCGAGCTGGAGCTCAGGAACACATAGAATCATGGAATCATTGAGGTTGGAAAAGACCTCAAACATCATCAAGTCCAACTGCCAGCCCCCTACCACCGTGCCTACTAAAGCATGTCCCAAAGTGCATCTCATTTCATGGGAGAACAGGGACTCCCAGCCCCAACCACCTCCTGCACCCATCAAAGGCAGAGGAGCTGCACCCTAGGGCAGCCCAGCAGGAGGGTGAACCCCCCTCCAGCCACCCCTTGAGCTTCCACTACGCAAAGAGAGGAGCTTTCCACTCAGAAGACACTCAGAGGAAGAGCCATGGACTCCACATCCCAAACTTCAAGGAGTTTTGCTGCTCAGAGTAGGAGATTACCCGAGTCTCCTCCCCACACCAATGTTTTTTTGTGCAATGTCTGGGATCCTGGGAACTCCAGACACAGTGAAGAGCAGGTTTCTCCACAGGAGGCTCCAGGGTCAACAGGAGGAGGACAATGGCTTGAGAAGCAAAGTCAGAAGGAATCCCAGCCCCATCCTGACCTTGGAGGTCCAAGTGAAACTAAAGGTAATGGGGGATCAAACAGGACATACAAAGTGTCCCGAGGGCTCCACATTCTATTACTGCTTATGGGACCATCACAGCCTCACTAATAAACCAGAGCCATCTCAAACATCTACTAAAAGACACTCAACATCTCTTTCCAGGTGTTTAGGCACAGGTTGAAAAGTAAGGTGCAGTGCAGCTTTTCCCATCCCTCCACACCAGAGCCTGCAGGGAAAACACTTAGGCTGATATTTCCACACTCCAGCAAAACATCCCAGGAATTAACCCCTTCATGTCCATACATCTATTTCCCCCCCCCCCCCCCCCTCACTCAGATCATTCCTGCTGGAAAACATCACCCAAAAAGCTCTCCACAATCACACCCTCAGTTTTAAGGGTTGCCTGCAGATCACAGATTTCAGAGGAGCTACATAAGGCTCAGACTTAACAATTGAATCTAATTGAACCACATAAAACTCTTGAATCCCTGAATGCCTCGTTATGATGCTGAATAGGCTTAATTGCACTTGTATCTTCCTTCAGCAATTAAATCTATTCACAAGCTTGGAATGGGGCAATCAGGAGATGTTTACCCCACAGCTTGAATTCATTTCCAGCATAAGCCGGGCTCCAATTGCCACTTGGAGGTGCCCAAAGAGATGGGGGGGGCCACTGGATTGTGGTTTTAATCCAGATCCATGGGGTTTTTATTGGGCATATTTGGCTTCTTGCTGTTTAATAGAAATGCAAGGAACAACCCAAAGGGCTCTCTTGCCCTTCGTTTTCTCCAGGATGACTAAAGAGGAGACAGTTTGCAGTTTGCACTCCCTGAGCAAGGACCCCTCCCCAGCTTTTCTGGAGCTCCTTTTCAGTACTGGAAGGCTGCTAGAAGGCCTCCCTGGAGCCTTCTCTTCTGCAGGCTGGACGTCCCCAACTCTCTCAGCCTGTCCTCAGATGGGAGGTCCTCCAGCTCTCAGATCATCTTTGGACTCCTTTGGAGTTGCTTGAACAGATCCCTTTCCTTCATGTCCTTTATGTTAGGTCACTGAGCAGCAGAATGGCTTGATGTGAGCACCTGGAGCTGAACGATGCTGTATGTTGGTACCAAACTCTTGAGCCAAACAGCCTCCCATCAAGAGAAAACAGCAGGGGTGTAGAACAAAATTGGTTCTTTGATTGTCAAAACCAGAGAGGGGGATGGAAATACCAAACCCAGGCCAAACGCAAATCATGAAACTGTGCTGAAGCATATCTGGTAGACTTCCAAGACAGGCTTCTTAGCTACTCAAGCAATCAGCAATACTTTAAAGCAATCAAGTGAGAGCAAAGGAAGGCAAACAAAGAGGATTATTCATAAGCAATCGTCACTTGCCTTAATGCCAACCTTTAGCGTCCAGAAAGACTTTCCATTTTCTAAAATTCAGGCTCAATATTTAGCAAAACACCTTGGCACTCACACATAATCCATCAGATAAAAGCCAGGAAAGCTTCAGCAGCACTTTCTTATCCCTTGAAAACCCTATAGAAAGGAAAATGGCCCTGGTTTTCTGGTGGCCTTGTCCGTTGCCATCCTGAGGCTTAGAAAGCAGTGGTGGTGCCACAATGGAGCCCTTGTGGAGCTGAGAGCCTGGGCAAGGTCTCTGAAGGTAAACAAGAGCTTGAATAAAGATGCTACATGAGGTCTCATTCAGACCAGTTGTGCCTTGAGGATTTACAGTTCCCAGGTTGGTTCTTATCATTCCCACTTTGAATAATAGAACCGTTTGGTTGGAAAAGACACTTGAGATCATCAAGTCCAACCTTACCTGTCCACTTCATATCTAGCTTTGCATTGAGATACCACCAGAAAATTCATGCATTATATTGAGGAAACAAAAGGTCATATTCTGACCTGTGCACGTTTCATTCAAACACCACGATGGATGCTCTTCATTGAGAAGAGCAACCCTGAAGCCCCAGATGATAAGCGGTTGATCCAGAGTCACAGAGATGCTTGGATTAGGTGGACTGAGCATCTTAATGAAGTTCCTTGGGCAAAATTTGGTTACTCTTGAAGCCAAGGGCTAAATTCTCACTGAATTCAAGGTGAAATGGTGGCAAGTGTGCTTTCTCTTTGAATGTGAATCTTCAGAACAAAAAATAATTGGGAGAATCGTTTGGCATGGTCTTTCTTTACATCCAGTGAGATTGGTGTGTGGGCTATTGGAAACTGTCCACATGTCTTCCTGGCATGTTCTGGCTGCTGTGACATGTCATCTTCTCTGCTGCTGCTATATCTTCAAGATAAATCACTCCCAGTTAAATGCTCTCATTTGTTAAATTCAGCCTCCCCCAAAAATTCACTGGAGTAGATTTTCCTCCTGTCCAAAATTAGCCTTCCAGTTGTTTTCCTTGCTGAGCTTGCCCACTTTGCCACCACCCCTTGCAGATCTCTCCCCTCCATTCCTGTCTATCTGCCACTTCACTCTTCTTGCATGCAGGTCCCCAACAGCTTCATTTTTTTTGTCTCTCCCTCCCCTTCTCCAACTGCCTTTCTGCAGCTTCCCAGGGTTTCTCAGTATCTCCATTCAACTGCACAGTCCTCCAGAAAGGCCCACCAGAGTTTAGCCTGACCCTGTGTCCACTGAACTCAGCAGCAATAATTCTCCAGGACAAGAACATAGATAAAGTGCCATAGCTCCAGATGAGAGGAAAAAGACCTGCAAAGGTTGGGACTCACCACTGATTTCATCTGTTTAAGAGTTGCACGTGCTGAGCTTGATTCAAATGAAAGCTCATTGGTGTCTGGTGACAACTGAGATGCTGTTAAACATTGACTTGGTCACTCAATTCATGGTTCTTTGTACTCCTGCATTGTCAGACTTTTTAAGACAGACCAGGATAGAAATAAAGCTTTTTCTGATTTCACTCTCAACTCCCTTCTCAAGAGATGCCAAAAAAAGCTAGGCAAAGAAGACACAGAAATGGAGAAAAAACTGACCTTCTGGAGAAGAGGTAGGGTCCTTTCTGGAAGCAGCCTTTTGGGATCACCTTCAAAGCATGAGGGTGCATTGAGACATGAAGTAACACAGGACTTCTGTAAGAAAGACACTAAATATCCTCAACAAAACTGGCAGCAGGGTTCTGGCCCTTTTATAGTGACCATGCCTGGGGTAGCTACATCTCAGTTCCCATCCTCTTCCACCAGCACCTGGGAGAGCTGTTACCTTGAACGACTTCCACCTGCTCCTACCAGTCCTATTTGTTCCCAGTCTTTCAGAGGAGCTACTCACATGAGTAAATTTTAACTGTTTTCTATCAAAACTAGTCCAGTCAACAAAAAACCCTCTTGTTTAAGGTGAAAGAGGAGAGATTTAGATGAGATATTAGGAAGAAATTTTATTCTGTGAGGGTGGTGAGGCACTGGCACAGGTTGCCCAGAGAAGTCGTGGAAGTCCCTGGAGATGTTCAAGGCCAGGTTGGATGGGGTCTCGAGGGGCCTGGTCTAGTGGGAGGTGTCTCTGTCCATGGCAGGGGGGTTGGAACTGAATGGGCTTTAAGTTCCCTTCCAACCCTTCCAATTGTTTCACTTTTTTGGGAAAGCAATCAAAGTTCAAGAAGATATGACCAAACTTCCCTACACAGTTGGCAGCAATGAGCTAACTGGGGATTCAGCTGAAATTCAGAGATACAGACCAAGGAGGCAAGGTGGGGAGGTGGTCAAAATACTGCCAGGGATGAAAAAGTGACCTCATTTTTGTAGTGGAGCACAGAAGTAGACAGAGCTCTGGATTTCCAACCCAACAACCATGCCCTCTTCTCTCTACTATGGAATGCTATTAGACCAAGAGGTGCTAGTCTCAGTCCTGGTGCACGCTCCCAGTGGAGTTGCTCCCAGCAAAGGTGGCCCTGAAGGAAGCAAAATTCCAAAAATAGAGAAATTCAAGAGGATCTGTGCTCTTGAGACAGCTGCAGAAACCACTGAACTGGCCAGACTGTGGCAGCAAACTTAGACTCATTCCATTGCAATGAGGAGTCCAGTTCAGGAGCCTAGATGCTTTCAGCACTGCTGTTCAGTTTGTGTCACTCCATCATGCATCATAGAACCACAGAATCATTTGGTTGGAAAAGAACTTTGAGATCATCAAGTCCTACTGTGCCTGTCCACTACTAAACCAGATCCTTGAGCACCTCATCTCACCTGTCTGTTAAACACCTCCAGGGATGGGGACTCCACCACCTCTCTGGGCAGCCTCTGCCAGGGCCTCAGAAACTTTTCGGTGAAGATACTTTTCCTGATGTCCAATCTGAACCTGCCCTGGTTCAACTTGAGGCCATTTGTTAAGTGGCAGAAGAGACCAACATCCCCCTCATGACAACCTCCTTTCAGGAAGTTGTAGAGAGCAATGAGGTCTTCTCTCAGCCTCCTCTTCCCCAGGCTAAACAACCCCAGGCCCCTCAGGAGCTCCTCATAACACTTGTTCTCCAGCCCCTTCCCCAGCTCTGTTCCCTTCTCTGGATGCACTCGAGCCCCTCAATGTCCTTCTTGGAGTGAGGGGCCCAAAACTGAACCCACGGTTCAAGGTCTCACCATTCTGAGTACAGGGGAAGGATGACTTCATAGAATCATAGAATGGTTTTGGCTGGAAGCAACCTAAAGATCATCCAGCTCCAACCCCCCTGCCATGGGCAGGGACAGCTCCCACCAAACCAGGCTGCTCAAGATTCCATCCAACCTGGCCTTGAACACCTCCAGGGAGGGGACACCCTGGGCACTTCCCTGGCCCTGCTGGCCACACTGTTGCTGATCCAAGCCAGGATTCTGTTGACCTTCTTGGCCACTTGGGCCACTGCTGCCTTAATATTCCATACAGTCAAGGGGAAGTTTTTTGATTGGGTTTCTGCATTTCATTGTCTGGCTGGCAGTTACAGGCTTGTAGGTGCTTACAGGCTCAACCATGATTGAGTTCTTTGAAAGCTTTTCTTTGGTTCCTTTCCTCTTTTCTTTAGTAAATGGTGAAAAAGGAAGAAGCAAATTTTGAACAATTTTAACTCACAGTAAATAGCTTGAAATAAACAGCTGCACGTGACTTTATTCTCCTACAAAAAGCAGGACAGGCAAAATTGCTGCTGAATTGTCTGCATAGGGTCACCCTGCTCTGCAGTTACTGAGGTCACTAATGCACTGAATTGCAAATCATATCTGTTCCTGGAGTGAAATACCATCTGGCTCTGTGTGCCAGGCTGAAATGAGCTCATAGAGCAACACCCTGAATAAAACACCTTTCAGAAGGAATGGAAAAATGGTCTTAATCTCCAACCTGAGTGGGAAAGTAATCAGCCTCAGTTCCTTAACTCTGCAGGAAGACCTTTGTCCAACAGCAAGGGGCAAAAGTACGACCTGTAAATAGTGCTGGTTTAACCTCTTCACTCCTGGGTGTTGCTGTGCTGTGGGAGGATGTTTTCAGGGACTGGTGTCCCATTGGTTTTAGCATTGAGCAGCTTGCTGGAAACATCTTGGAAATATAGAGGTCCCTGTCCTGGACTCAAAAACACGCTTTGAAATGGCAAATGGAAATGTATCACGTGGATAAAAACTTAATGTTTCAACTCTTCTGATTTTTTCACCAGCCAAAGTTACACTTTTTTTTTGAACAGCAGAATTTTGTCCAGATTTGTCCTGCTCCTGTCCTGCTGGCAGAGAAGGACCTGGGGATGTCGCTTGACAGTTGGCTGAATATGAGCCAGCAGTGTGCCCAGGTGGATCAGAAACAGCATGGCCAGCAGGACCAGGGAAGTCATCCTTTCCATGGGCTCAGCACTGATGAGACCACATCTCAAATCCTGTGTTCAGTTTGGGCCCCTCACTACAAGAAGGACATTGAGGGGCTGGAGCGTGTCCAGAGAAGGGGAACAGAGCTGGGGATGGGGCTGGAGAACAAGTCTTAAGAGGAGCTGCTGAAGAATTGGGGTGGTTCAGCCTGGAGAAAAGGAGGCTGAAGGGAGACTTCATTGTTCTCTACAACTCCCCCAAAGGAGGTTGTAGCGAGGTGGGTGTTGGTCTCTCCTCCCAAGTGACAGGTGATAGGACGAGAGGAAATGGCCTCAAGTTGCACCAGGGAACGGTCAGATTGCACATCAGGAAAAATTTCTTCATGAAAAGGGTTGTCAGGCTCTGGCAGAGGCTGCCCAGGGAGGTGGTTGAGTCCCCATCCCTGGAGGTGTTTAAAAGACAGGTAGATGAGGTGCTCAGGGATGTGGTTTAATGATGGACAGGTACTGTTGGACTTGATGTTCTCAACGGTCTTTTCCAGCCAATGATTCTATGATTCTATCATTATCTGCTTTAAATATGCAGAACCATTATATATTTTAAGCAAAATTATATTAAATAGCTGCATGTTGTACAATCCATGAGTAATTACTATGGTTTAAAAGAACAAAACACACAGGCAGAGAAAAAGCCTTTCAGCAAGAAAAGTCTCCCAAGCCAATATATATGAGAGGGGAAAAATGTAATTTTTTAAGGCAGAGAGGAAGAGGTATGAGCTCATCTGCTTTAAATCACTCTGGCCATGGGCAGTGGAGCATCGTGCACTGGAACACACACAGAGTTATTTAGGCTTGGCTGATGCCAAATAACTTGTTAAGACACCATAGATTTGGTTCCTTTGCCTAAAACCAGGCATTTAGTGCCCTAAGTGGTGCCACCGGGCAGCTGGGACTTGCACTCGGATTGCAGTCATGTCTCAGGAATTAGGGGAGGCCTGCACACTCCTGCAAAAGGCTTTTGGAAGCCTGGAGAGATAATCCAGAACCTGTAAATACAGTAAATATTTCCATGTTCAGGCCAGTGAACCCATCTCCATGTCTGACCCCTGAGGCGCTGGGATTGCTGACAGCTAATCCTCCCATCTGGCATTTCCTACATCCCCCCAGGATGGGTCACAGGTGTCTGTCCTCTTGCTGCAGGTACTATTTCCCTTTAACTCATTAAAATGAAACCATAAATGCCCACGTTTCCAAAAAGTCATTTGAGGGACCTCCAAGCCCATCCACCCCCCTGCCATGGGCTGGGACACCTCCCACCAGATCAGAGGGCTCAAAGCCCCATCCAATCTGGCCTTGAACACCTCCAGGGAAACATTTCTTCCTAAGATGTCATCTAAATCTTCTCTTTTTCAGCTTAAAACCATACCCTCATCCTATCCCTGCATTCCTTGATCAAGAGCCCCTCCCCAGCTTTCCTGGAGCCCCTTTCAGGTACTGAGAGGCTGCTTTAAGGTCTCCCAGCAGCCTTCTCTTCTCCAGGCTGAACAACCCCAACTCTCTCAGCCTGTCCTCATAGCAGAGGTGCTCCAGCCCTCTGATCATCTTCGTGGCCTCCTCTGGACTCACTCCAACAGATCCCTGTCCTTCCTGTGCTGCAGGCTCCAAAACTGAACGCAGAACTCCAGGTGGGGTCTCATGAGACAGAGCAGAGGTGGAGAATCCCCTCCCTCACCCTGCTGGTCCCACTGCTTTGGATGCAGCCCAGGACACGGGAGGTTTCTGGGCTGTGAGTGCATGTTGCCGGCTCATATTGATCTTCTCATCCACAGCACCCCAAGTCCTTCTCCTCAGGGTTGTTCTCCATCCATTCTCCACCCAGCCTGTATTGATACTGAGGGTTGCCCTTTACCCAGGTGCAGGACCTTGCACTTGGCCTTGTTGAACTTCATGAGGTTCACAGAGCCCAACCTCCCAAGCCTGTCCAGGTCCCTCTGGATGACACCCCTTCCCTCCAGCAAGTCGACTGTGACAAACAGTTCAGTGTTATCAGCAAACTTGCTGAGGGTGTCCTCAATCCCAGGTCCACATCACCATTGGATGTTGAAAGTTAATGATTAAGAAGCAGCCACAAAGACCATCCCAGCTCTGCAAGGCACCAGCAGACCACTGGTGCCCCCACACCCATACATGTGTCACACTGGTGTAGTGGCCACAGCCTCTTTATCTAGTGGTATCTCACACTGTTTCTTGGGAGGATTTCAAATTTTGAGCGATTTCAACATTTCCCTGCCTGCAAACCACAGTTTTCCAACAGAAATACGTATGGAGCACAGATTGAAACACTTCAGTTTTTCTCAAGGAAGAAAATCATCCAGCAATTTCTCCTATTTTGTAAAACACTTCAGACTGAAGCAATTGTAATGCAAATAAATTATATCAGTCCTTTCAGAAAGCAGCCACACTCTCACTTTGCCCTTTACAGCACGTAAAGACCTGAGTCTAATGTTCTGAGGTGTTAGAGAGCCACCCTCATTTCTAGACAAGCATGATTTTAAAGATTATCTCATGATCTCTGATGGCCTGAGTTACAATTTTGGATGCCTGGGAGTTGATAAGAGACTCGATTATAGGGCAGAGAAGGGTGGCTCTTGCCCAGGACACGGGCTATGGTTGGGGGTCCTGTTATGCTCCATTAGCACACATTGTCCAAGGAGTCTGTGAGAGAGGAGACACACACAGTTCACCTTCTGCATGGGGCCCTGAGAACTCAGTGCTTGCTCTGATGGACAATCCAGCACAGCTGAAGGACTGTACAATCCCATGCAGAGCTACAGACTGGGGACAGAGTGGCTAGAGAGTAGTCAGGTAGAAAAGGACCTGGGAGTGCTGGTGGACAGGAAGCTCACCATGAGCCAGCAGTGTGCCCAGGTGGCCAAGAAGGCCAATGGAATCCTGGCCTGCATCAGGAATAGTGTAGTGAGCAGGACCAGAGGAGTTATCGTCCCCCTGTACTGGGCACTGGTCAGGCCTCACCTTGAATATTGTGTCCAGTTCTGGGCACCCCAGTATGGGAAAGATGTCAGGATGCTGGAGAGTGTCCAGAGGAGGGCAACGAAGATGGGGAAGGGGCTGGAGCACAAGCCCTACGAGGAGAGACTGAGGGAGCTGGGGCTGTTTAGTCTGGAGAAGAGGAGGCTCAGGGGAGACCTCATTGCTCTCTACAACTACCTAAAAGGAGGTTGTAGTCGGGCAGGGGTTGGTCTCTTCTCTCAGGTGACCAGTGGCAGAACCAGAGGGCAGGGACTTAAGCTTCGTCAGGGAAAGTTTAGACTTGATGTGAGGAAAAAATTCTTCACTGAAAGGGTGATTGACCATTGGAATGGGCTGCCCAGAGAGGGGGTGGAGTCACCGACCCTGGAGGTGTTTAAAGGGAGACTGGATGAGGCACTGAGTGCCATGGGTTAGATGATGGGTTGGTGTTAGTGTTGGTGTTAGTGTTAGGTTATAGGTTGGACTTGATGATCTCAGAGGTCCTTTCCAACCTTGTGATACTGTGATACTGTGATACTGTGACTGATAGGATGCCACTGAACTGTAAAATTAAATTTTAGGTTGGGAAAGGAGCCCCCAAGGTTTGCCTGTCTGATTCCTCCTCCAATCTGAATGGACTCAAACCTCCTCGCGTTGTGTGTCATGCTCTCCACCCCCTGGCCATCTCCATGACCTCCACTGGACTCACTCCAGTGTTTCAATAACCTTCCTGGCCTGGGGAGCCTGAAACTGGACATTACACTCCGAATGCCATCTCACAAGTGCCAGACAGAGGGAAACAATCTCATCCCTGGCCCTGCTGGCTTCACTCTTACTAACACAGCCCAAGATTAATTTGGTCTTATTTGCCTCAAAGACACAATGCTAAGCACAATGTACACCCCCCCTTAAGTCTGTGGAGTGTTTTTATTAACGTTTTTATGAGTATTTCTTGGAAAGGGGACATGTGCTGGTGTGTTTATACCTCAGCCCAGGGCTCTCTGTTCACAGAGATCCCATTTTACATCAGCTCCTTCCCCCTCGAGCAGCAGACGCTGCCTGGACTTGACAACCCTTCCATCCACACCTGCCCCACGCCAGCTTAAAATTATAGCTTTGAAACTCAATCTGGAGATGAGGGGAGAAACAAGGGAGCTCCTGGGCTTTTATATTTAATGTTGCTTGCAAGTCCATTTATCTTCCCTGCCAAACCTCACATATTTCAGTAGCACACAGCCCCTGCCATCCCCACGCCCAAAAGGAAAGTATTAAACACCTGATCACTCCAACCCCTCAGAGCCTCCTCTTGTTCTAGGACATAGAGATAGAAGTGGTGGGAAGGGTCATACATCCTGCTGTCTTCACATATACCCTGGAGAGACTCTGGGGAGACCTTTTAGCTGCCTTCCAGTACTGAAAGGGGCTTCAGGAAAGCTGGGGAGGGGCTCTTGATCAGGGAGCGCAGGGATAGGATAAGGAGGAATGGTTTTAATGTGAAAGAGAGGAGACTGAGATCTTAGGATGAAATGTTTTCCTGTGAAGATGATGAGGCCCTGGCACAGGTTGCTCAGGGAAGCTGTGGCTGCCCCATCCCTGGAGGTGTTCAAGGCCAGGCTGGATGGAGCTTTGAGCAACCTGATCCAGTGGGAGACATCCCTGCCCATGGCAGTGGGGTTGGAACTGGATGAGTTTTAAGGTCCCAGCCAAACCATTCTAGGATTCTATGAGAAGGGCTGGGAAGTGACTCACCAAGAAGACAGTCCCTGTGGGATGGGAGGGCAGCTGTGGTTGCCCTCAAACCCATGCAATGAGCGCATACACAACCCAGGACCTACAGCCTGCAGCATCCTGATTGCAGGCAGCAGATGTTAAGGTTTCAGTAGCTGAGGGTATGGTCACCACTGGAAGCATCTGAGCACATCACTCCCACCAGCAACTTAGACCATGCTCAACTCTTTATCTCACACTTTGCTCATCATCAACACCAAAAAGCCCACCATTTCCCTGCCAAGCTTCATGGCAATCCCTGCCCCCAGCTCTGCTTTTGAGGGAGAGAGGGCTGGAGGCTGAAATCACAGCCAGTCTCATCTCAGGGCAGTGCAGCACGTTTTCCAGTCCACAGCAAAACCACACAGCAAGGGAGGTGAGTCATGATGATGGCCGAAAGCAGAAGAGTGAAACCAAGCAAAAATGTAATGTTCAACAATTTAATATCTCACATCTTCCCCGTGCATTGTTCGGAGCACGTGAACCAAATCAAACACTTCCAGCCTGTGCCAGGTCATGAGTTGGCTGAGATGTTTTCAACGGGCAACGATCAAAACACAACCTGTACAGATTTCCTTCTTGTAATCTTTCTGCTTGGGCTCAGGCTATTAAAGCAACCATAGCGTGGCTCTGGGGGCTACCTAGAGGTTATGAAATACCTCCTCTCTGGACTTGCAGTTCATGCCTGCTCACAACAGAAATCCATCAATATCTGTCAGCTACTTGATGCCTCAATTGAGGGGAATCCAGTGGCTGAGCTACCACCTGCACAGAGGTGATGGAGCAAGGAGGAATGGTCCCCCAATATCTGATAGGAAGGCCACTCAAATGGGAAGAGAGCAAGCACTGACCACCAAGAACGACCAAAGCAGAGTCATATATGAAATATATGGAAATGATTTCTGCCTTCAAACCAAGTTCACCATGATCACCTCTTTTCCTGGAAAGGTGAGAGGTAACAAACTTGAGGGACCACAGGTCTAAATGGCCCTCCAGCGGATTACCTGGAGTGCCAACCTGGAACATCTCTTGGTGCTGCAGAGTTTACTGTGGGGAGGAATAGGACATTTATCTCTTGGGATGCTAAGCCAGTTCTCCAGATTGGCATATGAGATGTTCAAGACCAGGCTGGATAAGGATATGAGCAACCTGATCCAGTGGAAGGTGTCCTTGCCCATGGCAGGGAGTCAAAACCAGATGATGCTTAAGGTCCCTTCCAACTGTGAATGGTCATCCAGAGAAATACCTGGAGGGTCCATGTGGAGCAACTCTTGGTGCTGCTGCATTTACTGTAGGGAAGAAGAGGATATTTATCTCTCGTGATGCTAAGCAACATCTCCAGATTGGCATATGGAGGTGTTCCCTTTCAATCTCTTCCTGTGCAGGTATCCACATGCTGCCTGGAAGCCACCAGGATGTTCCTATCACAGCAGGATGCCTCCCTTCCCACAGGTAGCCATGCATTTTCCTCCCCATTCCAGCCCTGCTGTATCAACCCTGCAATCTCTTGCAAAATCACCTGGAGCTGAAGGGACCAGCCCTTTGCTTTCTCTGTTTAAAGATACTTTCAAAGGTATCTTCATATGTCTCATCCCTCCCTTTCTACTGTAGCTACAGGGGCCTAAGTCTTTTCCCAGCACCACAATCTTTGAGATCACTCTTAGCATGATATCTCTGTGGGAACAAAGGAAAGGATCAGCTCATCTGTACATCGATATTTTTGGGGATTTTGCTATCTTTCCTACAAAATTCCAACCCAAATTCCACAGAAATCAGAGAAAAGTCTGTGTCTTGGCCCAATTAAAGGAAAAATCAGCATGTAGGTCCCAGAAGAATCAGATGGAAAGGAAAACTCAACAAGGAAGGCAAGACCACTTGGGCCATCATAGAATGGTTTGAGTTGGAAGGGATCTTAAAGATTATCCAGTTCCAACCTCCCTGCCACGGGCAGAGACATCTCTCACCAGATCAGGCTGCTCAAGGCTCCATCCAACCATCATCACGCTCCTTATTGAATTCTAGGTGAATTAGGAACCACTTGTTCTGTTAAATCCCACAATGTGGAAGGCACATGTGCCTAGGCTGGCCAGAGAAAATGCCTTGAGGTTTAAAAAATCCTCTAAACAAGTTACTAAACAAATGAAATTAAGCACAACCAGAAGAAACAGAGACTTCCCCCTGCCTACCCCTTGGAAATAACATAGAACACATTTCACTGACTGCAGCTGAAGGCTCTGCAGGAGGGAATGCCCTGCTGGGATATATTCCCTTGCCACCAGGACAACACAGGAAAATGGGGTTAGGAAAGCTGGGCTGGAGTCTCTGTTGTACTGGTCACACAGGACAGGCTGAGAGAGCTGCGGTTGTTCAGCCTGGAGAAGTCTCCAGGGAGACCTTAGAGCAGCCTCCCAGTACTGAAAGGGGCTCCAGAAAAGCTGGGGAGGGGCTCTTGATCACGGAGTGCAGGGATAGGATGAGGGGGAATGGTTTTAAGCTAAAGAGGGGAAATTTAGATGAGATCTTAGGAAGAAATGTTTTCCTGTGAGGGTGGTGAGGCCCTGGCCCAGGTTGCCCAGAGCAGTGGTGGCTGCCCCATCCCTGGAGGTGTTCAAGGCCAGGTTGGATGGAGCTTTGAGAAGCCTGATCCAGTGGGAGGTGTCCCTGCCCATGGCAGGGGGGTTGGAACTGGATGATCTTTAAGGTCCCTTCCAACACAAACCATTCTATGACTTTCTGATTCTATGGAAAGGTTTTTAGTGCATCCCAAGAGCAACCCCAATACTCTTAGCTCTGCAAAGTGAGGAAAGAGGAGCCTTCAGTGCTCAGCCTGCCGAGGTCTAACTACTGAAAGGATGCCCAAGTGGCTGGATAACCAGGTTGGGTACCTCTGCTCAGCACTATTCATTTTTCCAGCAGCAAAAGGAGCCCCAGAGCTCAGCAGATTCCTGTCATAACTGTGTTCACTCGAGATGTCTCTCAGAAGGAGCAAATCCTCACCTTTCACTGGAGCTGGCATTTCTGTTTCACACTTGCACACACACACCTGCAACCCGACAATCCCGTGGAAGCACTTAAAGGTAACAGTAAACTCAAAGTGATTGATCTGCAGATAATTTGCCTTGGCAAGGAGGGCTGCAGGTCAGCTATCAAATTTACTGACAGATGCTGTACTCCTCTACGCAGGAGTGAACAGCTTTCCTGGATGCTGAGGTGTCTACAGCATCAAGAAACTACATTATTAGGTACAAAGCCAGTGGTGCCTTAACATAGAGACCTCAAAAAGGACCTCAAAACCCGTCACCCAACTAACATTCCCTCCAACCTGGTCAAACACCACTTTATTCTGGATCACACTGTCAGAATTAAAAGAAGAGAGGGAAAGAATAAATGGCTTCTTGCCTTCTTGTCTGTTTTTTGAACAGAGAAAGGGTGTAATCTGTTATCAGCCCTACCTGGGGTCACTGTATGGCTCTTGGTATCCCTCTAAGACACCACAAAGAAGTGGTTGTGCTCGTGCTGCAGGGATTTAAATGGACAGTAGAGGTGAAAAGAGGGATAAAAGCCCTTTATGTCATGAAACACCATCAGGCAGATGGTGCTGCTTTAGAAAGAAATGGGTCAGGATAAAACTGGGGGCCAGATAACAAAGTCTCCTCATGGTCAAGAGCTGTTTGGCCACACACCTTGTGTGGCTGAAGGGCTGCAGATGGCACCATCTTCCCTCGCTTCCCAGCACTCCTTAGCAGGGCACAGACAGACTGGGCATGCTGGATGGTTCCAGGGAAGACTGGTGGCTTTGGAGTGCTCCTCCCCAGAGCTGGGGGCCCTGCTTACGTGCCAGTCCTTGTGCTGTCACAGCCTTGATGACATCCACCTTACACAATGTTACTACAGGACCCCACCTGCAAGCCAGGTGAGAGCTATACATAGATTCCCATTTTGCCTTATGCAAATAGAGATATTAGTCAGTGATCACTATAAATAATTAAAACCACTCTTCTACACAAGATTTTAAGCCTCCACTTCAGATTTTCTCTATCCTGTAAATCTTACAGTGCAAGATTAGACCTAATGCCAGCAGGGCAAATCATCCCTAAATGTCCACCATACCCAGCACACACCTCCTGAATCCAAGCATCCCAAAGAATATTTAAGGGACCTCACAGCTCTCCTCTTTTTTTTGCCCATTTCGAAATATGTTTTACTAAAAGTAGGATTTACAAAGCTGAAAATTCATTAGAAGTTCACAGTATAAAACTCCAGCACAGAGACAATAACAAACAACAGAACAGCCCTTGCTTTTTTTTTGATTTCTGAATCAAAATGAGTCCCATTTTAGCTACAATATAGCTCTTCCAGTTTCACTTACCTTGTCCACAAGAGACAAAATGAAAGGGGAGCATCTGAAATTCAGCAGCCCATGCACCTGTAACGTGTCTCAGACTGCTTCTTCTCCTGAAGCCTCACCAAAGATCGAGATGGAGCTTGAGAAGGGAAGATGCAAACTCCAGCCTCTCTGGAGGACACACTGAAAATCCTGCAGACTATGGGAAAAGTGAGGTAGCTGAGAGTCAACCCTGCTGACTCTCGTTCTGCCAGAGAGCTGCAGCTGGTGCCAGTGAAATATTTATGCAAAGACAGCAGATGTTGTGAGCAAACTATGAAGACACGAGAGCTGCAGTATCAGGTCCCGACATCCAGTGTAGAGTTTCCTTCTGACTATGGCCACCATCAGATGGTTAACAAGAGTGTAAGAGCAGGACAAGCAGGTGGAGACACCTCCATATGTCAAGCCTCCAGTGACCTATAGCACTTTCTGAGGCATAGATTGTGTCTTGGAAATGTCATAGAATCACAGAATGTCCTGAGTTGGAAGGGACCCCCAAGGATCATCAAATCCAACTCCTGTCCCTGCACAGGACAACCCCAACATTCACCCCATGTGCCTGAGGGTGTTGGCCAAACGCTTCTGGAATATTGTCAGGCTGTGACTGCTTCCCTGGGGAGCTGTTCCCGTGCTCCATCACCCTCTGGGGGAAGAACCTTTTCCTAATGTCCAACCAAACCCTGCCCAGAACATCATCCTACCATTCCCTCTGGCACTATAATTGGTGGCCAGAGAAAGAAGATCAGTGCCTGCTCCTCCTCCTTCCCTTGTGAGGAAGTCATAGACCATGATGAGTTCTCTCCTCAGTCTCCTCTTCTCCTGAACAGCAGGAACTTTCCTCCTATGAATCTTCCTAATTTGGAAACCATTTATATTTTTAGCATTCCCAACATCTCATAGCAATGAGTCCCACAGCTTCACCACATGCTGCACGAAAATTCTGTGTCCTCTCATTATTTGTCAACTTCCATTCTGTTTTTTTTGCGTTTGTTGCCACTCAATTCTTCTGTAAGAAGAAACACTGGAAGTTTTTAACATCTAGGACAAACGTTGCCTGTTTCTTCTGCATCACCACTGTCATCTCTAAGGCTTGGAAACATCAATGGCAAGATCAGAAATAACATTTAAGCACCAGTAGTGCAACCTGGGTAGTACTGAAGTACCTGTGCTCATGGAGACACTGAAGAAACCTGAGACATCCATACGAGCATATCAACATAGGGCAGAGCAGTTCAACCCAGACCTTGGCCCAGCAATAAATACAAATAATTTGAGCTCCTGGAAAACTCCAGTGTCTACCTGGCATCAGCCCTTGCTCAGAGACCTTGCATTTTAGCAAAGTCAACAAGAGAACAGTGTGGCTGGTGGCCCAAGAGAGCTGAGCTTAGTTCCTCCCATATGGGTCAGAGATGATGGCTAGAGGTCAAGTCTTCACATGGTCAGCAAATAGGGTCTTCTTGAGGATGAGCTGCAGGGAAGCTTTACCATGAGGCCAGGAGACAAGGGGCAGACTGTAATTCATGTATTGTGGAGGAGACAAGTGCCCTGCTGAGAAATCCCCACCAGCCTTTTCATTTTCCCCAAGCCATGCTCCCAGCTCTCCACCTCTCATCTCGAGGCAAACAAGGCTCATCCATAATCCACCAGCACAAAAGCCCCATCATAACTGCCTTGCCAGAAAGAGGAAATATTGTTCATTTCAGTAAAAAAAGATATGAGGAAGCTGCTGTGCCGCCAGCTGAAGGGTTAAACGTGGTGCTACCCAGAGACAGCTCCTTTCCCAGATCATCTCCCAGCTGCTGGGCTCTGGCCTGCTTAATGAAGATTGATTGTCTTCAGGAGGCCACCTCTGTCTAGGCTGCCTGTGGCCCCTTTTTATTACTCCCACCCACATAAGCAAACCCAGGATCCAGGCATGGAAAAAATTCAGGCAATGGAACAGCAAGAGAAAAAAATTGAGTTTCCTCAGAGCAAACAGAGCCAGGTCTTCTCCAGACCTTTTTCTCATGGACAGATTCTCTTGGGTCTAATAAGGGCTGAGACATCAACATCATTTTGTCAACGGGGGCCAAGAGAACATTTCATTTTTCTACCCTGACTTGTATTCATGAAGTTTGTAGTAATCTACTGCCTCCAAGGCCTCTTGAATTTAGGTTATGACAGCACTAGGAAACTTGTGCCCTTGTTGCAACAGCTTTGCTTAACCATTATGCTATCGTGGCCTCAAGTTGCACTAGGGGAGGTTCAGATTAGACATCAGGAAAGATTTCTTCCCAGGAGGGGTTTTCAGGCATTGGCAGAGGCTGCCCAGGGAGGTGGTTGAGTCCCCATCCCTGGAGGTGTTTAAAAGACAGGCAGACGAGGTGCTCAGGGATGTGGTCTAGTAGTGTACAGGTATGGTTGGAATCCATAATCACAAAGGTCTTTCCCAACCAAGCAATTATTTGATTCTATTACAGCATCAGACTGTGCACACCAGCCTGCAGAGAGGTCGAATGTGTGCTGGGTCTGCTGTGTGGAGCTCCCTGGAGTGCAGGGTATCTGCTTTACAGCCCCCCCTACACCAGCCAGCGGGATCCTCACAGAAACAAGGAGGACGTGAGATTATTGATGATGTGGTCAACTAAAGAAAGTCCTCTTTCTGCTGAACAAGTAGACCAATAAAATGCCTTTCAGCCTCGAGGCCAACAGATACAATATAATTTCTGTCCACAGAGCTTAATTGTCTTTACACTCCCAACATTCACCCCATGTGTCTGAGGACATTGTCCAAATGCTTCTGGAATGCTGGCAGAGTCAGTGCAGTGACTTCTTCCCTGGGGAGCTGTTCCAGGGCTCCACCACCCGCTGGGGAAAGAACCTCTTCCTAATGTCCAACCCAACCCTCCCCTGGCACATCTTCCTGCCATTCCCTCTGGTCCTGTCATAGGCCACCAGAGATCAGAGCTCAGCCCCTGTTTCACTTCCCTCCCTTGTAAGAAGGCAGTGAACAGCTATGAGAATCCCTCTCAGTCTCCTCTTCTCCAGGCTGAACAGACCAAGTGACTTCAGCTGTTCCTCACACGACTTCCCCTCTAAACCCTTCACCAGCCTTGTGGCCTTCTCTAGACACTCCTCTTAGTTCTTCTCTTCAAGGCATGAGAGGGGAAAACCTTAAATCACAGAAAATATGAGAAGATTTGGAAGGAAGGAGTGTTTGCACAACGTAGTGGGGAGGACAAACTGAGCTCACCAGAGTGTTGCTTTCCAAGGACAAGGTGGATCAGGATCCAGCATATGGAGGGAAGACAGTTAAATGTTGGGCTCCAAAGGAGAAGAAAACATGCCCACATTTTGATACTGATCACTCTGATTCACTTTCTGGACAAGAGTTAAAGAAGTTTAAAAAATAAATCGCTCTTTTCCCCCTCTTTGTGTGAGTTTAAGTTATTTTAATTGAAACAACATTTCTAGAAGAACCCATCAATCACCTCTGAAAGTCAAGTTCACTCGCCTAAAGCATGGAGAGACATTTCCAATGTGGGGAGACGCTCAACAGGGAAAAGCACTTCAGGTTGAAGTTCTTCCAGCTCATTTAAAGAGATGTCAAGTTTAACGATCTTAAGGAATGAGGAGGAGGAAGGGGGAGAAAAAAAAAAATGAAGTTATTCCTATTTTTCCCCAAAAATATGCCTGGAGTTTTTAGCCTTTACCATTTTTGACAAGTTGAAACACACATAGGCAGTTGTAGCACCAGTATGGCTTGATTAAGGAGTTCTGCTTTGGAAATAACCCAAACAAAACTTGGCAGAGGAAAATAAATGGAGACAAAAAGAGTGGAGCTTAAACAGGGTCAAAGAGGAGAAAGAAGGCCAGATTGTCAGCAAAGCAGTTTCTTGCATCTCCTTTTTGTTATGGGAGCTCTGCTGCTTTACACTAGTAAGGGAGAGGCTCTGAGCATGTCAGAGAAACATCCGTATGTGAGAAAATCAGCTCAGGTACCTCACAGAAGATGAAATGTTTGAGACAGCAGGAATGCCTCTGGCTCCATCCAGACAAACAGTGATCATTTCTGAAATGTATAAGGTGCTAAAATGTGATGCATTTAGCAAATAACTGAAATTGCTGAGAAAACATCTTCTGAGGAGGGAGTGGGAGGAATATTTGGGGGGCCTGGAAGTTTCTGATGGAACGCGTAATCCCAAGAATGTGACAATTTAAGAAGAGGAGAGAGACTTATCCCTTCTAACACAGCTAAAAATACATCAGTGATTTATTTTAGTTATTTTTAAAGTGATGTGATATCATAAAAGCAGTGGAAATTTGAAGTTGACTACCACAAAAGGCTTCCCAAGACAGAAGCAAAAGACTACTCCCCCCAGGTCAAAGCTCTAAGAGTCCAAGGGCTGGGGCACTTCAAACAAAGCTGGTGAAAGTGGAGTAGTGCTTCTTGAATTTCTGTTGCTCCACATCCTCAAAACAAGGGGGAAGGAGTTGAGGTGGAAAGTTTTGGAGAGCTGCACAGCAATAAGACGGCTGCTGGCAGAGTAGATTGAGTTGTGTCTCCCAACACAACTCGCTGAAACCTGGGTTTAGATGAGGCATAGAAAAAGGACATATTCCTTACTATTGCTCTCCCACAAATATATGCTTTTGATGGAGATACTGGTGAGGAGAAAGTGAAATCCCAGGATCTACTCCCTTCCCTTGCCCCAGCTGATGTGACCTGTGTCTGCAGCTTAACTGTCCCCACTATAAAATGAGATTAATAATAATAATCTTTGGAGGAAAAGCACTGTTAGACCTGAGGTATCTGAATGTGGAATTAATGCTAGAAAAGCCAGGCCAGGGGAGAAGTCCAGGAGGGGCTCTGTATGGGGGAGTGTAGAGATAGGATGAGGGGGAATGGTTTTAAGCTGGAAGAGGGGAGATTTAGATTAGATATTAGGAAGAAATGTTTTCCTGTGAGGGTGGGGAGGCCCTGGCACAGGTTGCCCAGGGAAGTTGTGGCTGCCCCATCCCTGGAGGTGTTCAAGGCCAGGCTGGATGGAGTCATGAGCAGCCTGGTCTGGTGGGAGGTGTCCCTGCCCATGCAGGGGGTTGGGAATCAGATGGGTTTTAAGGTCCCTTCCAACACAAACCATTCTCTCATTCGACGATTCAATGAAAAGCTTTATCAGGGAGTGCAGCAATAGGACGAGAGGCACGGTTTTAAGCTGAAAGAAGGGAGATTTAGTCGAGATATTAGGAAGAATTGTTTTCTTGTGAGGGTGGGGAGGCCCTGGCCCAGGTTGCCCAAGGAAGTCACGGATGCCACATCCCTGGAGGTGTTCAAGGCCAGGTTGGATGCGGCTTTGAGCACCCTGATCCAGTGGGAGGTGTCCCTGCCCATGGCAGGGGGGTGGAACTGGATGATCTTTAAGGTCCTTTCCAACCCAAACCATTCTATGATTCTACAATCTTCAGCTGCACATTTTCACCACCACAGTCTGAATGCTCCTAGTTTGTGTCCACGGGGATCCAGCTAAACCTCTCCTACAGCAGGTAAACCTAAGAGGATATGCACTTGGAGATGCTCAGATGAACAAGAACGGTGTCTTGGCCATGATATGACAATATTTGCTCACAGGCGCTGAAGAGGTGAGGGCAACAATTCCCCTAACACCAAATGCCTAACTTGTGGTATTTCAAATCCCACAACTGGTTGATCTCCCAACAAAATCCAGTGTGTCCTCTTCTCTTTTGCCCACACACTATTTCACAGAACGGGCTTGAGGTAGAAAACAGTGGAAATTAACCTAAGGTTTCACCCTCTGCATATCCCTTCCCAACTTGTCAGAACTGTCATTGATTTGAAACCTCTTCTTGACCTCACAGAGAATTCAGTTATAGGTAACAATTGCCTGGAAGAGAAAATGAGTCCAGTCTTGTCTGCATAAATACCACAAGAGTTCTTCATCTTTTAGTAGCAGAAGCAGCAGGATTAAATTCAGACATGAGGAGGGTCACAAATGGAAAGGAATAGAACCAGATGAGGTATCTCAGACCAGAAGGAACCTTGCAGGGTCTTCAGGGACATCATTTATAGATGTCTGCACTTCTTTTTTAACTACTTATTGAATCATTCAACACCTCTACAACCAAAGCCTTAAACCCGGCACGTGCCTCCCTTGCCGTGGATCTTCAACATGTTCAAAACCTTATAAACATTCAGGTCTCTCAAAAATACCACAGAGAAAGAGAAAAGAGTACAGTCCAAGTCACCTGAGATGGCAGTCAAAAGGCAGTGAGTCCACCACCATCGCCCACCACTCAACAGTCTGGCCCTTTACCAGTTTTCCCATTCTTTGGAAATGCCCTGAACACAGAAACATAAGGTCATAAACTATGGAAGGTCAAAGTGGAGCTCAGATGTATTAAAACTTGTTAATGCCTCTACTTGCAGTAACTCTGTCTAACAATTGGCTTCTCTTTACCCTTGGCATCTCCACCTGACCACAAAGGCAGAGGTGAAGTAGTCTGAGGTGAAGTCAAAGGTGAAATCTAAGGTGAAATAATTAATTATTTGTAAAGTGGAGTTTCTGTAGTTTGGAAACAGGCATTCCTTCAGCTTGTTCTGTTTTCATCCTGCAAAATCTGCCAGGACTGCAGAATTCACTGTCAGAGAGATGCTTAAACTA
This sequence comes from Tapera naevia, assembly GCA_033556795.1. Taxonomy (NCBI): domain Eukaryota; kingdom Metazoa; phylum Chordata; class Aves; order Cuculiformes; family Neomorphidae; genus Tapera; species Tapera naevia. Next base: position 2,019,591 of record JAUMJJ010000135.1, on the reverse strand, counting down.
CTTCAGAGACAGTCAGACAACACCTGTGTGACAGCTCTGCCACGGTTTGAACAGGCATCTGCAGAAGTACAAGCAGTTTCACACTGAGCCAAAGGTCAATAATGGCTCTGCATCCAGAGAAGGTCAACGGAGCTGGTGAGAGGTCTGGAGCACAGGGGTTATGAGGAGCAGCTGAGGGAACTGGAATTGTTCAGTCTGGAGAAGAGGAGGCTGAAGGGAGACCTCATTGCTCTCTACAATTCCCTGAAAAGAGGTTGTAGTGAGGATGTTGGTCTTTTCTCACAAGTAACAACTGATAGGACAAAAGCAAATGACCTCAAGTTGCTCCAGGAGAGATTTTGAATGTTTATATGGAAATATTACTTCATGGAGAGGGTTGTCAGGCATTGGAACAGGCTCCCAAGAAGTGGTGTACTCTCCATCCCTGGAGGGATTTAAAAGCCTTGGGGATGTGGTGCTTAGGGATATGGTCTAGTGGTGAAGTTGGCAATGCTTTTTCTCATAGAATCATAGAATCTTGGAAAAGACCTTTGAGATCATCGAGTCCAACCGCTCCCATCTTCTGCTAAACCATGCCCTTCAAAACCTCATCTACCCGTTAAACACCTCCAGGGATGGTGACTGAACTACATCCCTGGGCAGCCTCTGCCAGTGCCTGACCACTCTTTCAGTGAAGAAATTCCTCCTGATATCCAGTCTGAACCTCCCCTGGAGCAACTTATGGCCATTTCCCCTGGTCCTGTCACCTGTCACTCGTGAGAAGAGATCAACACTTGCTCTGCCACAACCTCCTTTCAGGCAGCTGCAGACAGCAATGAGGTCTCAGCCTCCTCTTCTCCAAGCTAAACAAATGGTTGGACTCGATGGTCTTAAAGGTCTTTTCCAACCCAAACGAGTCTGTGATTCTGTGGACCAGGCACAGCAGAATCCCTATAGCCTGTGCATATCAGGGTTTATGTCTGAATTACCCCCTTTTCCTAGCATGTGTCACACACCTGCTGATTATGAGAACCAGGTTTGTTTGATTTGCCTCCCATGCATTAAGAACATGATTGGGTTACTTCTTCGAAAAAGCCATGCTTTAGAAAACAAAAGAGCAAGGAAGCCTTTCCGGGAAGGCACAACTTTGAGAAACCAGAATTTGCCTGTGTCAGAATGTCGAAGCCCCTGGTGTTTTGTCAGATTTTGCCACATCTAAAAGGCTCAAAAATGTTCTTCTGGAATTGAAACATGGGAACTTTTTAGGTAGGAGCTTACAGCTCTGATGGCTTCTGCAATCGTTATATTTGTTCCTGAAGAAATGTCCAAAAATCTACAATCCTTTGGAGAATCAAGGCCTGACTGCATATCTGGGTTGGGAAAAGTAGTAAAGTACTACACAAATTTGGCTTCTTATATTTCCTTTATACATTTTCCTGCTGGTACGTGGAAGATCACGCACAAAGCAGACATGGAGCTGTTGGAGAGGGAGTGCCATGAATATGATCAGAGGGCTGGAGCACCTCTGCTATGAGGACAGGCTGAGAGAGTTGGGGTTGCTCAGCCTGGAGAAGAGAAGGATCTGGGGAGACCTTAGAGCAGCCTCCCAGTACTTAAAGGGCCTACAGGAAAGCTGGGGAGGGACTTTTTAGCAAGGCCTCTTGTGACAGGACAAGGAGTAATGGTTTTAAACTAAGGGAGGGGAGGTTTAAACTGGATATAAGGAACAAATTTTTTACAATGAGGGTGGTGGAACACTGGCACCAGTTACCCAGGGAGGTAGTGGAGGCCTCATCCCTGGAAACATTCAAGGTCGGGTTGGATGAGGCTCTGAGCAACCTGGTCGAGTTGAAGGTGCCCCTGCTCCTGCAGGGGAAATTGGACTGTATGACCTGGAAAGGTCCCTTCCAACCCAAAGCATTCTATGATTCCATAAATGTGGGTTTTGGGCATGGATTATGGAAGGATTCCTGATGCATTCAGCTTCACCCAGCAGTCTAAGAATCCACAATTTTGCACTGAACTGCATTTGAAAAGTCAAGAACTCAACATGCTGCTAGGGCTAACTCAAACCATGAAGTTCTACAGGTTTGTACTAGAGAAGACACCAGCACCCTCACCCCCACATCTGCCTTTTGGGCAAAAAAAAAAAACTTCTCAGTGTTTCCATGTCTAAAGAAAATCAAAATAACAACAGAAGAGGATGTTTGTAGGTAGAAGTAATATCTTTTATTAGAGCACCTGCTGTTGTTGGAAAAAGACAGATGAGCCCTGGGCAGTAAAGAAAATCTTTTGTCCTGTACCTGAAGACTTATTTAATTTTCCAGCTATATTATTTCATTCCACAAACCTGTCTGCATCCTTAGATCATCCTGACTGCAAGAACACGGCCTCAAGAGCATTGCTGTCCATTCACAGCAAGCGAGATAACTTGGCTGCACTGTCAAGGGTCAGTGTTCACTCCTGGTAGAGAGACAGGGCTGAGAAATCACTCTTGCTTACCAGATGTTTACACTGACATCACTGGGTGTCCGTCTTTTGAAGGAGAACCTTTCTTTAAACTACATTTGAAACTGTATTTTTTAAATATTTCTATAATAATACAATTATTTTTTCCTATTTTCTGACATTATTTTGTCATTACTTTCAATAGGATGGAATGGATGTGAGCTGAATTTTGAATGGATTTAATTTTTATTTTAATAGGAGTGAATTATACTCTTAGCTCTTAGATCTGTGATCAGCATCACTTGTGAAGAACAGACCAATCTGCAAACAATTTGCTCGGCATGTTGGTTCAGCATCACAGCTGGGATGAACTAATCTCACTCCATGTAAAGGAAAAAAAGCAAGTCCAGCAACTACATCTCAAGCCTGATATTGAGGTGACCTGGGAGTCCTTGCAGTGATATGAACCCCCATCCCCTAATAATCAGACCATGAACTCGACAGACTAAGAGCTTCCTCAGCCAATTTGTCCCAAAACCTACCTTGTAGTCATAACATTGGAAGGGATGTTAAGTACTCACTAGCCCAGACAAGAGTGCCCTCCCAGAGGTGCCAGCCTACAATGAACAGTTCAACATGCTTTATGAGCTGACATTTTGGGTTTACTGTTACACTGGAGCAGTTCAAAAGAAGCAATTTGTTCTGTGGCTTTAATGCATTTAGGAACCGAGGTGCGGCACATTTATTGTGGCAGAAAAACAATCTCAGAACTCCCCCCTCCCTTTGAAGCACAAAGAAAGCGAATGAAAGGCAAAGAAGTGAGCACCCAAGGTAGCAAAACCTTATTATTGAAGGGAACAGAAGAAATCGATCATTCTGAGCCGTGCAGCAGCTGAGGATGTGGAAGCAGGAAGCCCTGGAGACCTTACAAAGCACCAGCAAGCCCAAGAAATCATCTTTGTTTGTTGCTAATGAGCCGTGGTACTTTTTAATAATATATAAACCATTTAAAAGGACTTGATGGGAAGACCAAGGCAGTCAGACGAAACATTTATACCTAGAGCTGAAATGTTTTGAGAAATGGGGGAATAATGAACTTCTGCCAAGTACAGAGCAAGAGCTCAGCAAAAGTGCTGGGGCTACCAGAGGGTCTCCCAGATATTTGAACCCCTGAAGCATTATTTTCTGGAAGACTGTCCTAGAGGGTATGTCCCAAGCCAAAACTCCTGGAAACATTGCAAGAGAGGCCCCAGAGACCTTGCATCTGTGGTGCTTTTTTTTCAAGAGACCATAGGTTTCTGCCTTTAGGAAAAGTCCACAAAGTACCCAAGGATTCCTGGGTGTCATTGCTGTAGTTTCCAGCTCTTGTAAGCCCCAAGGACACGTTTCCCAACTGCTCTGGGTTTCCAACCCCCAGTTAAACAGTCTGGTAGCCCTGGGATCTCCAGCTTGGAGTCAAAGAGCCTTGAAACTCTCACAGTGAGCAAAAGAAAAGGACAAACCTGGCAGTTTCACCCCTGTCATTAGCTGCTTTTAGCAGTGGAGAAGCTGCCAATGTTGTCACGTTCCCTGAAGAGCTGGAAATCATAAACAGAAATGCATAATTTTTGGATGGACCATAGTTCCTTGCAATGTGTTCGTGGGATTTCACGCTTGTGGTATTCAAAGGGGAAAAAAATTTGGATCTGATTCAGATCAAAATTTTATTAAAAACAAAATTAAATACCTACAGCATGAAAATCCAGCTTTTTATGGCTTCCATTGATCACAGAGGGCTTTGACAGATGCTTAGCAGGGCTCTCCACACAACTTTGGAAAAGAAGATGCTTCACCCCTGACTGATGTGCAGCTACGTCAACAGCAGAAAAAATTAACTGCTCCAACTGCAAGAATGCAAAAACACACTCTAGGACACAGGGATGAGGAATAACAGAACACTATCTAATAAGGACAAAATAAAGCTGAAAGTGCCATAGTATTAAGCCCTGCAGCAAGTCAATGCCAAACTGGGGAGTACACATGCCGGGGGCTGGACCCTTGGAGCAGTTGTGCTGCTTTAATTCATGTTTTTACCATGACTGCCACGGCCGTCTTCATCCTGACAGAAGAAGCCAAAGAACCTGGTCACGAAGGTAATATTCATGAACCCAAGGACAAGTAGGGACAGGATGGGGAAGGGCTGGAGGATGAAGAGATTGAGAGCAGCCCAGAGGGAAGGACTTGGGGTGCTGGTAGAGGAGAAGCTGAACATGAGCCAGCAAAGTGTGCTTGGTGCACAGAAAGCCAAACGCGTCCTGGGCTGCATCAAAACAAGCGTGACCAGCAGGGCAAGGGAGGGGATTCTACCCCTCTGCTTCTGTCTGATGAGACCCCACCTGGAGTCCTGTGTTCATTTCTGGAGTCCTCGGCACAGGAAGGGCAGGGATCTGTCAGAGTGAGTCCAGAGGAGGCCATGGAGATGATCTGAGGGCTGGAGCATCTCCCATACGAGGACAGGCTGAGAGAGCTGGAGTTGTTCAGCCTGGAGAAGAGAAGACTGCTGGGAGACCTTAGAGCAGCCTCCCAGTACTGAAAGGGGCTAAAGGAAAGATGGGGAAAACCATTTTAGCAGGGTTGGCAGCGACAAGACCAGGGGGAACATTTTTTAAGATGAAAGAGTAGAGATTTAGATGAGATCTTAGGAAGAAATGTTTTCCTGTGAGGGTGGGGAGGCCCTGGCACAGGTTGCCAAGAGAACCTGTGGCTGCTCCATCCCTGGAGGTGTTCAAGGCCAGGTTGGATGTGGCTTGTGAGAAACCTGATGCAGTGGGAGGAGTCCCCGGTCCCTTCTATGATTCTATGATTCTGCGATCTTCACGGTCCCTTCCGTCCCAAACCATGATGATTCCCAGGAGGCTCCTCAAGCAAGCTGGATTTCACCCCCAAGGGTTCATTTCATTATGTAAACACAACGTGGCAATTACCATCTGGTTTGGGCTGCACACCCCCCCCCCCATACCCCCCCCATACCCCCCCCATACCCCCCCCCATGCCCCCCCCATGCCCCCCCCAGCGCCGCCATTACTCCCCGGAAGAACTACAACTCCCATGATGCCCCGCGGGGCGGCGCCATTGGAGGCGGCCGGGGCGGCGCCGCTGGGCATCACGGGAGTTGTAGTCCCGCCCGCGGGGAGGGAACTACCGGCTCCCGGGAGGAAGCGGGGGCGGCGGGAGCGGGGAGCGGGATGCGGTGGCGGCGGCGGCCGGGGACGCCTCCTCGCTGCTTGGAGGCGACACCATGCACCCGGCCGTGGCGGTGGGGCTGGTGTTCGGCGGCTGCTGCAGCAACGTGGTGTTCCTGGAGCTGCTGGCCAGGTGGGAGAGGGGCAGGGATGGGATGAGGGATGGGGGATGGGGGATGGGGGATGAGGGATGAGGGATGGGGGATGGGGGATGAGGGATGAGGGATGGGGGATGAGGGATGAGGGATGAGGGATGGGGGATGGGGGATGGGGGATGGGGGATGGGGGATGAGGGATGGGGGATGAGGGATGGGGGATGGGGGATGAGGGATGAGGGATGAGGGATGGGGGATGGGGGATGAGGGATGGGGGATGGGGGATGGGGGATGGGGGATGGGGGATGAGGGATGGGGGATGAGGGATGGGGGATGAGGGATGGGGGATGGGGGATGGGGGATGAGGGATGGGGGATGAGGGATGGGGGATGAGGGATGGGGGATGGGGGGTGAGGGATGGGGGGTGAGGGATGGGGGATGAGGGATGGGGGGTGAGGGATGGGGGATGGGGGATGGGGGATGAGGGATGGGGGATGAGGGATGGGGGATGAGGGATGAGGGATGAGGGATGGGGGAGGATCCTTGGAGGTGCTGATGGATGAGAAGCTCGAAATGAGCCAGCGAGGTGAGCTCGCAGCTCCCGTGAGGTTCAGCGAGGAGAAGTGCAAGGTTGGGGCAACCTTCGGGGTTGGTGGGACTTGGGGGTTGAGAAGATTGAGGGCAACTCTGCAGAGAAGGAGCTGGCGGTGCTGGTGGGTGAGAAGCTCGGCAGGAGCTGGTAAAGGGCTCTGCCAGCCCAGAAAGCCAACCCTGTCCTGGGCTGCATCCAAAGCAGTGGGACCAGCAGTGCCAGGGAGGGGATTCTGCCCCTCTGCTCCTCTCTGGTGAGAGCCCACCTGGAGTCCTGTGTCCAGTTCTGGAATCCTGAGCAGAAGAATGTGGAAATGTTGGAATAGGTTCAGAGGAGGCCACAAAGATGATCCAAGGGCTGGAGCCCCTCTGCTATGAGAGGACAGGCTGAGAGGGTTGGGGTTGTTCATCCTGGAGAAGAGAAGGCTCCAGGGAGACCTTAGAGCAGCCTTCCAGTACCTGAAGGGGCTCCAGGAGAGCTGGGGAGGGACCTTTTACAAGGGCCTGGAGTGATAGGATGAGGGGGAAGATTTAGATGAGGCATTAGGAGGAAAATCTTCACGATGAGGATGGTGGGGCCCTGGCACAGGTTGCCCAGAGAAGCTGTGGCTGCCTCATCCCTGGAGGTGTTCAAGGCCAGGTTGGCTGGGGCCTTGAGCAGCCTGATCCAGTGGAAGGTGTCCCTGCCCATGGCAGGGGGGGTGGAACTGGGTGATCTTTGAGGTCTGTTTCAACCCAAACCATTCTATGGTCTCCCTCTGCAAAGCGGTGGGAAGCTGCTGGTGCTGTCAGACCCACACGGTCCCTAAGTTCTCCAGCATCACCATTTGAGCACCTTTTCCTCCCTTCCTCCCTCTCAGCCCTGCTTGTATCCCTCTTCCCCTTCCAGGCATGCAGCTGTTTTCCAGACCCAGTTTTGCTGCCTCAGTATCCAGTGTTTCTGGCACCATCATGGTGCCATTGGCACGGGGCCACAGTGGGGCTTTCCTGTGGCACCTGGGAGCATGGGAGGACTTCAGTTAATGACCCAATGTCCAGGTGGAGATCACTAATGAGTGCCTCTTCCCTTAGAGTAAATACAAAAGGTTTGGCAGACTTAGGCCCCGGGGCTCCTCATCAGGAGTGCCAAGAGCAGCCTGAGTGTGGATTGCCAGGTCCCAGCCGTCTTCTGTCACCATCTGATTGGTTCTTGGGGGGGAAATTGGGGCTGTCCCCCTCAGCTCAAGCCCATTGTGGTCCTTTCATGGGCCCTTTTGGTATCCTGCCCTGGCACATGGCATCTCCCATCTCTGCTGCCATAGGAGCCATCATGTTACCTGATATTAATAAAAAGAAACTCCCAATACAAAGTATTTTGTTTAGAGGGGAGACATTACTTTTATTCTGTGCAGGGTGCTAGGTGGGAGATCTTCCACAAAACCAGCACATGGACTGAGGACCCCAAAGGCCTATTTATACAAAATTGATGCTCAAAATCCCACCTAGCTGATACGATTGTCACACCTATATAATGCAGATATTCATTAGGTTACACAATTCTACTTTGACACAAAATTGCTGATTTCCTTTCCACATCCTTATTTAGGATATGGATGTCATGGAGTCATAGAATGGTTTAGATTGGGAGGGACCATGAATGTCATCTGGTCTGACCTCCCTGCAGGGAGCAAGGACATCTTCAGCTAGATCAGGTTGTCCTTCAGCTAATCTTTAAACAATCATGAAATTCTCTTTATCTGATATCCCTTTCCTTGTTTCATCAAATGTTCTCAACCTTGAGTTGATTAACCACCGAGTTCATCATTTTCTTAAGATGAAGTGGCTGCATCCCTGAGCAGAGGCTGGGATGTTTGTAGATGATACTAAGTGCCTGTATCTCTGGGCAGATATTAGGATGTTTGTAGGTAATAACAAGTGTCTGCTTCTCTGAGATCAGGATATTTGTAGTAAAGAAATGAGGTAAACAAGGTGCAAAATATATTCTTATCCTCTTGGGTAACAATCAGTCTGGCTCCAAAGCATCCCCACTGTCCCTGCTCTCTGATTTTGGTGCCTTGCAGAAGGTAACAGCTGAAATCCCAAGGAGAATTGTAGAATTGCTTGGTTGGAAAAGAATTGTGAGATCATTGAGTCCAACTGTACCTGTCCAGTACTGAACCAGATCCCTGAACACCTTATCTACCCATCTTTTAAATATCTCCAGGGATGGGGACTCCACCACCTCCCTGGGCAGCCTCTGCCAGGGCCTGAGAACCCTTTTGGTGAAGAAATTTTTCCCAATGTCTAATCTGAACCTCCCCTGATGCAACTTGAGGCAGCTTGCAACTTCTCAACTTGAGAAGATGCACATGAGCTGGCTAGGGATTCCCTTGGACAGCAGGCAGGGCTGAGGTAAAGTCATCCATCTGGAAATGTGATCTTTGGCAGCATCAGGAGGCCGTGAAACCAGCGTGATGAGGGCAAGGGGTGCCCTGTGGCCCTTGGAGCAAAGATGAATTGCCAGTTGCAGAGAGAGGAGGGCTGACCTTTGAGGAATGTGCAAGTGCTGTGTCACCTTCTTTACCCTGATGGAGGAAGGCTGGCATGACTTGGAGTAGGTCATGGTCTGCTGGGTTTGTTTTCCAGGCTGGTCAGCGAGCTGTGAAGGCTGAAGTGCTAGACCTGACTGAAAAAAAAGTGATGGTGAAATGGTTCTGTGCCTACAATCACAGAATCATAGAATGGTTTGGGTTGGAAGGGATCTTAAATCCCATCCAGTTCCAGCCCTCCTGCCATGGGCAGGGACACCTCCCACTGGATCAGGTTGCTCAAAGCCAGTGTGATGAGGGCAAAGAGTCCCCTGTGGCACTTGGAGCGAAGGCGAATTGTCAGTTGCAGAGAGAGGAGGGCTGACCTTTGGGGAATGTCCAAGCTCTGTGTCACCTTCCTCACCCGGATGGAGGAAGGCTGGCATGGCTTGGACAAGGTGATGGTCTGCTGGGTTTGTTTTCCAGGCTGGTCAGGAAGCTGCATAGGCAGAAGTGTTAGATCTGACTGGAAGAAAGCAATGGTGAACTGGTTCTGTGCCTACAATCACAGAATCATAGAATGGTTTGGGTTGGAAGGGACCTTAATTCCATTTCCAGCCCCCCTGCCTTGGGCAGGGACACCTTCCACTGGATCAGGTTGCTCAAAGCCCCATCCAGCCTGGCCTTGAACACCTCCAGGGATGGGGCAGCCCTGACTTCTCTGGGCAGCCTATGCCAACACCTCACTACTCTCACATTAAAACATTTCCTCCTAATATCTCATCTAAATCAGTGAATCTAATCAATAAATCCCTGTGGAGCTGCATCCCCTGACCATTCAGTGTTGTGTTTGCCTTAGTCATGCCTAGGCTTTCAAAAGCAGTAGTTAAAACCTGCCCTTCCTCCTTCCCCACCCATCATCATCACAGATTATTAAGAGGGAAAGGGAGTGCAAAAGAGCCTGATACTGTAAGCAGGGATATTTGCCTTCAAGTGGGAGGCCTGGACACAGGTCCCTTAACACAAGGTTGCACAATCACTCAGCAACCACAGGATAAATCAAGAAGCAGTTCCTGGAAGAGAAGACCTTGTGTGGTGAGTTGTCTTTCTTCTCTGGGATTGCTTCAACCTCTGCTTTTCCTGCCTGGCTTGTGGTGCAACATCAGTGAGGGAGGAGGAACTGAACCCCTTCAGGTGAAGAAAGCTTTGTAACTTGCTTCTTGGAAGATGCTTGCAAGACACACTAGGCTTGTGTGTCCTCCAGCCTTAAACCAAGAGTGAGCTCAGTTGCTGTGCCTCTGTCTTGTCCTCTTCATCTTTGGTCCCTCAATTGGGGTAACACTGGTTATTTCTTTGGCTCTTGATGCTGTTTAGAGGGAAAAGTCCCTCTTGAAGATGAATTTTCTCATAACAAGCAAAGTCCTGGAGCAGGATCACAGGAAAAGGCAGGGACCAAACTGACTGGTGTGGAATAAAAAAAGGTGGCTGGAAGAAACTTGCTCAGGATTTATGGGGAAGGAGTAAAGGAATGAGAACTGTTTAGTCTAGAGATGCCTGAGGAGAGACAAAGGACTTTAAACGCGTGGAGAGTGGCTGCAGGGAAGAGGAGATAAATTTTTCTGATGAGGATCTGGAGGCAGAACAAGAAATAAGGGTCTGAAATGCCTGTGAAAGGGATGTAAAACAGGCCAGAACCCCAGATTTTGTGAAGGGGCTTTCTAAGAGAGAGAAGGGAAATTCCTTGTTGAAGGTTTGGACAGGGCAAAAACCACCATCCAGTTCATTCCGTTACCCCACCTGGAACAACCCAGCCTGTTCTGCTCATGTTCTTCACTATTCTGGGGGATCTCTCTTTGGGTTGTGATGCCAAAACTCAGTGGGGCTTGTATGTACAGGCTTGGTTAGACAGCCCACGCTCTGCTCTTCACCTTCTGAAGCTGTGTCAGTGTGAGGTGCCTTCTCTAGAGACAGCTGACACTCTGCCTGGCAGATCTTAAAGGGGTTTCTTCCCTTCATGGTGCAGATGTGGGGAAGATGTTCTTTTGTACGGGCACATTGAAGGAGTTCTCTATGAAATGAGAACTTCTGTGAGCTGGTAATGTGTGCTTGCAGCCCAGAAAGCCACCCCTATCCTGGGCTGCATCCAAAGCAGTGAGGCCAGCAGGGTGAGGGGTTCTCCCACTCTGCTCTGGTGAGACCTCATCTGGAGTTTAGCCTTCAGTTCTGGAGTCCTCGGCACAGGAAGGACATGGATCTGTTGGAGTGGATCCAGAGGAGGCCATGGAGGTGATCTGAGGGCCGGAGCACCTCCCATACAAGGACAGGTTGAGAGAGTTGGGGCGTTCAGTGTGCAGAAGAGAAGGCTCTGGGGACAGCTCTGGGGAGACCTTAGAGCAGCCTCCCAGTACTGAAAGGGGCTCCAGGAAAGGTGGGGAGGGACTTTTTTACAAGGCTGGTAGTGATAGGATGAGGGGGAATGGCTTTAAATTGGAAGGGGAAGATTTAGATTAGACATTAGGAAGAAATTCTTCACGATGAGGGAGATGAGGCCCTGGCACAGGTTGCCCAGGGAAGCTGTGGCTGCCCCATCCCTGGAGGTGTTCAAGACCAGATTGGATAGGACCATGAGCAGCCTGGTCTGGTGGGAGGTGTCCCTGCCCATTGCAGGGTGGTTGGAACTGCATAATCTTTAAGATCCCTTCCAACCCAAAGCATTCTATGATTCTATGATTATCTGATATGTCATGGCCTCCTCTGGGCCTGCAGCAGATTGGTGCCTCCCAGGAAATCCTCTCATGCTCCCCATCAGCTTCTTAGGAAGGAGGCTGAGTCTGAAGGAGGCATGGCTGCTAGGAATGGGTGAGCAACACACAAAGAGTGTTTATTTAATGCCAGATTGTTATGGGCTTTCTTGTCCTTGTGTGTAATTCCTCTTCCCTCAGAATAAAACGGGTTTGAATGAACAAGGTTGATTTACTCCAAGGTGGTGTCATTTCTGTGACAAAGGTAGTGATAAATGCAGGCCTCTGGGAGGACAAAGATGCTCAGATGAGAGGATCTCTTTCAAGGTCAGATGCTGTTTTGTGTTTTTTGACACTTTGTGGAGCTGGAAACTTCAGTACAAAGCATGTGTCACATTAGAAAACTCCCTGGCTTGTCTGTCAGGTGGCATTTAATGCTGTAAAATTTTTGGTCTCCCATGATGAGTGCCCCTGGACTCGGCAGTGGTGAGACTACACCTTGAATCCTAGTCCCGTTTTGAGCCCCTCACTGCAAGAAGGACTCTGAGGGTCTGGAGTGCATCCAGAGAAGGGGAGCAGAGCTGGGGAGGGGCTGGAGCTCAGCTGTTGTGAGGGGTGACTGAGGGAACTGGGCTTGCTTAATCTGGAGAAGAGGAGGCTGAGGGGAGACCTTGTCACTGTCCACAACTCTCTGAAAGGAGGTTGTGGTGAGATGGATATTGGTCTCTTCTCCCAAGTGACAGGTGATAGGATGAGAGGAAATGGCCTCAAGTTGCACCAGGGCAGGTTCAGATTGGACATCACTGAAAGGCTTCTCAAGCCCTGGCAGAGGCTGCCCAGGGAGGTGGTGGAGTCCCCATCCCTGAAGGTGTTAAAAAGATGGGCAAATGAGGTGCTCAGGGATCTAGTTTAGTGGTGGACAGGTACGGTTGACCTTGATGATCTCAAAGGTCTTTTCCAACCAAGTGATTCTATGAGCTGTTGCAGGTTCCTTCTTCAACCTACAGCCAACCTTTTGGTATCCAGTAAGTTCAGGAGGAAAGAGAGCTAAAGCTTGCTGAGTAAAATGAAAACAGGTCCAAGCTTGTGTTCCCATGTTCTGTGAATGAGATACAAGCAGAACCACAAGCACAATGCCTTGCTCTGCAGGCACGAACCTGATCACAGCTCTTCCCTCGTGCAATGGAAACAAGGACTATTGGAAATCCTGCTGCCTTCCTCCTGGCTGGACTCTCTCAGCCTGTCCTTGTATGGGAGGTGCTCCAGCCCTCTGATCATCTTTGTAGCCTCCTCTAGACTCACTCCAACAGATCCATGTCCCTGCTGTCCAGAACTGAAAGCAGGACTCCAGGTTATGTTGATTCTTGATGTTCAGATGTTATAATAACCTGGTGGGGTGTTATACAAACCTGTGAGTTGTGACCAGTCTCCTCTTTCACCTCCTGACTCGGTTAACTATGTGCCCAGTGGTGGGGTTGGCTGCTTGCTTCCTTTTGGGAAATGCTTGAAGAAGGGATTGCTGCTCATGTATCCTCAAGTACAGGTGAGTCAATACCTGCAGGGAAGTGTTTAACAGAGGCAGAGTGAGAACTTGGACCAAAAAAGGGTGAAGCCCCTCCAGGATTACGAGCTGTTTGACTCTTTTTATTGGAGCCCAGTGCGGTGTTTGTTCTCCGTGGCATTGCTCTTACGCTTGTCTTCCTTCTCCATGCCTGCAGGCAGTTTCCAGGATGTGGGAACATAGTGACGTTCTCCCAGTTCCTATTTATAGCTGTGGAAGGCTTTATCTTCGAAGCCAACTTTGGGAGGAAGAAACCAGCCATACCAATAAGGTACAGTCCATCTGAAAGCTTTTGCTAGGAACAAATTGACTGATTATCTATTATCTCAAGAAGTCTTTAATGAAATGGCTTATCCTGTCTAAATCCCCTCCGTTCTGCAGCGTTTGCCTCATTGAGAACCTGTCATGCCTGATAACATATGAACTCCTCATTTATTGAGAATTCTTAGTTGGAAATTACAATCAGATACTTTCCCCTCCAAGAAATAAATACAGGGTTGTGTTTTGTGCAGTTAGGAGTCGGCTTGTTTGAAGAGCTCTCTCTGGATGCAGTGGGTGTGGGAGGGAGAGCTTGCCTGGAAAGGACCCAAATTCGTTTTTGCATTGCTCCATCAGGGCTGCTCTTGTCCTGGCAATGACTGGGCTTGTTCACCCTCTTCTTGAGTCAGAAATGTGCACTTGGCAGCCCAGAAGGGAAACCCTGTCCTGGGCTGCATCCAACACAGCGTGTCCAGCAGGGTGAGGGAGGGGATTCTGCCCCTCTGCTCTGCTCTCGTGACTTGGAGTTCTGTGTCCAGTTCTGGAATCCCCAACATGAGAAGGATATGGAACTGTTAGAATGGGTCCAGAGGAGGCCACAAAGATGATCCAGGGGCTGGAGCACCTCAGCTATGAGGACAGGCTGAGGGAGTTGGGGCTGTTCAGCCTGGAGAAGGCTCCAGGGAGGCCTCATAGCAGCCTTCCAGTACTGAAAGGGGCCCAAGGAAAGTTGAGGAAGGGCTTTTTACAAGAGTCTGGAGTGATAGGACAAGGGGGAATGGCTTTAAACTGGAAGCGGGAAGACTGAGATGAGACATTCAGAAGACATTCTTCATGATGAGGGTGGTGAAGCCCTGGCACAGGTTGTCCAGGGAAGTCGTGGTTGCCCCATCCCTGGAGGTGTCCAGGGCCAGGTTGGATGGGGCCTTGAGCAACCTGATCCAGTGGGAGGTGTTCGTGCCCAAGGCAGGGGGCTTGGAACTGGTCCAGTCCTTAAGGTCCCTTCCAACCCAAACCGTTCTATGATTCTGTGATCCTCGTGGCAGAAAGTTGAGGGCAGAGTTTAGTGCCATTCATGGCTGTGTCAGAGCAAGGAACATCAATTTGTGGAGGCTCTCTGGCTTAGGTGTGGAACCATGAAGGCCTTCAGCCTAGCTTTGTGTGTTGGGATCAGTCTCCTTTAATATCTTTATCAATGATCTGGATGAGGGGATCCAGTGCTCCCTCAGTCAGTTTGCAGATGACACCAAATTGGGAGGGAGTGTTGATCTACTCGAGAGGAGGAAGGCTCTGCAGGGGGACCTGGACAGGCTGGATCAACTGTCCCAGGTAAATTGTGTGATGTTTAACAAGGAAAAGTGCCAGGTCCTGCACTGCAGTCACAACAACACTGTGCATCAATCCAGGCTTGGGAAGAGTGGCTGGAAAGCTGCTTGATTGGAAGGTACTGGGGAGTGCTGGTCAACAATGGCTGGACATCATAGAATAGAATAATCTGGGTTAGAGGAGACCTCCAAGATCATCAAGTCCAACCCTTAAACGTGAGCCAGCAGTGTGCCTGTGTGGCCAGCAGGACTAGGGAAGTGATTGTCCCCCTGTACTCAGCACTGATGAAGCCACAACTTGGATCCTGGGTTCAGTTTTGGGCCCTTCACTACAAGAAGGACATTGAGTTGCTGGAGTGCATCCAGAGAAGGGGAACAGAGCTGGGGAAGAGCCCAGGGGTTATGGGAGCAGTTGAGGGGCCTGGGCCTGTTTAATCTGGAGAAGAGGAAGCTGAGGGGAGACCTCATCACTCTCTGCAGCTCCTGGAAAGGAGGTTGTAGTGAAGTGGGTGTTGTTCAACGGGATGAGGTTTAAGGAGACCAAATGCCTACCCTTGGGGCACAACAACCCCCTGCAGCTTTACAGGCTCGGGGAGGAGTGGCTGGAGAGCTGCCTGGAGGAGAGGGACCTGGGGGTGTTGATTGACAGTGGCTGAACATGAGCCAGCAGTGGCCCAGGTGGCCAACAGGGCCAATGGCATCTTGGCTTGTATCAAAAACAGTGTGACCAGCAGGACAAGGGAGGTGGTTGTGCCCCTGTACTCGGCACTGGTGAGGCCACACCTTGACTACTGTGTTCATTTCTGGGCCCCTCAGTACAAAAAGGATATTGGGGTGTTGGAACACGTCCAGAGAAGGGCAATGAGGCTGGGGAAGGGGCTGGAGAACAATTCCTACAGGGAATGACTGAGGGAACTGGGGTTGTTTAGCCTGGAGAAGAGGAGGCTGAGGGGAGACCTCATCACTGTCTACAACTGTCTGAAAGGAGGTTGTGACAGAGTGAGTGTTGGTCTCTTCTCTCAAGTGACAGGTGATAGGACAAAGGGAAATGGCCATGAGTTGTGCCAGGGGAGGTTCAGACTGGATATTAGGAAGAATTTCTTTACTGAAAGGATGGTTAGACACTGGAACAGCTGCCCAGGGAGGGGGCTGAATCACCATCCCTGGAGGTTTTTAAAAAAAGGATAGATGAGTTTTTGAGGGACATGTTTTAGCGGATAATGGGTGCGGTTGGACTTGATCTTAGAGGTCTCTTCCAACCAGAAGATTCTATGATTCTATAATTCTGTTCTCCCAACTGACAGGCAACTGAACAAGAGGGAATGGCTTCAAGTTGTGCCAAGGGAGATTTAGACTGGATATTAGGAAAATATTTCTTTACTGAAAGGGTGGCAAAGCATTGGAAGAGGCTGCCCAAGGCAGTGGTGGAGTCCCTATCCCTGGATGTGGCACTTCAGGACATGGTTTAGCAGGCACGGAGAGGTTGGGCTGATGGTTGGACTGGATGATCTTAGAGGTCTTTCCCAACTTCAGTGATTCTATGATTCTATTCTATGATTTGAAAAGTTTCTCCTTCCACTCGGGGTAGTGATGCCTGCTGGCAGAAATTAAATCCCTTCAAATCAAGCCTTGTCTTAGGCCACAAACCTTAGGAAGGAGGGGTATGGAGGAAGTCTTTGCTGGAAGAGAGCTGGGCTCTCTTCAGTTCTCTTTTGCTTCTGAGATTAGCACAAGCTGAGCCAGTGCAGGTCATCCTGCTTCCCTAAGGGTTACCCAGGAGCTGAGTGGGCTCCCGCTCAGCTCCAGACCTTTCTTTACAACCCATAATCTGTTCCTTAGGTGTCCCCCAGAATCCCAGGGATGGACATGCACAGCAATGAGCTGATTTTGGTGTTTGTTTCAGGTACTATTTCATCATGGTGGCCATGTTCTTCACTGTCAGTGTGGTGAACAACTATGCCCTGAACTTAAATATCGCCATGCCGCTGCACATGATCTTCAGATCGGTGAGTACTGTCGTACCATCCTTTTCCTCCTCATGTGATATCCCTTTCCTTCTCCTCCACAAGCACTCTCCTTGGTGCCTGTGTTCTGCCACCCTCTCTTTCGCTGAGGCCACCAAAACCCTGTGCCAGTACTGAACTCCCCCTAACTTGGTGTGAGGAACCTTGCTCTGAGGGCTCAGCTCCAATCCTCACTTTCACAGTGTTGACCATTAAATGTCCCTGAGCAGATGAGGAAACTGAGACTCATAAGGGCTTCGTATTTCCAAAGGTGATGGGGAAGTAATGATGACAAATCCAAGACCAGACTTTGGGTCTCAGCCCTGGGTGGGCTGAATTTCTGGCTGAAGGGACCTACCTTTGCCTTCCACTACAGGGCTACACCAGGTGGTTGATGCCCTACTCTTAAACGTCGTGGTTAAAGACCCCAGGTCAGAGAGCATGGATTTGGCCTCGTTCCACTTGCATTGTTCCTGCACAGCCCTTTGCTTTGGAAAATGATTTAAAATGCATCTTTATTTAAGTGTTGATGAGTGTCAGGCTAAACAATCTGTTAAAACCAGGCTAAAACATCTGTTAAAACCAGAGGCAATGGAGCCCCAGCTGTTGGGAGTAACAAAATCTGCTGGGAAGTGTCTGTTCTCCCACAACACATCATACCTAAAGTCAGTAAAGGTTAGAAAGAAGAAAACTAGAGAAGTTCCAGAAGCCCTGTCCCGCATTAACCATGAGGAATGTTTCTTGTATTGCAGCCCTGCAGCTAATCTGTGGAGCACTACTCCTGTTACAAATTAAAACCACAATGATCTGGACAGGCTCTGGTCTGTAGCACACTCTGAGTGTCATGAGTGGGCCAAAAAAAGGAAGAGGCCCACTGCCCTTTTGCCCCAGCATCCTTTTTCCCAAACCACCCAACCCAACAGGAAAGCTGAGGAGGGACTTTTTTACAAGGACCTGTAGTGGTAAGGACGAGGAGGAATAGCTTTAAATTTGAAAAGGGAAGATAGAGATTAAACATCAGGAATAATCCTTCATGTGAGGGTGGGGAGGCCCTGGCACAGGTTGCCCAGAGAAGCTGTGGCTGCCCCATCCCTGGAGGTGTTCAAGGCCAGGTTGGATGAGGCTTTGAGCACTTTGATGCAGTGGGAGGTGTCCCTGCCCATGGCAGGGGGTTAGAACTAGATGGGTCCCTTCCAACCCAAAGCATTCTGTGATTCTCTCAGTCTTGCTCACCCTGTTCTGCCATTTCTGTTGATGTTTTGGTGTTAACCTGAATTGAGTTTGCAGAATTTCCCTGGGGTGGGCATCCCAGTGTGGGGAATTCTGTCATCCTGGCCTTCTGATTTGTTTTTCTCCTCCTCTGTTTTCTTTCCCAGGGCTCTCTCATAGCAAGCATGGCTCTAGGTATCATAATTTTGAAGAAAAGGTAAATCACAAGCCTTTTTTTTAATATAATCAGAGAATGCTTCACCATTGACATAATCTCGACCAGTTTTTGGTGCCCAGCCCTTTCCTGTTAATCATTCCTGTTTTACTGATGGGGTAACTGGGACACAGAGCTGTGCCTGGACTAGAGGCTGGAACAGGTCCCTATTTCCAGGGAGGACCTATTTCTCAGCCCAGAGGAGGCCACGAAGATAATCAAAGGGCTGGAGCACCTCTGCTATGAGGACAGGCTGGGAGAGTTGGGGTTGTTCAGCCTGGAGAAGAGAAGGCTCTGGGGAGACCTTAGAGCAGCCTCCCAGTACCTGAAGGGTCTCCAGGAAAGCTGGGGAGGGGCTTTCTTCCAAGGGCCTGGAGTGATTGGATGAGGGGGAATGGCTTTAAATTGGAAGGGGAAAGATTTACATTAGACATTGGGAAGAAATTCTTCACGATGAGGGTGGGGAGGCCCTGGCACAGGTTTCCCAGAGAAGTGGTGGATGCCTCATCCTGGGAAATGTTCAAAACCAGGTTAGATGAGGCTTTGAGCAACCTGATCCAGCAGGAGGTGTCTCTGTCCATGGCAGGGGGCTTGGAACTGGGTGGGCTTTAAGGTCTCTTCCAAACCATTCTATTCCATAATTCTAGTTCTTTTCCCCATTCCATGAGGTTGAGGGACAGTGAAGGACAGTGAGCAGCTGTGTGGGTGCCTGGCTGCTGCCTGGGATCAACCATGAGCAGGACATCAGGACAGGAGTGTCCTCCCAGCTGCTTAGGTCTGGCTGTAGGACCAGTGTGGGCACTTCCCCTGCCATCACTCCATCACTGTGCAGAGATTTGTGCTTGTTTTGGGATCCTTTGGATGCCCTTTGGAGAGGGATCCTTTGCCAGAGGCCAGGAGATCTTGGTCCATATGCTGGGAGTAAGTCAGCCTTCCCTCCCAGTGATTTCCAGCATTAGGTAGTGGGTGTGTGCCCGTTACCCCAAATTCACCAGGGTGATGGCAAGGTCTGCCCCATCACTGGGACCTGAGAAAGCTCTGTGGGGAGGAGGGATGGAGTGAGGTCAAGATTTGCAACAGGCTGTCCCAGGAAGTGGTAGAATCCCCAATCCTGGAGGGATTTAAAAGATGTGTAGATGTGGCACTTAGGGACGTGGTTTAGTGGTGGAGTTGGCAGTGCTGGGTTTAAGATTGGACTTAATGATCTTAAAGGTCTTTTTCCAACCTAAATGATTCTGTAATGAAGCCAAATGCAAAGGAGCCAGGGATGAATGACTCAAGGCTGGGCTGGGTCACTGACATCTCTCTTCTTCCCCGTGCAGATACAGCATATATAAATACACCTCCATAGCCCTGGTGTCCCTGGGGATCTTCACCTGCACTTTCATGTCTGCCAAGCAAGTGGTAAGGGTTGGAAAGGGCCTGAGTGGTTGGAAAGGGCCTGAGTTTGTATCTGTGAACCTTATTGACAGGAGGAGCTGCTGTCAGCACCTTCATCAGTAATTCTCTTTGCTTGACTGTTAACAATTGAAAGACAAGAAGTCTCCCAGCTCTGGATCTGCTCCCTAAAATCTCTTGTTCCTGGTCATGTTTTCCTGTGGTTTGAAGGGAAGGGATGCACACACATGCACGTGGTTGTCATGGCACCAAGAAACTGTCATGGTTTAGCCCCAGCCCAATTTTGGCAGCTAAAACCAAGCAGTTGGGCTCCCAATTGACTCTCCCCTTTCCCAAGGAAAGGGGAAAGGGAGAGGAAAAGACTTGTGGGTTGGATACTGAACTAAAACAACTTTAATAAAACAGGAATAATAATAATAATGGGCAGCATAATAATAATAGAGGGAAATAATAAGAAAATAATAAAATATATACAAATATATGACATTCACCCTCACCTCTCGATGACTGTGTCACCACAGCTGCTGCAGAGCAGGCACAAGGGAGTGGGTCCATGGCTAGGAGGGAGCTGGGCTCAGGAATTGGATTCAGGAACACATGGATCCAGGATCAGGGGTCATCACTGGACATTGACCATTGAAGAAGAGAGCGACACCCTCGTGATCCCTCAGATTTGTACAGAGTGTGGTGTTCGTGGGGTGGAATTTTCTGTTGGTCAGTTTGGGGTCACCTGTCCTGTCCACCCCTCCCTGCAAGGTGTGACCTTTTTGGCCTCTTTGACTTATGGCACTCCACCAGCTGAAGGATGGCCTTGGTTTCTGTAGGAAGAAGTGTAAGCATTGGCCCTTCTGCATCCCAGTGCCCCGTGTGATCCCTTCTAGAGACAAACACTGTCTGGAATAAACACAGTTAACCTTCAGAAAATGAAGTTCCTTAGATGAGACTGAGCTGAAGTTAGAAACTGATTCTGATTAGCTGAAACCACACCAGTGGTTTATGTTAATTACAGATTCCCTTTACCTTGTATTGGTCAGGTTGCTTTTTTTGGTGAGAATACACCCTTATTTTATTGTCACAGACATAACAGCCAGAAGCTGTTTGCTCTGGCCCTTACTGCAGTGATTTGCAGTTAGGAGTGGGTGAATCTTAAACAAAATTCAGCCATCTTCAATCTTTGCTCTTTTTATCCCAGAAGAGATTCCTAGCTTTCAGGCTAGATTTGTCCAGACCTGATGTCATCCAATGTTGACTTTCTGTAACCTGTGAAATAAAATGTGTGTATTTGGAGAGCAGGAGGGAGTGGAGAAAATCCATGTGTGGCACCACTTTGGGCTTTTCCTGGGTCAGCACCCACAGCCTAATCTTGTCAACCAAAGACAGAAAAAGTGGTGGTTGAGTGAAAATTGGTTGCACTTAATCCAACTCTGAGAGATTGGAAATGAAACAGGGCTGTCAAGCCTCCAAGTCCCCCATCATTTAATAGGTGTTTCTCCTCGGGGTGTCTGAGGAAGGTCTGGGCTGAGCAGCCTTGCTCTGTTAATCCAGATAAATTCTGAGCAGGTGTGGGTACAGGGTTGTGGCAGAGGTGAGTAATCTAATTTGCCCTAAACCCCTCTGAAAGAGTCATGCTGTCCTGAGTTACCCTTGGCTGACAGCATTTACAGGCCTGGTTTCCTCAGTTTCTTCACTGCCCTGGTTTTAGGACCTGACTGGGGCTTGGCCAGAGCCCTTGTTCTTTCCTGCACGCCCACCTCTGAGAAGGGGATGGAGGAGCCTGCCTGGGGGAGCTTTCTAAGTGGCACTGGTAATTTTTGTGGTTGAAGAGTTCAGTCTCTGGCCAAGCCAGGGCATCTCTATTGGAAAAGCTGCTTTCTTGATCAGACATTTACATTTTTTTGCTGGAATCTGGTGTATTTCCTGAAGCAGAGTGGGAAGCAAAGTTCCTTCCACCTCAGTTCAGCCAGGGAAGCAATTCTGGAGAACGTGAGGCTTTGGGCAGTCTTTGCTTTATGGGCTTGCTTGGAATGCAACACACAAACCAAAAGTGAGGTAGAGGCAGGTCTGAACGAGCTGCAGGAACGTTGTAACTCATGGTGACTGTGTTGTGTCTCCCTCCACCAGGCATCAGACTCCAGCCTAAATGAAGAGGATGGACTCCAGGTTTTCCTGTGGTGGCTGCTGGGTATGTGAGAGCCACATCTCCAGCTGACCTTGCTGGGATGCTGGAAAGACTCAGCTCTCTGATGTCCTTGGCCATGTGGGTTGTGCAAAGCACAGTCCCTCTGCTGAGGTTGAGTTGTGCTGAGCATCTGGTGGGTGTTGATGTGCAAAGAATGGGGTTTTGGACCACTCATTAACAGCTTCGTGTAAGGAGATGCTCTTTGTTTGACCAACAGTGCCTGAGGGGTTTCTACAAGTGGCTTAATGACAGAATGAGGCCACATGCAGATACCTTCTTGATTTCTCTTTGCAAAAGCAGCCCTACCTGATACACCTGATGCTGTGAGCAAGTTCTGAGGAGGCCACGAAGATGATCTGAGGGCTGGAGCACCTCCTGAACAAAGACAGGCTGAGAGAGTTGGGGTTTTTCAGCCTGGAGAAGAGAAGGCTCTGGGGAGACCTTAGAGCAGCCTCCCAGTCCTGGAAAGAGTCAACAGGAAAGCTGGGGAGGGGCTCTTGATCAGGGAGTGCAGGGACAGGATGAGGTGGAGCGGTTTTAAGATGAAAGAGGGGAGATTTAGCTAAAATCTTAGGAAGAAATGTTTCCCTGTGACGATGGGGAGGCCCTGGCACAGGTTGCCCAGAGAAGCTGTGGCTGCCCCATCCCTGGAGGTGTTCAAGGCCAGGTTGGATGGAGCATTGAGCCCCTGATCCAGTGGGAGGTGTCCCTGCCCATGGCATGGAGGATGCATCTGGATGGGCTTTGAGGTCCCAACCCAAACCATTCTGTGGTTCTCTGATGCGCTGCAGAGAGGGAAAGGAGCTGCAGCTGGCCAAGTGTTCACTCAGCACAATATTTCATGGAGGAGTCTTTAAAGTCTGGCACTTGAGTCTATTTTATATAACTCCAGCCTAGCTCTTTGGTGGCTTCTCCAGGAACCTGGGATTGACGTGTGGCAAACAACCCTGTCCCTGGGATCCCCCCAACTCTGCCAGGGCTGGGCCTCTTTTCAAGAGGAGTTCTTTTCAGAAGTCTCTTGACATCTCAGCCTTTAGTAAGATAACCCTGTCCTCAAGACCAATAATGATTTTCTGCCCATCTTATCAAATATGGATGTTTTGCCTTTTCTCACTGAAAGCCCAACCGTGGGAGTCTTCGAGCTGGCTGACCCGAGCTCTGCCATCCCTGAGCAGTGTCACCAGGCTGTGCTTCTCTTCCAGGTATTGCTGCACTCACCTTCGCCCTCCTCATGTCTGCAAGGATGGGGATTTTCCAGGAGACCCTGTACAAGCAGTTTGGGAAGCACTCCAAAGAGGCCCTTTTTTACAATGTAAGTCACCATTCTGTGTCTTTTTTTTTTGTCACTGTTACTGGATGGATAGAACTGCTGAGAGAGTCCTTTCCCCTCCAACCCTGTGCTCCACACAGATCCAAAGCATCACACGCTGCAAGGCTGGAGCAGTGAAGAACGTGCTCTCATCCAGATGTGCAAGGCTCATTTCCAAGGATGAGAAATGGGATGGATTCATGTAAATCTGTTAATATCATGTCTTTATTTTTCTCTCCAGCACGCGTTACCACTCCCTGGCTTTCTCCTTCTTGCCCCAAACATCTACCACCACGCAGTCCTCTTCAGCCAGTCAGGTGAGTGTTGCACAGAGGGATCCTTGCTCTCATACCTTTTCATCCTCTGGAAGCTGTGAGAAGCAGTTGTGCAACCAAACTGTCATCTTGGGATATCCAACCCCTTTGCATTTTCAAGTTGGTTTGAAAGCCAAAAGCCAAAAAACCCTCCATACTGTCTTGAGGACATTGTCCAGCCTTTTCCCTGTGGTGGGCCAGATGCCAGCATGCTTGGAGATGAGATCTTAGGAGGAAATGTTTTGCTGTGAGGGTGAGGAGGCCCTGGCACAGGTTGCCCAGAGAAGTCGTGGCTGCCCCATCCCTGGAGGTGCTCAAGGCCAGGTTGGATGGGGCTTGGAGCCCCCTGATCCAGAGGGAGGTGTCCCTGCCCATGGCAGGGGGTTGGAACTGGAGGTCCCTTCCAACCCCAACCATTTGAAGATTCAGTGAATCTATGATCATTGCAAAATATTTTTAGCATGCTACGCCGTAGAGTTGACTCATCCAGTTTTAACTGAATTTTAACTGATTTAGGGCAGCCCTGACACAAGAAAGCAAGACAGAGCTTTTCCTTTAATGTCTTTTTTCTTAGCCTGCTTCTTACTCCATCTTCCTTTCCTCCCTGTGGAAGTCCAGGCAGAAGCATCTACAATCTCTTGTGTTGGTCGTTTATCACAGTAAGAACAAGATAACTCTCCATTTGGAGCAAAATCAAAATGCACCTGAGCTCAGTCTGCCTAATGCAGTGATGGCTTCCTGAAGCTGCAGTGTGTCCTGGGTCGTGGTCAATCCAGGACAGGAGAGAGAAACCTCTCCTTGCATCTTCTTCAGGCATTAGCAGAGCAGTGACCTTCACAGAATCATTTAGATTGGAAAAGACCTTTGAGATCAAGTCCAACTGTAAATCTGACAGTGCCAACTCCACCACTGAACCATAGCCCTAAGCAACACATCCATAAGGCTTTTAGATCCCTCCAGGGGTGGGGACTCAGTGCTTTCCCTGGGCAGCCTGTTCCAAATCTTGACCTTGCTCCATCCCTTCTCCCCACAGAGCCGTTCCAGGTCCCAGTGATCGGCCTCACCCTGCCAATCATGTGGTTCTACCTCCTCATGAACGTCATCACTCAGTATCCTGCCAAAGCTCAGCCTGAGATGTGCTGTGGAGGTGGGAGAGGAGGGATGGGGTGAGGGTGCTGTGGCCTTGGACCCTTCCCTGCGTTTGGGAGCTGATGTTTGTGTAACTCTGTAAATACAGAGTGGAATTTTACCTGGGGCTTCCTTTTTTCCCAGGGTGGCTGAAGTCTGTCACCACCTCCCCAGGGACAAACTGGGTGGGGTGAACTCAACCAGCTCAGCCACCTCTAGGGCAGATGAGGAGTTATTTGTAAGATAGCAGTGTGTGGAGCCTTCCAGGCAGAGAGGAGAGGTCTACAAGTGTGGTGAAGCCGAGATGCCCTCAAGAAAGGAACCCTTCGGTCCATGGTTCCATTACCATTTTGCTCTCACTGTGTCTTGTTGCTCCTCACGTTCCACAAAACCTCCTTGATTTTCCCTTGCCCCCTCAGGGCTGGAAAGGGAATTCTGCTACGAGAGAAGAGCAGAGAAGAAGAAGAAGAATGGAGAAATCTGATTTTAGCTCCCCTTGGCTCCATGGAAGGGACTGTAAACCTTGCACGCCGTTAACCTTTTGCCAACGCATCAGTCCCAGTGGGGTGGTTTTGCTCTCCCAGAGCAGGGTTGAGGGGGAATCTGGAAGATTTGGGATGTTGTGAAGTGGTGTGAGAAGAAGGGAATTTTATTCCCTCTATAACCAGCGTGGTGGTATCCATTTCTTAGCCCTTTTCATTCACAGTATCACAAGGTTGGAAAGGACCTCTGAGATCATCAAGTCCAACCTATAACCAACACCAACCCATCATCTAACCCATGGCACTCAGTGCCTCATCCAGCCTCCCCTTAAACACCTCCAGGGTTGTTGACTCCACCCCCTCCCTGGGCAGCTCATTCCAATGGCCAAAGGCTTGCCCAGGTGTCCTCCCTCTTCAAGGTTTGATGTCTCCTTACCTCCACCCACCCAGATACGTCTGCATCCGAGGTGTCTTCATCCTCACCACGGAGTGCACCTCCCTCACCGTCACGCTGGTGGTGACGCTCCGCAAGTTCGTCAGCCTCATCTTCTCCATCCTCTACTTCCACAACCCCTTCACGGCCTGGCACTGGTTGGGCACCGCCTTCGTCTTCGTGGGGACTCTGATGTACACAGAGGTGTGGAACAGCCTCGGGCCCTTCCTGGCCCGCTGGAGGAAGCGGCCGAAGGAGGAGTAGCAGCCCCGGGGACTCTCTGCAGGGACCTTTTTATTGTTTTATAGAGCAGAGCAGCAGGGAATCCCCCAGAGGGGGGGTTGTTTTTATACCACAGGGGAGGTGTTGGCTGTGCCAAGCTCCTGGGAAACGTGGAACCTCTGCTGGGAACCTACCTGAGATGGATCCTGGAAAGATGATACGGTTATTTTTGCGAGGTTATTTTTTTTATGTGCAACTCCTTTTGCTTCCAACCTCTCCCCTTGGTTTTTTTTTTTGCCATTTGAATAACTCTTTTTAAGTAATGTAAAAGCTGACCCAGTTCTCTGCTAGGAGCCCAACCTTGTTGTGGTGCTGCTGTCCCCTCCTCCTGGCTTTGATGAGCTGAACCTTGAGCCTGTTTGGTGCCGTCCTTTAATGTCCAGGTGGCTGTCACAGATGGCTGAGCCCTGGGGAAGTGCTGTTTGTAACCCAAGTCCTTGTTGCCTGATCCTGTTGGAAACACCTGCAGCTGGAGCCTTCCAGTGTACCCAGTAGATCCTCCACTGGAGGATGGCTCATTGCTAGCCCAGGACCTGGTGTGGAGCCTGAGGAAACCAAGGGGTGATGCAAAGGAGACAGAAAGTGCCACTGCTTCACCTTTGCAGCCTGCTCAGGGAGATGGTGAAGTGTTGTTGAGGCTTTGCTGAGATCGTGGTCATTCCCTGCTGTTTCATCAGCCAGAGGGGATCATGAGATGCTCCTGCTTTGGTTGGGTCCTCAGTGCAGGTCACTTCTCAGTTGCTTCCTGCTATTGCCCTCGACGTGCCTGTGATCCCCCTGGATCCAGCCCCACCTCAGGGTTCAAATGATGTCAAGAAACTTAAGAAGAGCCAGTATAGCTGAGCTTATTTCTGCTGGTGGGGGAGCTGATTTTGCTGTTCCTTCACCCAGTTCTCCTCTTCTCCCACCCCTTGGGCATCAGCTTTGCTCGTGGCATTTCTCTGCATCATAGCAGCATCCACCTGGTGCAGGATTGGTGTCACCCCTTGGCTGGAGCAGGGGTGGGCTGCAAGAACTTTGCTTTGTGGCTCCCAGCGAGGTGAGGAGCAGCAGCCCCAGCTCCTCCAGGAGCTGCTGTGTCAAGCAGAGCGTTCACACACAGCTTTGGAGCTGCAGGGAACACTGGTTGTGCTGCCACACTTTTCCTGGAGCACCTTGTCCTCATCACCATGATGATGTCCCCATTCAGCTGAAATAATTAAGCTATCCAGCATTGTCAGCCTGATTGACATCAAGCTTGGCCACGGAGTCCTTCTCCATTGTTCCTCCAACCAATGTCCTGATGGCTTCCAGCCATCAACCTGTGCTTGTGGTGGGTTAATCCTTGCAGTGAAGCACCATGACCAGACCAGGGGGGAGATGGGAAGAGTGAAATCAAGGAGCATTGTGAGTAGAGCTAAGGATGGTTTAATAGCAAAGGAAAGAGGAGGGGAAATACACCCAAGTGATGCAAAGGCATCACCGCTCACCATCTCCCACCATCAGCCAGTCCTGGAGCAATGTCTGCCTTTCCCAAACCTCTTTCCCTTGTTTTAGTGTGGATTTTCAGCTGTCTTGGCTGTGCCCTTTCCCACCTTCCTGCCCACCCATAGCCTGATCATTGGAGGAAAAAGGGAAAGCCTGGATGCTTTCCAACACTGCGGTGTTGGAAACACTATTTTAGCCACAAATCCAAATCCCAGTGCCATAGGGGAAGAAGTTAACTCCATCCCAGCCAGCAGGATGCCGGTGGGACCTTCAGGTCTCTCCTTCCTGAGATGCTGAAGGGTTTTCCCTTCTGGTTTTGATTTGTCCTGAGCCTGAAAAACCTCTTGTGTTTTGAGTGTCAGACCTGGGATGCTTCCAAGGATTTTGTAGATGAGGAGGCTTTCCCAACAGCTGCTTTGGCACCTCACGCAGGTCAGCTCTCACTCCCAGATGTTTGCACAGGCTCCAGGAAGGACCCAGAGAGAAGCAAAACCTTTATCTCTCACCTCGACCTTCCAAGCTTTTATGCAGAGCTTCAGCTGAGGTAGGGGAAGGCAACACAAATCCAGCAGGAAAGCATCGGGGACGCTGGTGGGGTTCATCAGAGCTTGAATCACCTCAGTGTGACACCAGGCTGAAGGCAGGAGCTCTGACTTCTCCTTGGTGGCTGTGGTAGTGGATTCTGTAGCCTGGGCTGGGGGTTTAGCAAAGCAGTTGCTGAGGAGGTGCCTGAAGGAGCAACAAGGACTGCACAAAGCCCACTCGCCGGGTTGGGCTTCGTGTCAGCAGCTCTGCTTGTCTCCAGTTCCTGTGTGATGCTGGTAGGTCTGGGGATGCTTGAGTTTCTCCTTTTTTTAACCATGTGCTGTGCTTGGTCTTCACTCAAACCAGGTGTCAACAACAATGGGTTATTATTTGGTGTCAGGAGTATTTTTTTCTTAACTTTCTAGTGTGATCTGTGTGTTCCTGGGTATTTATAATTGTCAGAGCGTCGCAGAAGTGGCGGCGATTCCCTTCGTGCTGTAGGAGAGCAGGTGAGCTTGCCCAGCTCTGAGGTGGAGGGAAGGTCCATGCAGGAGGGCCCCGGTAGCCAAAACCAGTATTTGAATCCAAGGCTGTCCCCAAAAAGGGGTTTCTTTGGTTTTAATGTTTGCTGTAGATAAAATAGCACATATTTTTTAGCAGTGGTTGAACCAAAATACTTTTTGACCAGTGTTGTGGATTTGCAGAGCTGTTGGGGTGGTTGGATGGGTTTAGGGTGGTATTTTTGTTGGTTTTTTTTTTAAAAACAAAATAAATGTGTATCCTCTTCAAAGCACGTCGGTCCTGATTCTCCATTCCCTCGGGGGAATTCTCCCCCTCTGCTCTGCTCTGGTGAGACCCCACCTGGAGTCCTGTGTTGAGTTCTGGAGCCCTCAGCACAGGAAGGACAGGGATCTGTTGGAGCAAATCCAGAGGAGGCCATGGAGATGACCCAAGGGCTGGAGCTCCTCCCATATGAGGAGAGGCTGAGAGAGTTGGGGTTGTTCAGCCTGGAGAAGAGAAGGCTCCAGGGAGACCTTAGAGCAGCCTCCCAGGACTGAAAGGGGCTCCAGGAAAGCTGGGGAGAGGCTCTTGGTCAGGGATTGCAGGAATGGGACGAGGGGGAAGGGTTTAAAGCTGGAAGAGGGGAGATTGAGATTAGATCTTAGGAAGAAATTGTTCACAATGAGGGTGGGGAGGCCCTGGCCCAGGTTGCCCAGGGAAGTTGTGTCTGCCCCATCCCTGGAGGTGTTCAAGGCCAGGTTGGAGGTGGCTCTGAGCCCCCTGATCCAGTAGGAGGTGTCCCTGCCCACGGCACGGGGTGGTATGGAACTGGATGGGCTTTGAGGTCCCTTCCAACCCAAACCATTCCATGATTCTGTGAGCTGCACATGCTCTCTACTTGCCCCCAGGTGGATGTGCTGGGCAGCTGAGGCTCCTGGCAGCACCCACAGGACCTGGGGGACCCCTCTCAGGGCAGCAGTGGAGCCTGAAGCAGTTGGTACTGAGGAAACCATGAGGATTTGAAGTCCTCAAGGAAGACCCAACAGTCGGTTTGGGTTCTCTGTTTCTGGGAATCCCATCCGTGCTCCTTCGCTTGCTGTGTTATCCCAGGAGGGATTGAAACAACAAATCATATCTCCTGGTATCAGTGCTTAAGCATTAACTCAGCTGAGAGGTCCAGCTTCCCCCATGGGACCAGGTTTAAAAACATAAATCACAAGAAATGATGTCTGTGGTGTTTCCCGACCCTGGTGATGTCTCCATCACTGAAAAAAAAACAAGGGGAGGGCGTTAAAATCCTCACCATCACTTCCCAATTAAACCTGCCCCATCCCAGGGCTTTACTGGTTGTGTTTAATTCTCCAGCAGTAACCAAGTGTATGTGTTTATCTAACAAATCACCTTTCCCGAGGTTCTGGTAGCCATTCCTTTAATAAATCCTCATCGGCCAGAGTTTGCTTTCATCAGCTCCAAGATTTCTGTTCAAATCCTTTGGTCTTTATTTAAGTCTGGTGTTTAGTAACAGTTTCAACCTTTCCTTGGTGTGTCCACAGCCTGACTTGCCAGGAAACAGGAGCCAGCAATGTGCACTCCCAGTCCAGAAAACCAACCCTGTCCTGGGCTGCATCTACAGCAGGGAGAGGGAGGGGATTCTGCCCCTCTCTCTGCTCTGGGGAGAGCCCACCTGGAGTCCTGTGTCCAGTTCTGGAATCCTCAACTTAAGAAGGCCATGGAGCTGTCAGTTCTAGAGGAGGCCACGAAGAAGATCCAAGGGCTGGAGCACCTCTGCTATGAGGACAGGCTGAGAGAGCTGGGGTTGTTCAGCTGGAGAGGAGAAGGCTCTGGGGGGGGATCTTAGAGTGGCCTCCCAGTACCTCAAGTGTCTCCAGGAAAGTTGGGGAGGGACTTTTTCCAAGGGCCTGGAGTGATACTGCGTACAGTTCTGGGCCCCCCAGTTTGGGAAAGATGTCAGGATGCTGGAGAGTGTCCAGAGGAGGGCAACGAAGATGGGGAAGGGGCTGGAGCACAAGCCCTACGAGGAGAGACTGAGGGAGCTGGGGCTGTTTAGTCTGAAGAAGAGGAGGCTCAGGGGAGACCACATTGCTCTCTACAACTCCCTAAAAGGAGGTTGTAGTGGGGCAGGGGTTGGTCTCTTCTCTCAGGTGACCAGTGGCAGAACTGGTCACAAGGGACTTAAGCTTGGTCAGGGAAAGTTTAGACTTGATGTGAGGAGAAAGTTCTTCACTGAAAGGGTGATTGGTCACTGGAATGAGCACCCAGGGAGGGGGTGGAGTCACTGACCCTGGAGGTGTTTAAGGGGAGACTGGATGAGGCACTGAGTGCCATGGGTTAGATGATGGGTTGGTGTTAGTGTTGGGTTATAGGTTGGACTTGATGATCTCAGAGGTCCTTTCCAACCTTATGATACTGTGATACTGTGATACTGTGATAGGACGGGGGGAAATGGCTTTAAATTGGAAGGGGTAAGATTTAGATGAGACATTAGGAAGAAATTCTTCACGATGAGGGTGGTGAGGCCCTGGCACAGGTTGCCCAGAGAAGCTGTGACTGCCACATCCCTGGAGGTGTTCAAGGCCAGGTTGGATGGGACCATGAGCTGCCTGGTCCAGTGGGAGGTGTCGATTTGGAACTGGATGGGCTCTAAAGTTCCTTCCAACCTGAACCATTCTATGATTTTATGTTTCTAAGGGATGGGGGTTTTCTTATAAAAGCAAAAGGGAAAGCCTTGAACCCCTTTGGGAGCTTTGATGAAATTCTTGTCACATCCAAGGTGTAAAAAGTCTTGCTTCCACCACTAAATTAAATGAGAAAGATAAAGAGGTCCCTCTAAATCACTCGGATTCACAGAGTTCATTTCTGTTCAGCGTCTTTCGTTATAGCATTCACAAATCAGCAGTTGGAGCCCAAGAGGGCAAAAAGGGAAGATTAATTGATGGAGGAAATTTTGGAGGGCAAGAGGTCAGAGAACCATTTTTTTTTGCCTCCAGCACAGTCCAGGCTCACAGGTCTCTGGTGGTGCCTGCCCTTCTTCAAAAGCTCTCAGAAGTTTCATAGAATGATGGAATAGTTTGGATTGGGAGGGACCTAAAAGATCATTCACTTCCAATCCCCCTGCCATGGGCAGGGACACCTGATCAGGTTTCTCAAGGCCCTGTCCAACCTGGCCTTTAGCACTTTCATGTTCCAAGGTTGCTGGAAATTGTTAGCATTTATTATTATTTTCCCACTTCCATAGTTATAACCAGGCAGCTTCCACCCTTCGCTCCTCCTCTCTCCCTGAGCAGCTGGGAGCTGGATGCACCAACTCTGCACTGACTAAAGGACATCAACACAGGGCACGGGTACAGCTAATCAGGTACAGCCTGAGAGCAAGGAGGCAAAGCAGGAGCATCCCTTAGGGACACCTCATCATGCTCTGCAGCTCCCTCAAAGGAGGTCGTAGTGAGGTGGGTGTTGGTCTCTTCTCCCAAGTGACAGGTGATAGGATGAGAGGGAACATCCTCAAGTTGCACCAGGGCAGGTTCAGATTGGACATCAGGAAAAATTTCTTCACTGAAAGGGTTCTCGGGCCCTGGCAGAGGCTGCCCAGGGAGGTGGTGGAGTCCCCATCCCTGGAGATATTTAAAAGATGGGTAGATGAGGTGCTCAGGGATCTGGTTTTGTACTGGGTGCGTATGGTTGGACTTGAGGCTCTCAAAGGTCTTTTCCAACCAATAGATTCTCTGGAAGGACCCTTCAGCTTGGGAGATTTTTCACTGTGGAGCCTTCAAGCCTCTGTGATGGACATTGATTTACACCTTCGTGCTTCTATTTGCTCTGAGGTATGAGCAGGGAAAAGCACGAATGATAAAAATGTAGGAGCTGTCGCCTCCTCCCCGGCAGGAGATGAATTTCAGCTTCAGCTACAAGGGGTCCTCTGCCTCCACCTTACAGGAGGCAGAAAAAAAAAAATCTCAGAAGCTTGAAATATTTTGTGAGGGTTACAAAAAGGGTACGTCCATGAAGTAAGATTTAGTGCAGAGCTTACAGAGGCTCTGCAGTGATGAGCACCAGGGCTGACTCTGTAACAAGAGCCACCTGCTTGACCTCCAGCCCTGCAGACCATAGGGAGAGGGTTGTGACTCCAAACACAGCTGGAGGTAACACCTCTTGAATGGATGAGGAACACAAAGAAGTTTTCAGGGGTGGAGTTGTTGAAGCATCACTGTAGAATGGTGGGGAAAGATCTGGTGGGTCTCCTTGAAGCACTGGTGCAGCCCCACCTCAAGTTTGGGCACCACAGTACAAAAGTGATATCAAGTTACTGGAGAGTGTCCAGAGGAGGCCATAAAGTTGGTGAAGGGTGTGGAGGTGAAGTTGTATGAGGAATGGCTGAAATCACTTGGTCTGTTCAGCTGGAGAAGAGGAGACTGAGGGGAGAACCTCAGAGCTGCTTCCTCACAAGGGGAGGAGGAGGAGCAGGCGCTGAGCTCTTCTCTCTGGTGACCAATGACAGGACCCAAGGGAACAGAGAAAGATGTGCCAGGGAAAGGTCAGGTTAGATATTATGAAGAAGTTCTTCCCCCAGAGGGTGGTGGAGCACTGGAACAGCTCCCCAGGGAAGCAGTCCCAGCCTGACAATATTCCAGAAGCATTTGGCCAATGCCCTCAGCCCCATGGGGTGAATGTTGGGGTTGTCCTGTGCAGGGACAGGAGTTGGATTGATGATCCTTGTGGGAACCCTTCCAACTCAGGACATCCTGATTCTACAAAGCCCTTCACTGGGTCTCCCTCGAGTCAGGGATGCAAAGAGAAACACGGGCAGTTGGTGCAGCCCCTCGGAGCTGTAACTCCCCTCGCCCTCCTCGCAGTACTGTTAAAAAAAATGATAATCCATTTTGACAGCTGCCAAATTCGCAGCAGATTATGCAGCACATTCAATTAGAGAGCTCCTGGGGGAGCAGGCAGAGGTAGGGGGCAGGCAGCCACTGCTGGGACGTGAAGTGGGGCTTCAGGAAGGTATTTTTTAGAAATGGATGTGCGTGCTCTGCAGAGAAATAAACAAAGCTTTGGTCAAAACTGGCAACCATTCCCCATCTGCTCCCAGAATAGCTGAAAAAAATGAAATACAAAGGTGCAGCTGCTGCATTCGCAGTGGTTGCACCAGCAAGCCAAACTTCTACAGGTGGTTTCTGGCTTCTTGAATTTCTAGGGCCCATTTCAGAGGGCTTAGTGCAGGAGAAGGGCAGGGAGATGATGGTCAGAGAAGCAAATCAAACCATTTTGGACCAATTTTTTTTAAAAATCCAGCTACTTTTTATGAGGAACTGGTGAAGGGGCTGGAGAATGGATCTTATGAAGAGCAGCTGAGGGAACTGGGGTTGTTTAGCTTAGAGAAGAGGAGGCTGAGGGGAGACCTCATCACTGTTTGCAATTCCCTGAAAGGAGGTTGTAGTGAGTTGGTCTCAACTCCCAAGTGACAGGTGATAGGATGAAAGGAAATGGCCTCAAGTTGCACCAGTGGAGGTTCACACTGGACATAAGGAAAAACTTCTTCACTGAAAGGGTTCTCAGGCCCTGGCAGAGGCTGCCCAGGGAGGTGGTGGAGTCCCCATCCCTGGAGGTGTTTAAAAGGTGGGTAGACAAGTTTCTCAGGGATGTGGTTTAGTAGTGGACGGGTATGGTTTGACTTGAGGATCTCAAAGGTCTTTTCCAATGAAATGATCACAGTATCACAGTATCATAAGGTTGGAAAGGACCTCTGAGATCATCAAGTCCAACCTATAACCCAACACTAACACCAACCCATCATCTAACCCATGGCACTCAGTGCCTCATCCAATTTCCCCTCAAAGACCTCCAGGGTCGGTGACTCCACCCCCTCCCTGGGTGCTCATTCCAGTGACCAATCACCCTTTCAGTGAAGAACTTTTTCCTCACATCAAGTCTAAACTTTCCCTGACCAAGCTTGAGTCCCTGCCCTCCGGTTCT
Source organism: Tapera naevia (assembly GCA_033556795.1). Classification (NCBI taxonomy): domain Eukaryota; kingdom Metazoa; phylum Chordata; class Aves; order Cuculiformes; family Neomorphidae; genus Tapera; species Tapera naevia. The sequence continues at coordinate 1,985,430 of JAUMJJ010000135.1, read as the reverse complement.
GTCCCTGGTCACCTGAGAGAAGAGACCAACCCCTGCCCCACTACAACCTCCTTTTAGGGAGTTGTAGAGGGCAATGAGGTCTCCCCTGAGCCTCCTCTTCTTCAGACTAAACAGCCCCAGCTCCCTCAGTCTCTCCTCGTAGGGCTTGTGCTCCAGCCCCTTCACCATCTTATATGATTCTACGATTCTAATTTGCAGAGTGGGTGCTGGAGGACTGAGCTCCCACATGTCTCCTGCTCTCTTCTTCTACCAGGCCTGTGTCAGGTTGCCCTGGCTGTCTATGCACTTTGTGATTTTCTGTGGAGCATCTTGGCCTCAGCAGATTTCCAGGAGCAGCTGTTTATGGACCCGTTCTGCAGTCCCTGGAAGTCTTCACTGAGCTGTGCATCAAGCTTTTAGGTAGCAAACACCACCTCCTCTCCCTCACAGGTCTGCATTAAAACATCATCCCTTTATGTCTAACAAACCCATCATTCCTCAATTCAGCAGCTCCTTGTCCTACAGTGTCTGTGTTGTGACTTCTACCCCTCTGCTACTGGCCTGAGGGAGGAATCAGGGTAGAACAGCTGCCCTTGACTTCCCAAAACCATTTCTCATAGGCATGGTCTTCTCTGCTTCACCTCAAAGACCTGGTATTTGAGTAGAGACTTAGGACTCCTGGGTTCTGACCCAATTCCTGTAAAAAAACCTCAGGAGATAAAACAATCAGTGAAATTTCTCTCTGCCTTGATTTACTGATGTGCAAGGCAGGGCCAGGACACAGCTCCTGTGATAACGTGATACCCAATGCAGCTGGGTCCAAGCTTGGGAAAGAGGGGCTGGAAAGATGCCTGGTGGGAAAAGACCTGGGGGTGTTGGTCAGCAGCAGCTGAATATGAGCCAGCAGTGGCCCAGGTGGCCAAGAAGGCCACCAGCATCCTGGCTTGGATCAGCCATGGATCATCCTGGCTTGGATCAGCCATCCCAGCAGGAGCAGGGAAGGGATCGACCCCCTGGGAGGTCGCACCTCGAATTCTGGGTTCAGTTTTAGGACCCTCACGACAAGAAAGACCTTGAAGGGCTGGAGGGGGTCCAGAGAAGGGCAACGGAGCTGGAGAAGGGGCTGGAGAATATGTCTTATGAGAAGCAGATGAGGGAACTGGGGTTGTTCAGCCTGGAGAAGAGGAGGCTGAGGGGAGACCTCATCACCCTCTGCAGCTCCTGGAAAGGAGGCTGGAGCCAGGCAGGGGCTTGGCTCTGCTACCAAATAGCAAGTGACAGGATAAGAGGACAGAGACTCAAGATTTGCCAGGGGAGGTTTAGATTGGATATTAAGGAAAATCTCTTTAACGAAAAAGTGGTGAAGCCCTGGCAGAGGCTGTGGTGGAGTCTCCATCCCCGGAGGGATGTTTAAAAAGCCTGTAGATGTGGCACTTCAGGACATGGTTTAGTAGGCACGATGGGGTTGGGCTGGGTGATCTTGGAGGTCTTTCCCAGCTTTAATGATTCTATGAGCACACAGCTACATCCTCGGGCTGGTAAAGCCTTTGGCATTCATAAAGCAGCAACCACAGTTACTGATTTTATTGAACATTGAATGTTTAATTTAGAAAAGTGAAATTAAACAGCTTGTTACACTCCCCTCTGTAAAATTCAAGACTCAGAGACTTGTTTGACTGTGACTAACTTAAGGTGTTACTCTGCTGTAATCCAAACACACTCCCTGCCAATAAAAACAGAGTTCCCTTAAACAGCCCCACTTTTATCTGCCAGTCTTTAAATACAGAGGCACCAAGTTACAAGTTCTGTACTTTCAGCCAAAAATAAATGTTCTAAACTAAAAGTGAGGAACTGAGAAGCTTCACAATCTGCTAAATGAAATGTAAATGTTACATATAAGGTCTGAGGAGACCTGAGAGCAGCCTTTCAGTATATGAAGGGGCTACAAGAAAGCTAGGGAGGGACTTTTTACAAGGGCCTGGAGTGACAGGAGGAGGGGAAATGGCTTTAAATTGGAAGGGAGAGATTCAGATGAGACATAAGGAAGAAATTCTTCACGATGAGGGTGGGGAGACCCTGGCACAGGTTGCCCAGAGAAGCTGTGGCTGCCCCATCCCTGGAGGTGTTCAAAACCAGGTTGGATGGGGCTTTGAGAAGCCTGGTCTGGTGGGAGGGGGGTTGGAACTGGATGGGCTTTGAGGTCCCTTCCAACCCAAACCATTCCATGGGTCTATGATTCACCTCAGCAATTCAACTGCACTTCTGCTTTCAAATTTACCATATGTTCCACACTTCAGGGTGCAGTGGACAAAGGCAAGGTCAGCATCATGCAGCTGTTTTAGGGATCTCATAAACCACATTAGGAATTTGAGCCATGGTTTGGTGGGGTGGGGAGTGGAGAGAGAGCAGGTGAGAGCAACAGGGAAAGCTGAGGGAGGGAAGAAATGGAATATTTTGCTGAGTTGACTTCAGCATATTTCTAACCTAAGCTTCTATTATTTTAAAATCACAATATCACAGGATCACAGTATCATAAGGTTGGAAAGGACCTCTGAGATCATCAAGTCCAACCTATAACCCAACACCAACACCAACACCAACCCATCATCTAAACCATGGCACTCAGTGCCTCATCCAGTCTCCCCTTAAACACCTCCAGGGTTGGTGACTCCACCCCTCCCTGGGTGCTCATTCCAATGACCAATCACCCTTTTAGGGAAGAACTTTCTCCTCACATCAAGCCTAAACTTTCTCTGACCCAGCTTGAGTCCCTGCCCTCCAGTTCTGTCCCTGGTCACCTGAGAGAAGAGACCAACCCCTGCCCCACTACAACCTCCTTTTAGGGAGTTGTAGAGAGCAATGAGGTCTCCCCTGAGCCTCCTCTTCTTCAGACTAAAATCATAGAATAATAAAAGCATAGAATCATGGAATGGTTTGGATTGGAAGGGACCTCAAAGCCCTTCCACTTCCAACCCTCCTGCCATGGGCTGGGACACCTTCCACCAGATCAGGCTGCTCAAAGCCCCATTCAACCTGGCCTTGAACACCTTCAGGGATGGGACACCCATAACTTCCCTGGGCAACCTGTGCCAGGGCCTCCCCACCCTCATCATGAAAATTTCTTCCAAAATCTAATCTAAATCTTCCCCCTTCCAATTTAAAGCCTTCAAAAGAACAGAGAGTTTTGGAGAGTTTTGGTTTGGAGAACTGAGCAGGAATGGAAGCAAAAGCAAAGGGACATTACTCAGGTATCACCCAACACCCACTGCCCTTATTTTTCAGACATCTGTCTGCACCCATTCAGCCACACAAAGCGGTCCAGGTACAGAGTTTCCTGCACTTGTGTCCAGGAATAAACTGATTTATCTGCTACTTTCCCAATTTAAGCGAGGGAGCGTGATCACCCCTGGCCCTTCTGTGTGTGATCTTTAAGGTCCCTTCCAACCCAAACTCTATGATTCTACCTTGTACCTATTCATTAAGCACAACACTGGTAAAATGCCTGTAAAACAGAAAAAAATGGACAAACCCATCAGCATCTGTGCCAAACAGCCATGCAGCCAGCTGTAAGAACCAGGCCAGCGTTTGCAAAGGTATTTACAGAAGAAGAGTGGCCATGGAGAGCCCTGTGGGATTTGTGGAAGAAACTGTGGAAGTCAGGTAGTTACTCAGTGGCAGCCAGGTACCAACCTCACAGAAACACAGAATCATAGAATCATTAAGGTTGGAAAAGACCTCTAAGGTCATCCAGTCCAACCATCAGTCCAACCCCACTGTGCCTACTAAACCACGTCCCCAGGTGCCATGTCTACATGGAACACCTCCAAGGAAGGAAACACCACCACTGCCCTGGGCAGCCTCTGCCAGTGCTTCACCACTCTTTCAGGAAAGAAATTTTCTTAATAGCCAATCTAAACCTCCCCTGGCACAACCTGAGGCCATTTCCTCTCATCCCATCACCTGTCACTTGGGAGAAGGGACCAACACCCACCTCCCTACGACCTCCTTTCGGGCAGTTGTAGACAGAGATAATGTCTCCCCTCAGCCTCCTCTTCTCCAGACTAAACAATCCCAGGTCCCTCAGCTGTTCCTCATCAGACTTGCTCTCCAGCCCCTTCCCCAGCTCTGTTCCCTTCTCTGGACACTCTCCAGCAGCTCAACCTCGCTGAACTGCCTTGAGAAGAACCCACTACGACTGAAACTACAGCTTCAGCTGCCTGAACTCCTCCTGAACCCAGGCCACGGATCGGCTTCGCTTTTTGTTCTGCCAAAATCAATGATAAAAAAAATGGTGCCTGGGAAAAGCTGTTGTTCTTCAGCTGGAGGATACAGGCAGCTGCTGCAGAGAAAGAAAACTGTGTAATAAAAGGCTGAGTTGTTTTACAGGAATTTAAGGTCAGGTTATCTGAATCGATCCATTACTTACCATGGGCTGCGCTGCTTTGTTCACTTCATCGTATTTAAACAAGGAACCCCCCCCTTGGCTGCATTCTGAATGTTCACAGTGAGGTAAAACAGAGCTCTTGAGCTTTTCCATGGACAGGACTCCACGCTGTGGCAATGAGTGAGATCTTCTCAGCATGCAAAGACCCCTAAGGACCTGGACCACGATATCAATAGCAAACGCCCCTCCCCAAGGGAAGCTGCTCGGGATAAAAGACTCCACTATCTGTTCTGTAAATAGGTGGAGATGAAAATTAATCAGGACAACCTAACTCAAGAGTTTTATTTACTTGTCAGAGCTTTGCTCACACAGAGAAAAACAAAGTTCACTTAAAAGTTCAGCTAGTTCTCAATTTTCTGATGACTCTTTACCAGGATGTTTAAATACACATTGCTAATCAAAGAATTATGTCTCATCCTTTCAAAAACCCCCACATTTTATTAAAAAGAAAGCCACTTGGAAATAGTTTTCACTCCCAACTCAACTCTGAATATTTCACAAAGTCCTTCTTTAAAATAATTCACTAATACTCCAATATAGACAATATTATCAGAGGCCCCGATGCTTCCACACCTCAATTAGATCTATAATATACAAGGGGAGGAAAGAGAGAAATTAATGGACGATATGGTCATGTGGCTGGTGGGGAAAAATCTCTCCAGCCACAAATCCCTGGGGAAATAATTTCTAGCTTTAGGAAATACAGAAATTACTTTTTAATAAAATTCTAAATAAATAACTTTTTTTGGGAGAGAGTTAATCAGAAATGGATTTAGAAATAATATTTGATAGATTTCACCTTGTTGAAGAGAAATATATCAAAATCAGTATTCCTGTGAGAAAGATTGGGTGTAGGATCAGGATTCCAGACAAAGAGTTGGCTGTCAAGGGTTGGTCCTCTTCCGCCCAGATGGGATTGGAGGTAGGATAGGTCTGGAGCTGGAGCCTGGCCAGCTGATGAGCTGAGGCACGTGAGAAGAACCAGTCTTGGACTTGCTGTGTTTTCTCTGAAGATTGTCAGCAGGGACTTCAGTCTCTGCAGAAATTACAAATGAGCAAAGAAGCACTAAGAGGGTATTTATTTCAGTGAAAAGTCAACACTTAGCATGAAGTGTATCTCCAGCTGAAACCCCAGTGTTTCAGGAGGTGGGGGAAGAGCGATTGCTTCAGGTAGTCTGGTGGCTGCTCTACCTCATAGATATGAATCACAGAATCATTAAGGTTGGAAAAGACCTCTAAGACCACCCAGTCCAACCCCACTGTGCCTACTAAACCATGTCTCAAGGTGCCACATCTACACGGGGGTTTTCCCCTCCAGGGATGGAGACTCCACCACTGCCCTGGTTTACTAAACCACAAGGAAGAGCGATTTCATGCCTAAGCAGTCACTGTTTTTGATTTCTCACAAAGTTCATTGAGGGAAAGCTGTGGTGTTGCGACGCTGCGTTCACGCTGCGATGGTTCTGCCACATCGTAGCGTCGCTGCTTATGGTGTCAGTACCAAAAGCACAAAGAAGCTGCCTTGTCACCCCAAAAAGTCTACCATTACAGGAAGATACACGGCCTGGGGCTCTATATCAGGGAGTGCAGGGATAGGATGAGGGGGAATGGTTTTAAGCTGAAAGAGGAGAGATTGAGATGAGATCTTGGGAAGAAATGTTTTCCTGTGAGGGTGAGGAGGCCCTGGCACAGATTGCCCAGAGAAGTGGTGGCTGCCCCATCCCTGGAGGTGTTCAGGGCCAGGCTGGATGGGGCTTGGAGCAACCTGATCCAGTGGGAGGTGTCCTTGCCCATGGCAGGGGATTGGAACTGGATGGGCTTTGAGGGCCCTTCCAACCCAAATCATTCTATGATTCTATAATACTGTGACTGCAGACACTGAACCAGTTCACCATCACTTTTTTCCAGTCAGGTTTAGCACTTCTGCCTTTAAGGTCCCTTCCCACCCAACCTATTCTGATTCCATGAAAGCTGAGAACTGTTACTTTGGAATATGGTTCAAACCTTTCAGTCTGCTCACTCCATTTTCAGCTCCTCTTGGATCTTGATTCTCAGCTTTGGTTTTTTGGGGAACAGGGGTCCGAGCCATCCGACCTTTGGCAGTGGGTGCACCAGCTGAGATGCGAAATACTCCACTAGCACGACCAGACTCTTTGTAGCTGAGGAGGGAAATGATTCATGCTTTAAAACAGCAACAAAAAAGCACTGATGCTGTCACATAACTCAATCCAAAGCCAGAATAAGTACTTACCAGTTACACAAAGCTTTTTCACACCTTAGAACTCTCTCAAAACTTCTAGCGCTGGCAAACACAGCCACTACATCCCTCATTTTTTTCATGTATTGGTTTAATTAATCACACAGACAATAAATAATAAAGGGGTTCAGGCCACACAGTGAACCAGTTTCACATCTGTGATCAGAACTCCTGGTTTCCAACCCTGTGGTTCAGCACTGAGGACGATGTTCTCTCTTGATGAGTAAGAGAGAATAAGAATTGCCTGGAAGTTTCTGTAGCACCCAAGTGCCAACAATGGCCAGGAGCAGACATTTACCAGTGAGTGGTACCCCCAGGCAACTCCAGCCTCTTACATCTCTTGCAGAAAATCTAGTCAAAGCCAAAATGTGAGTGGTTTGGGACCCTTACAATGATAATGACTGTGTTGTAGCTTGTTTTGATAAAGGCTTCCCATTTCTGTCCATATACTATCAATTTACTTCAAGGTAAGAAAGGGAAAGGCCTTGATTGATATGGAGAGATCAATAACTACCTATTCAATGAGAAACTGTAAGATATATATGGAGCAATGCTTAAGACATTTCATAATGACTCTTTTTGTACAGAAAAATTCTGGTCTAGATGAGACAAACCAATTATAAATCTAGAAGGACATTCTAGTGGGAGGTGTCCCTGCCCATGGCAGGGGGCTTGGAACTGGATGATCTTTAAGGTCCCTTCCAGCTCAAATCATTCTATGATTCTATGATTATCCACCCTGACTTCATCCATGGTGCAGGCCAAAAGAATTCCAGCCTGTAAATCTTGCAAGGAGCATTTTAGCCTGTGAGCATACTGTGATTTCAGTGTTCTGGTGAATAGAAAGGAAGTGTTTCAGTGGTATTTTAATAAATGCATACAATATGAAGAAAGGATCATGAATAATGAGATAAAACAGGGCAGTAGTCCCACAAGGAATAGGCAATTAGCTTCTCACTAGACAGACTACGGCAGTCTATAAGAACTTTGCCGTTGCCCTCAAGGTAAAGGAATATTATATCTGTAATGTACTGGGTTCTTGCATCTTCCTGATGTCCACTGCATCCAAGGATGCTTATCAAACACTGAATGCTTTAGCCAAGTGCTCAAACCTAGTCACAACCTCATTTTAGCTGCCTGTAATATGCATCAGACACAACCGTGGCAGGGATAAGCAATTACTAGGAGCAGTAAAACCAGGCTGAGTACAAACAGCAGCTTGGACTCTTCAACATCATCTACTCCAGTTTCTACAAGGGTGACTACTTCTGCTTTTGCTTCAGAGAACAGTCACACAAATAAAGGCTGAAAATACCTATCATATAGTTAGAATTATCCCCCTGTGGATCTCTAGCCACAATGACTTGAATGCACTATGTTAAACCCAGGATCATATAGTGTTGAACAAAAATCCCCAGCTGGCCCTTTCTTAAAGGACAGAAGACAAAGTGAACTGTGGGAAATCATTTACACACAATTGGGCAGCGTGCAAAGGGAGGGCAGGTACCCAGGCCTTGGAGCAGAAGTGCCATAGGAAATATTTAACTCAATTAAGGTTTCTTGTAAAACTGCTTAAAGAGAAAAATATCAAAAACAAGTGGGGAAAAAAAGTCTTGTGAGGTCTCTCCCATCACAATGTCCAAGGTATTATTTGTGAGGGGTGAGCAGAGGAGCTGAGAACCCACCTCTCCTTTTTGCTTTTGCCAGGTAAATGGGATTAGATAACCTATCATTAGTTCTTCCCTGACAGCCTCAGCATAGAAAAGAGAACTTTTATAGGTGATGCAGGCATGTGTTCCCTCTAGGAAAATTTCATTTCTAGAAAAGAAATGAAAAACAGGAAGCTTAAAAAAAACCCCAGTATTACCTCATGGAGCAATGAGATAAATGGATTCTGCGTGCACCAAATACAAAATATGTTAGTAATGAGATGAGGAGTAAAGCACTGGACTGCTACAGAATCTGTTTGGATTGTGGTTTTACTGGATTTCCAAACTCTAACCTCTACCATCGCATAACATTTCAATTGATGGATATTATTCATTGATTCTGTTTGGCAGGAATTAAGTTTGCAGATGGCACTAAGCTGGGTGGGTGTTGATCTGCTTGAGGGTAAGGAGGCTCCACGAAGGGATCTGGTCAGGCTGGATCCATGGGCTGAGACCAACGGGATGAGGTTCAACAAGACCAAGTGTCCTGCACCTGGGACACAACAACCCCCTGCAGTGTTACAGGCTTGGGGAGGAGTGGCTGGAGAACTGCCTGGAGGAGAAGGACCTGGGGGTGTTGGTTGGCAGGGGCTGAACATGAGCCAGCAGTGGCCCAGGTGGCCAAGAAGGCCAATGGCATCTGGGCCTGGATCAGAAACAGTGTGGGCAGAAGGACAAGGGAGGGGATTGTGTCCCTGGACTCAGCACTGGTGAGGCCACACCTCGAATCCTGGGGTCAGTTCTGGGCCCCTCACTCTAAGAAGGACATTGAGGGCTGGAGCACATCCAGAGAAGGGAACAGAGCTGGGAAAAGGGCTGGAGAACAAGTCTTGTGCGGAGCAGCCTGGAGAAAGGGAGGCTGAGGGGAGACCTCATCATTGTCTACAACTGCCTGAAAGGAGGTTGTAGTGAGGTGGGTGTTGGTCTCTTCTCCCAAGTGACAGGAGATGGGATGAGAGGAAATGACCTCAAGTTGCCCCAGAGGAGGTTCAGATCAGACATCAGGAAAAATTTCTTCACTGAAAGGGTTCTCAGACCCTGGCAGAGGCTGCCCAGGGAGGTGGTGGAGTCCCCATCCCTGAAGGTGTTTAACAGGTAGATGAGGTGCTCAGGGACGTGGTTTTAATAAGTGGACAGGTACAGTTGGACTCGATGATCTCAGAGGTCTTTTCCAAAGGACTTTTTGATTCTATGAACGAGGACATGAAATTAAATGCTTGAGGCAGTTCCTTGTAAAATGGTCAATGGTAGGTGAGGTTCTGATTCCACCCTCAAACTGGCAAATAACAAGGTATAGTAGCAGATTAAGAAGTTGAGTTTCTACTATATAACTCATTGCATTTTGCCACTCCTCTCTTCTTGCCTCCTTGTTTTGCTGTAACTGGATCATTTCAATATCCTTACAAACATCTCTCTGGTAAAAGCCAGCAATGAAATATAGCAAGCAGGGACCTAAAGGATTCATCATTGCCTGCGGTGAGCAGCAGTCCTTTAAAGTACCTCTGTAAGATATATTGCCCTTGAGGACTGCTGCTCACCACAGGCAATGATGAATTGTTTAGTTTATGAGTGAAAATAAATGGAATCTCATGCAAAAAAGAAAAATCCACACTTTCATGTGTGGGAGAGTTCAGCCTCCAGCAGGGGACTTCGAAATCCCTGGAAACTAGCATGGTGCTTTCTTCTGTGAAATCAGGAAAGATTAGGTCAGCATAGGTTACTTCCAAGGAGAAGGCTATAGCTGTGGTCTTAGCAATGAGAAGAAGCCATGGATGTAATTAGAGACTGTCCTGCTGAAAACTGCAGGTCAGTGGGCAGATGTCCAAACACAACCTTTGATTTTCATGCGTAAAAGCAATCGGTATCATCTGTTTAACTTCCAGAGCAGAAGTATCAGAACAACTGCAGGATTTGAATCCAACAAGCATTAGACACCTGAAGAATCATAGAATGGTCTGGGTTGGGAGGACCTTAAAGCTCACCAAGTTCCAACCCCCAGGAACATCTCCCACCAGACCAGGCTGCTCAAGGCCCCATCCAACCCAGCCTTGAACACTTCCAGGAATGGAGCAGCCACAACCTCACTGGGCAACCTCAACACCCTCATTGTGAAGAATTTCTTCCTACTGTCTAATCTAGATCTCCCCTCTTCCACTTTATAGCCACTCCCCCTCATCCTATCACTAATGATAACGATGCTGTTTCCACCACAGCTCAAGTTTAAGTAAAAAATGCCAGATTTGAGAAGTAATAATTTGGGACATGGACACAGCATTGTCCAGCAAGGTATTGGATTAATCTGCAGTCCCTCATCTTGGAAAACACAATTTCCTTCACTGGCTGGGCCTGGAGTGCAACACATTCATGCTCTTACCCTTTAATTTTTTTTTTTGGTTTACTCATTCCAAATTTTGAAAGCATAAAATTGGAGAGAAAGAAAATATTAAACCACTTCAATATAAAAACAAAATCACTACCGGCTTCCCTACACTACTTGAGAAATGTGGGATTTTTCTCACCCACATTTCAAATGCATCTACACAACAGCATTTCCATCAATCACACCTATAAGCAAATTTCTTCCAAGCTTCCCATATATCCCTTGCAAAAGGATTTGACAACCTGACTCCCTACAATTTTGCTGTAGGCCCTGATGCATGCACAGAAAATGAATCAGATTAGCAGTTTGCTTTTTCTCTCCTCACAGTTGTTTTTTTCCACTGTGTTATTAACAGTGCTAAATGAAAACACTGCTGAAGTCAAAACACCAAACTGTGGTGGAGTAGAAAGACATATTTATTCCCATATGCGAAGGGTAAGACCTTTACAACTCATCAAAGCTTTGCATTTGTTTGATTTATGGGTCTTGCCTCTTCCTGGTAAGGACAGATGATGCATAATCCCTCAGCAGCCTATTACGCACGCGGCTTCTCTCAGGCTCTGTTCCCCTTCAGCACACTCCACCGTGGCACAAATTCTCAGGACAAATGAATCTGCAGAGACCTACAGTTTCAGCCTTTTTACAGCACACTAATTAACTACTTGTAATTACAGCAGCAGGTAGTATATCTCATAGAGGGAACTGGCAGGCTCTCTAGGACATAAAAGGAACAACGAGGGGTGCTTTTAACAGAAAATTTAAGAATTCAGGTTAGCAAAGGAATGAAGTGGATTGGATGAAATCTTGTAAAGATATTCAGCATTTCTTATCAGGCTGAGAGAGTTGGGGTTGTTCAGCCTGGAGAAGAGAAGGCTCCGGGAAGACCTCAGAGCAGCCTCCCAGTACATGAAGGGGCTCCAGGAAAGCTGGGGAGGGGCTTTTTAGAAGGGCTTGTAGTGATAGGACAAGGGGAAATGGCTTTGAATTGGAAGGGGGAAGACAGATATTAGACATTAGGAAGAAATTCTTCACGATGAGGGTGGTGAGACACTGGCAAAGGGAAGCTGTGGATGCCCCATCCCTGGAGGTGTTCAAGAACAGGATGAATGGGGGTTTGAGCAACCTGATCCAGTAGGAGGTGTTCCTACCCATGGCAGGGGGGTTGGGATTTAAGATTGGGATTTAAGATTGTTTCAAACTCAAACCATTCTGTGATTCTATGTCTCTATATGACAAAAAGTAAAATCACCATCTTGGGCAGGTGGTGTAAATCACATTCTTTTACCATCCCTTCTCCATGTTCATTATAGGGAGAGCCTGGCATTAAACAAGAACATTAATATTTATGCAGCTAAAGTTAGGAGCTATGGATTTCCTGTAAGGATCATTTTTAAAGGAGAATTCCTTGAAATCCATCCCCAATTGGCAGCTGCCAATCCCAACAGTTGCAGCATGGCTTGAGTCCAAATACTACAGACAGCAACCAAATTACACTAAAAGCAGCACAAGAGTTTCTATCACAATGGAAAGTTGCTGTAAGCTGTCTGAGCAGGTGTTTTTGGGAAGCAGATTTTACAGTGGAAGTTGGATTAGTGGAAAGTGTCCCAGCCCATGGCAGAGGGGTTGGAACTGGGTGATCTCCAAGGTCCCTTCCAACCCAAACCATCCTGTGATTCTATGACTGAATGTCAAAAGCTGCCTAATGTGTTTTTAGGACTGCATTTAACAGTGACCTTTCTTTAAAAGATGTGAAAACATACAGGAGAAAAAACATGGTATGGGGTGTTTAAATAGAACAGGAAAGGTACCTTGGTTTGTATGGAATGAGAACAAAATATCAGATGTGGGGTTGAACCCATGACCAAATTCAAATTTACCAACAGCCATACAGCACAGGTTTCAGCTCAGTCTAAGCTGTGAGTTTTGGATGAGCATTATGGTAGGTTTTGAAGAGTGAGCAGAGCGTGGCTACAAGCACACACCTATTTCCTAGTGTGGATGAGGTTTCTGGTGTGTTATGTTTCTCTAGGTCATGCCGTGTGGCATCCGGCTGCTTCAGTGTAGCCCACCTGGGCACAAGATCACAACAGATGGCCAGAAGAGGGGAAAAAACCCAGCTTATCCAGGATACTGGATGGAAAGGCCTCAATGTCACTTGCCACAACAGCAGACAGGCTTGTTGGCAGCCAGAACTCAGATGTAATGATGAAAAAGGACCATCAAGGTAAGTCACAGCCATTTCTAAGAAGCAATGTTTGCCCGCAGAGCAAGTCAGGGAAATACAGGCCACTTCATAGCCTGAAAGACACTGCAGATCTTCAAATGTTCTTCAATCCTCACCTCCCTACAAGATTTAAATGAGATAGGAGTTATCTCCCTCTCAAATCTCAGGGCCTTTTTAGCTGTGGTACAATAAATCAGGGTGTTCAACACCCACAAGCAGAGCTGCTGGACAAAATATGAAGCACAGCAGCAATGGCTGAGAGGGTGAGAGAAGGTAAAGGTACTACAGAGCTCAGTATCCTGATGGGATCTCCTGTTATTGTGGACAAGATATGAATTCTAATACCACAGTATCACCTAAAGCCTTCCAAATGTTATTCAACAGTGACTATAGTAACCCTCTAAAGAGACAAGGAGAAATAATTCTGATAGCAATACCTGGTCAATTTGTCTTATAAAAATATTCATCCTGCAAATTCTGTTTTCCTATCCCTGGACCAAGTTTCTTTCAGCATATTTTTCCCTTCAAACACTCTCTTGACAGAAAGCTCTTGGAATTCCCTTTGTGTGTACGTGAATTATGGTGTCTAAATGAAACCATTTCCCTGGATGACAAGACTTTGTTTTATGTTGCAGCGACACAAGTCTAATAGGGCTGTTAATGTAACAGATGAGACGACTGCATTAGCTTGGGAAATGGTTTTAGATCTTGCATGTTGCAGCATTAACCTTCACTCCAGCCAGAGATGATCTGCTGTCTCAGAAAGTGAACTCACCGGCTCTCTGGGTTGGGCAGGGTGAAGCTCTGGTCTTGGGTGATATTCCTTCCATCTAAGAGCAGAGGAACATGTGCTGTTGGTTCCAATAATTGTTGATGGGAGCTGCTCGGTGGAGGAGGGATTGCCACGTCCCTAAAATGTCACAATAAGAAAAGAAAGTGTTTGTTACATGCATTTCTATACTCTGATAACATAATTAGTGCTTAAAGAGTTCAAAAGACCTGTTCAGATGGAGGGAAGCATTGTCTCCAGTGGGAGAGAAACAGCAACAAGCAGCTGGACATTCTAATCCAGGCTGTTTATAGCCAAGAGAGAGGAACAGCCACAGCTACAGTCTGAATAAACTCAAGCTTTAGTAGATGTCTAAAGCAAGTTGGATGAATCACACTCCACTGAGACAGAGCAGCGTAGGGCAACTTCTTCAGATAGAGATGTTTTTATTAAAGACACCCCAAATCGGGTGAGATTACAGTATCACAGCATCATAAGGTTGGAAAGGACCTCTGAGATCATCAAGTCCAACCTATAACCCAACACTAACACCAACACCAACACCAACCCATCATCTAAACCATGGCACTCAGTGCCTCATTCAATCTCCCCTTAAACACCTCCAGGGTTGGTGACTCCACCCCCTCTCTGGGCAGCCCATTCCAATGGCCAATCACCCTTTCAGGGAAGAACTTTTTCCTAACATCAAGTCTAATCCCACCCCTTGTGACTAACTCAGAAATGCAGAAGTTTCATCTTCACTGCCATTCATAAAACCTTCCCAAAGCATTCCTGCTAATTTCAGTATTGACACGGCTTTATTTATAGATTCAAACCCCAGAGCTAAACCCAAAGAGAGGCAGTGCTGAAGATTGTCAAACATGACAGGTTCTTAATGAAATGCTGAAGTTAAAATTATAACTTTTGGAAGATTCCATACATCTACCTCCTGTAGCAGAGCCATTCCACTGACATGCCTCAACTGAGCTCTAAAGGAATCTGTCTATTTTCATATCTGCCCAGAGGAGCTGTGGATGTCCCATCCCTGGTGTTCAAGGTCAGGTTGGACGAAGCTTTGAGTAACCCAGTCCAGGGGAAAGCGTTCCTGCCCATGGCAGGGTGTTGGAACTGGATGATCTTTAAGGTCCCTTCTGACTCCAACCATTCTATGATTTTTAAGGGCAATGAGCCTATGTAACTTCTGTGTGGGCAATTTTCTAGTTTCCCTAGAAAAATTTTAACTGCAGTAGCAACTGCCGATTGCTCACTCCATGGGAGAAGCTACCTTTTTGAGGGGTGCTAACATCTGTTCTGAGGGTTCATTGCTACAGTTTGGGAAAAAAAACCCAAACTGTTAAGTTCTTCAGGATGGGGTTTTGAGTAACCTGATGCAGTGCAAGGTGTCACTGCCCATACCAGGGGCGTTGAAACTGGATGATGTTTATAGTTCCCTCCAACACAAATCATCCTATGATTCTTCGTCAAGTCCTTAATCATGCCCACGGGCCTTTAAGACAACAAGCACACAACTGCCACTTTCCCACACGTAACAAGAGAGGTTAGAATTTCAGACTGTCTTTTCATCTTGCCAAAGTAGGACTGTTCCCTGTTGTGGGTCTTCTGGTACTTCAGTGATGAGGCTTTCACTGCATTGCAAGCACGGTTTTCCTATTCTTCATCTTTAAATTCTCCTTTCTTTAGTTTCTTCTTATTATTAATACCTATAAATAAAGCCTCCCTAGCGTAAGGCCTCAAGCTGTTATTGTTTCACTGTCAAGCAACCACTGGCTGGTAATGATGTTTGTTCATTATCAGCTCAGATCAAAATCTGAACCAATTACGGAGGAGAAAGTGCCTGACACCGTTAATGGCCCCAGAGCTGAGTGCTCTCAGAAATCATTTCTTGTAAGTCCACATCATGGAAACATAAATAATAATAATAACAATAAAAAGAAAATCTCTTAGCAGAGAACTCTGTTCAATGCACAGAAATACACAGCCTGACAACAGAGGTAAAAGAAGAAATCTCGAGGCAAGATTCAAGGCCAACCCTCTAAGGATTGGGTCACCATGAGGAAACAGACTCTAAATTCCTGGAGCAAAGGACTGGATTCAGAAGCAAAGACCCACTCTCAGAACCTACATTTCAGTTGAAAATTAAACTTAAAACAACCTTCCTGACAGCTAAGAAAAACAGGTGTTTTTTAATGGTGTGATAGGGATGTTTTTTCACTTTCTATCTCTGCATTACCTTTCTTCTTTAATAGCATTTCAAGTTCTGCACTGTCATTAAAGGTGTTTGGGCTTGGAGTGTTACTCAAATTGCACCAGGATGCCTCAGCTCTAGGAACAATAAGCCAGGAAAAGCGGTGAGGCACTGGCATAGGTTGCCCAGAGAAGTCCTGGATACCCCATCCCTGGAGGTGTTCAAGGCCAGGCTGGATGAGGCTTTGAGCAACCTGATCCAGTGGGAGGTGTCCCTGCCCATGGCAGGGGGTTGGAACTGGATGGGCTTTAAGGTCCCTTCAAACTCAAACCAACCCATGATTCAATGATTCTATGACAAGTTCAATAGCAGCCTGTGAAAAGGCACATCCATGCAATTATGAACAGTGTCCTGGTTTTGTCATTACGAGGGGCATGGAAATAAAACTGAAAAGCAAAGTTACCCTGAAGTCAGAGGTCGAGTAGACAAGAGGGTCTGCAAGCCATGCATGGAACCACACGCACGCAAATATTATGCTCACAGCAAGTAAATCCAACCTGAAGAGAGTGTCCCAACTACAGGTAATGTTATGGACCTTCTCTCTTCCCAGTTCTGTCAAGGAGCTCCAGCCAAACTGCAGAGCATATGAATTTCTTCCAACTCAGAAAAGAAAGACTGCATGTTGTAAATTTTCCTCTGGGTGATGCCTGCTCTTGCTTACTCCAGTTATTTCAGCAACATTTAGACAAAACCAAGAAGTTAATCATTAGCTGACCGTCTGATCTGAATGAGACTTCAACCCAACCCCTTATTTATTAACCTCAAACACGAGAGATAACTAGAGAAATTATTCAGAGCAAACTATTGAATGTTCTGACATTATATTAGGCAATGAGACATCAAAATGACTTTAATTACACCTGCACACAGCCACAGGCAAAAAATAAAGAGGCCAGGTTTTCAGTAATTTGGATTTAAGAACCTAAATTTATGTAGATAACCCTGTGGGGCTGCAATAAATAAGGCATGTTAGATTCTTGTGTGACACTACTTTTAAAATTTTCTAACACATACTTGGGTAAAGTGAGCAATATATTTCAGTTTGCATCAAAATGCGTAACAATGAGATTAAGCATTAAAGAATCTTTTAATATTTACAGATACATAAGAAATTCAAAACATCTAATACCTTTGGAACTTTTTTTTTGCATATATTATTTTGGCATCAGTTTCATAGAATTGAGATTCATAGAATTGAGATTCACCCCTAACTGAAGTAGGGTTTTCAATCTCTGCAGCACCATGGCTCAAAATCCAGTTGAGATGTCTCTGCCCTCTGCCACATCTGCTCCCGGTCCTCTCTCAGCATCATTTACAGGTTGCCCAGAGAAGTCCAGGTTGCCCAGAGAAGTCATGGCTGCCCCATCCCTGGAGGTGTTCGAGGCCGGGTTGGATGGAGCTTCAGGCAACCTGATCCAATGGGAGGTGCCCCTGACCATGGCAGGGGGAAGAACTGGATGTGCTCTGAGGTCAATTACAACCCAAACCATTCCACAATTCTATGATTCTACGATCATGCCAGCACAAGTGGTTCTTCAGAGAGTGAGGGGAATCAATCTGGTTGAAAACAAGAACCTTTTTGTCTGGCAAAATCTGGTCTGTACCTTTCTCAAATTCATCACTAAGCTGTGTGACCCTGTGAGCTGGTCTGAGCTAGTTTTCCCAAGCTCTCAACCGCTCAGTCTGCCTCTCTCCCAAAGCTTCCCCCCTTTCTGTAGAAAAAAAAACTATGGAAGAAACCAGAATCACACTAAATATATGTATTTCTGTATTTTTCTAAATACAAATAACTACACTGCAAGGATATGCAAAGGAGCAAGGGAAGAGGGGAAGGGAAATGGGAAAAAGGACATTCGTGGTACACAGAGTGGTCAATGCAAGAAAAAGAAGGGGCAGGTGTGTCTGAGCCAGCTCTGCCACTGAAGAAATGCTAAAATTATTGAATTCTTCATCATTGCATGACAAAAAATGTCTGGACACAAAAGAAAGAAGTCTACTTTGCACTGATTGTCCTTTTCAACCACAGACATAAGGATGCAAATTCTCAAGTAAAACACTGCTTTAATAGAGCTACTTTTATAGTTTACACAATTAAAAATGATTCCAACAGCTAAAAATATCTTCAATTCAAGCAAGACATTGTAGAAACTTCTAGCTAAACATATTGGTATTTCTATGCAATAAGAATATACATAATCAATTACCTGCATATCTCACAAATTTGTTCTTTTTAAAGTATAATCACCCTCTTTTTAAAGTATTTATTTTGTTTTGATTTGCAACGCCCTCAGTGGAACAAAGTTTCTTTCTATGCCAAATCCATCCCACTTGGCAAGAATGGGCCTCCCTGTATTTCCCAGTGCAATTTGAAATTAATCTGCTTTAAGGGAGGTTCTCTCTGCCTGCCCCACGTTGCTGCAAGACGTCATCTCCCCAGGAGTAGAAGAGACAGAACTAAATGCCTGCTTGCTTCCCCCAGTCACAGATCTGCACCTTCAGTCAATTCAAACTCCACGGGAAGTTCAGGGCAAAAATGAGGCTTTGTATTGGAATAAGTGAAGCAGGGATGCATATTCTTTTCTCTCAGCTCCTCTAGAGTAGTGCTATTCCCCAGCAAGGTGTGCAATGGCAGCAAGCTTTCTACATCAAAATTCATCAGCTAAAAGCCTGTACGAGGCTCGCTACCAGTGAAAGAAATCACATAACTGCATAAACAGCAGCCTGATTAAGTGGACAAAGTACATTTATGCTCTGCTGCTGACAGTGAAAATACAGAAAATCATATTCTAAAGAAAAAAATAATCAGAACAAAGTTGATAAGATCAAAGCAAGATTTTTTTTAAAACCATATTTTAAACAGGTCTGACCGATCCTGTCTATGTGTAGTTGAGTAAAAAGAGAAATAGAAACCTTCAAATAAAATAGAGCTCGAAAGAAAGTAACTTAAACTATGGGCATTCCATAGGAGAGAGAAATCTGGGAAGCACTAAAGCTGAGATGGATCTAAACACAACAATGAGATGAAATGTTGAACCTGGGTATCTAATGATGGCCACACAAATATTGGTATAATTTTTGAGGGTCATATTCAGCAACAATAAGTTTTGCACCTCAGATGCAGGCTGTAGTATCTTCTTTGCCAGCACTTGGAGGGACACTTGAAACACTCCAGAGTGATCAATTTTGAGAGTTAATTAACAAATTAGAGAGACTTTAGTAATTCTACTGAATTTACTAAGCATAGACTTACAGAAAAAGATGAAAAAGCATTACAATAAATATAATTTAATTAAAAGAACCATGGAAAGGTATAAAACAACTATCCCAAAATCATCTGGATGTTGCTGCAAATATTACTACAAGTAATGGCATGATAAATTAGAATAATAGAGTCATAGAATGCTTTGGGTTGGAAGGGACCTTTACAGGTCATCTAGTTCAATCTCCCCTGCAGAAGCATGGACATCTTTAACTCGATCAGGTTGCTGAGAGCCCCATCCAACCTAATCTTGAATGTTTCCAGGGATGGAGTCTCCACTATCTCCCTGGGCAACCTGTGCCAGTGTCATCTCGGTCACACAATCTGCATACAAATTCCTTGCTTAATCCTTGATAAATGCTAAAGAAAGCCACATCACCCTACACTTCCTATAGGCTAAGAGTGTGCGCAGAGATGGTTATCACAGCTGAGATGACATGCAACGACCTTTTAAGCTACTCATGACCCAAGTCCATAGTTACAGGTTGAAAGAAAGATTGATCAAAGCTTGGGTGAGCTGTTCCAAGGTGAAAATCCCTGTCTAGTGGGCATTTCAAACTTGATTTGATTCTGTATAAACAAACATGCTTAACAAAACAACCATGCACTTGCTATTGGCTGGACTGCAAGACCTACCAGGTTCTCCATGACCTGCCACATTCCAGGGTTCAGATCCTCACTCAGAATTTCAACTGTTTTATAGCATTCATATTTATGGCACCCCTTGACTTAACCTCTTGCATGGAATGGAGTGTTGTCTACTCTTGCCTTCGATTCTGTGAAGCAAATCTATCCCTTGAGGCGAGGCGATTGCAAACCCTGATTGGGGCTGACAGGATTTTCTCTCACTTGCTTAACAGCTCTGCCAGAGCAGCCTGATGATAGCTCCAAAATCAGATTCAGTATTGTGGAATGAAGGGAGCAAAGAGCCACAAAAAATAAGGCAGACTCACGACCAGTTCACGCTGCAGCACTAAATCAAACCCAAAACACCCAGCAAAAGAAAATACTGATCTCCATTTTTTTTCCCATTTCAACATAATTTAAAATTAATGAATCAGCTGCTTAAAAATCCTTTTCTCTAAGTCAATATATGGAAAATGCATTGCAATTATGCATCTCTCTCTCAGCTTCAGCCATTGGGTTTCTAGAAACAGTTTAATTCAGAAGAGCTTTTACTCTTTCTTCTTTTTAAAAGTCAATCTCCAGACTTTGCCATTGGAATGATTTCCATCCACATGTCTGGTGTGTACAATTGGTGTCT
This sequence comes from Tapera naevia, assembly GCA_033556795.1. Classification (NCBI taxonomy): domain Eukaryota; kingdom Metazoa; phylum Chordata; class Aves; order Cuculiformes; family Neomorphidae; genus Tapera; species Tapera naevia. The sequence goes on along the minus strand of JAUMJJ010000135.1, from coordinate 1,964,879 downwards.
GCATTTGTAGAGGCCTGAAATGAGCTGAAAGGCGTGAACTTTTCTCTTCCTTCAGATGACTGCTGATTTATAGGCCAGCATGATACTTTAAATGTCAACACCGTGAGCCTTTTCAAGGCAGGTAGGAAAAGCAAGCAAAGAAGAATTCAGATTAGGAAGATTTATACCAGGGGAAGGCAGGAGTGCCACAAAAGATCAATCAAAGAAGGTACATTGAGATTCATAGACTTTTAACAACACTTTTGCAAGGCAGTGACTATGAAGGAGAAGAAGAGACAGCCAAGCTAGGATACATTTTCTAATAAATAAATAAATACATAAAATTAGGAAGTGGACTCAGCTTTCAGAAATTCTAGTTTAAACAGAGATATCCACAGAGGACATATTGCAGCAAACAACCTTGTACCGAGCAGGGCTGTGACTTTCCAACACTAATTACCAGCAGTGCTAAAAAACATGTTGGAGACTGCGAGCTGCCAAAAAAAATGGTCCTTTTCTTCTCTCTCAGAGAAGAAGCATATAATAACTTCCTAGTTTCATACAAGTTAGATGCGGATGGCTGAGCCTCAGACATTTTTGTTATACATTTCGAGACTGCTGTGCTCCCAAGTCAAAAGACTTGGTGATATATTTACACAATAACCCAGTGCTACAGGCTTGGGGAGGAGTGGCTGGAGAGCTGCCTGGAGGAGAAGGACCTGGGGGTGTTGGTTGACAGTGGCTGAACACGAGCCAGCAGTGGCCCAGCACTGTATCAGAAACAGCGTGGGCAGCAGAAGCAGGGAGGGGATTGTGCCCCTGGACTGGGCACTGGTGAAGCCACACCTTGAGTATGTGTTCAGTTCTGGGCTCCTCACTCCAAGAAGGACATTGAGGGTCTGGAGCGCATCCAGAGAAGGGGAACAGAGCTGGGGAAGGGGCTGGAGAGTGTTATGAGGAGTGGCTGAGGGACCTGGGTTTTTTTATCCTGGAGAAGAGGAGGCTGAGGGAAGACCTCATTGCTGTCTACAACTGCCTGAAAGGAGGCTGGAGCCAGGCGGTTGTTGGTCTCTCCTCCCAAGTGACAGGTGATAGGATGAGAGGAAATGGCCTCAAGCTGCATCAGGGAAGGATCAGATTGAACATCAGGGAAAACGTTCTTCACCAAAAAGGTTCTCAAGCCCTGGCAGAGGCTGCCCAGGGAGGTGGTGGAGTACCCATCCCTGGAGTTGTTTAAAAGATGGGGAGATGAGATGCTCAGGGCTAAGGTTTAGTATTGGACAGGTACAGTTGGGCTTGATGATGTCAAAGGTCTTTTCCAACGAAACAGTTCTACGATTCTATATTTGCAGGGCCAGATTTAAAAGTGATAGGAGAGTTGTCTGTGAAATCTGCCTTCCCTGACAGTGTCTTATCATTCATCCTTAAGAGCAGTGGAGAATAAATCCTAAATAGGCATTTTTCACTTCATTGCAAAGGAGTTGGCTGGAGCCACTCTGCATTACCTTTGAAACAGGTGGACGTACGCACCAGATGCCTTCTCTGACAGAGCCCGACGAGCTGCAGAACGACGCCTTTGGAAAGAAGCTTCTTCCTGATAAAGAAATATGACCAACTTTATACAGCAACTTAAAAGTCTATATGGTAACTTAACTGGCTGTGATCCTCCTCCCTCTTGCTAAGGCTCTAGAGGGTATGCATTTACATTTTCTGGGAAAACAGCAGAGCTATGTTATAACTAACTAGGTGATAAATATGATTCACTGATCTACACAAACCAAATCTTTGTCTGAAATCTTGCTGGCTTTGAAAAATGACGATTTTTCATCTTCAACGAAGATCTGTTTCTTCACCGTAATCAAAATTGAGCCCCACAGACTTGGGGTTGTTCAGCCTAAAGAAGAAAAGGCTCTGGGGAGATCTTAGAGCAGCCTTCCAGTATCTGAAGCAGCTACAGGAAAGCTGGGGAGGGGCTCTTGATCAGGGACTGCAGGGAGAGGACAAGAGGGAATGGCTTTAAGCTGAAAAAGGGGAAATTGAGATGAGATCTTATGAATAAATGTTTTCCTGTGAGGGTGGTGAGGCCCTGGCACAGGTTGCCCAGAGAAGCTGTGGCTGCCCCAACCCTGGAGGTGTTCAAGGCCAGTTTGGATGGGATTTTGAGCAACCTGATCCAGATAGAGGTGTCCCTGCCTATGGGTTGGAACTGGATGACTCTTAAAATCACTTCTAACTCAAACCATTCTATGATTTTATGAAAATGTGCCCAGATGTAGCAGGAAGGAATATCTGCAGAGAACCACTTTTGATGCATCCCAACTTCCTGATCTGTTACAGCAATGATAACTCCAGCTAAGTCATTACCTTAAGCTTCTTTTCACCAGTGAGGGACGGAATACAGAAGAATTTACCTCTGCTACATCTTAACTTCACTGGTTTTGTCTCCTTCCTCCAGCAATGTAGAAGACCTGCCTTACCAACTCTATATCAAACAACATTCCCCCTTCGGAGCAGGAATTAAGTAGTTTTGCAAATTTCAAATTAGTTCAAATGACTTTGTTCAATGGACACATTATGATCTCAGCAGACTGGAAAATATGGTCCTGAGTTTTAAGGGCATGATAATTAACACGTGCTGCAGGACAATGTCATTTCTGAGGTCGGACAAATGCAGTGTTACAGTGTGCTTAAAAAATAAACTCACAAAGCAAAGTTATTAAATCCTGCTTTCTAATCAGCTGATGGCCATTGATAAAAATGGATTTATATCTAAATCACGTCAGAGGTGTTTTGTCATGGTTTGAGGAATGGAGAATACAGTTAACCTGCTGAATGCTCATGTTATGACCATTGTGAGTTCCCTCACTATTTATGCTGTGAGGCTCCACTTTGATGCTCACTGAGCTTGTGTTTTTGTTTTGCTTTCTTTTGATAAAGATATAATTCTGACCTTTTTTGTTTCCAAGTAGAGACACCTCCCTGTTCATACCTTGTATAGTTAATTACAGCCACACAAATTAGTGCAGGATTGGCATGGTCACAAGGGACAGGGCAGCAGGGATAAAGAATCAGCCTTTCCCTGAGCAGCAGATCCTGCTTTTTATTTTGCTCGTGGATAATTCACATTGATTTCTTCATACTTTTTATTTTCCAGTTCTACATGCTGAGAGTGGAATGTGGTTACTGCTCTGACAGCACATTATTTGGATGCCAAAAGCATGAAAATCATTCGCAGTCCCAAATGTGACAGTTCAGACAAAATTTTACTTTAAGGCCACAGGCATATTTATATTCTTCATATTAAATATGGTCTAATAGGCACCTGTGTTTCACCTTGAACGTTTTACTGTGTTGACACTTCAGCTAATGCTGCAAAGTTCTCTCTGCATGTAAAAATATATTGGAAACTTAGGGTAGTAAATAATGAAAAGGTATTACCAGCACTGAACAAGGAGACTAATAAGAAAGAGAGCCTTGTGGCCAGTAAGTAAGTTAAACCTAAGGTAAATGATGGCCTCCTTCATCATAAACCACTTCTCACTGACTTGACAAAATGTAAACTTTCAAACTAGAAATAAAAAGGATGAAAGAAAAAGTGAGAAAAATAAATTGCAGGGGTAGGAGTGATGGCAAGGTAAGAAATACTCTGGCTTCTCACTCGTATTAAACTAACAAACCTTTGGATGAAAGAATGAGACTTGTGACAGCAAATTTCCAGATGTCACTAAGCTGAGTGGGGCAGTTGTCACACAGAAGGACAGGATGGCATCCAGAGGGACCTGGACAAGCTGGGGAACTGGGGCTGTGTGAACCTCATGAGGTTCAACAAGGCCAAATGCAAGGTCCTACAGGTGGGTTGGGGCAATCCACAGTTTCAATACAGGATGGGGGATGACATCATTGGGAGCATCCCTGAGGAGAAGGACTTGGCTTGCTGATGGATGAGAAGCTCGAAAGGAGCCTGCAATGTGAACTTGCATCCCAAAAGGCCACCCGTGTCCTGGGCTGCATCCAAAGCAGAGTGGCCAGGAGGGGGAGGGAGGGGATTCTGCCCCTCTGCTCTCCTCTGGTGAGACCTGGTGAGACCCCACCTGGAGTTCTGTGTCCAGTTCCGGAATCCCCAACATAAGAAGGATATGGAACTGTTGGAATGGGTCCAGAGGAGGCCACGAAGATGATCAGAGGGCTGGAGCACCTCTGCTATGAGGACAGGCTGAGGGAGATGGGGTTGTTTAGCCTGGAGAAGAGAAGGCTCCAGGGAGACCTTAGAGCAGCCTCCCAGTACCTGAAGGGGCTCCAGGAAAGCTGGGGAGGGACTTTTTCCAAGGGTCTGAAGTGACAGGATGAGGGGGAATGGCTTTAAATTGGAAGGGGGAAGACTTAGATTGGACATTAGGAAGAAATTGCCCAGGGAGGTTGTGGATACCCCATCCCTGGAGGTGTTCAAGGCCAGGCTGGATGGGGCCTTGAGCAGCCTGGTCTGGTGGGAAGTGTCACTGCCCATGGCAGGGAGGTGGAACTGGATAGATTTTAAGGTCCCTTCCAACCCAAACCATTTGAAGATTCTATGAGTCTCTTTCATATTAAACTAGCAAACCTTTGATGAAAGAAACATGAAAATAGAACAAGATTTGTGACTTTTTTTTTGCATTCTGCATGGCTTGGAAAAAGGCATTTCATTTCAGGAAACTGAAAGGTGAGATGTCCCCTGTTTATGTCAGCCAATTTCCAACCATGCCTCTCTCCCCACCTAAGAGAGCCCTTTTTTAAGCCTGGGAAATGGGAGCAGCGGGGTCTGTTACTTTGCTCCATCTACAGCACTAATTCTAAACATCAGAGGTAGTTACAAATACAGTGCTAGTGGCAAAATTGTACAGCAAGCCATGCCTGCCAAGCCATCATTCATCATAATGACATCATAACCCTCGAATGGAACAAAGTTTTAAAGCTTTCATTTTTCTTTTTCTCTCTCCCCTGTCACTGCCGTATAAAAAGAGCATTAGACACATCTGCTTCATAGCCCCCAACTCCCCCACTGCCTGCAAGGAAAATGAATGCCTTTAGGGAAAGGACTATTAAGGAGAAGTTAAAAAAAAAAAAAGAAAAGGAAAGAGAGATGAGATGAAGCTGAAGTTGCAAATGGTTTATTTGAAATCCAAGCACATTGTTGAATCTGTTGATTGAAAAGGTAAAAGCAGGTGAAAAATGTGCTTAAATTTGATCTCTGGCAGTTATCACCAGCCTATACTTGGAAAGACTCAGCTGAATGAGTTCTTCCACTGCCACTGGATGGCGATCATAAGTAATCTTCATTGTCCTATTAACTGCATCTATTTCTTCTAAATAGGATGGTTTCACATCTTGTCATAGAACCAAGAGATGACATTCAGCTCCCTTACATCAGTACACAATTGGATGAAATCAATTATGATCAACAGATTTATTCTGGTGTAAAATGGAGCAGAAAAGACAGCCTGTCTTCTCATCTGAGTTTACCTGCCTCATTCTCATCAATCTGCCTTTAACTCTGGGGAACCGGTAAATATGGTTGAAATGAAAGACGGCCAGAGAACAAGAGTCAGTTCTCTCTGGAGAAAGAAAAGGTCTGACTAACGTGCATATTTTTGCATTTAATTTCTCATTTCTGTATAAGACTAGAATAAATTCTCCTTACCACAAAGCCCACTTGTGCAGCAAGTTTGTCTGAGATGCCTTCTGGATAGTTCTTTGCAGAAGAGTCCAAGAACTCATTGACAGATGAAGACCGAGTGGTTCCAGTAATCCCTGCGCCGGGTGACAAACTTTGCTCCTGTAACAGTGGAATTCTTGAACCTAGGGTGGAAAAGACTCTCCTCAACAAAAATATTCTGAACATCACTTTGCTTACAGCAAGCAGAAAGAAACCAGTCATTTCTAACTCTCATCTGCTGGCTTTTGATGTAATTTAGGATTCACAACAGGTAACTCTGGATGTTATAAAAGACATAAACTAAGTGGTTCCCAAACAGCTTTTAAACCTTCTGAGTAGTTCACAGATACAACAAAATTATCCCCCAGAATAGTGGGGCAAATGAAAGCTATGAAAGATGTAAGAAAATCACCCCTACATTAATAGACTGAGGGAGCTGGGGTTGTTTAGTTTGGAGAAGAGGAGGCTGAGGGCAGACCTCATGGCTCTCTGCAGCTCCCAGAGAGGAGGTTGTGGTGATGTGGATGTTGGTCTCTTCTCCCAATTAACAAGTGATAGGATGAAAGGAAATGGCCAGGGGAGGTTTAGATTGGATATTAGGAAAAATTTCTTCACTGCAAGAGTGGTGAAGCACTGGCAGAGGCTGCCCAGGGCAGTGGTGGAGTCACCATCCCTGGAGGTGTTCAAAAAGCGTGTGGCCGTGGCACTTGGGGACATGGTTTAGTAGGCACTGTGGGGTTGAGCTGATGATGGGACTGGTTGATCTTGGAGATCTTTTCCAACCTTAATGATTCTGTGATTCCATGACTGTAATATTATTAGGAAGAGGTGCTTAACCATATGTAAATGAGCTCATTTTGTTATGGATGCTCTGATATGCATCACTTCTATGACTTCTGAGCTAATTACAGTCTACCCACTCAGAAGTTTTAACCTCTCAGAGCTCTTGGAACACAATAGGGGGGCTGGAGCAGGGCAAGTTTTCTTCTGTCATTTATCTGAATTTCCGTGAACAAAAATCCAAAGACTTGCACCACTGATGGTCAAACCTGAACGTGAGTCAGAAAGCTGAAGACACAACTAACTCACTTTTTCAAAAACCATTTTTTTCAAAGTTAGAAAAAACCTACAAACTGGGATTTATCCTGTCTAAAAAACAGTATCTAAATATGAAATAAGTCAGAAAAATTCTTAAAAGTATTGGTATGATGTTCTTTGCAGAAATCCAGTTGTAAGAAAGGTTTAATTGTATTGTGTGTCATATCAAAGCACAAGAGCTCACAACCTAAGAATTCACATACAAAGGGAGAGGATGAAAAGCAAAGAGATTTCCTATCCATAAGCATGTTCACATGCCAAATAGTTATTTTTCTTAGCATACGCCTTTATAAAAAAGTTTCAAGAGTCATAGAATCATAGAATGGTTTGGGTTGAAAGGGTCCTTAAAGGTCATCCAGTTCCAGCTCCTCTGCCATGGGCAAGGACACCTCCCAGTGGATCAGATTGCTCAAAGCCCCATCCACCCTGGCCTTGAACACCCCTCCAAGGATGAGGCAGCTACAACTTCCCCGGGCAACCTGTGCCAAGGTCTCACCACCCTCACAGGAAAACATTTCTTCCCAAGATCTCATCTCAATCTCCCCTCTTTCAGCTTAAAATCACTCCTCCTGGTCCTGTCCCTGCACTCCCTGATCAAGAGCCCCTCCCCAGCTTTCCTGGAGCCCCTTTCAGTCCTGGGAGGCTGCTCTAAGGTCTCCCCAGAGCCTTCTCTTTTCCAGGCTGAATAACCCCAACTCTCTCAGCCTGTCCTCATGCGGGAGGTGCTCCAGCCCTTGGATCATTCTTGTGGCCTCCTCTGGCCTCGCTCCAACAGATCCATGTCCTCCCTGTCCTGAAGATCAGATGACCCTCAACCTACCCACTACCCACTGCCGCTTTGTAAGTGCCAGAAGATGTGGTGTTAGGAACAGAGGAGATGAGATTTAAGATTGAGGGGTTCTGTTTCAGGCATGGTAAACTACTCACTTCGACACTGAGCAAGTAGTAGAGTCTAATGTTCAGAGGTTCTGCCAAAACTTCAGTGGGGTTTCAGCTGCCCAGCATCAGAAATAATCAGTCTTTTGCATAGAAGTCTCTTTCCTCATTTGTAAAACACAAATAGCAACACACACTCCCCAGGACTGCTGTTAGATATAATTAATGGTTGTAAAGTACCGAGTTCCATGGCTGAAAGCTGCTAATGCAAGTACAAAGCATCATCAGCTCTGAAATGTATTACAGTTCTGCTATAAAAAGTTTTTGATAAGAACTTATCTATTTTCCCCCAGTATCTTCACTCTAAAGATCTTGCACAGCAGTTCATTAAAAAAAGAATTAACAACCTATCATAATCTCACACAACCAATCTTCCCCCTGCTACTATCTTACTATAAATGTCCATATTAAAGGCAACCTTGGGGCAAGTTTTTTAAAATAAATTATTTCACACAGTCCATAAGAAGAGATGATCTCTAGAAATAGGATAGTTAAATTTATTTAAACACCAATAAACGAAGCTTTAAATGAATTTAATGGCGCATAATAAATTTAAAAGTTGCTTTATGGACAGCAGAATTACCAAAATCTAGCACTATTAATGAAGTTTCTGTAAGTAGTGACAAGTCACTCACTGAAAGAATTCAGAAATGCTGAGGAATACAAAGTCCTTTAAAGGAACTTCAGGTAAGTGCATAAGACCTTCAAAAATACCATGATTATACACAAATCTTCAATCTTTAATCCTCCCTCTTTTTCTTCTTCTAATCTTGTTATGGTTTGGTGCATTCGTTGCCTCTCAGGACAAAACAACTCCAGCATTTTTAAGACAAATTAGCCATATATTAGAAAATAAGGCAAGGAAGTCTTCTTTCTCACTTCAAAAAAACATGGAAGCTCTAGAAATAACAATACAATCTATACAGTTGATGATTAATTAAGATTCTTTAGAGAGGTCCTCGCTGTTGTAGCACTGAGATGCCACAATATATTTAGAAGCTTTTTTCATGTCCACTGGGAAATCAGTATTTATTAATTCTTTCAGGGAACAATATTACTTGAAATGATGAACTGATTAATTTTACACTTTCTTTCATTAGCATTTTCAGATATTTTTGCCCTCCCTTCAGATACTTTTATTTGCAGCCTTCTGAGACACACAGATGGTCATGGAAATTGGCTCTGTGACATCCAGGAAACTCATTAATCTCTGTGTTGTAATGCATGTAACCAAGACAGCCATAAAGCAGGGAGGCTCTTGCAGTTCAAGAAAGAGTTCAAACAAATGAGCTTCTTGTTACCCCCATGTAGTGCAACACCTTACTACCATTTCTTTTCCTTCAGTATTTTAGAGACCCTATTCTAATTTCATCCCAGCAGTTAACCTGCTCTGGTTGGAATAAATTCAAGGGTTATGGTTGAGTCCTCACAACACGTTGAGGTAATCTTAGTTATCCTGCATCTGACAGGAGCAGTCTTCCTCCTCCTCAGCCATGAAGCTCCTCTCCTCTACCCTTCCCTCCTTGAGCCAATTCTATAGCTGCATAGAATCACGGAATGGTTTGAGTCGGAAGGGATGTTGAAGATCATCCAGATCCAACCTCCCTGCCACAAGTAGGGGCAGCTTCCAGTGGATCAGGTTGCTCTAAGCCCCATCCAACCTGGCCTTCAAAACCTTCAGGGATAGGGCAGCCACCACTTCCCTGGGCAACCTGTGTCAGTGCCTCACCGCCCTCGTAGGAAAATATTTGTTCCTAATATCTAATCTAAATCTCCCCTCTTTCATCTTAAAACCATTCCCCCTCTAATCGATCTGTCTGAAAGCTGGGGTTTTTTTTTCCTAGCTTAGTTTTTGGATGGATCCATTCCCCAATCCAGATTAAACACAACTGCACAACCAGAGGAATGAGAACAAGGAGCACACTAGAAATACATGAGGAGAGATAAGTTGACCATGACCATTTTTGCAGCAGCATGCACTTGGATTAGCTGGAAGGGTTCATGAGGCTCCAGCCTTAGACATTCAAGGGCTAAAAGGCTTCTGTTAAATACATTGTCAATCATTTGGGTTTACCCTGCAGTGGGTGGACCCAAAAGCACTTGGAGTGAATTTATAAGTAGCTCATCTTGCTATCCTGGTTTTCATGTACCTCTTCATGCTCTGGCTATCCTGGAGAAGAGAGTGAAGCAAGGTCTCAGTGCCATGCTGTTTTCTTGTTGCTCAACAGCTTGATAGGCACAAAGCTCTCTGCCATGGACATATATCTCACTTGTGATTAATCTGGAATGAATGAGAGGTCCTTAGCCCAAAAGCATCCTTAGAAGTGTCAGGCAACAACTCATTTCTTGCATATTATTCATAGAATCATCTGGTTGGAAAAAACCTCTGAGATCTTTGAGTCCAGCCATGCCTGTCCACTAACTAAACCAGATCCCTGAGGAACTCATCTACCCATCTTTTAAACACCTCCAGGGATGGGGACTCAGGGCACACAATGATGTAAAGTATCCAGAAAAAAAATCTTCATTAAAGACTCAGATCCCAGGGAGGAATCAGGACAGGAGACCCATTACAGAGAAGCACACGAAGTCTCAGAGATAAGCAGTCTCAGAAGTTGCATCATTCACAGATTTCAGTTCTTGTAACAATTTATTAGAAATATTCTACTGATAAAAACAATAGCAGCATGTGCTCAGACACAGTACCTGCTCCTGCTCTGCTGTTGGAGTCCTGAACACTATTAACAGGTGCAGGCAGATCCAAACCCAGGTAGGACCTCACAAGCAAACTCAGCTCTGTGAATGCCTCATCCAATTCATCTGCAGAAAGGGAAATGCATTTCATGGCAGACAGAAAGGATATGTAATGAAAAAAAACAAGTTTTCATCAGTACGAAGGTACAAACCACAGAAGTTTGACATAAAAATGCACTCAACTCATTCAGCCCATCTCTTTGGGAGAAAAGTCTTTATCTTCATAAATAGCACATTCAAGAAAATAATCTGAAATTCATCTCAGTTTCTGCACTCACCTAAATATTCTCCTTTTGCAATCTGGCTTACTGTTATTTCTTTAGTGCTATATTTAAATTGTAAGTTTCTTATGCCCTTGACAATAACTACAAATACAATGTTTCACACTACAATGATAGGTTTCACCTATCACTGTCGTTAAGCCCCAAAAATCACCTTCATAAAAGGCAAACAGAATGAACTAGAAAAGGATTCTTCTCTACCCTGGTCCAGTGGGAGCCTGACCTCGGTCCCAGGTAAAATCATGGAGCAGATAATCCTGGGTGAAATCATGTGGCACCTGCAGAACGGCCAAGAAATCAGGCCCAGCCAGCATGGGTTTAGGAGGGGTGGGTCCTGCCTGACCAACCTGATCTCCTTTTATGACCATGTGACTCGCCTGGTGGATGAGAGGAAGGCTGTGGATGTGGGATACCTGGACTTCAGCAAGGCCTTTGGCACTGTCTCCCACAGTAGACTCCTAGGGAAGCTGGCAGCCCGTGGCCTAGATGGGAGCACTCTGTGCTGGATCAGGAATTGGCTGGATGGCCGAGCCCAGAGAGTGGTGGGCAATGGGGTCTCATCCAGTTGGCGACCGGTCACCAGTGGTGTCCCCCAGGGATCGGTGTTGGGTCCAGTCCTGTTTAATATCTTTATTGATGATCTGGATGAGGGGATTGAGTCCATCATCAGCAAGTTTGCAGATGACACCAAGCTGGGAGGAAGGGTTGATCTGTTGGAGGGCAGGATGGCCCTACAGAGGGACCTGGACAGACTGGAGAGCTGGGCTGATTCTAATGGGATGATGTTTAATAAGTCCAAATGTCGGGTACTTCATTTTGGACACAACAACCCCAGGCAGAGCTCTAGACTGGGGACAGAGTGGCTGGAGAGGAGTCAGGCAGAAAAGGACCTGGGAGTGCTGGTGGACAGGAAGCTCACCATGAGCCAGCAGTGTGCCCAGGTGGCCAAGAAGGCCAATGGCATCCTGGCCTGCATCAGGAATAGTGTGGCCAGCAGGACCAGAGGAGTTATCGTCCCCCTGTACTGGGCACTGGTCAGGCCTCATCTTGAATACTGTGTCCAGTTCTGGGCCCCCCAGTTTGGGAAAGATGTCAGGATGCTGGAGAGTGTCCAGAGGAGGGCAACGAAGATGGTGAAGGGGCTGGAGCACAAGCCCTACGAGGAGTGACTGAGGGAGCTGGGGCTGTTTAGTCTGAAGAAGAGGAGGCTCAGGGGAGACCTCATTGCTCTCTACAACTCCCTAAAAGGAGGTTGTAGTGGGGCAGGGGTTGGTCTCTTCTCTCAGGTGACCAGGGACAGAACCGGAGGGCAGGGACTCAAGCTTGGTCAGGGAAATTTAGACTTGATGTTAGGAAAAAGTTCTTCACTGAAAGGGTGATTGGTCATTGGAATGGGCTGCCCAGGGAGGGGGTGGAGTCACCAACCCTGGAGGGGTTTAAGGGGAGACTGGATGAGGCACTGAGTGCCAAGGTTTAGATGATGGGTTGGTGTTGGTGTTGGGTTATAGGTTGGACTTGATGATCTCAGAGGTCCTTTCCAGCCTTATGATACTGTGATACTGTGATGCTGTGGTTAAGCCCCAAAAATCACCTTCATAAAAGACAAACAGAATGAACTAGAAAAGGATTCTTCTCTACCCTGGTCCAGTGGGAGGTGTCCCTGCTCACGTCAGGGGGTTGGAACTGCATGGTCTTTAAGGTCCCTTCCAACCCAAACCATTCTACAATTCTCCCCACTGCTATCCTCAATTCCTAAATAACAAGAATCAAGCATTTCCTTCAATGAAATATCAACCACCCTCACGTTTCTTGTTTCAAGGTGGTGGGGGGGGAGCAAGTAGCTAAGCAGAAGAGTCTTACAAGGAGAAGCTTTCAGCAGCCTCTGTTTTACAGTGAGGTGTTGTACATCAGCTGGTATTTCAACACTTGAAAAATCCTTGTCCTACCCAGGGATAATTAGGTCTGTTAAATCAAAAAGCACCTCTGAACTCTGCCCAGAAAATAAGAGAAAATTAGTAAAACCAGCTGAATATTCTCATAGAAGGCAACATTTAACAAGTGCATTGCTGAGTTCAATAGTTGCTTCTCTTTCTAGATGGGCTTAAATTATGACTTGGACATAGAGTAATTCAGTCCTGACAGATCTGAAAGGTTTGGATTCCTGGAACAAGAATTAACTGAGAAAATCAACTAAGGGATAGTTTAAACTGTTATGCTGAACTTCAAACCACTTGTCACCCCTAGTTTAATGTTGGCCAGTGGCTTTGTTTGCATAGCAGTTTCAGTCCATCCACTGATGTGACAACAGAAGTCAGATTCATGGCATGAAACAGATTAACTCACCTGTGTTGACTACTGCATCAAAGAAGCCTGGAAAATCCTGACTTATTTTGATGTACATGTCCACTCTGGAGACTGCCTCTTCAATCTCTGGCCTGCTGAACAATCCTTTCCTCCGCAGGTGTCCCTCATATTTTTCTTTGTTCATCGGTACTAACAGGATATATCTGGGTCTAAAGTAGGTGTTTTTCAAGCTTCGCACACCCTTTAAAATTAAGCAGAGAAACACAATGTTTTATTCCTGGAAGTGTTTAAGAACAATGCTGGGTTTATCACACAATTCCGAGAAAGCAGAACTGGAAATGTGTATCCAATCTACAGGTTGGATGTTGCATCCAACTTCACAAAACAGGCAAGTTCAAGCTTAAGTGCCCAAAAACTTCATGTGGGAAGCATTACAAAAATTGTAGAATTTTATTCTAAACACTCTTGAAGGAATGATTTTAGTCAAACTCCACAGTGATTTAAAGCATCATACTCCCCACACCCAGCAATTAATGGCTTTTCCTTCTTTTCCATGCCTTCCATAACATCAGGACCTGGTTATTCTAAATGTGGGTGTCATTGACTCACATTATTGTACTGACACGCAACCCAACTCACCTTCATCACCACCTTGTCCCTTAGCTCTCAACTACAATCAAACCCACAATTTTCTCCTTCTAAGTGAAAGTGTGCAACCTCAACAAGATGCAGGTGTAATTATTTCGCTGGAGCAGTCTGCAACGTTATCTCCTCCCTGTAGTTGGTTGGAAGGGACCTCAAAGCCCATCCAGTTCCAACCACCCCTACCATGGGCAGGGACACCTCCCAACAGATGAGGTTGCTCAAAATCCCTACCAACCTGACCTTGAACACCTCCTGGGATGAAGCACCCATGACTTCTCTGGGCAACCTGTGCCAGGGCCTCACCATCCTCATTGTGAAGAATTTCTATCGAATATCTAATCTAAATCTTCCCCTTCCAATCTAAGTTTGTTCCCCCTCATCCCATGACTACCAGCCCTTGTAGAAAGTCCCTCCTCAGCTTTTCTGTAGCCCTCATATCTCATCTAAATCTCCCCTCTTTCAGCTTAAAACTATTTCCCCTCGTCCTATCCCTGCACTTGGTGATCAAGAGTCCCTCCCCAGCTTTCCTGTAAGCCCCCTTTAAGTTCTGGAAGAACTTTTAGTACAGCAGCCTGGGCAACATTTACATGTGCCTTGCATCAACTCTGCTGTGAGGACAATGGCTCTAGCTGGTACCAAGTGACAGCTGAGAACTGCAAACACTTACAATCATTTCAGTTAGATCTGAGAAAGGAGACCTGTCTGCATTCTAGGACTCAAAGACAAGGTCTTATTAAATAATGCAGGTGATGGTACCAATTCTGAACTTCTGACAGCTTTCCCTTGCAATAACTCATAATTTGAAGGATCTTTTCTCTCTCCATCCATCTACATATAAATTAGAATAATATAACTAGGTATCCCTGTGATATGGTATTGCTTTCACCAGATCTGTACTGAGGTTTCAAGGCCTGAGAACCAAGAGTCGCCCAGCTAGCTCTGAACTTTCCTTGACCTGCCTGCACCTTTGTTTTACTTGGTTCAGCTGTGACATTTCTCTCATTGCCCAGAAGCCTCTATCAAATTGTTTCACTTTTGTTTATCTTTGTGTAGCACACAGTTTTATATGGATAGCAGTAACAAGCAGTTGCTCCAGGTAGGATGAGATGTTTACGACCCAAAATAATAACATAGTGTAGATAACTACAGGCCTGGCATGACAGCAAAGACCTTGAGAAGTGGAAACACAGGACACAATGTAGAGGACTACAGGCATGGAATGATAAGAGACAGGGCACAGCCTTGACACCAGACATCTCACAACTACAAACATCTCAATAATGGTCAGTTAAAAAAAATGGCCTGGAGCTGGACAAAGCTGGTTTTAGGAGTAACAAGAAGAAATAATATCTAACAGATAAAAAGGGCACCATATACAATGGATTATGGTATCAGCCATGGTGTGGACAGCAGGAATAGGGAGGACCATCCCTCTGTATCCAGCACTGTTGAGGCCACACCTCAAATCCTGTGTTCAGTTTTGGGCCCCTAAGTACAAGAGAGATCTTGAAGGGCTGGAGTGTGTCTGGAGAAGAGCAATGGAGTTGGGAAAGTGTCTGAAGCACAGGGGTTATGAGGAGTGACTAAAGGACCTGGGGCTGTTTAGTCTGGAGAAAATGAGGCTGAGGGGAAACCTTGTAGCTCTCTGCAACTCCTGAGTGGAGCATGGAGTGAGGTGAGTGCTGGTCTCTTCACCCAAGAAGTGATAGAGCGAGAGGAAATGGACTTGAGTTGCACCATGGAAAGTTTAGATTGCATATTAGGAAATACTACTTCACCAAAAAGGTTTGTCAAGCACTGGAAGAGATATCTGGAAAATTAAAAAAAAAAGAGCAAAAATTGGGGCTGGAGCATCTCTGCTGTGAGGACAGGCTGAGAGAGGTGGGGATGTTCAGTCTGGAGAAGAGAACCTTAGAGCAGCCTTCCAGTATTGAAAAGGGCTCCAGGAAAGGTGGGGAAGGATTTTTTTTCCAAGGACCTGTAGTGACAGGATGAGAGAGAATGGTTTTAAATTAGAAGGGGGGAGATTTAGATCAGACATTAGGAAGAAATTCTTCACAATGAGGGTGGGGAGGCCCTGGCACAGGTTGCCCAGGGAAGCTGTGGCTGCCCCATCCCTGGAAGTGTCTAAGACAAGGTTGGATGGGGCTTTGAGCCCCCTGATTCAGTGGGAGGTGTCCCTGCCCATGGCAGGGGGGTTGGAACTGGATGATCTTTAAGGTCCCTTCCAACCCAAACCATTGTGTGATTCTATGATTCTATTTTTCAGGAAGCAGAACGAGACACATCAGTGACTCAGCCTCTACACCCGTGGCTACAACGAGCAGCTCCTTTAATTGCTGCACAGGTATTGGTGGCTACACAAGGAAAAGGAAAGCACAGCCAACACTTAACTGTGTGGCAGAACCACAGCAGCTTCACTAAAGGGAAGCATAGACTCAGCAAGATTTAACTTTTACAATTTGTGTCAGTCTCCTTTATCAGTGAAAGATGGACTCTAGATTAAAGGGAACGAACAGCTCTAAATTTTTTGTCTCAGCCTACAGACCATAATTAAAATTTCTTTTAATGGTGCTAAATCACTTTTGTTATGAGCCTCGCAGAAGATAATGGAGTTTGATAACTTCTATTCAGATACATAACTCACCGTTATTGTTTCTCTTCTGCTAGCAGAGTCCACAGTGATACAAGACCATGCATAATTACTATGTGATCTTGAAACTTCAGTGAGAAAGGAGTTTCTTAGCTGTCTGTCCATGACAGCAGCTTCGGTCATACCTGGTAAAACTTACAGTCACTGCCCTTGTCGCTGGCTTAACCCCCCTATGAACAGACACGTCGTTCCATTAAGTTCTCTCTCCTAAATTATTTCATAACACATCCACTTTGTGAAGAACTGACAGCTTTAAAAGACACCCCACTCCATCATATTTAATCTTCTCCTATTTTTCTTCCCTTGTAAATTTAGAGTCTGTCTGGCAAGACAACAAACACACTCAAAGCTACTGCAGGGGAGACTGAGGGTGACTCACAGTTCTGACAAGATTGAGGAAAAAGAGGAAATGGAACTACACAGAGACTAAGTTATTAATTTGCTGTTTAATCTCAGGCACTTAAGAGCAGGATTGCAGCATTAAATTGTGAACCATTTGAGCAAGGAGCTACTAATTTTTTAGTGCTGACACGCTGCCATTCTGTTATTTGTACATTTATGTGCAAGCCAGTAAATGTGTACAGACTTATTTGGACCAAAGGGGAGTAAAGCTCCTTGTAAGCAAAACAAAATAATGATCCTAAAACTAAGTCTCCCTAGTCATTCCTCTAAATCTGGATGAACAACTGAGGACCCTATGTGAGCACTGCTGTTCCTTTTTGTCACCTCAACCCCTAACTAGTAAATCTCACTCTAAGATAATGAGAAGCACATAATTAAAAAAGTACCTAAAATGTTATTCCTTTGGGACTCCACCAGATAGGTTTTGACACTTTGTTTGTGTTTCTTAATTCAGCAAGTCTTCTCCGATTCTGCCATCTGTGCGTGTGCACCTGACAAATCTCAGAGAGGGTGAAGTAATCCCTCAAAAACATTGTGTGTTTTAACAGTTTTGCCCAAAATATTGCCTCAGGCCTGCAAAGGAGAAGCTTGGCATTCTTTTAGGGGTTAGTAGTTGGTGCAAAGCTCTAGACAAGTCCCACTATAAGCTTCAGATGGAAGGAAAGCACGTGGATGAAAAGCTGAGGGTGCTGACACAGCAGGGAGATGCTGTTACTGAAGAACAAAATTAGAGGTCAGGAAATTTTAGGAAGCCAGCAGCAAGATCCATCTGACTAAGCAGGTGTGAAGGGAGTGTTGGGTGTGGTTTGTGTCTTGACAGTGGAGAGCAACTTGGCAGTGGAGTTAAAACCACAGTTCATCTCACCAAACAACCGTATCTCCAGTTCACCTGTGGCATCAGCAGCTGCAGACTGGGCAGAAGCCATAGGGTGTCCCTTGTGTCATGAAGTGGCTATGTCTAGGCAGTTGGAACCATAGTCAGACCTCATGAGCCCCTCCCCAGGACAGTTCTCATGGAATCATAGAATGCTTTGGGTTGAAATGGACCTCTAAAGGTCAATTAGTCCAACCACCCTGCAGGAGCAGGGATATCTTTAACTCCATCAGGTTGCTCAGAGCCCCATCCAACCAGACTTTGGATGTTTCCCAGGGATGGGACTTCCACTACCTCCCTGGGTAACCTGTGCCAGAGCTTCAGCACCCTCATTGTAAAAAATGTCTTCCTTATATCCACTCTAAATCTCCCCTCCCTTAGTTTAAAACCATTACTCCTTGTCCTGTCACAAAAGGCCTTGCTAAATATCTGTCTCCATCTTTCCTGTAGCCCCCTTTCAGTACTGGAAGGCTGCTCTAAGGTCTCCCTGGAGCCTGGCTCCAGGCTGAAGAACCCCCCACTCTCTCAGCCTGTCCTTGTAGGAGAGGTGCTCCAGCCCTCAGATCATTTTTGTCACCCATGAGTGACTCATTAAAAAATGATAAGGCAATAAGCAATCCTTACCTCTATTTCTAAGTGAACACAGGTTGCCAGACCCTCTCTGGCAATTGATTCTACTGTGTCTCTTCCAAGTCCATAGGAACAGCCACTGTATTTATAGGTTGCTATAAACTTCCCCTGGAATTCAAAACAAGTGTGATGAGGAACCATTTTAAGGGAAACAACTTCCTTAAAGGAGCATAATTGCTCTGGACTTCCTTGCTTGCCCTCCCTAAAATTTTTCTCCCTGCCTAAATCATCAGTGATGATGAAGCCAACGGGAACACAAAACTTGCAGGGAAGAGCACAGAGTCAGGCCTGCAGGGTAGGGGCTTGGACATTGTTCATGGATAATAAAACACCAGTGTCTTGAAAAGGAGCTGCTGACAGGTGACAGCTTTCATTGGTTATTCAGACACAGTAGAGAAAGCAAGATCTAAAGCAAGGGGCATCTTTCTTTCGACACTGCATCAAACCATATGGCCATGCTGTACGAAAGAGAAGATGCCAAAGGAAAGAGAGGACAGAAACAAATCCACAAGGAGAATGTATAATTGGCCAAGAAATTTCAAAGTTATAACATGACAACTGAAACTCTGGTTCCCAGCAGCACGTCTAGAGAGATGTAAGCAGATTATATTCTTTTAAAATTAAGCTACTTGATTACTGGGAGTTATCATTAAGGACCAGATCAGTTGCTTAAGTCTGTGTTGGCTCCCTCACGTGTATATGTACAAATAATGAGCTCTGTTGCAGTTTTTCAAGCCAAAGTTTTATTGCAGAAACAATAAACATCAGAAACAGTAGCTGGAGGCACATTGCCTTCAGAGAGAAGCACAATGCCTTTAGGGTGAGTTTGCTAAACTTTAAAAGACTGCATTCCCTGCAGAGTTGCTGGAAGGTTTTGAAAAAAAAAAAGAAAGGAAAAAAGGAGGGGAAAAAGAAGATGCTATTTCAAAAGCTATTGATCTATTTCCATATGGAAATAAGTTTATTTCTACATTAAACTACTGCTTAAAGGCTCCTACTGACCATTACACCCATTTAATGGTTTCTATACATTCATACAGACAAATCACCAGCATATATTTATAATGAATTTGTGGTTTCTATCTATGAACTGAAACCACATAACTGTGAGTGAATGATGCACACACAAACATAAACTTAATATAAAGTTCCCACAAAATCAGGCAGAAAAGTTGAGTTCACTCTGGGTGTAGGAAAAAAGCCTTCTAGGATACTACTTACTGCGTTCACCATTTTGTCAAATGCTTCTTGAGAAACGAAATAGTAATCAAGTCTGTTTTCTTCACCAAAGTAAGCTGCCCTGGTAGTGTGACAGGGACTGGAAGATATATGGGATAATAAAGAAATAACCTGTTTTCAATCACAGAAGCAGCTAGGGAATAGGAGGGGGGGGAGGGAAAGGAGAATACTACAAATCATTTTATTTTGAAGAAGAGAAGATATATGAGAAATATAAAGAGGTGCAAATCATGCCGCTAATGCCGCATATTTGAAAGATTAACCCATAAATAATACAAAAAAGTTTAAATGTAACATTCCATTTTGGCTATAAATCCTCCTGGCCCAGGACAGCCTGAACTGGAGCTGTCACCAAACCCTGTAATAGAGAAATGATGAATCCATTTTTTTCCCTGTTCTGTCAGCTTGTGGATGATATAAAGTAGAATCCTAAATATGGAAGAGGAGACTAGGAGTTAGGCTGAACTGTGAGGTTAAGAAAGAGATATAAAGACCAATCTTTAAATAGACCCCTAATAGTAAGGGGAGAAACAATCCTGAAACTGGGGAGATAAGTGGGATTCAAGGCAGGGAAAGTAATTGCCTGCCACCACGTGAGGACAAGAGGATAAACCTCACATGCGTGAGCTCACTGCCAGGGTGACACACTGAAAAACCACCCCAAATGAAACCAAAAACCCACAGCTAAGTCAATGCAGGCAGCAATTTTAGACTCAAGTATGCAGTGGCTTATGTTTTATATTAGAAAATTATATTTTGCTACTTGTTTCTGCTTTCATTTTGAATTTTTTCATTGAGGATGACAGGAACACAAGCGGAATGCGGAGCTTTGGCACCGATTCACACCAACACCATTTGAACCCTGATTTTTTCTGCATTGTCCTGGGAAATATGGAAAAAAATACACCACCCACTCAAATGCCACCTACAAGGCCACTTCTGTTCATGTACTCAAGGTGGCTGAGTTATAAACCATTAAGAAGTTCAGTCTGTAATGCAGAGCTTGACAGATCTTAACTATCACGGCATTAGAGGGCGGCACCTTTCTCATCAGTGGCAAATGAGAACACTCTGCTGCACATGGACTCTGTAAAACAATCTCACTTCAAAGGCCTGATTTTTTTTTAAGATATTATGAACCAATCCAGCTTTAAAGGTCACTCCTGAGCACCAGCCAGATGGTTTGAGGGTCCAATTTCACTTTATTTCTCGCAACACTTTTAAACGTTACAACCCTATTTAATTGCAAGGCCATGTTTACATTCAAACTGCCAGGGAATCTTGCATGAAATACATTTTTAATGAGTGGAATGTTTGAAATTTAAAAGTGTAAGCCATAAAATTGCTTAAATCTCCACTGAATAATTAAAACACAACTTTGCTTTATGGTTGCAATTTTCTGCTCTGTTAAGATTCTGTCTCTCTCCCTTTTTTTTTTTTTCCCCTCACGCATAAACCTTCAAGGAAATAAAATACACAACAGAAAAACAATGCTCTTAAAAAAACCCCACATAGTGCTTGGAAAATTTCCATTGGTGTTCAATTAGTTTGTAATTTCCAACTTAGTCTTTCAAAACATAGTAGTTGCTTTAAAGAAAGGCAAAAAGTCATTTTTCCAGTCATATAACCTGCACAGATCTTCTCTTAAAATGTCCTTTCAGCTTCCCAGTTTAATGACCTGATCACAAGTGGCTGCAATGGGGGTCAGAGAAGAAACATTTAAAGGTTCCTTCATTGTGGTGCATTATGTTAGAAAAGAAGGCTGTTAATTAGACATCACATCAACAGGCAGAGAGTGGTGATGCTTAGAAATCATTCTCACTTATGCACGTGCCTTACATCTCACCACTTCAATACTTAAGAGCACACAAATACAGACCCAGGTCCTGTTGTGGCAAACACCAGATGTGTGAAATTGTGGCCAAAGTCTGGTTAAAAATTAATAGGTACAGGAGTATACTTAAAAATCTGAGACAAAAGAGGACAGACAATATAACAGGAACATAGACCAGCACTTTACAGCATGTGCTATAGGGTCTGTGGAAGTGAGGTACTGTAAAGATGGAATGGGTGGACACGAGGAACAGCTTGCACCACCTAATTTTAGGCAACAAATAGTGATAATCTAACTTAGCCAGACTACTACAAATGGATAAGGACCTCAGCAAAGGCTGAATCTGCTGTGGAAAGAGAGAGTTTCTCTCCACTAAATACACACGGAGCCCAAAGCGGTGAGGATCATAATTCAGGCTTTTCTGATAGGGAGAATTAGTCCTCCCAGCAGGTGGTAAAGTCTGAAAGGTGCCATTTGCTTTGATAACACTGCTCATAGGATAATAAACTGGTCCAGCAATTGCACTTTTCAGCTTCTGGATGCAGTCTGCACATGAATCCCAATGCATTTATATGCAGGTACGTTACAAAAATGAAGAGAAATGCATACATATCCAAACAGATGCTTAGGTTGAGGGGCATTAGTGAGCATAGATAGAGCAGATCAATAAAAGGAGCACTAAATGACACATTTTTGTTTGTTTGTTTGCTGTTCACCTTTGGAAAGATCATGACAACTTAAATAGCTTTTCTTTTAAGGAAGCATTTGATGAATTCAGGCAATCAAGCCCTGGGAAGAGATAAAACGCATAACAATGAACACTTATGGGTTGTCTTTAACTTTTAACTTCTGCAGCAATTCTAACCTTGAGCACTTGGTGTTCTTTTAACCTTATGGAGCAAACTTACCCATATCTGAAGAAATTGTTGAACTGCCTGCAAATCTTATGAGTGAGCTCTCTCTTGCCACAGGCCAGAGGGCCAGCTAATACCAGCATGGGGTAGGGAGCATCGAGGCTTGGTAAAGTGCTACAAGAAAGGAAAACAAGGAGTCATTACATTACCTACAAATGAAATCTTCAGCAATTTTATATAAAGCTTCTGCAGAGACTTTGTCATCATTTCAACCAATCTCATCTTGTCAGTCGCGCTATTCACGGTGTTCACAGCTCAGACAAAAACGAGGAGAAACGTGTGATATGCCCTAAACATAAAAATAGCACAAAATACTGCATTCAAGACCCCTAGGTCTCTCTTGCAAAAGGAATAATGTTACGTCTGCTATAATCTTTTCTGATTTATAGCTTTTTCTAAAGCTCCCTCTGCAGTGATGGTGTTGCTGGGATTTGTTTAAGAGTCTTCCAAGTTTAACGCCGAGACTGTAATATTTTAATGATTGGGATAATAACCCTAGTATGAACCTGGACTCAATCCTGCAGATCTTTATGCACTCCTGCATGACTCTTGCTGCCTTCCGTGGCCTTGCCAGATGAGTGTGGAATGTTTTAAAGAACTCTTCGAATCAATATAATGAAAAACACTACGATCCTTAAACTCCACCGAACACAAATAACACTACAATAAAAGAACCTAAAGAGCTGCAAAAATACAAAGCCCTCAATTTTCCCATGCTGAGGGGATGGTTTCATCCTTACATGTCCACTTCCAGCTGTAAATACCAGAATGCACAGCATTTCTGCACTCTTCAGTGTCTAGTGACTTATTCAGACAGCTAAAAATGGAATGCACCTTCGGACTCTCATTTTTATATCTCAGCTACATCTTAGGATGATGCCACTTGATAATCACAGAATCACAGAATAGTTTGGGTTAGAAGGGACCTTAAATCCCACCCGGTTCCACCCCCGTGCTGTGAGCAGGGACACCTTCCATTGGTTCTCAAAACTTCATCCAACCTGGTTTCCAACACCTCCAAGGATGGGGTAACCACGACTTCTCTGGGCAACCTGTGCCAGGGCCTCACCACCCTCACAGGAAAACATTTCTACCTGGTCTCTAATCTAAATCTTCCCTCTTTCAGCTTAAAACCATTCCCCCTTGTCCTATCCCTGCAGTCTCTGATAAAGAACCCTTCCTCAGCTCTCCTGTAGGCCCCCTTTAAGTGCTGGAAGGAATAATGTCAGAAGTAGCTGAAATAATTACAAATACACTTATTTTTAACTAATAAAAAGCTTTAAATTTAAATTTTCAAGTGGAAGGAAACCACCAATGTGTGCAAAGCTCCCATTTCATTTGATTTAAAAGAGGGGAACACAAATTCCTGAAAAGAGAATATATTTATTTCTTTTACCTTTTCTCTTATGAGTAACTAACTTTATAAGAAGAAATTATAACCATCCAACACGAGCAGGGAGGAAAAAGATTTCAAAGTGACAGCTTTACTCCTGTTTCAGGTTCAACAAACCTGCTTTATTTTCTACCAGATTAAATGAATATAATGGTCTTTATGCTTCAGAAGCACTAAAACAATAATGCGATTCAGTCTCCTGATTCTCCTGTGGAGTATAATTCTTGCAAAAGAAATAACAGATACACCTGAGAAATTAAGAGACTGGCTCGAGTCTGTATGTAACTGTGAAATGAACCCAGAATCCCTGCAGAGAGGGACCTGGGGGTTCTGGTTGATGGCAAATTGAACATGAGCCAGCTGTGCCCTGGTAGCCAAGAGGGCAACTGTGTCCTGAGGGGCATCACCAGCCAGGCCAAGGAGGGGACTGTCCTGCTCTGCTCTGGGGAGGCCCCACCTTGAAGACTGGGGGCAGATTTTGGCACCACAGTATAAAAAGGACATAAAAGCACTGGAAGAGTGTCCAGAGGAGGCCACAAAGCTGGTTAAGGGTCTGAAGGAGAACTCATATAAGGAGAGGCTGAAGTCACTTGGTCTGTTCAGCCTGGAGTAGAGGAGATTGAGAGGGGATCTCATTGATGTTTGCTGCCTTCTTACAAGGGAGGGAGGTGAAACAGGTGCTGATCTCTGATCTCTTGCAACCTATGATAGGACCAAAGGGAATGGCAGGAAGATGTGCCAGGGGAGGGTTGGGTTGGACATTAGGAAGAGATTCCTCCCCCAGCGGGTGGTGGAGCACTGGAACAGCTCCCCAGGGAAGCAGTCACTGCACTGACTCTGCCACCATTCAAGAAGCATTTGGACAATGCCCTCAGACACATGGTGTGAGTGTTGAGGTTGTCCTTTGCAGGGACAGGAGTTGAACTCAATGATCATAGAATCATAGAATCTTCCAGTTCGAAAAGACCTTTGAGATCATCGAGTCCAACCCATCATCTGCTAAACCATGTCCCTCAAAACCTCATCTACCTGATCCTTTGGAGTCCCTTCCAACTCGGGTAATTCTATGATTCTATGATCCTGGTTCAGTTTTCTGTCCACTGAACTGTTTTAAAGCAGAACAACAGCACAGCCTTTGAGAGATTTAAGGAAGTTTTACTTACTGTGCCAACTGGTGGCATTTATAACACATTAAACATTAGCACAATCAGCTCATTAGCATAATATATTAAAAATACCAGAGAAGATAAAGATGCATCTTAAAAATCCTTATCTGAATGTGTTAGATTGTGACGTTCTGATCAACTCTGGAAAGATCTTCCTCCTCTCTTGATGATTTGAGCTTTTCAGACTCTTCCCCTTTTCTGATATTTGTGGTAAGGCAAAGAGCAACATGATCCCAGGAGGAATTAGTGATGTTTGTGCATACTACAAGTGCATTATTATAAACAAACCATTCCAAAGATGCAAATTCCAGGAAACACCCAGAGTGGCCACAGATTCAATATTAATCAAGATCCAGCAGAGAAGTTCTTACTCTTGCTCAAGACCACGCCCTTTGTGGATGTCAAGGCAGGTCTGTGAGGACAGAACCCTTATCTTCAACTCAGTTTTAATATATTTATATATTTTAATATATTCTTTCACAGAACCTGGTACTCGCTTGCAAATTGCAGAATTCCTCCCTACTCTTTTCTTTTACAAGGATGTGTTCCATCCAGCAACGACACAATACATGATACAATCATGGAATCATTAAGGTTGAAAAAGACCTCTAAGCTCATCCAGTCCAACTGTCAGCCCAACTCCACCGTGCCTACTAAACTATGCCACAAAGTGCCACATCCACATGCTTTTTGAACCCCTCCAGGGATGGTGATTCCACCATTGCCCTGGGCAGCCTCTTCCAATGCTTCACCACTCTTCCAGTAAAGACATTTTTCCTAACATCCAATCTAAACCTTCCCTGGTGCAACTTAAGTTCCATTTCCTCTTATCCTATCACTTGTTACTTGGGAGATGAGACCAGCACCTACCTCACTACAGTTGTGGAGGGGTTGATCACTACTTGACATGATCATACTTAGCATTCAAATTCCCTTAAATAAACTTCCATTGCTCAAATTCCTCATATCCTCAGGTTCCTTGGATTTATTGTTTCATCAGAAGAACACGGAGAATATTTCCATAATATTATCTTTCACTACATCACCACTTACTTGTTTTCAAATGAAAAACTAAAAGTCTTGGGTTTCCTACAATTTGCAAGCAGGATCTTGTAAAGTGTTCTTGGCCCATTTAATGTGGATCTTTCAAGTTTCCTTGTCTTTGGCAAGTACAGCAATCACAGAATTATAGAATCACTAAGCTTGGAAATGACCTCTAAGCTCATCCAGTCCAACCATCAGCCCAACCCCACTGTGCCTGCTAAACTATGTCCTGAAGTGCCACATCTACATGTTTTTTGTACCCCTCCAGGGATGGAGACTCCACCACTGTCCTGGGCAGCCTCTCCCAATGCTTTGCTGCTCTTTCAGTAAAGAAATTTTTCCTAATATCTAATAATACACTGCTGTGCAAGATTAATGGATTTCAAGACCAAAAGGGACTACTGTGATCATCTAAGTTGGAGTCCCCTTATCACACCAGCGGCAGGATTTCCCCGCATTAGTCCTTGTTTCAAGCCTCATACCTGGGGTTCCATTAGAGCATATTTTAATTAAAAACATTTCAGTTGTGAAGAATTCTTGGTACCCTCGGCAAATTGTTACAATGGTTAATTACCTTCATTGTTAAAAATAATCATGCTCTATTTCTTCTCTGAATGAATTTATCCTCAACAGCCAGAACCAAATCTCATCACACGCTTGCCCAATAGATGAAAGAGCCCTCTGCTATTTAGCTTCTGCTCCCCATGTAGCAGTTATAACTATGATCAAACCACCTTTTTAGATGTCATGTGCATTTATAGTAGGGGAAAAATACACATAATATTGTTCAGTGGTGTGTTACCATGTTATTAAAGAATCACAAGGCACACAGAGAGAGGGAATGGAATAAGAAACTTAATGCTAATGTTTTCTCACTGGAAACTACGCAGCAATTTAACCTTTTGCTCTGTTTTCAGGTTTTATTTTTAATAGAGATATTACTAAAAGAATTAATTATAATCTCCTCTAAAAAAATAGATGCAAATGAACTATACCAATCTGGTTTCAATAAACATTTTATAGTGTAGAAGACTGTAACACATCATCATTAGGATGACTTCATTAATGACTGTGTTTTGTGCTTTCCAGCTGAGCATGGGCAAACATTCAAAGCACCATTAACAATTTTGGTCAGCAACATAAATGCTGGTCGATGTGTTTATATGTTTGTGTGTGCAATACCTCTGACAGAAGACAGAGTTGTTGCTGTCCAACAATGAATATACACATGCACAATTCAATAAACAAATATTTAAATAGACCCTATGTCTGCATTGGAAGGAATCCATGCCTTTAGGTAAAACTATAGTGTTTTTTCCTTAAGAATTCTCCAACTCTGCCAAACAGTAAATGAATCTTGGGGTTTTTGTTTTCAATAGGCTGTTAAGAATTCTCAGAGCTATCATCACCACTGGGATGGTGCTTATCCTTCATCGACAGTACCAGACTTGCAATAAAGATATTCTAAAGATATAAATGTCTGAGTTATTAAGTCATGGATCTTAAATCAAATTACTCAGTTATGATTACTTGGCCATGTTCTCTCACAGCCCAGAAGGCAAATTGCATCCTGGGCTGCATCCAAAGTAGTGTGGTCAGAGGGAGAGGGAGGGATCCTCCCCCTCTACTCTGCTCTTGTGAGATCTAATGTGGGATATTGTGTCCAGTTTTGGAATCCCCAACTTAAGAAGGATTTGAAACTGTTGGAATTCGTCCAGAGGAGGCCATGAAGATCATCAGAGGGCTGGAGCATCTCTGCTATGAAGAGAAGCTGAGAGAGTTGGGGCTTTTCAGCCTGGAGATGAGAAGGCTCCAGGGAGACCTTATAGTGGCCTTCCAGTACCTGAAGGGGCTACAGGAAAGCTGAGGAGGGCAAGTAATGATAGGACGAGGGGGAACAACTTTAAATTGGAAGAGAGAAGATTTCAATTAGACATTAGGAAGAAATTCTTCACAATGAGGGTGGTGAGGGCCTGGCACAGGTTGCCCAGGGAAGCTGTGGCTGCCCCATCCCTGGAGGTGTTCAAGGCCAGGTTGGATGGGGCTTTGAGCAACCTGATCCAGTGGGAGGTGATCTTTAAGATCCCTTCCAACCCCAAGCATTGTATGATTCTATGATTTTATGAATCTACGAATTAAGATGTCCAAAATGGTGTTAAAACAGGGTGTGGGGCACAAAAGTTGGTCTCAATACGCACTGCAGCCAGAGTAATACTAAACCCCCTATATTTCACAGTACTTCTGACAAAGCATTTTTTAAGTATTCACCAAGCAAATATCGTAACACATCTGCAGAGAAGCAAAATATAGTCATTTCCATTTTCTAGATGAGAATTGAGACCGAGAGAAGTCACCGGCACGGTAACGGCAACACTGGAGAAAGAGCATTCATTTACCTGTCCTTTCTGTATTTACGTGGCATCCAGCATCATCTCCTCCCAAAGGCAGAAGCAGCTGGACTTCTCCAAGCACAAACTTGAAAATTTCAACCTTATGAATATAAAATGTGCCCTGAAGCCACAAAATAAAGTAATTCTGTTCACAATGGGACACCAATAGTGTGAAGAGCAGGAGTAGGCAGGATAGGAAGAAGATATGTTTTACAGCTCTCCTCTGTCTCTAGGGATTTTTAAATTGCCTTTGGGTATTGATAGGAATTTTGCATCTTTCATTTACGGTGCAAATGGCCATCTGTTTCAACAGATTGTTTCAAAGAACTGGAGCTGTGGACAATCTGTCTCAGACTTTAGGGGTGAATGACTAACTTCATTTCATAATCAATTTCAACCAAATCAGATTTGCCTCATTTCCAGGCCGCTAACAGAATACTATGGAACTTCTCTTTGCTGGATTAATTTAGAGGTGGGAGAGGGACAGAAAAATGTCCCTTGAAACATGACAACATCTTCTGCTTTACTTGAGTGCCACCCTCAGGAGCAGATGTGAAGTGGAGGTACGCTTACCTGTCAAAGATCCTCTGGGGCTGCCGCATGCTGTTCATAACGTGAGTCATATGGTCTTTAGCAGCAACAACTTCTGGAGGAGGATCATGTTTATTCACGGCAGCAACCTGTTCCCACAGTTTAGGGGCAAAAGAAAGCAGAACAGTGATGTAACTGTCTCCAGCTGCAATACTCTTGGCTGATCACTATGAGTAACGGGAGCTTCATATTTATGAGGGTCACTCTTTGCGTTTGGCTCGCCTGCTACATAATTCTTTTCAGGAGATTTAAGGACAGTTTGATAGATGGATGGAAGGCAGCCAGATGTAGCTCACCATCTTTAATATATTCAGCATTTTACTGGAAAGAAAACAGGATGCCACATAAGATGCAAAGTAATTTTGCTTAGGTTTTAATTATCCATTAATTTGCATCCTCTCGGTCCTGGCGGAAGATGCTGAACTAAAATCCTTGGGGACTGAAGCCATTCAGTTATTCATCAGAAGAGGAATGGAATGGGCATTAACAAAGTGAGCAAACTGCAGTTTTCTCCTGACAATGCATTTCTGTCTTTCCTGGGAGAAGGAGCAATCAAACACCAAGGATTCCCTCCATCCATTCTGGTGAAAGCTCTGAGGGTACTGACCACTACCGAGCTGTATATTTTTGTGGCATTATTAACTTGTTTCCTTGGTAGGTAGCACTGAGAACTAGTGAGTCATTTCATGTAAACCATCAAATATCAAACTAGGTGACACTGCTGCAAAATATGCTGTTAGCTCCAATGACAGCCATGCCTGTGTTAGCAAGGACCGTGCTGCAACAGGAGTGGACCTTCAAAGCCAAACATTCTGTACTCAGGACCCAATGTCCACACTATTTTAAGGGAGTGGGAGAAGGGAGCTGATGTCACTGTAGCTCCAGTGTGGTCCTTTGGTTTGAGTCAGTAGCTAGAAACACGTTAGGTGCATCCTGGTGCACATCATCTGCTTAAGGTTAGTCCAAGAGAAGACAAATTCATACGTTGAAAGAGTATTCCACAAGGAGAATCAAGCATGGCAAGATGCAACTGGGAGTTTCATTTCAAAACTGCACTTATGATCTAAACTACAACCTTTCTGTATATTCAATTTGTGCCTTAGTAAGACAGAAAAGTTGGTGCCTCCAAATTCAGTTTGACAAGAGAATTTATGAGGTTAGAGCAGACATCCCAAAGTAACCTAAGTAGAGGATTTTCTGAAATCACTTTAATCATTCAAAAGTTAAGTGCTAGTCCAAACCAGTCAACTAGGATTACTTTTACAGTCCATAGAGAAGGAAAAATTACTTAATATGTTCAAAATTTTACTTGAAGCAAAATAGATTGCCACGTAATCACCTACAGGAAAGCTGGGACAGGGCTCTTTATCAGGAAGTGAAGGGTAAGACAAGGGGGAAAGATTTTAAGGTGAAAGAGGGGAGATTGAGATGAGATCTTAGGAAGAAATGTTTTCCTGTGAGGGTGGTGAGGCCCTGGCACAGGTTGCCCAGGGAAGCTGTGGCAGCCCCATCCCTGAAGGTGTTCAAGGCCAGGTTGGATGGGGCTCTGAGCCACCTGATCCAGTGGGAGGTGTCCCTGCTCATGGCAGGGGTGCTGGAACTGGATGGCCTTTCCAACCCAAACCATTCTGTAATTCTATGATTTCTGTATATCCATTTTCGTGTCTTAGTAAGACATAAGAGTTGGGGCCTCCAAATTCAGTTTGACAAGAGAATTTATGAGGTTAGAGCAGACATCCTAAAATAACCCGAGGAAAGGATTTTGTGAAATAACTTTGATCATCCAAAAGTTAAGCACTAGTCTAAACCAGTCATCCATGCTTACCTTTACAGTCATAGAGATGGAAAAAATTCTTTATATATATTCAAAATTTTACTGGAAGCAAACCCAATCACCACATATCACCTACAGGAAAGGAGGGAACAGTCTGCTTTATGAGGGAGTGTGGGGATAGGATGAAGGGGAATGGTTTTAATCTGAAAGAGGGAAGATTGAGATGAGATATCAGGAAGAAATGCTTTCCTGTGAGGTTGTCCATGCACTGGCACAGGTTGCCCAGAGAAGTCATGGCTACCCCATCCCCGGAGGTGTTCAAGGCCAAGTTTGAGCAACTTGATCCATTGGGAGGTGTCCCTGCCCATGGCAGGGGAGTTGGAACCGCGTGCGCTTTAAGGTCCCTTCCAACCCAAACTATTCAATGATTCTATGACTCTCTAAGACAAAGAGTAAAAACAACATCTTGGGCAGGTGGTGTAAATCACACTCTTTTACCATCTCTTCTACATATTCATTACAGGGAGAGCCTGGCATTAAACAAGAACCTTAATATTTACGCAGCTAAAGTTAGGAGCGATGGATTTCCTGTAAGGATCATTTTTAAAGGAGAATTCCTTGAAATCCAACCCCAATTGGCAGCTGTCAATCCCAACAGATGTAGCATGGCTTGAGCCTAAATACTACAGGCAGCAACTAAATTGCACTAAAAGCAGAGCAAGAGGGATCTTTTCTATGGCGAGGAAATTTTCTATGGCAATGGAAAGTTGCTGTAAGCTGTCTGAGCAGGTGTTTTTGGGAAGCAGATTTTACAGTGAAAGCTAAATAGAGTAGAGCTGCAAATAAGCATCATCATAACTTCCAGAGTTCACTTCACTGTACATGACACTAAAAAAAATGGCATTTTAGAAGTAGAACAGTGGTTATCATTTCAGAGTACTTATTAGATGGAGCTAGAGGATCACAGAATCATAGAATGGTTTGGGTTGGAAGGGACCTCAAAGCCCATCCAGTTCCAACCCCCCTGCCATGGGCAAGGACACCTCCCACTGGGTCAGGGGGCTCAAAGCCCCATCCAACCTGGCCTTGAACACCACCAGGGGTGGGACTTCCACAGCTTTTCTGGGCAACCTGTGCCAGGGCCTCACCACAAGAATTTCTTCCTAATATCTAATATAAATCTCCTCTCTTTGACCTTAAAACTGTTTCCTGTTTATATTGACTCGCTGACTAACAATGGCTGATAAATAAATTTCTTCACTGAGCAAAGCTTTTAGATAACTTTGCATTTTCACATCACTCAACTGCTCCAGAAATTCTGTAGATTTTTATCTGTATTTTAAAGCAAAAGTCTCTGAATTTATAGCCTATCTTGGGGTCTATAATTGCTGCAAAGCTACATTTGCATGCACTGTCTTTTATATTCTTTGTTTAGTAAAATTCCAGAATGATAGGTGTTTACATACCTTTTCTTCCACAGAAATCTTCTTGAGATCCAGTTCAGTTAGTTGGAGTAACATGAAAATCACCGAGAGCCAATAATCTGTTTGCTCCTAAAGGAAAAATTTTCCACTTTGACAAAGTACTTAACTTCATCAACTTAATATTTAATTTCAATTGGTTGAGAGTAAATTGGTCTTACGACACTGCAACATGAAAAGCTTTTTACCCTGAAGGATGTCAATATATTGTACAAATTGACCCCCCACTGTAAGCTCAGCTTCTGCAACAAGACCTAAAAGTCTGCAATACCTTCTTAGAAAGGTCAGGATGGGAATTAAAGACCACCACCACATCTACTGGAACACCAAGAAAGACTACTGGAGAATCATAGGATGGTCTGGATTGGAAGGGACAACTCCCACCAGACCAGGCTGGACAAGGCCCCATCCAACCTGGCCTTGAACACCCCCCAGGGAGGGGACATCCACAGCCTCCCTGGACAACCTGTGCCAGGGCTTCATCAGCCTCATCGTGAAGAATTTCTTCCTAAAGTCCAATCCAAATCTTCCCCTTCCAATTTAAAGCCATTTCCCCTCACCCTATCACACCAAAAGCATTATCTACACTGGGATTATGCAATAAACTGTGGTCAACACTTCTCACAGTCGTAGTACTGTAGGAACTTTAACAGAGAAGTTCCATTATAAATTTGTAATCACATGTGCTCTTAAGTCTGAGACATTGAAAACAATAATTAAAAGTCAAATTAAAAAGCTGATATTGACAAGTTCATGAAGCTTCTTAGTTCTAAAACCAATAAGTTCCTGTTAAAACCACTGAAATTCAGACAGGTGTCTTAAGCTGACTGTTGCATGTGTGAGTTATTAAAACAGCAATGGAGAGGAACAGGACCAGATTTTGCTGAGGGGAAGCACAACTAAACAAAAAAAAAGGCTTTTGGATTATGGAGAACCAGATGTTGCCTATCCGAGGTATTTTTTTCATGCTAATTTCATTATGGGCCACGAAAGCCAACATAAAACTGGCAATTCCAGGAAGGAGAAGTTAAACCCTGACCACTTTTCTTCTCTCTGACATTGGAAACCACTGTAAAATTCAAATATAATTTAGAAATCACTAAAGTCTGGGTAAAATCAGCTTTGATCACTCAAGGGAAATTACAACTGCAGGGTCAAAGTCAGTATTTCTGATATTTTGCCATTGTCATTATTGTTTATAAAATGGGTGTTTAATTCATTAATTGAGCAATATTATGGGAGCTATAAATGAGAACTGAGTAAATCCTAAAGAAGAAGAGCGAGAGAAGTGATTTTAAAGGGATTGCTATTAAGTTCATTTGACCTTTTCCCAGGAACAATCAAGCACAGACCTCCAAAGCAAACAAAAATGGGATTTCTTCCCCCCAAAAAAACACAGCACACTGTGAGTTCAAACGTAGAAATGAATTCACAAATGGAATTATATAAAATTCAAGGATTTACTACAAGGATATTAAGCATCATGATTCATACACAGCTTTGGTTCAGACAGAGAAACCATGCCAGGGAAACTATAACTCGTTATTTCTTGTACTCATTCCCTGAAACGACCTGGTCACTCTCAGAGGTAGAAACTGAGGATAAATGGATTCTGATGTGATCCAAAACACCACTTTTAGATCTTATTTTTGAATTCCTCTTCAGTTCTTTCTTACCTGTACAGGATTTTTTAAGAGATTTAGAACTCTGAGGATGGGAAGATTTTCAATCCATTCAAGTTCACGCAGCTCAGCAATCTAATTAGTGACAGAAACAGAGCATAAATCAGCAGCAACAGAACCCGTGCTAACTATGGGGGAAAAAATAAAGTATTTTAATCCCTGCTTTTAAAATCTGGACATAAAAAAAATCATTATACTCACAAAATGGGTGTACATGTTAACTGCACTCAATAAGGCACTTGTAGACACAAAAAGCAGACAACTTGGATGTTAATAGGAGCACCACTATAATACAGACAGCAATTTCAAACCACCTGCATTTTCCCAGTTCTTTCAAATGTCAAGCCCTAACACATTTAGCTTTTATGTGGTTGATGTGCTTAAGTGCAGCAATTCTGCCGTTATATTTGTGCTTCAGTTGACTACTAAAAAAAATCATTCTAAGAAGAGTTTCTTTTCACTGGAGCTCAAGTTCATCCCACCTAACTTGCAGCACTTGACTGAAAAGCATCAGCATAGTTGTCCTTGGCTGCTTGTGTCTAGAGGGTGAAGCTTCCACTTCAGGTCCATCTATCCACAAAGGACACCTGGGCTGGCTGCAATCAGCCACATAGAATCATAGAATCTTCTGGTTGGAAAAGACCTTTGAGATCATCAAGTCCAATGCACCCATCATCCGCTAAACCATGTCCCTCACAAACTCATCTATCCTTTTCTTAAACACCTCCCTGGGCAGCTGTTTCAGAGCCTGACCACCCTTTCAGTAATGAAATTCTTCTGAATACCCAGTCTGAACCTCCCCTGGTGCAACTTATGGTCATTTCCCCCTGTCTAATCACCTGTCACTTGAGAGAAGAGATCAACACTCTCTCTGCCACAGCCTCTTTTCAAGCAGCCATAGACAGTGATGAGGTCTCCCCTCAGCCTCCTCTTCTCCAAGCTAAACAACCCCAGTTCCCTCAGCCGTTCCTCATAGGACTTGTTCTCCAGCCCCTTCACCAGCCTTGAGAGGAGCCTTGAGAGAATTTCATGTGGGATTAATCAGTTTACGTGCCCAAAGCAAAGTTGCACTTAAGGCACTCGTGTCAGGCCCTGAGTGAACAGTTCTAAGGCTCTCAATTAAAATCAAACAGGTCAAATGGAATTCATGTTGCCTCATTTTAGCCCTCTGTTACGTTAGCCCAAGCTAATTGCTTAACCTCCCTTTATAATCAGTGGAGAGAGGAAGTTTCAGAGGCCACCTGATCCACGGTAGGCTGGGATGGATTTCCTTGTACTTGCTTTCCCTCCACTGCTGGAAGATTGAACCTAGAAGGATTCAGATTCCATCCCTAACTTATACTTGTACTTAATGTACAGTGTCTGAATAAAACAGAAACCTCAACCATAGAGGCCACAAAGATGATCCAAAGCTGGAGCATCTCCCATACAAGGACTGGCTGAGAGAGCTGGGGCTGTTCAGCCTGGAGACGGTTCCAGGGAGACCTTAGAGCAGCCTTCCAGTACTGAAAGGGGCTGAAGGAAAGCTGGAGAGGGGCTCTTTATCAGAGAGTGCAGGGAGAGGATGAGGGGGAACGGTTTTAAGCTGAAAGAGGGCAGATTTAGATTAGATATTAGGATGGCAATTTTTCCTGTGAGGGCTGGGAAGCCCTGGCACAGATTGCCCAGGGAATCCATGGCTGCTCCCTCTGTGGTGGTGTTCCAAGACCAGGCTGGATGGGCCTTTGAGCAACCTGATCCAGTGGGAGGTGTCCCTGTCCATGGAAGGGGTTTGGAACTGGATGGGCTTTAAGATCCCTTCCAACCCAAACCATTCTATGATTCTATAGCCTACCCCATACTCATTTTGAGATAAAAAGAAGGCCACCATGGAACAGTTTTGACCATGTTAAATGTCATTTGGGTGGATTTCTTAAATAAATCATGGAATGCCAACCATCTGCATTTGAAAATCACTGAACATGTATAAGAGAGACGTAGTTTGCAGAAAAACCCATCATGCCCATTTTTGAAAAATCAAGCTTTTAAGATCATTCTGGGCGGTAGCGAGCAGAAGCAACTCAGACCTTTCTGTGTTAATTCATTAAAATTCTCTTTAAGTTATTCTTCAGAAGGAAATGTTCAAAAAATGGAGACTCATTAAACAGTTTCAATAACATCATTAAAAAAGGCAAATTTTGATGAGGTAAAATTAATAGCTTTTGCGTGCCGTAAAGAACAGTGGGAACTATATGAGGCAATGGAAGTCGTGTCATTAATTCTAATAGCAACCATACTATTAGTTAGTTTCCTGTCTTGTGCAATTGATGTACCTTTAAATGTCAGCCTGAGCACAGTGTGAGAAAAAGAATTCATAGTGTCTTGAAATAATTCCTGTAAATGTATCTTGCAAGTGAGGAAAAATGACGGAAAGTGTTCAACTCCAGGGTTATATTTTGATTACTTATTTTCTTGGATTTCCTTTGCATATGCAGATCTGTCTTTGATGTCAAAATGATTCATGAACTGATGGCCTTTTCAGTTAAGGACCCAGGAAGATCAATATCAAAAGCATTATGTATAAATGGCTTGGCTTTCAAAATTCAAATACAAATGAGCTGGATTGTGTCATTGTATTTCCAGCGAAAATTCGCTGCATAACAAAAGCCACTTTATAACAGAGTACAGGCAGTTCTGCCTTAGAGAAAGTTTCCAGCTGAGAGCACAGAAGAATCTGTGGTCATAAAATCGGGCTGAGAGATATTAGAAAATCCTCCTGAGGCCTGGCAGTAGGAAAGCTGTGATGTAAGTAAAGATCCTCAAGAATAATCAAGCTGAAAAAGCTGCATACTCATCCCTATCTTATCCACTCAAGGGAACACTGTTAGTTCTTTATATCCATGAGCACTAAATACTGCAGGAGAGACACCCACATGAAGATAAACCCACCTAGCAATATTAAACAAGGCCTGAGGAGCACTCTGTGAATCAGCATGTGAAACAGAATTGGAACGAAGCACCAAAGGAAAAAATGTCCTCTTTTCTAATATTCATTTCCTGCAGTGTTGTAAGATTTTTTGATTAAGCCTTAAATGGGCTGAATTTTAGAAAACAAAAAACAATCATGCATTCTTAGAAAAAAATCAGGTCAATGTATATGGTACCTGGTTATCTTCTAGGTTGATCATCTCTAGCAGGTCATGTTCCTCCAAGCCTTCCAGACTAGTTATTTTATTCCTCGATAGATCCAGCTTCTGGAGAGTTTTCAAGCTGTCCAACCCAGTTATCTTCTCAATCCGGTTAGAGCTCTAAAGAGAAATGAAAGCATATAAACTGTTGATAAAGT
The DNA here is from genome assembly GCA_033556795.1 of Tapera naevia. Taxonomy (NCBI): domain Eukaryota; kingdom Metazoa; phylum Chordata; class Aves; order Cuculiformes; family Neomorphidae; genus Tapera; species Tapera naevia. Next base: position 1,927,801 of record JAUMJJ010000135.1, on the reverse strand, counting down.
TCTACAGATTGAAAACAACGCTCCTGAGGAAGCACAGAGTTCACTTTACTATCATGGAATTACAGAATCACAGAACCATTAAGGTTGGAAAAGACCTCTAAGCTCATCCAGTCCAACCGCCAGCCCAACGCCACTGTGCCTACTAAACCATGTCCCCAGGTGCCAAGGTAACACATATTTTGAACCCCTCCAGGGATGGAGACTCCACCACTGCCCCGTGCAGCCTCTTCCAATGCTTCACCACTCTTTCAGGAAAGACCTTTTCCTAATAGACAATCTAAACTTCCCCTGGCACAACTTGAGGCCTATCACTTGGAGGAGAGACCAACGCTCGCTTCACTACAATCTCCTTTCAGGAGCTGCAGAGAGCAATGAGCCCTCAGCCTCCTCTTCTCCAGACTCAACAGCCCCAGATCCCTCAGCCGTTCCCCATAACCCTGGGCTCCAGAACCTCCCCAGCTCTCTTCTCCTTATCTGGATGCACTCCAGCCCTCAATGTCTTTCTTGTACTGAGGGGCCCAAACCTGAACCCTGGGTTTGAGGTGTGGTCTCACCAGCATCAAGTACAGGAGGAGGATCCCTTTCCTGGTCCTGCTGGCCATAGCACGGCTGATCCAAGCCAGACTGCTATTGGCCTTCTTGGCCAACTGGGCCACTGCTGGTTCGTGTTCGTTACTGAGCATCCTATTACAAACAACTCTTTTATTGCAATAGCCCCATGTTCATCTCGAGATGAAATATTACAGCTTTCCACACTGCTCAAAGAAAAAAGAATCCATCTTCTGATTAATCACTCTTCAACTCACCTTGAAGAGCAGAGAGTGACAACAGCAATATAAAGAGCTCTAGCATTCTTTTAAAGCTGATACTGAGTAAAGGATAGCCTTGTCACTATCCAACTCAGAATTTAGAAACACATAAGCACATAAAATTGTAGAATATATATACATAAATGCATAGAATTTCCCTCTGTAATCATGGTTATATTTACACTTGTGATTAGAGAGTAAATAATGAAAATATTAAAGTACAAGAACGCAGTACTGTTTTCTTTAGACTACAGGTAGTCTATAAAAATATCTCCAGGAGACGCAAATTCATCTTAGTGCATACAAAGTGAAGGCAGACTTCAGTTACTGCCAGCAACAGTGCACATGGAAATGTTGAAACCCTTCATCAAACCCACCTTACTGAAAGTTCACAGAATTATAGAATGTTTTGAGTTGGAAGGGACCTTAAAGCCCATCCAGTTCCACACCCTCCGCCATGGGCAGGGACACCTCTCATTGCTCAAAGCCTCATCCAACTCGGCCTTGAACACCTCCAGGGATGGGGCAGCCACGACTTCTCTGGGCAACCTGAGCCAAGTGCCTCAACACCCTCACAAGAAAACATTTCTTCCTAATATCTAATCTAAATATACCCTCTTGCAACTTAAAACCATTTCCCCTCATCCTTGCAGAGAAGGACTTGGGGTGCTGATTAATGAGAAGCTTGACATGAGCTGGCAATGTGCACTCGCAGCCCAGAAGGCCAACTGTGTCCTGGGCTGCATCAAAAGAAGCATTGCCAGAAGGTCAAGGGAGGTGATTTTTCCCCTCTATTCTGCTCTTGTGAGACCCCACCTAGAGTCCTGTGTCCAGTTCTGGAATCCCAAAATAAGAAGGATATGGAACTGTTGGAGCAGGTCCAGAGGAGGGCTATGAAGACGACCCAAGGGCTGGAGCACCTCTGCTATGAGGACAGGCTGAGGGAGTTGGGCTTGTTAAGCCCAGAGAACAGAAGGCTTTGGGGGATCTCATAGCAGCCTTCTGGGACCTGAAGGAGTCTACAAGAAAGCTGGGGAGGGATTTTTTAGAAGGACCTGTAGTGATAGGACAAGGGGAAATGGCTTTAAATTGGAAGGGGGGAGATTTAGATTAGACATTAGGAAGAAATTGTTCATGATGAGCGTGGTGAGGCCCTGGCACAGATTGCCCAGAGAAGTCCTGGATGCCCCATCCCTGGAGGTGTTCCAGGCCACGTTGGATGGGGCCTTGAGCAGCCTGGCCTGGTGGGAGGTGTCCCTGCCCATGGCAGGGGGGTTGGAACTGGATGATCTTTAAGTTTCCTTTCAACCCAAACAATTCCATGATTCTACGATTCTACCCTCTGCACTCCCTGATAAAGAGCCCCTCCTCAGCTTTCCCGTGGACAAATCATCTGTACTCTAACACAAGAAATAACCCAAGCTTTGGAGAACTCACAGCCAACTGTCACTGGTTTACACTCCTTCCAAACAAGCCACATTTACCACTGGACACCAGATGGCTTCATTTCTCAGGGCCTCACCAATAACACACTCGTTTCTGTTTCGAACTCCAACCAGGTATAAACCATTAGGTTCTGTACTCATCTTTGTCCCAGTGGCCACACGTGCCCAGATGGCCTCTCAACTTGCAAGTTAATTTTTCCCATCAGTAACACCTTGTGCTGAAAGCTTAGAAGCCTCATATTCTATTAATAAATATTTAGGAACTATTGAAATAAACAAGCCAGCTGACTCTAATGTTAATCCAGTTGTCTGTCCTTGACATTTTTCCTGACTTTTAAATGTTTCATTAGGTTATTAATAGCATGGAGGCTCCCTCTTCTCTTCCTGTTCTTCGTTAGACCTTCGTTTAATAGGATCCAGCTCAGAGCTCTGCTTGCAAAATGCCACGCAAGAGGAGCACATAAAACTGTGAACAAAAGGGATTTGTGTAGAGATCCTTTCTTGCAAAGCATAAAATTTCTAAGAGCCCAGTTCATTAGAGCAGCACTCCTTATTTTTTTGCAAATGTAAGCAGAATAAAAGCTTTTTTGGTACAGCTGGGTGGTATTTACAGTTTTCGAAGCCTTTCTTCCAAACTTTAGACTTTACTCCTCTTTCAACCTAAAAAGCTCAAGGGAAAATGGAAAAGAAAGCTGAATCAATGGGAAGAGAGGGGATGACTGCTCCCATGAAAAAAAAGAACTGCTTTCTATTCTAATTAGTAAAAGAAAATGCTATGCTAAAATCTGTCTATTTACATAATTTCCACATGACTATCTACTTTGCTAATTAAAAAAGACAAGCAGTTGGATAAATAATCATATCAGCATGTAAGAACCCAAACTGAAGAACACGTTCACATTAATAAGGCTTAGCTGTTAACACGACCTCCAAACCATTTTACAGAGCAGATAACCATTACTAACAGAATTATTATCAGGCCTTTTAACAGATGAGGAAACCGGTGCACGCAATGGTTGAGCAGCTCACTGTCATTCTCCCTGAAGAAAGCATTTAGAGAAAAAAATCTTCCTGTCAGCTTAGATTGTCACACTTTATAGCTCATTTCAGAACTTTTAGACATGATTTTGCCAATCAGAGTTAATCTTATCCACTAAAAATGAGACAAAATTCAATTTTATTGCAACTAAGGGCATAACTGGAAGCTACTGATGTCAGCATATAGCTGAAATATAATTTATATATATTAAAAATTATATATAATATAATAATACATAATTAAAATATATATTAAAAATATGTTACTGAATATTATTTGAATATATTATTCAAAACATACTACTATCCACTTTTAAATGTGAATACCTTTCCTGAATATCGAAGCAGTAATAAGTTTAAGGGCCAATCAGGACTCGATGGGTACAGACTTTAGTTTCTCTTTTCTATAACAATTACTACAGAATAGAAGAAAAATCTTTAAAATTTTAAAAGGATTGGAGAAGAATATTTCTATTCTTGATAAGGGATTCATTCGCTTTATCTGAAATATTTATGTAGGTGCTTAAAAGTAATGTAGCAAATATGAGCATATTTCTATGTATAGTTTTTTGGTACTCATTTTAAAAATCTTATTAAATATTTCTAAAATTACTATTGCAAAGTAGTAGTAATTTAAAGTAATTTAAAGAGTGTTGAGAAGTTGCCCAATATATTTTATACCAGCTGAATTGTATTAAAAATAAGGTTTTGCTTGTTTTTCTGTGCAACATATATATAGGTGGTTCTTCCTATTAAGTATCTCAAAATGGTTAAGAAGAGAGACTTGGTATTATTAAGGACATTTTACAAACATGGAACTGAGGAACACTGAGATAAGACCTGTAAAGGAGTAAGATGCCTGCAAACAAGTGTAGGCACTGACAGATTCAAGTTTAGGCCCAGTCATCCTTGGGTGTCTTCATAGAATGGTTTGGGTCGAAGGGACCTTAAAGCCCATCCTGTTCCAAACCCCCTGCCTTGGGCAGGGACACCTTCCACTGGACCAGGTTGCTCAAGGCCTCATCCAACCTGACCCTGAACACCTCCAGGCATGATCTTCATAACCAACAGAGAGAAACAGGCACTGACGCTTCTTGTGTTTATGTAGGTGCCAGCAGTTGGATCAGAATAATGAAGTATTTCAAGTGTCTGTTTCTCTCCATTGAATTTTGAGGTAGCAGAAAACCAGCTCCTCACCTGTAACTGTCTAAAGTGCAGAAATCTGAAGCCAGATAAAATAAATCCTGCTGAAGCGTCTAGGAACATAACCTAGAAATGTTGTATTTAAACAAATAAACCCTAGGAATCTTGATGGAAAGCTGACAATAGAAAGCTTCCACTCTCATTACAAGATCCTTAAAAATTAAACAAAGATCCTTTAATAATATATCAGATTTGCATATGAAACTTGGCTTATTTGGTAAAATGAACGCAGGCTTCTCTGTACATTCTTTTCCCTCTTTGGTCCTAGCTCACTGCTATCATGAAGAAGATTTATGAGGAAATGTGCTTTTAAAAAACACAGTAAGTAACCCCTTACACATCACCTAAGCAACAACAAACCCTCCTCAGAGTAAAACTAAAATATCATAGAACCATAGAATGGTTTGGGTTGGAAGGGACCTTAAAGATCATCCAGTTCCAACCCCCCTGCCATGGGCAGGGACACCTCCCACTGGATCAGGTTGCTCAAAGTCTCATCCAGCCTGGCCTTGAACACCTCCAGGGATGGGGCAGCCACAACCTCCCTGGGCAAGGGCCAGGGCCTCCCCACCCTCACTGTGAAGAATTTCTTCCTAATGTCTAATCTAAATCTTCCCCCTTCCAATTTAAAGCCATTCCCCCTCATCCTATCTCTATAGGTAAAAAGTCCCTCCTCAGCTTTCTTGCAGGCCCCCTTCAATTACTGGGAGGCCACTATTATATCCTTCCTTATATCCAGTCTAAATCTCCCCTCCCTTAGTTTAAAACCATTACTCCTTGTCTTGTCACAAAAGGCCTTGCTAAATGTCTGTCCCCAGCTTTCCTGGAGCCCCTTCAGGTACTGGGAGGCTGCTCTAAGGTCTCCCCAGAGCCTTCTCTTCTCCAGGTTGAACAACCCCAACTCTCTCAGCCTGTCCTCATAGCAGAGATGCTCCAACCCTCTGATGATCTTCTTGGCCTCCTCTGGATCCATTCCAATACTTCCACATCCTTCTTATGTTGGGGTTTTCTCTAAATATCTTTAGAAGAATTCAAAACCCAGCTGGACAAGGCCCTGAGCAATCTCCACCAAAGATGGCTCTGCTTTGAGGTAGAAGCTGTGTCAGATGAACCTCAAGCTCCTTTCTAACTTGTATCATTCTGTCATCCTGTCTTTATAACAAATGTGTTCATTATTGCATATATCTCTGAAATTTTATTATGTATTTACCTTTACACTTATTAAGGCATTAATATAGTGATAAAAGACAGACAGGAAAATAAGAAGAATCACTTCTTTCTTACCAGATTGAGTGTTTTGATAGGTAAATTCTCCAGGCCACTGATGGCAATGAGTCTGTTGTGTGACAAACTGAGATGAGTCAGACGGTGACACTTCTCCAGTCCTCTTATCTCCTCGATGTTATTAACTACACAGAGGGGTTTGCATTTAAGGAAAATAACCAAACACAAAACCTTAGCAATATTAGTAGTGAAATTACCTTGCAGAGCTGAATTTTATGGTATGGGGAGCTGGACATCAAATGCTTCAGGCTAAGCAGTTTAAAATCCCAGCTGCTAGCTCTCATCCCTATTCTGGAACTTCTTCCTTGCTTGGCTGACACAACTTTTTGTAGGGCAGCAGGGCAAGTGGCCCTGATCCAGCTAGATAAATCCTCCCCTCCTTTTTGGAGGGGATTTTAACCCCAATTGTTTATATCATCTGGTTTACAGTGCAACTGTTAAAGCTGATGTGCAGCTCTAACCAGGCTGATAGCAAATCAAGAAAGTAGTCACAATGAAGCAATGGGATCATGGCCTGCAAAGCTAAGTCTTAAATCTCTTGTCTTCTAATCAGATGTGTCCATGCAGGCTAAATGTGTTTGTTGTATGTGTTTGACTTTAACTGGGCACCAGTGGCCTTAGGCCACCTGTAGAATACAGGCACATGGCTGAGTCATCAGAGGAAAGTGTGACCTTTTAATGATGGGGAGAAGTTAATTTGGCTCCAAACTGACCTTGACCTCAATCATTCCACACAAATTACCTAATTAATAACAGACAATAGTTCCAGATGGGGCTATTTCACTCTAAATCGTTCCTGTTCTAGACTGGCCATCTCTACTCAAAGGGGAAAGTACACTTTAAATTAACATTAAACTCAAAAGTAGGAGTACAAGTAGTTAGGATTCCTCTCAGCAATCTTCAGTATTAGCATAACTACCAGATTACTTAAACAAAGCAGTTGGCTTTGACAATAACTTATCTCAGAGGTGCTCTCACACTAAGGTCAACCTGACTTTGTATCTCTTGCTGCACTGAAATCAGATAACTCTGATGCAGGCATCTCATTGCTTGGTAACTGGAGTCAGGCAAGAGGAGTTGCACTGATATTGGAGCTGGAGCTAGTTACATAGAAAAAACCCAAAATACAACTGAAAAAAACAGCCAGAACACGCAGGACAAAGAGGAAATCACAGAAAACATGTTATTTGACTTGAGAGAATGAACTCTGCCTGCAAACAGGGGCAAGAGAGTTTTCATCCATGTTTCCAGTCCGACCAGGCAGTGGTCAAATGATTATGATTTTTTTCTTCTCAGTCTGAATGATGTTGTAATCAAATAAAATGCAAGCTTACCCAGGGCCAACAGATACTCTGTGACCCAGCTCTGTTTGTTCCTATTTGCCTTCCTATACAGGGACTTCATTGTACACTACCCAAGTTCTACACTCACTGGCCTAGATGGGGAAGGAGAGGAGGAGAAACTAGCTGTTAAGCACAGATTTATCTGTGTGATGTCTGTCGTTTTAGAAAAGAAACCAAAACCACCCACATGCATTGATATTTAACAGATATTCATTGATATGCACACAAAATGGGACTGATCCTCTTTCAACCAAGAAGGAAAAGATTTGTGGAGGAGAAAATATTGTTTAAGCCATGAGCATCAATATGAAGCAGCAAATTGCTCAGTACTAAAAAATAACACAAGCAGTTTTAGTCTTTTAATCATAGAATCATAGAATTATCTGGGTTGGAAGAGACCTCCAAGATCATCAAGTCCAACCCTTAATCCAACACTCTCATGGTTACTAGATCATGGCACTAAGTGCCACATCCAGTCTTATTCTAAAAACCTCCAGGGATGGTGAATCCACCCTCTCTGGACAGGCCATTCCAATGCCTGATTACTCTCTCTGAGAAGAACTTTGTTCTGATATCCAGAACCTTCCCTGGCAGAGTCTAAGCTCGTGCCCTCTTGTTCTGTTGCTGGCTGCCTGGGAGAAGAGATCGACCCCCACCTGTCTACAACCTCCTTTCAGATAGTTGTAGAGAGTGATGAGGTCACCCCTGAGCCTCCTCTTCTCCAGGCTGACCAACCCCAGCTCCCTCAGCCTCTCTTCACAGGACTTGTGCTCAAGTCCCTTCACCAGTTTTGTTGCTCTTCTCTGGACCCTCTCCAGCCCCTCAATATCTTTCTTGAACTGGGGGGCCCAGAGCTGAACACAACACTCAAGGTGTGGCCTCACCAACGCCGAGTACAGGGGAAGGATCACTTCCCTCGTCCTGCTGGCCACACCATTCTTGATGCAGGCCAGGATGCCATTGGCCTTCTTGGCCACCTGGGCACACAGCTGGCTCATGTTTAGCCTCCTGTCCATCAGTACCCCCAGGTCCCTCTCCACCTGACTGCTCTCCACTCTGTCCCCAGCCTGTAGCCCTGCTGGGGTTGTTGTGGCCAAAGTGCAGGACCTGGCACTTGGCCTTGTTGAACTTCATCCCGTTGGACTCAGCCCATCTCTCCAGCCTATCCAGGTCCCTCTGCAGAGCCCTCCTGCCTTCTGGCATGTCGACACTCCCTCCCAACTTGGTGTCATCCACAAATTTACTCATGATGGACTCAATCCCCTCATCTAAATCATCGATGAAGATGTTAAACAGAACTGGACTCAACACCGATTGCTGGGGGACACCACTATAATGATTCACTATAATGATTTGTCAGATATTATTGCCCAGAGAAGCTGAAGATGCCCTATCCCTGGAGGCTTTCAAGGCCAGGCTGGACGAGGCTTTGAACAACCTGATGCAGTGGAAGGTGTCTCTGCATATGGCAGCGAGTTGAACAGGACAATGTTCAAAATCCCTTTCAACCCAAACCATTCTATGATTCTGTGACTCTATAAGCTGTCTTCCTTTCTAGTTTGGGCAGTTTCCTCCTTGAAAGCTCATTTATAAATGTGTCAGGTGTGCTTGTGTGTGCACCTGTCAGAAAGGATTTATGATGACCGTACCATCTGCATCTTAACTCACTTAACTATGGTCAGAAATGCTTAGCTACTGTCAGCAAGAAACATATGCCAAATACTTCTGCTACTACATGATATTTAATATAGTATTTTTCATTTATGATTACAAAGAACAGCTTGTTTTGCCTGCCACGTCTTCGGTGAGGAGTGCTTGACATGGGTTAGGATCAGAACCACTTTGCTATTCTGCACTCATTTCCGAGGGTCCTGTATGCATGAAACAGTTTTTCTCCCCATTTTAATGGCACCTTCATTGACAAATGAAGAAATTGAGACAGCACACTGCTGCATTGAAACCAAATGAAAAAAATATTCAGATCCACAATACAAACCTCTGATCTTTTCTCCTTTTCATTTTGCCGTAAGGTTTTTTTCCCTCTGCAATGGAAAATTAGAATTGCAAAGGGATAGTGTCTCAATGCCATTTTCTGACAAGAACCATGTCACCTGCACACCTTGTAAAACGTGTGAATAAAGCAACCTGGATGCCCTGCAAATGCTTTTTTTCTGCTCCTACATGAAAAAGGCATTGGATTAATATTGTTTGGTAATGGGCTACTTCGAGGACAATAGATACAGAAAAGAAACTGCGACAGCCTGCTGTCTCCTCCTTTTCAGGGAACAGAAAATCAAGATGCAATTTATGAGGCAAAGAGGAAAGGTTCATGTGCCCTTGGGAAGTAATTGTAAGTGAGGCAGCATGCCAACATGAAACTGCAGGAGACCGTAGCATCACAGAATCACTTGTTTAGAAAAGACCTTTGAGATCATCGAGTCCAACCGTACCTGTCCAATATTAAACCACATCCTGAGCACCTCATCCACCTGTCCTTTAAACACCTCCAGGGATGGTGATTCAACCACCTCCCTGGGCAGCCTCTGCCAGTGGCTGAGAACCCTTTCAGTGAAGGGTTTGGTGAAGGGAAGTATCTTCAGAAAAGCATAGGAGAATCTTTAGGGACACAAAGAACAGTCTGGAAAGCTTTGGAGAAGGATGTAAAGAAGGAACTTAACCTGCAAGTTGATATTGATCTGATTTCTGCCAGCACGGGGTTTCTAATCCTACAAAGTGGTCACCACAGTGAAAGTGTGGAAGGTGGGCAGCAGAATACCTTTACTCTGTGTACTCCCCTCAACATGCTCTTCTTTCATTTAAGGACTATCTTTATTGTCATTAAATTGCCAAATCCTCCACAGAGCCTTGGCAGTCCCTGTGTAATTAGCTTTGTCTGAGATTAAACAACATGCATCTTCTTCATCCTAAGGAAGCTTAGTGTTTCAAACTGATTTCCTATTAACCTTCCTTATATAAAAATACTGGCACTATTTATTACCTCTGCCAGGCAAAGACAAGGTGATGTGCTGCTTTTTCAGTTTACATGATGCAAACTGGAGGTGGGTTTGTATTCCTCTAGCAGGCTAATACCTTACACATACATGCAAACACCTTTAACACTCCCATGCTTAAGTAAATTAAGATCAGTTTCACTGCTAGAATGACAGTGTTTAATCCTCCTTCTAAAGACAAAACTAACATGAAGGAAAAATTCAAAGAAAATAGGTATCTATTTGAAGCTGTTCAGAAAGCAAACAAGAAACTGTTGCTCCATTCAAGCTTCCATAAAGGATACAATCCAGCAACAGCTTAGTAAGTGACTGGTATGCTGACAGATCTTGCATTTTCAGTATTTGATTGTATGAAAAATCCACTTCCTCAAGAAGAAAAGAAGACATAAAATTAATTTCTTCAATACTTACAGCTGTCTTGTGAAACAAATTGGCTGTTATATTAAACTTGTGATTAAGGGTGTGGAAGAAATAAGATGATCATTAATACCGGGGCATAAACAAAAAGGCTCTTTTTTATGGCACTCAGAATTTTGGGAACGTTCAGAACCACGCTTTCTTCCAACAACATCCTCATTAATGGCCCTGCAACCATGCATACATAGTAAATATCTAACAGAGAAGACAGACATACACAAAGGCCATGCTTCAAAACAACCTCCTGCTTTTTATAACCCAAAGTGGTCTACAAAAAGGCAACAGCAAAGGGAGAATGAGCACACAGCCACAATTTAAGCAGGTGTTTCACAATACTGACTGGAACCAGTCAATTTGAAAGGCAGGAACTGATCTCACTAAAGGTCTGATGAATTTGATAAGCAAGGAAAAAAATATGTCTGTATTTTGCTTTGGCTAGAACAGGTAGCTGTGCAATACACCTTTCCATAGCATGCCAGAATGTGGAAGAAAATAAACTCGCAGTGTCAAACACCCAGACGTTTGGAAAAGCTATTAAAATGTCCCACGAGGCAAGAAAGAAGAGTAAGGAAGGCATAAAAATTTGCTTTTGCATATGTCAATACAATGTCCAAATTAGATTTAGGAAAACATTTTGAATGTAAACTATACAAGGCACTTTTTTGCAACCTACCTTGAGATTTTTAGGTGGTTTGAAATGAAAATACGTAGTCAATTTGTTGTGGGAAGCACTCAGTTCTAGTAAGTGAGGCATGTGACTGACACAAGAAAGATCTAGTAACAAGAAACGAAATGTTAAATCCCATACATGAATGCATAGGGAAATACAGAGATCTTCATGCCAAAATGTGACAATTATGACCAATAGCAATCAAGAATCCATTTCACAGAATCACAGAATGCCAGGTTGGAAGGGACCTCAGGGATCAGCTGGCCCAACCTTTTGGGTGATCTATAGTTTAAATGAGGTGGCCCAGAACCCTGTCAAGCTGAGCCTTAAAAGTGTCCAGCGTAGAGGAATCCACCACTTCCCTGGGGAGATGATTCCAATGTTTAACTGTTCTCATGGTGAAAAACTTTCTCCTGGAATCCTATCAGAATCTCTCCAGGAGCAACTTCTACCCATTACCCCTTGTCTTTTCCAAGTGACTCCTTGTAAAAAGGGAGTCTCCATCCTCTTGGTAGACACACGGTGCCTGGTAATAAGATCTCCCCTAAGCCTTCCGTTCTCAAGGCAGAACAAATCCAGTTCTCTCAGCCTTACTTCATATGGAAGGTTTCCCAGTCCTCTGATCATCTCAGTGGCACTTCTTTGGACCCTCTCCAGCCTGGCTGCATCCTTTTTTGTACAGTGGGGACCAAAACTGGACATTCAGAAAGCAATGTTTGAAATTAAGAAATCAGATACGTTATCGCCTTCTACTAGGAAAAAAGATGGTTTCTAAATCACAAAGAATATTCAAATCTACATTACATTTCCATTATTTAAACTGAGTTGTCTATAAGCCAGAGCATAGTTTTATATTCTATCTACCTCTAAAATGAATGAGAGACTACCTCTGTCCTAAGTTATTAATTAGTGGAGATAATTACTGGGCTGCATCAAAAGTGTGGGCAAGGGAGGGGATTCTCCCCCTCTGCTTTGCTCTGGTGAGACCCCACTTGGAGTTCTGTGTCCAGTTCTGGAAACCCCAACTTAAGAAGGAGATGGAACTGTTGGAATAGGTCCAGAGGAGACCACGAAGATGATCAGAGGGTTGGAGCACCTCTGCTGTGAGGACAGGCTGAGAGAGTTGGGGCTGTTCAGCCTGGAGAAGAGAAGGCTCCGGGGAGACCTTAGAGCAGCCTCCCAGTACCTGAAGGGGCTCCAGGAAAGCTGGGGAGGGACTTTTTACAAGGATCTGGAGTGATAGGATGAGAGGGAATAGCTTTAAGTTGGAAGGGGTAAGATTTAGATTAGACATTAGGAAGAAATTCTTCCCAATGAGGGTGGGGAGGCCCTGGCACAGGCTGCCCAGGGAAGCTGTGGCTGCCCCATCCCTGGTGGTGTTCAAGACCCAGCCTTAACATAAAATCTGTGAGTAAAATGAACACAAAAAGGCACCACCTTATAGAAGTGTTGCTATTATTGGACAACAGCACCTCAAGTGAAATGAACTTGAAGGAAATAATGCAACAGGTTGCTCAATGCAGCTTATTCCTTTTGTTGTTATACTAAAGAATGAGTTGGGGAGTATGAGGGATGCGGGAGGGAGCGGAAAATGAAGGAGTTTACCCTCAGTCTCCATTTGTTACTTTTCTAAAGCCAGGATCTTAGAATGGTTTGTGTTGGAAGAGACACCAAAGCCCATCCAGTTCCAACCCCCCTGCCATGGACAAGGACACCTCCCAATGGATCAGTGGGCTCAAAGCCCAATCCAACCAGGCCTTGAACACCTCCAGGGATGGGGCAGCCATGAATTTCCTGGGCAACCTGTGCCAGTGTCTCACCACCCTCACTGTGAAGAATTTCTTCCTAAAATGTCTAATCTAAATCTCCCTCCTTTCAATTTAAAGCCATTCCCCCTCATCCTATCACTACAAGCCCTTGTGAAGTGTCCCTGGCCAGCTTTCTTGGAGGCTCCCTCCAGGTACTGGAAGCCCACTTTTACATGTTTTCACCAATGGGAAACTTCAGCAAAGGAAAACTCAAGGCTGAGAAAACTGTACCAGACATAAGTTTAAATATTAGGACATCAGCACATGTAAAATCTCAACCTTAACTATGTATTGACACGCTTACTTGCATTTTATGTTTGGATAATCAACTGGACAACGATTTCCATGTTCACACTGATAGGCATAAGCTGGTGCAGCTGTCTGAACGGCCCATACATCATTCTTGAGAAGATCCAGCCAATTCTTTGCAGCTGGAGTAGTTACACCACTAAAATGCAGCCTGGGCTTTGTGCTATTAAAGCTACATGGTACACTGCATTTCTCATCTTAAATGATTTCACAACTCAAGAATTTACTAGTGTATTTACTACATACCATTAATTTTATTATATGAAAGTTCCAGCTTCTGTAGGTGAACGTATCCGGAGAGAATGTTAATGTCACTTAACTCACGACCCTGGAAAAATAAAGCAGAGAGACTTTAATAACTAACTGTATAACCTCAGTACTCTCCTGAGAGATACACAGAGGCAGGAGATGTGAAAGAGGTGCCCCAAGGTCCCTCCAGCTGGATATGTCAGAACAAGTTGACATATACAGAAAGTGATGTTAGACTTGCAGACCAGCCACGAACAGAGAAAATGTCAAAAGATGATGTCGAAACACAACCAGGAGAGACAATTGCAGCTAGGAAAAATGCCAGAAAAGCAAGGCTGCTTAGAAAAGGGAACAGCAGCAAGTAATCTTTAAAAAGACACAACCATTTTAACCTTCTGGTGGGAGAATGGATGCAGTGCTCTCAAGTGTTTAGCATGTTCCTCTATTTTTTTGCCCAGCTGGCTGGAGCAGGAAGTTACATTTTCTCACTCAGAGACTGGGTAAGCAAAAACTTTCCTGCTGTTGCTAAGAAGTGAAAAAACAATACTGATATAGGATCATAGAATGACCTGAGTTGGAAGGGACACACAAGGATCATCCAGTCCAACTCCTGTCCATGCACAGGACAACCCCAACATTCACCCCGTGGGGCTGAGAGCATTGGCCAAATGCTTCTGGAATATTGTCAGGCTGGGACTGCTTCCCTGGGGAGCTGTTCCAGTGCTCCACCACCCTCTGGGGGAAGAACCCCTTCCTAATGTCCAACCTAACCCTCTCTTGGCACATTTTCCTTCAATTCCCTCAGGTCCTGACATTGGTCTGCAGAGAGGAGAGCTCAGCCCCTGCTCCTCCTCCTCCCCTTGTGATATGTCAGGGTCTTGTCAAAATTCCCACCCACACAAAACAGCACTGACAGGAAGAGACAAAAACCTGTCTCAATTTTTTTTCACTAGACCAACTACTTGCTCTTAATTATTTAAAAGGGAAACCTTTAAGCAAGAAGCTCTTTACAATGATGTTCTTTGCTCATACTTACTGAGAGTGACAGATTAAGATAAACATATTCAGTACCAGGGGCTGAGCGCCCCAGCTTGTGGAGTCCCTCAGCCACGGTGTCTTCATCCAACACTCCATCACACTGACCCTATAAAACACCAGAAAGGGGGGGAGGCAGGGAGAGGAATGGATTAAGGAGAGATTTATGAATTCCACACTTGGTAGAATCCAGGGGCTGCTTGGGAACGCAACTGGGAATGGAGTTTAACAAAAGTCCTCAATCAAATGCTGCTTTCAGTGCTCCATCACCCTACCAAGGCACTACTCATTAGGGAAAATGATAAATGCAGCCCTGAAAACAAATAAACAGAAACATACCACGTACAAGCTCTACAAAATTAAAAAGCTTCACCAGCTTTTTGTTGGGATTTTTTTTTCCTCCTTCTTGTTTTAATGCACAGCTCTAAACAGGACCTGCTTCCAGAGATGTTGAGCTGTGAAAATCACATTGATTATGGATGTTAACATCTTCAGCAAATCAGCACTAACACAACCCCAGAGTTGTACCCAAATATGCACATTATTGGAGGCCCTTTAAATCTGTTTGGCATGAGCAGCCAGCGCTGCTTGTGAGAGAACAATCGTTGCCAAAGAGGGGACTTGACAGATGGCACTAATGAACCACTGTGTAGGTTTAATGAGAAAATAAGCCAATGGCTTGTGAAATTCCTATAAGCTTGGAGAAGTCACACAACAATTGCTAATCTAGGGACTCAGATAAATAATGTTTCAAATTGTGATCATCTAAATTATAGCACCTATACAGCACAGCAAAGGAGGCTGAAGATGTGTTTCCACCACACAAAATATGAGGTGATAATGCTGTGGCAGTGGACCAAAGAAAAAGATTCACTTGGTTCCATGGGATGATTGAATCCCAGAGCTGGGCACTTAACAGGGAAGGGTTTAATGTAGCCATCCATTTGCAAGCTTTTACAGCAAGGAAGGAGAGAGGCAATCCAGAACAATCCTGGACAACATAGGGATGGAAGGGACACTAAAAATGGCAGAAATTAGAGGTGAGGGGAAACAGACCAAGCCAGCCCTTCTTCTACTTGGGGAAATAAGACATCATAGAATCATATAATGGTTTGGCTTGCAAGAAACCTTAAAGATTATCCAGTTCCAACCCCCCTGCCATGGGCAGCGATGTCTCCCACTACACTAGGTGCTCAAGGCCCCATCCAACCTGGCCTTGAACACCTCCAAGGATGGGGCAGTCACAGCTTCCCTGGGCAACCTATACGAGGGTCTCACCAGCTTCCTAGTGAAGAATTTCTTCCTAATGTCTAATCTAAATCTTCCCCCTTCCAATTTAAAGCCATTCTCCTTTGTCCTGTCAGTACAGACTCTTGTAAAAAGTCCCTCCCCAGCTTTCCTGGAGCCCCTTCAAGGACTGGAAGTATGCTCTAAGGTCTCCCCAGAGCCTTCTCTTCAACAGACTGAACAAGCCCAACTTTCTCAGCTTGTCCTCATAGCAGAGGGGCTCCAGCCCTCAGATAATCTTTGTTGGCTCCTCTGGATCTGTTCCAATTCCATCTCCTTCCTAAGTTGGGGATTCCAGCACTGGACATAAGACTCCAGGTAGGGTCTCTCCAGAGCAGAGGGGCAGAATCCCCTTCCACACCCTGCTGGCCACGCTGCTTTGGATGAAGCCCAGGACACAGCTGGCCGGCTCGTGTCGAGCTTCTCATTCCCAGCACCCCAAGTCCTTGTCTGCAGGGCTGCTCTCAATCACGGCATTCCCCATTCTATACTGAAACTGCAGATTGCCCAGACCCAGTTGTAGGACCTTGCACGTTGCCTTAGAATTGTAGAATTTCTTGGTTGGTAAAGGCCTTTGATACCATCGAGTCCAACTGTACCTGTCTACGACTAAACCAGATTCCTGAGTGCCTCATCTGCCCGTCTTTAAACGCCTCCAGGGATGGGGACTCAACCACCTCCCTGGGCAGCCTCTGCTGGTGCCTGAGAACCCTTCCAGTAAAGAAATTTTTCCCGATTTCTAATCTAAAGGGGACCCTCTGGATAACATCCCATCCTTTTTGGTGTGACAAGTGCCCCACTCAGCTTGGTGTCATCTGCAAACGTGCTGAGGTTGGTGCATGCTCTCTATTTGGTGCCTCCACTGTCTCCTCCTTCTTTCCCCCACAAGGACACTGAGTGACGGCGGGGCAAGACCCCTCCCCATAGGGGACTCTGAGCTGAACCTCTGTGTGCTGTGACTCCTCTTCCTCCTCTTTCTCCTCATCTTCTCGGTGAGGCGAGCTGAGCTGTGGCTTGTCCTGGCGCTGCTCCCCGGGGACTCCCTGGGAGAGGCGTCGCGGTGCCCCATGAGCAGGAGGAAGCGGCTCCCCGGGACCTCCCCCGCTCTCCTCGCCCCCCGCCATGACCTGCAAACAAGCACCGAGGATGCCGCGGCAGCCACGCTCCCTCAGGCCGCCGCCATCTTGTTTGCGCTGCGGTTGCCGTGGCGACGGCGGAAGCACCACCCCCTCGCCGCGGGGATTGGCGCCAGCTCCGCTCGGCAGCCAATAGGAAAGCGGCGCCTCGCAGTGCATTCTGGGAGTTGTAGTTCCCCGTCAGGGGAGCCGCCGGGGCGTGCGCCGGGGCCGCGGTGCATGCTGGGAGTTGTAGTTCTCTCGGGGGGGGGGGGGGCGCGGTGCATGCTGGGAGTTGTGGTCCCACACGTGGGCGGGGCAGCCCTGCTTGTGGGGCTGAAGGCAGCGGGGCCGCCCTTGTGGAGCTGATGCTGACAAATAAACCCTAAAACCCTCGGCTTTGAGTTTTAGAAAGCGACCATTCTTCATTTCAGTGCTGGGCGCATGAGGGAACGGTTTCCATGAGTAACGAGACAAGAGCTGGGGACAGAATCTTTTCCCTTCTGAACATACACGTGTACAAATTTTCCCAGAAATCTTAAACATATTCCTATTACTTTTTTTTTTAATGAACTTTGTGACAGCCAAACTTCTGCTAATTTGAGCTTTGGAGCCAGTCTTCTCTCTGACCTTGCATTTTTAGATATGGAAAGGCATCCTGTGAACAGTATGGTCTGGGAAAAAGCAATGTTTGAAAAAAAAACATACTATCAAGAAAAGATGGTATCAGAAGAACGGTCTGTGTCTGCCTAACTGTCAAAAAAAATAGGTATTTAGATGAACTTTAGCTTAAATCAAAATATCCCAATTTTTGTAATAGAATCATAGAATAATATAATTAATCTTATAATCATGGAATGATTTGGGTTGGAAGGGACTTTAAAGATCACCCAGTTCCAACCCCCCCGCCCCCGCCATGGGCAGGGACACTTCCCACTAGACCAGTCTGCTCAAGGCCCCATCCAACCTGGCCTTGAACACCTCCAGGGATGGGGCAGCCACAGCTTCTCTGGGCAACTTGTGCCAGTGTCTTATTATGAAGAATTTCTCATTGTGAAGAATTTCTTTCTAATGTGTAATCTAAATCTTCCCCCTTCCGATTTAAAGCCATTCTCCCTTCATCCTATCACTCCAGGCCCTTGTAAAAAGCTCCTCCCCATCTTTCCTGGAGCTCCTTTCAGTACTGGAAGGGTGCTCTAAGATGCCCCGAAACCTTCTCTTCTCCAGGCTGAGCAACCCCAACTCTCTCAGCCTCTCCTCATATGGGAGGGGCTCCAGCCCTCAGATCATTTTCATGGCCTTCTCTGGACTTGCTCCAACAGATCCAGGTCCTTTCTGCACTGAGGACTCCAGAACTGAACACAAGACTCCAGGTGGGGTCTTGCAGGAACAGAGAAGAGGGGCTGAATCCCCTCCCTGGCCCTGCTGGCCGCGCTGCTTTTGATGCAGTCCAGGATACGACTGGCCTTCTGGGCAGTGAGCACAATTTGACTTCTCATGTTGAGCTTATAATCCAGCAACATCCCCAAGTCCTTCTCTTCAGCATTTCTCTCAATCCAAAGACGACCCTTTGGACCAAGAAAAATATCCTACAAGTACTGGTCCTCTCAAGATAAGTCTTAAGCAAAGATGCAAAGAGTTTTGTGCAAGCATGTTTTTTGATAAGTCGAGTTGTGCATAGAAAGTGCTTTGCTCACTGTGTCAGTGAGTTCCACAAGTTCATTAGTGCAGAATAAACAAATAAGAAAACATTTATTTTGCCTTATTTTAGGCTTGCCTTGTTCCTGTTCCTCATCTGTCCTTCTTCTTACATTGTAGAACAGGGTAAAATGAGAAAGGAAAACCAGGAAATAAAGGAAGATAACATCTGCCAGGATATCTCAAAATGCAGGTCCCTGTGAGATGAAGATGGGGAGAGCATTGCTCCTCATGGTAAAAAAAATAATGCTGGGGACAAGGGATTCTTGTTGACTGCAGTGGGTCTCCAACATGGGGCATGACAGCCAAGTGAGCCTTGAGAGCCTTGTAATTCTGGGTTTCATCATTGCATAATTGTCTTCACTGTGTTTGTAAAATGACACTCATCTTAAAAAAAAACAGAAAGAGGACAATATCAAAGCTCCTTATGGACATTATCAATTGGCTTTTATCTTTGTGCTTCAGGGAAACATTGTAACTGCAATAAAGCTACCCCAAATTACCTTTCTTCATTATCTCACTGGCCATAAATGTTAAAACTCTTAATGAGATTTACTGCTTTTCCAATAAGCACCCAGTGCCTCCTCTCCCAGCCCTCTGGGCAGAGAGGCTGCCCTGCAAAGGTGGTTCTTCTCCACATGGTGCACATCTAGGACTATGTTCAGAGATGAGCAGCAAAGGCAATGCCTGAAAAGCTAAGTGCCAGATGGAAAATCCTGAAAGGGAAGGAGGGGTCCTAGCTGGGAGTTTGTTTTGGGAGGCTTTTGGATTTACTGTGACCTAGAAGAACGATTTCTGAGTCACCATAGCTACAAAGCCAAGGAGGAGCAGCTTGAGGACAGCAGCTACTTAGTCCCTAATGGGCTGCTGTAACTGTTTCTAGCTCTCGAGGTATCTAGGATATCCTGTTTCTCAAAACCATAGTGTTTTATAGTCTACACCTGCAGGTTTTGTCTTCTGCAAACTATAGGAAATGGCCACAAGTTGCTATTTTGAAGCCTACGCCAGACACGAGAGCAGAAGTGGAAGGTAAAGCAAATTGCTCGGGTTCTTTTGACAGTAGCATATCTGTCACCAGCTCATCCTCTCCCAAGTGCCTCCCTTCCTCCTGACAACCTCCTGATTAAGGATGATATAAACCTGTCTGTCTGACAGATATCCAATCATATATATGTACACACCCCTAGACAGACAGATCAACCCTATCCTGGTCTGCATCCAAAGCAGTGTGACCAGCAGGTCAAGGGAGTGGATTCTGCCCCTCAGCACCGCTCTCATGAGACCCCATCTGGAATGCTGTGTCCAGTTCCAGAATCCCCAGCATAAGGAGGATAGGGAACTCTTAGAACAGGTCCAGAGGAGGCCACGAAGATGATCCGAGGGCTGGAGCACCTCTGCTATGAGGACAGGCTGAGAGAGTTGGGGTTGTTCAGCCTGGAGAAGAGAAGGCTCCTGGGAGACCTCAAAGCAGCCTTCCAGTACCTGAAATGGCTCCAGGAAAGCTGAGGAAGGACTTTTTCACAAGGGCCTGCAGTGACAAGATGAGGGGGAAGGGCTTTAAATTGGAAGGGGGAAGATTTAAATTAGACATTAGGAAGAAATTCTTCCAAATGAGGGTGGGGAGACCCTGGGACAGGTTTCCCAGGGAAGTTCGTGGACGCCCCATCCCTGGAGGTGTTCAAAGCCAGGTTGGATGGGGCTTTGAGCCCCCTGATCCAGTGGGAGGTGTCCCTGCCCATGGCAGAGGTGTTTAAACTTGATGATCTTTAAGATCCCTTCCAACCCAAACCATTTTATGATTCTATGACTTGTGGTCTCACAGCTGCTCTGGAGGCTCCATCATCTGTGGTGGGTGACAGTTCCCTGGCAGAACCCACCCACTCCTGTTTGTGTGGTAGAACAGAGAACAGAGAGAAGGCCGCTCATAATCAAATCAAAAGCTGTCTGGGCAGCTTGTCCATGTAAGATGGGGCTGGAGATTTTATGGGAATAGATGAGAGGAAAAGGGCAGTTGAAATGCAGTTTAGATGGACTGCCATGGAGCTTGGAGCAGAGCCAGCAGGGCTAATGAGTTCTCTGCATGGAAGTGTCCCAGCGTTTTATTTCCCACCATCTGGAAAATGCCTGCCTTTCCACTGGGATTTGTGATGATTCAGACAGGAGAAGGGAGTATTTAAACCTCGGAAACACACTCGTCCTCCCTCCCTGTCTCCCCCCACCCCATCTGTTTGGCTTGGCAGTGCAGGGACTGGTTGCCTGCTCTTGTGCTCCGAGATGGAATGGCTCCTCTAAGGCCCCTTTCCATGGAGGATGGCAACTGGAGGGAAATCAGCCTTATGTATTTATGGGATGGAGACAGATTGCTCCTGAATTGCTCATGTCCAGAGAAGGGCAACAAAGCTGGGGAAGGGCCTGGAGAACAAGTCTTATGAGAGGCAGCTGAGGGAACTGGGGTTGGTCAGCCTGGAGAAGAGGAGGCTGAGGGGAGACCTCATTGCTGTTTACAGCTCCCTGAGAGGAGGTTATAGTGAGGTGGGTGTTGGTCTCTTCTCCCGAGTGACAGGTGATAGGACGAGAGGAAATGGCCTCAAGTTGTGCCAGGGCAGGTTCAGATCAGACATCAGGAAACATTTCCTCACCAAAACGATTCTCAGGCAGAGGTTACCCAGGGAGGTGGTTGAGTCACCGTCCCTGGAGGTGTTTAGAAGATGGGTATTTGGAGAGCTTAGGGTTATGATCACAGTATCACAGTATCACAGTATCATAAGGTTGGAAAGGACCTCTGAGATCATCAAGTCCAACCTATAACCTAACACTAACACCAACCATCATCTAGACCATGGCACTCAGTGCCTCATCCAGTCTCCCTTTAAACACCTCCAGGGTAGGTGACTCCACCACCTTCCTGGGCAGCCCATTCCAATGGCCAATCACCCTTTCAGTGAAGAATTTTTTCCTCACATCAAGTCTAAACTTTCCCTGACGAAGCTTAAGTCCATGCCCTCTGGTTCTACCACTGGTCACCTGAGAGAAGAGACCAACCCCTGCCTGACTACAACCTCCTTTTAGGTAGTTGTAGAGAGCAATGAGGTCTCCCCTGAGCCTCCTCTTCTCCAGGCTAAACAGCCCCAATTCCCTCAGTCGCTCCTCATAGGGCTTGTGTTCCAGCCCCTTCACCATCTTCGTTGCCCTCCTCTGAACACATTCCAGTATCCTGACATCTTTCCCATACTGAGGGGCCCAGAACTGGACACAATATTCAAGGTGAGGCCTGACCAGTGCCGAGTACAGGGGGACAATAACTCCTCTGGTCCTGCTCACTACACTATTCCTGATGCAGGCCAGGATTCCATTAGCCTTCTTGGCCACCTGGGCACACTGCTGGCTCATGTTGAGCTTCCTGTCCACCAGCACTCCCAGGTCCTTTTCTACCTGACTCCTCTCCAGCCACTCTGTCCCCAGTCTGTAGCTCTGCATGGGATTGTTGTGATGATTTAGTAGTGGACAGGTGTATTTGGACTTGATGATCTCAAAGGTCTTTTCCAGCCAAGCAATTCTATGTTTCTATGATTCTATGAATAGGGCCTTTTAAAAAAGTAGGGAGGGGGGTTGGGGGCAAATGCCTGGGTGGTAATTATAACAAGTTAGGGTGATGGGCAATGTCACCCTGGACTTTCTCCTTCCAGTGCCACATCCCTGGTCCTGCACAGCACAACCCAGCCAGGGAATTACCCAGGACATGTTATTCTTCCTTAGCAGAAAGGATAGAAACTGCCCTTTTCCCTCCATAAATCATGACGTGCACGTTGCACGCTGACAGCTTTGGATGGCCATCCCCGACAACTCTCTGTCCATCTTAGGGAGCTGTGTTGGGTTTTATGCCTTGTCAATGATTTGGGCACATCCTTCTGCTTTGTCTTCATCCCTCTGTGCCCCCAGCAGCTGCTGCCACTTTTTAGCTCCAGCTTCTCCTTAGTCCTGGGCTGATACCATTTCCATGGCCAGGTTTGCTGTTCCCACTCCCGAAAGGTTATCCTGCCCCCTGGTTTGTTTAGTTATTATGCTCACCTGGGTGCTCTTCAGAAGAAGTTTGGCCAGGATAATCCAGAGAAGCCACTCAGAGGCTGCCACCCGGTATCTTCTTGGAGAGGAGTCGAATCTGAAGGGCTCTGCATAAAGTTGTGGGGTTTGGTTTTGCACCAGTGCCTTTGAAGTTGGCAGAAGCGTGGGGTGGGAGGTTAGCAGTAATTATGTTTATGTGAATAATCTTCAAGCACCACCCACGAGCTGCTCTTTATTAACACTTCAGCAGGTGTTAGATCCAACTGGAGCTCATGTGCCATGCAAGCAGCCTTCACCACCATGAAAACACTTGCCAGACCATGCTCTTCACCTCATCCTGCGTGTGGCATTGAGGGGATGGTGGTGGGTGCTGGAGAACACGTTGGGCTCAGCCTCCAGGAGAAGAAGAGCTGTGCTTACATCCCCACACAGTTTATCTACAAGCTGTCTGATCCCTTTAGTGCTTGTCCTGTTTGGAGATCTTGGTACAGCCCTGCCTTACTCTTCTCCATCTGTTTGCAGCCAGCTCTCCTGGCTCACTGCATCACTTAGTCAAAAATCTGGGGAGGTAAATTTGCAGCACAGCTGCACGAAGAACCATTCTGTTGGGATGAGCAGGCACGGATGGCTTGGGGATGGCAGAAAAGCCAGAGCACCACGACTTCACAGACTCCCAATGGCCATCTCTGAACATGCAGATCTGGTGGGGTGTGGGGCTTCACATCATAACATGAAAACTTTTGTCCTGGCAGCAGGAGTCCTGACTTACCTGAGTAGCCACAATGGGACATCATACTGGCCACCTTGTTGGGGATCTATGGAGGGAAGGGAGCATCTGCTGGAGAAGACCTGCTAAGTCCCACTTCACCATCTGTCTCCATATTTCACTGACCATCTGTAAAGCGTCCCCTCCAGTCCCATGTTGTCATCTCAAGCTTACTCTTACTCAAGCTTTCCCTCCTCCATGTCCTCCACGTGTCAGGGACAAATCCCTCTTTGGGGACTGGTAGCTCTGTGCCCATGGATGTCTTGGTGTCCTCCCATCCAACCTCTCTGCATTTGGTAACGTGGACTCTCTTGATCCAATGGAGAGGTGGGGGAGGAAGGCACAAGGGATTCCCTTTGGTTGCCCAGAGAATTTGGGGTAATCTACTCACGTTTATGGGATCATTAAAAACACAGGAGCTGTTCAAAGAGTGTCCTTCTTCTCTAATCTGCTGGGAAAGAACTAATCATGCAGATGAGGGACTTTTACAGTTCTAAATGCCTGGGCTTCTCTTCCAAGTGATTAATGAGCAACAGCTCAGTGTGCGAGCTCAGTTATTCACAGCCTCATCTGACGCCTTCCTGCTCTTCATGTGAGAAGAGAGATTTCTGGATGCACCAAGGAGAGATAAATCTTCAAGGCAAACATTCAGTCAGGGGAAGGAGAATGGCTGACTGGTAGCCAGGAGGGCAAGAGAAGGGGTAACCCACATCACGGCCAGCCTGGGCCAGGGAAGATCAGTGGCTTGAGGTAGATTCAGCCCCCAAAATGTATCTCAAACAGCTCTCACTGCACTCAGCTTCTCAAACTGACAGATTAAAGAGGATGGAGTAGTTAAGGCAGGTGAGAAGTGACTCCAGCTGTGCTAACAAAGGAAATCTCCTTAATCTGCTGTTCCCTCATTGCTGTAAAGGGCTGCTGTGGCCCGGAGGGTGAGAGGTGGTTCCCCAGACATTCAATCTTGATGTCACATTTACAACGGTGCTTTGCTGTGGTGCAGAATGCTCCCCAAATTCTTGTGGCCCTGGAACAGCAAACACTGAACCGAGCATTCAAATAAAACCCCAAAACCAGAACTGAAGCTCTAAATCAGCAGTTATTATCCTAATAAAACCTTCCCACTATTGACAGAGGGACCATTTCACACTCTGAAGCATTAACAGCAAATGCTGGCCTTAAATACATTGATTTACTATTCAATTATAAAAACAATCAGTTCCCCAATACATGGCACATGCAAAGCAGATTTATAGACACCCTTGCAGCCTGATGGCTCTTTGCACTTGCAGAAGCCCCATGCAAATTCACTCAGTGACTCACCAAGAAGCACCGAGCAATAAAGGGACCCAGCTGGATACAGGGAAGACCTGAAATGCTGCCTTGGTGCTCTTGAGCAAGAAGATAAGCCATGCACAGCTTCCATGCTGCTCAACCTAGCCAGGAAGGTCCTAGTTTTCATGGTGATGGGACACAGGTGTGAATTTATTTGGCATCTTCCCTTCATCTTATTCCTGTGGTTGCATTATTGGCTTTCAGCCTGCTGGGAGCACGGCCAACCTCCCTAAATCAATTCCCTGCAGCCAGTGGCTTGGGATTACTCGTTTCCACCTGATCCTCTCGTGTTTCTTGCTGTGCCTCCCTGAGTTTTTCCACTGGGGACTCGTATGGGTGTCTGTGTGCACCACATCAGAGCTGGCTGCCTTGAATTTGGAGAAGGTCTCGTGTGGGGACACCTGCCTCCCCCCTGCATGGGCAAAGCAATCATA
This sequence comes from Tapera naevia, assembly GCA_033556795.1. Classification (NCBI taxonomy): domain Eukaryota; kingdom Metazoa; phylum Chordata; class Aves; order Cuculiformes; family Neomorphidae; genus Tapera; species Tapera naevia. Next base: position 1,902,486 of record JAUMJJ010000135.1, on the reverse strand, counting down.
GAAACATAGAATGGTTTGAGTTGGAAGTGACCTTAAAGCCCATCCAGTTCCAATTCCCCTGGGCAGGGACACCTCCCACTTGGATCAGGTTGCTCAAAGCCCCATGCAACCTGGCCTTAAACACCTCCAGGGATGGGGCATCTCTGGGCAACCCGTGCCAGGGCTTCAGCACCCTCACAGTAAAATGTTTCTTCTTAATATCTAATCTAAATCTCCCCTCTTTCAGCTTAAAACCATTTTCCCTCATGCTATCCCTTCACTGCCTGATAAAGAGCCCCTCCAAATCCTTCTTGCAGGCCCCTCAGGTACTGTGAGGCTGCTCTAAGGTCTTCCTGGAGCCTTATCTTCTGTGGGTGAACTCTCTCAGCCTGTCCTTGTAATGGTCTTAAAATTCTTGGATCAGGGGTCAGAGGGGCTTGGGGAAGCCCAGGTCTCTCTCTCTCTCATTACCTCCTTGTCTTTCTGACAGTCTGAGCCTGCTGGGGACTTCCCATGAGGGCAATGTGGCATCAGTGCTGCCCCCAACATCTGTCCCAAATCTGGAGGTGACATTACCTTACTTCAGTCCAACACCCTATCTGCTTCCAGCCCCTATCATATACCAGAAACTCTGCTCTCCTCTGGTCTCTTGCTGGTGGTGGTGGGATGTGCCACCAGCTTGGGGATAAACAAAGTACCACGGGTGCCTTGAAGACTGTCCCTTAGCATGAGGAGGCAAAGACTGACAGTCAGTCCTGCTGGAGAGGCACCAGAGATACCTTGAGAGAGCTGATGTCTGGTTACTACAGAGCTGATGGAGTTGGCTGTGTTCAGAACCATGAAGTCATTGCAGAGCTGTGTGTCACTGTCAGGTGTCTTTAACAGGGCAGGGACCAGCAAACAACACTGTTACCATGGGAAGGAGAGACCTAAGGAGAGGTATTTCATCTCCAGGCTGGGTCTTCTTGCATCTTTCCCCTTGAGGACCAGGAAAACACAATAAGTATGATAGAAATATTCCCAGTTCTCACAGAATCACAGAATGACTTGAGCTGGAAGGGACCCACAAGGATCATCCAGTCCAACTCCAGTCCCTGCACAAGACAACCCCAACAGTCACCCCAGTGTCTGAGGGCCTTGGCCAAATGCTTCTGGAATATTGTCAGGCTGTGACTGCTTCCCTGGGGAGCTGTTCCAGTGCTCCACCACCCTCTGGGGGAAGAACCTTCTCCTAATGCCCAACCTAACCCTCCCCTAAGGAGGACTCTCCGTCAGTCTTGCTGTGGTGGATTTTAGTCCCTGTACTGCTCAGCCTTCTTGTCCAGTGATGAGGGGGGGGCTTCACAAAGAGTGAGAGCAGTAGCTTTGCCTCAGCTGAGTGGCAGAGATGCAGAAAATAACCGTGATATTCATTTAAGTCACCTCAACCCTTCGGAAATGCTCAGGGTTTGCAGGCTGCTCTCTGTTTCTCTTTTCTTTTCCCCAACCCTTCTTTCACCTCTTAAGTTGTCAAAGCCACAACGACGGCCGGGCGCCTCCGGATGAGCACGCTGAGCTGTAGCAGCAGAAAGAGTGATTTGTCTGTGCCAAATGTATTTCATGCTGCAACTCAGCAGAGGAAATTACAAACATCGAAGTCCAAGACCCTAACAGTCCAATTTTCTCCACTGATTGCCACTGTGCCTAAGCCTAACAGAGTAAATAATGAACACCGATGCAATGAACTTCTCAATAAATTGTTCCTGATGAATTTCACACAGGTCATCCAAAAGCAAATTTAATGATTATATTCTGGCCGTGGCTACCTCATTTTTTTTTTTTTTCCTTCCTGGCTCAGTTGTTAGATCCAATCAGCAAGGGAAGGAACAGAAAATGAAATAAAATGCCTCATTTCTGAACACGTTCCCTATTTGATGCAAAGAGCTCAAACATGAACTGCAGGGCACAGGCAGCTCCAGCTCGGATTGACAAGACGGCTTTGCCTGGTAATGAGAGAGCAGGGCTCGTACACCAGGGACCGTGGCCTGGAGAGCAACGTTTGACTTCCCTGCATCTCAGCTTCCTTTTGAGTTTATCATCCATCATGCCTGTTTGGAGTGCAAAGTCTTCAGGGAAGAACATTCCCTGTTACGCTCACACACAGCCGTGGACATCCAGCCTTGCCCGAGGCTCAAGTTGCTACTGTGATATAATTGATGGGGGTCACTGGGCATTTAAAGCACGGCAGGACGAATCCTTGGGTAATAAATTCCTGAAATTGGAGCACAGTCAGATTTGTGGCCAAGGTCTGCAGTGATGGACGGGGTTTGTTGCATTGTAGTTTGTGTCCACTACGGAAATTAATCCCCGGGACCAAAGATCAATGTGCAAGGGACCATTTGTGTGACTTCTCCATGTCTCAGCTCAGTATAAATGACTCCCTTTCACCACTCCAAAAACCTCCCCACGTGTCTAAAAGCAACAGAACCAACATTACTGCAATGCTAATTTCCTCTTGGCAGCCCTCCTCTGCTCCCTGTCTGATTGTCCTCCCCTTTATTGCCATCTACCACATTCAAAGAGAAATTTGCAATTATGACTCATGCTAATAAAATAAAAACACAGCCAATAAAAGGCAAAAAGAGACTCTTGGTGGAACGACTCCTCAGCAAACCTTTCCAGCTGCTGCTGTCTCTGAACGGCCCTGTTCATCGCATGTATGGCAGATGATAAAGTTGGGGGACCCAGACCATGATATCCCTGGGGGCCTTTATGTGTTTATCATAGAATTATAGAATGGTTTGGGTTGGAAGGGATCTTATCCAGTTCCAATCCCCCCCTGCCACGGGCAGGGACACCTCCCACTGCATCAGGTTGCTCAAAGCCCCATCCAACCTGGCCTTGAACACCTCCAGGGATGGGGCAGCCATGACTTCTCTGGGAAACCTGTCCCAGGGACTCCCCACCCTCATTTGGAAGGATTTCTTCCTAATGTCTAATTTAAATTTTCCCCCTTCCAATTTAAAGCCCTTCCCCCTCAACCTATCACTACAGGTCCTTGGAAAAAAAGTCCTTCTTCAGTTTTTCTGGAGCCCTTTCAGGTACTGGGAGGCTGCTTTGAGGTCTCCCCAGAGCCTTCTCTTCTCCAGGCTGAACAACCCCAACTCTCTCAGCCTGTCCTCATAGCAGAGGTGCCCCAGCCCTCGGATCATCTTCGTGGCCTCCTCTGGACTTGTTCCAACAGTTCCCTATCCTCCTTATGCTGGGGATTCGGAACTGGACACAGCATTCCAGATGGGGTCTCATGAGAGTGGTGCTGAGGGGCAGAATCCACTCCCTTGACCTGCTGGCCCACACTGCTTTGGATGCAGCCCAGGATAAGGTTGCTCTGTCTGTCTTTCTGTCTGTCTAGGGGTGTGTACATATATATGATTGGCTATCTGTCAGACAGACAGGTTTATATCATCCTTAATCAGGAGGGTGTCAGGAGGAAGGAGGCACTTGGGAGAGGATGAGCTGGTGACAGATATGCTACTGTCAAAAGAACCCGAGTAATTTGCTTTACCTTCCACTTCTGCTCTCGTGTCTGGCGTAGGCTTCAAAATAGCGTGATAATTAAAACCTAGTAAAGATTACGAGGCTGTAAAGAGGCAATTGTGAAGCCCTCATGAACTTTTACAGCCCCCATGAAAGCGTTTGTGGGCTGAAGGAGTATTTCCTTGTCTCTTTAAGAATCAAAGGGCCACATCCATCTAAGGATTACTCTAAGAGCTGGCAGCATTCCATGCAGCATTATAAACCCAAATCATCATGCCCTGTCCATAAACCGTTGTGTCCTGCAGGGTCGTGTCAGGACAGCACAACTGCTGTAGGCAAGAGCTGGTGCAGAGAACAGAAGCAAAACTCATCTGCAGTCTTATAAGAAGGCACCAAACTGGGCTGTGGGGTAAATCCTGCTGTGCTTAGCTCAGATCTAGAAGGGGGTCCTGGGTCTGGTACCCTCAGGTGGTTAAACGCTCCACCTGTGTGATTGCATTCCACGGGTTAGGATGGAGAAATTGTTACCAGAGAACAACAGACTGAAGAAAGTGTCCTGTGTAGAGATAAGAGTTGGACTTGATCTTTTGGGTCCCTTCCAAGTCATAGAGTCATAAGGTTGGAAGAGACATCTGAGATCGAGTCCAACCGTGCCTGTCTCCCTGCTAAACCATATCCCTAAGAAACTCATTGGGTAATTCTATGATTCTATGAAAAATTAATGCTGGCAAGGCAGTGTTGGAAAGTGTCCCAAGGGCTGATCCTGGTTTTAAACTAAGGGAGGGGAGATTTAGACTGGATATAAGGAAGAAATTTTTTACAATCAGGATGGTGAAACTCTGGCACAGGTTGCCCAGGGAGACTGTGGAGGCCCCATCCCTGGAAGCACTCAAGATCAGGTTGGATGGGGCTCAGAGCAGCCTGATCTGGTTAAAGATGTCCCTGCTCCTGCAGTGAGGTTAGTCTAGAAGAACTGTAAAGGTCCCTTCCAACCCAAAGCATCCAATGATCCTCTCAGGAAATGTGTGCTTCCATTCAATCTATAAGAGATGATAAACTCAGAAAGGCCAGAGCCACACAAGATCCTGAGCACACACGAGCATCAGCAAGAGCCTGCATGACCTGGACCATACCTGAGAAGGTGGTGGCTGCTCTATGGAGATGAAGAGGAGAGGGTTACAGATACCTGCTGAGACAACACACTCTTGAGGCATTTTCTAAACACCTACTTAAAAGCCACTGGTGCGTCAATGCCACCTTTTTCTCCCACCCACCCTCCAGGTTGGCCTCCCAACTGTGGCTCCAGATGGGTGCTTATGTGTGTGGACATTGCAAGTGGATAAGCCACTGAGTTGTCTGAGTAGTCATTTCCTATGAAACAGAACAGCTTGACTCTACCCACAACAGCTTAATGAACAAAAGATGTTCCCTAAAGATCTCTCCCTCACCCACTCGATCCCCTGTGAGTGAGAGAGGATTTGCAACCAACACCAACACACAAACCAGACCCCTTGCAAGGGGACTCTCTTCTTCCAGGCAGCCTTGGTGCCAAAATAGTCCCCTAATTGCTCATATGGTCCAGCCAGTGGGTTGCTGCCGTGCCATTGGTGCTGTCTGGAGGCACACACGCAGCAGGAGACTTGCTGGGAGATGGTTCAGCGAGGCAGGACTGCACTGTGCAGAGGATGGAGCTGCTGATTATTTAGTCTTGGAGAGCACCAGGGAGGGTGGGTGATGTAAATCCAACACATGCACACACAAAACTGGGTGCATTGCCTAAATGTGAGCTTCCTGGAGACTTCTATGATTCTTTAGAAGAGAATGCTCTGGGGAGACCTCAGAGCAGCCTTCCAGTACTTGTAAGGGCCTCCAGGAAAGCTGGGGAGGGGCTCTTGATCAGGGGGTGCAGGGATAGGACAAGGGGGGATGGTTTTCAGCTGAAAGAGGGGAGACTGGGACTAGATCTTAGGAAGAAATGCTTACCTGTGAGGGTGGGGAGGCCCTGGCACAGGTTGCCCAGAGAAGTCGTGGCTGCCCCATCCCTGGAGGTGTTCAAGGCCAGGTTGGATGGGGCCTTGAGCAACCAGATCCAGTGGGGGGTGTCCCTGCCCATGGCGGAAGGGTGCGGTGGAACTGGATGGGCTTTAAGGTTCCTTTCAATCCAAGCCATTCTATGCTTCATAATCTTCATTGTACTTCTGAAATGCCTGTTGGCAAGAACACATGGTGCTTGCAAAAGGTACCTTTCCTGGAAAAAATATCAGGTAAGGATTTGCCAGCGCTGATGAGGACCCTTTATGGAAGCACCTTCTCATGAGGTAACAAGAAAGCTTGTGCAGAGTGTTTACGATGTGCTGCTCCTTCCTTTTTCTGGCAACCCTCACTCCTTTTGTGCCCTTGGTGAGTCCACTCCAAAACACAGAGAGAATATTAACATCCCTTGTGAAGGTTCTGAGAGTCTGAACGCTTGAGGAGAGAGCTGTGAGCTAATTATATCCTGTAATTACCTCACCTACAAACCCTTTTCTTTGCTTTACCCCAGGCTCTTGGTGTGTCCCTCTATGCCCTTGCCTCTCCTCTCTCCATGGTGATGCCATGGTGTTCTTGTGCCATGCAAATGCCTTCTGCCATCTCTAGCAGAGGTGAGGGCTTTGTATTTACAGCTTGTGGTGGTGTGATGGACACTGTGAGGCACAGAGTCATTTAAATAATTTGCTTTGGAGGCAGACATACTCCTGAGTTTGAAATGTTCTTGATTTCATGCAATCTGCCATGGCAGCCGCCAGCACAGCTGCTTGGTGGGTGGAAAATGTGGACTGCAAGGCTTGAGATCAGCCACGTGAAGACAAGACAGAGCTTCAGATTATTAAGCAATTAAAGACAAAAGGAATCAAAACCAGTCTGCCTTAGGCCACGGGAGCCCAGTCTGAATTCTGAGCTCCTTACGCATCACTTCTGTACCTCAAAGGGCCTGAAATCTCTCTTCCGTGTACTGAGCAGCTGCTTTATCTTCCTCCAAAGGCTGGATATGGAACAGCCTCCTTGCCTGTATCTACACTGCAGCACGTCTTGATGGTTGAGCAGGTGACTGGAGATCTCATGTGTTACCCCAGAACAACCCCCACATCATCATAGCTGTCACCATGATGGTGTTCTTCACTCTTACTCGTGCCAATGCATCAAGGAAAAGAAGGAACTCTTGTACTTAATGGCCAATATTGACATAAGAAAAACTGAGTTCATGGATAACACGAGAATAGAAACCAGAAGAAGATTCCTCACAACTGGAACTACTGGGTTCTGCTTTTAACATGATGGAGGCCATGATGCTTCTTGGCCTGTGGTAGCTGGGGATCAGACTGAGTGATTCAGAAGACCACATCCACACTGATGTGACCTTGGAGAACACCTTATGAATTCCACCCTGGAAGGGAAAACTTTCAAATACCACAAAAGTAACAGCTCTTAAAACCAAACCCAGACAAAGCACGAGAGCCTCTGAAGAATCTTTAAGCATCCTTTAATTTTGCAGTTTCAAGATCGACACACGAGCAGTTACAGGGCTCAGAGAGAACCTATCTCAGGACGTGAAACTCAGTTGGGTTGGCAATCTACTTGACAAATGCAAATCCAGAGGGATGGTGCAAACTCCTCAGCCTCAGTGACCAGGGGAACCTTTTACCAGGTGTCTTTATAAGGTCAAGGCAGGGCAGAAATGGTGACCCGAGTGCACCTCAGCCTGCAGAGCTGGGATCTGCCCTCCTTCTGCCCTTGGGGATCATCAGTGCTGAGCTCCATAAGCCTGCTCAGCCTTTCAGTACATGGCATGACGATTGCAAAATATCTTTGGAGCTGAGGAGACTCTAAAGATACAGTCAGAAAAAGAGAATTAAGTGTTGCTATTACCTTATATTGGCAATTTTCTCCTACATTCACCAGCATGCGCTGTAGAAACCGATGCCATATGGCTCCGTGATAATGAAAAAGTAGAAATGGAAACAAATGGTCCCATGTTACCTCCCACTATGAGAACTGCCTTATCACTACCCGAAGGAATAAGCAACTACATCTCTGTGCAGTGGAAACAGCAGAAAACTTGATGCATCTACAACTGGAGAACGGGATTGGCAGAGCTGAAACAGGCTCCGTGCAGCAACGCTGGTGGAATGGCTTCAAAACCATCAGGATCTCACATGTGACCAACAGCTCTGCACTGCTCTCTCCTGGTGCTCTTTAGGGTGCTCTGAACTTCCCTGGAAGGTTCTGACCTAACCCAGTGGGACATCTTCTCTTTTCCCAACCCACCAGAGATCAGCTTGCCTTATCTCTCAAGGCAAAGCAGCAGCAACAGAGCAAAGCCAAATATCCCACCTTAATCTCCACCGGGACGCCTGTTCCTGCTGTGCAATCGCTTTTGGGAGAACATGTTAAGGAAGCAGTACATGATTACACATCAAACCCAGCCAAAACAACCCCAAACCCAAACCTCACGTGGCATTTCCCTTCTCCCTAGCACAATGCCCTCCAGATAATGTGCACTTTTGCCTTTGATTAGAAGAGAAACGCAGAGGCTCGACCCCGCTGCTCAGTTGAAACGAGCGACAGAGGCGATTACACGGTGGTGATTTTCTTGTCCTTGGTGGCCTGTTTGATAGCAGCCTGCTCACAAATGATCTCCTTCAACCGTTGCAACCTCATGTTCTGGGTGGTTTGGTCTCCCACACCTGTCTGGCTCCGGTGCAGTAAATTCAGGGCATAGATGTATTCCAGCTCCGTGTACTTCACCCCTTGATCCACCACCAGGTTTAAAAGCTCGTCTGCCGTGTTGTAGAGCATCTCATAATACTGCCTGAAAAGGAAGCAAACAAACAAAAAATAAACCCTCTGGTTAACAGTGATATTTGATCACAGAATGATAGGCATTGAGGTTGGAAAAGACCTCTAAGATCATCCAGTCCAAGCATCAGCCCAACCCCACCGTGCCTGCTGAACCATGTCCTGAAGTGCCACATCTAGATGCTTTTTGAACACCTCCAAGGATGGAGACTCCACCACTTCCCTGGGATGCTCCAGACCTTCATTTCTGTAGAATGCAATCAACTGTCACTTTTATTCAGCAGTGCCACGATCAGAGCGAGGCTGCATCAGGTGCTGTACAACGAGGGCACAAAAATAGGATCATGGAATATAGAATGGTTTGTGTTGGAGGGGACCTTAAAGATCACCCAGTTCCAACCTCCCTGCCATGGGCAGGAACACCTCCCACTACACCAGGCTGCTCAAGACCTCATCCATCCTGGCCTTGAACACATTCCTCTTGAACGTCAGGAGATGCCAAGTGACACATCCATGTACAGGGGAGCCAACCTCCCAAACCTGCTCCCCACGCTCTTCCATACTCAGCAAAACCACAAACAACAGGGAACTGAGGGCTCCTCTGTCCTAGTGGTTCCCCTCAGCCGAGATGTCACTGTGCTGCTATGTAGAAAGCAATATATGGGTATAAATGCATAGATATTCTTGGTGATGTATGGATGTGTAGCCACTCACTCAATCTGCAAGAACAGGAGTCTTCTGGAAAGGAAAGGAATCACAGGGGTAGGGGAACTGGAGTTTTCTCATCTCTGATGAAGCCCTTTTGCAGTGAGATGCTAATACAGAGCATGGGAAGAGCTTCAAGACCCAAACTCCAGAGATCTCCAATGCTACTGAGACACACAGTTTGAGAGAAAAAAAATATTAAATAATGCAAAATAAAACTTGAGCCAGGATTCGAGGAGCCTCTTTTAATAAGCCTAAGATCATCTGAAGAGAAGCAGAATACAGAGGCTGCAGTGCAGGCTGGTTTAAATTCAGTGAAGAGGCATTAGTGAAAGAATGAATTTCCAAGGTAGGGAATTAAAGCAAGTACTTAGCAGAATGGAAAATGTGTGACTGCCCAGGGAAGCAGCAGGGCAGTTCTGACAGCTGCCAATCCAACCACTTCCACTGCAGAAAGGGAGCTGGGACTGGATGGAGGATGATTTGCCTGGACTCCACAGCCCAGATGGTAGAAGTAAAACAATATAAGAAGGATATGGAACTGTTTTATCAGGTCCAGAGGAGGCCACAAAGACGATCCAAGGGCTGGAGCATCTCTGCTGTGAGGACAGGCTGAGAGAGGTGGGGATGTTCAGCCTGGAGAAGAGAACCTTAGAGCAGCCTTCCAGTATTGAAAAGGGCTCCAGGAAAGGTGGGGAAAGATTTTTTTTCCAAGGACCTTTAGTGACAGGATGAGAGAGAATGGTTTTAAATTAGAAGGGGGGAGATTTAGATCAGACATTAGGAAGAAATTCTTCACAATGAGGGTGGGGAGGCCCTGGCACAGGTTGCCCAGGGAAGCTGTGGCTGCCCCATCCCTGGAAGTGTCCAAGACAAGGTTGGATGGGGCTTTGAGCCCCCTGATTCAGTGGGAGGTGTCCCTGCCCATGGCATGGGGATTGGAACTGGATGATCTTCAAGGTCCCTTCCAACCCAAACCATTCCCTGATTGTATGAAAACCAGTGAGAGCTGCTGAGGCCCTTTGGGACATTTTCTTCCTCACCTTCTTTCACAGCACCAACTGATTAAGGTCTGATATCTGGAGAAGAATGTGTGGCTCTTGGAAATCACTGCCTATGGGTCACACAGCCGGAGGGGATCAGGGCTGCTGTGCCCCTTATACAGCAAGAATTCCCAGCACAGCCTTTCCCATTCACACTGTTGTGCTCCTTGCCTCAGTTTCCCCATCTGTACCAAGGGGTAAGTGCTGGTGTTAGGAGATATCACCAAGACAAAGTGTCCTGTCTAGAGGGAGCTGTAAAAATAAAAGGCTTTAAAAAGCTTCTTAAATCTTGTGGGGTTCCCAAGCCTAGGCAGAGCCTGCCAGGTCAGGGACAAGGGGAAGAATCTCACATAGAGCTCCACTGCAGCAAGTTCCATCAAGTAATGAACATTGGCTGTGGGTTTGGGTCTCTTTGAGGTTATCAAAACCAAAAAAAAGTGGTGCATGGATGGAATGTACCTCTTCTAGGGGAGAGCTGGGCAATCACCTGCCACTCGAAGGGCAAGTGCTGGATTTTATACCTGGGACACGGCAACCCTGGGTGACCACACAGACTGGGGAGGGAGAGGGAGGAGAGCAGCCCTGAGGAAAGGGATCTGGGGGTTCTGGTCAGTGGCAAATTGAACAGGAGCAACCAGTGAGCCCTGGCAGCCAAGAGGGCAACTGTGTCCAGGGGGGCATCAAGCCCAGCATCATCAGCCAGGCCAGGGAGGGGATTGTCCTGCTCTACTACGTACCATGTCCCACCTCAAGTACTGGGGGCAGTTTTGGGAGCTGCAGGAATAAAGGGATCTGAAGCTACTGGAGAGCATCTAGAGGAGGCCACAAAGATGGTGAAGGGTTTAGAGGCGAAGCCTTATGAGGAGAGGCTGAAATCACTTGGTATTTTCAGCCTGGAGAAGAGGAGACTGAGGGGGGACCTCAGAGCTGCTTCCTCACCAGGTGAGGAGGAGGAGCAGGTGCTGAGCTCTTCTCTCTGGTGACCAATATCAGGACCCTAGGGAATGACAGGAAATTGCCAGGGAAGGGTTGGACATTAGGAAGAGGTTCTTCCCCCAGAGGGTGGTGGAGCACTGGAACAGCTCCCCAGGGAAGCAGTCACAGCCTGACAATATCCCAAAAGCATTTGGCCGATGCCCTCAGCCCAAAGGGGTGAATGTTGGGGTTGTCCTGTGCAGGGCCAGGAGTTGGACTGGATGATCCTTGTGGGTCCCTTCCAACTCAGGTGATTCTGTGGTTCTGTGTGAACTGGGTAACTTTACAGCTTCCTACAGATGTTATGTAAATAAACAAGGATCTGAAAAGCTCAGGGAAGGAGAAGTGAAAAGACGCCTCTCTGTCTCCATGCCTCACACAGCAGTGAGGACTTGTTTCAGCCAAACACCCAGCACTTCTCTGGCTGAAGAACAAAGCAAGGCAGAAACGGGCCAGAGCAGATGAACAGGTCCCTGTGTGACTCCTCCAGGCTGCTGCAGGAGGACAAGGGCAGGCTGCAATCTAATCCTTAGGTCTTGGTGGAATAAATTATTTAAAACCCAAGAGCAGGGGCTCCAGGAAAAGTTATCACCTCCCTCCCTTTCGCTCATCTTTGAATGCATTAAAATAGCAATCAGGGCAAACACGACAAAGCTGCATATTAAATTTCCCTTGTTCTTTGCTTTGCAGGCACTTAAGTCTGGCTTAGCTGTGCCTTTGCAGAGAGCATCCCACGTGCTGCCAGACTGCAAATCACTGCAGCAATGCCTGTAGCAAACCCACACGTTTGGAGTGGCTCAGGCCTCACCTGCTGGCGTGGCCAAGCTCCTGGGCTTCACAGCTCTGAATTTTTATCTTCTCTGTCTCCTTTGAGACATCACCTCCTGCCATGACCTGAGGATTTGAAAGTCAGGTGCCTGGTTGAAAAGGACCTGGAAGTGTTGGTTGACAGTGGCTGAACATGAGCCAGCAGTGGCCCAGGTGGCCAAGAAGGGCAACAGCATCCTGGCTTGGATCAGAAATGGTGTGGCCGGGTTCAGTTTTGGGCTCCTCACTATAAAAAGGACATTGAAGGGGGTGAGGCACGTCCAGAGATGGGGAATGGAGCTGGTGAAGGATCTGGAGCACAGGGTTACAGGGAACAGCTGAGGGCCCTGGGGCTGTTTAATCTAGAGAAGAAGAGGCCAAGAGGAAACCTCATTGCTCTCCGCAGCTCCCTGAAGGGAGGTTGTAGTGAGGTGGGGGCTGTTCTTTTCTCCCAAGTAACAAGTGATAGGACGAGAGGAAATGGCCTCAAGTTGTGCCAGGGGAGGTTTAGATTGGATATTGGGAGGAATTTCTTTCCTAAAAGAGTGGTGAAGCATTGGAAGAGGCTGCCCAGGGCAGTGGTGGAGTCTTCATCCCTGGGGGGGTTCAAAACATGTGCAAAGGTGTCAATTTAGGACACCTTCCTTCTTTTCAGCTTAAACCCACGGCTCCTCATCCTGTCCCCGTACTCCCTGATAAAGAGCTCCTCCCCACAAGGATCATCCAGTCCAACTCCTGTTTGTCGGTACTGGATTTAGGGAGAGGGAGAATAACTCAACCTCATCTCCAGCCACTATAATCCTGGCACAAGAACAAAGTCCCAGCACTATCCTAAGGCAGGCTAAGAACTCCCTGAGAACCTCTCGGTATGGAAACCCAAGACATGGCACAGGAGCACATCGTGGTGAGGCCTTTGTGTCCACTCCACCTCCTGCCACGCTGATGGATATTCCCTAAATCTCAGCTTCTCTTGCAGGTAGACATAAAAAAAATAATAGCAGATCTGATGCAGTTCCAGGAGTGTCACAGCCTGATGATCAGAGGGCTGGAGCACCTCCCACTTGAGGACAGGCTGAGAGACTCGGGCTTGTTCAGCCTGGAGAAGAGAAGGCTCCAGGGAGACCTTACAGAGACCTTTCAGTGCTGAAAGGGGGCTCCAGGAAAGCTGGGGAGGGGCTCTTGATCAGGGAGTGCAGGGATAGGACAAGGGGGAATGGTTTGAAGCTAAAAGAGGGGAGATTGAGATGAGATTTTAGGAAGAAATGTTTTCCTGTGAGGGTGGGGAGGCCCTGGCACAGGTTGCCCAGAGAAGCTGTGGCTGCCCCATCCCTGGAGGTGTTCAAGGCCAGGTTGGATGGGGCTTTGAGCAACCTGATCCAGTGGGAGGTGTCCCTGCCCATGGCAAGGGGTTGGAACTGGATGGGCTTTGAGGTCCCTTTCCAACCAAAACCATTCTGTGATTCAATGCCTCTGTCCCAAATCTCGGATTACTGAAGAATTCTGCCCCTAATAAACCCAGGATTTGTCTGTCACTCTTCAGGATCAGATTATTTTTTAATTAAAAATCTCCTACAAAGTAAAAAAAAAAAAAGAGAGAGTGATCCAGACAGCACGAGTCAGGGAAAGGTATGCATTTTTAATTGGGTGCAATTAAAAACCTGCCGCTGTGGCATGGCTTTGCCTTCGGCCAATCCCTATTTGCATGAGTAATTATTCACTCCATTATGAAGTCTGCTCAACTTTGCCTCCCTTGTCTTTGAAAGTATTAATAAATATTGATCAGACGCACTCTTGTTTGCCTTTGCCCAAGCAGCTCTGATGGACTCATCTCCTGATGTTATCAAATAATGAAATATGAACGAGTGAGTGGGATGAGCCTCTTGTTCTCTGATTTTTTATTTAGGCTCTTCATTTTATTTTCAGAAGTGTATTTGTCCCTGTTATTATAAATGCTCTTTTGATTATCAAGAAGAGGTTGAGGAAAGCAAGGTTGTAAGGGATGGGGGAAATAAATCGCCAAGAAGGGAGAGAGATCTCTATTCCATGAAATGCTTTGTTTTTTCAAAGCTGAGCTTTGAAACCAGAAGAATTATTAATATTTATCAAAAGCTGATTCTATTGTCTGACAAAGAGGTTAATAAATAATAATAGCAGATTAGCATCCCTAACCAGAAAGGAAATATAGCTTCCCAAGCCTTCAGTCAGCATCCACGGGAGCACAACTAAGCACACCTAAGCTGTTTTACCCTGCACAGATCCTCAGCCTGGATGGACAGATTCTCCCAGTGCTCAGTGGTGAGATGTTTGGGGTAAGAAATTAACAGATTGAAGCTGAACTCACAAATTCTCCCAAGTAACAAGTAACAGGATGAGAGAAAATGGCCTCAAGTTGTGCCAAAGGAGGTTTAGATTGCATATTAGCAAAAATTTCTTAACAGAAAGAGTGGTGAAGCACTGGCAGAGGCTGCCCAGGGCAGTGGTGGAGTCTCCATCCCTGGAGATGTTTAAAAAGTGTGTAGGTGTGGCACTTCAGGATGTGGTTTAGTGGGCACGATGAGGTTGGGCTGGTTGTTTAGACTGGATATCATCTTCAAGGTCTTTTCCAATCTTAATGATTCTAGGATCTTTACCCACCTGAGTACAAACTCAGCAATGCAGCTGATGGGAACGAAGTGACCAGGGTGACTCATTTCATTAGGGAAATCTTTTTGTTTGGATGTTTACTTGCACAGGTTTTATGTATTTGTATCATCGTGAAAAGCGTAGATGGGGCTTTGTTGAGTTGACCTGATATGATGGGTTTTACACACAAAAATGTGGTGCAGGGTCTTACAGAGCATCTCTCCCCATTTGCTGTGGAAGCAACAACAGTTGCTGGTTTACAAGAGGAAGGAAATATTCAGCTGACTCCAGGCCTTTGGGTTTCTTTTTGCATGGTAAACACTTGGCCAAACTCTCCACTGATGTTCAGCTTTAATGGCCATATTTTGGGGGAGCCAGGAGTGAGCAACTGTCTGAGGTGTGTGAGGCCATGGAATCATGGAATCATTAAGGTTGGAAAAGACCTCTAAGCTCATCCAGTCCAACCCTCAGCCCAACCCCACTGTGTCTACTAAAACACGTCCCGAAGTGCCACATCTACCCAGTTTTTGAACCCCTCCAGGGATGGAGACTCCACAACATTCCAAAGTCCTCC
The DNA here is from genome assembly GCA_033556795.1 of Tapera naevia. Lineage (NCBI taxonomy): Eukaryota > Metazoa > Chordata > Aves > Cuculiformes > Neomorphidae > Tapera > Tapera naevia. Next base: position 1,887,429 of record JAUMJJ010000135.1, on the reverse strand, counting down.
CTACTCTGCTCATACAGGATAATGAGCTGGGTTTGATGCCTTGCATGACACAGATTTCTTCTTTTTTTTTTAAAATCACACCCCATCCTCACAATGCTCCTTCTTGTTGTTATTTCACATCCCTGCAGGTGTTATTTCACACCCCACAGGTGTTCCTCTGACTACTGGAACTGCGTTCAAGATTTCAGAACTTGAATTCCTTGGGTATTTTTTTAGGACAAATACACACCTAAGAGAAAATAATGCCTAATTCAAAACCCAAACACAACTGTACTCTTTCTGATTACTGTAGCTTTATAATTCCAAGCTGGAATTGGCCCAGGAAGATCTACTATCATCTGAAGAACATTTTTCTACTAAGAGCAGATAGGAAAGGATAAATATCATTGGTGGAAATGGTTCCCAGGTGAAAGAGAAAATGTCCCATGGGCAAACAAAACTGAAGAAGACAATTGGGGTTGTTTGGCCTGGAGAAGAGAAGGCTCTGGGGACACCTTGGAACAGTCTTCCAGTTGAGGAGGGGATCTTGATGAGGGAGTGCAGGAACAGGATGAGGGGCAACGGTTTTAAGCTGAAAGAGGGGAGATTTAGATTAGGTCTTAGGAAGAAATGTTTTCCTGTGAGGGTGGGGAGGCCCTGGCACAGGTTGCCCAGAGAATGGTGGCTGCCCCATCCCTGGAGGTGTTCAAGGCCAGGTTGGATGGGGCTTTGAGCAACCTGATCCAGTGGGAGGGGAGTTGGAACTGGATGGGCTTTGAGGTCTCTTCCAACCCAAACCATTCTGTGATTCGATGAATTAACACCCAATGGTTTGGATTTGTTAAGTAGCAGTTTTAAACCAAAACATCAAGTTGCCAACAAGGTACCCATTTTGCAAGGATGCATTTTGAGTGTATATATATATATATTTATGAATGAAAAGATGGTCTCTCTGTTCTTGGTAAAAGAGAAAAAAAATAAAGAGGCTTTCTCATTTAGAAAAAAAATCTCTGGGAAGGCAATCAGGATGAGAGAAGCTCCTCTGAGGGCTATTAATACCATTCTCCATTTAAATGCTAATGTTAACCTATAACCCAAGGCCTGCACACAAAAAAGTTTTTCAAAAGATGGCCAGGTGAATTGAAAATGAAATTCTGATTTCCCTGAGAATGACTTGATCTCTTCTTAAGAGAAAGACCTTCAGACCAACAGAGCGATGTCTCAGAATTAAAGATCTTAGTTTAATTATTCCTTCTGGGTGCCTGCTCTGTGGTGGTGGAGACAGGAACAGATTCATGAGGTGAGAGCTCAGATCTGGGTGCTGATTTACCCAAAGGGAATGAAAAAATTCAGTGCCTTATCTACCTCCCTTTCTTGGGGATTAGGGAGTCCCTTTTTTGTAGCACCCAGAAATATCTTAGGTGCTCTAATAAGAAAGTAAAAAAGGTTAAGTATGCAGCACTTAGAGACTAAATCTAGACAAAAACCACAAGACAGAACAAGGAACATCTAAGAGAAGAGGAAAAAAGACCAAAGTTGTAGTCATAAAGTCACTCAGTTTTGAAAGATGGAGGAAGCATTATATTTAAATATAGGGAGGAGATGAGTGAGTGGAAAAAGAGAAGATACAGCAAGGAGTGGGAGGCTGCTGGAAGGTGTCTCTAGAGCCTTCCCTCCTCCAGGGTGAACCACCCCAACTCTCCCAGCCTGCCCTCATATGGGAGGTGCTCCAGCCCTTGGATCATCTGTGCGGCCTCCTCCGGACTCATTCCAACAGCTCCAGGTCCTTCTCGTGCTGAGGATTCCAGAGCTGGACACAGGACTCCAGGAGGAGTCTCACCAGAGCAGAGCAGAGGGGCAGAATCCCCTCCCTCAACCTGCTGGTGACACTTCCTTCTGATGCAGCACAGGACAGGAAGGCCACCAAATTTGTCAGGCACAATTTTCCCTTAGTGAAGCCACGTTGGTTGTCACCAATCACCTCCTTATTTTTCTTGGTGGAAAACATGCATCGTGGTGGAACCAATACATTTAAAAACATGGAGGAGGTGAGTGAGTGCAAAAAGGGAAAATACAGGAAGAAATGAGTAACTTCAGTTCATGAAATGCAGAAGAGATGGATTTTCAGGACTGATTTGACTGAGAAGCCCAACGGGCTCTTCTGTCTATGGAGAGTGAGATACTTGAGGTGGGAAAGGGAAGGAAATGAAGACAGAGTTGATGGTTACAGGGCAATGGAGATGGGCCAGGAGAGGTGAGCTCTAGCATGCAGGATTTTTCAAAGCAGGTTGTGAAAACCTGAAATATGAAGCAACAGAAAATCCAGATAAACCAGCAATTACAATAATTTATACTCCTCAGGAAGACTGCAATGATCTCTGCACACATGTGCCAGCCACCAGCATTTTAAGGAGAGTCAGCACGTATGGATGCTGGTTCTTCATTCTTAGGAGATAGTAAGAAAGCAACTAGGGATGGAAAGTATCTGCTCCACCACATATCCACTCTCTAACTCCATCCTTCAAGTCCTCTCTACAGTTACAGCCCTAAACCACACCACAGGATATCATTACCTTCAGGACATTGTGCCACAGGGGAATGTATATCCTGATCATAGAAATGTCTGGGTTGGAAGGGATCTTAAACACCACCCAGTTCCAACCCTCTGCCATGGGCAGGGACACCTCCCACTGGATCAGGTTGCTCACAGCCCAATCCAACCTGGCCTTGGACACCTCCAGGGATGGGGCAGCCACAGTTTCCCTGGGCAACCTGGGCCAGGGCCTCCCCATCCTCATTGTGAAGAATTTCATCCTAATGTCTAATCTAAATCTTTCCCATTCCAGTTCAAAGCTGTCATCATGTCTTAAGATTTCATTTTTGATCATCCTGGAGCAGTTCTGGGGACAAGAGTCACACTCATTCTCTGCCTCCACAGGAACCCAAAGTGCTTTGGGGGAACTCACATAGCTTTAAAGATCAGAGAGTCACAGAATCATAGAAAGGTTTGGGTTGGAAGGCACCACAAAGCCCACCCAGTTCCAATCCCCCTGCCATGGCCAGGGACATCTCCCACCAGACCAGGTTGCTCAAAGCCCCATCCAACCTGGCCTTGAACACCTCCAGGGATGGGGCAGCCACAGGTTCCCTGGGCAACCTGTGCCAGGGCCTCCCCACTACCACAGGAAAATTTTTCTTCCAAATATCTCATCTCAGTCTCCCCTCTTTCAGCTTAAAACCATTCTTGCTCATCCTATCCCTGCACTCCTGATCAAGAGCCCCTCCCCAGCTTTCTTGTAGGCAATGATATTGCTGTGCTAGTCAAGCTCAGCTCCTCTTACAAGCCACGCCAAGAAATGGACACCTCTCTTCTCTGCCTGGGATAGGATGTACTGTGGCCAAGAAGCACCTCCTCGTCTCCATGAATTGTAGAGGAAACCCAGAATGAGGTCAGATCAGCCAAAAATGTCTGCTTGCCACTATGAGCTATATCTTTAACCTTTTATTTCATAGAATTGTTTAGGCTGGAAAAGACATTTAAGATCATCAAGCGCAACCACTAATGGAACACTGCCAAGATTGTCACTAAACCCTATCACTAAGCACCACATCTTCTCTAGAGGCATCAGAGCCCACCTCAGGCAAAGCCTCTTGGAAACCCAACCACAGACTACAACATGCGGTGCAATTTGGGGCAGGATGCACAGACAGCTGTGAGCTGTGTTATTACAGGAGAATCAGAGAATGGTTTGGGTTGGAAGGGACACCTCCCACCAGACCAGGCTGCTCAAAACCCCCTCCAACCTGGCCTTGAACACCTTGGGGTATGGGGGATCCACAGCTTCCCTGGGCAACCTGTGCCAGGGCCTCATCACCCTCATTGTGAAGAATTTCTTCCTAACATCTAATCTAATTCCTCCCCCTTCCAATTTAAAGCTATTCCCCCTCATCCAATCACTACAGATCCTTGTGAACAGTCCCTCCCCAGCTTTCCTGTGGCCCCTTCAGGTACTGGAAGGCTGCTCCCAGGTCTCCCCAGAGCCTTCTCTTCTCCAGGCTGAACAACCCCAACTCTCTAAGCCTGTCCTCATAGCAAAGGTGCTCCAGCCCTCTGATCAGAAGAATGTCAAGAGAGTAAAAAGCACTTAAAAAACTAAAATGTGCAAACACCGAAGATGTGAAATGGCTTGCAAAAGAAAATACAACATGAGAGGAAGAAATAAACAGGCATTGATAAGATAACGGTGCTTCACACACCTTCAGTACCTCTGCAAATCACAACCCTTAATAAATAATCAGGGTTGTGATGTATGGATAGTAACAGCTTTTTTTTAGTACAGCTGGAAGGACTGAGATAAAGATGAAGTCATTTGTCCAAGGTAGAGAACAGTATCAGAGATAGGAAGCCCTCACACTTTAATGGGTACCGTACTGGCATTCGGGACGGCAGCAGCAGAGCTCTGGTCAGGGTACAGGCAAGAAAAGTCGGTGTATCTGTTCACAGGGCTGTAGGTTCAGTCTTCTAATTCATAGAATCATAGAAGGGTTTGGGTTGGAAGGGACCTCAAAGCCCATCCAGTTCCAATCCCCTGCCATGGGCAGGGACACCTCCCATTATCATAGAATCATAGAATCGTAAGGCTGGAAGAGACCTCTGAGATCATTGAGTCCAACCGTGCCTGTCTCCTTACTAAACCACATCCCTAAGAAACTCATCAACCTGTCTTTTAAACACCTCCAGGGATGGAGACTCCACCACCTCCCTGGGAAATCTGTTCCAATCCCTGACCACTCTCTCAGTGAAGAAATCCTTCCTGATGTCCAGTCTAAACCTGCCCTGGTGCAACTTGCGGCCGTTCCCTCTCATCCTGTCACTCGTCACTTGGGAGAAGAGAGCAGCACCCACCTCATCACAACCTCCTTTAGGGAGCTGTAGACAGTGATGAGGTCTCCCCTCAGCCTCCTCTTCTCTAAACTAAACAACCCCACTTCCCTCAGTCTCTCCTCATAGGGCTTATTCTCCAGCCCCGTCACCAGCCTCATTGCCCTTCTCTGGATGTGCTCCAGCCCCTCAATGTCCTTCTTGGCGTGAGGGGCCCAAAACTGAACCCAGGATTCAAGGTGTGGCCTCACCAGTGCTGAGTCCAGGGACACAATCTCCTCCCTGGTCCTGCTGCCCACGCTGTTTCCGGTACAGACCAAGATGCCATTGGCTCTCTTGGCCACCCGGGCCACAGTTGGCTCATGTTCAGATGTTGTCAACCAACACCCCAAGGTCCTTCTCCTCCAGGCAGCTCTCCAGCCACTCTTCCCCAAGTCTGTAACGCTGCAGGGGGTTGTTCTGACCTAAATGGAGGACTTGGCCTTGTTGAACCTCATCCCATTGGTCTCAGCCCCATTGCATCAGGTTGCTCAAACCCTCATCCAATCTGGCCTTGAACACCTCCAGGGATGGGGCAGCCACGACTTCAGTGGGCAACCTGTGCCAGGGCCTCCCTCACAGTAAAGAATTTCATAGAATCACAGAATCACCTGGTTGGAAAAGATCTTTGAGATCATCGAGTCCAACTGTACCTGTCCACTACTAAACCAGATCCCTGAGCATCTCATCGACCCATCTTCTAAACACCTCCAGGGATGGGGACTCCACTGCCTCCTTGGCAGCCTCTGCCAGGGCCTGAGAACCCTTCCTGTGAAGAAATTTTTCCTAATGTCCAATCTGAACCTCCCCTGGTGCAACTTGAGGCCATTTCCTCTCATCCCATCCCCTGTCACTCGGGAGACCAACACCCACCTCACCACAACCTCCTTTCAGGGAGTTGTAGACAGTGATGAGGTCTCCCCTCAGCCTCCTCTTCTCCAGGCTGAACAACCCCAGGGCCCTCAGCCGCTCCTCATATTTCTTCCTAATCTTTAATTCTACCCTAACTAAAGACAAACAAATTATAAAATGGAATTACTTTCCCTTTTAAAACTTAAACCACTCAGACAGTGTGTGGCACTAAATACCAACCAGCTCCTCTGTGCGTTGGGTTCTACACATATTGGGTACAATCACAGAATGAATCACTGAATGCCCTGAGTTGGAAGAGGTCCACAAAGACCATCGAGTCCAGCTCCTGTCCCTGCACAGGACAACCCAAATATTCCCACTGTTCATCTGAAGAAGCTTTGTTTTAATGGCCAAGGGCTCAGCCAACACCTTTGGGCGCTCTGTGCAGCTTTGTGTCATGGAAGCACTTGGCTTTCGTTCTACTGTAAACCTTTTTATGAAACACAGAGGATAAATCACCTACAAACCACAGCCCTAATCAGCAAACTAAAGGTGAGCCATGTGTGGAACGTAACCGCTGCTCAAAAACTCCTCTCCTTTTCTTGCCCCTCCTTTTCACCCCAACACCTGCCCAGCTCTACCTTAGCTACTACTTTCTTATTAATATTTCCTGCTTATTTCCTTTTCCCTTCCTCCCAAGGTTGATCACTCGTGCCTTGGATGTGTTGTTCCTCCTAAGGATGCTCACTCTTGCCTTGGACAACGTTGTTCCTATCAAGGTTGGTCACTCATGCCTTGGACAAGGTCGTTCCTCCTAAGCTTTGTCTCTTGTGCCTTGGACAACATCATTACTCCTGTGGTTTGTCACTTGTGCCTTGGACAATGTCTTTCCTCCAAGACTGGTCACTTGTGCCTTGGACAACGTTGTTACTCCTGAGGTTTGTCACTTGTGTCTTGGACAATGTCTTTCCTTCCAAGTTTGGTCATTTAAGCCTTGGACAATGTTGTTCCTCCTGAGCTTTGTCTCTTGTGCCTTGGACAATGTTGTTCCTCCTGAGCTTTGTCTCTTGTGCCTTGGACAACATCATTACTCCTGAGGTTTGTCACTTGTGCCTTGGACAATGTTGCTCTTCCTGAAGTTGTTCCCTTGTGCCTTGGATAGTGTCGTTCCTCCCAAGGTTGGTCACTCGTGCCTTGGACTGTCTTCCCTCCTGAGTTTGGTCACTCATGCCTTGAGCAACACCATTCCTCCTGAGGTTTGTCACTCATGCCTTGGACAATGTCTTTCCTCCCAAGACTGGTCACTTGTGCCTTTGACAATGTCGTTCCTCCTGAGCTTTGTCAGTTGTGCCTTGGACAACGCTGTTACTCCTGAGGTTTGTCACTCGTGTCTTGGACAATGTCTTTCCTCCCAAGTTTGGTCACTTGTGCCTTGGACAATGTTGTTCCTCCTGACGTTGGTCACTGGTGCCTTGGACAATGTTGTTCCTCCTGGGGTTTGTCACTCATGACCTGGACCACATCGTTCGTCCTGAGGTTGGTCACTTGCGCCTTTCACAACCTTGTTCCTCCTGAGGTTGTTCCCTTGTGCCTAGGATAATGTTGTTCCTCCCAAGACTGGTCACTTGTGCCTTGGACCATGTCTTTCCTCCTGAGGTTTATCACTTGTATCACAGTATCACAGTATCACAAGGTTGGAAAGGACCTCCGAGATTATCAAGTCCAACCTATAACCCAACACCAACACCAACACCAACCCATCATCTAAACCATGGCACTCAGTGCCTCATCCAGTCTCCCTTTAAACACCTCCAGGGTCGGTGACTCCACCACCTCCCTGGGCAGCCCATTCCAATGGCCAATCACCCTTTCAGTGAAGAATTTCTTCCTCATATCAATTCTAAACTTTCCCTGACGAAGCTTAAGTCCATGCCCTCTGGTTCTGCCACTGGTCACCTGAGAGAAGAGACCAACCCCTGCCCCACTACAACCTCCTTTGAGGGAGTTGTAGAGAGCAATGAGGTCTCCCCTGAGCCTCCTCTTCTCCAGACTAAACAGCCCCAACTCCCTCAGTCGCTCCTCATAGGGCTTGTGCTCCAGCCCCTTCACCATCTTCGTTGCCCTCCTCTGAACACATTCCAGTATCCTGACATCCTTCCCAAATTGGGGGGCCCAGAACTGGACACAGTATTCAAGATGAGGCCTGACCAGTGCCCAGTACAGGGGGACGATAACCTCTCTGGTCCTGCTGGCCACACTATTCCTGATGCAGGCCAGGATGCCATTGGCCTTCTTGGCCACCTGGGCACACTGCTGGCTCATGTTGAGCTTCCTGTCCACCAGCACTCCCAGGTCCCTTTCTGCCTGACTCCTCTCCAGCCACTCTGTCCCCAGTCTGTAGCTCTGCATGGGATTGTTGTGTCCAAAATGAAGTACCCGACATTTGGACTCATTAAACATCATCCCATTGGAATCAGCCCAGCTCTCCAATCTGTCCAGGTCCCTCTGTAGGGCCATCCTACCCTCTAGCAGATCAACCCTTCCTCCCAGCTTGGTATCATCTGCAAATTTGCTGATGATGGACTCAATCCCCTCATCCAGATCATCAATAAAGATATTAAACAGGACAGGACCCAACACCGATCCCTGGGGGACACCACTGGTGACCGGTCGCCAACTGGATGAGACACCATTGACCACCACTCTCTGGGCTCGGCCATCCAGCCAATTCCTGATCCAGCACAGAGTGCTCCCATCTAGGCCACGGGCTGCCAGCTTCCCTAGGAGTCTACTGTGGGGGACAGTGTCAAAGGCCTTGCTGAAGTCCAGGTATACCACATCCACAGCCTTCCTCTCATCCACCAGGCGAGTCACATGGTCGTAAAAGGAGATCAGGTTGGTCAGGCAGGACCTACCCCTCCTAAATCCATGCTGACTGGGCCTGATTTCTTGACCGTTCTGCAGGTGGTGCATGATTTCACCCAGGATTATCTTCTCCATGATTTTACCTGGGACCGAGGTCAGGCTGACAGGTCTGTAATTACCTGGATCATCCTTACGGCCCTTCTTATGGATGGGCGTCACATTGGCCAACTTCCAGTCTTCCGGGACCTCTCCAGAGAGCCAGAACTGCTGAAAGATGATGGAGAGCGGCTTAGCAAGCTCATCCACCAGCTCTCTCAGCACCCTAGGATGGATCCCATCCGGCCCCATAGACTTATGAGGGTCCAAGCGGCTCAGCAGGTCTCTAACCTCCTCCTCATGGATTGCAGGAGGGCCATATTTCACCCTGCCCCCATCAACCACTTCAGAGGGCCAACTGTCAAGCGAGTTGACATCCTTGCTGTTAAAAACTGAGGCAAAGAAGGCATTAAGTACCTCAGCCTTCTCTGCATCTCTGGTTACTATATTTCCCTCCACATCCAACAAGGAGTGGAGGTCGCTGCCGCCCTTCTTTCTGCCATTGATGTATTTATAAAAACTCTTCTTATTGTCCTTAACAGAAGTGGCCAATTTGAGCTCCAGCTGGGCTTTTGCTTCCCTGATTTTCCTCCTACACGACTTAACAACATCCTTGAACATGACCTGACTTACATCCCCTTCTTTCCAACGATGATACATCCTCTTTTTCTTACTTAGTTCCTTCACAAGTTCCTTATGCCTTGACCAACATCATTCCTCCTGAGGTTGGTCACTTGTGCCTTGGACAACGCTGTTCCCCAAGAGGTTTGTTACTTGTGATTTGGACACCATAATATCTCCTGAGGTTTGTCACTCATGCCTTGGACAACGTTCCTCCTGGGGTTTGCCACTCATGACTTGGACCACATCATTCCTCCTGAGGTTGGTCACTCGTGCCTTGGACAACATTGTTCCTCCTGAGGTTGGCCACTTGTGCCTTGGAGAATGTTGTTCCTCCCAAGGTTGGCCACTCGTTCCTTGGACAACACCTCTGTCCTAGGAACACGTGATGCACAGGGAGCTCTGGTCACCACGGTGGGGAACGTGTGGGTGTGTCCTCTCAAAGCCACTCCCCCAGCACCTCCAGCCACCCTTGCACCGCGCGCCGCAGTAATTACACGGCTGTTCAAAGGAAGGATAAATCCATTAAACCCCATTCAATAATTTTTCAAAAACAATGCCTGAGACGCTCCTTGTAGCTCCACACTGGCTGATACAAGGAGGGATGGAATTTCTCACTCTCCAAATGGAACTTTATAGGGTATTAAATAAGCACCCTCAGCACTTATCTAAATCTTTAATTAGTTCTATAATATACTGATGATATCAAGGCTAATTAAATTTATACAGATAAAGAGCAATGAAATTCTAACCAAGTGAGCTGGAAAGTACATATTAAACAGTAAATTTAATGGTTTGAGCAGATAAATGCAATTTTATATAAAAAAATTAAATTCAATTTACATGTTGTATTAAAATTGATTTTGAGTGTGCAAATGATTGGAAAAAATCTTTTTAATGTATCAGTAAAAGTGCTAATCCGGCCTGTTTAAATATCAGTTATTAATGCCAGCATTTGCAAATAAGCCACACGCATTTGCATTTTTACTGCATATAGTAAAAAAGAAAAAAATTATCTATACCATATGCCACTTTATAAAGAATATTAAGCAATTTTTCCTCTTGCCTCATGCATAAATGAGAGGAAATGTGGGAACGAACGTAGCCTGAAAGAAGAGAGAGTCAGCACTTCGATGGAAAGTGCTGCAAAGATTGCTCCAGTCAGCAAAAAATAATATAATTTTAGCTACCCTTTGGGAACAACAATTACTGTGGCAAAACCCCAAAGCTTTATTTAGGATGAAGTGGCTTGGAACTGGATACGAAAAAACCCGGCGCTGTAATTGGGGGGATGCTCAGTGGAGCACATTGGCTGATTTTTAATCAAACCAGGATTGTTTGGTGGCAACCGATGGGTGAAGGACATGTCTGATGGGATCTGCTCACTATGGGGCAGAAGGGGCTGCAGCATGTGAACTGTGGGAGGGAATGGCAAGGTCCACCAGGTCCACGTGTGCCTGCAGGAGGTTGTGGTTGAGCCTCGGTGCTTCGCAGGAGGTTTGAACCACTTGTAGGAGTCAGGCAAAGAGCCCCAAGTTCTTGAAAACTCCAGCTCGTGGGGTTTTTTGGAGTTTGGTTTAAATCACAGAACCATAGAATGCTTTGGGTTGGAAGGGACATTAAAGATCATCCAGTTCCAACCCCCCTGCCATGGGTAGGGACACCTCCAACCAGACCAGGCTGCTCAAAGCCCCATCCAACCTGGTCTTGAACACTTCCAGGGAGGAGGCATCCACAGCCTCCCTGGGCAATGAATGCTCTCTGAATCATAGAATCATCTGGGTTGGAAGAGACCACCAAGATCATCAAGTCCAACCCTTAATCCAACACTCTCATGGTTACTAGATCATGGCACTAAGTGCCACATCCAGTCTTATTTTAAAAACCTCCAGGGATGGTGAATCCACCCCCTCTGGACAGGCCATTCCAATGCCTGATTACTCGCTCTGGGAAGAACTTTGTTCTGATATCCAGAACCTTCCCTGGCAGAGTCTAAGCTCGTGCCCTCTTGTTCTGTTGCTGGTTGCCTGGGAGAAGAGTCCGACCTCCACCTGTCTACAACCTCCTTTCAGGGACCCACAGGGTTCATCGAGTCCAACTCCTGTCCCTGCACAGGACAACCCCAACATTCACACCCGTGGGGCTGAGGGTGTTGGCCAAATGCTTCTGGAATATTGTCAGGCTGGGACTGCTTCCCTGGGGAGCTGTCCCAGTGCTCCATCACCCTCTGGGGGAAGAACCTTTTCCTAATGTCCAACCTAACCCTCCCCTGGCACATCTTCCTGCCACTCTCTTGGGTCCTGTCACTGGTGACGAGAGAGAAGAACTCGGTGCCTGCTCCTCCTCCTTCCCTTGTGAGGAAGGTGTAAAATGCTATGAGGTCTCCCCTCAGCCTCCTCTTCTCCAGGATGAGCAGACCAAGGGACTTCAGCTGCTCCTCCTATGGCTTCCCCTCGTTGTAGTTGGCAAAGCAAGAAGGCCACTTTAATAGCTCCTTTCAAAAAATATGGCTCTGGACAACACATTCACCTAAGCCAGAGAAATACTGATACTGCTGTGTGCAGTACAACTATGGCCTCTTCTGGTCATTCTAGGTGACATTTTAGCTCCAATGATCTCAAATGTTTGAGCCAATACATCTGCACTACCAAAGATTTTTCAAGACAGCACAAACCCTTCGTATTTGTAATTAAAACACTATTAAGGCAACATCAGTGTAGGGTAAGACCCACAGGAGTGCTGAGTGAAGGGATGTGTCTCTGAGGTGCTCATAGAATCATAGAATGGTTTGGGTTGGAAGGGACTTCAAAGCCCATCCAGTTCCAACCCCCTGCCACGGGCAGGGACACCTCCACCAGACCAGGCTGCTCAAAGCCCCATCCAACCTGGCCTTGAACATTTCTGGGGCACCCACAGCTTCCCTGGGCAACCTGTAGCAGGGTCTCCCCACCCTCATCATGTTCTTCCTAATCTAAATCTCCCCCCTTCCAATTTAAAGCCATTCCCCCTCATCCTATCACTCCAGGCCCTTGTAAAAAGTCCTTCCCCAGCTTTCCTGGATCCCCTTCAGGTACTGGGAGGCGGCTCTAAGGTTTCCCCGGTCCCTTCTCTTCTCCAGGTTGAACAAACCTAACCTTCTCAGCCTGTCCTCATAATTTATCAACCTCCTCTTTGATTCATCTCACCACACCTTAGAGATACCGTGTGCAGAATGTCCTCCTTCTTCTGAAAAGGCTGCTTTTCAGTTGAGAATATGAAGGTGTGTTGGGATGTAGGGGTCAGAGTGAAGTCCTTTGTATGTGTGAAACAGGATGGTGACAACCTAGTAACAGCCACCCCCATGCTGATGCTCACCAAATAAACACCCAGGGCCAGCTTTCCTGCTGGTGTCCCCCTTTGAACCCCCTCTGGGGACAAAAAAGCCCGTGTTCCTGATGATTCTCAGAGGCTGCACCTTTGCATGCTACAAGTGAAGGCAGACTCAAGTTCACCCAGAACACCAAACAGTTAACAGATGGCAAAAAATTTACACTCATTTACCAAGTTGCGTTGGGCTTCAGAAAACAACCTGGAATGGGAAGGCACTGAATCTTATTAGAAAAGACATATTTTATACATCACTTCTTCATAATACAAGCTGTTCTTCGTGAAAGCATAAAACTTGCTATTATTTGCACCTCCTTTCTTCTTCTCTTTGTTTTTGAACACATGACAACATGGAATATGTATCTGATATAGACACCTTCTGTATGCACACGAGAGACCGGCTCCAGCTTTAGATGTCAGTGCACTCAGGTGATGTGAGATGTCATCTCTATTTTATAGCTTTCCTATATTGTTTGATCTAAAATCTTGAACACAAGCTGTAAAATATGAGGCAAGCTTTACAGCCTTCAATAAAATCTGAGTAAGAGATTACCTGCTGTTTCCTGAAGGTGATACATATTGGTATCTTGTGAGACCCCACCTGGACTATTGTGTGCAGTTCTGGAATCCCCAACATAAGAAGGATATGGAACTGCTGGAAGGGTCCAGAGGAGGCCACGAAGATGATCTGAGGGTTGGAGCACTTCTGCTATGAAGACAGGCTGAGAGAGGTGGGGTTGTTCAGCCTGGAGAAGTCTCCGGGGAGATCTCATAGTGGCCTCCCAGTACCTGAAGGGGCTCCAGGAAAGCTGGGGGTAACACGACTATTTCCAAGGGCCTGGAGTGACAGGACGAGGGGGAATGGCTTTAAATTGAAAGGGGGAAGATTCAGATTAGACATTAGGAAGAAATTCTTCACGATGAGGGTGTTGAGGCCCTGGCCCAGGTTGCCAGGAAGCTGTGGCTGCCCCATCCCTGGAGGTGTTCAAGGCCAGGTTGGATGGGGCTTTGAGCAGCCTGATGCTGTGGGAGGTGTCCCTGCCCATGGCAGGGGGGTTGGAATTGGATGATCTTCAAGGTCCCTTCCTACCCAAACCACTCTATGATCTCATGCTGACATCATACGAGTATTTCCAAACACAGTGGTCTGCATGCAATGATTTTAATGACTTCTTAAAATACAGGACTTCTTATACAGGACTTAAAATACATGGACTTCTCTTGGCTCTTGAGTTGGCAGTGGCTGTGTGGTGCTCAGTTGCCAGCTGGGGTTAAACCACAGCAGCTACGAAGCTCAGGTTCATTATGGGACAGATTTAATTGCTACATCCCAGTCTGTGTGTTGATATTCGTCATCTGACGTGTGAAAGTTCAGGGATGCCAATCAGGCACGGTGCAGATGCCACTCTGTAAAATGTTCTCAGACAGTCTCCATCTGTCAGATATGGTAATGCTTGTGCTCCATCAATAATTCACCTCCTTAACTCCATGTTTCCTGCATTTGAGTCAGAATTCTTAACGTCAGCCTCACCAGAGGATCTACCTTGGCTAGAGAGGAACTGCCTGCTCTGCATTCGCCCTTCACACTCTGGTTTTGTGCCCTGGAGCCAGTCACCTTCTGCAGTTGAAGACTCAGCTCTTAGTTTACTCAGTTTTTTACTGATTTAGCCACAAAAATCACAGCTTGGCATTTGGGGCAGCATTTTCATCTCATTCAAGGATGGAACTCAGAGAGTAATCATGACAATCGCACCTTAGCATCCAAAATCATAGACTGCTTTGGATTGGGAGGGATGTTAAAGATAATCCAGTTCCAACCCCTCTACCATGGGCAGGGACATCTCTCACCAGACCAGGCTGCTCAAGGCAACATCCAACCTGGCCTCAAGGGATGGGGCAGCCACAACTCCCTTGGGCAACCTGTGCCAGGGCCTCACCACCAGGAAAGCATTTCTTCCTGAAATCTTATCTAAATCTCCCCTCATTCAGCTTCAAACCATTCTACCTCATCCTATTCCTCCACTCTCTGATCAAGAGCCCCTCATCAGTTTATCCTGGAGCCCCTTTCAGTACTGGGAGGCTGCTCTAAGGTCTCTGTGGAGCCTTCTCTTCTCCAGGCTGAACAACCCCAACTCTCTCAGCCTGTCCTCATATGGGAGGTGCTCCAGCCCTCGGATCATCTCCATCTCTGTACTTGGCCCACAGATCAATGTCCTTCCTGTGCTGAGCACTCCACAACTGAATGCAGGGCTCCAGGTGAGGTCTCACGAGAGCGGAGGGGCAGAACCACCTTTCCTTTAGGCATACTGGTAAGGGCATGTGGCTTGGCAACAGAAGGAGTCACTGCAAGCCTTGAGTTGGCCAAAAACTCCAAAACAGACCAGGAATGAATGAATTAAGGATCTTTCTAGTTAGAGGTCAATTAACTGCAGAGGGAAATGGAGCAATGTATATATATCTGCCTAGATGCCCAAAAAGCCAACCACTTCTCCCAAGTGACAGGTGATAGGATGAGGGGAAATGGCCTCAGGTTGCACCAGGGAAGGGTCAGATTGGACATCATTCTTCATTGAAAGGGTTCTCAGGCCCTGGCAGAGGCTGCCCAGGGAGGTGGTTGAGTGCCCATCCCTGGAGGTGTTTAAAAGACAGGTAGATGAGGTGCTCAGGGATGTGGTTTAGTAGTGGACAGGTGTGGGTTGGACTTGATGGTCTCAGAGGTCTTTTCCAACCAGATGATTCTATGATTCCATATCCTGGGCTGCACCCAAAGCAGTGTGACCAGCAGGTCGAAGGATAGGACTCTGCCCCCCTAATCTGCTCTGGTGAGACCCCACCTGGAGTCCTGCCCATGGCAGGGGGCTTGGACCTGGATGATCTTTAAGCTCCCTTCCAACCCAAACCATTCTATGGTTTTATGAAACATTTCTGATTCCTGGATGCCATCGCATCAGCAGGTTGAAATGAGCTCCCCAGCTCAATCTAATTAAGAAAGAGAGAACTCTGTGATAGATATGACTTCAGTGCATAGCAAAGTGATGAGCAGAGACTCATATCCGATATTTCCTTGCAGATTACTGGGTATGAAGCACTGGGGCTTCTAACAAGATCTGACTGACAGGGTAAACCAATCTGCTACTTAAGGACTTGCACATGTCTCTCTGTCTGTGGGGTTTGTGCTGGAAAGATGCAGCCTGCTGTGAAAAAGGCAGGACTTCTTTCTAATTGCTTCCATTTGCAGGCTGGAGTGAGGCAACAGCGATGAATTTCAAGCTGACAATCCAATATTTACCTTTATTTCAGCTGCAGACAAATGCCTGGGATGGTTGTTCTTCACACACTGATGGATTCCCCTCACTTGGCAATTTTTTTTTGTGCCATACCAACTTCTTTAAAAACCTCTCTGTCCTGTAACAGCTCTGTTGGCTTTGCATTTAAACAGAAACTCCCAGCAGATACCACAACTCCAGCACATGAACTCAGGAAGGGCAGAAGAGCATGGGAGCAGAAAGTAATTTCAAGATCAAACAGCAGCTCCAAGTAGATTATGTGAGAGCTCAGACACTGGTGTTCAAACTCACAAACACTTCTGGGGGTATCTGTTCCCGAGGGATGACTCTGGATACTTGTTCAGACTCAATCTGGAGTCTGGTGTTAAATTTTGACCTTATTTGAACAGTGTCAATCAAGGCAGTTCAAGGCCACATGAAAGAGACACCTCAAACCAGAACATCATGGAGACATCATGGAATCATATCATAGAAAGGTTTGGTTTGGAAGGGACCATAAACACCACCCAGTTCCAATCCCCCTGACATGGGCAGGGACACCTCCCACTGGATCAGGTTGCTCACAGCCCCATCCAACCTGGCGTCCAGGCATGGGGCAGCCACAACTTCTCTGAGCAACCTGTGCCAGGGCTTCACCACCATCACAGGAATTTTTTTTCCCCCTAATATCTCATCTCAATCTCTCCTCTTTCAGCTTAAAACCGTTCCCCCTTATCCTATCCCTGCACCCCTGATCAAGAGCCCCTCCTCAGCTTTCCTGGAGCCACCTTTAAATACTGGAGGGATGGTCTAAGGTCTCTCTGGAGCCTTAGAATTACCCAAGTTGGAAGGGATCCAAAAGGATCATCAAGTCCAACTCTTGTCCAAACACAGGACAACCCCAACATTCACACTGTGTGACTGAGGGCATTGGCCAAATGCTTCTGGAATGCTGGCAGATTCAGTGCTGTGACTGCTTCCCTGGGGAGCTATTCTAGCTTCTCTCCTCCAGGCTGAACAAGGCCAACTCTCTCAGCCTGTCCTCATAGCAGAGGTGCTCCAGCCCTCAGATCATCTTGGTGGCCTCCTCTGGACTCACTCCAATAGTTCCATGTCCTTCCTGTGCTGAGGACTCCAGAACTGGATGCAGGACTCCAGGTGAGATCTCACAAGAGCAGAGAAGAGCAGCAGAACCTCCTCCCTTGACCTGCAGTTCACACTTCTTTGGATGCAGCCCAAGAACATGGTTGGCTTTCTGGCACATGACTTGGCTCACGTGAAGCTTCTCATCCACCAACACCCCAAGTTCTTCTCCTCAGGGCTGCTCCCAATCCATTTTTCACCCAGCTTGTATTTGTGTTTGGGTTGCCCTGACACAGGTGCAGGATCTTGCACTTGGCATTGTTGAACCTCATGAGGTTTGCACCACCTCTCACACCTGTCCAGGTCCCTCTGGATGCCACCCCTTCCCTCCAGCGCGTTGACAGCACCGCACAGCTTGGTGTCAATGGCAAACTTGCAGAGGGTGCCCTCAATCCCTCTGTCCATGTCTGCAACAAAGATGTTAAACACTGGTCCCAGTACTGATCCCAGTGGAACGTGAGTTGTCACCTATCTTGAGCAATGCTTGATGTGATTTCCATATCCTGAAGCTGTGGAAGTGCAGGGAACCAACTGAAGGCAGAAGGAGAAGGTATTTGGACATGAGTGAGACAAGAGGATTGCTGAAAGGTTCCTATGGCATTTAAAGCAAACAAACAAAGCAAGCTGCTCTCCAAAGGTTCTAAAAGCCTTCCAAGGCCCTTCATGGCTAAAGCCAGGGGTCTATCACACATTTTATGCTTTACATGGACCTGGAAATGAGCTTTCACATTAATCTTCATATTTCTATGCTATAAGAAAGGTTTTATTAAGCTGGGCTGTTTCTGGTTACCATAGTGGGGCTGTGGTTTTGGTCTCCTGATCCAGACAGACCTGGTCTGCAGCCTTTGCAGCCTGAAGACCTGGTGGGAAAGCCCTGTGGCCTCTTTCCAGTCCACTTACTTCATGTTTCATGAAAAAAACCAAGGTGCAAGCAGAGACTGAAGGGCCCTTGTTGGGGATGGACATCCAAGACTGGGAACCTTGCTGGAAGAAACACCAAGAACTCCTTGGTCCATGGCCATCACACCACTGCTGACGACGTACAACTTGGTTTCGTGCTGCATTTTTGCTATGCCCACCCCCACACTGAATTCTTTGTAGTGAAATAAAGCAAAGGTTGAGGAGCACTCTGCGATTTGCAAGTACTGCCATCAAGATGATAGTTAACACCAGGACTCACACCCACAGGATGTGCTTTCAAAAGCCAGACTGCAAAGAAAACCAACAGGCACCCTACAAACTGCAGACCTGGATAAACAAAACAAATTGTAGAATCACAGAATCATCAAGGCTGGAAAAGACTTCTAAGATCATCCAGTTGAATCTCACTGTGCCCACTAAAACATGCCCTGAAGTGCCACGTCTACACATCTTTTAAACACCCCCAAGGAAGAAGACTCCACCAGTGCCCTGGGCAGCCACTGCCAGTGCTTCACCACTCTTTCAGGAAATTCATTTTTCCTAATAGCCAATCTAAACCTCCCCTGGCACAACCTGAGGCCATTTCCTCTTGTCTTATCACTTGATACTTGGGAGAAGAGACCACCACCCACCTCACTACAACCTCCTTTCAGGGAGCCGCAGACTGATGAGGTCTCCCCTCAGCCTCCTCTTCTCCAGGCTGAACAGCCTCAGGTCCCTCAGCTGCTCCCAGAACCTCTGAGCTCCAGCCCTTCCTCAGCTCTGTTCCCTTTCTCTGGACGTGCTCCATGCCCTCAATGTCCTTCTTGGAGTGAGGGGCTCAAAACTGAACCCAGGATTCGAGGTGTGGCCTCACCAATGCCGAGTCCAGGGGGATGATCCCGTCCCTACCCCTGCTGGCTGCACCATGGCTGATCCAAACCAGGATGCCACTGGCCTTCTCGGCCACCCAGGCCACTGCTGGCTCATGTTCAGCTGCTGTTGACCAACACCCCCAGGTCCTTTTTGCCATGAAGCTTTCCAACCCCTTCTCCCTTCTATTAAACCAACTGCAGTTCTACAAGTACTTGGTCAGTGTGAAAGTGTTGTCATGGAGGCCAAAGTCTCTAAAGGCAGAAATTAAGAAGAAAAACTTGTAACAGAAAAATCCCTTCCTTTTAATTACCATTAGCAATGCAGCATGACAGAGAGAGATAAACACACTTGCACCTACACAAATAAGGAGCTTGGGAACACAAAGTAATTACTTTGAATCCCCCCCCCCCACCCAACAACATTCAAAACTTATTAAGTCTCAAGAAAGCACGTATCAGCAAAAGACTGTCACCTCAGGGATAAATGAGGAACTTGTTTGGAATTCATTTCCAGGAGAATATATCCTGCTGTTGCTAATGCAGAGGCAGAACGTGCTGTGGCCAAGTCTAATGGCCAAAACCCACTTCTTAAAAAAGTGTTTATTCACAACTTCCTGAGCTTGTGTCCCTGGAAGTGCCAACGCCACTTGCTGCTGCCTGAGAAGTTCAACCTCCATTGATTGTTTCACTAACACAGAGAACCAAGCAAAGAAAGTCAATGAAGCCTCTCAAGTTGTTTTTTTTTTTTTTCAGTCCATTTCCAGTTTAGAAATATTGAATTAATCTCTTTACTCGGAGCAACTCAGACATCCACATTCAGGCAATGAAAATCATTACAGAAGCCACTAAAACCTGTATCTTTAAAGGTTACAGTGGGAAGATTAAAGGCGCCTCGAGGAAAAAGTGAAATGGCTGATCAAAATAAAACCTTTGAGTTCACAGGAGAAAGCCTGGGCAGGACTGGTGCCTTCCAGTACCAACTGGTATTTTAAAAGGCTTCCTTTGCTATACGGAGTGATACTGGGGAAGGGTGGATGCTCCGTGATGTCACGCATCGCAGCGGTTTTGGACATCGTTTGGACATCATTCTCCCACTGTTCCCCCACGGCATGGGGGTTGGAACTGGAGGATCTTTAAGGTCCCTTCTAACCCCAACCATTCTATGATTCTACTCTGCTCTTGTGAGACCCCACCTGGAGTTCTGTGTCCAGTTCTGGAATCCCCAACATCAGAAGGATTTGGAACTGTTGGAGTGGGTCCAGAGGAGGCCACAAATATGATCCGAGGGCTGATGCCCCTCTGCTATGAGGACAGGCTGAGAGAGTTGGGGTTGTTCAGTCTGGAGAAGAGAAGGCTCCGGGGAGACCTTCTAGTACGTGAAGGGGCTCCAGGTAATCTGGGGAGGGACTCTTTCCAAGGGCCTGTAGTGATAGGATGAGGGGGAATGGCTTTAAATTGGAAGGGGGAAGATTTAGATTAGACATTAGGAAGAAATTCTTCACAATAAAGTAAGGGTGGGAAGGCCCTGGCACAGGTTGCCAAGGGAAGCTGTGGGTGCCCCATCCCTGGAGGTGTTCAAGGCCAGGCTGGATGTGGCCTTGAGCGGCCTGGTCTGGTGGGAGATGTCCCTGCCCATGGCAGGGGGGTTGGAACTCGACAGGCTTTAAGGTCCCTTCCAACCCAAACCACTCTGTGATTCTATGATTAGGGATGTAGGAACTACCAAATGAATTCACCTCTGTAATCCAGTCAATACGCAGCTGCCACAGAGCATAAAAACCTATGAGGGTGCTTACAGATGGATCTGCCCACCTGTAAAGTCACCTCCTGGCCCCAGCCAGCCAAGGAGGGGCTCATCTTACCCAGTGAGAGACGCTTGCTGTAGATAATTCCACCTGAGCAGGTCACCTCTGCTCCCTGATCCTCGTGAGAAAGCAACAGGCGCTCCTAGGAGGCCCTTCACCTCCTTTCAAACAAAATTTAAACCAATTCAGAAAATCACACTTTAATCATCCTCACTTTTCTCTACTTGCTGTTAAAGGGAACTGAGTGTAGCCATCTCTGATGGAGACGCGACTGTGGTGAACCTCTAGCTATAGAGCAAGTATTCATCGGTTCAACGGGTCAACACGTGTCTCTGAAAGTTAAACTCAGCTTTAAATACTTCTGTTGGACTCGTGTGTGTGTGTTCTTCAAGCTGCCACGGCTCCCGTGTCTGTGGCCAGGAAGCTCACCATGAGCCAGCAGTGTGCCCAGGTGGCCAAGAAGGCCAATGGCATCCTGGCCTGCATCAGGAATAGTGTAGTGAGCAGGACCAGAGAAGTTATCGTCCCCCTGTACTGGGCACTGGTCAGGCCTTATCTTGAATCCTGTGTCCAGTTCTGGGCCCCCCAGTTTGGGAAGGATGTCAGGATACTGGAATGTGTTCAGAGGAGGGCAACGAAGATGGTGAAGGGGCTGGAGCACAAGCCCTACGAGGAGAGACTGAGGGAGTTGGGGCTGTTTAGTCTGAAGAAGAGGAGGCTCAGGGGAGACCTCATTGCTCTCTACAGCTCCCTAAAAGGAGGTTGTAGTGGGGCAGGGGTTGGTCTCTTCTCTCAGGTGACCAGGGACAGAACTGGAGGGCAGGGACTCAAGCTTCGTCAGGGAAAGTTTAGATTTGATATGAGGAAAAAATTCTTCACTGAAAGAGTGATTGGCCATTGGAATGAGCACCCAGGGAGGGGGTGGAGTCACCGACCCTGGAGGTGTTTGAGGGGAGACTGGATGAGGCACTGAGTGCCATGGGTTAGATGATGGGTTGGTGTTGGTGTTAGGTTATAGGTTGGACTTGATGATCTCAGAGGTCCTTTCCAACCTTGTGATACTGTGATACTGTGAAATGCCTGCTGTGTGTTTTAATTACAAATCCCCTCCTTGAGGAATTTATAATCCATGCAGTCACCAAAGGAAGGGGAGTGAGGTGCTGTCATTACCCAGTGGCTCAGCTACTTTCTTCCCATCGGCGTGTGCTCAAGTGCTCTCATTACATGAAAATTATTTAAGGACAAACACGAGAAATGTCATCCCCCAAGAGTCGGGCTCTTTGCTTCCGAACATCTGGTCTGTCACTGTTAGGGCACTTTGGAGATATTTTGCCTCGTGCAGAGAATCAGCAGCAGGCAAAGCATTTCCCAGCCGAGGGCAAAGAATAAGAAATCTGCTGCTCAGCAAACCTGAGGACAACAGTTGTCCATGCTTAGGCTGGAGTGAGGCCAAGTGGCCCGAAGATGGTGAGGGAAGCACAGTGACTTCTCCATAAGGACATATTCACTCCTCCTGCCTCCCCAACCTTGACCAATTCAACTCTCTCCCAGCCCATGGCAGGGGGTTTGGAACTGGATGCACTTTAAGGTCCCTTCCAACCCAAGGCATTCCATGATTCTGTGATTCACTCCTGATGCCTTATCCTAATTTAAGATAAAGTTCCATTTGCAGGAACATTATCATTTCAGAGCCTTACAGCTCATTTCCTTGCTTGTTCCCCCTCCTTCAGTTGTGCCAGCACAGCTGGTTGCAAGACCTGCTGTGAATCAAAGCTGATCTTGCCAAAAAAAGAGAAAAAGGTGATGCAAACCCCAAAACACAGCTCTGCCCCACAAGCTGGATCATTTCCCACTTCCAATTTACTCTGTTGCATCAGGGTGTCCAAGATCAGGTTGGATGAGGATTCAAACAACCTGATCCAGTGGGAGGTGTCCCTGCCCATGGCAGGAGGGCTGGAACTGGATGAGCTTTAAAGTCTATTCCAACCCAAACCATTCTATGATTCCACAGGGCTCGCTGTGCAAAGGATGAGAAAAGGAAGGTAGGATTGGCTGAGGTTTTATCATCACAAGGTAGATGCAAATGCAACCACAAATTCTCACCAAGCCTTCAGGGCTGGGTGCTGCTTTCCTCCTGAATGATGCTGTGCTGTAAAGAGCTGCTGATCTTTTCTTGTGTACTGGCTCCACATTTTGCATAGTAAATAAAATACAATATATTTTCGAGGTACTTTTCCAGATGAGGTAGATAAAGCACCAAGTGCTGTCCTTGGCAGGAGCTGCCTGCTGGAAAAAGACCTGTTGAACATGAGCCAGCAGTGTGCCAGGTGGCCAAGAAGGCCAACAGCATCCTGGCTTGGATCAAAAATGGTGTGGCCAGGAGCAGGGAGGTGATTGTGGCCCTGGACTCAGCGCTGGTGAGGCCACACCTCAAATCCTGTGTTCAGTTTTGAGCCCCTCACTCCAAGAAGGACATGAGGGGCTGGAGTGAGTCCAGAGAAGGGGAACGTTGCTGGTGAAGGGGTTGGAGAAGAAGTGTTATAAGGAGCAGCCTAGGAACTGAGGTTGTTTAGCCTGGAGAAGAGGAGGTTGAGGGGAGACCTCGTCACTGTGTACAGCTCCCTGAAAGGAAGTTGTAGCCAGGTGAGGGTTGCTCTCTTCTCCCAAGTAACAAGTGACAGGACAAGAGGAAATGGCCTCAGGTTGTGCCAGGGGAAGTTTAGATTGGCTATTAGGAAAAATAACTTTCCTGAAAGAGTGGTGAAGCATTGGAAAAGGCTGCCCAGGGCAGTGGTGGAGTCTCTATCCCTGGAGGACTCAAAACATGTCTAGATGTGGCACTTCAGGACATGGTTTAGTAGGCACAGAGGGCTTGGGTGATGGTTGCACTGGATGATCTTAGAGGTCTTTTCCAACCATAATGGTTCAAGCTGTCTACTATTTCAGATCTGGACAAACCAGGGGCACTGGGATCTATTTGCATCTCATGCCCATCAGGATGGCCAAAGATGGGAGAAACAAAGCTCTTTCAGGAGCTGATTTACCTGCACCGCTTTGGGTGCACTGACTCTGCAGAAGGGAATAGGGAAGACAGGACTCAGGTGACAGAAGCCCAGCCAGAGCACAGCCCTCACATAGATTATCCTGGGAATAAATTTATCATCTGCAGACGCTGCCAGTGAATTAAAAGGAATTTTAAGCCTTCAGAAGAGAGAATTCAGCTGGAGATAACATAAAGATCCCATCCACAAATGCACCAGGAGACATCAGGCTCCACAAAGAAGTCTGTTTCTGTGGCAAAGAGGAAACTCTTGGAGGGGACAGTCATGGCTTAACAAGAAGAGTGAAACTCCTGACCTTGGGAATGCTTCCCTTCCCAAAATGACAAACCTGGAATGGCAAGAAATGGTTTCTGAGTACATGGGTTTCAGAGTGTGGGTCCCTTTTGCTCTGGTGACTCCATCTGAGGACCATTTTCAAGTTCAAAACAGGGGCACTACCTGTCCTGTACCTCTCAGCACCATGGACCAGTGATGCAAAGACTGGCCAAACTCCCCTCTAAAACACTCCTGGATGTAAAAGCTTTCACCAGCCTCTTACCCTGGAGAACTGAGGAAGGGACAGGCAGGAGAATAGGTGCACAGACAGCGTAAGCAGAAATGCTTGACTCACAGTGAACTGGGACCCACCTGTGATCTCCAGTCCTGGGCATCAAGGTGAGATCTCTGGGAACACTGCATTTTCCAGTGTTGGTCTCCATAAATATTCATCAAGCTTCTGGGTTGGTCAGAGCAACTGAGACCTTCTCCAACACACGAGTGGCTGGTGGGGCTCAGCGTGGGGTACATCGATCTCCAACAAGTGTCAAGTGGGTAAATTGACCTGATACGTGGTTCTCAGCTCTGCTCTTACTTCACCAGCTTTAGGAGCTCTTTGGTTTCTTCCTGCACTGTTGTGACTGACCAGATGAACTGTGTGCCCACCTATGTGGTACTTCCCTGTCCATCTTTCTGGAGAGCAGACCAGTGATTTAGAATCATAGAACCACAGAATGGTTTGGGTTGGAAGGGACCTCAAAGCCATCCAGTTCCAACCCCCCTGCTATGGGCAGGGACACCTCCCACTGGATCAGGGTGCTCAAGGCCCCATCCAACCTGGCCTTGAACACCTCCAGGGATGGGGCATCCACAACCTCCTTGGGCAACCTGGGCCCTCCCCACCCTCACTGTGAAGAATTTCTTCCTCATGTCTAATTCAAATCTTCCCCCTTCCAATTTAAAGCCGTTCCCTTCATCTTGACACTACAGGGCCTTGTAAAAACCAACCCCCCCCTAGATTTCTTGTAGACCTTTCAGGTACTGGGAGGCCACTCTAAGGTCTCCCCACAGCCTTCTCTTCTCCAGGCTGAACAACCCCAACTCTCTGAGCCTGTCCTCATAACAGAGGTGCTCCAGCCCTTTGATCATCTTTGTAGCCTCCTCTGGACCTGACTTGGGTTTCACCAGACCAGAGTCCTGTCTTCCATAACCCCCTCTCATTTCTGGGCAGCTCCAGCCAAGGCCATGGCCATGCTATGGTTTCCAGAAGCTCATGCAGGACTGCAGAAGCTGAAAGCTTGGGGAAGTCTCAAACAGGCACCTCGCTGTAAATGTACTGAGAGCAGTCAGAAACCCCAAGAAGCACTCTATGAAAATTGTGAAGGCATAAAGTGGTATCCTACTAAAACTGAAAGCAGCTGTAGATTAAACTGGAAATTAAACTACATGGATGGGTCATTTGTTCCAGTTTTAATGAGTCCAGAACAGGGCAGCTGTTTGGGATGCACAGGGCATCACCCAGCAGCACCCATCTGGTGAGGGACCATATGGGACACAGTGTCTGATCCCCCAAAGCACATGGGGGAAGCAAAAGGAGGAGAGAGAGGAGGGGACATCATGCTGAGGGGTGTTTTTTAATCCTCTGTGGCTGGGATTTTTGGTTAATGCAGTAAAACCACTAATTACAGCTAATTAAACCTGCACTGAGATCAAAGCTCAGTGGAAACTACAGGGGGGAGAAAATGAGAGAGAAAAGAAAGGAAAAGAAAATATGGGTTTTGTTGTAACCAAGTCGTTAATTGAAAACTAAAGCAGCTTTGTTAATTAAAAGCAGAGAAACCCAAAAGAGGGCAAGCTCCACGGAGACACTACATGAGCCCAGCATCGTGATGGAGACAACACGTCTTCCCCACACTGTTAGCACAGGGAAGCTTTTCTTCTAGAGCTTGTTCTGCTTCTGGCTCCTCCACAGGGAAAAGCATTCCTAGGATCCATACTGCAAAACATTGGTGAATTTGCCTTCCACAACACTGAGAACCTTGGCATATAAAGTGAGGGGTGAGGGACTCTTCCAGACTAACACGTTGGTGGTTTTTGAATGAGGAAGAGTTTTTGTCTCCTACACAGAGCCAGTGTGGGCAGCAGGACCAGGGAAGTGATGGTGCCCCTGGAATCGGCACTGGTGAGGCCACACCTTGAATCCTGGGTTCAGTTTTGGGCCCCTCACTCCAAGAAGGACTTTGAGGAGATGGAGCGCGTCCGGAGAAGGGGAACAGAGCTGGGGAAGGGGCTGGAGAACAGGGGTTATGAGGAGTGGCTGAGGGAACTGAGGTTGTTTAGCCTGGAGAAGAGGAGGCTGAGGGGAGACCTAATCAGTGTCCACAACTTCCTGAAAGGAGGTTGTAGTGAGGTGGGTGTTGGTCTCTTCTCCCAAGTGACAGGTGATGGGATGAGAGGAAATGGCCTCAAGTTGCACAGGGGAAGGTTCAGATTGGACATTAGAAAAAATTTCTTCACTGAAAGGGTTCTCAGGCTCTGGCAGAAGCTGCCCAGGGAGGTGGTGGAGTCTCCATCCCTGGGGATGTTTAAAAGACGGGTAGATAAGATGCTCAGGGATGTAGTTTAGTAGTGGACAGGTACAGTTGGACACGATGATCTCAAAGGTCTTTTCCAACCAAAGGTTTCTATGATTCTACAATCTTAAACACCCCTAATTTTGTCCTGGCTTGAGTGCAGCCTCAAGAAAGAACATCTGAGACGATACTCTTCTTCCCTTCTTATCCAGTTCTGAACCACAGGCAACATCACAAGAGCATTGCAGAGGCATCCGAGAGCAGAAGAGCATCTGCCACTGAATGAAGGGGATCCCAGTCAGGATCTGTTGGAGTTTGGTCCAACACACACGAGTCGGGCACCAAAAGTGGCCCGTGAAGGAGGATTCCCTTGACCACTTTTATCCCCTAGCTGGACACCCAGGCAGCAAACACAGCCTGCTCTTTCTGTACCTATCAAGAATGAAACCAGAAAGAGAAATAACATTTGGCAACAAAAAGGCCTTCTTTCAGAGCACTGGGATGTCTGAGGAATCTCTAATGCACAGAGGCCTCCTCTTCCCTCTGCAGCACCCAGTAGATGGCAGCAAGTTACTGCTTATTCCTCCTGTCTGGGATAGCCTCGTGCATAAGGCAGGAGTTGCAAATCTCTCCTGTCCCTGTATAATCAAATAAAAAAATTCCCTGCCTGACAGCCAGAGCCCCAAATGTTGAGCATCCAAACCAAAACTGTGCTCTGAAATAAAGCACCCCCTGAAATCCCACTTCAGAGATTGTTCCCAGTGGTATTTTCCAATTCTCCCCATGTAAGAGTTAGAGTTTAGAGTTAGATGGGACAACCCTGCCACCTCCATGGATGTTTGTGCTGAAAGCAACGGTCTGCACTGGAAAATCGTAGCACAAGGGCATCTCCACCTCTGGTCCTAAACCTGGAGAGCTGATGGACACTCTGCTGCTGGGATTGACTCAAACTTAGAAGCAAAACCAGAGCTGGAGCAGAGCTGAGGCAGATCTGCTGCTTCCCAAACCCACACTGGTCTCTTCCCATTACACTGTGTGGCTCCATGCAGACACAGCTTCATAGAATGGTTTGGGTTGGAAGAGACCTTTAAGACCATCCAGTTCCAACCCCCCTGCCATGGAGTTGGCACCTTGACTACATTTCAAGGGCTTTTTCATGGCCAACTTCTGAAAAACTGTCTGGTACATTGATGACTTCCTCCCTCTGCCTTCTCACTGGGGACTTCCTGGAGTGGTTGCAGTCCACTGGCAGCGACAATGTAAGTGCCACATCTCCGAGAACAAGGTGGTCAGAGCCACGGGCCCTGGCAACATCTTTAGAGAATCATAGAAACAGAAAAATTTGGTTGGAAAAGCCTTTTGAAATCATTGTGTCCAACCATAATGTAATGTACTACTAAACTACATCCCTGAGCACCTCATCTACCCATCTTTTAAACACCTCCAGGGATGGGGACTCCACCACCTCCCTGGGCAGCCTCTGCCAGTGCCTGAGAACCCTTTCAGTGAAGAAATTTTTCCTGATGTCTAATCTAATCCTTCCCTGGTGCAACCTGAGGACATTTCCTCTCATCCCATCACCTGTCACTTGAGAGAAGAGATCAACACCCACCTCACCACAACCTCCTTTCAGGGAGTTGTGGACAGGGATGAGGTCTCCCCTCAGCCTCCTCCAGGCTCAACAACCCCAGGTCCCTCAGCCTTTCCTCATAACCCCTGTTCTCCAGCCCCTTCCCCAGCCTCATTGCCCTTCTCTGGATGTGTTGCAGCCCCTCGATGTCCTTCTTGGAGTGAGGGGCCCAACAAAGTAGCAGGAAAAGAGATTCCTGGTCCCTGTGGGATGGATGACCATTGCAACCACTAACTTGAGTGGCAGCAGCAGGGAAACCTCCAATCTATTTCTTAGGTGCACAGACACCTTTGGTTTTCTTTGCTGCAAACCATTTAAGGGATGAAGGACACTTCCAGACTCGGTAACGATGAGCAGCGTCACTCGTAAACCTTTATCTCAGAGGTCAAAATGACATCGTGTTGTATGAAATGTTCACATTTCATCACTGGTCTCTCCCTTCCCCTTGCAACCACCTCAATTAACTTTCAAGAATAGGGCAATTTTATCACTGCTGTGTGTCTGAGAAGGTTGTTTTTTTTTTTAATAAATGAAAAATGAACATCTAAGAGTTGAATGATATTTTATATAAGGAGAAGTCTGAAGCAGAAACCTTGCCTTTTTCGAGTACCTTTGATGAAATCTCTGCATAAACACACAAGTGTATTTTTTAGTGGGGATGGAAGGGAAGGAGGAAAGAAGGCACAAAGGGAAAAGACCTGGATTCAAATTTAAAGCTAAATTTTACCTGTCTAAGGCAATAGATCTAATTCTGAGGCTTAAACTTCCAAAATTTGGAAGAAATCATGCTCAGTCCTAGACTTTGCAGTAAATATCTGTGTATTATACACAGGAAGAAAATACTGCTTTTATTTAATACAGTACTGGGTGCCCTGATGACTGCGTTTCTGCTGGCCCAGATATGGAACACAGATAGAAGGGGAAAAAACATTAATATTTGCAGGAAATATAGCAAATGCCACACATCTTTCTGTGACACCTCAGCAGTCAGAACCAGCCTATTTTATTCTTTCTCCTCTTTGTCTTCCTTGGATAATTTTATCCAGTCCCAACCCCCCCTGCCATGGGCAGGGACACCTCCCACTGGATCAGGTTGCTCAAAGCCCCATTCAACCTGGCCTTGAACACCTCCAGGGATGGGACAGCCACAACTGATCTGGGCAACCTGTGCCAGGGCTTCACCACCCTCACAGGAAAAAAACTCTTCCTAATATCTCATCCTAAACTCCCCTCTTTCAGGGTACCCAGAAAATCATAACCCAGGAAAGTCTTTTGACTCTTTCTCAAATGGTCCAGTATTTCCAATAAACTTGAGAGCATCAGACTTTAAATGAATTCACCCTCAGGTAAAGGACCACACAGGACCCGTTCCAGAATTAAACAGTAACATATGAAGAATGATCATAGGAGATATATTGATTGATACTGGTGGTTGTTTGCTTCTTGAATCATGAGTGTCACACTCTTGTGGACAAAGAAATGTCAAGAGGGCAAGGGAGCAACAGCGACTGTCCAGGAGACGCGTGAGCCACTCAGCTTCAGACGAGGCTCAGATCCAACCTGGAAGGCAAAGAGCTCCATAACTGTCTGAGAAAACCTATTTTTCTGTGTGTGTGGAAAAAAACCCACTTAACAGACCTATTATGTCTTTCCTTGATCAAAGGAGCCCATGGCTTCTGATCAAATTCCTTAAAAATCAAGAGTGGATGTTGAATTACTTTGCACAAGGGCAAATGCAAAGACCAGAGATGGGGCAGTGAGTCCCAGCCTGGGTTAGACCCACTTCAGAAACCTCACCCTTTCAGTAATGATCACCCTGGAGAAGGGAGGCAGACAGGGAATTTACCCCAGTTACCAGGAGGTGCAGAGAGGAAGGAAGAGTAGGTATCTACCCATCATCAGCTCTGCCACTGCTCCTGTATGTGAAATAACCACTTCCTCTCCATTCCTCATCTTTAAAAAGGTGAAAATGATAGTTTGCTACTGCACAAAGCATATACAGATTCCTATATGAGCAATATCACAGAAGTACAAATCACTTCTATCCTCCACTAATGTTATTTTATGCTTTCTGGGGCTGAAATGTTTATTTTACAATTTGAATAGACCTTGGGAGCCCCCTGGGTAACAGGAGAACTTGCTCAGGTGATTGTAAATTCAGGAGAGCAGGGCAGGGTTTGGATGCACGAGACACCTCGTTTGTGTAAAAGGGGAACCTGGATAATAAGCATTGAGGAGGCATTTGAAGAATAAAAGAATAAAACCTACTCTCCAGACCACAAAAATCTGCCCCAAAAGGAAGAGGGAAGCAATGCAGTCATGAAAGCTAAACCAAAATGCTGTTGAATTTATGTTATGGGAAAAAATCTGTATCTCAGGTACCACAAAGCAGCTGATGCTGCTGTGCAGAAAGTTCAGGTATCTCTTCCCAGCTCCACAGCTCTCTGATGATGGTACCAAGCAGCTCCAACAGCTCAGGAGAAAATTCCTATTTAAAGCAGGTCAGTGTAGGTGTGTCTGATGGTGTGAAAACACAAAACCAGAGCATGATTTGGGTTGGAAGGAACCTTAAACCTTATCCAGTTCCAAATTCCCTGGGTATGTTCTGGTTTTCATGTCCCTTGTCCTCCTGGAAAACACCCTTCAGGAGGCCATCACAAGCAAGTTCAATTTAGAGCAACTCCAAGTGTAAAAACATCTATTTGAACTCTTTAGTACTGGCTCCTATGTAATTCTATACAGGACTTTTTACAGGAAAACAGAATCACAGAACCATTAAGGTTGGAAAAGACCTCCAAGATCCTCCAGTCCAACCACTGGCCCAACACCACTGTGCCTACTGTAAAATACTGTAAAAGAGATGAAGCAAACTAAAACTCCATGGTTATTTGCAGCAAAACAAATGATTAATGAGCTGAATGCACTGAAAAATCTCCTTTAAGGAAGCAGCTATAAATCCAAGGAGCCAGATCTCAGTAGGAGCCATCAGAGGGACCGGGGTTTCCCTGTTTCAGGGTGGCTGCAAACACAGAGGGATCAATATGAGGAAGCTCCCACCCTGCTGGGGACTTTCCTGGTTGTTAGCATCTCTTTTTCTCAACCCATTCATAGAATCATAGAATGGTTTGGGTTGGAAGGGACCTCAAAGCCCACCCACTTCCAACCCCCCCTGCCATGGGCAGGGACACCTCCCACCAGATCAGGCTGCTCAAGGCCCCATCCAACCTGACCTTGAACACCCCCAGGGATGGGGCAGCCACAGCTTCCCTGGGCAACCTCTGCCAGGGCTTCACCACCCTCATTGTGAAGAATTTCATCCTAATGTCTCATCTAAATCTTCCCCCTTCCAATTCAAAGCCGTTTTCCCCTCCTATCACTACTCATCAGCAAGAATGGGAGTGGGGAACACATTCCCTCCTTTCCCTTCTCTTCAAACTCCCTGGCAAATTGTGCAGCTCTACGAGGCAGAGCTCTTCAACCCTTACCACAAAGACCACTCCAGAAAATGCCCAGCTGCCCCATCCCAGCCTCCAGCAGTGCCTGGTCAGCGTTTCACTATTTGGGTGCCAGTTGCTGTCAGCACATGCTCAAGCTCTCTTCTGCCTGCCAAAAAAACTGGGCTAATTTATTTAGCATTTCAACAGATCAGAGGGGAGAAAAAAAGCACTTAAAAAAGGAAAGATTGAATTTGGGAACTCTATTTCCTTGGAGAGTTAGCAATGGATCTTTCTTCCCCCCCCTCATCCTGGCCTCAGCATTGATGACTTCTCCAAGTCAATGTTATTATGAAGAAACTAATTCAATAATGAGATCATTCCCCACATGAGAACGTGAGTAAACGAGGCACTGAGTCAGACCCACTCTCCCCCACCTGAGGGCCAAATGATGACACCAACAATTTCCAATGTTTGTGGTGGGTCATCCCCCAGCGTGACACAAAACATTGTCATTTGACCTACATGCTTTAAATTGCAAGTTTCAGACTCTTCCTTTGGCTGTCCATTGCTGAACCACCTGCTTCCACAAAGGACCAGCCAATAGAGCCACGAGTAGTCAGCACCCTAAATCCACGTGCAAACCACACACCATGTAGTGTTTGCTTATTCCTCAACGTAGCAAGATGGGTCAGAAACTTGCAGGGGGAGCCATCATGTCCAGTTTTGGTTTTATTTTGCTATTATTCCTGTTTTAAGACCAACAGAACTTGAAGAGGGACAGGATCTGGGATATTGGAGGTTCACACACTGCTCCAATTACTTGCTTCAAGTTTAAGCCTTCAACAAACCAAAGCATTACTCAACTGGGCATGAATCCAGGCCTTGGAGTAATCCAATTTAAGTTCCACCCAAGACTTATACCTAGGCTTTTCCTTACCTAGGTTTTGGTTTTAGGAGAACCACACCAAGAGGAAGCCCCAGGCACAAACACTTTGGTGGGACCTCCACTTCAAGCTCACGCTGAGCTCAAGCAATCCATGTTCCTCTAAATGTTGCTCAACAAGGGGGAAAGTGAATATTATGATTAACACTTGTATGGATTTAACCTGATATCCACCCAGTTCCATGCACGAGTGGTGAAACCTTTGGAAGGAGCGACCTCTGTCCACGTGGACATCAAAACAGTAACAAACACAAAGTGGGGCTCTCTGCTTACCTTGCGAAGTCCAGGTCAGCCTCACGTGACATGGTGATGTTGGTCAGGTTTTGCTGGAGGATGAAGATGTTCCTACACATTTTCTTGATGCCAGACTCACTGATGCGCTTGAAGTAGTGGGCGCCGTTGATAAGAATGCAGGAAATAAGGTGGCCCAGACCTGCAGGTGAGGAGGCAAAGAGACAACAAAACCACAGGAGGAAGACATTTAGTGACAATAATTCTGGCAATGTGTGCTCACAGCACCAGAAGGTCAAATGTGTCCTGGGCTTCATGCAAAGCAGCGTGTTCAGCAGGGTGAGGGAGGGGATTCTGCCCCTCTGCTCTGCTCTGGTGAGACCCCACCTGGAGTCCTGTGTCCAGTTCTGGAATCCCCATCATAAGAAGGAGATGGAACTGTTGGAATGGGTCCAGAGGAGGCCACGAAGACAATCAGAGGGCTGGAGCACCTCTGCTATGAGGACAGGCTGAGAGAGTTGGGGTTGTTCAGCCTGGAGAAGAGAAGGCTTTGATGGGACCTCACAGTGGCCTTCCAGTACCTGAAGGGGCTCCAGGAAAGCTTGGGAGGGCCTGTAATGAAAGGATGAGGGGGAATGGCCTTAAATTGGAAGGGGGAAGATTTGGATTAAACTTTAGGAAGAAATTCTTGAAGATGAGGGTGGTGAGGCCCTGGCACGGGTTGCCCAGGGAAGCTGTAGCTGCCCCATCCCTGGAGGTGTTCAAGGCCAGGTTGGAAGGGGCCTGGAGCAGCCTGGTCTGGTGGGAGGTGTCCCTGCCCATGGCAGAGGGGTTGGAAGTGGATGGGCCTCTTCCAAACCAAACCATGCTGGGATTCTATGATAATTCATCACCAAACCCATGAATCAGCACCATTAGGTGGTACATGTGAACTGGACAGGAGACACACCGGGCTGTCCATGGAGTACCTTCTTTGTGCATTTTAGGAAACCTCAAGGTTTCCTTCTTTAGTAAAAATAGAAACCCAGCCCCAAACAGTACAAAAACTCGAAGTTGCCTTATCACAGCCATTGATATTTCCAGGGCACTTTCAGATTCCAGTCAGAGTTTGTGTAATGTTCCTTCCAGGCCCTCTCACTGAGCAGAGCTTTGGACCACCACTGCTCCTACAAAGTGATACTGTTTTCATCTGTTCCCAAGGGTGGTATTTTTTCCCTGGTAAACTCACAGTCTGCAAGAGCAGAAATGAACTCATTTCAATGCATTTGATAAGCAAACCTCTTTCTGATCAGTCTTGGTGAACCGTTTCTTGTGTCTGAATGATGTCTCCATCTTCCCTCTGCTCCTGAAGGACACAGTTGGTTGCTAAAAGCCACAGTCATCTCCAAAATGCTGTATCCATTCGTGTTGTGTTACAGACAGCAAAAAACTCAGCCTGATTCTCTCAGTACACAGATCTGTACAAGACCAGAGGTCAATTAAAAGTCTGAATTAAGAAAATACGCTGATGTATAGGTAACCAGTAGGGATATAAGTAAAACCCAAACCTGGGCTTAAGGGATGTCTACATTTCATGAAGATTATGTGTATGAAATTCAACCTCCTGGCTTAGTGAGATGTGAAGGGTCCCCATGGCTGTGTGAGGAGCCGTTCCACTCTCCTCAAACAGACAAGGTAGACCTGAGCTGTAAGAGGAGCTCTACAAGATGCTGGGGATCACTGAGATTGCTATGGATTCACACAGCTCAGAAACATAGGATTGAAAAATGCTCCATCAGTAACTACACTGGTACGGGGGAAAGTAGACAGCTACTGAAAGCTTTCTCTAGGAATAGGAAGGAGTGGCCAAAGTAAGGTGAGCCAGGCTCACAGAGCCTTCATCCCTGATGATAAATTATGTTAGAATCATAGAAATGTTGGTTGAAAAAGACCTTTGAGATCATCGAGTCCAACCTTACCTGTCCAATACTAAATCAGACCCCTGAGCACCTCTTTTAAGCACCTCCAGGGATGGGAACTCAACCACCTCCCTGGGCAGCCTCTGCCAGGGCCTGAGAATCCTTTCAGTGAAGGCATTTTTTCTATCATCCAATCTGAACCTCCACTGGTGCAACTTGAGGTCGTTTCCTCTCATTCTGTCACCTGTCACTTGGGAGAAGAGACCAACACTGACCTCACCACAACCCCTTTCAGGGAGTTGAAGTCAGGGATGAGGTCTCTCCTCAGCCTCCTTTTCTCTAGGTTAAACAACTCCAGTTCCCTCAACCGCCTCTCACAAGTCTTGTTCTCCAGCCCCTTCTCCAGCTCTGTTGCCCTTCTCTGGAGGTGCTTCATCCCCTCCATGTCCTTCTTGGAGTGAGGGGCCCAAAAGCCAACACTGGATTCGAGGTGCAGCCTCACCAATGCTGAGTACAAGGGGAGCATGAGTTCCCTGGCCCTGCTGGCCATGTTGTTTCTGATACAAGCCAAGATGCTGTTGGTCTTCTCGGCCACTTGGGCCACTGCTGGGCAATGGGCACATCTCCAGTCCCCACCTTCTACTGACATTGAAAAACCACCATATAAAAGAAGATGGTGAGCAGGCAAGAGAACTGCACATAAGCTCCACAAATAAATGCAGGGGAGATGAACCAAGACGTGATTTATATTCTCCAAGGTAATCACGACAGATGAGACATCAGAAGAGCTAATGTACTCTAAATTTAATTTTAGAAATGGAATGGCTACACTTTGGATAGGAACTGCTGCATAATAGAGCTGTGCTTGGATAATAATACGTATACATGCCCTACGGTTTCCCGGGGAAGAATGGTCCTGCATGTACATCATCTTACTGCTCTCCTACTCAGCACAGGTCCATTTCTCCTATTCAGCCAGATATGCTTAGAAATGGAATGGAGGCAACAGGGTTTCTGAGTGTCCTGTATTTGAATGGGTCTCACTTATTGCTGTAGGTGGCAACAGTTCCACAGTCTGCCTTACCCCTCCGAAGGAATACTGCTGTGCTTTGGGATGAGAAAGGATCATAGAATGGTTTGGGTTGGAAGGGACCTTAAGGGTCATCCAGTTCCAACCCCTCTGCCATGGGCATGGACACCTCCCGGCAGACCAGGCTGCTCAAAGCCCCATCCAACCTGGTCTTGAACACCTCCAGGGATGGGGCAGCCACAGCTTCCCTGGGCAACCTGTGCCAGGGCCTCCCCACCTCACAGGAAAAAAGTTCTTCCTAGTAACTCATCTCAATCTCCCCTCTTTAAGCTTAAAACCGTTTCCCCTTGTCCTCCCTGCCCTCCCTGATAAAGAGCCCCCTCTCCAGCTTTCCTGTACCCCCCTCTAAGCACTGGAAGGCTGCTATAGGGCCTTCCCAAAGCCTTCTCTTTTTCAGGCTGAACAACCCCAGCTCTCTCAGCCTGTCCTTGTATAGGAGGTGCTCCAGCCCTCGGATCATCTTTGTGGTCTCCTCTGGACTCGCTCCAACAGCTCCATGTCCTTCCTGTGCTGAGGACTCCAGAACTGAAAGCAGGACTTCACGTGGGATCTCACCAGAACAGAGCAGAGGGGGAGAATCCCTTCCCTGGCCCTGCTGGTCCCATTGCTTTGGATGCAGCCCAGGAGATCGCTGGGTTTCTGGGCTGTGAGCGCACATTAGTGGCTCACATTGAGCTTCTCAATCCCCATCACCCTCAAATCCTTCTCTTCAGAGCTAAAGAGACAATGAAAAAGCATTTTTTAAAGAACCAAGCTCTTATGGTAAATGCCTGACCTTCAAAGATGTACTGGAACTTGTGCTGCTGGAGGCTGGCGCTCATGGCTTCCTCGATAGCACTGATGTCCTTGTTGAGCCGCACAACGAGAGGGTCATAGTCCATGCTCTCCACATTGGCAACGATGGCATAGTTCCCTTGTTTAGCCAATGGGATCAGGTAGTGGAAGCAATGAACTCTGTGAGACCAAAGAGAGAGCTGTTACAATCCAAGCACCCCAACAGCAAAATTCTGATGGGTTGGCAACGCGTTGCCTGCTTTTCCTTCCAGTGTTTAAGCAAGTGAAATTAACATTTTTTAAGAAAACATGGTTATGTCTGCATTAAACACATCCTTCTCTTGAGAGGTGAATGCAAAGGACCATTCATTACCAGATCTGACCTACATCACCCCAGTAAAATGGCCAAGTGCCTTTTCACCAGGTTCTCCAACTTCACACGTGCCGGTTCCGCAGCACTTCCATACTGATGCTCCAGTAAGAACGCCTTCCACGTACCACGAAGACCTAATAACAGTTATATCTGGCAGAAGGAGTGAGCCAAGGGACATGAAAAGATAATTAGCAAGCCAAGGTTGTGCCTATTCCCACACTATTGCAACTTTTTTCTTCTCAGTTCATCTGCCTGGTAGGTGCCCAACCACCATCCCTCCACTGAAGGAAAAGTTCTGGGCATCCAATTCTCCCGTTAGGCTTCTGCAAAAAACTTTTGAACCTACAGAGGAAAATCCTCACCAGGGGAGGTTTAGATTGGATATTAGGAAAAATTTCTTTATTGAAAGAGTGCTGAAGCACTGGCAGAGGCTGCCCAGGGCAGTGGTGAAGTCACCATCCCTGGAGAGGTTCAAAAGATGTGTGGATGTGGCACTTCTGGACAGGGTTGAGTAGGCACAGTGGGGTTGGACTGACGGTTGGACTGGATGATCTTGGAGGTCTTTTCCAACTTTTATGATTCTATGATTCCATGAAAGTGCTATGTTCAGCAGAGTTGATAGTAAAACTACATTTGTAATTCTTGTGTTTCAAACACAACACTCAATGGGGACCGGGTGTTGGTTGGGTTCTTCTGAATTTCACCTGTCAGGGGAACAGGGCCAAGTCACAGACTGGGTGAAACACCCCTTGCATTTGAAGCATAACTCAGGACCAGCACAGTGAGACAGAAACCTCACACCAGCGTGCTCCATACACCAGGATTGTGTTAGGCTGGGAAAAGCTGTGATGGGTATGTTCTGGTTTTCATGTCCCCTGTCCTCCTGGAAAACACCCTTCAGGAGGCCATCACAAGCAAGCTCAATTTAGAGCAACTCCAAGTGTAAAAACATCTATTTGAACTCTTTAGTGCTGGCTCCTATGTAATTCTATACAGGGCTTTTTACAGGAAAACAGAATCACAGAACCATTAAGGTTGGAAAAGACCTCCAAGATCCTCCAGTCCAACCACTGGCCCAACACCACTGTGCCTACTGTAAAATACTGTAAAAGAGATGAAGCAAACTAAAACTCCATGGCTATTTGCAGCAAAACAAATGATTAATGAGCTGAATGCACTGAAAAATCTCCTTTAAGGAAGCAGCTACAAATCCAAGGAGCCAGATCTCAGTAGGAGCCATCAGAGGGACCGGGGTTTTCCTGTTTCAGGGTGGCTGCAAACACAGAGGGATCAATATGAGGAAGCTCCCACCCTGCTGGGGACTTTCCTGGTTGTTAGCATCTCTTTTTCTCAACCCATTCATAGAATCATAGAATGGTTTGGGTTGGAAGGGACCTCAAAGCCCACCCACTTCCAACCCCCCTGCCATGGGCAGGGACACCTCCCACCAGACCAGGCTGCTCAAGGCCCCATCCAACCTGGCCTTGAACACCCCCAGGGATGGGGAAGCCACAGCTTCTCTGGACAACCTGTGCCAGGGCCTCCCCACCCTCATTGTGAAGAATTTCTTCCTAATGTCTCATCTAAATCTTCCCACCTCCAATCACAGCAGAATAACATCCTGTGGTAGATCTACAGCATCAAACTGGGGCTCCTGTTTCAAGCCCTAGAGGAGATGGACAATGGTTTGATTTAAAATGACAGCAATATTCCTTCCTTAATTATATTTTCACTCATTTCTGCATAACCCAAGTGTGATGGAAAGCCACTGAGGACTGAGGCCAGAAATCCATTCAGGCAGGTGCTCATACAATGAGTCCAGGCTACCTTGGGCATCATCCCCTATTATATCACAGCAGGAAAGCTGCTCCATTTCCATACCTTAACAATCTTTTCCTTGAATCCTTCAAACCCCAGCTCATCTGTGATGCCTGCAATCAAGTGGCCAGCAGATGATGGATAACAGGTTGAAGGGCTGCTGACAATAACTAATGAGGATTTCTTTTAAAGCTACGTACTGACTCCACCAGAACTCTCCCAATGTACACAGGACACAATATGGCTTGGGATATGTCACAGCAGAACAAACTGGTGGTCCATCAAATCTCATTGCCTCTCTCTGACATCCGTTTATATTTGATGCTTCAGAGGGAAGCAACGAAAATACACCTGGCCAATACGACACGTAAGAGGAAAACGTCCTCCCAGCCTCAGAGTGGACAGCTGGCAGCCTGAAGAAAGGGATTTTCTGCCTTTGATCTTTGCATGTGAAGTCAGGGACACCATAAAATTATCCAGCCCTTGAAAAAAATCCAGCTGCTTTTCCAGTTTCTGTTGCTATTTGAAAAAGTAGGAAGAAAATTTGCTATTTGCAGTCCAAAGCGCAGTGGTTAATAAAGGTGCAGGTGCTTATTAGATTATTAAAGCATCATTGTGCAATTTTATAAGGACAAAGCCCCCCAGAAAAAAAGCATTTTTCCTACTCTCTAACACATAAGACGTGGATCTTCCCAGGAAATTCCATTTTTGCTATCCTGTCTCTGCCCCACATTTCAGCATCCGTGGTGCTGGGATTTGGGATTTGGTGCTACAGCAGACAAGTAGCTCTGTCTCAGGTGCCATAATATGTACTTTGGACATCATCATAGAATCACAGAATGACCTGAGTTGGAAGAGACCCACAAGGATCATCCAATCCAACTCCTGTCCCTGCACAAGACAACCCCAACATTCACCCTGTGTGTCTGAGGACATTGGCCAAATGCTTCTGGAATATTGTCAGGCTGTGACTGCTTCCCTGGGGAGCTGTTCCAGTGCTCCACCACCCTCTGGGTGAAGAACCTTTTCCTAATGTCCAACCTAACCCTCTCCTGGCATCTTCCTGTCATTCCCTTGGGTCCTGCCATTGGTCACCAGAGAGAAAAGCTCAGCCCCTGCTCCTCCTCCTTCTCTTGTGAGGAAACAGTAAATGGCTTTGAGATCTCCCCTCAGTCTCCTCTTCTCCAGCTGAACAGATCAAGTGACTTCAGCCTCTCCTCATATGATAGACCCTTCACATGCTTTGTGGCCTCCTCTGGACACTCTCCAGTACTTTGATGTCCTTTCTATCCCATGGTGCCCAAAACTGAACACAATACTCGAGGTGGGGCCTCCCCAGAGCAGAGCAGAGCAGGACAATCCCCTCCCTGGCCCAGCTGGCGATGCTGGGCTTGATGCCCCCCAGGACATGGTTGCCCTCTTGGCAGCCAGGGCTCGCTGGTGGCTCATGGTCACCTTGCCATCAACCAGAACCCCCAGGTCCCTCTGCAGCCTCTCCCTCCCCAGTCTGTCTGTCCATCAGCGTTGTCATGTCCCAGGTGCAAAACCTGGCACTTGCCCTTGTTAAACTTCATGCAGTTGGTGATGGCCCAGCTCTGCAATTTGTCCAGATCCCTCTGTAGGGCCTCTTTGCCCTCACGAGAGTTAACAGCTCCTCCCAGTTTCGTGTCATTGGCAAACTTGATTAGTAAACCCTCAATTCCTGCATCCAGGTCATTTATATTAAAGATAGTAACCTACAGCCTCCTGAGGTCACCCTCAACACCCAAATTCAGGGCTTTTACCTGACTTCCAAATGCAGAACCAGCAGGCAGCGATCAGCCATCTCTTGGAAGGACCTGGCCAGCTCACTCAGGGTTTGCAGGATGTGTTCGGATGCCGGAAGGTGCTCCGTGCTGGCATGGCTTTCCTGCCCAGGAGACATGGCTGGCAAGAGAAGAGAGTATAAATTTGTGATATACATCACCATCCAGCTTTATAAACAACTGCATCTTGTCTGAGTCCATCCTAAACGTGTGTGTTCTCTCCCACCTTTGGCTAAGCAATAACCTCTATAATTTGGGAGTGTAAGAAGTACCAAAGTGCTTCTGCAATTGATTAAACTCTGAAGTGAATCTGAGGGGTTTAATCATCCACCAGAATGCATTTGCTTGGGAAGATATTGCTCTGTGATGAGTATATCTGTGGCTGCAGGATCCAGGAACATTTATCTTGCTCTGTTCAGAGTGAGAAAAATGCTGCTCAGGAGATGAAGAAGGGCATGGAGAAGAAAGTTGGTCCTTTTCTGGTCATCATAGCCTTCCTCTGTAATCTCACGTGAGTCTATGTCTGCCCCCATCCCTTCAGAGCCACAGAATCATGGAATGGATTGGGTTGGAAGAGACCTTAAAGATCATCCAGTTCCAACCAACCTGCCATGGGCAAGGACACTTTCCATTAGATCAGGGTGCCCAGAGCCTCATCCAACCAGGTGCCAGAAAGCATCTGGGAAGCTTTCTTCAGTCTTGTTAATAAAACACAGATCTTAGGCACTAAAGCAATTAAAAAAGCAGGCAATAGGTATGAACTGGCCAGGGACCACCTGACTCTGTATTATTTAGATCTCTTTAGAAAACCACTGAGTTTATCTCAGCCATGTCCTTCAGAGAAGATGTCAATGCAGTGATAACTCTGCAGCCTTCGTCCCTTATATTTTATCACAGTGCCTGAATCTGGAACCTTCTCTCCTGCAACACAAATTGCTGTCACTTGAGAAGGAGCTTCTAACAAGAGTTAACATGCTGTTATCATGTATCCCACCCTAATTAGAGGAAGCTTATCCCAAATATCTGAGTTCAAGTCGTCGTTCGAGCAGCACTTTAGAAACAACTTCCTGTGCAGGGTGATCAGCAATGCTTGAAATCAGACAGCCCTGCTTAGGCAACTTCCACTTGAATTAAATAAAGGGATAGCAAGGGATCTACTGGATCATCAAGTCCAGTCTCCACAAGCCCTGTCTCCCATAGCCTTGAGTATAAACTTGTGCACCGCACTGAAATTATTCAGATTTCTGCCCTCAATGGCTCCTTCAAAATCTCACTTCTCTAACACTGAAGTAGGAGTTTGAGGACTGATTTCCAGCCTAAACTTCATCCATCATGTTTTGTATTGGTTCTTCACATGCCAACAACACTCTTTGTCTTATGGAGTTCTTCATCAGATATCTCTGTCCATAGAATCGTTGAGGTTGGAAATGAACCTTACAGAATCATTAAGGCTGAAAAATACCTCTAAGATCATCCAGTCCAACCATCAGTTCAACAGCACTGTGCCGACTAAACCATGTCCTGGAGTGTCACACTACAGGTTATTTGAACCCCTCCAGGGATGGAGACTCCACCACTGCCCTGGGCAGCCTCTGCCAGTGCTTCACTACTTCACAGTTTCACAGTATCATAAGGTTGGAAAGGACCTCCGAGATCATCGAGTCCAACCTATAACCCAACACTAACACCAACCCATCATCTAAACCATGGCACTCAGTGCCTCATCCAGTCTCACCTCCAGGGTTGATGACTCCACCCCCTCTCTGGGCAGCCCATTCCAATGGCCAATCACCCTTTCAGTGAAGAACTTTTTCCTAACATCAAGTCTAACCTTTCCCTGACCAAGCTTGAGTCCCTGCCCTCCAGTTCTGTCCCTGGGCACCTGAGAGAAGAGACCAACCCCTGCCCCACTCCAACCTCCTTTTAGGGAGTTGTAGAGAGCAAGGAGGTCTCCCCTGAGCCTCCTCTTCTCCAGACTAAACAGCCCCAGCTCCCTCAGTCTCTCCTCGTAGGGCTTGTGCTCCAGCCCCTTCACCATCTTCGTTGCCCTCCTCTGGACACTCTCCAGCATCCTGACATCTTTTCCAAACTGGGGTGCCCAGAACTGGACACAATATTCAAGGTGAGGCCTGACCAGTGCCCAGTACAGGGGGACGATAACTCCTCTGGTCCTGCTGGCCACACTATTCCTGATACAGGCCAGGATGCCATTGGCCTTCTTGGCCACCTGGGCACACTGCTGGCTCATGGTGAGCTTCCTGGCCACCAGCACTCCCAGGTCCCTTTCTGCCTGACTCCTCTCCAGCCACTCTGTCCCCAGTCTGTAGCTCTGCATGGGATTGTTGGGTCCAAAATGAAGCACTCAACATTTGGACTTATTAAACATCATCCCATTGGAATCAGCCCATGGATCCAGTCTGTCCAGGTCCCTCTGTAGGGCCATCCTGCCCTCCAAAAGATCAACCCTTCCTCCCAGCTTGGTATCACCTGCAAACTCTTGCAGTGAAGTAATTTTTTTCCTAATGTCCAATCTCAACCTCCCCTGGTGTAACTTGAGGCCATTTCCTCTCATCCTAGCCCTTGTTACTTGGTGACTTTAAGACCATCGAGTCCAACCACACACCTAACACAAACAACCCCACCACTAAACCACATCCCTAAGCATCACATTCACATGGCTTGTAAATCCCTCCAGGGATGGTGACTCCATCACTCCCCCGGGCAGCCTCAGCCAGTATTGACAAATGTAACTCTGCACCCCTTCTCATTTCAATGCCTTTGTCTTGAAGAAGGGTAACCAAGCTCCATGCTGTATCTGAGCTGTAACTGGTGTCACAACAGGACTCAGGATTTCCCATCTCCCCTGGGAATACTCTTTTGCTCTGCCATATCTGCTTTTTTCCCATGGTTGCTTCACATTTTCAGCTCACAGTTGTTCTGTGATCAACCTGAATAACGGAGATGTGTTATCTGCTGGCTTTAAGAAACATCTCCTTTACTCTTTGCTTACACTGACATTTGTTACGTGATAAACACTTAGTAAAACACCAACACAACTCTGCAGAAAGGACCTGCACATCACTGAGGATCTGTTGACAAGAAACTTTCATTTTGATGAACACTCAGTAAACATCACTTGCTGCTGTCTGTACAGCCAAAGACCTGCTTTGGAAGGGAAACCTATGTCAAGCTTTGGATTCTCTCCAATTAACAACACCTTCAGATCTAGGCTGAAAAGAAAAAAACACACAACACGAGGAGCTAAAAAGCCCCAATCTAGTTTTCACAAAACAAACTTAAGCAGAAGTAAAGATATAAAACTGTACCATTAAAGAAGTGTGACAAAGCAAAAGGAAAGCTCTGCTCTTGGGAGACCCCACCTGGAGTCCTGTGTCCGGTTCTGGAATTCCCAGCATAAAAAGGATATGG
This sequence comes from Tapera naevia, assembly GCA_033556795.1. Taxonomy (NCBI): domain Eukaryota; kingdom Metazoa; phylum Chordata; class Aves; order Cuculiformes; family Neomorphidae; genus Tapera; species Tapera naevia. The sequence goes on along the minus strand of JAUMJJ010000135.1, from coordinate 1,843,422 downwards.
AACTGTTGGAGTGGGTCCAGAGGAGGCCACAAAGATGATCCAAGGGCTGGAGCACCTCTGCTGTGAGGACAGGCTGAGAGAGTTGGGGTTGTTCAGCCTGGAGAAGAGAAGGCTCCAGGGAGACCTTAGAGCAGCCTCCCAGTACTGAAAGAGGCTACAAGAAAGTTGGGGAGGGGCTCATGGTCAGGGAGTGCAGGGACAGGAATGGTTTTAAGCTGAAAGAGGGGAGATTTAGATGAGATTTTAGGAAGAAATGTTTTCCTGTGAGTGTGGTGAGGCCCTGGCACCGGTTGCCCAGAGAAGCTGTGGCTGCCCCATCCCTGGAGGTGTTCCAAGACCAGGTTGGATGGGGCTTTGATCAATCTGATCCAGTGGGAGGTGTCCCTGCCCATGGCAAGGGGGGTGGAACTGGATGGGCTTTGAGGTCCCTTCCAACCCAAACCATTCTATGATTCCATGAAAGGATTGAGCACAGCAAAATGCCTGATTGTGTATCTAAATACACCGTGAATTACAACAGAGGAAAGAGTGCATGGATAAAATCATGTAAAACACAGCTCCTGGAAGCAGCCTCTTTCAGCAACTCCTGTAATGACAGCAATATCTATGAAGGCTTTTTTTAACCAAGGAACGTGGTAGAGAAATTCATAGTCTGGCAAATGTTACTGAAAACTATTTACTGATCTGGTGTGTAAAAGAGAAATAAAGAGGGAAATCATTGAATGGTTTGGAAGGGACCCTAAAGATCATCCAGTTCCAACCCCCCTACCATGGGCAGGGTCACCTCCCAGCAGACCATGCTGCTCAAACCACATCCAACCCAGCCTTGAACACTTCCAGGGAGGGAGCAATGAAATGGGTGAGAGAAACCACCCAGGGAGAATGGAAATAACAAGGATATCCCCTCCCTAGCACATCCCGATGCTGCTCCAAGTTCCTCTCTGCTCACTAAGGTCTCTCCCACAAAGAAAATGAAATTATCAGCAAGGGGGTGATGGGCTTATTTACACAGCCTCTATTTTCCAGATAAAGGTGTTTACAGATGACTCTTTGAAGGTGCTTTGGAAGAGCTGTTTGTCCAGCTGCAACCCACCTTTCAGCTATGAGACCTTCAAGTGACATTTGTTTCCCTAGAGGGTGGCAGGACTTATGGATCAAGCAGGATCAGGTCTGGGGATGCTTATTTGGTCACAGTTGAAAGCAGGAAACCTCATCTTTATTATGTGGGAAACAAATCATCTACTTTTAGTCTAAAATCCTACATTTAAAAAAGTTTCTATCACCCTTGCTCCTGGAGATGGAAGAATTGTCATTCTTGCTGCAAGAATCATCTCTCTTTAGCAGTGCCAGGGCTGCAGCCTCAGGTTGGGTTGTGTCAGCTCGCTCCAGCGATGCCTGCAACCAGTGGAGATGGATGGACCCATCATCCAAAATGCAAGAGTCAGCTAATTTCTGCAGCAGAGAGACACATGCACATTTTTTCTGCTCTCCAGAATTCATTTACAGCAATTTAAGTGAAGCTGTAATTATATTTGTCAGTGGAGGAGGGAGACGGGGACAATCTGCTCCTTATTTAAAGCCAGAGCACTGAGGTCCTTCAGGGTGTTCAGAACCACCACGGCAGGGAGGAGGGGCTGGGGCTGGCTGGGGGCCTGCATACCAATTTCTCCCATGCAAGATGAGGACACTGAAGTGTACTTTTGCTTTTTGAGATCAAAAGAAGCCTTTCAGAGCCCATTAATTTGCTTTTCTCCTCTGGACATCCAAAAAAGACCCTCTCATTGCTGCCCCAGCCAATGAGAAAATCCTGTTTAGATCTCACTCAGGACAGTTTTACTCCATCATCCTTGTCAACACGAATGCACAGGAGCTGTAGCAGCATAAAATAATCAAAGCTTCAAATATTAAGGGGTCTTGGAAGAAAAAAGAGTAATTTGGAGCTGGTTTTGGAGCTGGGTAGTTCTTTGGGCGGATAAAACGAGTGCGACCTCGCATTACGTGGACATTCAACCCACCAGATCACTCTCTGGACTCTCTGCTTAAGGAGGGAGCTCAGCAATCACCTACTTCTTCTTCCCCTTCATAAAACACCTTGGCCCATTTACACCAAATTGAACAGGAGCCCTCCTGGACAAGAAAATACCCCATGGCTGGGTAAGCAGTGGCCAACACCTTGTTCTATTGGCCCTTATCATCTTGCAGCCTAAAGAGATGAATTTCAACTCTGGGAAGGGGCTCCTTATCAGGGAGAGCAGGGATAGGACAAGGGGGAATGGTTTTAAGCTGAAAGAGGGGAGACTGTGATGAGATATTAGGAAGATTATTTTTTCCTGTAAGAGTGGGGAGGCCCTGGCACAGGTTGCCCAGAGAAATTGTGGCTGCCCCATCCCTGGAGGTGTTCAAGGCCAGGTTGGATGAGGCTTTGAGCAATCTAATCCAGTGGAAGGTGTCCCTGTCCTATCATGGATGCCCCATCAGAGATGCCCCATCCCTGGAGGTGTTCAAAGCCAGGCTGGATGGAGTCTTGAGCAGCCTGGTCTCGTGGGAGGTGTCCCTGCCCATGGCAGGGGAGTTGGAACTCGATGATCTTTAAGGTTCCTTCCAACTCAAACCATTCTATGATTCTACGATATTCCCATGCTGCTGGATAACAGTTACAGGTTTGTCTGGGATTTCTTTGAGCTTGCTGTAAGCACAGCCAAGATATCTCACTCCAAGGAGAAGGAATGTTTCATTCCAGCAAACCTGAGAAAAATAAACTTAACACACTGGTTGTCACCAATGATTTCAATCATTTTGCAATTCAATGCGATGCTGTTGTCTCTTGACAGATTGTGCCTTGTAAATCGATGGATGTAAATTACCAGACCAATGGAATATTAAACAAAACCTGCCACGCTGCCCATAAACAAACCTCTGTAACCAATCAAGGTCTACAACAGCACATCCTGCGAGCTCCCTGCTCGAGCAGGGCGACTGCCAACAGATTTGAATGATTTAATAGCGCAAGGAGAAAAATCAATCTAAGGTTACAGGCTCTACCGTGGCTCCAGTGCAACCTGAAACTGAGAAATAAAGCTCCAGCACGCTCCAGCTTTACACAGCATGACACACGTTTGCTTTACAGAGCAAAGGGGAGAGGCTCACAGAGGAATGGGACAACTCTGCTGGGGAAAATACCTCGTATTTGGAACAGAAATGCAGTCTGAAAAACTTGCTGTGCCCCACATTAAGGACCAGTTCACAGCTTTTTATATTTTAATTTCTTACTCCCTTCCTCTCCAGAAGAGAAAACTCCAATATAATTGCAAATACACATGAAGAAAAGGAAATTTGCCCTTGGTTAATGGCAGGGATTGCTTTTAAGCTGAAAGAGGGGAGATTTAGAAGAGATATCAGGAAGAAATTATTTACTGTGTGTGTTGTCAGGCACTGGCACAGGTTGCCCAGAGCAGTCCTGGCTGCTCCCATCAAAGCCAGGTTGGATGAGGCTTTGAGCAACCTGATCCAGTGGGAGGTGTCCCTGCCCACGGTAGTGGGGGTGGAACTGGATGGGCTTTAAGGTCCTTTCCAACCTAAACCATTCTATGATTCCATGTGTTGGACTGTGCCTTTGGAGACTCAGGGTTAACCCTCCTCTCTGCTGGAGATACCATGCACTGTTTTCTCTCTCCACACTTCCATTCCCTGTGTGTAAAACCTGAAGGATGTGTTTTTATCCCTTCAAATTGACTCTGAGCTCTCCATGTCTCCTGTTCATACGACTTTTAGCATCAAGAAGTGACCGTGTCATCGGGAGACAAAATTGCTACTCTAACACCAACAAGAGAGAAGAATACCTGGTTATTTTAAGGAAAAAACCCATTGTTTGAAGTAGGGAGGAATTAAATCTGTGATTATCTAAGGTTTTTATGAAGGAGATGGAGTACAGCAGTACAGTCCGCACATTAGATGCAACACCAAGGACGTGGTTTGGCAACATCTCTGAAGGAAGACCTATGCCAGGACACCTTGGTCTTCTGAAGCCAAACAGCAGGAGGAAACTCACCTTTTTTTTTTTTAATATATCACCATTAAAAAAGAGGGACACAAAGTTGGTGAAGGGAAGAGAGGAAGCCTTTAGAGAAGCCTTCCTCCTTTAGAGAGGAAGCCATATGAGAAGAGGCTGAAGTCACTTGGTCTGTTCAGCCTGGAGGAGACGATACTGACAGGAGACCTTATTCCTGTCTACTTCCTCACAAGAAAAGGAGGAGGAGAAGAGGCTGAGCTCTTCTCCCTGGTGACCTATGAGGACCCATGGGAATGGCAGGAAGATGTGCCAGGGCAGGGTTAGATTGGATATTAGGAAAAGGTTCATCCCCAGTGGGTGATGGAGCATTGGAACAGCTCCCCAGAGAAGCAGTCACAGCATCGAGGCTGCCAGCATTCCAGAAGCATTTGGCCAATGCCCTCAGTCACATGAGGTGAATGTTGGGGTTGTCCTGTGCAGGGACAGGAGATGGACTTGATGATCCTTGTTGGGTCCCTTCTAACTCAGGACATTCTATGATTCTATAACCTCCCTCTGTTAAGCCACAACCTGTCAATCTGGGCCAGAGTTGGATAAAGAAAAGTGGCTGCTGTGATGATGCTGTGATGATGCAAGGGCTTTGTGGGGAGACAGGAACATCACTGAGATGCTCACAGCCCCACTGAAAGGTGACACGAGTGGCATGGGGCATTGTCTCCATGTGGCTGTATGGAGATGGCTCCATTCACCCACAGGAGCTGTGGGATTTGTTAGAACTTGCTGGAGATTAAAAAGCCTAAATAACCTAAGAAAACCAGACAAAGGAAATCAACTCCACTGATTTTTTTCTCTGTGGGAATAAACACCAGGACCCTGCTCTCAAGTCATTTTTCTTTTCGTGGTTACACATCTTTCCTCCCACTCTGATCTCTTATCGCTCTCGAGATGCCGTCTCGATCTAATTTAGAGCGTAAGCTCTCCGAGGAGCAGGGGCCTTCTCTTTTATTCTCTTGCAAAGAGCTCTGCACACCTGTGGTGCTTGAGAAGTAACGAACAACAACAGCTATACCCAACCCATATGGCCACTTGGACCGTTTTCTGGCTGCAGGAGTATTATTTGAAGCTCTAAGGCATAGATCACTCACTGCCTACCTCTAAATTGGTCTGTTTGGGGATCTCAGAGCTGTAGCTTTATAGAAAAGGACTGGAATGAGTTACAAAAACTGGAAATGGATTTTGATTCTGCCAAAGTTTAGGAGATTCATTTCAGAACTACAGGAATTCAGGAATGAAAGTGAGATTTTGGGTTTGACATTCTCCCCTTTCCTTTTCAGAAGTATGAACCTTTGGGCTTCTTAGATCATAGAATCATAGAATAGTTTGGGTTTAAGAGACCTTAAAACTCATTCAGTTCCAACCCCCTTGCCAAGAGCAGGGACACCTCCCACTGGATCAGGCTGCTCAAAGCCCATCCAACCTGGCCTTAAACACCTCAGGGATGGGGCAGCCACCAGTTTTCTGGGCAACCTGTGCCAGGGCCTCACTACCCTCATAGCAAAAGATTTCTTCTTAATATCTCATCTCAATCTCCCCTCTTTCAGCTTAAAACCACTCCCCCTGGTCCTATCCCTCCACTCCCTGCTAAAGAGCCCCTCCTCAGCTGTCCTGTAGGCCCCCTTTAGATACAGTGCCTAAGAATATGTCTGAATACTTAAAGTTATGGCTTAAAGATACAGCTGAACCCTTAAGATTTTATACAGATATTGCTGCATTGCTCATTTTACCTGAATTGTTCTCTTTATGGATTTTAAATACAGAGAAAAAAATCAATAAGAGCAATAACATCTCCCAAGACTTCTAAGATCATAGAACAGTCTGTGTTGGAAGGACCTTTAAAGGTCATCCGGTCCAACCTTCAATGTATCTGGCATCTAACACTTTGATTTTTGATGTCACCTGTCTTGTTCCCATAGACTGCAAATTGAAAGGCAATTCCTTAGCCCATGGAGCTGGCAACGACTGTGGCTCTTGCACATCAGTGCTCTGACCTTCACTTCCACATCGATGGGTAAGATTAACTTGTGACTCCAAGATGATTTTGTCTCTACAGATGGTTGCTTCTACAGGCACTTGTCTCTACAGCCATGCACAGGAGGTGATGAGAAGGGGTTACGACACTCAGCACCTACCTAAGCTAAGCATTGGGTCTCCCATCCAATGGCCGAAAGTCCTCCTTCACCCTGACCCCTGCAAAGCTTTGAGATATGGAGAACATTTACCCTGCACATGTGAGCTGAGTGCATAGCTGACCTATTGATTGATAGAGAAACACAGGAGAGAACAGGGATTCTTGTTAAAACAAAGCAAATACCAAGAAAGGACATATTTTAAGAGGTCAGGACTTCTCAAACAAGAGACGGGAGGATGGAACTATCTAAACACTCAGCACTGGTCCGGCTCACCTTTTACAGGGATCAATGGTAAAACCACTCACTTGGTGCTGGATGGGCAAAGTTATGTCAACACTTAAAGGACAAGAAGAAAGAAAGAGAAAGCAAGCTCAGGGAGAGTTTGTCGTCAATGTTACTCATAGCAAATTCCTGCTAATGAACCCTGTTCTGTAGCAAAGGCACCCCAGATGGAATGGAAAAACACCTGTGTCAGGGCAATCCCAAGCACAAATACAACCTGGGCTGAGAACAGATTGAGGAGAAGGACTTGGGGTGCTGATGGATGAGAAACTCGACAGGAGCTGGTAAAGTGAGCTCACAGCCCAGAAGGGCAACCGTGTCCTGGGCTGTATCCAAAGCAGTAGGACCAGCAGGGAGAGGGAGGGGATTCTGCTCCTCTACTCAGCTCTCATGAGACCCCACCTGGAGTTCTGCGTTCAGTTCTGGAGTCCTCAGCACAGAAAGGACCTGGATCTGCTGGAGCAAGTCCAGAGGAGGGCACAAAGATGATCCAAGGGTTGGAGTGCTTCCCATACAAGGACAGGTTGAGGAATTGGGGGTGTTCAGCCTGGAGAAGGGAAGGCTCCAGGGAGACCTTACAGCAGCCTCTCAGTGCTTAAAGAGGCCTGTAAGAAACCTGGGGAGGAGCTCTTGATAGTGCAGGGATAGGAGAAGGGAGAAGAATTTTAAGTTGAAAGAGGGGAAATTGAGATAAGATCTCAGGAAGAAATTATTTTCTGTGAAGTGGTGAGGCCCTGGCACAGGTTACCTAGAGGTGTTCAAGGCCAGGTTGGATGAGGCTATGAGGAACTTAACCTAGTGGAAGGAGTCCCTGCTTATAGCAAGGGGTTGGAACTGAATAGGTTTTAAGATCCTTTCCAACCTCAACCATTCAAGATTCTATGATATTTAAGGATGGCATTTTGTCTTGCAAATCTCCTCAAGATTCTGATGAGGGTCGAGAAGGAAGAAGAACTCGTTCCCAAAACCTATGAAAAGGAAGACAAAACTGAAAGCTGGCATTGAGAACTTCCTTCCATGTCTCTCTGCCCCTCACTCCATGTTAAAATTCAAGTGCAGGAGAGGGGAGAAGGCAGCTTGCTGGAAATATAGCATCGCGACCTCATTTGCGATGAGGGGTGATAAGCAGGCTGGGCTGCAGTCCTCATCAGCTCAGTAAACACTAATGATGAGGAGAGCACAGGCTGTCACTGGTGATAAAGAACAGGCTAAACACTCTATTAGTTTTTCATTTTGTGAATTAATGTTTTTTACGGCGTGTGTACACTCGCTCGTTAATGAATTGTCTCGTTAGAGCTGCCTGCGGAGCTCCTCGCCTGCCTCTGCTGGCAGGCACAAATTTCACAAGGAAATTAGCACTTTAAAAAAGGCAATAACTTCTCTAGAAGTGGTTTGTTTTCCATTACTTTTGGCAAATATGAAGCTCCGGGGAAGGGATTAATGGGGTGGGTGGGAAAAGGTGTCTCTGTGCTAGAGGAGAAGGTTAAAAAGTGTGGTGGGAGGTTCTAGCACCATTGTAAGATAACCTGCTGGAGGGCTTGGTTGCTCAACACTTTTCTTTAAGCACTTTGCATTCAAGACTGGAAAATGCTTGAAAAAACCCAAAACTCTTGATTCATTTACAAAACTCTGAGGAGCATTTTTCTTTTTTCACTGAAAGAAGTGGTATTAGAATTGCAGAATTGCTAAGGTTGGAAAAGACCTCGAAGATCAACCAATCCAACCATCAGCCCAACCCCATCGTGCCTACTAAACCATGTCCCAAAATGCCACCTCTAGATATTTTCTGAACACCTCCAAGAGTGGAAACTCCACCACTTCCCTGGGCACCCTCTGCCAGGGCTTCACCACTCTTTTGCTAAATAAGTTTTTCCTAATAACCAATCTGAACCTCCCCTGGTGCAACTTGAGGCCATCTCCTCTCACCCTATCACTTGTACCTAAAAGCAGAAGACCTACCACAGCTGAAGACTTCAACATGGAAGGAGTTTGCTGCTCCAATGCTCCTCAACCAGAAAAAATCCTGTGTCAATTTTTTTCTCTGTTTTCAGCAATTTATAATGCAACTTTCCCCTTCCCTGAACCTCTCAGAAATATTATTTCTAGGTCTGAATTCTATTAACTCAGAAGTGCTTTGATTTAGAAAGCTTAGTAAAAACCCATTCAGCTGTGTTTGAGTTATGGATATATTTTTTGCCTCTTCAGTGTATTCCCCCCTTCTCTGTGCTTGGTCAGACAAACTGAGTCATGTGTTTCACCTGATTATTATTAAAGAGAGGTCAAAAGCCCAGATCCAGTGAAGTCAATGGAGACACTTAGAATCACCGACGTTGGAAAAGACCTCTAAGATCATTCAGTCCAACCACCAGCCCAATCCCACTCTGCCTACTAAATCATGTCCTGAAGTGTCAACTCCACACATTTTTGAACACTTCCAGAGATGGAGATTCCACCACTTTCCTGGGCAGTCTCTTCCACTGCTTGACTTCCAACAATCTACACAGTGCCAAAAATTCACCCCCAAACCGATTTTATCCATTTGTCACTGGTTTCAATGGGCAGACAAGACCTTTTAAAAATTCTCAACATTTGTGAACGATTGAGCAAAAATGAGTGGAAAACAAAAGGAAAACAAAAAACCTCTAAGTCAGCTGTTTTTCTTAAGGTACCCTGTCCCTAGGGAGAGTGGAGATTAATTCAGCTCAACTGTTAATGAAGAATGCTTCACAGCATTCAGAATAAATGTAGACCCACAGAATGCTTTGGGTCATCCTGCACCTCCCTGCAGGATCAGAGACATCTTCAACCTGACCATGTTGCTCAGGGCCTCATCCAACATGACCCTGAATGTTTCCAGGGATGAGGCCTCCATTATCTCCCTGGGTAAGTGGTGCCAGTGTTTCGCCACCACCTTAACTGTAAGCAGTTTCTTCCTTATATCCAGTCTCAATCTCCCCTCCCTTAGCTTAAACCGTTACTCTACTCCTTGTCCTGTCACAACAGGCTTTGCTATAAAGTCTTTCCCCAACTTTCCTTTAGGCCCCCTTATACTGGGAGGCTGCTCTAAGTCTCCCCGGACCCATCTCTTCTCCAGACTGAACAACTCCAACTCTCTCAGCCTCTCCTTGTATGGAAGGTGCTTCAGCCCTTGGATCATCTTGGTGGCCTCCTCTGGACTCGCTCCAGCAGATCCATGTCCTTCCAGTCCTGAGGACTCCTGAACTGGATGCAGGGCTCCAGGTGAGGTCTCAACAAGAGTGGGGCAGAGGGGCAGAATGCCCTCCCTCGCCCTGCTGGTCCCACGCTTCTCTTAATGGGAGCCCAGCGTTGGCTTACTGCACTGTGACTGCACATTGTTGGCTCATGTCAAGCTTTACATCCATCAGAACCCCAAAAATAATGTCCACAACACCAAATTAATGACATTTCTATGGTATCTGACTCAGAGCACATCAGCTCCGTCGTTAACTCGCTGGCGAGCATCGAGCAGGAAGACTGGGCATTTGTGAAGATTACAGAAAGAATTCACATCAAGGTGTGAATCGAGGCACAGGGGAACAACAGACATGGGTGCACAGACTTAATGGAAGATTCTCCACAGCCCTGTTAGGATATGTCCTCTGTGAATTGAAATGATTAATTTTTTGGCAGCTAAAAGAATAAAAATGATGAGCTTTGGCCATGTACTTGGATTAATATAAAAAAAAAACCAACTCAAAGCTATAAAGAATCATCAACCTGGAAATAAGACTTCCTTGGAACTAGAAAAGAAAAAAATGCAGTGATTGGTATTGGGACACTGGTAAAACTGCATAACTGAGCCTTGGGCTTAAAACTGAGGGATCAAGATTTTTTATAAAGGGACTGGTCAACTGGGCCAGGAAAGGGGGTGATGCTCCAAACCATCAAGGATTTCACATAACTTCCCCCTCAAAGACAAACATAAAGTTAACTTTTCCTTTTCTGTTCTGGTCTGAGGTAAAGTAGAATCATTTACCCAAGGGAATGGCAGGAAGATGCCAGGGGAGGGTTAGCCTGGACATTAGGAAAGGGTTCTTCCCCCAGAGGGTGGTGGAGCACTGGAACAGCTCCCCAGGGAAGCCTGACAGTATTCCAGAAGCATTTGGCCAATGCCCTCAGACACACGGGGTGAGTGTTGGGATTATCTTATGCAGGGACAGGAGTTGGACTGGATGATCCTTGTGGATCCCTTCCAGCTCAGGACATTCTGCGATTCTAACTTTTCAGCTAAGCCTCACCAAAGTAACTTCATTTTCTGAGAGTTAATCAAGTGTTTTCAGGCAGTGTCTGTTTCTAGAAATGATAACACTTAAAATCAATGGTTATCACCAAAGTAATGAGGCATTGATATGCAGAAAGGACATTGTTCACAGTCATCCCTACGGAGACAAAGGTCATCCTCAAGTTGATGGAATGTCATAAGGCAAGGGGGAGCAAAAGCACCTGCAGAGAGTGACAGACAGGACAGTGACCCAAAACTGACCAACAGGGTATTACATCCCATATATATCATACTTGGTATAAAGCTGAGGGATCATGAGGGTGAAGCCCTCTTGGCTGGCATCCAACATGGATCTTGTCTATTTTTTAACCCCCTGAACCTGGTGTTCCTGAATCCAGCTCCTGAGTCCAAGTACCTTCTGCCACCAAGTCCAGCCTGGGACCTTTTGCTGTGTCTGCTCTGCAGCACCAGTGGTGACACAGTCACTGAGGGAGGGGCAATTTCATATAATTGTATAATAATAGGTGTGATGAAATAGTAACAAAACCACACCAACAACAATAATAACAACAACAATAACAACAACAAAACCAATAATAATAATAATACTATTTCATTGCAGTCATTTTAGCTTTAGTTTCCAACTTTCCAAGTTTTTCTTTCTCTCATTTCTCTTTCCCCCCTTCTCTAGAGGAGGGGGATTGGGGTCACAACTACTTGTGTTTAGCTGCTCATCAAGCCAGGTCGTGGCTAAATCGTGACACTTTCTTTCCTCAGAGTCCTCCGGGATACTGAGCTGCCCTTTGCCAATAATGTCCCCAAAACTGTTTTGGCACCATCACAAAATTTCTCTGATGTCTTGATGACCTTAAACCTCTCCAATTACTGGACCCACTGGAAGAGCAAGGAATAAAAGTCCTGAAGTCAATTGGTGTCATGATGCCCAAGAGCAAAACTGTTCTCCTTTGTAAGAAGTGGGGACAAGGTGAAAAAAGTGAAATGAAAATAAATACAATTAAGTAGATACCTTCAGGTTCCTTTTTTTTGAGTGCTGACAATTATATATAGAAGTGTTTTGGGGGCTGTTTTTTTTAATAGATTGGCTTCCAAAGCAAGAGGAAGAGCATCAAGGTGGCCTGTGCTAGAAAATAAATGAGAATGAACAAGTCTTGTCCAGGAGGACAGAGAGGAAGGTGTGAATTTGAATATTGATGGGAATTACAAAGGTTTTCAAATGGAGGCTGAAGAATACTCTGGAGAAGAGGAGGCTGAGACCTTATCTCCTTACCTACAGCTATCTGAAAGAAGGTTGTAGAGATGCGTGTCTTGGTCTCTTCTCCCGAGTAACAAGTGATAGGGTCAGAGGAAATGGCCTCAAGTTGCACCAGGGAAGGTTTAGATTGGTTATTAAGAAAAATTTCTTTATTGAAAGAGTGGTGAAGCACTGGCAGAGGCTGCTCAGGGTAGGGGTGGGGACACCATCCCTGCAGGTGCTCAAAAAACGTGCAGCCATGGCACTTTGGGACATGCTTTAGTAGGCACGGTGGTGTTGGATGGTTGGACTGGATGATCTTAAAGGTCTTTTCCAACCTTAATGATTCTGTGATTGGGAAACACACAGAATCCACCCACAGGAAAGGAAACAAGCCCAAAGATGACCTTAATGTCAGCACAAACATCAGCTACATTTTGCATCAGCCTCATAGTGTGACTTCTCCACTATTCCTGCTTATTTAAGAGCCACTTCCCCCAAGTCTCATATGAAAATGAATGCTGGTTGGATCAGAACCACCCTACAACCTTGGCAATGTGACTCAGAGGTGATGTCAACGATTGACCATACTTTTGAGTCAGGTCACCCACTTTTGAAAATGATTTTGCCCCTTCCACACTATAATAAGCTGTGACCTCTAACAAGCCAAGGAGAAGCAGGAGGATTTATTGCTATTAAATTTTGACACCAATGAGTCATTTTCTTCCAAAGAGATAAACAGATCCTTATGCACTGAACCAACTGGAGTGGACAGCAGGCCCTTTGTGGAGTTACTTCCACAAAAACCTTGATTTGCTGGTATTACTCATGAGGGATCCTCATTGTAAACTGGTTTGAAAGCACTGCTAATGAAGTCACTTATTTACACAACAAACCCCTGTGTTTAAGGCTGGTGGGTGGGAGGAAAGAAAGATGGAACAGGAGTAATTAGTGTAATCATGATGGCAAGCTAAGTGCTGACCCCATGGTACCAGATCAATACTGGGACTGGAGCACGTGGTGAGTCTATTGTATGAGACAGAGAACCACAAATGCTGAACATCAAGGTCAGAAAAACAACATCTCATTTTCTAACCATTATATGTTTGATGTAAAGCACTGAGGCTGGGGAAAGCAGCAACCACTAATCTGTACGAACAGCTTCATTGCAGACATTTAAGGGGGGAAAAAGGCACTGAAAGGCACTTGCAGATCACTTTGATGAGAAACAAGAGCTCTTAATTGGCTGATAACTGTGTGGTTTCATTCCCTGGGATCCACCAAAGCAGAACCATATTTGAGCTATGAAATTTTTATTGTGGAAGTTACAGAGCAAACTAGAGAGGAAATGGCCTCAAGTTGTTCCAGGGGAGGTTTAGACTGGATTATTAGGAAATATTACCTCATGGAAAGGGTTATCAAATATTGGAAGAAGCTGCCCAGGGAAGTGGTAGAATCACCATCCCTGGAGGGATCAAAAAGTCACGTAGATGCAGTGCTTAGGGACATGGTTTAATGGTGGAGTTGGCAGTCTTGGCTTTATGGTTGGACTTCATGATCTTAAAGGTCCTTTCCAACACACTGTGATTCTGAGCTTATCTCAGGACTATCAACATTCATGTAATTTGTGATCAGCTCAGGGCATGGACAGGGTGAACTTGCATCCACCTGAAAAACACTCTTTAGATACAAACTGAGTTTATACAATAGTGATCAAACAGTCTGTAAGGCAGAGGTAGGAACAGATCACCCCAGGACATTGGATTGCCATTCAGACACTGTGCACACAGCTATGAGATGGAACATGACATTCTGGTTGGCTGAATGATGAATCATAGGATCGTTTGGTTGGAAAAGACCTTTGAGATCATCGAGTCCAACCATCCCTGTCCAATACCAAACCACATCCCTGAGCACCTCATCTACCCATCTTTTAAACACCTCCAGGGATGGGGACTCCATCACCTCCCTGGGCAGCCTCTGCCAGGGCCTGAGAACCTCTTCAGTGATGAAATTTTTCCTGATGTCTGATCTGAACATGCCCTGGTGCAACTTGAGGCCATTTCCTCTCATTCTATCACCTGTCACTTGAGAGAAGAGACCAACACCCACCTCACTACAACCTCCTTTCAGGGAGTTGTAGACAGTGACAAGGTCTCTCTTCAGCCTCCTATTCTCTAGGCTAAACAGCCCCAGTTTCCTCAGTTGCACCTCATAGGACTCGTCCTCCTAAGACTTGAAGTTTTAGACCACCTGAGAGGGGGATCTGGCCATGTTTTGAGCATCAACTGTTCCGTTAGTGGAAGAGAAAATAAAAGTTTTGGAAAATACTTAAGAAGCTAAAAGGGAAACCTGCCATTTTGACTAAGATATGGTGATACTACAGATATTGGAGTATTGCATCAATTTATGTAATCCTCAACCTCTTCTATGAGGACAGGCTGAGAACTGGGCTTGCTCAGCCTGGAGAAGAGAAGGCTCCAGGAAGACTCTACAGCAGCCTTTCAGTACCTGAAGGGGCTCCAGGAAGGCTGGGGAAGGACTTTATAGAAGGGCCTGTAGCGATAGAATGAGGGGGAATGGCTTTAAACTGGAAGGGAGGAGATTTAGACTAGACATTGGGAAGAAATTCTTGATGATGAGGTCCTGGCAGACGTTGCCCAGGGAAGTTGTGGCTGCCGCATCCCTGGAGGTGTTCAAGGCCAGGTTGGATGGGGTTTTGAGTACTCTGATCCAGTGGAAGGTGTCCCTGCCCATGGCAGGGGGGGTTGGAACTGGATGGGCTTTGAGGTCCCTTCCAACCCAAACCATTCTATGATTCTGTGATGATATTAATGAAATAATACAAGCACTCAAGACTGATCTTTGTAAGTTAATGGCAGATGTTTTGCATTGGTTGGAAATTTGCAGCTTTTTCTGTTTAAGAAAGAACTTTCCTTTTGTTTCAATAATTAAGTAACAGCATTCACTATGTCCTTCTCCTGCATGAGGTCAGGTATGTGTTGATTGTGTTTAATCTGGCTTTTAAATAAGGTTCTCTATTAATAGATCTCTACAGAATAAAGTTCCCTGTGAGCAGTCGATACAGCAAGATGTGTTACAAGTTCAGTGACAGGAAAAAAAATAAGCTCTGGCTTGAGAGATATATAACCCCATTTAAAAGCTGAATTCAGTTCATCAGAAACACCAGGGTTAAACACAAAGACCTGTCTGAGTTCACCACCGCTGTGTGGCCTGAGTACAAAATGAAAGGCATCAATTTCAGCGCCGCATTGGGCCTGATTTTCATTTGTACCTTTTACACCACTCTGTCAGCAGAAAGGGGGCCTTAAAGTGACTGGAAATTATAGCTCTTTTACTCTGGTGGAGTGGTATAAAGGGGCTCCACCATCAGTTTTAAAGGCATCACTTTCTCGAGTGGTGCAGGATGATTTCTATCAGCCATCAAAGCCTGTTTTACTACGAGCAGGCCTACAGAGCCAGGCAAAAGGGGAGGCCAACCCTCTGGGCACCAAATGGTTCAGTACAGGCCTTCACTAAACTTTACAAAGCTTTTGGAGATCTATGGCTGGCAAACGCGATGTAAATGCTCACTTTTATCACAGTATCACAGTATCATAAGGTTGGAAAGGACGTCTGAGATCATTAAGTCCAACCTATAACCCAACACTAACACCAACACCAACCCATCATCTAAACCATGGCACTCAGTGCCTCATCCAGTCTCCCCTTAAATCCCTCCAGGGTCGGTGACTCCACCCCCTCCCTGGGTGCTCATTCCAGTGACCAATCACCCTTTCAGTGAAGAACTTTTTCCTAACATCAAGTCTAAACTTTCCCTGACCAAGCTTGAGTCCCTGCCCTCCAGTTCTGTCCCTGGTCACCTGAGAGAAGAGACCAATTCCTGCCCCACTACAACCTCCTTTTAGGGAATTGTAGAGAGCAATGAGGTCTCCCCTGAGCCTCCTCCAGACTAAACAGCCCCAGAGGGAAGGGCTTGTGCTCCAGCCCCTTCACCATCTTCGTTGCCCTCCTCTGGACACTCTCCAGTATCCTGACATCTTTCCCAAACTGGGGGGCCCAGAACTGGACACAGGATTCAAGATGAGGCCTGACCAGTGCCGAGTACAGGGGGACGATAACTCCTCTGGTCCTGCTGGCCACACTATTCCTGATGCAGGCCAGGATGCCATTGGCCTTCTTGGCCACCTGGGCACACTGCTGGCTCATGTTGAGCTTCCTGTCCACCAGCACTCCCAGGTCCTTTTCTGCCTGACTCCTCTGCAGCCACTCTGTCCCCAGTCTGTAGCTCTGCATGGGATTGTTGCGTCCAAAATGAAGTACCCGACATTTGGACTCATTAAACATCATCCCATTGGAATCAGCCCATCTCTCCAATCTGTCCAGGTCCCTCTGTAGGGCCATCCTGCCCTCTAGCAGATCAGCCCTTCCTCCCAGCTTGGTATCATCTGCAAACTTGCTGATGATGGACTCATTAATAAGAGCCAACCAGCCAACCAGCTGCTGTATTTGCTTAAAAGCTGTAGCACAAACCTGTTTTTCTCTCCCTGTTTTTGAATGAAATCGTAGTTTGCCTCAACTGCAGCCATTCTGGAGGGTGTAGTGCTGGTGGAAGACATTGTAAAGGCATCTTCCAAATGTCCTCCTTTGATTTTGGGGTGAAAGCACCCCTGAACAGGAGAAAATAACCTGCTTAACAATCCTGGAAAAGAAGTTGAGGCTGAATGTCCTATTAGACACTCCAGAAGGGCCAAAACTCTGTCTTTGCACACCCTGCAACACCCTTAAATTTTGTAACACCTTAAATTTTATAACAATTTTATAACACCTCATTTCAGAACACCTTAAAACCACACTAATGTGACAAACGGCATCCTGACGGTGTTCCTACCCAGACCCTACCAGGGAAGAGCCATCCTCTTTTTACAACATCAAAGGTGAAGCCAACAACTCCAAAGCTTTACTGTTGGTGTCCTCGTTGTGGTTTTACTTCTCAGCAATTAAATCTGGCTGGTTCAAAACTCCACACAAGACTGAGGTCTCTAATTTGGAAACAACAGGATTACAGTGCAACGTGGAATTGGCAAGTAAGAGGGCTACAGGAAAATTGTTGCTTTCCAAGATAAAGCCTGTGACAGTAACAAACTCCATGCTGGATTTTCGTACAGAGCAAAGCACGATTTGAATTGCTTGGATGGTTAAAAAATAAAGACATAAGAACCCCAGGGGAAAGGACTTCCTTAGGAAGAACAAGAGGGATTTACTTCCCAAATCTGCAGGGGAGCAGGAAAGCTGGGGAGGTGCTCCTGATCAGGGAGTGCAGGGATAGGATGAGGGGGAACTATTTTCAGCTGAAAGAGGGGAGATTGAGATGAGACGTCAGGAAGAAATGTTTTCCTGTGAGGGTGGGGAGGCCCTGGCCCAGGTTGCTCAGGGAAGTTGTTAATGCTCCACCCCTGGAGGTGTTCTAGGCCAGGTTGGATGGGGCTTTGAGTACTCTGATCCAGTGGGAAGTGTCCCTGCCCATGGGAAGGGTTTGAAACTGGATGATCTTTAAGGTCCCTTCCAACTCAAATTATTTAATGAGTCTGTGATCACTTTGACATACTGACATCATTTAAACTCCCTGCTTACAGCTGTCGCAGTGGGACTGATGGCAGAGGTGGGGAAAGGAAGGTCATGGTGGCAGAGGGCAGGTATTGTCCTGCTTGGAGCTGAGTCTCTCCATTCCCTCAAATCCAGTTCATGTGAAAATGGGAAGGAGGGCTGGAAATTGAAGATCTCCCAGCAGTGTGTCTAAAGTTCCCCTTTGGAAAAAGAGCATGAGATATTAGGAAGAAATATTTTCCTGTGAGGAAAATACTTGCCTGAGGGTGGTGAGGCCTTGGCACAGGTTGCCCAGAAAAGTCGTGGATGCCTCTTCCCTGGAAGTGTTCAAGGCCAGGCTGGATAGGGCCTTGATCAACCTGATCCAGTGGGAGGTGTCCCTGCCCATGGCAGGGGGATTTGGAAGTAGATGGGCTTTAAGGTCCCTTCCAACTCAAACCATTCTATGATTCTGTGATATAGAAGAGAAAGACAACCCTGTTTTATGTGAGCTCCATGAGAAAATGATTTCCAGCTCGGTGTTTAGGCCAGTCAGTCGTTAACTGCTGACTGCAGCGATCTGACAACAGCTGGCTGAAGCAAAAAAGATAGATAGCTCCATCTCAGTAAATTGATGGTTAATATTTCATCTTCCTACCTACACACAGCGTAGAACCACCTTAAAAATGTAAAGACTGTCCCAACTCCTTCATCATGCAAAATAATTCCTTCTTTGTAAAATATTCAGAGGGTTGCAGAAGTCTGAAGATCCGACAAGAGAAATGGATGATTGGATGTTATATCTGTGTATGACAAGACAGAGAAGCAGGAGAGGAAGAGGAGAGGAAATCTTACTTCCATTTTCATATAAAACCTATTAAAAATCTACTTGACTTTCTCAGTTAACTCATCTTCTTCCAACAACTTTAATCCTTAAATGGTTATTGTTAAAAAGAAGTTTGCATTCCTTCAAAAGACAAGAGCAAAAGAAAATGACTTTGTCATATCTGACTGGTTTGGAGAATATAAAATCCAATTCTGAAGGAGTGCAGATAAGGGAAGAGCTATGGAAGAGCCATCAGCTTAGCAAACACTAAGTAATGAAGAATGCAAAGACTGCCCAGCATGATAAAACACTCTATTAGCAAAACTGTTTTCAAATGAGTGATAATTGTGGCACATCCACAGCAGAAGGTTATTGAATTTTTATCTCTAGAAAGGGGCTTTTTTGCCCAAAACCCACCAAGAGGTAGCCTGTTTTTTTAATTTCTTGAAACGTGTGCCCCTTGTGCTTTCTGGACATTTATAGCTACATCTATGAATTGCCCATGTGCAGCCAAGGAAGCTTTGCTGGAAAAGCTACTGACTTTCTACAGGGAAGGAATACAGAGCCACCACCATCATATCATGAACTTGTTGGAGATTATCATGTTTCTGGTGTTGCACCAAAAAATTTTGGTCCAAATCACTCACTGAAGACTTTGATGATGCCCTAGGTGGGGCGAAGATTTAATCTCAAGTCATTGTGACAGAAAAGATAAAAGATCAAAGACTGGGATGTGTGTTCTTATCATGCACTGGCCCAACATGTGGTAAGCACTGAAGATGAAACTCCACCACTGTTACCATTTAATGAGATTACTGCTCTTGTTCAAACACAGAAACTTCAACAGAGCATCAAGTCCAAGGAGAAAAATAAAGCAGAAGACAGTCTCTTGGAGGTACCAAAGAAATGAGGTGGGTGACTCACAGTCTGTTGGCCTGTGAATGCCCAACATACATATGTTGAACTAAACAAAGCTAAGTGTCGGGTCCTGCACTTGGGCCACAACAAGCCCATGCAACGCTCCAGCCTTGGCCAAGAGTGGCTGGAAAGCTGTCCAGTGGAAAAGGACCTGGGGCTGCTGGTTGACAGCAGAGGCTGAGCAAGAGCCAGCAGTGGCCCAAGTGGCCAAGAAGGCCATCATCATCCTGGCTTGGATCAACCATGGCGTGGCCAGCAGGAGCAGGGAAGGGATTGTGCCCCTGTAATCAGCACTGGTGAGGCTGCACCTCAAATGCTGGGTTCAGTTCTGGGCCCCTCACTCCAAGAAGGACATTGAGGGGCTGGAACACATCCAGAGAAGGGGAACGAAGCTGGTGAAATGGCTGGAGACCGTGTGTTATGAAGAGTGGCTAAAGGAACCGGGGTTGTTTTGCCTGGAGAAAAGGAGGCTGAGGGGAGACTTCATCACTGTCTCCACTCCCTGAAAGGAGGTTGTAGCAAGGTGGGGTGCTTGGTCTCTTCTCCCAAGTAATAAGTGACAGGATGAGAGGAAAAGGCCTCAAGTTGTACCAGGGGAGGTTTGGATTAAGCATCAGGAAAGATTTCTCTCCTGAAAGAGTGGTGAAGCACTGGAAGAGGCTGCCCAGGGAAGCGGTGGAGTCATCGTCCTTGGAGGTGTTCAAAAACCGTAGCCATGTTGCTTCAGGACATGGTTTAGTAGGCATGTTGGGTGTTGGGCTGATGGTTGGACTGGATGATCTTAGAGGTCTTTTCCAACCTCAATGAATCTATGAGTCTATGTGGGTAAGTCTTAAAGTCAAAGCTACTGATGCCAAAAGCTCAAAGTTGGCTCCAGTTAGGGCAATCTGAGCCTGAATTTGGTGAGCTGCACTCGGTAGGAACCCCCTACATTTACCTTGACTTTTGGTCATTTATTCCCCTTCCTCTGCCCTCTCCGATGCTCATTAACAGGCTGTGACTTTCCAGCAGCGAGATGCTGAGAAATTCAGCCGATCCACCCAAGACAGAAGACACCAGAACAACTCACACAACAGCTGAGCATTATGGCAATAACACCATATCCATCTTTGAAACACAGGTAGTTTTAAGTTTTCCTCCTCCCGGCTCAGTCTGAGCAGATTTGCATTGCCCTCCTCCTCCTGCCTAGGTGGGATGGAAAGAGACATCTCATCTCATCGTTCCTCTACTGCTTATTTTTCATATTCTTCCCCCAAAGGATTGCATTTCCCTGTATATCACCATAGCTTGCTGGATTTCTAAATACATCAGACTTGCACCACCACCTCTGCCCCAAGGCACCACTTCCTCCTTCTCCTGTATAGATCGCAGTCAGCTCTATTGATGTTCCATTTATGAGATAGACTTCACTGAGTTTCATTTAGAACCACAGCCTCTATCATTTCCCAGCACTCTTTCTTTTCGTTCCAGACACACCTGGCATTTGTGTACAGACATTTTAGTGCATCAGTATAAAGTTATTACAAAGGAAGATGAATTTTTATCGTCAGGAGGACTCTGCCAAGTGAAATATTACACTTCGTACTTTTTATGTTTATTCACTGCTGCGTGTAACATCCTCTCAGCAGCCTGAAAGTCACGCTCGTGCCCTTTGATGTTTGGGAAATATTGATTTATTAAAAAATTTGAACTGAAATTATAAATGATGTTTTCATTTTTAGCAGTGTTGACTGTCAGAGCATAACTCCTCAGCCCCAAGATCTCTCCCAGCAACTAAAGTTCTGTGAATAAATATTTGGCTGCTGAACTTTGATAGCGTTTTCTGTTGGGTTTTGTTTTCTTTTATTTCTTTTTATAATCTTCTAAAGCAGGCCCTGTGAGAGCACAGCAGCTCTTCTTGTTGCTCAGGTATTGAGAATTCAAAGTCTGGATTACAGGAATATTGAAGCCACCTGTAGCATTTTGGGTCTTTAATTGTTAGCTGGTTGTACAATCTTAATCATAGAATCATTTAGTTGGAAAAGATCTTTGAGATCACTGTCCACTACTAAACCACATCCCTGAGCACCTCATCAACCCATGATTTAAACACCTCCAGGGATGGGGACTCAACCACCTCCCTGGGCAGCCTCTGCCAGTGCCTCAGAACCCTTTTGGTGAAGAAATGTTTCCTGATGTCTAATTCAAACCTCTCCTGAAATATCCTTCTGGATCCCAACAAATTGATTGTGGACAGCTGGAATAATGAGTCAAAAGAACCTGGTTTAGAGCAGAGTTATAACCTATAGGAAAGACCATCAGTCCACCAGAGATGCTCTGCTGTCAAGGGACATTATTTAATGGAGATGATACAACAACACAACTCTATTTAGCACCAGCAGATTTCCCGCATCACTTCTCAGAATCATACAATCATCACAGTATCACAGAATCTTAAGGTTGGAAAGGACCTCCGAGACCATCAAGTCCAACCTATAACCCAATGTTAACACCAACACTAACACCAACCCATCATCTAACCCATGGCACTCAGTGCCTCATCCAGTCTCCCCTTAAACACCTCCAGGGTTGATGACTCCACCCCCTCCCTGGGCAGCCCATTCCAATGACCAATCACCCTTTCAGTGAAGAACTTTCTTCTAACATCAAGTCTAAACTTTCCCTGATGAAGCTTGAGTCCATGCCCTCTAGTTCTGTCCCTGGTCACCTGAGAGAAGAGACCAATCCCTGCCCCACTCCAACCTCCTTTTAGGGAGTTGTAGAGAGCAATGAGGTCTCCCCTGAGCCTCCTCTTCTTCAGACTAAAATCATGGAATCATCTGGTTGGAAAAGACCTCTGAGATCATCGAGCCCAGCCGTATCTGTCCCTTTACTAAACCATGTTCCTCAGAAACTCATCTACCTTTCTCCTAAACACCTCCAGGGATGGAGACTCAACCGCCTCCCTGGGCTCCCTGTTTCCACCAGTCTCAGCCCATGCATCCAGCCTGTCCAGATCCCTCTGTGGAGCCTCCCTTCCTTCAAGCACACCAATACTTTCACTCACCTTAGTGACATCTGCAAACCTGCTCAGGGTGCACTCAATCTCTTTGTCCAGATCATTGATAAAGATATTGAACGGGACTGAACCCTGCGGAACACCACTCGTGACTGAAAATAAAGCTGAGGTGATTTTCAACGCCAGGTGCCCATGAGAGCTCAGAAGATCTGGTTGGTTGCCCACCACCCTGCACCTCTGTGGATACCTTCTCCCAGGACTCTGCTCCATATTAACACAAAAAAACCTGCAGAAATGCCATGTATTCTGACTACATCCTGGGATCCCAGCAAGCTGTGTGCATTTTTAATGCAATGTTTCTCTGCTCCTCTGCTCCTCACCTACAGCACAGCGTAGATGCCTCCTCCCACACCAAAGTCAGATGCATTTTATACAATGAGTCTCGATAACAGGGGATGTTAATGCCTAGATAATCGGATGCTCAATATTTGGAAAACTCACAATCATCATCAAGTCATAGAAACTTTAGTTTGGAAGGGACCTTAAAGATCATCCAGTTCCAAGCCCCCCGCCATGGGCAGGGACACCTCCCACTGGATCTGGTTGCTCAAAGCCCCATTGAACCTGGCCCTGAACACCCCCAGGGATGGGGCAGCCACCACTTCTCTGGGCAACCTGTGCCAGGGCCTCCCCACCCTCACAGGAAAACATTTCTTCCTAAGATCTCATCTCAATCTCCCCTCTTTCAGCTTAAAAACGTTCCCTCTCATCCTATCCCTGCAATCCCTGAGAAAGACCCCCTCCTCAGCTTTTCTGGAACCCCTTTCAGTACTGGGAGGCTGCTCTAAGGTCTCCCTGAAGAGACCTCTTTTCCAGGCAGAACAACACCAACTCTCTCAGCCTGTCCTCGAATAGGTGCTCCAGCCCTTGGATCATCTTTGTGACCCTCCTCTGCTCCACCAGCTCCACCAGCTCCACGTCCTTCCTTTGCTGTGGACTCCAGAGCTGCACACAGGACTCCAGGTGAGGAATAGAGGGGCACTGTTTTATTACAGGATCTAGGAGAACACAAAGTTCTCTAACAAATGTCAGGCCACGTTCCCAGGGTCAGCCCATGACACTGGACAGCTATTGGGGATGTATTGGTAGGCAGGTGAGACCCAAACCCCTGGTCCTAGGAGAAGCTGACTCCCATGTCAGTTGAGCTATAGGTGATTCCTTGCTAATAACAGTGGAAAGGCATCAGTGGGAAGAAGCAGAGCTTCTGCTGGGCTCTACTTCTGGGGCAGAGCCACAACCCTTCTCTGAACGTGACCCTGTGCAGACAGCGCCAAGAAGAGACACTAATCACGTCTCTAGCACTTTCCAGACAGACACAAAAAGTCAGTGTTTCCCAGGGGATGGAGTCAAAGCTGAGGCACAGAGAAGGGAAACAATCTGACAGAGGTATTGGGGGCAATTTTTGACAGCCAGGAGCAGAAGTTATGTCTCCAGGTTCCCCTTTCTCTGCCCTCTCAGCACCTCAGTTTACCAAGGGTTGTTTCAGCCCCAGTGACACACGTTAGGGCAATCCTCATTAAAAGGTGTTCTGTTTCTCTACTGAATTTATAATACATAGAAATCTTAAAATATTCAGTGATCTAGAGATACTTTAAAGCAAACGAAGCCTGTCTCAGCACTGATACCTGCTCCTGTGCAATGTCATTAGCAGGGACCGCCGAAAAGCTCAAGCACTGAAAGACCATTCAGAGCTTATGCTAGAAGTGATGCTCCTGGCACCCTCACATGGTGCCCACCACAGTCTGAGGGGGTGTCACAGCACAGCATTCACCAGGAAGAAAGAGATGAAGCTGCTTTGCTTTCTGCTTCCCTGTGACATAAATCCGCTTTGAAATCAAGAACAAAAGATGCCCAGTCCTGCTAAAATTGCATATTTATGCCGGTTTCCTTTTCTAAGACAAAGATTCTCCTCTGGGAGCTACTTACTCTGGGTGGCTGAGAGGCTGGAGAAGGCTGCCTTGGTGCGACCTGCTAACCACTCCAGGCTCTCGTGCATGTTGGCCAAGGCCTTGAGGTCGCTGACGTCCCGCAGGATCTCCTGTTGAGGGATGAGTTTATCTCCCAGGTTTCCAATGAGGACTTCGGACTCTTTGCCAAAAGCAGCCCTGAAATGCAAACCAAAGCCACCCTCAGAAATACAGCAGAGGACAACAAAGGGGAGACACTTGTTACACCACGAAGAAGGTCAAACCAGCCAATGTAGAATTGTTCCAGTGTGGGGTGTCGAGAGCATTGTCAGGTGGAGTTTTCTGAAGCCTCATTCCAATGAATAACATCTTTATCCCAAGGAGTTTTTTCTTTATCCTTTTCCCTGCACTGACAATGCCTGAATTTCACCTCATTCCTCATAGTTAGAAACTTCATCCCAATCACCTCCCACACCTCTTCCCTGTCCCCCCCAGCATTTACATCTTGCTGAGACAAGCAGGTGCTTCCCGTGTCTCCCTGGGATAGGTACAAATAATGCACAAGAAGTACTTTTAACCTTTTCCTTGTAAATCAGCTCTTCCAATCCCTCATTCACTTTTTCCCACCTCCATCAAAACAAATTTCCTATGAAACCTGATGGCTTATCACAACCAAGTGACAAACAAATGACTCTGAACAGCAATCTGTGCATTATTTCACTTGCACAGAGGTAGCACCGAGTGAAAAATCATAGAATGGTTTGGGCTGAAACAAAATCAGGAGTTGGGGACCCAGTTACCCCTGAAACATAGAATGGTTTGGGTTGGAAGAGACCTTAAAGATCATCCAGTTCCAAGCCCCTTGCCACGGGCAGGGACACCTCCCACTGAATCAGGTTGCTCAAAGCCTCATCCAACCTAGCCTTGAACACCTCCAGGGATGGGGCAGCCACACCTTCTCTGGGCAACCTGTGCCAGGGCCTCACCACACGCACAGGAAAATATTTCTTTCCAAGATCTCATCTAACTCTTTCCTCTTTCAGCTTAAAACCATTCCCCCTTCTCCTGTCACTGCAATCCCTGATAAAGAGCCCCTCCCCAGCTTTCTTGGAGCCCCCTTCAGTCCTGGAAGGCTGCTCTAAGGTGTCCCCAGAGCCTTCCCTTCTCTAGGCTGAACAACCCCAACTCTCTCAGCCTGTCCTCATAGCAGAGGTGCTCCAGCCCTCTGATCATCTTCGTGGCTTCCTCTGAACTCGCTCCAACAGATCCATGTCCTTCCTGTGCTCAGGGCTGCAGAACCAAATGCAGGACTCCAGGCGGGGTCTCACCAGAGCAGAGCAGAGGGGCAGAGTCTCCTCCCTGGCCCTGCTGGTCCCACTGCTCTGGATGCAGCCCAGGACACAGTTCTCTTTCTGGGCTGCAAGGTCACATTGCCAGCTCATGTTGACCTTCTCATCCACCAGCACCACCAAGTCTTTCTCTTCAGAGCTGCTTTTAATCCATTCTCTGCCCAGTGTGCAATTGTGTTTGGGATGGTCCCAATAAAAAATTGACCAACAAGTGTTTATGCTGTAAAAGCTGAAAAGCTCTTTCGGGGTGTGTAACTGCTCATTCCACTGTCAAGTTCCATGTTTTGCATTCAGATTTAGCTGTCCCAATTCTTGTTTCCACAACGACCTCATTTGGTTATGTCCCAGGCAAATTCTCTCATTGCTTTTGCAGGTAAAGGAGGAGACCCCAGCATGACATTTTGTGTACCATTAGGATGGAGAAAATCAGGACATGGCTTCTCCATCCAATTACAATAGCTCCTGGCTGAAACCAAGTGCATTTCATTGAAAGACTCTTAAGTGATGGTACATTAACCATGGTCCTCAGTACACTCTTCCCATCATTAGTTGCTCTTTTTGTTGTGAATTTGCATTCCACTTTCATCCAACTTTGCAGCTCTCCACTTCCTGTCATTAGCTCTTTTATGAACTTACAATGAGGAATCATGCTGCTGAGCATAATAGCTGCAACGAGCTGCAGCAAAATAATCCCATCAGTGGCATTTTATATACTATCTAAGCAGTTTTATTGCCAGCATCTCCCTAGATTTGTGGGGCTTCACTGTCACTTGAGGAAAAAAATGAGAAAGAACAACCCTGAAATGGTTTTAAATTGCACATCTGAATTCATTAAAGGCAAAAAGTAAAAATAGCCTTCATTAAAAAAATCTTTTTGAGGGTTTTCTTCTGCTTGACAATGAAAAATATGTTGCCTTAGGCTGTATCCTGCATAGTGTGGGTTGGGAGAAATCCTTATCTGAGGGCTGTGTCTGGGGACTGAGACACGGGAACATCTCCAACTCCAGTGGGCTATGGCAGTGGTAGCTCAGTTGTTCTTCATCTCCATAGGATGGGGTTAATTTTGATCTGCTCTGGCTATTGGAAACACATTAAATCCTTTCTGGAGTTCAGGAAAACCCTTAATAAGTTGTCCTGATTGTGTATTTCTTAGTTACAAGAAGGTACAAAGCTTTGGGGAGACAGGACAGCTGAGCAACTCAGCCAAAGTCCAAATGGGTGTTTGAAGGTGAACATGAGGTTGAACCAAGTGGACAAGCTCATAGACAGGCTGGACCACTTTTGTTTCAGTAAAGCAGAGTTATTCTTTCAAGTTAAAGAAAGCAAACATGAAACACCCCACTTAGCTCTACACAGCTACAAACACTCAGATATCCTCCTCTGGCCAAGAGCATCCTGGCTTGGATCAGCCATGGTGTGACCAGGAGGAGTAGTGAAGTGATTTTCCACCTGTATTTGGCACTGGGGAGGCCTCACCTTGAATCCTGGGTTCATGTTTGGGCCCCTCACTATGAGAAGGACATTGAGGGGATGGAGAGTGTTCAGAGGAGGGGAAGAGAGCTGGGGAAGGGGCTGGAGAACAAGTGTTATGAGAAACAGCTGAGGGACCTGGGGCTGTTTTAGCCTGGAGAAGTGGAAGCTGAGGGGAGACTTCATCACTCTCTGCAGCTCGCTGAAAGGAGGTTGTAGCGAGGTGGGTGTTGGTTTCTTCTCCCAAGTGACAGGATGAGAGGAAATGGCCTCAAGTTGCACCAGGGTAGGTTCAGACTGGACATCAGGAAAAATTCCTTCACTGAAAAGGTTGTCAAGCATTGGAAGAGGCTGCCCAGGGCAGTGGTGCAGGCACAATCACCAGAGGTTTTCAAAAGCCATGTAGCTGTAGCACATGTATGACATGTATGCATGAAGCTGTGGCACTCTAGGACATGGTTTAGTAGACATGGTGGTGTTGGGCTGATGGTTGGAATTGATACCTTAGAGATCTTTTCCAACCTTAATGATTCTGTGATTCTGTGTTCTGTTCCCGTGGCGCAGAATATTTTTCACAAACACACTTTTCCCTCTCCAACCAAACCACTCCTGTTGACTTAGACGATCAAATCCCACTGGCAACTGCATCAATAACTCAGAAAAATAAGAAAATAAACAGATGGTGAATTTCTACCTTCATTAACACGACTTTCAAATAAAAAATGCTGTAGAAAAAGTACATTTTGGGGACCACAATTTGAGAGCTGTTAAAGAGGAGTCACTGCCACGTTGCTGCCCACAACCGCGATTGCGAATTCAATTTTATCACAGGGACAACTCTTTTGCCTTCCCACATGCAAAAAGAAATGGTTTTGGCACCACTTTGGATGGATATCCTGTGCATGAATAATACAGTGCTGGGAAAAAATCTATGTAATACAAAGCATGGCATATTTCCTATTTTTACTCCTGGTAGGAATACAAATAAGGACTTGTACAGCAAGCTGTACTCTGAAATGTTGTCAGGATAAATGCACTTCTGATGCTCGCTCTAAAACAACAGAAGTTTGTATCAAAAAGAGAACAGTTTTATCATAGAATGGTTTGGTTGGAAGAGATCTTAAAGATCACCCAGTTCCAAGCCCCCTGCCATGGGCAGGGACACCTCCCACTGCATCAGGTTGCTCAAAACCCCATCCAACCTGGCCTTGAACACCTCCAGGGATGGGGCAGCCATGGCTTCCCTGGGCAACCTGGGCCAGGGCCTCCCCACCCTCACAGGAAAACATTTCTTCTTAATATCCCATCAAAATCTCCCCTCTTCCAGCCAAAAACTGTTCCCCTTTGTCCTGTCCCTTCAGTCCCTGAGAAAGAGTCCCTCCCCAGATTTTCTGGAGTCCCTTCAGGTACTGGGAGGCTGCTCTAAGCTCACCCTGGGCTATTCTCTTCTCCAGGCTAAACAACCCCAACTCTCTCAGCCTGTCCTCAGAGCAGAGGTGCTCCAGCCCTTGCATCATCTCCATGGCCTCCTCTGGACTCGCTCCAACAGATCTATGTCCTTCCTGTGCTGAAAACACTGTTTTTAGTGTTTTCTTTAATACATATCCCTGACTCTAGAAACCTCATTTCACTCTTTTGCACAAACTGAAACATATAATAGAGACAACTTTAGAGATAACATTTAGGGATAACTCCCTTTTAGAAAATAACTTTGAAGAGTTCTGGTGGATTCCTGTAATTTCAGTCTAAATGTGCCATTAGCAAATGTCTCCCTGAAGCAAATTTGAGCCAGTGTTCTGGATGCCTGCTTAAGACAATATTGCCTATGTGCATTTCTTTGTCTTTATTAAATTTGCAAGGTTTCACATTCAACAAGAAGTATTTAAACCCCAAACCAACTGAATACCCAGTCTTCACCTGGTCTTTTCAATATCTGCATTAAAATAGCATCTTTAGACCTCTGATTCCCATACAGCTTCTCAGACAATGCTTGTCACATTTGTCTCTGTAAGTGTGTAGCTAAGACAGAGCCAGCACATACAAAGAGATCTACAACCACCCTCTGCATTTAATGTACGAGTTTTGGATGGTTCAGTGGGTACTCTTGGTTTGAATCTCCAATTCAGATCCCATCCTACCTCACCCATCAGCAACCTGATCCATTGGAAAGTGTCTCTGTCCCAGGGCTGCTGGAACTGGATGATATCTTTAAGGTCCCTTCCAACCCAAACCATTCTATGAAGTTTGCCTTGGACTTTGCCAAAGCTTCTGTGAACAACAGAAGATCCCACAACTTCTGGTGATCACACAAAGATGGAAACTTCCAGCCATGGAGGTGATACATTTCAGAAAGTTCAAAAAACCCTCATAACTGGGTGGTTCTTAGAATCATAGAATCATCTGGCTGGAAAAGACCTTTGAGCTCATCGAGTCCAATCGCACCTGTCCACTACTCAACCATGGCCCTAAGAAGCTCATCAACCTGTCCTTTAAACACCTCCAGGGATGATGACTCAACCACCTCCCTGGAAGTCCCTCTGTTCATAAGAGTGTTCCACAGAACTTTAAGAAAAGGCAACGCTCCACTCTCCTGCAATTAATTCTGCTCTGCAGAACCCCTCGCTTAAGACAGAGATTAATACTGATATCAACCACACTGAGAATAAAGCAAATTCAAGTGCCTTTCTTCACTGTCCAGCTGCTTCTTTGTGGGAGCTCTCTCTTCCTTATGCTGATATCTGATGCTGGTCCCACCCCATTTCATTGCCCTTTAGTCTCCATCCCCATGGGATCTGTGCACACTGCAACAAGGTTCACTCTAAACCCCTGCTTTGTCAGAGCAGGCCGGCTGCACTGGCTTAATCCTCGGATTAAGCAGGCACCTTGTTTTGTTTCCCTTTGTTAAACCATCTTAATTTCTCTCTTTTTTTGGACTTCCCAAACACAGTGACCAGAAATGCATCAGCTTTGGATCCCCCCGTTCCCATGGATACTGTATAGGATGTGTACAGTTTAGCCTGGAGAAGAGGAGGCTGAGGGAAGATCTCATTGCTCTCTACAGCTCCCTGAAAGGAGGTTGTGGTGAGGTGGGTGTTGGTCTCTTCTCCCAAGTAAGGTAGGATGAGAGGAAATGGCCTCAAGTTGCACCAGGGGAGGTTTAGATTGAATATCAGGAAAATGTGTTTATTGAAAGAGTGGTGAAGCACTGGCAGAGGCTGCCCAGGACAGTGGTGGAGTCTCAGACCCTGGAGGGGTTCAAAAGACGTGCAGATGTGGCGCTTCAGGACATGGTTTAGTAGGCACGGTGGGGTTGAGCTGACAGTAGGGGTTGATGATCTTAGAGGTCTTTTTCAACCTTAATGATTCTATGATTCTATAGGGCATCCTTGGAATGGTACCAGCAGGGGTGGGGAGGATCCAGTGTCCCCATTCCCCAAAGAAGCTTTCATAGAATCATAGAATTACCCGAGTTGGAAGGGACCCAAATAGATCATTGAGTCCAACTCCTATCCCTACACAGGACATTCCCAACATTCACCCCGTGTGTCTGAGGGCATTGGCCAAATCCTTCTTGAATGCTGGCAGACTCAGTGCTGTGACTGCTTCCCTGGGGAGCTGTTCCAGTGCTCCACCAGCTGCTGGGGGAAGAACCTCTTCCTAATGTCCAACCTAACCCTCCCCTGGCACATCTTCCTGCCATTCCCTCGGGTCCTACCATAGGTCACAAGAGTGAAGAGCTTTCTGCAGGCAGACCAGCTTCCCCCTCTTCTCCTCCAGCAACCAAGAGCTATGCTGATGTTTTTAAGGGTTAATAATATTAAACAACACATTGAATTCAGCTGTCTGTAAAAAAAATGAGTGGCTGATGACAACATACAAGACTTCCCCTCATCCATGTTTCATCATATCTATAAGATAAACTCATACGTGAGGGAAGAAAGGCCAGCGAAGAGCATGTGTCACAAATCAAGATGCCCTGTGCTGCGTTTAGGGCACTCTGCCCGTGCCAGAGCAGGGCTGAAAAGCAGCCAAGTGTCTGCATCAATACAGCAGAATGAGGAAGGAGGTCTCTGATGGACCCTTGGCAGCAGCTTTACGTTTGCTTACAGCTCCTCTCTATTTTCTCTGCCAAGAAATTAGCGTATAATTATCCCTTCGGCAAATAATATCAAGGAAAAAGCTTACTGGAAGAATGTCTGGAATTCTAGGAGGAGTAGGGGGGACAAGAAATCCCCCTTGGGAGCCCCTCAGGAACACAGTGACACAACAAAGACCTCCTGTCCTTTCTCACATCCTCTCAGCCTCAGATAGGTGATTTCCACTGAGGATCGGATACTTGCAGAGGAGAATCATAGAATAATCACGGTATCACAGTATCATTAGGTTAGAAAGGACCTCTGAGATCATCAAGTCCAACCTATAACCCAACACTAACACCAACACCAACCCATCATCTAAACCATGGCACTCAGTGCCTCATCCAGTCTCCCTTTAAACACCTCCAGGGTCTGTGACTCCACCCCCTCCCTGGGTGCTCATTCCAGTGACCAATCACCCTTTCAGTGAAGAACTTTTTCCTAACATCAAGTCTAAACTTTCCCTGACCAAGCTTGAGTCCCTGCCCTCCAGTTTTGTCCCTGGTCACCTGAGAGAAGAGACCAACCCCTGCCCCACTGCAACCTCCTTTTAGGGAGTTGTAGAGAGCAATGAGGTCTCCCCTGAGCCTCCTCTTCTCCAGACTAAACAGCCCCAGCTCCCTCAGTCTCTCCTCGTAGGGCTTGTGCTCCAGCCCCTTCACCATCTTTGTTGCTCTCCTCTGAACACATTCCAGTATCCTGACATCTTTCCCAAACTGGGGGGCCCAGAACTGGACACAGGATTCAAGGTGAGGCCTGACCAGTGCCCAGTACAGGGGGACGATAACTCCTCTGGTCCTGCTGGCCACACTATTCCTGATGCAGGCCAGGATGCCATTGGCCTTCTTGGCCACCTGGGCACACTGCTGGCTCATGTTGAGCTTCCTGGCCACCAGCACTCCCAGGTCCCTTTCTGCCTGACTCCTCTGCAGCCACTCTGTCCCCAGTCTAGAGCTCTGCATGGGATTGTTGTGTCCAAAATGAAGTACCCGACATTTGGACTCATTAAACATCATCCCATTAGAATCAGCCCAGCTCTGCAGTCTGTCCAGGTCCCTCTGTAGGGCCATCCTGCCCTCTAACAGATCAAAATGTAATGATAATGGAATCATCTGTTTGGCAAAGACCTCTGAGATCATAGAGTCCAATCGTAGCAACAAAATGAATTTAAACTGCAGCTTAAAGCAGTGAGCAGAGCTTTGGCTGTAGAGAAAACACCCCAAAAATATCCACTAAAGTGGGAACAGGACAAAGATGCAAATGCTCTTGGAAGAGGTGGCGAAACAAGGATTACTGCTTTGTCACAGCGTGGTACTGGAACCAAATTAAATTGAACATCCCTTAAAATGTTAGTGAAAACAATTACTTGTCATATAAAAACTCAATATGCTACCTAATATAAAGCACTTAAAATGCTTTATAATAAAATAATGTAATATAAAATTATGATTAAAATACACATAATAATTATTGCATAATAAAATAGTATATAGTCTCAAAACATGATACACATCATAGTGAAAAGATCAGAATCATAGAATCATTTGGTTGGCAAAGACCTTTAAGATCATCCAGTCCAACCGTCCCCGTCCACTACTGAACCACATCCCTGAGCACCTCATCTACCCAACTTTTAAACACCTCCAGGGTGTTCACTCAACCACCTCCCTGGGCAGCCTCTGCCAGGGTATGACAACCCTTTCAGTGAAGAAACTTTGCCTGATGCCCAATCTGATCCTTCCCTGGTACAACTTGAGGCCATTTCCTCTCATCCCATCACCTGTCACTTGGCAGAAGAGACCAACACCCCCCCCTCGCTACAACCTCCTTTCAGGGAGCTGTAGACAGTGATGAGGTCTCCCCTCCTTTTCTCTAGGAATGATGGTATTTGCATCAGTTTCATTACAGTTTCTTTGGGATCAGTGGATATTTTGATACATTTATGTCCTAGAGGAATTTCTGTAACCCATTTGTCTCCTATTCCCACACTTGAGCCATAACAGTCAGCCTGGAGACCACACTCAAAACCCTTATATAGAAACTACCCAGGCAGACAAATTTCTCTTTGATTATTAAAAAGAAATTCCCATTATGTTCTTATTTCTAAAGAAAGAAAGAAAAGGTGGTTTCTTGCTTCACCTTGCACCAGAATTTGTTCAACAACCAGAAAAAACACCACGCAAGCATCAAAACAAATCACCCACGTGGGTCCCTTCCTGCGAAGGGAAGCCCTCTGAGATGATTTGCTGCTGCAAGAACAATAAAACCCAGCCCAGAAGATGTCATTTCACTTGTTTCAAAGATTCAGCACCTGAAGGTATTTTTAAAAATTCAGCACATGAAGGCACTTTTCGCAGCACACCCAAAACACCACCGCAGTCCTGATGAAAAGCTGCCGCCGAGAGTCCTCGGCGGATAGAATTTCACCCCATCAATCTGAGCTATTCAGCTTTAAAGGACTCGAGATCTAACCCATCTGAAAAATGACCTAGATTTGAGGTTTGTTGGGATTTGCAAAGCCTCAACAACAATTTGTGCATCTCTTTTAGGGTCTGGCACGATCGGTGTCAACGCTCCCCGGCAGCTCCAAATCTCTGCTGAGAGGTTGCAACACTGTCAAAAAGCAGCCATCACTAATTGACAATTTTAAGCTGTAACATCACACACCATTTTCTCACTTAAAATTTATTTGAATATTCTGGGCTTGTTAGGTTTATATTATACAATTTATCACAGCAGACAAGAAAGCATCTTGAGTATATTGTGTAGCTCTAATGATGGGATTTAGCAATGCGGAATCTTGTTAAAGCAAGAGCTGTTATTAAATCTTTGTGGAGAAGCTGAATCTCCACGTTTCCGCTCCGCCTTCCCTCTCCATCCCTGCTGCACAGTTTAGAGGCACACACATTACCCCCAAAAAGTAGCCCAGCAGAGCTGGGAATTGCTCCACTCTCTTCAATAGATGCGGCAATTTGTAGGATTTATGAATCTGAAGCTGGGAGATTCTTCCTGGATTCAGGTCCAGAAGATGTAATCCTCAGAAAAGCCCAAATTCAGCCTAAATCCTCCAACACATTCCATGGGGTGAATGTTGGGAGTGTCCTATGTAGGGACAGGAGTTGGACTCCATGAGTCCCTTCCAACTCGGGTAATTCTATTCTATGATTCTATAACACATCTTTTGCTTTCACAAGAGAAGCAAAGCCAGATGGAAAATTCTCAGATAAGGAGGAAATTTAGATGAGATGCTAGGAATAAATATTTTCCTGTGAGGATGGTGAGGCCCTGGTACAAGTTGCCCAGAGAAGCTGTGGCTGCCCCATGGCCAGGTTGGATGGGGCTTTGAGCAACCTCATCCAGTGGGAGGTGTCCTTGCCCGTGGCAGGGGGCTTGGAACTGGGTGATCTTTAAGGTCCCTTCAACTCAAACCATTCTATGATAAGGAGGAGCCCTGTGAAGATCCAGGTGCTCACCTGTTTTACACCTCTCAGATGAGACTCTTGACAGCAAAGGATTTAGTTTCAGTTGTGCTCATGAAGAAGCATGTTCTCCCATAGGATCCAAAAAAGAAATCTACATTTCATATAAAGGAGCAGACTGTCACCAAGTCTCACACCTATGGTAAGTTCAGATTCATAGTCCCAGTAGAGGGAAAAAAGTTCTTCAGTCTGCTGCCAATCTCACAAAATCATTCTCTCACCCTTTAAAAACATCGTGAACACAGTAAATACAGCCCAAGAAATTGCAGAGGGAGATCTTTTATTCTTGAGAGAGAAAGAAACGAGGAAAGTGAGATAGAGAAGCTACAACTGGAAATGTCATGGAGAGCTAAGAGGTGAAGGAAGGGAAAAGCCTTCCATAAAACATCAAGGTTTCAGAAAAGGATCATGCGACAGGAGAAACTCTAAGGCAGCAAAAGAGCATAATCATAATGGAAAGTACCAAACCCACCACTACAAAACCCACCCATCAGACAGCAGATGGAACAATCTGAGATTCAGCTGTTGATGAAAACCTTCTGGTTGCCCAGAGAGGTGGAACAAGGGAAGACCACCAAGGTGGGACATGAACCCCATGCTTCTGCAATCATGGATCCCCCTCTGCACCAAGGGAAGAATGTGAAGGTTCAGTGCAAATTGTCTTGTGTGACAGTGAGCCATGTCCAAAGCAGATCCACATCTGCACACGGTTTTATATTGGAAATACCATTAGAAGATCAGTATCAACTAAATGAAGGGGAGAGGAGGCTGGTGACAACCTCTTCTCCCAAGCAACAACTGACAGGACAAGAGCAAATGGCCTCAGGTTGCACCAGGTGAGGTTTAGAATCAGGAAAAACATCTTTACTGAGTGGTGAAGCATTGGAAGAGGCTCCTCAGGGAAGTGGTGGAGTCCCCATCCCTGGAGGGGTTCAAGAACCATGTGGCTGTGGCACTTTACACATGGTTTAGTAGACATGGGGGGGGTTGTACTGATGGTTGGACTGGATGATCTTAGAGGTCTTTTCCAACCATAATGGTTCTGTGATTCTAGGAGAGATTCTAATAAAAGAGCAGGATAGTTTAACTGTTCAGAGCAGTGCCATTTGGGATGATTTGGTGAAGGACCTGCTGTCACACAGGTATCCTTCCATGCTCTAGAATATACTCCCCTCCCTTTGGTGCAGAGCAAACAAGGAGGAGCATCCTAAAATGAACAGGAGAGGCAGGGGAGGAAGCACCAGGCTACTGGAGCTCTCTGCAGTCAGGGTTATCCTCTCTAAAAACCCAAGAACAGTGAAAGGAAAAGTCATGTGATACATGGAGTTGCTGAGAAGTGGTTTTTGATTGCTCCAGTATCTTTAGATGGAGGATTGGATTTCAAATTCAGCATTCAGGAGCTCGCTGAAGGAAAAGGTGAGAGGAAAATCACCACAACACAGGTCTGGTATCTCAGATCTGGAGCCAGAATAACCTGCATTGTGGTGTGATCCTCAGACCAACGTGGGCTTCCCAGGCAGATGTGTTGCACCATGAGCTGCCCCAGGTGCCCTTGCCACCCCTTCATGCTGCAGAGCTGCTCTGAAAACCCAAGAACTTCTGCTGTAACTCAAGCACAACTGGATCTGAATCTCTTTTTACATTGCTTTGCCTCGTCAAAGGCAAACCTGGAAATGATACATCTTTGGGTTTTATTATCAACATATCTGAATCAGTAATGAACTGAAGGCTAACCTTTATAAAGCGAGAAGGGCAGCATATTTCACACTCGTCCCAGTGCCAAATAGCCTTCAGGGCTTTAAAAACTAATTATATGAAGAGAGGCATGACTTTTCTTTCCTTTCTCCCCTTGCCAAGTTCTGAGCTACTATAATATGCTCAATCAGGTCCCTTTGTCTGGCCAACCACACCAGAATATTAATGGGAGGATTCTGCTCGTGCCTTACAGTGCCTTTTGACATCTTCTTGCAAAAGAGAGAGGGGTGGGTTAAGACAACAAAATCAATCACTGTCAACAGAGATATGCATGAGGGTTTGTTTGTTTTTTTTTTTTTTGCAAAGATATTGAGTTTAGATTCTTCTTTTTAATTAAAAAAAAAAACAAGTTACAGGAAATCTGAGGAGGGAGAGAGAATAAAATTGTGCTCTCGTATCTCTTCCTGCCACAGCACAAAAACTGGTGGTAAAATTTCAGGACATATTTAATTTAGAAACATTTATAAAGTAGTCCAAGCACTGCTGTCAGCCTTGTCTTATGTCCAAAACACATGATGCTCCCACGTTTCATCAAGCTTAAACCTTCACTTCTGGGAAAGGCTGCTTAGTCCTGTCGCTGCCAGGTGAGGAGTGGGGTCTCTGAACACTGCAGGGAATCTGTATATCAAGGCTTTAAATAACTTGGGATGGTTACAGTAAGAATGAAATCACAGAATCATAAAATGGTTTGAGTTGGAAGGGACCTTAAGGATCATCCAGTCCCAACTGTCTCTTTCCACACTTTCCACTGGATCAGGTTGCTCAAAGTCCCATCCAACCTGGTCTTGAACACCTCCAGGGATGGGGCAGCCACAGCTTCTCTGGGCAACCTGTGTCAGTGCCTCACTACCCTCACAGTACAAAATTTTTTCCTAATGTCTAATCTAAATCTCCCCTCTTTCAGCTTAAAATAGGTTCTCCCATCACAGCCTTGACTCTAAGAACCAAGGTATCCACAGGACTCATTTCCCTTTGGCTCCACTGCAGTGCTTGGGCAGTGATGGTTACAGCAGAAGTACCCTCAATTCAGCAGCAGTGCCAAGAGGAAGAGAACGAAGCAACAGCAGTGAAGAAATGTTCCTTTGCATTAGAAGAAAGTCTGAAAAAGTCTGCTTAAGTGGAAAGAAGATGACAAAAAATTGGACAAGCAATTAATTTTATTCTGAAGCTTTCAGGAGAGATCTGTTCAACCATGCATGGATTCTTGAGGAAGTTTATAAGCCATGTCACTTACCATCAAGGGCTAAAACTGGCCCAGACCAATTAGAATCAGTTAAATTAATGCTACAGGATACCAAGAAAAGATCTTTATCCTAATGTCCAGGCTGAAAAAAAGAGACATGGTACAGGAGCTTTTCCCAGTGAACTCGGTGTAGATGACCTAAAAGGCTTTCTGTTCTAACACCTCTGAGACCATTTCACAAAATACTTCAATTAATAGTTACTAAAATGACAATCTTGGAATAATAGGATCAAAATGATGGTACTGCTGGCACCAGACTGAGCTGGGCCATCAGATTTAGCCTGGCCAGGAATTTACACCACTGGTTTACACTCAGCCAGGAGTACCCAGCATTGCACCCATTGGAGCTCTGGTGTCATAGAATGGTTTGGGTTGGAAGGGACCTTAAAGCCCATTCAGCTCCAACTTCCCTGCCATGGGCATGGACACCTCCCACCAGACCAGGCTGCTCAAGGCCCCATCCAACCTGACCTTGAACACCTCCAGCGATGAGGCAGCCACAGCTTCCCTGGGCAACCTGTGCCAGGGCCTCCCCACCCTCATTGTGAACAATTTTTTCCCAATGTCTAATCTAAAACTTCCCCCTTCCAATTTAAAGCCATTTCCCCTCATCCTATCACTCCAGGCCCTTGTAAAAAGTCCCTCCCCAGCTTTCTTGGAGCCCCTTCAGGGACTGGAAGGACGCTATGAGGTCCCCCCAAAGCCTTCTCTTCTCCAGGCTGAACAACCCAGACTCTCTCAGCCTGTCCTCACAGCAGAGGTGCTCCAGCCCTTGGATCATCTTTGTGGCCTCCTCTGGATCCACTCCAACAGTTCCATATCCTTCTTAAGTTGGGGATTGCAGAGCTGAACACAATACTTCAGGGTGCCCCAGCTCAGAAATCACCATAAGAGCCAGGAGGGCATCTCAGCACCTTTCTATGCCAAGAAAAAATGGATAAATGCAAAGGCAAAGATGGAAGCTTGGACTCAATTGATGAGTCTCAAAAAACCTTGGGACTGCTCAAAGAACTCAAGGACTCCGCATCCTCACTCTTGTGCTGTCACTGGGTATTCTTCAGAACACTGGCAAAGCTGATGATCCCCACTGCAGCGTGAGCAAACGTTACCGTAACCAGGGGTATTTTATACTCTCCATGGTTCCTCTCTCCAGCCTGTATCAGTTTTATGCTATTGTGCTTGCATTCAGTGAATAAGTGAAATGACAATCTGGGCAAATTAGACTTTAGTTTTAAACAGCTTCACTTACTCCTACAGTTTTATAGCCAAATGCCAATCAAGGAAGTGATGAATAGTGATGGGAATGTGCAGACAAGCTTTTTGACTCACTGGAATGACAAGGAGGACCTGTTTTGTCAGGATGTGACAACGATTCGGAGACTGAAGTCATTTCCAGTGCGCAGGGAAAGGCAATCTGCCTAATTCAAGGCTTTCACTTGCCTGAAAAGGCAGAAACAACCTAGTCTGGACACAGTAAGATCCCCCTGAAAGAACCCCCTCTAGAGGTATCAATACCTAGAGAAGCCTGGAGAGGAGGAGACTAAGAGGGGATCTCGGAGCTGTTCACTGCCTTCTCACAAGGGAGGGAGGGGAAACACGGGCTGAGCTCTGCTCTCTGGTGGCCTATGATAGGACCAGAGAGAATGGCAGGAAGATGTGCCAGGGGAGGGTTAGGTTGGATGTTAGGAAGAGGTTCTTCACCCAGCAGCTGGTGGAGCACTGGAACAGCTCCCCAGTCACAGCACTGAGTCTGCCAGCATTCAAGAAGGATTTGGCCAATGCCCTCAGACACACGGGGTGAATATTGGGAATGTCCTGTGTAGAGACAGGAGTTGGACTCGATGATCCTTTTGGGTCCCTTCTAACTCAGGTAATTCTATGATTCTATGAACATTTTTCATTTGACTCTCCTCGCGTAACTCCTTGGAACAGAGGAGAAACACCACCAGGCCATGGCTCAAACGAAGCACAGCTTTGGTGACGTCACCAGTTCTGGGAATTTCTGCCCAGTGCAACCAGTTGGCCCCTCCATTAGGTCACGAACTGCTGCTTTCTTCATTGCATGGATGATCAGGGTAGCACCATCAACCAGGACAAGGACCTGCCTGAATTAAAAATAATCCTTTCCCTCCCCAATCCCAGCCACTTTCCTGACTCATTTCACAAGGAAGATTCCTCCAACAGCCTTGTTTGACTGAGGAGTGAGAAGAAATGAACAAGAAGCACAGGGAAGCAGCAATCTGGTGCTGCCACAGAAGCCTCCTTATTGACCCATAGCAGCCCTCTCTTCTGTCCTTGCTCTGTATGAGAAGCAGCTCTTCTTCCTCTTGTCTCTTGAAGGACAAATAGCTTCAGGATGGTTTATCTACCAAACCATCACAGAACACTCATTGATAAGCAAGGCCCAGACTCATTTCCCATACAGATGATTTCCCTAACAATGTCTCATTCCTAACAGAACCAAATCCAGTCAACGCACAAGAAGTTCTCAATTAAGCAAAGCTGGTGCTTGGTTATAAAACCATGCAGTGGAACAGCACCTGGACTCAAATTCATTTACTCTACTTGAGGAAAGACCACATCTCCACCATTTCTCACACCTAATGACACAACAGCTACACAAAAAACCATAATTAATATGTTTCTGGCAGGTTTCACCCATGTTTCTTCTCTCCTTGAAACCCTTTGACAACTTCATGAAACATTTTACCTTATAAAGTCTTCCTCCTCCTCTCTCTTGGGTCTCAGTTGCTTGGGTTGAGCCATGTTGGTCCAGTTGGGCAGAGATTTCAGGAGCCTGCTAATATCATCATCTTTAGCCCAGGAGGCACTGATCACCAGCTTTTCATCCGACTGCACGATGCTCCTACGGGAAAGCAGCAACAATCACATCAGTCATCTCTCTTGTAACCTATGACAGGATCTGAGGGAATGGCAGGAAGGTGTGCCAGGGGAGGGTTAGGTTGGATGTTAGGAAGAGGTTCTTCACCCAGAGGGTGGTGGAGCACTGGAACAGCTCCCCAGGGAAGCAGTCACTGCACAGAATCTGTGAACATTCCAGAAGCATTTGGACACTGCCCTCAGTCACACAGGGTGAATGTTGGGAGTGTCTTGTGTAGAGACAGAAGTTGGACTCAATGATCTTTTTGGGTCTCTTCCAACTTGGGTAATTCTATGATTCTAGTGCAAAACAAATTGTACTTCTCATGCAATTCTACACATATCCTTTAAAATCCCATCACACACAAATGTACATTAAGCCTTAAGGACAGGGTCCAAAAAGGAAGCCAACAAAGTGCTTATGTTGAGGGCACAACAACACAGGTTGACAGTACAGGAGTTGGACTCGATGATCCTTTTGGGTCCTTTCCAACACAGGTAATTCTATGATTCTATGACATAAAATTCTCTTACAGTCACAACTCTTGATGTACTTTGATAGAGTCCTTTAAGAAAAAAAAGACCATATTCTCCCCATCCTTGAAATCATTCAACTTGCAATCATTTACACAACCTGAGGAGGTCATTCTGTACTAGAAGAGAGAGAAGGTAGTTTCTCCATGGCTCATTTGTTCTCTGCAATCTCAATCGAGCTCGCCAGCTGCTGCTGATTGATTGTGTTGTGACTGCAACGTGGAAACCTGCCCAGGAAGACCTGGGTGGAAGCCACCAGCTCACCGTACACCAGCTGGCCCAGCTTGGGAACCAGGTCTGAAGGACTGAAAGGAAATGAAGGATCCAAGATCCTCTCTCCAGTCATCCAAAACACCTAATAATAAGAGATTTCAGCTAAATTGTATGTATGTACGTGTGAAATCAAACCGAAGATTACAGCATATTCCTATTATAAAGACTTTCCCTCTATAATATTTTTGGCAGCGTAACTAATCTGAATTCCTCACTGGCAATTACAGGAGACAAACAGGATGATGTATTTGGAGGAGTCAATTAGTTGCCTATTTTTTGTGTTGGGATTGCTCATGAACAACCATCTGCACAGTTCTTGTCAATGTTTGCTGCTTCACTGGCTCATTGGTGGCTACAGAGAGGAAAGTCCTCTCCCACTCTTCAGTTTTTCAGTAGGCAGTAAGGATCTGCCTCCAGAAAAGCTGGGGATAGGATGAGGGGGAACAGTTTTAAGCTGAAAGAGAGATTTAGATCAGATCATAGGAAGAAAGGGTGATGAGGAACTGGCACAGGATGCCCTGAGAAGTTGTGGCTGCCCTATCTCTGGAGGTGTTCAAGGTTGGATGAGGTTTTGAGCAACCTGATCCAGTGGGAGGTGTCCCCGCTCATGACAGGGAGGTTGGAACTGGATGGTCTTTAAGGTTCCTTCCAACCCAAACCATTCTATGAGTCTATGAAACAGATGCTCAGAGCTGTCTCTAGCATTCAGGTGGTGATTCCAGGAAGGGTTGTGCAACATCACAATAAAGACCCTGCACATTCCTAAGGGGTTATGTGGATTAACCTGTGCTATTTTAAATGTCCTGAAAGGTATGTTCTGGTCAATAAATAGAAACAAAAATGAAATACACAATGGATGTTTGTGTTTTGGAAGAGAAAACAGTGGATACACAATGCATGTTTGTGTTTTGGAAGAGAAAACAGTGAAAAAGGCATTGAAACAGGAGCCAACACTGATCTATCTTGAAACAGAGCAAATTACTTCTCTTCCCACCAGGATGGAGCAACCCATCACTCCCTGCACTTGCCACCAAGAAAACAACCTCTGCTCAGTAAGTACATGCAATTTGTGAAAATGAATTTGTCACATGTACTTAGATATAAATTTTCCTTCTCTTTAAATTTCATGTTCAATCTGCCACAGACAAAAGAATAAATTTTGTTTCCAGCCGCAGAAGACCTGAGCGTCATGATTTCAATCTGGGCTTCTGCTGCTGTTAGGAACTTGGTGGTTTTCCATTGATGAAAAAAAGGTGGTCTTTTTTTTTTTACCATGGTAAAAAATGAGGGGGGAAAAAATAAATCTCCACCACTATCTCTGACATCCGAGATGGAAAAACTGAATTTCGATGATATCTGGCCATTTCTCTGCCAAGGCAAGACAACTGTTCCATTGAATATATTAGCCAGTGCTTTGTCCTCTCCAGATTTAAATGACTAAAGTAATAGTCTCCTTCCCTTGGGAATCTATTTCACAGTTGAACAAATCTAACTCTTGGACAGAAAAAAAAAAAGCCCTGATACTGTGCTCGTGTTTTATTTTACTCAATTTCATCCCATCACTCCCCGTTATTCCCCTTTTCAGCAGCCTCAGCACTCACCACTTCCACTATTTACTCTCTTCAATTATTTACAGCCTTATCATAGCCCTTCAGATGTGTATGGATGCAAGTCATCTTTGGGAGTCTTCTGATGGAGTTATACAGAGCTACCTCTCTGTTTTACGACCCTTATTATCTGCTGCCTGCAAAAATCCTATTGCTTTTTGGAGTGGGTGTTGGGGAAGGAGAGGGGGGAGGCTGTTCAGCTGCTGCAACTGAGCTTGGTGTCCTTGTTCTTCTAGGGTGAGTGCTTTCCAAGAGTGTAACCCACAGGATTCCTGCTTTTCTCACCTTTCCACAATGTTGTTCTCATGAGTCCATGGGCCACTGGAGCCCCAGGCAGAACTTTCTTACAGGGAGCTTTAAATTCACAGAATGGTTTGGGTTGGAAGGGACCTTAAAGCCCCCCCAGTT
Organism: Tapera naevia; assembly: GCA_033556795.1. Classification (NCBI taxonomy): domain Eukaryota; kingdom Metazoa; phylum Chordata; class Aves; order Cuculiformes; family Neomorphidae; genus Tapera; species Tapera naevia. The sequence goes on along the minus strand of JAUMJJ010000135.1, from coordinate 1,799,997 downwards.
CCAACTCCCCTGCCATGAGCAGGGACACCTCCCACTGGGTCAAGTTGCTCAAGGCCCCATTAACCTGGCCTTGAACACTTCCAGAAAGGGGACATCCACAACTTCTCTGGGCAACCTGTGCCAGGGCCTCACCACCCTCATTGTGAAGAATTTCTTCCTAATGTCCAATCTAAATCTTGCCCCTTCCAATTTAAAGCCATTCTCCCTCGTCCTAATCACTACAGGCCCTTGGAAAAAGTCCCTCCCCAGCTTTCCTGGAGCCCCTTTCAGTCCTGGGAGGCTGCTCTAAGGTCCCCCCAGAGCCTTCTCTTCTCCAGGCTGAACAACCCCAGCTCTCTCAGCCTGTCCTCACACCAGAGGTGCTCCAGCCCTCAGAGCATCTTTGTGGTCTCCTCTGGACCCGTTCCAACAGTTCCATCTCCTTCTTATATTGGGGATTCCAGAACTGGACACAGGACTCCAGGTGGGGTCTCATTTAATCGATGCTGGGACACTGCCACCACTACATGGGTTCCTTAAAATGATGTCCCCGGTCTTTCCCATGGTTGCAACACCTCCTAATTTTTATTGACAGGTTAGTTTTACTCCAACCATCTCTTCATTAAGGAAGATGTCAAACAGGGTGATACATCCACCAATAACTTAGATGCCCAGATTTCCCCATCAATTAAAAACACCTTTCCCCCACCTTTTTCTTCTAGAACCACAGCCAGTTTTCAACCTCCGTAACTTCTATCAATGTCAATCTAATTCGAGTCCTCGAGTAAATTGTCATAAGACAGGATGACATGTTTTAATACAGCTCCAAATGCTTCCTTTCAAACAACCCCCCCTTCTCCCAACCTCCTCTGTAATTATTCCTGCTGCTGTAATAGGGTTACTTGCTGCCACCAGTGCCATCATCAACTCATTAATTCACAGCTCAATGGGCCAAGGAAAATGCCATCTGTTTGTACCCAGCTCCTGGGAGCAGGTAGGGAAAAGGTGTAACACCTACACAGGTGATGGCACATGAACGAGGAGGGTTCAACCCTCCACAGCCCAGTGGGTTTTATCCAGAAAACACCTGCTGGCAGAAATGATCCCAGATTTGCACCGCTGCCACCTCAAGCTGGGAGCAGAGAAATGGGGAACATCAGAGGACACAGCTGGAGGGCCATGGCTTGTCATTAGGAAAACATTTGGGGGCCACAGGGGCTAATTGGGCTCTGGTGCCTTCTGCCAAACATATTATTGAATAATATTTTTTCTCTTCCCAGGCTGAGATGATGTTTCCATGCTGAGCACTGCTTGCACTGCTAAGAGTTTGAAAGCAGCGTGCTCAGCACGTGCCAGGAACCTAATGGTCTGAGGGAGACAGACCCCTGCCCAGAAAGGGTCAAAACCACAACTTAAACCCCAAAAAGTTAACACAAGAAGGGGAAGATGCCAATAAGAAGCAGTTAACTGAGTTACAAGAGTGTCCCCCAACACTTGCGAAATCCTGTTTGACCACAGATGCTGCACTTTGGATGAATCAATCTGCTCCTCATTTCCTTATGAATAAAGTGGGGCTTAGTTTTATTTCCCTCGCTGGAAAGAGGAAATGTGATTTTATGGTTTTCCTCTCCATCATTTGGAAGACTTAGGCCAAGATTTACCCACCTGAATTGAAAGATTCAGCTAAGTCAGTTCAAAGAGGAGGTTGGTCACCACAAGCTGCCTTCACAGCACATGGAGAGAGCTGGGCACCTCCAGAGACTTTAAGGAACAGATCATTAGATGATCATAGAATGGTTTGGGTAGGAAGGGACCTTAAGTATCATCCAGTTCCAACCCCCCTGCCATGGGCAGGGACACCTCTCACTGGATCAGGTTGCTCAAGGCCTCATCCAACCTGGCTTTGAACACTTCCAGGGAAAGGGAATACACAACTTCCCTGGGCAACCTGTGCCAGGGCCTCACCACCATCATTGTGAAGAATTTCTTCCTAATGCCTAATCTAAATCTCATCCTTCCAATTTAAAGCCATTTAAATGCTCTAAAGTCTCCCTGTAGCCTTCTCATCTCCAGGCTGAACAACCCCAACTCCCTCAGCCTGTCCTCATAGCAGAGGTGCTCCAGCCTCGGATCATCTTTGTGGCGCTTGTCTGGACCCATTTCAACAGTTCCACATCCTTCTTATGTTGGGGATTCCAGAACTGGACACAGGACTCCAGGTGGTGTCTCACAAGAGCAGAGTAGAGGGGCAGAATCCCCTCTCTCACCCTGCAGCCCAGGGCACAGTTGCCCTTCTGGGCTGTGAGCACACACTGCCAGCTCATGTCGAGCTTCTCATCAATCAGCACCCCAAGTCCTTCTCTGCAGGGCAGGGTGATCTTTAAGGTCCCTTCCAATCTAAACCATTCTATGATTCTATGATATGACATCTCAACTAGATTAGATTAAATGCACTTCCAAATTTCATCATCAATCAAAACAACAAAATCTGGAGTTGCTACTTATATCAACCTCCATCAACCTCCAATCCATTCATACCCAGCACCAATAGGACTTTTTTTGTTTGCATTCACTTGAAAATCAGAGCCAAGTGGAAATCAAAGATGAAAAATCTCAGCTGTGCATTTCTCAGTGCTGACGTCCTGACAGAGCTATCTGTTCTGCAAAGGACTCAGAATAAAACAGCCTTGCTTTGAGGAGCCTGTATTTGAATACATTTCATCCACATTTGCTCATATTCCCCACAAGAAACCCAGGCACATGGGGAATGAATGGATGCCACGTGCAAACCTTGCATAAAGCATCTCTTTGGCTTCTCAGATTCTCACTGTTTTGACATCTCAAGAGCAGACACACACTCCACTGCTCCGATAGCTTCGCTCGATTGTATTAATAAACCACTTTAGGGAGTTTATTCTGATTTACGACTTATTCTGATTTAATGGCTTTAAATTAGAAGGGGGAAGATTTAGATTAGACATCAGGAAGAAATTCTTCATGATGAGGGTGTGGAGCCACTGGCACAGGTTGCCCAGGGAAGTCATGGCTGCCCCATCCCTGGAGGTGTCCAAGGCCAGGTTGGATGGGGTCTTGAGCAACCTGATCCAGTGGGAGGTGTCCCTGCCCATGGTCGGGGGGGGCTGGAATTGGATGGGCTTTGAGGTCTCTTCCAACCCAAACCATTCTATGATTCTGTGGTCTCTCTGGTTTCCCAAATCCTCACTATTTTGACATCTCAAGAACAGGCGCGCCCTCCCTTGCTCCGATATTTTTGCCTAATCATATTAACACACAACTCTAAGGAATTTATTCTGATTTAAAGCAGCTATAAATGACCCTTCCTCCCCTGATTTTATCAACACGAGCACTATTCCACCTCAAGCCCCCAAGAGGAACCCTGATCCAAAGGGCAGGGCTTGTGCGGAGCCGTAGCGACGCCAGATCCCTGCAGAGGGCATAACGTCCCCGCGGATGGAGCCGCTCGCCCCTGGAAAAGCAGGGGAGCTGCTATATTCCTCTGCAGCATTTGAAATGTATATAGATTGCTATTTCAGTCAGTCATTTGCTAGCAGCAAAACTCAAACGTTTCCTGTTTTTCCTCCTGCTGTAATCAGGATATTGCCAAATTAGGGCTGTCCTAATTACTCCTCAGCAGGTGCCAAATCCAGGAATGGTATCAGCAAAGGAAGGAAGGAAGGACCTTTAAGTTCAAGCCAAAGAAATCACATCTATTGTGTGGCTCCAGTCAGTGGAGTTTCATATAAAATATGAGCATTTTGGACAACAGCACACGAGCAGCTACCAATTTATACAAGTGCTCAGACAAAGTTTAGCCCACATACCCTCTCAGGGCTATTGTTGGCTTTATTAATAACACTAATGAGCCCATACACAGCCGCTCGCCAGATGAAGCTTCTCCTGAATGAAATCAGGCAATAGGAAATAATTTCTTAATGCTCTTGGTCAGAAAACACAAGGGGCTTTTTTTGGCTTCCCCTGCTACTGCCAGCCTCAATGAGCCATTAAAGGAGATTATGTATAATGTTATTACAGCCCACATCACCACAGCATCTTTAGTGTCTTTCAATGCAAGGATTTATCCCCACACACTGCTGGTCCTCCTCTCCGGGGAGGGACATTTTACAGATGGACAACTGGGATGTACAGAGAATAAGTTACTTATTGATGGTTACCCCCAGGCAATCTAAGATAAAGGAAACTCATAGCCCTGAAGGCCAAGCATATCTTGGGCTGCATCCAAAGCAGCGTGGCCAGCAGGGAAGGGAGGGGATTCTCCCCCTCTGCTCCGCTCTGGTGAGACCCCAACTGGAGTCCTGTGTCCAGTTCCGGAATCCCCAACTTAAGAAGGAGATGGAACTGTTGGAAAAGGTCCAGAGGAGGCCACGAAGATGATCCAAGAACTGCAACACCTCCCATACGAGGACAGGCTGAGAGAGCTGGGGTTGTTCAGCCTGGAGAAGAGAAGGCTTTGATGGGACCATCATAGTGGCCTTCCAGTACCTGGAGGGGCTACAGGAAAGCTGGGGAGGGGCTCTTGATCATGGAGTGAAGCGACAGGACGAGGGGCAACGTTTTTTATTTGAAAGAGGGGAGACTGAGATATTAAAAAGAAATGTTTTCCTGTGAGGGTGGTGAGGCCCTGGCACAGGTTGCCCAGAGAAGCTGTGGCTGCCCCACCCCTGGAGGTGTTCAAGGCCAGGCTGGATGGGGTTTTGAGCAAGCTGATCCAGTGGGAGGTGTCCCTGCCGATGGCAGGGTGGTTGGAACTGGATAATCTTTAAGGTCCCTTTTGTCCCAAACCATTAAATGATTCTATGAAACAGCAAAAGCCCAAGAGCAGGATCTCCAGCAGACAGTGGTTTCCAAGCCTGCCTGTACCTGTAGGCAAGGGTGCAGGTGTCCTTGTACTCCTGGAGCTTCACACACACCATGTTGAGGAACTGATCTGAATAGGCGCTCAAATCGTGCATCAGGTTCATCAGGTCTTGAACAGTCTTCTCTACAATTACCGTGCTCTGTAAGAGAAAGAAAAGCACAAGGGTGAAGAGCAGTTCAGTGTGTATCTTAATTTCTGTCTTCTCATGTTTCACTAATTAGCAGATGCAACCGTACAGCTGATGCTCCCTGACACTGAGCAGATGCTGGAGCAGCCCACGACACCGAGTGATGTAAAACAGAACAAATGAGGAAAAAGCACACCACCAGCTTGGATGAGGCTTTAAGCAACCTGATCCAGTAGAAGCTGTCCCTGCCCTTGGCAGGGGGGTTGGTACTGGATGATCTTTAGGGCCCCTTTCAACCCAAACCATTCTATGATTATGTGATTCCATACACGATTAATGTCTGAGGTTTAAACAGCCCCATATGAATTTCAGGATTCCGCAGGCACCCCAAGATGACTTGGTGTGGTTTCTATTTATAACATTGCCTGTTGGCTTTAATTTGGATGCTACAAACAGTCACAGAACAACAGAATGACCTGAGCTGGAAGGGACCCACAAAGGTCATCAAAGTCCAACTCCTGTCCCTGCATAGGACAACCCCAACATTCACCCCGTGTGCCTGAGGGCATTGGCCAAATGCTTCTGGAATATTGTCAGGCTGTGACTGCTTCCCTGGGGAGCTGTTCCAGTGCTCCACCACCCTCTAGGGGAAGAACCTTTTCCTAATGTCCAACCTAACCCTCCCCCTGGCACATCTTCTGCCATTTCCTCAGGTCCTGTCATTGGCCACCAGAGTGAAGAGCTCAGCATCTGCTCCTCCTCCTCCACTTGTGAGGAAGCAGTGAACTGTGATGAGGTCTCCCCTCAGTCTCTTCTTCTCCAGGCTGAACAGGCCAAGTGATTTCAGCTGTTCATACAACCTCCCCTCTAAACCCTTCACCAGCTTTGTGGCTTCCTTTGGACACTCTCAGACAGAAGGAACATTATCAAAGTCCCAGCTTGATGCAATTTGAATTAATATCGGGCTCGGTAGCGTGGTGGGTTATTGCTGAGCTATGCCCAAAGGCAAAGGAGACTGAAGCACTTGGGAGTCTTCTTCATCTGAGAAATGCTGGACTGAAATTATACAGAGGGACACCAGAGAGTGTGAGAAAGCTCCATCAAGGCTGAATTTAGGTGTTTCTCAGCGTTAATCAGGATGTGAAGAGGAGTTAGTGACTCAGTTGTCTGCAGAGCAAAATTTCTCATCAAACCCCAGCTCATCACCACAACCCCAACTTCCGCCTCTCTATTGATTTCCAGATTAAAGTGCGGCAGCATCACCCTGATCCATAATCCTGCTCCTCCAGAGCAACCCCTGAGTGACAGGAATCGATTCTGCTCTACTACATGTCCCTGATTTGGTAGAAAAGCATCTGCAAACCTCATCCTTATTCACGGCACACGACTCCTCAGCACGTGGGGGGTTTCATTGAAGGCTTAGTCACTGCCTGTGCTGTTCCTGATGTGCCCTTGGCTCTCAACTGCTCTTGGACAAAAAAAAAGCACTTCTCTTTGGTTGGTTTTGTGTCTTATTAAGTTTGCTCTTAAGTAAATCACAGGAATGAACCACCTTTCATATCATAATTAGCAACAATTTGGGATCATTTTGTCCAATAAATCGCAGTCATAGAATCATCTGGTTGGAAAAGACCTCTGAGTCCAACCGTCGCTGTCCACTACTAAACCAGATCCCTGAGCACCTCATCGACTCATCTTTTAAACACCTCCATGGATGGTGACTTCACCACCTCCCTGGGCAGCCTCTGCCAGGGCCTGAGAACCCTTTCAGTGAAGAAACTTTTCCTAATGTGCACTCTAAACCTGCCCTGGTGCAACTTGAGGCCATTCCCTCTCGTCCTATCGCCTGACACTTGCAAGAAGAGACCAACACCCACCTTGCTACGACCTCCTTTCAGGGAATTGTAGGCAGTGATGTGGTCTCCTTCTCAGCCTTCTCTTCTCTAAGCTAAACAACCCCAGATTCCTCAGCTGCTCCTCGTAACACTTGTTATCCAAGCATTCTGGCACAGCTGCAGCTCAGATGCTCTTGTTGATGCTGCTTCTCCTGTTAGTACAAGCACCTGTGTTTTAACAAATATTCAATCCCACCCTGGCCTTGATGTGCACAGAGGAGAACAACCAACCCTAAAGGACTCGTAACCCACAGTCATCATGAGCAAATGATGCAGCCAACAGCGTGGAGAGGCTGCAGCAGCCATGGGTACTGCTTTTCATACTGATGGGCTCCAGTGAGTGAGCAGAGCTCATCATCTCCAGGATTCTGACGTTGACCAAGATCTTTGCTGTCCCTGCTCGGCTTCCAGCATGCAAGGCTGACCCCAGCAAGGGCAAAAGCAGCACTCTAAGAATCCATCCAAATCCCACTACAATCTGGCACCTTTCTCTTAAGAGTAAACTCAAAACCATGTACATTGGGCTGATAAATGTGGTGGGAATTAGATCCATCACACGCACTGGGCTAGAGGCAGGGCACAGTAATACCCTCATGGCATCTGGGCTGGGCAAGGACCTGCTGTCCTTCAATGTTCAAGCACTGATGATGACAATCAGGGCAAGGTGGTTCAGCAGAGGTGCTTCACTTTGCACTTGGATGGCTTCAAAGAGCTCCCCTGGCCAATGTTTAAGCAGAGGCAAAGGCAACTCCAACCTGCTGACCTGAACCACAAGAACATCTCTGAATGCACAAATGGAAAATAGAGAAGCTGTTGTGCAGATTCAATCTAAATCTCCTTCTGGGGGCTGATCCTGATCCTTACGACTGAGACATCAAATCTAACATTTACACACAGGGAAGAAAAAATAAAATCCTTCCTAATTCATGTAGTGATGTGGAAGACAAAAGCAGTTTTTCTCCTCTTTGCATGGATTATCAAACTTTTAATTTCCTACTGGTGAGAGAGGGGTGGGAGTTTCAGCAGACCCATAAAATTAACTGCTCTTTCTCTGCTTACCAGGGGAAGTATCTGTCCTTGCAAGCATCCTTGTGTGACAGCAAACTACATGGGTTGGATGTGCAATCACATGGAGAGGAACCAGACCTGGTCTCGCTCTGCCCCATTTCTATTTATTTAACTCAGCATTTGAGCAAACAACTTAAAAATCTGTTATAAGAGAAGATAGCACTGGTTTCCACGTAGTTTCTCCCACTTACTCTCCCCCTTCCTGCAACAACATTAAAATCACAGCTGAGCTCCTGACAATATCTCAATTTTAGAATAAAGTCTTTTGATTTAAAGGAAATATAAAGCTGCTGCATGATTTAAAAAACAAAGAGAAAAGGTGATTACCATATGAAAGAAGACAGTTCCAGATAGGTAATGGCTATTTTTCTGTAACATTTTAACCTTTTTCCAAAGCAATCCTGACACATCTGCCTGTGTCTCTAGGGATGTAATGTATTAGGATGCATCAGACCACGTTAATATAAGCTGGATTCGTTAGCTGGGCCAGCACAGGATCTTCTGAAACTCCGTGTGAGAAAATGAAAGGCAGTGCACGTATTATCAGAGTTACGATCCAGTTGCCTCTAACCCATCTGGATTCATTAACAGCAAATGGATATGATCAAAGCATAATTTAATGGCAAGACACTTCAATGAAGCCTTTTAAAAAAACCCACACTAACAAGGAAACTCACAGAAGAACAAACTCCATCTCCTCGCACCTGAAAACACTGTGTGGTGCTGAATCCTAACACCAGGCCAAGGGGATGACTCCTTACTCCCTACAACACGTTGGGGGGAGGGCTTTAGAAGTCTTAAGGCTGCTAAAAATAATAATAAGTTCCTTCTTACCTCCATTTGCTGCTGTTGAGGTAATAGGATAAAACAGAGCAGAACCACTCGTTATTAACAACTGTGGGGTTTACCTTTAAGGTATTTTGCAAACATTTATCACTACACCTTGATACAGTCCTGACTCTCAATAGTGCTGAAGGTTCAGATAATGTAAAGCAGTGCCAGGGCAGGTTTGGTTTGTGCTCTGACCGCAGGGGTTCCACTGGCCCAGACTGATGGAGAATAAGCAGATCCAGAGGTATTATTTCAATATCCATTTGGGATTATTAAGCAGGGGGTTGGCACTGGATGATCTTTAAGGTCCTCTCCAACCCAAACCATTCCATGACTCTATGACTCTATAATTATGTTCTTATTTGAGCTAAATTAGAATCAGTTTCTAACTTCAGCTCAGTCTCGTCTAAGTAACTTAATGTTCTGAAAGTTAACTGCATGTTTCTCAGACAGTGTTTGTCTCTAGAAGGGATCACACGGGGCACTGGGATGCAGAAAGGCCAATGTTTACACTTACTCCTATAGAAACCAAGGCCATCCTCCAGCTGGTGGAGTGCCCTAAGTCAAAGATGAAGAAGAGCTGCACCTGCAGGGAGGGGCAGACAGGACAGGTGACTCCAAGCTGACCAGTAGAGAATCCCATCCCATACACATCATACTTGGTGCAAAGCTGACAGGTCAGAATGGTCTCTCTCTCTTCTTTGATGGCCAATGTCCACTGAGGAACCCTGATCCCAGATTTGTGCGTTCCTGAATCAGTTCCTGAGTCCAGCTCCCTCCTACCACTCACCTTCCTCGAGCCTGCTCTGCAGCATAAGGGGAGACCTTATCACTGTCCACAGCTCCCTGAAAAGAGGCTGTAGTGAGGTGGGTGTTGGTCTCTTCTCCCAAGTGACAGGTGATAGGATGAGAGAAAATGCCCTCAAGTTGCACCAGGGGAGGTTCAGATTGGACATCAGGAAAAATTTCTTCATCAAGAGTGTTCTCAGGCCCTGGCAGAGGCTGCCCAGAGAGGTGGCTGAGTGCTCATCCCTGGAGTTGTTTAAAAACCAGGTAGATGAGGTGCTCAGGGATGTGATTTAGTAGTGGACAGGTACGGTTGGACTCAATGATCTCAAAGGTCTTTTCCAACAAAGCAATTCTGTGTTTCCACTTGTGGTGATGCAGTCATCGAGAGATGGCATGCGGATGCAATGTTTTATATTTGTATATATTTTATTAGTGTCTCATTAATATTATTATTTCTTCATTATAGTTGTTTTAGTTTTTAGTTTCCAATCTGCAAGTCTTTTTCTCTCATTTCCCTTTTCCCTGGGGACAGGAGGAAGGGAATTGAGAGCCCAACTGCTCGGCGTTAGCCGCCGAATTGGCTGGGCCAAGGCTAAACAGTGACAGATGATCATCTCGTACAACCTCACAGACATTTTTAAAATGACTGAATTCCTCTACAGCAAGAGGGCACTCAATGCAAAACGATGCAGCTGGAGTTATGTTTTCAAGGATCCCTTAAAATGCAGTTACACGGCACAAGAAAGCCGCTTCGCTAATGATTCCTCAACACGCAGAGGGAGTTCAAAACAACAGGTCAAGCCTACGCACACCTTCAGGTTTGCAATCTGTCATTTTGTTTTCTCTAACGTCTTGGAGAGGAGCACTGGATTAAAGGAACAATCTCCACCTGGAATATTTTTTTTCTGCAGGAATTACAGCTTCTCCCGTGCCCGTGTAGTGATAGGATGAGGGGGAACAGCTTTATATTGGAAAGGGGAAGATTGAGATTAGACATTAGGAAGAAATTCTTCACAATGAGGGTGGAGAGGCCCTGGCACAGGCTGCCCAGAGAAGCTGTGGATGCCCCATCCCTGGAGGTGTTCAAGGCCAGGTTGGATGGAGTCTTGAGCAGCCTGTTCCAGTGGGAGGTGTCCCTGCCCATGGCAGGGGGGTTGGAACTGGATGGGCTTTGAGGTTCCTTCCAATCCAAACCATTTTATGATTCTATGATTCATTTTCCTGAGGGAAAGAAGGCAAAGACAGGAATGTACCTGTGCAGGGATGTCTTCGCTATGTGATGGGCTCTTGAAAACACAGCAGATGGAGGTGGACACCTTGGCACTGGAAAGGCTGCCTATGATTAGCATATTATTGCCCATCCCTTAAAAATCTCCTTCGAGATGCCTTGGCAGAGGAAGGCACCAGGTGAGCGGCTGCCTTAAAGGACAAAATAAATAAAGCCTAATCTAATGTTTAAGCTGGAATTTTGCTGACATCTCACAGTTTTGAAGACCTAGCCAGAGCACAGCTGTAATTAAAGGAGAGATGAAAGGTTTTCAAGCCTCTTCAAGCTCAGTGCTGGCCCGCAGCTCTGGGTTTGGGACCTTTTCCAAAGGACACTGGTGGCTACCGCTCACGCTGACACTCAGACATACAACACTGAGCTGCTGGAGAGTGTCCAGAGGAGAGCAACGAAGCTGTCTGGAACACAAGGCTTATGAAGAGCAGCTGAGGGAACTGGGATTGTTTAGTCTGGAGAAGAGAAGGCTGAGAGAGACCTTGCTGCTGTCTACAATTGCCTGAAAGGAGGTTGTAGTGATGTGGGTGCTGATCTCTCACGTAACAAGTGATAAGGTGAGAGGAAATGGCCTCAAGTGGCATCAGAGGAGGTTTAGATTGGATATTAGGAAAAATTTCTTTACAGAAAGAGTGGTGAAACACTGGCAGAGGCTGCCCAGGATAGAGATGGAGTCACCATCCCTGGAGGGGTTCAAAAAGCAGGCAGATGTGACCCTTGAGGACGTGGTTTAGGAGGCACAGTGGTATGGTGTTGATGGTTGGACTTGATTATAGAGGTCTTTTCCAACCTTAGCGATTCTGATTCTATGATTCTGTGATTTACTCATGCATTTTCTTGTGTTTCTTTTTTTTTAAAATCACAGCTTCTCAGCTGCCCCTAAAAATAATATATTTGCAGCATCTGCCTTTCCAAAATATCGTTTATCTTCTCTTCCCAGCACTGAGAAGGTGCACTCAGCAGATGGCTCCAGTGACCCAAGCTGAGGCACTGCTCTTCGCAAAGAGCTGCAAACACATAAATCACCACATTTGAGAAGGAAGCCTTTCCTCCAGCAGGAACAAACCATCCATACAGATTTGTTCTGCTCCATGCAGCCTCCCCTGTCTTGGGTGCTGTGTCATCATCCATTACAGTGACAATCATCCCCATGAATTGCTCTGGTTCCTCCTGAGGAGGTGGGGTCCAGAGTTGGGGCTGCACTTGGAAACTGGGTGGTCGTGATTTAGGAGACCATAGAGTGTCTCCTTTCCTGGTGTTGCCTTCTTGTAGTACTGGTGGGAGTTAGGCTGGTTCCTCACTCTGCAATGAGCTGTAAAAATGAGCTTGTGGAGGTTTCTGGACATGAAGCTAATGGGCACACAATGAAAGCTGGGGTGATGTCCTGGAATCTCACCATCTGGTTTAAGCATCTCACAAAGACACAACCCAGGTTGTTGGAGGGATGCTCTGGCTCAGCAGCCCCAGCACAGTTCCTGGTGCCATCCTTGCCTCATGGTGTGCACTGGGGAAAGCCAAACACTAGGGTAAGTCCAACTCTTTAACAAAGACCCCAAGGAAACGGCATCCAGCAAAGATCCATTTCAGCTTCTTTCCTCATATCAAATTTCACTCTTCCTCATTCCCCTCTGGGCCCACTCTCCACATCATAGGGTTGGCCATTCCCATCCCACCTCTCCAAACCTCTTTGCAGGTAGCTGTCAAACTGCTGCCTGTGCTATGCCCAGCACAAGTATTCAAATAACAGAGGAGGTTAAGGACTCTCACCAGCCCCAGGCAACCTGGGATGTTGTTTGACTTGTTTTTCTGTCTTTCTGCTCAGCGGCTCCATCTCATCTTCCAGGTTGGAAGCTGCTTGGCCTGAAATGAAGCCTGAGGCTGCTCAGAGTTTCTTTTGGCCCAGCAATGCCTGCAGGAGTGCAAAGGGGATGGAAGCTTCTGAAGCCTCACTCAGCATCACTGCTGTCAGGTATCACATCAGCAGGATGGTACGGGATGCAATAACATATAATGGGGTTGTGGAGAGAGAATTGAGTTTGATGGACTCTTAGATATTGGCCTAAGAGACAGAATTCTGCCTAAAAATGTGCAATTCCACAAATACCATACAGGACTTGGGGTCTAGGATCCAGGATCTGGGGTTAATTTTACTATGACATTATCTGGTGCTTAAAGGGTGGCTACGAAGAGGACAGAAAGTCTCTCTTCACAAGGAGCCCCATGGAGATGACAAGGGGCAATGTGCACAAGTTGCACTGGAAAAGGTTTCGTTGATGTAAGAATGACATTTTTTGAAATGAGAACAATCATTCACTGGAAGAACCTCCCCAGGGACATCACAGAATCACAGAATGATCTGAGTTGGAAAGGACCCACAAGGATCATGGAGTTCAGCTCCTGTCCCTGCATAGACAATCCCAGCATCAACATGGTAGGGTCCCCATCACTGGAGGGTTTCAAGGTCCAACAGGAGAGGGCGCAGGATAATCTCATCTTGGCTCCCTTTCCAACAAGAGGTCGGACCAGACGATCTTAAAAGCCTTCCAGTACTTGAAGGGGGCCTACAAGAAAGCTGGGGAGGGACTTTTTACAGGGGCTTGTAGTGATAGGATGAGGGGGAATGGCTTGAACTGGAAGGGGGAAGATTCAGATTAGACATTAGGAAGAAATTCTTCACAATGAGGGCGGTGAGGCCCTGGCACAGGTTACCCAGGGAGGCTGTGGATGCCCCATCCCTCAAGGTGTTCAAGGCCAGGTGGGATGGGGCTTTGAGCAGCCTGGTCTGGTGGGAAGTGTTGGAGGCCATGGCAGGGGAGTTGGAACTGGATGGTCATTAAGGTCCATTCCAACCCAAACCATTCTACGATTCTATGATTCTCCAATTCTATGACTCTTTTCAGGTCCCTTCCAACTCAGGCTGTTCTATTCTATGATTCATTAATATTATCATTAATTTTATTAGGACATTTACAGAGACTAATGAGGTTTCAGCAGCTGCAGGAGCTTTGCCAAAATCACACCCAAGGCAATCAGCTCGAAATTGGAAACCCATCCTGCCCAAGCTCCCTCCTCACCCCACTCCTCCCCCTGCCACCTCGCCTTCCCCCGTGCTCTGACCCGCGATGCTCCGCAGCGTTACGCTGCCAGTTGCAATTTGGTTCTTCTGCTGTCAATTACTAACGGTTTGTTACTCAGCAGGCGGGTGAAAAGGAGCTCTACAGCCATCACCCAGCATCTGCTTTGCTTTATTGTTGCCTTGCTTTACCATTTGGGCTGCTTAAAATACCTGGACAGGCTCTTGTGAGCTGATAAATATCAAGTGTTGTCAGCGCCTCCAAGGGCAATGGGAGATGGAGATAAAAATCACAAATGCACTCAATCCCTTTGCCTAAATTCCAGCAGTTTAACAAATATCTTGCAAGGCCACTGAAATAACGACTCTCACAGCTCATTAGATCAAAACATGTGTTGGTAGAGATGGAAATCCTTCAAAACTGAAACCCAGGAGTTGGTGACCCAGTTACCCTCGAATCACAGATCGGTTTGGGTTGGAAGGGACCTCAAATATCATCCAGTTCCAAGCCCCCTGCCATGGGCAGGGACACCTCCCACTGGATCAGGTTGCTCAAAGCCTCATCCAGCCTGGCCTTGAACACCTCCAGGGATGGGGCAGCCACAGCTTCTCTGGGCAACCTGTGCCAGGGCCTCCCCACCCTCACAGGAAAACTTTCCTTCCTAATACCTCATCTAAATTTCCCCTCTTTCAACTTAAAACCATTTCCCCTACTCCTACCACTACACTCCTTGATAAAGAGCCTCTCCCAGCCTTCCTGTAGCCCCTTTCAGTACTGGAAGGCTTCTCTAAGGTCTCCCCAGAGCCTTCTCTTCTCCAGGCTGAACAACCCCATCTGGGTCGAGTTGCTGGGTGCTGCCCAGGCTCCATCATTGCTGTTGGGAGCCAACCTGCACCTCTATTTCAATGTATCAGTGCTGTGGTTACCCTACAAAAAAAAAAACAGAAGGAAAAGCCAACCCTTAACCAAGTAAAAAAGGGATTTTTTAGCTAACAGAGGATAGATGATAGTCAAAATTGTATATTTTACTGATTAGCTGTTATTTCACACGGAGTGATAAGGGGGCTTTTTCAATTTGTTTTCTTCTGTGGTACAGCCAGGGTTTACAAAAGGCTGGAGTTTTTAGTATGTATCAATTCAAATATGTGTTTAAATGCAAAAAAAAGTCCTCTTTCTATGGTCTCCAAATCTGATTGCCTGCTTTTCTCATCCAGCATTCTTCTCAGTAAAATTCATTATTCCAGTATCAGTTTGGCAGAATCGTGTTCGTTACTATGGTTATACCACATCCTACTACAACTTTGCTTCCCAAATGCTCCTAACTCTGAGGGATTTCTTTTTTTTTTAAGCTTCAGTTGATATTCTTCTTTTTATGGGGTTTATTTATGGGTTCTTTATCAGGGAGTGCAGGGATAGGAGGGGAGGGAATGGTTTTAAGCTGAAAGAAGGGAGATTTAGATTAGATATTAGGAAGAAATTTTCTACTGTGAGGGTGGTGAGGCCCTGGCACAGCTTGCCAAGGGAAGTCGTGGCTCTCCCATACTTGGAGGTGTTCAAGGCCAGGTTGGATGGGGCTCTGATCACCCTGATCCAGTGGGAGGTGTCCCTGCCCATAGCAGGGGAGTTGGAACTGGATGGGCTTTGAGGTCCCTTCCAACCCAAACCATTCTGTGATTCTATTCTGAGATGTCCTGAGTGCTTTCTTCCCCTCCGACGTGAACGGGAGCCCAGCATATGTTATATTTTTATCTCAGCTTTAAACATGATGCTGCAGCAGCTAAATGAGTGCATAAAAGGTTTTAGATAGCTCTTCTTTACCTGACACTGTGTGATCTTGGAAACACTTGCTCCAGTGAACCAGAATATTGATGGAGACCGAAGTGTACATTTCAAATGGAGAACATGTACCGTAAAATCTGCTTATTACTGCATTGCCTTGGACCATGCAGAAGAACTGTTTCTTCTTCTAAACACTGTATTCATTAGACAGGATTTCACAGAGTTCCTGATCTGAACACACGAGCCTCTATGTACACAGAGTTAACACTAACTGCAGCCAGTGCTGCCCAAGTCCAGTAAGGGCACAAACACAACTGTTTGAAGCACAGAGAGAGGAGGACAACACCAGTGTTTTCAAAATACAGTCTGCAATGATGTAAAAAACCCCTCTTACTCATCAGCTCTGCCATTTGAACAAAAGCCTGCAGAGTCTGGGAGCACGAGTGCCTGGTTCTACAATACATGTGGCCAAATCCCAAAGCTGGGGAAGACTGCAGAGGAGGCGCAAGGACCGTGGATATGGATGGGTGGGATTTTTCATCATATTCTTTGTCCAAATTTGAGAGCATAGAATCATAGAATGGTTTGGGTTGGAAGGGACCTTAAAGATCATCCAGTTCCAACCCTCCTGCCATGGGCAGGGACACCTCCCACTGGATCAGGTTGCTCAAAGCCCCATCCGACGTGGTCTTGAACAACCTCAGGGATGGGGCAGTAACAGCTTCTCTGGGTAACCTGGGCCAGGGCCTCACCACCCTCACAGGAAAATATTTCTTCCTAATACCTAATCTAAATCTCCCCTCTTTCAGCTGAAAACCATTCTCCCTGGACTCTCTGATACAGAGCTCTTCCCCATCTTTCCTGTAGGCCCCCATAGGCACTGGAAGGCTACTATAAGGTTTCCACAGAGCCTTCTTTCCTCCAGGCTGAACAAGCCCAGCTCTCTCTGGATGATCTTAAAGGTCCTTTCCAACCTAACCTATTCTGTGATGCTGTGATTCTATGAAATTCTCCAGGAAAATGGCAATTCTCAGCACATCAACTCGTAGCCAATGTCCAGAGTTTGCCAGCACGCTAAAAAAGGGCTTGGGTTCAGTGGGACCATCCTTCTGGAGATGGATCTGCAGAAGCCACCGAACTTCCCCTGCCAAGGTGGTTCTCACCTCTGAAAATGCTGTTGCACATCACAGCCACAGGATTAGAAGTATCTGCTTGAGGAGATGTCTTTTGATAGCCTTCATCACTGCCTACAACTACCTCAAAGGAGGTGGGTGTTGGTCTCTTCTCGCAAGTGACAGAAGATAGCACAAGAGGGAATGGCCACAAGGTGCACCAGGGCAGGTTCAGACTGGATATTAGGAAAAATTTCTCAACTGAAAGGGTTCTCAGGCCCTGGCAGAGGCTGCCCAGGGAGGTGGTGGAGACCTCATCCCTAGAGGTGTTTAAAAGATGCGTCGATGAGCTCTTAGGGACCTGGTTTAGTAGAAAACAGGTATAGTTGGACTTAATGATCTCAAAGGTCTTTTCCAACCAGATGATTCCATGATTCTATGAAATACACAACCCTGATACCAAGCAAGTTGCAAACTCAGCATTTTTACAAGCTTAAAAAGCAGGAAAGAGAAAAGTTAACACTTGGATAAGGATTTCCTTCCCCGTAGTCCCACTGCACAGCCACATGTGCAGCACAGGAGACCAGCAGGGAAGGAAATGTTAGGTTGCACACGAGGGCAAGTTTGTGACAGCCCAATCTTCCAGCCTTTCCATTACCCTCCCATCAGAGTCACTGGCACTTGAGACATTCAAATCTTCTCTGAATGATACAGTAGTAACTACATAATAAGGAATACCAGTGTCTTGGCAGAGAGATGGACTGGATGACTTAATATGTCTTTTGTATCTCTCACTTCTCTGATCCTGCTGAGTTCTGTAGCTATTATTAAAGGCATTTTTTAAGGTATTTTAATTTACTTCTCTAAATGGATCTCCATTCATTCACTCCCACCAAGCGAATGCTGTCAGGGACATTAGCAGCATGATAAAATAGCTGTAGCTTCATGCTGGTTTTAATGTGTTACATACACAAGGAAAGTCATTAGCTCTTACCCTTTAATATACCCTCTTTACTGCTGCATAACTGTTTATCACTCAAAAGTGCCAGGCACAGGCCACACTCCTCCTTGATTAATCAATATACATTTGCACAAGGCTGCAATGAAAAGGAATAATATCCAGTTATTGCAACCATGGCTTGTACTGCAGGAGCTGAAAAGCTCATCACTGACATTTTCAGCCCCCCCCCAAATATTCCCAGAAGTGGCTCTTCTTAGGATTTTACACAACTCTCCCAATTACAGGTAAACTCATGGCAAGGGGGTGATTTATTTCTCCTGCACTGAGTGGCAGGTTTCTTTCTCCTTTGTAATATCTGCTCTAGAACATCATTAGCAGCTGCAACGCGATACAAATTGAATGTGGACCATGAAATTAATGACGCTTAGAAGCAGGTCATCAATTTTGGAAGCAGAGTGAGCCTCGTTTTTTAATAAATGTTTTCATATGGCAAACCCAGTTTGCAGAATAAGATCCCATCTGTATTATTTTTATGAATACTCAATGTGCTCCAAGGTCTATTTTCTTCAGTCTCAGAGCCTCAGCATTTAAAGCATGCTGACCTATTAAAAATTTCTTGCTAGAGAGAGGGCATATGCACTCTCCATGTGGAGGAAAGATGCTCCTGGAAAGACACAGGGCAGCTGGTTGATGCAGAAACAAAAGTAAGTGGAAAAAATAAATGGAGAATGGTTTAGCAGGACTAAGCCCACAAAAGAAGATGATATTGTGCCCCTGGATTTACCTTTTGTGTCTGGACACCAATGTGAAGACTGCAACTATGATCAGAATTGAACAAGAATTACTGAAAACTCAAGAATCAACAAACAAAACAGCCAAGTAAATAAATGAAAGATATATAAAGGCTTAACCCAGAGTGAGCTCTGGATAAGGGGACTGAGGTCACCCTCAGTCAGTCTGCAGAGGACACCGTATTGTGTGGGAGTGTTGGTCTGGGTGAGAGCAGGAAGGTTCTGCAGAGGGACCTGGACAGACTGGACTTATGGTCTGGAGGGAAAGAAGGCTCTGCAGAGGGATCTGGAAAGGCTGGTTCAATGAGCCAATGCCAACGGGATTGGAATTCAAGAAGGCCAAGTGCCAGGTCTTGCACTTGGGTCACAACAGTCCCAGTCAACTCTGGAGGCTTGGGGAAGAGCAGCTGGAAAGCTGCCTGGAGGAGAAGGACCCAGGGATGTTGGTCAACAGCAGCTGAATGTGAGCCAGCAGTGGCCCATGTGGCCAAAAAGGCCAACACCAACCTGGCTTGGATCAGCCACGGAGTAGGGAAGGGATTGTGCCCTTGTACTTGACACTGATGAGGTTGCACCTCAAATCCTGGGTTCAGTTTGGGCCTCTCAGTACAAGAAGTTGAGGGGCTGGAGTGTGTCCAGAGAAGGGGAACAGAGCTGGCTGCAGAACAAGCTTTATGAGGAGCAGCTGAGGGACCTGGGGCTGTCTGTTCTGAAGAAGAAGAGGCTGAAGGGAGACCTCATGGCTCTCTACAGCTACGTGAAAGGAGGCTGTAGTGGGGTGGGTGTTGGTGTCCTCTCCCAAGTAACAAGTGATAGAAGGAGAGGAAATGGCCTCAAGTTGTGCCAGGAGAGGTTTAAATTGGTTATTAGGACATATTACTTCACTGAAAAGGTGGTCAAGCATTGGAAGAGGCTGCCCAGGGAGATGGTAGAGTCACCATCCCTGGAGGGATTTAAAAGCTGTGTGGATGTGGTGCTTAGGGACACGGTTTAGCGGTGACTTGGCAGTGTGAGGTTTCTGATTGGACTCGACGATCTTAAAGCTCTTTTCCAACCTCTATGATTCTGTGAGCTTCTGCCATCAGACAGAGGTCATTCCACTGAAATCACAAGAGCATCTGAAAGATTTTGGAAGAAGTGTCTAAAAACCTCATTTGTAGGACAACATAGAGTGACAAGAACAGTGTCACCAGTGGGTTTCTTGAAGGTAACACCCAATATAGGGGGGAATCTGAAAGACAAAGGTCATTCAAATCTCACCTTAGAGCACCACAATTCACACTTCTGTCTCACTCTTCATTAACTCAACTATAATAAATGCGATTAAGAAGTCTGTTAATTGCCAAAGCAATCCTTGGGAAGCATGGGGAGAGAGCTGAGGACCTCTAAGAGGGTCCAGCTAATTACATGCAATGGATTAAATCCTTACTGAGACACCCAAAAGTACATTAAAATTGGCAGTAAAATTTATTGCATTGTTTTCTATGGCTGCCTTTATAAGTCAGCAAAGAGGAAAATGCAGTTAAACCACAGGAAAGGGGTGTGTTTCCCTTTCCCAAAGGCAGTTGTAAAAACAGCAGAACAACTCAGCCTTGATTAAGCATCCTCTGTTTGTTAAAATGAGCCTTTTTTTCCCTAAACAACAGTTTGGGGTCCATCTGTAAGCAATTCTTTTCTAAACATAGGAATTACAGAGTAAAGAAAAGAAAACTCAAATACACCAAGATGCTTTTAAAGATCACCTACTTGCAACCAACTTCAGATGAGTTTCTGCAACTCAACACCTGTATTTTTGATGCAACCCTTGCTAGATTGGTTTTGTTGAGAACTTGTTGCCACACATAACAAAGCCTGGTGTGTGCAGGGCTGGACATGACCACTGACAGCTATGATTGATGGGTACCATCCACAGCCACCAGCTCCCAGAGAGCTGAACTCAAGTTGTAGCTATTGGGTTCTGTAGGGCTAAGGTTGATCTTAGAATCATTAAGGTTGGAAAAGACCTCCATGATCATAAAGTCCAACCACCAGCCCAATATCACTGTGCCCACTAAACTGTGTCCTGAAGTGTCATGTCCACACGATTTTTGAACAGTTCCAGGGATGGAGACTCCACCACTGCCCTGAGCAGCCTCTGCCAGTGCTTCACCACTCTTTCAGAAAAGAAATTTTTCCTACTATCCAGTCTAAACCTCCCCTGGTGCAGCCTGAGTCCATCTTCATTCTAAAGGAACAAAAAAATTACAAGGGGAATTGACAGCCCAATGCACACAAGAGGCCAGAGATGGCCCGAGGATGATGATTTGGTTTCACATTAACTGCTGATGTTTCTAATTTAAGTCACCCCCAATAGAATGGGCAAAATCTAGACCTCTTCTGCATTTCCACTAGAATAGATCAGTGCTGAAATGCTTATTTACAGACAACAACATTCAGCTCTGCTTGTCTCATGGTCAGGGAAATAAGAGGAAGGAGTGATTTTTTTGCTCAGACTGTTCAATCAGCAGAAGGAGTTGAACTAAGGATGTCCTATTGCATAAGCCAATGCTCCAATCAGCAGACTCTTCAAGAACAAGAGAGATCTTGGACTCCCCAACCCCTACTTCCTTTGCTTCCAAAGTATTTCAACCAAATACATTGCTGGTACGAAGGAAAAACAACGTAAGTCAGCAAGAAAATAACCTTCCAACCACCTCCAGACATAACCTTAGTAAAGGGGAGGTCTTCTCAGAACAGCTTCCTCTGCTACTCCTTCCAGGATAACAAGAGACAGGACGAGAGGAAATGGCCTAAAGCTGTGCCAGAGGAGGTTTAGATTGGATATTTGGAAAAAATTTCTTTACAGAAAGAGTGGTGAAGCACTGGCAGAGGCTGCCCAGGGCAGTGGTGAAGTCTCCATCCCTGGAGAGGTCCAAAAAACATGTGAATGTGGCACTTGGGGACATGGTTTAGCAGGCACAGTGGTGTTGGGCTGAGGATTGGACTGGATGATCTTAGAGGTCTTTTCCAACCTCAATGATTGTATGATTCTGAATTAGTAGGGAAAAGGCACTGTCACTAGGAAATGAGAGATAAAAATTAACCCACATTTGTGTCTAAATGCACAAATAGAATCCAAATACCCTTAATCTTGTGAAACTGAATTTTATAAAACCCTCGGCGTTATACAGAGCTTCCTAAGTTGGAAACTACAAAAGGATCAGTTGTCTCTTCTCCTGCAAAAGGAAGCAGAAGAATGAAAAGCTCTATGGTTTCATTTATTCCCTTTGTTTACTTTTCTGAATTTACTCTTCTGGCATGAGCTGGGTTCGAGTCGACCGATTTAAAGGATGCCTTGGTGGAGCACTGGAGTCCAGCATGGGCCCAAGAGGGAGAATTTAGTATTATGTGCTCTGATAAAGCACAGAGAGGAAAAAACCTCATATGTTGCACGTGACGGTATCACTTGTGATTGATTCAATAAATTAAGCCTTATGTTCTACACATCAAAGCCAAAGGAGATCACAGTTCTGTCCTTGGATGTCCCCAAAGGATTGCTTTGAAATTCCTCATGCATGGAGCTCACTTCAAGTATCCGACAGCTTGTATTAACATTGCATTAATCAAAACAGAGTGACCACTTAAACTCCCTGGAGATTCAGGTCTGACAAACTCTTCTGCTTAGGGGTGGGAGAAGAGGCAACATCAGCCTTTGATGCTTGCAAAGAGAAGTAGCGATTAGCAACAACACTCGTGGGCTGGGTGTGAATTTAGACACTATTAAACCACTATTTTCTCCTGCTTGAACAAAGCTTCTTGGTTCTTCTTGGCTCAGACCCCACCTGATGAAAGGTCCAACTGGGGGACCACTTCTGAAGCAGGATGCTTTCAAGTGTGAGCCACGGTTTGAGGGTCATAGAATCATAGAATGGTTTGGGTTGGAAGGGACCTTAAAGAGCATCCAGTTCCAACCCCATTGCCATGGGCAGGGACACCTCCCACTGGATCAGGGTGCTCAAGGTCCCACTCAACAGGGCCTTGAAGACTGTGGATAGGGCATCCACAGCTTCCTTGGTTAACCTGTGCCAGTGCCTAACTACACTCATCCTAAAGAATTTCTTCCTAATGTCTAACCTAAATCTTCCCCCTTCCAATTTAAAGTCATTTCCCCTCATCCTATCACTAACCCTAACCCTACTACAGGCCTACCCTACCCTACACTACAGGCCCTTGGAAAAAGTCCCTCCTCAGCTTTCCTGGAGCCCCTTCAGGTACTGGAAGACTGCTGTGAGGTCTCCCTGTAGCCTTCTCCAGGCTGAACAACCCCAACTCTCTCAGCCTGTCCTCATAGCAGAGGAGCTCCAGCCCTTGGATCATCTCTGTGGCCTCCTCTGGACCCATTCCAACAGTTCCATATCCTTCTTATGTTGGGGATTCCAGAATTGGACACAGGACTCCAGGTGGGGTCTCACAAGGATGGAAATTGAGAATGTTGTATTCCTGTACCACACTTCCTGTGAAGCAGTGATGAATTTGGAACATGCCTTTAGCCTGCAGGGCACCTTCCCTTTCAGACTGACCATCTCCAGTAGGAAAGGTTGGCCATGCCAGCTTAAAACAGTGTGGAAATGGGATCACTTGGACATTTTGCAAGCATTTCACAGACAGGGCACAGTTACCACCCAAGTAACCTTCACCATCCTATTCATATGGAGAGCTGTGGAAAAAGACAACTTCTCTCAGAGTCTCATAACACCTTTCAACATAAAACAAGGTCTGGATAGGGGCCAGGCTCTGTGAGAAATATTTGTGTAAGGAGCCAGCTGAACTGTTTTCCCAAATATCATGTGCTGAGGAACACTGCTATAGATAAACCCTGAATTATCACAGAATCATAGGATGGTTTGGGTTGGAAGGAACCTTAAAGACCATCCAGTTCCAACCTCTCTGCCATGGGCAGGGACACCTCCCCACTGGATCAAGTTGCTCAAAGCCTCATCCAACCTTGAACACCTCCAGGGATGGGGCAGCCACAACCTCTCAGGGCATCCTGTGCCAGTTCCTCACCACCCTCACTTTCAAGTGTGAGCCATGGTTTGAGGGTCACAGAATCATAGAATGGTTTGGGTTAGAAGTGAACTTAAAAATCATCCAGTTCCCACCCCCCAGCTGTGGGCAAGGACATCTTCCACTGAACTGGGTTGCTCATTGCCTCATCTAACCTGGCCTTGAATACCTCCAGGGATTATACAACAGGGAAACCCTTAAAACCTTACTTCATTCAATTCTGTCCTCTCCCTCTTTCACAACCACAAGACCCCAGCCATGCAGCGACGGTATTTTACCCCCGTATGCCTACAAACTTCTCAATTAATCCACAAAAACCAAACCAAACTTGAAGCAAAAAAGATATTCTGTTGAATTTCACAGTTTCCCACGCTATGTGATGAATGTTTCCACTCTTTTGAGCTCCCTACAAGGAGCAAAAAGAACTAAATGAACTACTCAGCAGTTTAGAAACCATCTGCTATATCCCAGGAATTCTGTTGTAGCAAAGAAACGCAGCGCCCTGCGCGACCGCAAAATCCCTCTTCCAAAGTACAGGAATAGGGCAGTGTGAAAAAGAAGGTGTTTTTTCCCCCCAAGACATATTTTAGGAGGGGGGAAAAAAAAAAGGATCAAATTGGGAAATGAAAGACCCAGTGGGTCAGCTATTACAAGAGATGTCTAATAACAGCAGAGATGCCATTGTTCGGTTCCCAGACTGAGCGGGCAGAGCAGTAATGAGCATCCCGCTCAGCAAATGGTCTGGATGAGACTATAGATCTTCCCTTCCCATCTCTAACTTGTGTATCATTTCCTGACAGTCCCATCTCCCCTTCTGAGCAGATGGCTCCCTCCAGTACATCTTTCAGAGACCTCCCAGGCAGTCATGGATGGCAGAGAATGAGCATTTTGTTTTATCGCTTGCTCGTACATTATTTTCCCCGTGCTAATGACACTCAAGTTATTGTCCTGTGAATAAATCCATTTAGACCTTGCAATGTTGGCTGCAAGTGAGAAGGAGAGGGAGCAGAGGAAGCCAAACTTGGCACCAGCAGAGCACAGATACAGTCATCCACGAAACATTCATCTATTAACCAAACAGCAGCATTTCCAAACCCAGCAGGGTCACAGCGGAGCCCTGCTGGGAAACAGAAATTAACTCCGAATGGAGATAATTTGTCTCTTGAACGTTGTCATATTTGCAAGATCTCTCTGGCAATGCTGTGCTGCTAAGAGGAGCAATATTGCCAACACGTGAACCAGATGAAACAAGCTTTAGCAGGAAGCCAGGTGGCACTCAAGCTCGCTCGTGTGGTCTTTCTGCCTCTGGGAGAAGCACTTCCAACGCAAAGAGAGTGGAGGAGAAATTTGTCTTTGATGTCAAGGCCCTGTGGCAGTTAATGAAACCAGATTTGATTCGGTTCCATGTAGAAACAGCAAATTAAAGTAGCTCAGTTACTACCAGGCTACTACTCAGTCACTGCTCCCTTGATTTTTTGTTTTGAAACGGAAGCACAGAATCGTGGAATCACTGAGACTGGAAAAGACCTTTAAGATCATCCAGTCCAGCTGTCACCCAAACCCCACCATGCCTACTAAACCATGTCCCAAAGTAACACATCTACACGTTTTATGACCACCTCCAGGGATGGTGACTCCACCACTGCCCTGGGCAGCCTCTGCCAGTGCTTCACCACTCTTTCAGTAAAGAAATACTTCTTAATATCGAATCTAAATCTCCAGCGGCGAATGGGGAGGTTTTCCTTCCTATCTTCAAAAAGCTGTGGCTGGACCTGATAAGGAACATGCATCAGATTTGCTGAGGCAGTGACAATGTTGAAGGAATAGGACAGTCATCCTAGGACCTGGGGGCGTTGGTTGACAGTGGCTGAACATGAGCCAGCAGTGGTCCAGGTGGCCAAGAAGGCCAGTGGCATCCTGGCTTGGATCAGCCATGGTGTGGCCACCATGAACAGGGCAGTGATTGTGCCCCTGGACTCGGTGCTGGTGAGGCCACACCTCAAATCCTGTGTTCAGCTTTGGGCCCCTCAGGACAAGAAGGACATTGAGGGGCTGGAGTGTGTCCAGAGGAGGGGAACAGAGCTGGGGAAGCAGCTGGATAACAATGATGAGGGGTGGTTGAGGGACATGGGGCTGTCTATTCTGGAGAACAGAGGCTGAGGGGAGACCCCATCGCTCTCTGCAGCTTCCTGAAAGGAGGTTGTAGTGAGGTGGGTGTTGGTCTATTCTCCTTGTTAAGAAGTGATAGGATGAGAGGAAATGGCCTCAAGTTGCATCAGGAGAGGTTCAGATTGGATATTAGGAAAAACTTCTTTACTGAAAGAGTGGTGAAGCACTGGAAGAGGCTGCCCAGAGAAGTGCTGGAGTCTCCATCCCTGGAGGATTTCAAGAAGTGTGTGGCCATGGTGCTTCAGAACATGGTTTAGTAGGCACAGTGGGGCTGGGCTGACCATTGGACAGGATGATCTTAAAGGTCTTTTCCAACTTTAATGATTCTATGATTCTATAAAAGTATTACCATTGAAAATGCCCCATTTGCAATGGAAGAAGATTGTCTCAAGCTTCTACTTCAAATCTCATGTTATTTAATTTACTCACTACTGAGCTGCAGAAAGGCTGAACAGCTCTGAGCAGACCCATTTGCAGATGACCCCAAGTTCCCTACACCACTGCAGCCCCAAGAGAGATGGTGAAGTTCAGGTGGATCAACCTCAGCATCCTGCATGAGCAGGCCCTGATAAACAGCCTTGAGCACTGTAACTGCTTAGAATTAGAGCAACAGTGAACAACTAAAGCAACAGAACTCTACACACCCTCCAACAGGAGCTATGGGAAATGAAAGCCTGGCTGCTTTGAAGACAAACTTGTTTATGAAAAGCAGATTAGATGATGCTGTGCATCTAATGGCAGGGACCAGAACTTCATGACCCAAGAGATCCCTCAGCACCGTGCTTCTAAACCCAGCCCAGAGGGAACATATCAGACCTATTTTCACACCTCGCTGGACTCTAAATTAATTACTGGCAATTCAAAACTGAAACAAGCAAAGAGTTTTTATTCCAGGCATAATGAGACCTTAGAATTCACTTTGAGGGGAGGGTCTGATTAGATTTGGTGACGGGAGGTATCAGGGAGGCAGAGGTTTTGGTTCACACATCTATCAAGGTAATCCAAAGCTGTCAGGCTTAATGAGATTTGGAAAGGATATTGCACGCAGCATTTAGGGATCGAGCTGAGCTACCAAGGGACCTTGATGAAGCCAAATGAATAGGGAAGATTTCCCACAATCTATTTGATTTATTTATGTTTCACAGCAGGCTCCAACAGGACTTCTTGCTGACCCTTCCCTCCATATATTGGGCTGCATCAAAAGAGGTGTGACCAGCAGTCAGGAGGGCATTCTCCTCCTCTGCTCCGCTCCCATGAGACCCCAGCTGGAGTCCCGTGTCCAGTTCTGGAATCCCCAACTTAAGAAGGAGAACGGGCCCAGAGGAGGCCATGAAGATGATCCAAGGGCTGGAGCACCTCTGCTGTGAGGACAGGCTGAGAAAGCTGGGGTTATTCAGCCTGGAGAAGAGAAGGCCCCAGCGAGACCTTAGAGCAGCCTCCCAGTACCTGAAGGGGCTCCAGAAAAGCTGGGGAGGGACTTTTTACAAGGGCCACAGAGCTGGTGAAGGGTTTAGAGGGGAGGCTCTATAAGAAGTGGCTGAAGTCACTTGGTCTGCTCAGCCTGAAGGATTCTGAGGGGAGACCTCGTTACTGCTTCCTCACCTCAGGAGCAGGCGCTGAGCTCTTCTCTCTGGTGACCAACGACAGGTCCCAAGGGAATGGCAGGAAGATGTGCCAGGGGAGGGTAAGGTGGGACATCAGGAGAAGGTTCTTCACCCAGAGGGTGGTGGAGCACTGGAACAGCTCCCCAGGGAAGCAGTCCCAGCCTGACAATATTCCAGAAACATTTGGCCAAGGTCCTCAGCCCCACAGGGTGAATGTTGGGGTTGTCCTGTGCAGGGGCAGGAGTTGGACTGGATGATCCTCGTGGGCCCTTTCTAACTCAGGACATTCTATGATTCTGTGACCATTAACAGGGTTGTAATCAGGCACTTATATAAACATATGGTCCACTCTCATCCCTCCCCTAACCTGAAACCAAGATCTTTAAAACTCTCACCTCTGTTCCAGGAACCACATAGCCCTGTGGCCACACTGACATACACTTCCCTTCTCATTTCCCACTGTTGGTGATCCGTAAAGCTGCTTCTGAATGCTGGAAATGGGACAAATCCTGATGTTTGCCTTCACAGACCTCCTTAGTTAAGGAAAATTCAGTGCACAATCAACAGACTAAACTGAGTAAAGAAAGTGAGGGTTTCACCCTGTGTTGTGACTCCACATATCTCCTCCAGAACCAATTTATAAAAGTCACCCAAGAAAAATGGTTCTAATCCATTTACAGCAAAATACACAAAAGATCCCAAAAAGGGTCAGTGAAAAGCACGCCTTTATTGATAATTCCAACCAGCCTTACCTAAATATTCCCACTATCCTTTCAATAATTTGTCACACCAGGGATATCTATCACACACATACACAATCACAAGGTTGGAAAGGACCTCTGAGATCATCAAGTCCAACCTATAACCTAACACTAACACCAACACTAACATCAACCATCATCTAAACCATGGCACTCAGTGCCTCATCCAGTCTCCCTTTAAACACCTCCAGGGTCGGTGACTCCACCCCCTCCCTGGGCAGCCCATTCCAATGGCCAATCACTCTTTCAGTGAAGAATTTTTTCCTCATATCAAGTCTAAACTTTCCCTGACCAAGCTTGAGTCCCTGCCCTCCAGTTCTGTCCCTGGTCACCTGAGAGAAGAGACCAATCCCTGCCCCACTACAACCTCCTTTTAGGGAGTTGTAAAGAGCAATGAGGTCTCCCCTGAGCCTCCTTTTCTCCAGACTAAACAGCCCCAAAAAACAAAAAATCTATGCTAGAAGAGAGTATAAAAGAGATCCGAGCATTCTCCTGCAATAAGTTTGAAGCATAAACATATTTTGTTCCCACAGCACCTCTCTAAAATTGACTGAAAAAGAAATCATAGTATTCAAGTTTTCGCAGCTCCTTCTAATTTCATTTTGCTTTCCTAAGAGCGTGGTACACAAAAATAAACCAGGAAGGATGCTGGAAGCTTCATGGAATCATAAGCCAATGGGAAGGGTAAGACAGCACAGATATGGACGTTATCTGTAATGGCAGGAAGATGTGACAGAGGAGGGTGAGGATGGATATTAGGAGAAGGTTCTTCACCCAGAGGGTGGTGGAGCACTGGAACAGCTCCCCAGGGAAGCAGTCCCAGCCTGACAATATTCCAGAAGCATTTGGCCAATGCCCTCAGGCACACGGGGTGAATGTTGGGGTTGTCCTGTGCAGGGACAGGAGATGGACTGAATGATCCCTGTGGGTCCCTTCCAACTCAGGTCATTCAGTGATTCTATGATTCTATCCTATTGAAGAGATCACAAAAGTGAAAACTACTTTAAATTGCAACTTGACTGCTATTTTGTCCACGATAAAGGTACTTAAAAATAGACTGCTGCTGCTTTATTATGCAATTAAATGAAAAAGTAACCTTGGAGCATGAACTAATGCTTGCAATAAACAATGTTTATATTTAATAGGTTGGATTCGATGATCTCAAAGTTCTTTTCCAACCAAATGGTTCTATAATTCTATGATTAATTACTAGAAGGATACAAGTCCAGCAGGAGCTGAGGAGTTGCTGTTGTCTGACCTGTGTTCAGTGAGGTGGGAGATGAGAATCACAGGATTATTATGACTGGAAAAGACCTCTAAGATCATCCAGTCCAACCATCACCCCAACCCCGTCGTGCCTACTAAACCACGTCCCAAAGTGCCATGGCAACAAACTTTTTGAACACCTCCAGGGATGGGGACTCCATGACTGCCCAGGGCAGCGTTTTCAGATGCTTCACCACTCTTCTGGTAAAGAGATTTTTCCTAATATCCAATCTAAACCTCACCTGGCACAACCTGAGGCCAATTCCTCTCATCCTATCACTTGTTACTTGGTAGGAGTTACTTATGGCAGAGAAGAGGCCTTGGACAGCAAACGGCACTTTCAGAAGAAGATGTTCTCATTAAAGTCCACCTGCAGAAGGCTGTCAGCTCCCAAATATTGTCCTTCTCTACATCTGCCTCTAGAAATTTTCTTCTATTCCTTCCCTTTGCCTGTGAATGACAATCTCCAAAAGTGATAATTTAAAGCTAGAGCCGGTCCAGAAAATTCAGCCACAACGTTTTTTCCTGTGTTAGACCTTGTCTACACTGCTCCATGAAGAAGGATAACCACCAAACTAAAATCACCTCCTTTTTCCAAGCTATGCACACAATCTGAAGTCAGCACCTTGATTAGATGCATAAAAACAAAGCCCAGAGAAGCTGATTTTGACCTGAGCTTGTACGACAAACGCAATTGTCAAACTGCTCTGAAAACACCTGCTCCTTGCTGCTACGAACTTTCCACATGGCTGTTTCCAAGCTCTCTTCCATTTCAGCTCAAAACGAGAAAGGATTATCTCACAACCTGGACCCAGAGCTGAGTTTTAGTAGACTCCTGAAAAAGTTGAATGCACAAAATAAATCAAGTGTAGGGATGGGAACTGAATAGCTTCCTCAGTCAGAACAAGCTCTGTGCCCTCCTGGCCGCTCCACCACTGCCTGCTTTTGTGTTGTGTCCTCCTCTGGTATCAACACTAATCTTCAAAGTGTCATTTATTTAGCTCCTATATAATTATTTCAGGACTTTTATGATTTCTTATGCATTGAAAATCCTCCACTGGTCAACCAGGTCACGCTCACCTTCATTAAAATATCTCCCAAACCCTTATTCTACCACCACGTTTGCAAGAAATGAGGCAACTAAAGGAGGCAAGTAAGGAATAACCTATAAATCATAGAATCATGGAATGGTTTGGATTGGAAGGGACCTCAAAGATCATCCAGTTCTAAGCCCCCTGCCATGGGCAGGGACACCTCTCACTGGATCACACTGCTCATTCAACTGACTCATCCAACCTGGCCTTGAAGACCTCCAGGGATGGGGCAGCCATGACTTCTCTGGGCAATCTGTATAACAATCTTGAATTATGGCACAGCTACAAATTATAACCAGTCACCAGGGGCTTAGGGAAGGATCAGGGGAAGGAAGAGGCAATGATATCTACGTGTTCAAGGCCAAGCTGGATGGGTACATGAGCAACCTGATCCATTGGGAGCCGTCCCTGCCCATGGCAGGGGGGTTGGAACTGGATGATCTTTAAGGTCTCTTCCAAACCAAACCATTCTATGATTCTATGAAATCATGCAAAAGCCAGTACTCAAGTACAGATCTCAAACTGGTGGCTGAAGTTGGTGTGGATGGTACTGGCCAGTGGAGATAGACTTAGAGTAGTTCCTTAAGGCTTCTCTACACCTTCAAGAGCTCTTTGATTCTTAAAAGGAAAGAACAAGTGAATAAATCCATAAGAAAAACCTGAAGCCTGTCAAGAATCATGCTTTTCCATTGCAACAACTCATGGGGAGATGCTCCTCTGTCACTATTTCATGCCATCAATTCCAACACTTGCTTACCTGTTAGAAGAAAAACATTTAAAATAATTTTCCTCATCAGAGGGAAAATGACTTCTGTCATTACCTAAATATGGATCAGTGCCAAATGATACAGGGTGGAAACACATTTTAGAAGAAAAAAAAACAAGCATGGGGGAACATGCCAGGAGAAAGGTAAATTGAACAGAAGTGAGGGCAGCTCAAACCAGCCCACCACCAAGTACTTGGAGAAGATCTCAAAGGGGTTCACATCTACTCCATCAACAACCTGCACTACTGCCAGCACACATTTCCCCTATTCCTTCCTCCACCATTCTCACCTCAGTGCCTTGAGGCTCAAGATCAAGCTACCATAACTAAGTAAGTAAATAAGTTAAAATATCTAGATATATGTACTACAGACCATTTTGGGAAGGCTTCATGCTGCTGAAGAACTGACATCATTGTCTGAGCCCAAACCTTTCATAGATTCATAGAATTCTGGAATTATTTGGGTTGGAAAGGACCTTAAAGATCATCCAGTTCCACAACCCCTGCCATGGGCAGGGACACCTCCCACCAGACAAGGTTTCTCAAGACCCCATACAACCTGGCCTTGAACACCTCCAGGGATAGGACAGCCACAACCTCCCTGCGTAATCTGTGCCAGGGCCTCACCACCCTCATTGTGAAGAATTTATTCCTAAGATCTCATCTAAATCTCCCCTCTTTCAGCTTAAAACCATTCCCCTTTGTCCTGTCTCTGCACTTCCTGATCAAGAGTTCATCCTCAGCTTTCCTGTAGGCCTTTTAAGCACTGGGAGGCTGCTCTAAGATCTCCCTGGAGCCTTCTTTTCTCCAGACTGAACAACCCCAACTGTCTCAGCCTCTCCTTATATGGAAGGTGCTCCAGCCCTCAGATCATCATCGTGGCCTCTTCCAACAGATCCATGCCCTTCCTGTGCTGAGGCCTCCAGAACTGAGGAGCTGGAGCACTGCCTTGGCTGCAACATTATCAACAGATTTGTTTTCTCAGCTCCATTTGGACAATTTCTTTCGCTTATTCCAAAGTCATAAAAACATGTCAGCTAAGACCAATGTTCAGCCAAACAAAAGTGAAGGTGCTGTTAATGGTCTTCTTCTCTTCAAGGTTGGATTGTTTAATGCTCAAGAGCTCTTATTCCCATTATATGAAATGTGATGATATGATTTGAAAAGTCCTTCTATCCTTTTCAAAACTTCAACCATCTCTTTGTATGTCCAGTGCTACAGTCCTGGTGAATTCGTAACCTAAAATTATCAGGACTTGTTCCCCTGCACTTGAATTCTGACTTGATGGAAAAGCAGCTTTCCTGGCTGCTCTTCAGCCCAGCTGTGAAATGCAACACCAAATGCAATTAAGAGATGTTCAG
Source organism: Tapera naevia (assembly GCA_033556795.1). Lineage (NCBI taxonomy): Eukaryota > Metazoa > Chordata > Aves > Cuculiformes > Neomorphidae > Tapera > Tapera naevia. The sequence continues at coordinate 1,767,348 of JAUMJJ010000135.1, read as the reverse complement.
CCCATATTACCACCTCGACGCCATGATGCAGAGACTTCAATACACATCTACACACACAAAGGCAATTCATTTCAATGAAACAAGATTTTGTTGGCTTGACAAACCAAGCAAATGTTGCCAAATTATTTTTAAGAACCTAAAAGTCTAAGTTAGCCCTGACACCCTTCAGCTACTTGTTGGTTAACATTCAACCACGGGTAAGATCCTGCTTGCCTGAGTCCATCTGTCATGGACCAAACAGCAGGTTCTTGTTTTCAGAGTATCAGCTCCTATCTTTTTTCCAATCTGGGTTGGTTTAGCCTGGAGAAGAGGAGGTTGAGAGGAGATCTTACCACCTTCTCGAACACCTGAAAGGAGGTTTTAGTGAGGTGGGTGCTGGTCTCTTCTCCCAATGGATAGGAGAAGAGGAAATGACATCAAGTTGCACCAGGGGAGGTTTAGACTGTATATTAGGTAAAACTTCTTTGCCAAAAGAGTGGTGAAGCAGTGGAAGAAGCTGCTCAGGCCAGTGGTGGAACCACCATTGCTGGGGGTGTTCAGAAAAGCGTGTAGACATGGAAATTTGGGACATGGTTTAGTAGGCACAGTGGTGTTGGGCTGACTGTTGGACTTAGAATCATAGAAATGTTTGGGTTGGAAGGGACTTTAGATGATCTTAGAGTCCTTTTCCAATCATAATGATTCTGTGATTCTTTGAAAGTGCCGTGGAAAACAATACAGCAGGAATTAAATATGAAATGCCATGCTAATAGCAAAGAGGTCTGTTCAACCTGTCCCCAACCTGCTCTTAAGACAGGTTAAGACACTGCTCTTACATGAGAAAAAATATAGTTAAGTAGGGAAATCTCAGTGCCTTCTGCTAGAACTGGCTTGGAGCTCCCTTGGAGGTTTGAATGTTTGGTCTGCTTCCCTTTCAAGCTTGTTTGTCTTCTAATTGCATGCAGCTCAAGAAGTTATTGAGGCTGATGCTATTCATACAAACAGGATTCGGGTGCAGCTGAATGACCATATCTTTTTGTGTCCTTTAGTGTTCAAAAGGACAGACTACAGGCATTATTTTGATCTAATGGGATAGATCTCATCTCACTGGCACTGGTAGAAAGCCTGTGTAACTCCATCGACTTCAAGGTCAGCGAGATCGGAATCTCAGATACCATCTCCACAAATTCGATGCTTTTCAATTCTCTCCTGTCTTTACCTTTTCCAGCAGCAATAATCAGCACCTAATTAATTAAAATAGAACACAGCCTGGGGGCAGGACTCTTCCATAGAATTGTATCATCTTACTCTATTTTCACAGTTTACTTTACAGAGACACAATGTCCCCAAATGTGTTAATTAAAGAGTTCATCCCAATGGTTTAAATTCCCCAGTGAGTCCTGGATGAGGACGATAATGACCAGAACTGGGACTGCAGAACCCAGTATCAACCAATAGGCATGGACTCTTAGAATCATAGACTTGTTTGGGTTGGAAGGGATATTAAAGCCTATCCAGTTCCAATCCCCCTGGCAGGGACACCTCCCACTCCACCAAGCATGGAAAGGGGAAAGCTTTTACCCACTGCCTGATGAAATTCATCAAAGTGAAAATCAAAGTACAAAAGCAGATAATTTACAAAAAAAAATTACTATTCTGACAGGTCTGTGAGTGCCTGAGCACAAGTATTACCTTATTTTCTTTTTAAAGGGAAGGGTCTGATTACAGATCAGTAGCAAAAGGGGAAACTTTTAATTTACTGCCTTCTGTCAGTCCTTTCAGATGCAGTTTAGAAGGCTGTAACTGCCAGCAAAGTTTATACACTCTTGCAAGAAGCTTCCTCTCTACCAGAGGAGGGGAGGAGGGGAAACTGGGACTGTTTAGCCTGGAAAAGAGGAGGCTGAGGGGAGACCTCATCGCCCTCTACAATTCATGGAAAGGTGGTCGCAGCAAGGTGGATGTTGATCTCTTCTCCCAAGTGATAGGAGATAGGTTGAGAGGAAATGGCCTCAAGTTGTGCCAGAAAAGGTTTAGATTGGATATTAGGAAAAATTTATTCGCTGGAAGAGTGGTGAAGCATTAAAAGAGGCTGCCAAGGGCAGTGGTGGAGTCTCCATTCCTGGAGAGGTTCAAAGAATGTGTACACGTGGCACTTTGGTACATGGTTTTGTAGGCTCAGTGATGCTGTGTTGATGGTTGGACTGGATGATCTTAGAGGTCTTTTCCAACCTTAATAATTCTATGATTCTATGAAACCCACCCTGGAAGAAGGCAGACCCTGATCACAGCATCTCAGCATCTAATTCTCCTGTTGACAAGACCCTTCCAAAATCACAGCTGCTTCTCTGCAACCTCCCACCGGATGCTGCTTGTCAGGGATGGGGCAGCCCTTGACAAAAAAAATAGAACTGCTTTACCTTTTCTTTTAACAATAGATTAATCTCTCTTTTGTTCTTTATGAGAATTAGGTGTCATATTTCAAAATGCACTTTAAAACAGGTATAATTAAACCTCTGCAAAAGGAGGGAGGCAGAGAAATTAGCAGCTAAAGCAGTAATAAAGGCATTTTAGCATGTGTGAGCTGGAAGGTACTTCATCCCTCCCTCTCATCACACAGTTACAATTACATTCCAGAGTGGGGAAAAAAAAAAAAGTAATTATAAAAATGAACTTTTCTTCAAAAAAAATGAGCACGTTGTAGAAGGATTACTGCTTTGAACATCCAAGCACTTCAAAAGGAGGTTGAATTAGTGCTGACAACTCAATAAAGTAGCCATCAATTATTTAAGATGGGATGGCTCTTCTCACACAGCACTTCTGATTAGGAAAACATTTCAAAACCCAGAAATTAGAGTTATTCTTCCTAAATGATATGGGGCCAGGCTTCAAATGCAAGGGATAAAAAAGAACGGGACTTTCAACGAGCCTGGGATGAACACAGGGAAGTTTCTTCTCTTCAAGCCATCTATAAAGCACGTTGTATGAGATTGCTTTACAGATTGCTTTTGGGATTATCATAGAATCATAGAATCGTTAAGGTTGGAAAAGACCTCTAAGATCATCCAGTCCAACCATCAACCCAACCTTACTGTGCCTACTCAACCATGTCCTGAAGAACCACATATAAATATTATTTGAGCCCCTCCAGGGATGGTGACTCCACCACTGCCCTGGGCAGCCTCTGCCAGTGCTTCAACACTCTTTCAGTAAAGAAATTTTTCCTAATATCAATCTGAACCTTCCCTGTGCATTCACAGGATTTGTGGATTCATGAAGCAAACCAAGCAGAAGGATGGTTTAAAAATATGCACTGTTGTGATGGAGAGACACAACTTTCAGCTAAGAGATGCCCAGTGAGTCAGAGAAAGCCCAAGTCTCCAAACTCTATTATAGAATCATGGAATCATAGAATTACCCAAGATGGAAGGGACCCAAAAGGATCATTGAGTCCAACTCCTGTCCCTGCACAGGACAACCTCAACATTCACAGCGTGTGACTGAGGACATTGGCCAAATGCTTCTGGAATATTGTCAGGCTGTGACTGCTTCCCTGGGGAGCTGCTGCAGGGCTCCACTACCCTCTGGGGGAAGAATCTCTTCCTAATGTCCAACCTAACCCTCCCCTGGCACCTTCCTGCCATTCCCTCGAGTCCTATCATAGCTTGCAAGAGAGAAGAGATCAGCACATTGCTGTGTTCTAACCTTGCTGTGTTTCAAAAGAGCAAGTAATTAAGCTTTCCTAGTGAAAAGTGAGTTATGAAAGAAACTCCTGGAGGGCTCCAGGTGATGGAGTGATGCAGATCTCCGTTAAAGTGCAGTTCTTCAGATTTTGCCTCTGCAGGGATTCCCAAGTGGAGAGCCTTCTGGACACTGCAGCAATGGTCATCCATCACATGAACAACCCTTGTGAAGTCAAAGCACTGCTTTAAAACTGAAGGAATGTAGAGGAAAAGAGGTAGATGGAGTGAAAGCTGAGAAAATTGTGGCTGCTGTGGTAGCTGAGACTTCACACTTACTTTTTAGAAGAACCCTCAGGTTAAGAAGAAGGCCAACTCTGCCTCTGTATCTCAGGGACGTGCTCTCCTGCCACGGATGCTGTGCGCTTAACGAGGTTGCAAATGAGAAATGTGCAGCTTAAGCTTTAAACAAACAGGAGGGTGGCTAAGCTAAATGGCTTCTCCTCTGGACAGAAAGATAAGAGGGGCTGTTTCTGACACCAGCCGTGTGGGCTCAGCCATGTGAGGCAAAATGAGGATTTATGAGCATGGTTCAAAGTGCTGGAGGAGTCTGTCTGGGCAGTTTTGGTAATTAAAATAATCAATCAGGGCCTGTGACTGAGGCTGGGGCAGATAAGTGTGGTTTGCTCCCAACTTCTGAGAAAAAAAAAAGACTGCAAGAAGAAAAAACCCCAGAATTATAGAATCCCAGAATGGTTTGGATTGGAAAGGACCATGAAGGTCATCCACTCCAACCCTCCTGCAGTGAGCAGGGACATCTTCAACTCAATCAGGTTGCTCAGAGCCCCATTCAACGTGACCTTGAATTTTTCCAGGGATGGGACATCCACCACCTCTCTGGGCAACCTGTGCCAGTGTTCCACCACCCTCAGTACAAAAAAATTCTTCCTAATATCCAGTCTAAACCTCTCCTCTTTTAGCTTCAAACCATCACCCCTTGTCCTATCACTACAGGCCCTGCTAAAAAAGTTTTCCCCCATCTTTCTTATCAGATTCCTTAAGAGAGGCCACAATAACTTACAGGGAAGTCTTAGTAGTTTTAACAGTCTGGTGATTCCTCGATGAACTGTCACAGTCCAGGATGAGGGGGAATGCTGAATGCCACAAGAGGAAAGATCCCTTAAAAGAGTTAATCAAGCAAGACATCGATGCTCCTCTGCATCCCACCACCAGATGCAGGAGCTGATGGGCTCAGCATCCCCAAGTTATTCCCAGCACCGCGTTCCCACAGACTCCCTACAAGAATTGTTGCACGCTCTGGCCAAGCCAGAAATCCTTGTGTGCATGAGCATTGCAGGATTTTAAAATGAGATCCTATCAAAAAGAACAGGAAGGAATAAAGCCGACTATGCATGTAGTTTCTCCCATCACCCTAAAATCCCATATTAATTCAGGAGCAAAAGAAAAAGGGATAAAAGCCCTACCAGCTCAATAGATGCCGCATCTATGGAGACAGGATTAATTCAAAAGCTGTACAGGGAATTGCAATGACACAGACAGGACCTGCTAGTGAGATGTCAATCTTCAAGGCCAAGCAGATACTGACAGCTATTTTTTATATCTCTCCTTTTTCCCCCTTTATTTCCCTGCCAGGCCATCTCCAGGGTGCAAGAATTGGAGTGCGTTTCTCTTTCCACTTTGGCTCGAGCCCCACTTATGAGACTAATGATCAGAAAAAAACAGAGAGAGACAGCAAATGCACAGACAGAGGCAAAGCCGACCTCTCCTTGCACCCATTCCAGCTCCCAGGGTGACCTCGGGGGCTTTAATGCTCCTTCTGCTCCCTTTAGAGCAGCTGCTCCCCACGGATTCACGTTGGCCGTGCAGCGATCTGCCTCTTCCTTGACTTCCTGCTGCTCTTCCCATGCAGGCCAAAATCTGAGGGTGCCTTTGATCGCTGGTGAAGTCAAACAGGTTTCAAAAAAAAGGCAGCTCTCAGAAGATGGGATTGACAGAGTGCTAATGCAGTTCAGTCCCTGTCAGCAGATGTGTCAGAAACCATTATTTCTCTCTGGCTTGTCCACCAAAAAATCTTGTGGCAGAGAGATTAAAAGAGACAGCAGCCAGTCTGCACCCTCCAACCCAGCCTGGAAACACAAGGTTTGACCCCATTCCAGCCAGGTTTCTCAGCACCAGCAGCTCAGGAGGTTGTGTTTTTCCAACCTGAAGCTACAGATTTCCAAGGATGTTCAGAGCAAGGGTTGTGGCTTTTGCTCAAACTCACAGCTTAAGGTTTGAAATAGAACTTTCCAGCTCAGGTCATCTAAAATAACCCAGCAGACACAACCCTGAGCAAGCAAAGCTAATGACATGAATTTACCCTTAAGTATTTGCTCTTGGACCCTAGGAATGATGTTGGCTGATGCACTACAAAGACACAGATACAGAGATAAAGCTGTGTTAGAAAAGCAGGCTGTGAATAGCAAGTTTAACCAATTAAATTAAATTCTTGAAAAAAACAATTAAGATTTACTAATCAAAAGCACAATGTAATTGCTAAGAGACATGAGGGTGATCTTTTTTATTAACTAAGTGTGTTTTGCCCAGAATATCTTTTGATTAGACTCATTGGCACAACCCCTCCATACACACTTTCATCTCTACTGTCAGGACCACTGTGGCCAGGCTGACCCCAGCAGCACAAAACGGGGAGGTATAATTAATAATACCAGACTAATTTAAACTAGAGATCAGCCTTAACAAGATACAATCAAAGCTAGAACTAGAAGAGGCCATAATGTGGCCATTGGATTAGTTATTCTGCTTCACACCTCAAGCACCTTACACAGGGTGTAGGCTTCACATTTCCCAAATGAAAAAAAAATACATGACTTAAATGAAAACTCTTGGTCTATTCTATATATGGAGTCACAGAATGAATTGTAGAATGGTTTGGGTTGGAAGGGATCTTAAAGCTCATCCAGTTCCAAACCACTGACATTGACCGCGACACCTCCCACTGGATCAGGTTGCTCAAAGCCTCATCCAACCTGTCTTGAACACCTCCAGGGATGGGGCAGCCATGACTTCTCTGGGCAACCTGGGCCAGTTCTCATAGAGCTAGAAACAACAGTACCCATTGTTTACAAAATTCAAATCCAATCAGAATTGGTATGGGCTGAAAATTGCTGTCCTATGACAGGTACTTGTTGAGGTGAACGAAACAAGTCGGTGGTCTCAGTTAGGACCATAATCAAAGACATTTTGCACCCAATTCTCACAGCTTTCAATGAACACTTAGGATTTCACATTTCTCCATGGCTCTAAGAGCTCGTTTTAGGAAGAGCAGATGCAGAATAACAGAACCATTAAGTTTGGAAAAGACCTCTAAGATCATCCAGTCCAACTGCCAGCCCAAGCCCACCGTGCGTACTAAACCGTGTCCTGAAGTGCCACATCTATAGGTTTTTTGAACACCTTCAGGATGGGGACTCCACTCCTTCCCTGGGCAGCCTCTTCCAATGCTTCACCACTCCTTCAGTAAAGAATCTTCTCCTAATATCCAATCTAAATCTCCCCTGGAGCAATCTGAGACCATTTCCTCTCATCCTATGCTTGTCACTTGGAAGAAGATTTTACCACCTCTCAAAAAGTTTGCTTAAATAAGAGAGAGGTTCTCAAACATTGGATAGAAACCACACGGCCAAGACCAGTTTGTCCAGTTTGGTGTTGAGCCTCAAGTCACAAGAGACAGGGAATATTAACTTGGATTCCACACTGAACAAACAAGGATTATACGGAATCTGGCTGATTCCAACACAAGATTGCACCTACCTATGGAAGTGCAACCCAACAACTACTAGACAGCATTCCAGAAGCATTTGGACAATGCCCTTAATCACATGGTGTGAATACTGGGAATGTCCTGTGTAGGGATTGGAGTTGGACTCGAAGATCCTTTTGGGTGCCTTCCAACTCAGGTAATTCTATGACAATGATTCTATAGCTGCAGGGATTAACAGGCTACAGAGACCTCAAATGTGTGACTGTTGCCCTCAGGTCAAACCTGAGCCACGTAGTGGGATGGTCTGTGAAACCTGACTTTGCTTTTCCAGATCTGGAGAGGAAGAAAAGGATTCTGCCTGCAAGGCAGTAAGTCCACATGCAACTTAAAGCTTTCTCCTACCCAGTCTTTACTGAACGTGCATGTTAAACTTGATTTTTAAAATAAATGGAAGCGCTGCCATAACAGTTTGCCTAAAGCTAGCAATTGCTTTTAGAGAACTTACAGCTCCACACTCAGCCTCAGTGGAGAAGTTACACATCTGCCGATGACTTAGATGGGAGCCTTGTAAAAGCTTCCACAAAAGGCAGTAACCACGCTAAATGTTCCCCTCAGAGGAAAAATTATCTAAAGAAATATTGAAAGCAATAGGGAGAGTCAGGCTTCCACAGAGAGATAATTTTGTTTCTCGTTTTCAACTGAAAAAGAGAATTCAGCTGGAATTTCAGCAGCAGAGTCGGGGGGGTTTAACCTCTTGACACTTCTTCTGTGCAATGGGAACCCCATACAAGAGATGAAAACGTCTGCAAAGCACTTCATACTGGTTTAGACAGCATGTTGGGGCAAAAAAAAATTGAAATATGAAGACCAGAACCACAGGTGCTGCCTCAAAAGTCACAACCTTGAACAGATAAAACCCAATTGATCAGCCATGCCTGCTCCTTAATGGATTTTGATAGTTGGAAGCCAGCCTGGAAAATCAACTAATTTGTTTACACTAATAAATAATAACATCTAGTTGCTATCAAAGCATGCACCCATTACTACTGGTGGGCTATTTAAATGCCACTCACTGTGACCATCCTTCTTCCTAATAACCAGTAATTTGACAGGAAGAAAACATGCCAAAGCTACCAGTGACTCCTTGGAAAGTCATGAGTAACTTAGTACATGGGATAAGGGGTAATGAGCTCCAGTGAGTCATTATCCTGCAAACAGCTGCACACTCTGACTTTTAAAGGAGTTTTAATTTAGATTTTCAGCCACTGGAGTTTGGCCAGAAAAGTATCACACCCATCATTCTTCCCCTCTACTCCCCTCTTGCGAAACCCCACCTGGAGCCCTGTGCTCAGTTCTGGAATCCCCAACAAAAGAAGGATATGGAACTTTTGGAACAGGTCCAAAGGAGGCCACAAAGACGATCTGAAGACTGGAGCACCTCTGCTATGAGGACAGGTTGAGAGAGTTGGGGTTGTTCAGCCAGGAGATGCTTTGGGGGGACCTTATAGCGGCCTTCTGGTACTTGAATGGGCTCCAGGAAAGCAGGGGATGTTTTTTTTTCCAAGGGCCTGGAGTGATAGAATGAGGGGGAGTGGCTTTAAATTGAAAGGATGAAGATTTAGATTAGACATTAAGAAGAAATTCTTCACGATGAGGGTGGTGAGACATTGACACAGGTTGCCCAGTGAGGTTGTGGCTGCCCCATCCCTGGAGGTGTTCGAAGCCAAGCTGGATGAGGCCTTGTTCAGCCTGGTCTGGTAGGAGGTGTCCCTGCCCATGGCAGGGGGGTTGGAACTGGATGATCTTTAAGGTCCTTTCCAACCCAAACCATTCTATGACTGTATGATTCTATCACCTACACATTAGATGAAGTGCTCAGGGATCTGGTTCAGTAGGGGACAGCTACGGTTGGACTTGATGATCTCAAACAATTCCATAAAAATCAACTGCCCCACCGATGCTTTAAAGGAAAATCCTACTCTGCTGTTCAAGAGTGGAAGGATCAAAGCAATTTCCATTATTTTGTTGGACAGAGACAGGGCAACACGGAGATGATCCAAGGACTGGAGCAACTCCTGTACGAGAATGGGCTGGGAAAGCAGGGGTTGTTCAGCCTGGAGAAGAGGTGTCCCTGCCCATGGCAGGAGAGTTGGAACTGGAGGATGTTTAACGTCCCTTCCAACCCAACCCATCCTATCATTCTATGAATTTTAAGGGCAGTTTTAGTAGTGACCACCTGGCTGGAAAGATTGATCACCTCCACACAAGCTGTACAAGAACAAGGTATAAGAAGCTGTCGAGCTGCTTGTAGCCTAATTCAGTATTGATTTAAACAATTACAGCCTGGAGTTTAATGTAGAATAATTTTGAGACAAATTAGTTTTGTGGTTATTTAGTCACTCTTTAAAAGGAAAAGGACTTACAATATTCTACATTTAAGGACAGAAGAATGGAAAACAAGACCTCGCTCCCAGTCAAATGCAACATTTACGAAGGGTAGTTACAATTTTTTTTTTAAAGCATAATCTTTACAGAAATAGATGATTCATCTCAGAGGACACGATGGTATAGGATGCTAGAAAACCTCTTATCTATAAGCTAATTCAGTTTAAACATGTGCTGATAGTTATCAAAAAAAGCAGCTGTTATCAGCCTGCGCAAGTGGGAACTGATAAATCCTTGAGTCGTGTTCAAATCACAGCGCCCGCTCCTGCAGCAGAAGCTTCAGAGAGATCTTCAGGATAGAAAAGAGTGGGATGGTTGAACCATGGACTCCCTCCACAAGGCTGGGAGAGAGATGCAAGGCTTGTTCACACTTCACACTGTATTTTCATCCTACCCAGGAGGTGACAAGGGCAAAAATTTCAGGCTCCAGCACTGTCAATGCAGAAATGGCCTCTTTTTTTTTTTCCTTTTAATGTAAAATCAATAAAATTATTTTAGGGAGCTGTTTGGATGACTTGGTTCAAAGAGGCAGCAATTTTTCTTCTCTTTCACAAAATTACCCATCTATAATGTCGGGAACAGGCAGACCTTCTGACCATGTACATTTTGACCAAGAATAATTTCAGTTCAAAATGATTTCCATCCATCACAAGAAACAAATTACAGGAACTGGATGAGAAAATTCCAAGCCATTCTGACTCTTCAACCCCAAATAAACGTTACGAGAATATATTGATATTATGGAACGGATTTTTTTGTGGCTATAAAAGAAGTCGTAATGCACAGAAATACATTATCACATTAGGAATCCAAAACAAATTCCTAAGGTTAACAATCTCCATGGTTTTGCTTCAAAGCTTGCACGTTAATATTGCCATAAAGTATTTTCAGCTCTCAATAAGGTCAGGAGTCTGTGTAGGATGAATTTGGGTTCTCACTCAGCGTAATTCTCGTAAGAGAAAACAAAAGAAAGGCAAACAATGCAAAATACAACACAGAATATACCTATTTATATTCAGATCTCTTGAAACAGACTTCAAATAACATCTTCAATGGACTCCTCAGACTGTGAATAAGTAGAATTTTGTTTTCTATTATCATTCAAGAGTTTCAATCTTCAGATACTTTCCCTGTTCTGGAAGCGAAAGCTTTTAAAATCCTGTTCTGGAAATCAAGTCTTGAAATACTTCTGAGTGTCACAGATTGGGCATATTTCTTTTCCTAGGTACTCACATGGTTAGAAATTACCAGCATTGAAGAGAACTGGGAAATGAGGGTGTGCTTTGTCATTCCTTGCCCAGCACAGCCCCTCTCTGCTGTTCTCCTGCCATCCATCCCCACTCAGCCAATGGATTCCAGTTCTTAGTCTATGAAACCTCTTCCACTCTTGTTAAAGTTGTTCTCACAGAATCACAGAATGGTTTGGGTTGGAAGGGACTTCAAAGCCCATCCAGTTCCAACCCCCTGCCATGGGCAGGGACACCTCCCACTGGACCAGGCTGCTCAAAGCCCCATCCAACCTGGCCTTGAACACCTCCAGAGATGGGGAAGCCACCATTTCTCTGGGCAACCTGTGCCAGGGCCTCCCCACCCTCACAGGAAAACATTCCTTCCTAAGATCTCATCTGAATCTCCCCTTTTCAAGCTTAAAACTGTCCCCCTCATCCTATCCCTGTACTCCCTGATCAAGAGCCCCTACCCAGCTTTCCTGAAACCCCTTTCAGTACTGGAAGGACTTTTCAATACTTTACTCCTGTTTCACAACTGCTCTGCTGCATTTTCACTATTACCTCTTACACCTGATCAACACTACTTTTGCTGTGCCAAGGGGGAAAAGAAGATAAATGCCATCAAATCCACTTCATGCTCAGGAGAGGGCTCGAGATATCCAAACACAACCTGTTCCAGTGGCAATGCCATTCTTCTCACCCCTACATCGTGCGTGGTCCCTGAACACCGAGGCTGAAACAGTATTTATAAAATCACAGAACCATAGAACTACAGAATCATTTGGTTGGGAAAGACTTGAGATCATCGAGTCCAACCGTACCTGTCCACTAAACCACATCCTCAAGCACCTCATCTACTTGCCTTTTAAATAATTCCAGGGATAGAGGTATTTCAGTACCTCCCTGGGCAGCCTCTTCCAGTGCCCGAGGACCCTTTTGGTGAAGAAATTTTTCATGATGTCTAATCTGAACCTCCCCTGGCACAACCTCCACTGGTATTCATTTGAAATGGGTTGGAGTCCTTCACTTTTAGGTTTTGATAACTGAGTTTCTGAGAAGGCTGGTAAAGCTGCACCTTGGGAAGGAAATGGTTCAGGGATACTGTGCTGCTCCAAAACATCGTTTTAACTCACGGAGATTTTCTAAACCATGTAAAGAAACTTCCTCCCCTCTTCTAGGGAAGCTGTTCCCCTCTAAAGACCTTTGAAAACTGTCTGCTGGAATCTAATTTTGCTTTTCCTGGTAAGAATCATTCCATACCCACAGCATCAGACAGGCACAGTGCAAGGAACCATTAATACATGCAAAAATGCCCCAAATAATTACAGTAATAACAGTTCTTACTATTATTATATATCACTATAATAGATATGTATTTTCCAGACATAAACTAAGATAAAAAGTGGCCACATAATCCTTGGGAGATGCGTGCTACTTCCTAAGAACATTGCCAGTATTATTCATCCCTGAGGAGACTATTTTAGAGATATGAGGGAATAATTTAAATGGATTAAAAGAGCTCGACCCAAATCACAGCCCGAGTCAGAGCTGACAGCCAGTTCATTACTTTCAGCCCTGTGCAACACCTACACTTGAGAAGTTTTGGGGGGGTTTCCATACTGTTCTGTTACCCACATAGCTGGGATGAGAACTGTGATGGTTGCTGTTATCACCACCCCGCATCAGTGCTCGAAAAAGACCTCTCGTATAAACGTTCTAATTTCAAAGCTGAACCTCTCTAATCTCTCTTATCTGGCTGGGGAAGCACCACAGCAGCCTCCCTGCAACAGCAGCACATCAATCACAAACACGCTGTGCTTGGGAGGCAGCAGACCTCATCTTTGCACCTCCTGCTCGTTTGGCACGTGTGTTTAGTCCGATGACGTGGTTCTACGATTTCCAAGTGTCCCCAGAACTTCTAGGGGGGTCACACGTTAAAACATTCTATGGTAGAGGATTAAGAAAGCCAAAAACAATCAAAAGAAGCACGGCCAGCAGGTCAGGGGAGGAGATTCTCCCCCCTCTACTCTGCTCCCACGAGACTCCAGCTGGAGCCCTATGCCCAGTTCTGGAATCCCCGACATAAGAAGGGGATGGAACTGATGGAGCATTATCCAGAGGATGCCACGTAGATGATCAAAGGATTGGAGCCCCTCTGCTGTGAGGACAGGCCAAGAGAGTTGGGGTTGTTCAGCCTGGAGAAGACAAGGCTCTGGGGAGACTTTAGAGCAGCCTCCCAATACTGAAAAGGGCTCCAGGAAAGCTGGGGAGGGTTTTTTTCCAAGGGTCTGTAGAGATAGGAAGAGAGGCAATGGCTTTAAATTGGAAGAGGGGAGACTCAAGATTAGACATTAGGAAGAAACTCTTCACAATGAGGGTGGGGAGGCCCTGGCACAGGTTGCCCAGGGAATTCATGGACGCCCATCCCTGGAGGTGTTCAAGGTCAAGTTGGATGGGATCTTGATCAGCCTGGTCTGGTGGGAGGTGTCCCTGCCCATGGCAGGGGGTGGAACTGGACGGGCTTTAAGGTCCCTTCCAACCCAATGCATTCTATGATTCTGTGAATTCGTCTTTAATAACAGCACATGCCCAGCAAGATGCAAAGATTTCTGTTAACTTGACACATTCAGCAAGAGACACATCCTCTTGTACAAGCAAAGCCTAAGAGTAATTAATGCATGTATTAACTTCCTGCCTGCATACAGTGACTGGAAGAGGAAAGATCACACTGCCAGTGAAACTGCAACTGATTGCAGCTCCAGACTCAACGTTGAGACAAATTTTGTGGCTTATAGAATCATAATATGGTTTATGTTGGAAATGATAACTGAATTCCTGCCTCCTAGTTCCCCAAGGCAGGAACACCTCCCACTGCATCAGGTTGCACAAAGCCCCATCCAACCTGGCCTTGAACACCTCCAGGGATGGGGCAGCCACCACTTCTCTGGGCAACCTGTGCCAGGGCCTCATCACTCTCACAGGAAAACATTCCTTCCTAAGATCTCATCTAAATCTCCTCTCTTTCAGCTTAAAGCCATTCCCCCTCATCCTATCCCTGCACTCCCTGATAAAGAGAACACCCCAGCTTTCCTGTAGCTTCCTTAAGAACTGTAAGGCAGCTCTAAGGTCTCCCTGAGCCTTTTCTTCTCCTGGCTGGACAACCCCAGCTCTCTCGGCCTGTCCTCATATGGGAGGTGCTCCACTTCCCAGATCATCTTTGTTGCCTCCTCTGGACCCGGTGAAGCAGGTCCTTACTGGATATGCAATCAAGTCATGGTTACACATGCTCCCTCAGCTGAGGTGTTCCCTCATCTCCTACCTGCAGAAGAGGCCGCTGCACACCCAGGATCTTCATGGTATCTGCATTAGCCAGTATCTTCAGTGGATCGGATGCCTTTGTGACGCCTTCAATCTCTTTATTGATCTCAGCGAGGACCTGATTGAGGAAGATGTTCTTGATGTACATGGTGAGGAACTCACGGAGTGGACACTGCTTGGTTGGGCCAAGCTCCATGGCATGTTCTATCTCCTGGATAAATCTGGAAAACAGAAGGGGAAGAAAGCAATGTAGCTAAAATACGCAGTTATTCTACACGTGTTAACATTGCCTTTGGCATTCCTACAGCTCACAGCCAAGCACCAGCAGTGGTGGAATCACTACAGACTGAGCTGACAAGAGATAACGAAGAGCGGAAAAGTTCTATAAGGCAGCTTTCAAAAAACCCCCCCCAAAATGCCAACAGCTGGTGTGACAGACTAAGCAGCTGGAGAAGAACAGACAAATAGGAGAATTAGTGAATTTTTAAACTGAAAGAGAGGAGATTTAGATATTAAGGAGAATATTTTTTCCATCAGGGTGAGGAAGCAAAGGGTGGTGTGCCCAGAGAAGTTGTGGTTGCCCCATCCCTGGAGGTCTTCAAGACCAGGTTGGATGAAGCTTTGAGCACCCTGATCCAGTGGGAGGAGTCCCTGCACACGGTAGGGGGGTTGGAACTGGGTGCACTTTAAGGTTCCTTCCAAGCCAAACCATTTTATGATTCTACAAAAATCCACAACCTGGATACGATTTGGATTTATTGGTCTGTAAATCACTGACTGCCCCATCTGAGACACAGTGGAAAAACATCTTTTTAAAAACAAAACCCCTATAAAATAATCAGGATGCCAGAAATCCCTTAAAAAAGGCAAACTTCCTTCTAGTGTTGGCCACGCAATTCCTACAGGTGGGTTCTCCACCTCTAAACTGAAGAAGAGGATGTTCCACCTCGACCTCTGGAGATACCACTGACACAGCAATGCATATGTATTATGCTGATGCCATACAGCTCTCTGTATGTCTGCACTATGCTCTATTTTTATCATGTGTTATTGTTTCCTCCTCAGATCCCCTTCCTGCACAAGCAGAATGTCATGACGATTCAGAGAATATTTTAACACAAAATGTTTGCCATCTCCTCCTGCAAAATATCTTTATCTCAGTGATGCCATCTGCTTAACACATAGGAGATTCTTCTAGAAATTACCTTGCCATTTCTTTAAGTTACATCTGAGGCAAAGAAATCAGTTTTCCTTTGAAAACTACACATATCAGAGGAATTAGGAATTGAGTATCATAATGGATTGAGACATGATGTCAATAGAATAGAATCATGGAATGGTTTGGGTAAGAAGGGACCTTAAAGCTCATCCAGTTCCAAACCCCTTGCCATGGGTAGGGACACCTCCCACCAGACCAGGCTGATCAAGACTCCATCCAACCTGGCCTTGAACACCTCCAGGGATGGGGCAGCCACCACTTCGCTGGGCAAGCTGTGCCAGGGCTTCCCCAGCCTCACTGCGAAGAATTTCTTCCTAATGTGTAATCTAAATCTTCCCCCTTCCAATTTAAAGCCATTCCCTCTCATTCTATTACTACAGGTCCTTGTAAAAAGTCCCTGGTGGAGATGCCAGGGAATGACCCTGGGGTCTCATGCATCTCCAAAGGGCAGGAACGTGTGTGGTGTTTATACAGCCCTATTCACTGATGCAAGCAAATGCCTCACACTCTTTTACATTTCAATCTCACTCCAAGACAGGCTGGGATTGTTTCTGCCTTTGTTTTACACCACAGCACCAGAATGAAAAGTTTGAAATTGGATCTCCCCTTATTCATAACAATACCCTCTACAACCCCAAAGTCACCTCTTCTTCATGAAAAAAAGACTCTTTTGTGTGAGACCTCTCTAACAGATCCAGCACAGTTTCCATTTATTTGAGTATCAGAAACAGCATGGCCAGCAGGAGAAGGGCAGTGATTTTGCCCCTGGACTCAGCACTGAGGAGGCTGCACCTCGAATGCTGGGCTCAGTTTTCGGCCCCTCACTCCAAGAAGGACATTGAGGGGCTGGAATGCATCCAGAGAATGGGAACAGAGCTGGGGAAGGGGCTGGAGAACAAGTCTTATGAGGAGCAGCAGAGGGAACTGGGGTTGATTAGCCTGGAGGAAAGGAGGCTGAGGGGAGACCTCATCACTGTCTACAACTCCCTGAAAGGAGGTTGTAGCGAGGGGGTGTTGGTCTCTTCTCCCAAGTGACAGGTGACGTGATGAGAGGAAATGGCCTCAAGTTGTGCCAGGGCAGGTTCAAATTAGACATCAGGAAAAATTTCTTCACCAAAAGGTTTCTCAGGCCCTGCCAGAGGCTGCCCAGAGAGGTGGTTAAGTTCCCATGCCTGGAGGTGGTTAAAAGATGGGCAGATGAAGTGCTCAGGGATCTGGTTTAGTTGTGGGCAGGTACAGTTGGACTTGATGATCTCAAAGGTCTTCTCCAATCAAATGATTCTATTATTCTATGACATGCTTTACAACTACACGTTTTCTGAAACACTTCAATGAAATCTGCTTAATTGTCCATAATTTTCTACCTCCACGTTCAGCACACTAGAGGAAGCTGCTTTCCTTCTGAGGACTAACTAAGGAGCTCCTGTCAATTCTAGTTGCACAATTTCCTTCAAATCTGAAAAATTTGCTCCCTAAAGCCTTTGCAGTGTTGACTCCATCAGTCTAGAGTGACACATTTGGGCCAATTGCTTCAGCGAGGGGATCCATTTGTAGTTAAGTTTGAAGATTGCCTCTCCAAAGAGAGATGCTGCATGGAGAGAAGTGCAAAGGATGGCAGTTTTAGTTCCCAGCTTTCAGAAATCGATAGTGGAATTGGCTTTATCAAACAGGGAAACAGCAGAGTCATCCGGGAATAGAGCAGAGAGACCAACAGCAAACAACTCTGAAATAATAGAACTAATGCCACCAGCTTCGATTGACAACCACTGATGTCCTTAAGGGAATGTTGTTCATGGGACCATATTAAACTAATTTACTGTATCTTTTCATGAATTTAGCACTCTTTCTTTATAAGCTTATTTACACAGTGCTTTTGATCCACAGAACTCACAAAAAAAAATATGAATTAACAGTTAAAATACCCTCATCCAAATACCATTCTACCTCTACCACAATTGGTGGTTTCAATACAGGGCGTGATTGAGAGCAGCCCTGAGGAGAAGGACTTGGGATGCTGATGGATGAGAAGCTCAATATTAGCTGGCCAAGTGCAATCACAGCCCACAAACCAACCCTGTCCTGGGCTGCATCCAAAGCAGTGGGACCAGCAGGGAGAGGGAGGGGATTCTGCCCCTCTGCTCTGCTCTGGTGAGACCTCACCTGGAGTCCTGTGTCCAGTTCTGGAATCCCCAACTTAACAAAGATATGGAACTGTTGGAAGGGGTCCAGAGGAGGCCACAAAAAATGATCCAAGGGCTGGAGCACCTCTGCCATGAGGACAGGGTGAGAGAGGTGGGGTTGTTCAGCCTGGAGAAGAGAAAGATCTAGGGAGACCTTAGATCAAACTCCCAGTAACTGAAGGGGCTCCAGGAAAGCTGGGGAGAAACTGGAAGGGGGAAGATTTCTCTTAGACATTTGGAAGACATTCTTCAGGATGAGGGTGGTGAGGCCCTGGCACAGGTTGCCCAGGGAAGCTGTGGCTGCCTCATCCCTGGAGGTGTTCAAGGCCAGGTTGGATGGGCCCTTGAGCAGCCTGGTCTGGTGGGAGACGTCCCTGCCCATGGCAGGGGGAGTTGGAACTGGATGATCTTTAAGGTCCCTTCCAATCCAAACCATTCTATGATTCTCTTTCAGAAGGGAAAGGAGAGGCAGAGAAGCTTGAATTTGACACGAGCAACTTTCAGTGAGGTGAAAGCAATGAGCGAAGTGAAAGGAATGACTTTAAGTACTTTGAAAATCCAGCAAATGCTTACAAATGGTTAAACCAACACTAACAGAAGAAAACTTTTGGAGGGAGAACAGCCACGTACACACAAGCAGCAAACTATTAGAGCTCAGATGTGCTGACCTACGGCAACTTCTTATCCCACAGTAGCTTGATGGTGTTTCTGAGTGTTTCCTACAGCAGCGACTGAATTGCTTACCTGTGGGAAAGGTCAGTGTGAGCAAAAGGTTTAATCAATTATTTTGGATTCCCAGTACTTGGCATTAATCACCACTTCAAATCTCTCCTAAAGACCTGTGCCTGAATCACCAGCAAACTTTACCTTGATTAGAGAACTGAGTCGTGGTGGTTGACATGTTCTAATAGGCTTTGATTTCTTGGCATAAAGAAGACCATAGTGCCTCGCTTAATACTGGTAAGGATCAAAAATCCTTATCCCTATTTTACTTGACAGAAACCATAAAGTAATCACAGATTATGAGAAAGCTGCTAGATAGCAATAACTCTGCAAGAGGGGATTTTATGAGTGCTCAGCAACACTCGTGATAAAGAACAAATGGTCAAGAGCTTAGGAAAGCAGATTTAAACTCAATATCAAGAAAAAGTTATTAAGAATGAAAATCTGTAAGGCATGGAGAACTAGAGGATATGGATGAGGAACCATAAGTTTGAATGTTCAAGGATAGCTTGATTGAATGATAATGGTAATGAAAAACAGACCATTTCTGAAGTGTTCATTAATCAAAAGTTCTCTACTGAAGGAAATGGAAGTAGAGAAAAGGTAAAGGAAAATGTAGTATGGATGTCAGAGCATCTATTAGAGTAGGGAAGATCCCTAAGAGCTCATGGGATGCACCAAGGATGCAAGTACATTGCCACTTAATACAGCTAAAAAGAAGGATGATTGGGATCTCATTTCATAGAATTGCTTGGTTGGAAAAGATCTTTGAAATCATCCAGTCCAACTGTACCTGTCCACTACTAAACCAGATCCCTGAGCATCTCATCTCCTCATCTTTTGAACACGTCCAGGGATGGGGACTCAACCACCTCCCTGGGCAGCCTCTGCCAGGGCCTGAGAACCCTTTTGGTGAAGAAATTTTTCTTGATGTCTATTGTGAACCTCCCCTGGTGAAACTTCAGGTCATTTCCATTTCACTTGTTATGACCTGCTATGACCTGCCATGGTTTGACCACGACCTCATCATGTCTTTACCAGTCAGGATAAATCCCACATCTGCTCTACAAATGGAGCAACTGAGGCAGCCCCAGTGCAGCTCCAGTCTTCATCCCACCAAGAAGAAAAGCAAATATCACAAAGTTCCATATACAGATTTATGGCAGAGTTGCACCAAGGATCCTTCTAACACATAAAACTACAACAGAGAAGAACCCTATGTGTTCTCTATTGGGAGGATTATTCATAGTGCCATTAAGAACAGATTAATACAACAGAAAACATCAATTTATGTATTTCTTAAGACAATTAAGGATGCAAAGTCAAACAGTGACAAGTTTGGAACGGCAAGGATTGGAGTTCCTTGTGTCATCTTAATGTGGCCTCCTCATACGCTGCGGTATGATTTTTAATCACACAATGGCACACGATTGTTCTCATCAGTCAATCCTTATCTTATCCTAGGAGCAGGATGGTCAGTGTTCAAGCAGCAAAGGTCACACTGTTGGGACTTAACAACTCTCTTGACTGGACCAACAAGCACCAGCAGCCAACTGTAACCTGAGTGAATCACTGTGACACCAAGTGAGACACTTCTGCCACAAACCTCCAAGGATCTGTAGGCACTGTTTTCCAAGATTCATTCTTCCTGTCTTCTCATTACTTCATAAGACTCCTCTTTGTGGGAAACTGGCAACAAGTTCTTCTGTTTTTTTTGGTTCCTCATCCCACCTTTTCATTCTATGATCCTCCTCTTTGGTACTTATATCAGGACACATCCTCCTCCAGGCAATCTGCAGCTGAAAAAGTCATGCAAGAGTAGGCAGACCTTGGCTCTGGCACCAGGAATCCTGCAAGATCCTTGCCCTTAGAATTACAGAATCATAGAATGGTGTGGGTTGGAAGGGACTTTTACAGATCATCAAAAGTCCAACCTCCCTGCACAAGCAGGGTGTCTTTAACTCCATCAGGTTGCTCAGAGCACCATCTAATTTAACCTTAAATGTTTCCAGGGATAAAGCACCTACCACCTCCCTGGGAAACCTGTGCCACTGCCTCAGTACCCTGAATGGAAAATATTTCTTCCTTATATCCAGTCTAAATCTCCCCTCTCCTAGTTTATAAACCATTACTCCTTGTCCTGTCACAACAGGCCTTGCTAAAAAGTCTGTCTCCATCTTTCCTGAAGCCCCTTTCAGTACTGGGAGGCTGCTCTAAGGTCTCCCCAGAGCCTTCTCTTGGATAAACAAGCCCAACTCTTTCAACCTGTCCTCGTAGGTGAGGCTCTCCAGCCCCTGGATCATCTTCATGGTCTCCTCTGGACTCAGTCCAACAGCTCCACATCCCTCCTGTGTTGAGGGCCCCAGAGCTGGACGCAGGATTCCATGTGAGGTGTCACGAAAGCCAAGTAGCTTGGTCCTGTTTAGCTGTGGGCAGAATTGTGCCCATTACGAACTCCAACTGCTACGAACTGGAAGCGTTTTTGGAGTGTGAGCACCACACTTCTACAAAGGTGCACAACTAAGCCAAATTTTGGTGTATTTTCAGAGCAATGGCGAAAGGCACACGCTTTGCACAACAGTTCTTCTTACTAAAGAATGTGAAAATGAGGATTTCCAGCCAAACAAAAGGTCACCATAATTTGTCAACACGTACAATATATTTCTCGTTCCCATTTGCAGAAAGAACAAGTATTTTAGACACATTGTGCTAAAAAAAAATACCTAGCTCCAGTTGGCAATGAAAGACAAGCCATATAACAAGAAACAGCAAATGAAGTTTTTGAAATAGGAAGCAATTGGGTGGCATTAAAACCTGAGCAGATATTCTGTATTTTCCGCTTGGCAGATGCATGCACACACATTCGTAGTCACACACTGTGCTATTTATTTATTTAACTTTCAATTACTGCTGGTTAATGTATTAAAACATATTTCAGTCTTTATAAAGAAAAATGTTTATCAGCATCTAAAAAAATACCATATAATTATTTTCCAAAAATGTTCCCATTTCACTCATTGAATCATAGAATGGTTTGGGCTGGAAGGGACCTCAAAGCCCATCCAGTTCCAAGCTCCCTGACATGGACAGGGACACCACCCAGTAGACCAGGTTGCTGAAAGCCACATCCAACCTGGCCTTGAACACCTCCAGGGATGGGGCAGCCATGACTTCTCTGGGCAACCTGTGCCAGGGTCTCACAACCTTCACAGAACAAAATTCTTCCTAATATCTAATCTCAATTTCCCCTCTTTCACCTTAAAACTGTTTCTCCCCTCCTATCCCTGCAATTCCTGATAAAGAGCTCCTCCCCAGCTTTCCTGTAGCCCCTTCAGTACTGAACTATCCATGCAATGATTAAGATGTCAAAAAAGCAATTTGACCCCTGGCTATCCCAGAGATCCAGGTTTATGTCTGTGGGTGAACCAGCGTACGTGATAAGAAATCACATTTTGGTCAACAACACGCCGATATAAAATGTGTAAAAATCGAAGTGGAGAAAACTCTTGAAGAAAGCAAAGCACCAGAGAAGGTAGTGCTGAACACACGCTGCAGGGCTGGTTCTTCAAACAGATTCCAGACATATTTGCATGTTTGTAAACCCAAATGACAAAAAAAATCCCAACAAAAAATGGTGAATGCCTCTGTCACCGAGCACTTTTATACCCTACTATTTCCCTCTCCAAAGAGAGAAATTTGAGATATAGCTCACTGTAAAAAGGGGCCATAAAGAATGCTTTAGAGGAACAGCTTTGATTCACTTTCCATTTACTCTGGTTATTCTACTCAAAGAGCCATCCAGTTGTAACTTAGTAGGGTTTCTTCAACAGCATCAACAACCACATTTAAAAATCATCACTCACCAGCACAGAAAAACTGAAGGAAAACCTATAAAAGTTAAAAAGTTGAGGGGTGTATTTTCTAAATAGGAGAGAATGAGCCATGTGGCACATTCAGGACAGAAAACTCCCCTAATTCTGAGCAATTACATTTATTTAACATCACCGCCACACGTCAGCCCCACAGAGGGAGAATTGCTTTGTCTGAAGGAAAATGCAGAGCGAGGTGCATCACCAGATATTGGAGAAGGGTCACAGTAGAATCATTAAGGTTAGAAAAGACCTCAAAGATCATCAGGTCCAACCATCAGCCTAATCCCACCGTGCCTATCAAACCATGTCACAAAGTGCCACATCTACTTGTGTTTTGAACCCACCCAGGGATGGAGACTCCACCATCCTGGGCAGCTTCTTCCAGTGCTTCATCACTATTTCAGTAAAGAAATTTTTCCTAATATCCAGCCTAAATCTGAGGCCATTTCCTCTCGTCCTATTCCTTGTTACTTGGGAGAAGAGACCAGCACCAGGCTCGCTACAACCTCCTTTCAGGGAGCTGCAGAGATCGATGAGGTCTCCCCTCAGACTTCTCCAGACTAAACAGCCTCAGTTCCATCAGCTGCTCCCCATAACCCCTGGGCTCCAGACCCTTCCTCAGCTCTTTTGCCCTTTTCTGGATGCACTCCAGCCCCTCAATGTTCTTCCTGTAGTGAGGGGCCCAAAACTGACTCCAGGAGACAGCCCTTCCCACCCAAAGCATTCTATGATTCTATGAATTGCCTAAAATCCTAAGCAGGCTCGTAGAGATGTCACTGCTCTGAAGGACAATTTTATGAGATGTCAGGCCAGGATGGAGTTCTTGAAGAGAGCAGACAGGAAAGAAACCCGAAATCTGCTTCTTATACTGAATTCAGAACCTGCATTTTCAAAATGATGCGCAACTTTTAACCTGTTTCATCCCTCTATGAAAGCATTTGAGGTGATTTGCAGCTGCAATTAAGCATTCCCCTTAGACAGAAAAGCACTTTCAGTAAAATGAAGTATCTTTCTGTAAATGACAGTCATTTGGATTAAAAAAAAGAAAGGCAAACCATTTCAGAAAATTTAATTCATTCTAACTCACAACTTAATTGGCAATGAGGACTGTCTTACCCAGGCTCAAAGTGTGTATAAAACTCATAAAACCTAAAAAAGCTCTATGGATTGAGTTAGAAACCTATAACTCTCACCTTCCCTGGGCTTTCCTCTGTCTTCTTGTTATCAGATGCCTTCTAAAGTATCATTAAAAGGAACTAGAAGACGTGTCAGTGAAAGTGCTCCTTTTTTTAATGATGATGATAATATTATCTGAAATTGCCTCCTCAAAAAAATCAGCTGACAGCAAAAAATAAAACATTCTGAAACCTTATTAAGAAAATTTTTACAGATGTTCAGCCCAAATTTACATCTCAGCTTGTTTTGTTTCTGTATGATGTGACTGTTCTTTTCCCTCTGCCTTAGTCACAAAATGTCCAAGTACCTGGAATGAACCTTCTGGTGAGCTCACTCAAAGGATGAAAATACTGATGAAACATCATGAAACCTTTGAACTGGATACTGGCTACTGACAGAATGGAAGATCCCAAAGTGGCTGCTCAGACTCCATGCAATTACAGATAAAATATTCAAGAGAAAAGGTTCTTGAAGGTCTGAAGACCTATTCAAACTGAGAGAGACACCTGGAAGGCCCCAGGTTGTTCACTCCACATCCAGAAGGCCTCTTCATCTCCACAGTGGACATTTTGGGAGAGAGTCAAGAGAATGGACAGTTAAAGATGATGTTCTCGGCCCAAGCTCTTCGATAACCAACAAAGCACAGCTCTGATCCTAATTTATCACCTTTGTGAAAACATTGCCAGGCAAAGAGCAGATCCAATAACTGCAATGAAAAAGCTTCCACCACTTTTGAGCAATTATTTCAGACAATAATAAAATCATAGAATGGTTTGGGTTGAAAAGGACCTTAAAGATCATCCAGTTCCAACCCCCTGCCATGGGTAGGGACACATCCCACTGGATCTGGTTGCTCAAAACCTCATCCAACCTGGTCTTGAACATCTCCAGGGATGGGGCAGCCACAACTTTCCTGGGCAACCTGTGCCAGGGCCTCCCCACCCTCACAGGAAAACATTTCTTCCGAAGATCTCATTGAGATCTCCACTCTTTCAGCTTAAAACCATTCCCACTCATCCTATCCCTGCAATCCCTGATCAAGAGCCCCTTCCCAGCTTTCCTGTAGCCCCTTCAGGCACTGGAAGGCTGCTCTAAGATCTCCCTGGAGTCATCTTTTCTCCAGGCTGAACAAGCCCAACTCTCTCAGCCTGTTTTCATATGGGAGGTGCTCCAACCCTTCGTGCTGAGGACTCCAGAATTGAAAACAGGTCTCCAGGTAAGGTCTCATGAGAGCAGAATAGAGGGGGAGATTCCCCTCCCTTGAGCTGCTGGTCACACTGCTTTTGATGCAGCCCAGGACACTGCTTGTCTTCTGAGCTGCCAGCACACATTGCTGGCTCACGTAGACCTCCTCATCCCCCAGCACCCCAAGTCCTTCTCCTCAGGGCTGCTCTCAATCCATTCTCCCCCCAGCCTGTATTTGTGCTTAGGATTGCCCTGACCCAGATGCAGGGCCTTGCACTTGCCCTCGTTGAGCTTCATTTAAGTATATAGAGCTCACACACTGATCTAGTTGGAATAAAACCTCTTTCTCATCCATCCTGCAGTCTAGTCCACCCTCTTGACTCCCCTGCTGAAGCAAAACCTACTGATACTCCTGTACCAAAGTGTATTGACAATTACACCTGTACAGAATCCAAGAAACTATATTAAATTCAAAAATCCACCGCAGCTCATGGACCAGAGTTTGTTTGTTATTGATGACCAATCAAATAGAAACTAAAGGAACAGAAAGCACATTGTTTTGCATAAAAACCTGACTACAGAGAATTATTTTTGTGGCTTTATCAGTTACCTCAAGATTGATACTTCACAGAGGAGCACACTGCTGATAAATATTGTGGCTACACACAAGATAACAGAGCTGCTTCTGTACAAAGTTAAGTCCAAAGGGAGTTGTATGCAGGGGACAATGGCAGGAAGAAAGGTTCAAGCGTTTCTCTAGGTGACCCAGAATGTGACTAAAATTATCATTATCATGAAAAAGTGTAAACAGCTCTGGGACACTCAATGGAGATTTAGCTACCCTAAGTGTGCTTAATATCTTAGCAAAAATAGACAAAAAGTTAGCAAATATCAGACAAAAAGCATAAATTTTCTGCCATTATGAAATATACAGCATAGAAAACATCCAGGAAGGTGAAAAAATATGGAAAATTACTACTGTTGACAGAAAACACCAACTCTGGGCACTTTTCCACTAAAATATTGAGGTTTCAGCTTAACCCAACTTACTGGCAGTACCAGTCAGAGCGGTGACTACGACACCAAGCTGAGTTTGATGGGCTCTTTTGGGCCAGATTATATCCCCATCACTTCAGGCCCTCCACAGTGCAAACAGAAATCCCCAATCAAAAAAAGCTCAACTACTTGATGCAGCTCCTATGGTTGGTGTAAAAGCTTCTGAGCAGTTTTCCATAGAATCATAGAAACGTTTGGTTGGAAAGACCTTTGAGATCTTCAAGTCCAACCACACCTGTCCACTACTAAACAGATCCCTGAGCACCTCATCTACTCGTCTTCTAAACACCTCCAGGGTTGGTGTCTCAACCGCTTCCCTAGACAGACCCTTCCAGAGCCTGACAACACTTCCAGTAAAGAAAGCTTTCCTAATATTCAGTCTAAATCTCCCCTGGCACAACTTGAGGCCATTTCCTCTCATCCTTGTTACTTGAGAGAAGAGATCAACACCCACCTTGCTACAACCTCCCTTCAGGGAGTTGTAGACAGTGATGAGATCTCTCCTCAGCCTCCTCCAGACTAAACAACCTCAGTTTCCTCAGCTGTTCCTCAGAACACTTGTTCTCCACCCCCTTCATCATCTTTGTTGCCTTTCTCTGGATGCTCTCCAGCACCTCAATATCCTTGTAGTGAGGGGCCCAAAACTGAACCCAGGATTTGAGATGCAGCCTAACCAGCACCCAACATAGGGGCACAATCCTCCTGCTGGCCACACCACGGCTGATACAAGCCAGGATGCCGTTGGCCTTCTTGGCCACCTGAGCACTCTGCTGGCTCATGCTCAGCCACTGCCAACCAGCACCCCCAGGAAGTATCTGCTTTTCTTTCTGCTGCCAAACCTCAGTTAAGAGCCAGGTGTGATTCTTCCAAAAGTGGCAAATCTGAGCAAGCAGCAACCTAGAGATTTGTGACCCTCCTGGAGAAATTGAGCTTTGAAAGGAACAAACCAGCATAACTCAGAGTCGTTATGGTGAAATGAAGGCTATGAAATGTCTGTCAATGTCACAGTCCTGGGAAAAACATGGGAAAATATACTGAAGAGATCACTAGAATGAGGCTTTGGTACTTACGAAACAGAAACTGAGTAGATTTTGAGCCTGGTTGTAAATTTGTAAACACATTAGTCTGCAGAGTTAAAAATCAATCCATTGCCTTGTGAATTTACAGCAGTAAAAATTCGACTTTATTCCTCCTCTATCTCAGACATCATTCTTGCAAAGATGTTATTTCCCTTTCTGCAGATGAAATAGAGCAATTACCAGCTCCACAAATCTGTATATAGTGTTTATACGTCTGGAAGACCCACGAGCAGCTCCCTCTGAGAGCAGATGCAGTGCAGCTGCTTCTCTTCGAAGGGAGGCAGAAGAGTAACCCAATCGTGAGTCACATCAGCTCGTTCCCTTAAAAAGGACAAACCTGAAACACAAATTATGAGTGCTACAGGGAAAGGAACACAAGCCAGAGCTGTGGCACCAGTTGCTGGAGGAGCTTATGGGGATTTTCTTCTCTCCCAAGGAGCTTTGCACATGAGGTAACCAGCCTGGTTTAGACCAAGGTGGCATCTCTATGTATGGAGAGATATCTCCTCATTTTTCAGCCAAGCCATAGTAAGTGACTGAATGTTTCCTCATTCCTGTTGTGCCCTTGAAGTAGACCATGACCCATGGCTTATTTGTCATCTAGAAAGGGCCAGGAACATGAATTTCATAGGAATTATCATCACTTTGGTTGTTGCAAATGACGCCCAGATACAGGATTTGCTGTCAGTCCTCTCCTCTCTTACCCTGTCCTGATGCTGATGGTCCTTGATCTGCTTCCCTCACCATTTTTCCACCCATGTTGCCACTCTGCAATGAGGCTTAAGAAGTGATCAGTAACATTGCTTGAATTTGCTTCGTATCGGATCATCTTCTAGTGCTGAGGCAGAATGACTACTTGATGTTTTAATTATTCACAATAAACAGCAACCAAGAATCCTGACTATGGGTGAAAACATGGTTGGGACATGGCTCAACTCTGACACTCCTCTCAGCACCAACCTAAAACACACCCCAAAGAGCACATTTGAAGCATTATAAGCACTAACAAACATGAAAAGGCAATATTTCCTAACAAATGCTGAGTAATTGTCTTCTTGCTTGTCTTCTACAACCAACGTTCAACTGTTTGGCCTCTTTGTCTCCTTCTGCAGTCCCAGCCCTGGAGTACAGGGTGCAACTTTGGCTGCCACAGGATAAAAAGGACATCAAACTTCCAGAGAGCGTCCAGAGGAGGCCACAAAGCTGGTGAAGGGTCTGGAGGAGAAATCATATGAGGAGCGGCTGAAGACACTTGGTCTGTTCAGGCTGGAGAAGAGGAGACTGAGAGGAGACCTTATTCCTGTCTACTGCTTCCTCACAAGGGGAGGAGGAAGAGCAGGCATTGAGCTCTTCTCTCTGGTGACCGGAGGACCGGAGGGAATGGCAGGAAGATGTGCCAGGGGTGGGTTAGGTTGGACATCAGGAAAAGGTTCTTCACCCAGAGGGTGGTGGAGCACTGGAACAGCTCCCCAGGGAAGCAATCAGGGCACAGAGTCTGCCAGCATTTGGCCAATGCCCTCAGACAGGAGCTGGACACGATGATCCTTTTGGGTCCCTTCCAACTCGGGTAATTCTGTGAAAAACAGTGGAGGGATGTGGGGCTTTGGAGTGATTTATTTACCCTACAAGGTGTACCTCTCATCAGAAAAATCCATAAACTCACACCTTCTCCCTGAGAACACCTCAGCATAAAGCAGAGAACGGTGGCTTCAGTACACAGAGCACAGTGTGGGATGTCAAAGCAACACCTTGTGCCTCCCAGCAAGACCCAACCCTTGGTGTTGTCCTTTCAGCCCCCTACGGCAGATGAAACCACTTTGCTCCACATACTTGCAGAAGCCTTTTCAATCAAACTTGAAAAACTGCAGCTTTCTTCAGATCCCAAAGACCCTCCCTTGTTAAGAGATGGGTCTTCATCCCACAGCACCAAGACACAACCCTTTTCAGATGTCACCGGTGAGCAACGAGTTCCGTTTGTTCCCCTCCACGGGGTCACATTTTGGTGGGGCTGCGTGTGCGTAGCTGCACGCACCAGTGTGAACACAGTCTCCTATCACCCCAACCTACATGGCTGCTTTTGAAAGCTGACTTCCACTTTTATTCTGCTCACCCCCTACAGACTCCTGACTACACTATGAGGACTCTGAGTTCATTTTGAGAACAAACATAAAGTAGCTTTATTCCCCATATGCCGTGACCCTCCCTTTAATCGTTTTCAGCAGGTACAGGTTCTTTACAATGGGAGGCTGGAAGCAGGAAAACTGTGGTCAGGTGGTTTTGTCTCTTCCTAATCTATTGAGGAATTTTTTGGGGGTTGTTTGGGTTTAAAAAGACCTCAGTTTCACGAGCACTGAAACAAGGAATGAATGTTTGCAAAGCAAGAGATCCTTAAAGCTGTAGAAGGGGATGGTATTGTTAAAGATGATCCAAGGGCTGGAGCACCTGTGCTATGAGGACAGGCTGAGGTTGTAACCTGGAGAAGGCTCCAGGGAGACCTCAGAGTGGTCTTCCAGTACCTGAAGGGGCTCCAAGGAAAGCTGGGGAGGGACTTTTTAGAAGGGACTGGAGTGATAGGACGAGGGGAAATGGTTTTAAACTGGAAGGGGGAAGATTTAGATTGGACATTAGGAAGAAATTCTTCACAATGAGGGTGGGGAGGCCCTGGCACAGGTTGCCCAGGGAGGTTGTGGCTGCCCCGTCCCTGGAGGTGTTCAAGGCCAGGCTGGATGGGGCCTTGAGCAGCCTGGTCCAGTGGGAGGTGTCCTTGCCCATGGCAGAGGGGTTGGAACCCAAACCATTCTATGATTCTGTGGTCATTCAGATGCCAACAAACCCCAGTTCTGCAGATCCAGGTAAGAGGAGAATGTAAAATGCTGCACCTGCAGTGAATGGGGACAGTGAGACTGTGATGTGCAACCATGGCAACGCGCTTCACCTTCAGCCTGAAACACTGCTTGGAGGAGATACTGCTTTACTATTTCTCACTAATAAATACTTTTGTATCTTTTAAGTTTACACCAAACTGAGCAACTGCTGCTTCTATAACCAGCCTTCCCTTTGCTCTTCTGAAGCTGCACCATCAAATTTCTCTGCTCCAGTCTCTGAAACCATAAGCTTCTAGCCCAAAACTAGACCGACGCTGAGCAAACCTGCCATCTGCCTCAAAGCTACAAGATTGCTTCATGATGGAGATGATAATCCAAAATGACCACTGAATTCAATCACTCGCTGTACAACCACACGGAATTTAAATCCAATCCTACAGAAGCCAGAAGATAAATGTAGTAACCATGGTCAAACAATTTCTCTCTCTACAGAAGTTATGCAATATATTTAGGGGATTGAGTCCATCATGAGTAAATTTGTGGATGACACCAAGTTGGGAGGGAGTGTCGACATGCCAGAAGGCAGGAGGGCTCTGCAGAGAGACCTGGATAGGCTGGAGAGATGGGCTGAGTCCAACGGGATGAAGTTCAACAAGGCCAAGTGCCAGGTCCTGCACTTTGGCCACAACAACCCCAGCAGGGCTACAGGCTGGGGACAGAGTGGAGAGCAGTCAGGTGGAGAGGGACCTGGGGGTACTGATGGACAGGAGGCTAAACATGAGCCAGCTGTGTGCCCAGGTGGCCAAGAAGGCCAATGGCATCCTGGCCTGCATCAAGAATGGTGTGGCCAGCAGGGCGAGGGAAGTGATCCTTCCCCTGTACTCAGCATTGGTGAGGCCACACCTTGAGTCTTGTGTTCAGCTCTGGGCCCCCCAGTTCAAGAAAGATATTGAGGGGCTGGAGAGGGTCCAGAGAAGAGCAACAAAACTGGTGAAGGGACTTGAGCACAAGTCCTATGAAGAGAGGCTGAGGGAGCTGGGGTTGGTCAGCCTGGAGAAGAGGAGGCTCAGGGGTGACCTCATCACTCTCTACAACTATCTGAAAGGAGGCTGTAGACAGGTGGGGGTCGGACTCTTCTCCCAGGCAACCAGCAACAGAACAAGAGGGCACGAGCTTAGACTCTGCCAGGGAAGGTTCTGGATATCAGAACAAAGTTCTTCCCAGAGTGAGTAATCAGGCATTGGAATGGCCTGTCCAGAGAGGGTGGATTCACCATCCCTGGAGGTTTTTAGAATAAGACTGGATGTGACACTTAGTGCCATGATCTAGTAACCATGAGAGTGTTGGATTAAGGGTTGGACTTGATGATCTTGGAGGTCTCTTCCAACCCAGATAATTCTATGATTCTATTTCTTTTATTTGAACCCAGGGCACGTCTGTGTTCAGAGGCACTTTCTTTGCTGCTTTGACCATGACATGAAGTCAAACCTATAGGATCCCACAGCTTAATCTGGTTCTACCTTACTGTACTACGGCCTCAAGTTGCACCAGGGGAGGTTTAGCCTGGATATTAGGGAAAATTTCCTTACTGAAGGAGTGGAGAAACACTGGAATAGGCTGCCCAGGGAAGTGGTGGAGTCATCATCCCTGGAGGAGTTCAAAAAAATGTGTAGATGGGGCACCTCCAGGGATGGGGCAGCCCCAACTTCTCTGTACAGCCTGTGCCAGTATCTCACCACCCTCCAAGTAAACCATTTCTTCTTAAGATCTCATCTCAATCTCCCCTCTTTCAGCTTAAAATTGTTCCCTCTTGTCCTCTCCCTGCATTCCCTGATCAAGAGCCCCTCTCAGCCTTCCTGAAGCCCCTTTCAGTACTGGAGGCTGCTCTAAGGTCTCCCTAGAGCCTTCTCTTCTCCAGGCTGGAGAACTCCAACTCTCCCAGCCTGTCTTCAGATGGGAGAGGTGCCATGCTACATTCCATTTGCTGACCACGATCACTGTGTTATACCTCCCACCCCACAAATTTACATTCTCTCCCAAGCACAACAGCTTTGTAGAAATTAACTTATTCTTCATATCATTTTTAAATCTGATCTGGTGGCACATTCTTCGTGTTCCAGCTCCACAGCTCTCAATCTGCCCCCTGTAAAATGCAACATATGCTGACTATAAATCTTTAAAATGGCTCTATTAATAGAGAAGCTGCAGTGACAGCTTTATAAATGGGCACAATCTTTATGCAAACTGTTTTTTATTAGATTGCATTATAATGATTTGTAATAGGGATGCAAGGATGGCTTTGGAGCAGACAGCAATGAGGAACAACTCTGCCCAGCCAGCGGTTTCAAAGCCCGTGAACTCGGTGTGGCAGATTTTGTTGAGCTTACAACAAAAGACACGATTGGACTAGCTCTGCTACACCTCTCTGCTCCTCTGCTTTTCCCAATCAGATAGAAACCAGTCTCATAACTGGCTCTGTGTCTGTCAATCCAGTTATTTCCTATTTGCTGTGTGCTGACACTCCATGAAATAAGCAGACAGATGGCGTGATCCTTCGTTACCACCCAACCAACTGATGAATCTCCAGGTTAAGCCCAATCAGTTAAATCAGGGGTTACTAAAAAACACCTCGGGGCACATGAAAAGCTCAAAGCAAGAGATTGTAACCCCAAGGCCCACCCAGGATGTCCTGGAGTATCAGGGCTTCATGGAGCTACTGCCTCCAGAGGCACAGAGGGATGTGCTACTATAGACACC
Organism: Tapera naevia; assembly: GCA_033556795.1. Classification (NCBI taxonomy): domain Eukaryota; kingdom Metazoa; phylum Chordata; class Aves; order Cuculiformes; family Neomorphidae; genus Tapera; species Tapera naevia. The sequence goes on along the minus strand of JAUMJJ010000135.1, from coordinate 1,734,844 downwards.
TAACTCACAATCACAGAATGGTTTGGGATGGAAGGGACCTTAAAGCCCATCCAGTTCCAACCTTCCTGCCATGGGCAGTGACACCTCCCAGCAGATCAGGCTGCTCAAGACTCCATCCAACCTGGTTCTGGCACTGGCAGAGGCTGCCCAGGGAGGTGGTGGAGTCCCCATCCCTGGAGGTGTTTAAAAGGTGGGTAGATGAGGTGCTCAGGGATGTGGTTTAGTAGTGGACAGGTACGGTTGGACTTGATGATCTCAAAGATCTTTTCCAACCAAGGAATTCTACAATTCTACAAAGGAATTTTCAGCAGATTTCATGCCATGGATCTGGCACCCAACGTAGCTGTGTCTGTGCTGGTGAGTTCCAGCTATTTGCACAGGAATGCAATGATCCTGGATATAAATATCACAGTATCACAGTATCATAAGGTTGGAAAGGACCTCTGAGATCATCAAGTCCAACCTATAACCCAACACCAACACCAACACCAACCCATCATCTAACCCATGGCACTCAGTGCCTCATCCAGTCTCCCCTTAAACACCTCCAGGGTTGGTGACTCCACCACCTCCCTGGGCAGCCCATTCCAATGGCCAATCACCCTTTCAGTGAAGAACTTTCTCCTCATATCAAGCCTAACCTTTCCCTGACCAAGCTTGAGTCCCTGCCCTCCACTTCTGTCCCTGGTCACCTGAGAGAAGAGACCAACCCCTGCCCCACTACAACCTCCTTTTAGGGAGTTGTAGAGAGCAATGAGGTCTCCCCTGAGCCTCCTCTTCTCCAGACTAAACAGCCCCAGCTCCCTCAGTCGGCTCCTCGTAGGGCTTGTGCTCCAGCCCCTTCACCATCTTCATTGCCCTCCTCTGGACACACTCCAGCATCCTGACATCTTTCCCAAACTGGGGGGCCCAGAACTGGACACAATATTCAAGGTGAGGCCTGAGCAGTGCCTCCAGTGTAAAGACACTGCACTTTTGAGATGGAGATTACAAATCACACCAGGCGAGGGTAAGCTACACACAGCTTCACTCTAATCACATTCATTAGTGAGTTGGCAGAAAAACTTAACTCAACTGGGGCACAATAATATTGCTATTTAGGAAAGCAAGAAAAAGCGATCAAAGAACCAGCTGTGCTCCAGGCTTTAGCCATTAACACGTGTACACCCTCTCTAGAGCCAGAGCTGCAGGAAAAGAAATGACTGAAAGCTTAGCTTGAAGATATTTACGGCAGGGAAACATCACCACAATCACAGCAGCCACCACAATTTCTCTGAAGGGTTGAGATGAGGTTCGGTGGGCTGGTTTTACAAGGAGAAAATTTTGAAAAATGGGTTTCAGGAGAGCAGAGAGAGCTTTCAGAGTAAATACAGATGATAAGCAGGTATCTCAATCACCTCCAACCACCCAACACATGGAGCAGCCAGGGTTTGGCCAAAGCTAATAACTGATGCTCAAGAGGAAGATGGATTTGTGTCATAATGAAGCTGAGCAACATTGCTGTGCTGCTCGAGGTGGCAAACTTGGGCAATCTGGATGCTGTACTTCCATTAAAGATCTCATTCCTCTTCTCAAAACACTGAGGCTATTTGCCTAAATGTCCTCAACGATTTCCACATCAGCAGTTAAATTCTTCTGAATTAAACCAGCTCCCTGTATAGTTCCCCCTCTACTCTGCTTTTGTGAGACTTCAGATCATCTGGAGTCCAGCCTTCAGTTCTGGAGTCCTCAGCACAGGAAGGACATGATCTGTTGGAGTGAATCCAGGAGGTCACCAAGATGATCAGAGGGCTGGGAGCACCTTCCATACGAGGACAGGTTGAGAGAGTTGGGGTTGTCCAGCCTGGAGAAGTCTCCAGAGTGACCTTATATTCCAGTACTGAAAGGGGCTACAGGAAAACTGTGGTTTTGAATTTTTAAAACCTTTCTCAGGTAGTGCAGGGATAGGATGGCAGGGAATGGTTTTAAGGTGGAAGGGGTGAGATGTAGATGAGATATTAGGAAGAATGGTGAGGGTGGTGAGACACCAGCACAGATTGCCCAGAAAGGCTGTGGATGTCCCATCCCTGGAAGTGTTCAAGACCAGGCTGGATAACGCTTCAAGCAAATTGATCCAGTGGGAGGTGTCCCTGCCCATGGTGGCAGGGGAGTTGGAACTGGATGGGCTTTGAGGTCCCTTCCAGCCCAAACCATTCCATCACACTGTGATTATTTCTGATTTGGCAAGACTTTTTCTATTCAAAGCCTGTGGTTCAACATGGGTGCAATCCTTTATGGGTTGGCATGGCCTTATTTAAAGAACCCAGGCTCTGGATGACAATCACCCTTCTGAATTCCTCTAAGGTCCTCTCAGACCAGGTATTTTAAATGAGTGTGTCTTTGCCACAAGTGTGCACAGTGCCTGGACAGCCAGAACCTAAGAGAGTCCCTACCCATGCTTAATGAGTTCATTTTTGATGAAAACAGGGACAACCCTAGGTGTTTGTATCCTTGCAGCTCCTGAGGTTTCTCAGCTTTTGGATTTAAATTTTTTTCCCTTCTTTTTTGAAATTAGAGTTATAAGGGATAATTTCCCCAATGACTACACACAGAGCATCTGATCTATTTTTGGGCATCAAATAGATGTGGTATGTACCAAAGCTTAACTTAAATCTTCTTAACACTGTGCGAAGCAGATTAAGATAACTTCTGATTTGCAGCCTCCTTTCCCACAACTCCAGATCACCATTTCTTATCTGCACATAAACTGCAGCTGTCCTGCCTAAAGTCCCTCTTCCTGTAGATGGACAGCATGGTGCATCCTACCATTGCAACGTGCGCCTCGAGGGGAAGGGCAAGCTCATGGCATCTTGGACCATGGTGGTCTCTGATGAATCAAGCAGAAGAAGAACAAGTGTTTAGTAAGAGAATAATAGAATTGTTTGGTTGGAAAAGACCTCTGAGACCATCCAGTCCCACCGTCAGCCCAACCCCACCGTGTCTACTAAACCATGTCCTGAAATTCCACACCTACACTTTTTTGAACAACTCCAGGGATGGTGATTCCACCACTTCCCTGCGCAGCCTCTTCCAATGCTTCCCCACTCTTTCAGGGAAGAAATTTTTCCTAATACCCAGTCTAAATCTGAGGCCATTTCCTCTCATCCCATCACCTGTCACTTGGGAGAAGAGACCAACACCCACTTCGCTACAACCTCCTTTCAGGGAGTTGTAAAGGGTGATGAGGTCTCCCCTCAGCCTCCTTTTCTCCAGGCTAAACAGCCCCAGTTCCTTCAGCTGCTCCTCACAAAACTTGTGCCCCAGTCCCAGAAGCAGCTTGGGAGGTAACTCAAGAGAAAGAGCATATGGTTAAATATTGCAGAACAGTATAGCTGTGTACCTGGCTATTGAACACGTTTTTGATGTCCTTGTCATCTGTTTACTTCCATGGTTGGGTCTCTAGGACCCCAGGTAAATGGACATCAAAGAAAATGGGGAAAAAAATGCTGATTTAGGTTAATGTAAAGCCTTCAAACTCTAAGGGCAGTTACAGCCAGAAACCCTCCTGCATGATGAAGGAGCCCTCTCCTACTCAGCAGATCCGGTCTTGATGTTACAAGACCATAAACATGCTTGATCTTTCACCATAGACTTTCATCTCTATTTGCCCAACAACTCTAATATAATCAGAAAAGGGGGTAAGGTATCTCCTACTTACAGTAGTTTAGAAATTACAGCTGTAGAATTAATATAAATTACAACTGTAGAATTAATATAAGCCACAACTATAGAATTAATATTCCTAATGGTTAAAATATTAGAGATAAATAATTAAAACTTTAATATCAAGTGTCTCAGGTACTTCTGAAGCACCAGAAGTTAACCCCCCCCCCCCAACTTTTTACATGGAAAAATGGGTACTTTAATAGGGAATCCTTCCAATGGGATGAGTGAATTGGATATTCCATGTTGCAGGGTCTTTTTTTCTCTCTGTATAATTTTTTATTTATCTGTCCAGGAGGCATCATCAGATTGAAACCAACCTACTTTGAAAGTACATGTCCTTAGCCATGCTTCTAACGTCAACAAAAATGACTCAAGAGAAGAGAGAGGAAGACAGAAAATATCTAATTGCCACTTCATAGTCCTTATTTCTCCTTGTCAGGCTTCATAAAGAAAATAAATGTATTAATTCCAACTTCTATCTCCCTGCACTTTCACCTTTTAGCACTGACACACAAGCAATTATTCTCTTTGGACCAGTGCCCAAACCATCGATACAGGATACTTAACCCCCCATAAATACTGCTTAAAATAAGCATGCAGAGATCACAAACACTCAGACATGCACAGACACAGAGAGACACGCAGCTACATCTCCCTGAGATGCTTTTAAACCCACATTTTGGGTCTTAAGAACTTGAACCAGTAACACACTTACCAGCCTACAACTCTTCCTACAGTGAACCACGCTCAAAGCAGCTTTCAAACAGCTTTCCTGGAGCAGTTCCACACTTGAGCTCCTCTAACACCTCGGAAACACTCTTCTCCCTTTAATGGGATGTTTTAGCCTTCTGACTTTTACAGCAGATGCATTTTAAGACTCTGTGATGTCATTTAATTACAGACTTAGGGAAGAAGGCTGAAAGCTTTATTGTCACCAGCCTGCGCTGTCAGCTCTCCAGATGGAGTCACAAACTATGCCATATTGCTCAGACAGAAACTCCGACGAGGGGAAAGGGGGGACTGGAAAGAGGAATCCAAGAGCTCCCTTCTCCTTGGTTTTGGGATTTTTTTCCCCCTTTAACATTAGCATGCAGCATTCAGCCCCTGATGAAATAATAGCTTCAGATTAGCCTCTTCTCAGTTCCTCTCCCTCTCTATATATTTACACACACATGTCCTTATCAATGTAATCATAATTGCACAGATAGCAAAGCAGAAGTACCCAGGCAGCAGCAGACAGGGATAGGTACAACTTGAAATCAACGCAAGATTCTGCCAATTCTATGTATTCACCCATGTAATATGGATTTTTGTATCGCAAATCCACATGATTTGAGATAGGCTCTACCCAAGCAGCTGCAGATCAGCTTATCTTTAAAAGCTGAGCGTATGATTCTGCAGACATGGAGGCTGTAGGAGAAGTATTAAATAGAAGCAAAAGTGGAAACATAGCGATGAAAAAGGAGTAGAGTCCAGAGGAGGCCACGAAAATGATCAAGGGCTGGAGCACCTCCCATACAAGTACAGGCTGAGAGAGTTGGGGTTGCTCAGCCTGGAGAAGAGAAGGCCCCAGGGAGACCTTAGAGCAGCCTCCCAGTACTGAAAGGAGCTCCAGGAAAGCTGGGGAGGGACTTTTTAAGAAGGCCTTTTGTGACAGGACAAGGAGTAATGGTTTTAAACGAAGGGAGGAGTGATTTAGACTGGATATAGGGAAGAAATTTTTTACAATGAGGGTGGTGAAACACTGGCACTGGTTGCCCAGGGAGGTAGTGGAGGCCCCATCCCTGGAGGTGTTCAAGGTCAGGTTGGATGGGGCTTTTGAGCAACTTGAGCAAGTTGAAGATGTTGGACAAGATGACCCATAAAGGTCCCTTCCAACCCAAACCATTCTGTGATCCTATGAAATAACAGAATAACTGTAATATTAACTTGCCAGTAGTGAATAAAGAGAAAAAAACAAACAAGAGAGGAGGGAGAAAGGGCTTGGTGAAGAGATGTAGGTATTCAGTGCCTTTGTCTTTTCCCTGTAGACCCACCACCTGTGAGAGGTATCCCTGCTTTTCACAGTATCACAGTATCATAAAGTTGGAAAGGACCTCTGAGATCATCAAGTCCAACCTATAACCCAACACCAACACTAACACCAACACTAACACCAACCCATCATCTAAACCATGGCACTCAGTGCCTCATCCAATCTCCCCTTAAACACCTCCAGGGTTGGTGACTCCACCCCCTCCCTGGGTGCTCATTCCAGTGACCAATCACCCTTTCAGTGAAGAACTTTTTCCTAACATCAAGTCTAAACTTTCCCTGACCAAGCTTGAGTCCCTTTTGTCCCTAGGCAGGGCTGTACAAGAATATGAATAGGAGAAAGAAACAACCTATTGATGATTGAAAGCTTCCATCCAGCAGTGAGCACAAAACACAGCCCAGCAGCACAGTGGATATGAAACCAGTTGGGATATTAAAGGGACACGATGTGTACCCGGGAGAAGGGAAGGGAGGACAGAGTGATAGGACAAGAGGTAATGGTTTTAAGCTGAAAGAGAGAAGATTTAGGTGTGATATTAGGAACAAATTCTTTCCTGTGACGATGGTGAGGCCCTGGCACAGGTTGCCCAGGGGAGTCGTGGATGCCCCATCCCTGGAGGTCTTCAAGGCCAGGTTAGATGAGGCTTTGAGCAACCTGATCCAGTGGGAGGTGTCCCTGCCCACAGCAAGGGGGTTGGAACTGGATGGTTTTGAGGTCCCTTCCAACTCAAACCATTCTATGATTCTAAATGAAATCCTGGCACGCCAGAAGACAGAAAACTGGTGTGCACACAACAGCACTCACTTTCATACCGTTTCATGACAGCAAAAAATAGGGCTAAAATTTCTTGTATTATTTCACACTTTTTCTTCAAATAAAGCTCCAAGTGGATGGCAATGAAAAAGTACACAAGGATGAGAAGACGTTGAACAGTCCCCAGAAAATCAATTTTCAGCTGCTATTTTTGTTATTTAGATTTAAGAAAAGACCCACACGTACAGGACTGCAAGTGTGAGCTACTGAGAAACTGGAAACAAAATGTAAAAGTCAGCAGCATTGAGTAAACAAATATCAATTTATAGACAGGGACATTAAATATTTTGTATTTAAGCTTTGTGCTTGTACAGTAAAAATGGCAACTGGATAGAAATTTCATGGTCTTGAAAAAGCTGAAGCTTGTAGTCTACAAAACCAAAACTGTAATGCAACTTTGCAATGGAAATTTGAACTCCAAAGGTAATTTTCCCCTGACAGTGCTCACTGATGCATGAATTGTACTCTCAGGGATGCATAAATAGGATTTGTTTGATTGCTTTATCATCCCTCCATTATATCAAATCTTCTAAAGCAGTGGGAGACATCATAGGGCTGTTTGTAGATTCCTTGTTTGAAGACACAGTGGGGGCAAAATTGGATCATTCCTATTGAGGAGCAGGGCCTGACCATGAAATCATAATTAATGCCGTAACAACCTACTTATAAGTCTCTGAAGCAGCCAGGAGGGGGATAAATTAGAAACAAAATATTGTTAGTATTTTGTTTAAATTAAATTAAAAGAAGTCTGACATGACAGGAACCATATTACAGGCTAATAAGGGATTAGATGAAGCAATTACAGCAAAGGGGGGGTGTGATGATGCAAAAAGACACAAGCTTTGTCCACATCACTGCTTTGAAGGCATAATTCAGGATTTTCTTGAGTAGCATGACACCTGCCAACAGTTGGGGTTTTCAAGACAGTGTCTCAAGTTTAGAAAGCCAACCAGGCAAATTAACCTGCCCTACACCCTAAAATTCCTAGCAGAGACTTTCCATTTCAGCTGACAATGTGTGCTCTCAGCCTAGAAAGCCAAACGTATCCTGGGCTGCAGCCACAGAAGTGTGGGCCAGGAGGGTGAGGGAGGAGATTCTGCCCCTCTACTCCAGTCTCATAAGAACCCATCTGGAGTCCTGTGTTCAGCTCTGGAGTCCTCAGCACAGGAGGGACACAGAGCTGTTGGAAAAAGTCAAGAGGAGGCCATAAAGATGATCCAAGGGCTGGAGCATCGCCTTAGGAGGACAGGCTGGGAGAGTTGGTGGTGTTCAACCTGGAGAAAGAAGGCTCCAGGGAGACCTTAGAGCAGCCTCCCAGTACTGAAAGGGGCCCCAGGAAAACTGGGGAGCGGCTCTTGATCAGGGATTGGAGGGAGAGGATGAGGGGAAATGGGTCTCAGCTGAAAGAGGGGAGATTTAGATGAGATCTTAGGAAGAAATGTTCTCCTGTGAGGGTGGTGAGGCCCTGGCACAGGTTGCCCAGAGAAGTGGTGGATGACCCATGCCTGGAAGTGTTCAAAGCCAGGTTGGATGGGGCTTTGGGCAATCTGATCCAGTGGTTGGTGTCCCTGCCCACTGCATGAGGGTTGGAACTGGATGATCTTTTAAGGTCACTTACAACCCAAAGCATTCCATGATTCTATGATCACACAGATCCAGATATGATTTCCATGTCAATGCTAAATTACAACAGAAAGTAGCCAATATGGGAAAGAAGGGCTGGTGAAACAACCAAGAGGAGAAAACACATTGCAGGTGCCAAGGTACTACAGTAGTAAGAGACGAATCGAGTGCCAGCTGTGACTTGGGCAAGGGGAAAGTTACACAGGACAGCAAAGCTCTCACCTGGAAAAATCTAATTTTGCAACTGGTTTTACTGGAAAAGGTTTTAGTCATAGAATCATAGAACGGTTTGGGTTGGAAGGGACCTTAAAGCCCATCCACAACTTCCCTGGGCAACCTGTGCCAGGGCTTCACCACCCTCATTGCGAAGAATTTCTTCCTAATGCCTAATCTAAATCTCCCCCCTTCCAATTTAAAGCAATTCCCCCCTGTCCTGTCACTACAGGCCCTTGTATCAAAAGCCTTGGAGAAATCCTGAATACACCCTGTGATCTATGGAAACTGTCACCCTCACTTCATGTACCAAGAATCAAAGGACAAGTGCAGAAGCAGAAAAAGTGAAAAGAGGAACACAGAGAGGAAAACAGGTGGGAAAAAGAGACCTTGGTTGTACTTGGAAGCCAATTTTCGTGAAGCATCACCGTGAGCACCAGAAATTGCTGAGAATCAGGATTTTCTAAATTATATAAAGGCTTGCATGACTGACAACAGAATTACCTCCTTCTAGGAGCTTGACCTGTATCTTCTAGGATAATGACTACCCAGCGGTGGAGGAGGAGAGAAGCACCCCTGGAGGAGACCTGCAGGATTCGAAGTCTCTTGAATGTTACAAGGCTCCTTGACAAGTAATTTTTGAGAAAGGCTGAAGAGGGAAGGAAATGGGAAACGTTCCTCTGTGCTATCAAGAAATCATAGAATGGTTTGGGTTGGAAGGGACCTTAAAGCCCATCCAATTCCAACGCCCCTGCTGTGGGCAGGGACACCTCCCACTGGACCAGGCTGCTCAAGGCCCTCTCCAACCTGGACTTGGAAAACCTCCAGGGAGGGAGCAGCCACAAATCATGTCCCTTTCACTTTGCTGCTGCACCCACACATGTACACGACACGTAGAGCCCAGAAGGGGTTACAGAGGGTTACGTCACGGCACACAAGGAAAGGCGACGTTACCTGTCAGACTCTGGTCTCATACACTCATAGTTAATTCTGGCAACTGATTTCAATTAGGGCAAGGAGGGGGGAGGAAATTCTTCTGTCCTTCACGTTACTCGATGTGTATTAGGAATGACAGCCTATGATTGCTGCAGACAGCATCTAATTAACTGTCATTATAAAACACATGTCAAAGCCCGGGGCCTGTACAGGATCCGCTGTCTAATTTAGCTCCAGAATATTAAAAATCCCCTTGAAACAAGCTGGTGAATGAATTTTGTTGTCTTATTAAACATCCCCTACCCCCCCATTCCTAAACCCTCCTTCCTCTTCGGTACTCTGGTATTTGGAATAAATGATGGATTAAAACTGCTTCTTGTCTTCCCCCTTGCTGCAATCAGCCTTAAAGAGAAGGATTAGAACACAAATGTGACATGAAAGTGGAAGCTGTCTGCAGAACTGTTAGATGACTAATGAAACAATTATAACTAAACAACCACAACAATTACTTGTGGAGCTTATTTTTTCTGTAGCGCACGGCACAGTCAGACCTTGGTTTTCTTATTTTATTAATTAGAGCAAACATAAATTAATCCGATTCTCTTTCTACAAGCAATACATGCATGGGGAAGCATAGTGGAGGAGGTGGATATTGAATTCCTGGTGGCACCTATCCCTTTGCTGCACAAAGTCACCCAACCAATTCCCCCTTCCAATTTAAAGCCATTCCCCCTCATTCTATCACTACAGACTCTTGGAAAAAGTCCCTCCCCAGCTTTCCTGGAGCCCCTTCAGGTACTGGAGGCTGCTCTAAGGTCTCCCCAGAGCCTTCTCTTCTCCAGGCTGAACAACCCCAACTCTCTCATCCTGTCCTCATGGCAGAGGTGCTCCAGCCCTCGGATCATCTTTGCAACCTCCTCTGGACCCGTTCGGACAGTTCCATATCCTTCTTACGTTGGGGATTCCAGACCTGGACACAGGACTCCAGGTGGGGTCCCACCAGAGCAGAGCAGAGGGGGAGAATCCCCTCCCTCACCCTGCTGGCCACGCTGCTTTGGATGCAGCCCAGGACACAGCTGGCCATTTGGGCTGTGAGCACACTCTGCTGATTCCTGTCAAGCTTCTCATCCATCAGCACCCTAAGTCCTTCTCCTCAGGGCTGCTCTCAATCACATCACATTGTCCCCAGCCTGTTTTGAAGCCATGGATTGCCCCAACCCAGGTGTAGGACCTTGCCCTTGTTGGACCTCATGACACTGACACAGCCCCACTTCTCCAGCTTGTCCAGTTCCCTCTGGATGCCATCTCGTCCTTCTGACGTGACAATTGCCCCACTCAGAGAAACACAGGTACTTCTGGAGCACATGGGATATTACTCTCAGAATCTCAGAAAAATGATATAGTCTGGAATTATATTCTCTCTACTTCAGTTTCAGAGAAACCACTCATTTTCCCTGAAAGCTGTACCATGTAGACCTTCCTTTTGCAGACAGAGATTACACCAGAAGAAAACAAAGAGCTGATTATTCCTAGTGAAAATACCTAAAAGGATAGAGATGACCTTCACTGTGAGGGCAGTCCAGTTTCAGAATAAGATGCTCCAAAACCCATAATCCTTGAATACGTCTCAATTTAGCCTTCTTTCTCTTTCCCACAAGTAAAAAACGACCAATGAGAACAGTGGCATTAGAGGAGGTTATGATTATGCAACAAAAAAAGACTTCTTAGTATTAAAGTCTTGTTGTCAAATGGGTCTATGTTATCACTGCCTCCAATAAATAGATTTTAAGTGGCCATAACAGGCACTACCAAGAATAAAATAGGATAATGCACACAACAAAGCAGTTATTTTATCATTTCACCTTTCCCTCGAGGAAAAAATGAGTTTTTCCCTTATGGAAATGTATGGAAACCATCCCAAAGTGTGTTCTTTACAGGAATATTCAATGCTTTCCCCAGTCCACAGGATGGTGTCATGTGCCTTAGCAGAGCAGCACATTTCAGGTGTTTGCAGCCCGATTTCAGAAACAGAATGAAATTCAGACACAGCCTCCAGGCAGAAAGGAAGATCCAATCTCTGAAAAATATCAACTCGGGGGATATGAGAGAGTCCATTAATCATTAAAGCTTGAAGTTCCCTTGCTCCACATCTCTGTTTGGTGTTTGTAAATATAGTACCTTGCTACAGTTACAGCTAGTTATAAGAAGAGGCTGCAGTGCCCCAAGGGCTGATACTGAAGAGCTTGATTTCCTAGATCCAACCAGCCTGCAGTCCCTCAAGCTTAGCTCTTCTTCCAAACACTATTAGGACAGGCACTATCCCTTCATGTCTGGTCTTGTAAAAGAGCCTTTTGAACTCCCTGTTCTCAAAGCAGAAGCCCAGAGATGTTTCACAGCTTCCAGAGCTGTGATTTAAATGTACCTCTATTTCCTTCAGCTTTGCTGAAGCTGTCACAAAACGATGGTCTCGTCGTCATGGGACCAACCCAAGATGTCAGCAACCTGGGTTCATGTACCTCATCTATGCACATACCAGCAGGCAAGATTTAATTTAGAATCACAGAATCGTTATGGTTGGAAAAGACCTCCAAGGTCATCCAGTCCAACCATCAGCCCAACACCACAGTGCCTACTAAACCGTGTCCCCAGATGCCATGTCTACACACTTTTGGAACACCTCCAAGGATGGAAACTCCACCACTGCTCTGGGCAGCCTCTGCCAGTGCTTCATCACTCTTTCAGTAAAGAATTTTTTCCTAAAACCCAAACTCAACCTCCCCTGGTGCAACTTGAGGCCATTTCCTCTCGTCCTGTCACTTGTTACTTGGGAGAAGAGACCAACACCAAGCTCCCTACAACATGCTTTCTGGTGATGAGATCTACCCTCAGACTTCTCCAAACTAAACAATCCCAGATCCCTCAGCCACCCTTCAAAAGCCCTGTGCTTCAGCCCCTTTTCCAGCTCTGTTGTCCTCCGCTGGACGTGCTCCAGCTCCTCAATGCCCTTCTTGTAGTGAGGGGCCCAAAACTGAACACAGGATTGGAGATGCAGCCTCCCCAGTGCTGAGTGCAGCAGGATGATCCCTTTCCTACTCCTGCTGGCCACACCATGGCTGATCCAAGCCAGGATGCCTTTGGCCTTCTTGACCACCTGGGCCACTGCTGGCTCATGTTCAGCCGCTGTTGACCAGCACCCATACCTAGGGTGGCGTGCCTGAGGCCTTCATGCTAATTTGTTTTCTTTGAAAGCTGAGTTCATTCCATGATAAACTGTTTGTTCCTGCCTCGTCAATGAATCAAACAGATAATATTTAGACAAAACACAAAAAGTAAAAAGACATTTACAAAAAATGCTGTTCCTGGAAGAAGGTTTCAGGCTTTGAAAATATAACCAGGAGGTTTAGTCCCAAGACAGGTAAAGAATTTACAGCCTTCTTGGGAATTTTTAATTTCTGGAAAATAGCAGGTAATATGGGATTTTATCTGACTTTTTAGTTTCTGTTCTCTGAAAGGAACAGTTCTCTGTGCTTCCACTTCGCAGAGCCTGGCTCGTGTTGTTTCACTCATATTTCACTTTACATTTGACTCAGATATTTATTTCTGCTTACTGATATATTTCACTTTATTCCTCTGTCGTGTCTGCTGCTACCAAATTAGCAAAAATCTCAGAGTTTAAAACATTTCCACTCCTTTGCTACGTACGAGCCATCAGAGCTGAACCCTCTCAAGTGCAAACCAAAGACTCTATACAAAAGCCATGGTCCCACCAAAGCTGATTGGATTTTTGCAATGGAGTTTTGCCATGGACTTTTGCCCAGAGAAGTCATGGATGCCCCATCCTTAGAGGTGTTCAAGACTAGGTTGGATGGGGCTTTGAGCAGCCTGACCTAGTGGGAGGTGTCCCCAGCCAACCTAAACCATTCTATGATTCTAAGGACTGGAAGGACTTAAAACTGTAAAAACTGGTTCTTCACCCTGATTTTACCCACAGGCAGTGCCACCAACAGCTGGGATTTTTATCCTGACTTGGAAAAGAAACAAAACTAGAGCCATCTCAAGAGCTTTATGAAGTCCCACAGATAGGTGGGATGTCGGTCTTCCCAGTTCAGTCAATTGGTCTGCAGGCTGGTGGTGGGTGTGAGAAGTTTTGACCTCATTACTACCTTTTTTGGGACCTGTTTGTGGTCACTGCCTCGTGAGGGTAACATTAGCAGGTCTCCACCAAGGAAGTCGTTATCATCTGCATTTAATTTTTCCTTCATGCTGAAATAATGAAATATTCTCATGTCCTCGTTTCCAGTGGACAACAGAATCACAAAGAGATTGAGTGGGCGATCTGGTGGTTGTTTTTCACACAACCTCTGAGAAAACATCCTGCTGTAAAGCAGAATCCTCTAATGAATTAACTCAGTCTAGGGGAATCAGGTTCATGTCTCTGGGCTGCTCCTTGTGTGGGAAGGCAACGGTACCGCTTTATGATTGCCAATGATTCCCAAAACACTGCTGCCCAGAGCCATTAACAGGCATTTCCAGCAGTTCTCATTAATGTTACTATTGATTCTTCCACTTTTATATTTTTTCTCTTGTGATTCTTCAATTTCCATGTTTTGTTTTTTCCCCTTTGATTTTTCAATTACAATATCTAACGGTGGACTTGTGCCCTTCACACTGTATGGAGTAGTAAATCACTCATTTCTTTAAAAAGCTTATTTCCCAGTAGACTAATGGTGGTGACTACTAACAGAAAAGATGCACTTTAATGAGTTTAGGAAAAAAGTATCACTATTCAGCAAAGCATTTAAGCACTTGGCACGGAAACACTGTGGTTCTTACTGGTTTCAGTACTCTGTTCCCAAGGTATCTCAATCACAGGCCTGAATTTATATGAAAATGAAAAAATTAGGTGGACATAACCACGTGCCAAGTTTGGTACTGGTGTTTTAAAAGAAGTTTTTCTCCTGTTGGTTTTGTGGCATAGTAAAATATGCCTAAAGACAATTAGTGAAAGGATGAAAATGATGAGGAATGGCTGCCCCATCCCTGGAGGTGTTCAAGGCCAGGTTGGATGAGGCTTTGAGCAACTTGATCCAGTGGGAGGTGTCCCTGTCCATGGCAGGGGGGTTGGAACTGGATGATCTTTAAGGTCCCTTCCAACCCAAACCATTCTATGATTCTAATATTAAAGAACAGATGCGGCTCCTGCATAATCTGTAGGAAGAGAAGTGTTTCTATTATCTGTCCAGCTTCATTTCAGTGATTATGAAGACACTGAAGAGCCTTGTAAGCTCACCATACTCATTAATATTCTGCTCCTTCAGTGATAAAAGTTCTCATTCAATGGCACATTCTATCTTGAAAAATGCAAAGGAACATTCCTAACCCTTCTTGGGATGAGAACAAATCCTCTCTTATCTCACTGCATAATCCTGGCCATGTTTACAGTTTGCTTTAGAATTCTTCCCTCTGCTCCCACTGCATTAGTGCATTGAGTTGCTTCTTTCCTACTGCTTTCCTGAGGTTCTCAACTTAAACACATTAATAAACTGTGCTTCAGTGATCCCTCCATACTGTGAATGCATTTTGCCATATTGATCAGCAGCTCCAATGAGAAACAACCTCCAAAAGTCAATGCTATAAAGACAGAGCAGCAAATCTGCCAGATATTTGGAGAGCTGATACATATGGGCGTGGGTGTGTGTACATACACAAACTCTACCCATCTCGTGCAGCATTCAGCCATCCACTCACAGAAACAATTAGCTACGAGGTCATTAGCCTCCTTATTGAACACGATTAAAGATATTTATGTCATCGCTTTTCTTTCAATTTCAGGGACTAAACATAAATTCACGATGAAAATTAGAACTAATGGGCACAGTATTAGAAAACAAATAGGTCCCTGGCTGTATAATATGTTCAGAGCACTCTACATTTTAGAAAGTAATTAAGCATTTGGTAAAAGGTCAGAAGTTCCACTGGGTTACATTTTTCTTGCATGAGAAAGTAGTTTCCTTCCAACGACTCACGACAAACAAGACAAATGTACTTTTTCTTTGTCAGATGGCAAAAGGTCTTGGTGGGTGATGAATAGCAGATCCATCTAATTTAGTAATCCACTAAGAAAAAATACACATTTTAGTGCTGGGGTACACAGCAAACCAGTTTTTCCTCCCTTTGCTTAATCACCAATTAAAAATATAATGTATTATGTTATGTTTTAGCCTAAATTGAATTTCATTCACATTAAAGAATGCAACCTATCATTTGACAAAAATGGAGCAACTGCTCTTTCAGAAAAGAACACAAAATCAGTAATTCAAGTAGAAAGTGTGCGTTTTTTCTGAGAAGAATTACACTGTTGATTGTGTTAAGCAAATAATAATTAACGCAAGTACATACAGCTCTAATTAGCAAGGAATTTAATTAAACAAATACACCAGCATAACAAGATGCATAACAAAGTAATTGTGCTACGTTTTGCCGATGGAGTCTTTACTGCTTCAAAGTTTTTACACGGTGATTATAAAGCAATTCTGCGCAACCAGGTACAGAAGAGTGGCCAACCAGGCTCTACACAGCCCAACTGAAATGCTCAGACCCCACAAAGCCCAAGCAGATCAGAAATGATCACACCTTCTGCTGGATTCCCTGCATTGCTCCATCACTGTGGACATCTGTGATCTGCAAGTGATGTTAGAGTGAGTCCAAAGGAGACCACGAAGATGATCAAAGGGTTGGAGCAACTCCCACATGGGGACAGGCTGAGAGAGTTGGGGTTGTTCAGCCTGGAGAAGAGAAGGCTCAATGGAGATTTTAGAGCAGCCTCCAAGTACTGCAAGGGGCTCCATGAAAGCTGGGATGGGACTTTTTACAAAGACAAGGGAGAATGGCTTTAAATTTAAAGGGGGAAGATTTAGATTAAACATTAGGAAAAAAGTTTTCACAATGAGCGTGCTGAGGCCCTGACACAGCTTTCCCAGGGAAGCTTTGGCTGCCCCATCCCTGGAGGTGTTCAAGGACAGTTTGGATGGGGCTTTGAGCAACCTGATCCAGTGCAAGGTGTCCCTGCCCATGGCAAGGGGGTTGGAACAGGATGGACTTTGAGGTCCCTTCCAATTGAAACAATTCTGTGATTCTACGAATTTCCTCCTAAATAATTTGTACAACCTTTATCATAGGAAAGCGAATTTTTGCCTATGTCTCCACTTAAATACTTCCAGCCACAGCACAAACACTTCTAATTAGTAAAAACAGAAAATTGAAGAATATGAGGAAACTTTATGTTTTACAGAGCTCTTTATGACCTAGGAAGTAAGGAAGAGTCATGGGCATCTTTCAAACAAACATGCAATGCTCAGACTGCAGAAGTTAATATCTTTTATGAGTCTGTTTCAACAGCCACCACAGAAGTGGTATTATACAGCCTAATTAAATCAATTCATCTGTGTAACTTTGCAATGGTTGGATTTTTTCCAGAAGGGCTCCTTGGAGCATGTTTTGTTCAGCTGCTATCTCTTCCTAAATTTCTGAGGTAAACAACAACAGCAACAACAACAAAAATGGTAATTTCTTTCCCAACACTCAACAGTCGGTGAAGGCTGAAGCCCCAAAGGATTTTTTTTCTTAATGTTAAACTCTCTGCTTATCAATCCCATTCTCACCCTAAAGCCCAAAGCCACGATTCTGCACTTTATTATTCCTTAATTTATTATTTGTATTACCAACGTGCCTGGAGGCTTTGAAGTGCACTGATTTAGTGGGTTTTTTTCTTTCCTATTTTTGTTTCTTGATAATAAACTGAAAGACCAGGCTTCCTATTGGCATAAAATTCATTGAACAAGGACCCTAGAAACTTGGAGTGTAATTTTGTCTCACAGGCACCAGCTTTTCTCAAGGTGCTGGTGGTGTTCTACCACAACAGGATGTTTTCTATTACCATGTGTCACAATGCAAGCGCTTGCTTGTCAAAGTTATTGACATCTGTGGCAAGAAAGCTGCAGCTACTTACTTTTTAACTTGTTTTTTCATGTTTTGATTGCCACACGTATCATGTCAGCATCTACTTTTGTGATTAAAAGAATTGGAGAATCTGTAGGCAATTTAATGAAATGTAAAAAGCTGCTGACATTAAGGGCTACTGTACCTGACTATAAGCACGCTGAGTTACAACACTCCAGAGAACTGAAGCAAGAGATAAACACACTTATCTGAAAGCCAACTGTGGAAATCGCTATTTTAGTTGTGTTGCGTGTTACGTCTACAGAATCCCAATAAAGCTGGGTCTTAACACACTTTGGCATCAGGAAACAAGACTGGTCCAAAAGAATTTGGTCTTAGGGTGCTCAAATCCAGAAAAGTTACTGAGAGATAAATGGAGGTATTAATTCATAGAATCATAGAACGTCCTGAGTTGGAAGAGACCCACAAGGATCATTGAGTCCAACTCCTGTCCCTACACAGGACAACCCCTCTATGCACATTGTGTGTCTGAGGGCGTTGGCTAAATGCTTCTGGAGTATCATCAGGCTTGGGGCTGTGACTGCTTCCCTGGGGAGTTGTTCCAGTGCTCCACCACCCTCTGGGTGAAGAACCTTTTCCTAATATCCAACCTAAACCTCTCCTGGCACAACTTCCTGCCGTTCTCTCAAGTTCTGTCATTGGTTGCCAAAGCACCTGCTCCTCTTCCTTCACTGTGAGGGATCAACTACTGCTTGGTGATTGGCAATGTGTATTTAGAGCCATGTAAACCTAATTCTCAACAGCAATGAGGTCAGCTCTGCCATGAACTTATCAATGGGTACAAGCGGAAGAGCCGAGATGCTCCAAGTTTGTACTCCTAAGCTAAGCAGCTCTCACAAATACAGAAGAGAAATAGAATGGTTTATTGGATTAAAGTTGGTAAAAGAAATTAACAATCAGAAAAAAAAAATCAAATGAACAAAAACCCCCAATCTGGGTCTTCAAAGTCCCCTCTCATAAGAAGATCATCCTTCCCATGGCATACTCTTGTATCTTTATAACTAGGCCCAGTCACTGAATAGGGATATCTCATAACCCACATGCTCACAGAACCATAAAATGGTTTGGGTTGGAAGGGATCTCAAAGCCCATCCAGTTCCAACCCCTCTGCCATGGGCAGGGACACCTCCCACTGGTCAGGCTGCTCAAAGCCCCACCCACCGTGGCCCTGAACACCTCCAGGGAAGGAGCATCCAAGACTTCTCTGGGCAACCTGTGCCAGGGCCTCACCACCCTCACAGGAAAAGATTTCTTCCTCAAATCATTGTCTTCTTTTAATCCTCAATTTGTTTCCCTGCAAAGTTTTTCATAATTTAATGGTGTTGCATATTTCAAAAGCAATAAAAAAGGGTGAGCTGTCACAGGGAGTCTCTGATGAAGGAAAACTTAAAGACACTTGGTCTGGGGGGAGAAAGAAAGTCTTGCAAATAAACCTCCTAAAGAAATGAGATATTAAAGGTTTAATTTTATATGATGTATGCAGAACCTGCTCAGGAGCACAAATACATTTGACAACACAGACGCAGGTGCAGCAATTTAATCAATGCTGCCTTATAGGGACACTTCGCCAATTAAACTAAAACAGCAACAGAAATATAATATAAAACTCCTTTATCCTTTTCTAGCTCCACCAGATATGACATTAGAAAGTCCAAGTAGGCTGTTTAGCATTAAGATTGGACTAAGATTCAGCCTCTGGATGATCTGATGGAAATATAACCTTTGGAAGAAGTTTTCTTTCCCCCACTTTAATCCCATTCTGTAAAGCTTAAAAGGCAAAGCAGAACTTAAGTTCATCACACATAACAGCTTTTATTCAGAAACACATACTGACTCAATATTCAAAATACAAAAGTTTGGCTTGGGCACAGGTTCACATGGATCTCATTTCAATTTTGCTATTGATGTTGAAAAATTGTGACACATAAGTCCAAACCCGGAGAGCAATTTGCAGATTTTGGGACACTACAGACAGAAATCAGAACCTGCGTGCAGAGAGGGGTGTCCTTGTCCAGTTCTTGGCCTGGAGTTGTCCTCTCCAGCTTCTGGCTAGAGACTGCAGCTTGCAGAGATCTATCCCTTCCATTCTAGCTTTCATTTTGCTAACAGAAGCCACTAAACTTTTTTTCCACCCTTCTGCTGTAAAAGAGGTTTCTGCTCCTGTGTGCCCAAGTGGCCAACAAAGCGTGGATCAGAAACAGCATGGGCAGCAGGAGCAGGGGGTGATTGTGCCCTGGACTCAGCACTGGTGAGGCCACACCTCAAATCCTGGGGTCAGTTTTGGGCCCCTCACTGCAAGAAGGACATTGAGGGGCTGGAGCACATCCAGAGAAGGGAATGGAGCTGGGGAAGGGGCTGGAGAACAACTCTTGTGAGGAACGGCTGAGGGACCTGGGGTTGTTCAGCCTGGAGAAGAGGAGGCTGAGGAGAGACCTCATCCCTGTCTACAACCACCTGAAAGGAGGTTGTGGTGAGGTGGGTGTTGGTCTCTTCTCACAGGTGACAGGTGATGGGATGATAGGGAATGGCCTCAAGTTGCACCAGGGGAGGTTCAGATTGGAGTTGGGAGGAATTTCTTTACTGAAAGGGTTCTCAGGCACTGGCAGAGGCTGCCCAGGGAGTTGGTGGAGTCCCCATCCCTGAGGTGTTAAAAAGACAGGCAGATGTGTTTCTGAGGGACATGGTTCAGTAAGGGGACAGGTATGGCTGGACTCGATGATCTCAGAGGTCTTTTCCAACCAGATGATTCTATGATTCTAAAAGCTTCTCCTTTGCATACTTTTTGAAGCTGGGTTATCAGCATCCATCACAGTTATCACAGGGAAAGATTCAAATGAGTGCAGTATTATCAGTATTAACACTTCTCATTAATGCTTTGTTAATTCCCCAATGAGGATGTTCCCTAGACCACATTTGCCTTTTTCACAGCTGTACCACCCTGGCATCTCAGTGTCACTTTCTCTAACACATCCCACACCTCTCTCTTCCTCCATGGTTTTCACCTGGACAACCCTCAACCACATCTTTCCAAACACCCTTTTCTTCTCACTTTTCCTTCCTTCAAAACCACAGCAAGAAATTTTGAGCCGCTTAAGGAGAGCAATAAAATGTTATTAAGTTCAGTAACTTACAGCAGAATCAAATCTTTTCTTGGAAACTATCTCATTCTGAAGCCAGAATCCGGGGAAAGAACAATATATTGAAAGAAAAACCAACCTCAGCCACATTAAACCATGATGTTAACACTTGCTTATCCTCTTGCTCACGCTGGGAGAAATCTCTGCTTGGCAATTTAACACAGATCCGTTTAAGAAAATGCACAGAGGATTCCTGGGAACCCATTTAGCTTTTTGTTTTACCAATTGTGAGCAAACAGACAATCACAGAAGGGGATAAATGGCTTTTTCTCTGGATAAAGCCTGCTTTCTGCAGTGATGCAATAGAGGTGATCAGAGGAAATCCAGCTACACCAGTGTGAAAAGCTTTGCATAATAGATTAGTGAAAACCTTAATGCATTATAAACACAGAGCAAGGCAGTTTACTGCTCAGCTTAAACAACAGTTTTTAAAGGAAGTGGAGAGAAACACTATCAAGAAAATGTAACAACAGTGGATAACAAAAATACCTTAAATTTTGTAGGATTTCATAGGAATACAGAACGGTTTTGGCTGGAAGGGACCCTAAAGATCATTCAGTTCCAAACCCCGTGCCATGAGCAGGGACACCTCCCACTGGATCAGGTTGCTCAAAGCCCCATCCAACCTGGCCTTGAACACCTCCAGGGATGGGGCAGCCACAGCTACTCTGGGCAATCTGTGCCAGGGCCTCAGCACCCTCACAGGAAAATATTTCTTCCTAAGATCTCATCTCAATCTCCCCTCTTCCAGCTTAAAACCATTCCCTCTCATAGTATCACTACAGGCCCTTGTAAAAAGCCCCTCCCAAGCTTTTTTGTAGGCCCCCTTGAGGTATTGGAAAGCTTCTAAGAGGTACTGGGAGGTTGCTATGAGGTCTCCCTGAAGCCCTCTCTTCTCCAGGCCAAACAACCCCAACTCTCTCAGCCTGTCTTCACAGCAGAGGTGCTGTAGACCTCAGGTCATCATGATTGGTTTGGGTTGGAAGAGACCTTAAAGCCCATTCAGGTCCAACCCCCCTGCCATGTGCAGGGACACCTTCTACTGAATCAGGGTGCTCAAAGCCCTATCCAGCCTGGCCTTGAACACCTCTAGGCATGAGGAAACCAAACATTTGTCAATTTTTGCCATAAATTATATATATATAGCAGGCATGGTGGGGTTCAACAGCTGGATTTGATGATCTCAGAGGTCTTTTCCAACTTTTATGATGCTACAATTCTATATCTAAACTATAACATTCTGGAAAAGGGACCATCTTTTTTCCTTCATTAGAAAGCATCTACATGCACTGAAACTTGACTGAATTATTAAGGCTTCCAGATTGCAAAATAAATTAAAAGGAGAAAATTGAGGGATGCAATTATGTCAAAATCTTACAAACCACACTGAGCAACTCTTTAACATCTTGAGTTCCACCTTTGAAGCGCTCAGTCTGTTGATGGTCTATGCCTTGGCTGCTGCACCACGAGGGTGAAAAAGGGCTACTTCTTGCATAAAGACATTACAATTCAGTGATTGCACCTCCTTTCCCATGAAAACGCAGTGTAACAAGCCTGACAGCAAGCAGGGAAACCTGGGTCACCACCATATGGCAGCACAGCAAGAACAGACCACCAGAACAGGGAAAAACTGAGATTTTAAAAAGCTGCCTTGAATCTTGAGAGATGACAAAAAGCTTCTGTACGTTTGGAAAAAGGAAAAAAAAAACCCTAACTTGCTTTTCTCCACCAAGAGCCAAGCTCTGACAGCTCTTTGGGGGCTTTTGCAGGTCCTAGTGCTTTTACAGCTGTGTCTACCAGTACTCCTCACTAACACTTTCAAATTAATTCCAGCACTTCCCCCACAAAACCCAGAACTTTTGGAAACAGGGGGGAAAAGGAAGTGTGATAGATTCAGCTATGAGAAAAACCCCACATCCTGCTCTGCTCCTTTCTCTCTTTTTTTAATGACAGTGGTAAGATCTCTGGTGGACAGAACGTGCTGCTCAGGGCCAAACCTGAATTGTGTGCAACCCAGTCCAGTCCATCTGGATGCTGGAATAACAGAGAGGAGACACAGGCTCCATTTCCATGGCTTTGAGATGATGGAGAGAAAGGATGAAAAGGGCCCTGCATCTCTTTTGAATTAGTTCAGGTATCAGTCTGCTCCTTTCCAGCACAACAATGCTCTTACTGCACAGCTTGCTTGGAAAATGAGATTCATGGGACACGAGACCCTTTTTTGAACCCTGGAGTAACAAATCAATTTATGCAGAAGCAGAGTGCAGGATAATGAAACATACATTTTTTCCACTGTGCAACTGCAAAGGTGTGTGTTTAAGGTACAAACCCTCCACCAGTCTGACCAGGGCACCAAGTAAAGTGCCTTTTGCACAGTGAAGCAGAAAAGCAATAATGTGGGCCAGACAGAGGATGGAGGGGACATCCAGCAGAGAGGAGGAGCCCAGGTTTCACACTAAGTTAAAACATTATTTCACTGCTGACTTAGAGTGGGTCCAGAGGTGGCCTCGAAGATGATTTGAGGGCTGGAGCACCTCCCATATGTGGATGGGCTGAGAGAGTTGGGGTTGTTCAACCTGGAGAAGAGAAGGCTCCACAGAGATCACATAGCAGCCTCCCAGTACTTAAAGGGGTCTAAAGGAAAGCTGGGGAGGGGCTCCTGATCAGGGAGTGCAGGGATAGGATGAGAGAGAATAGTTTTCAGCTGCAAGAGGGGAGATTGATATGAGATCTTAGGAGGAAATTATTTCTTATGAGGTTGGGGAGGCCCTGGCACAGGTTGCCCAGAGAAGTGGTGGCTGCCCCATCCCTGGAGGTGTTCAAGGCCAGGTTGGATGGGGCTTTGTGCAACCTGATCCAGTGGGAGGTGTCCCTGCCCATGGCAGGGGGCTGGAACTGGATGATGTTTAAGGTCCCTTCCAAACCATTCTATGATTCTACCTACTGCACAGTGAAGCCAGCGTGGATACAATGACTCTCCAAAACTTCACCGAAGATGAAACAGATCTTTTTCAAGGAAGATCAATGTGATGCTCTGAGTCACCCTTTACTTGTGCAGATGGGCTTTCCCTTGTACACACACATTTGTGCATACACAAACGATCAGTTTGTGTCTTTTCTACTGTAATTAATCATCAGATCTAACTACAGCCACAGTAGGGCTCGGGGGATTTATCTTCCCCTTTAATAACTTTTTTCACAGGACCATGGCATGGACTTCAAGCCATCCAGAGTCTTCCTCCCCATCACAGAACCATGGAATGGTTTGAGTTGGAAGGGACCTCAAAGCCCATCCAGGTCCAACCTCCTGCCATAGGCAGGGACACCTCCCACTGGATCAGGCTGCTCCAAGCCCCATCCAACCTGGTTATGAACACCTCCAGGGATGGGGCAGCCACAGCTTCTCTGGGCAACCTGGGCCAGGGCCTCATCACCCCAATAGTAAAGAATTTCTTCCTAAGATCGGATCTACATTACCCCTTCTTCTTCCCCCTCACCCTATTCCTTCTCTCCCTGATAAAGAGCCCTTCTCCAGCTTTCCTGTAGGCAAAGAAATACATGGCTGTGACAAAGCCAGGAAGAAGTGAGTGAGGCATTCCTCAAAACTGTTTGTGCTCCTCCAGATGGTGCCTCTCCCAAGAGCTCCTCGAGAAACGCAAGCCCTTGGGTTACTGCCAGGGGAGCTCATGTGACAGGGCAGGAAAACAAGGACAACCAGGTAAGAGAGAATGGCACAGCTGCTGGCTGGCACTGTCTGAAAATCAAGACTATTCTTTCCTTGCCTCCCTGCGAAGCCTCCTTCATGTGCTGAAACAAAAAGCACTAATTTGACTTCCTGCTTGGCTTTGTTGAATTTTGACATCTCCTCTGTCAAGCAAGATCCCATCCTTCAATCAGACACTATTTTCTTGAGATGTCAGAAAAGGAGGAAGGTAAAGTAATTATTGAAAACTCATAAGTAGCAGCTTTAGCCTAATTACCATTACTCCTTTTTAATTTTTTTTATTGATTGACTCCTGTGAATACACAAGTATTGACCGAGCTCAGAGCCTGGGGCTGCGGCGATAAGAACAGCAGCCAGGGAAAAACAAAATGCAATTTGGTGACCCAATATCCTGCTGAGCATTGGGGATTAAAGAGAGAAAGAGAGAGAAGGAGAGCAGAAGGAGAGAAGGAGAGGAAGAAAGAGAGAAAAAAAGAGAGAGAGAAAGAGAGAGAGAGAAAGAAAGAGAGAAAGAGAGAAAGAAAGAAAGAGAGAGAAAGAAATGAGAAAGAGAAAGAGAGAAAGAGAGAGAGAAAGAAAGAAGGAAGAAGGGAAGAAAGAAGGGAAGAAAGAAGGGAAGGGAAGGGAAGGGAAGGGAAGGGAAGGGAAGGGAAGGGAAGGGAAGGGAAGGGAAGGGAAGGGAAGGGAAGGGAAGGGAAGGGAAGGGAAGGGAAGGGAAGGGAAGGGAAGGGAAGGGAAGGGAAGGGAAGGGAAGGGAAGGGAAGGGAAGGGAAGGGAAGGGAAGGGAAGGGAAGGGAAGGGAAGGGAAGGGAAGGGAAGGGAAGGGAAGGGAAGAAAAAACACACATTTGTGCCTTCCACACTCTGCCATGGATTTCCTCTCTGGGCTTGGCATCAATGTCTCTGTCAGCAGGAGTGTTTAATTTCTTTCATTGCCAAAGTGGTTATATTTAATTCCACACTGGCCAAATCCTGAGCCTAGATGACCTACCAGCTTCAATGACCTTCAGATGGTGGCACTGGGCATCTCTTGCTTTCATATCTAGCAAAGTCTGCCTTGAAATGTCACAATCCCCACAATGCCTTGCTGCACAGAGTCCTTAAAATCCAGCAACTGAGCGCTAGACTGAGGTGGAAAAGGGCTCCCCAGAGCAAGGGAAGTCCCAGGAAGGGCAGGGCAGGGATTCCCAGAACCTTAAAACATAAACTAAATCCCCAACCAGTTATCTTGCAAAACCACAGCTCAGAACTTGGCTGTTCTCCTCTGTGGGCAATACATCTCATGCATTGTAATGCGTTCCTGTTGATTGTCTTGTTTAATTTCTTCACTGGCCTTCCTGACACTAAAAATTTCCATATTAAATCAGATCCATCCAAAATACAGGATCACAGAATCATGTGGTTGGAAAAGATCTTTGAGATCATTGAGTCCAACCATACCTGTCCACTACTAAACCAGATCTCTGAGCACCTCATCCACCCATCCTTTAAACACCTCCAGGGATGGGGACTCAACCACCTCCCTGGGCAGCCTCTGCCAGGGCCTGAGAACCCTTTCAGTGAAGAATTTTTTCCTAATATCCAGTCTAAACCTGACCTGGTGCAACTTGTGGCCATTACGTCTTGTTCTATCACTTGTTCTGGTCACATGAATTTTTGTTTGGCTTGTTGCTTTTCCTCCTCCTGGATCTCCCCAGTTCTTTAACCAGCTCAACTTATTTCAACCACTAAAACAAAATGAAACTTGAATTTTCAGAACATTCACCTAGTTGGGTTCTGCTTGTACCACCATGTAACTTTTAAAAAGCTGCTTCAATCGGAACAATTTAATGAGTAGTTTTTATCACTCTTATTCAATGGAAACAAACCTTTTATTCCTCAGCAGCATCTGCAAGTATAACAGAAGAAAGAAATTATCCCCTGACTCCTGAGATTCATGAGCTTTCAAACAGACAAGGCAGCTTCCATTAGGCTTGCATTGATAAGCTCTGTTTTGACGTGGCTAGGGATTGCAGGAATTGATTTCTTAGGGTTTTTTGCAGATATGATAAGCATAACCAGTGGAGAAGAACTACTGAGTAAGCAGATAGCGCTCTATTCATCACTCCATTCCAGGGGAGAGCTAGCAATGATTTTTGTTTTAAAAGAAAATAAACTATACATGAATTCTTACAGTTTGGACTAATATTGTGTTTCCTGCTCAGACCACCACTAGAGCCACTGCGGTTGCTCAACCATTTAATGGCCTCAAGTTGCAACAGGGGAGGTTGAAATTGGGTATTAGGAAAAATTTTGTTATAGAAAAAGTGGTGAAGCACTGGAAGAGGCTGCTCAGGGCAGTGTTGGAGTCTCCTTCCCTGGAGGGGTTCAAAAAACGTGTAGACGTGGCACTTTGGGACATGATTAAGAAGACAGTGGTGTTGTAGAAATGGCATTTTGGGACATGATTTAGTAGGCACAGTGGGGCAGGGTTGACAGTTGGACTGGATGACCTTGGAGTTCTTTTCCAACCTTAATGATTCTATGTGGCTCCTTGATTACACGTTATTCAAAACCACTCTTGACAGCAGCTCAGAGAAAAAGGAAGATATTTTCATATTTTCTAAGCCTTTCAGCTCATGTGGATTCTGTTAAGTTGTAAAGTGTTTTGACAAGTAAAACGATAATGTCTACAATGAAGTTTGAATACAGTCGTGTGCTTCCATGAACAATCAAGTGGTTCCCCAAATAAACTGTCAGTATTTGCAGGTTCTCTTCCATCTCCTTTTCTGGCAACCTAAGCACAGCAAAACATCAACAATCAGGGAAATGAAAAAGTGCACCAGCAGGTCTGGGGTCAGAAAATTAAGATAATTTCCTTTCCATGGGACAGAAAATGCGCACTGCTGGGAGCAGACAGCTTGTGGAAGGATCCAGACACTAAGCAGACCCCAAAGACTGATTCAGGCCAAAGAATGATCTCAGCAATGAGATACAGGTAAAGCTCCTACCACTCAAGAATGATTTCAACCACTTAAAAAGAGTTCCCCATATGCTTGAAGAAAGACTATCATTGGGTTATGATTCTGCTAATGAGTTCTGGGGTATGACGAGTGAAAACGAGAGAGAGGGGAAACTTCACCCTTAATTAACTTAATGTCTCACCTTTCTGGTGAATCAAAATGACCTTTAGACACTTGTACTCCTGGATAAAGCCAGAAGTTGAAGCCAGAATGGATGCACGGAGCACATCAGCTGCACACATAGGCAGAAAGGCCAATAAATTATTATCAAGTCCATCCAAAGACCTCATTTAAAAAGTGCCATTTCTCATTCAATCCTACTGGAAGATTCAATCTATAAAATGCCCTCCTCTCACCTAACAAATTAATGACCACAGAAGATGAAAGCCAGTTCAGTCTCTTCTTTACTTGGAAACCTTTAAGTGACCTGTAAAGATGGATGGAGAGTTGGGTTTCAAGGACTTCCTGAGTGGTTGGTGTTTGTCCTGAGGCCACAGTTCAGTTCACATAATATGGAAATGAATAAATAAAAAATTCCACCCTTCTTCCCTCACCCTCCCCACACACTCGTCTTCGATCAGCCAAAGGGAGAGTCACCAGTGCCTGTTAATGCTTTGGATAAAAATCCATATATTGAATTCAGAGAAATGGAATAAAATCTGAACCCTGACAGAACATCAATTATGGAGTTTGCAAAGCAGCCCTTTCATATTTTTAGGTTTTGAAAGTTGCTAACTTTGGCAGTTTCTAAGATCAGATGGAACCACATTTCAACATCTCATTCCAGCATCTTAGGGCTGTATTTAGTGAATGAACAAATAAACAACTTGGTGGAAGGAGAAAAAAACACAAATAATAGACTTTTTTTTTTTTTCTCTGTGTCATAGTGCAAAAGCACTCCAAGATGCTGATACATGACTGCAACGAAAAAAAAAGCATCATTTTTAATGATTAAGGGATGGTTGTAATTGAGTAAACTCATTTTGCGTCCAACAGAATGAGGTTCAACAAGGTCAAATGCCAGGTCCTACATTTGGGCCACAACAACCCCATGCAGCGCTCAAGGCTTGAGGAAGAGCAGCTGGAGAGCTGTCTGGAGGAGAAGGACCTGGGGGTGTTGGTTGACAAGGGCTGAACATGAGCCAGCAGAGGCCCAAGTGGCAAAGAAGGCCAACATCACCTTGGCTTCAATCAGCCATGGTGTGGCCAGCAGGAGCAGGGCAGTGATTCTGCCCCTGGACTCAGCACTGGGGAGGCCACAACTCGAGTACTGGGTTCAATTTTGGGTCTTTCAATATAAGAAGAACATTGAGGGGCTGGAGCATGTCCAGAGAAGGGCAACGGAGCTGGTGAAGGGCCTGGAGGACAAGTGTTATGAGGAGTGGCTGAGGGACCTGGGGTTGTTTAGCCTGGAGAAGAGGAGGCTGAGGGGAGACCTCATCACTGTCTACAACTTCCTGAAAGGAGGCTGTGGTGAGGTGGGTGTTGGTCTCTTCTCCCAAGTGACAGGTGATAGGACGAGGGGAAATAACCTCAAGTTGCACCAGGGGAGGCTCAGATCAGACATCAGGAAAAGTTTCTTCACTGAAAGAGTTGTCAGGCCCTGGCAGAGGCTGCCCAGGGAGGGGGTTGAGTGCCCATCCCTGGAGGTGTTTAAAAGATGGGTAGATGAGGTGCTCAGGGATGATTTAGTAGCGGACAGATGCGTTTGGACTCGATGATCTCAAAAGTGTTTTCCAGCCAAACAATGCTATGACTATGATTTTAAGCAATAAGATTTGTCAAATAGATCATTGGTGGCAGAGAAAGGTCTGGGTATGGAAAGAGGACACCAGCTAAATGCCATCATATAAAATGTAACACTTTCCCAGACTTATTTTACTGCCTTTCTGTTTCCTTTTTATTAAAAACAAAGTAAAATCATGAGAAACAACATCTGTGCTTGCTCAAACAGCTACGTGGTGGCTGTTGAATTGCTAAACCAGATCAGAAAAGGACAATGAATCCAACCACTTGAGGTCTTCTTAGGTCCCAACCTCCACTGCTGATCACCCGAAACTCTGAGTGCCTTTTAACAAGCAAAGATTCTGATTTATAATTGCCATTCATAAAACACTTCATACTCTCATTCAAAGCTTAAGTGCTAGCATCAAGTTTCCACATATTATCAACATCTCCTATTTAAGAAAATACAGTGTTTTGCCCTATAGAATAAATTAGCTTTATCCTTCCACTTCAGCGTACTGGGATGGGGATGTGGCACTAGGGGGAAGAGCCATGGTGGGTATGGTTGAGGTCTTATAAACTACTCCACTTTTCCAGACAAACAAATGTTAATGAGATACAGATACCAAACAATATAATATTAAGATGATTTAATATATAGCTCCCAACTGTTTTTTTCAGAGGGGAAAATCATCAGGTGTAGTGAGATAGTTAGAGTGCAGGGATGGGCTGAAGGGGAACTGTTTTAAGCTGAAAGAGAGATTTACATGAGATCTTAAGAAGAAAAGTTTTCCTGTGAGGGTGGTGAGGCCCTGGCACAGATTGCCCAGAGAAGTCATGGCTGCCCCATCCCTGGAGGTGTTCAAGGTCAGGTTGGATGCTCTGAGCAACGCGATCCAGTGGGAGGTGTCCCTGCCCATGGCAGGGGAGTGGGACTGGATGGGCTTTAAGGTCCCTTCCAACCCAACCCATTCCGTTATTCCATGAATGTGTTTCTAAAAACACCTCTCAAGGATAACATAAACAATCCTTCAATGTTAGATCGAGCAACAGAATATCTGTAGCTGTCTTGACTAAAAACCCACCCCACAACTCTATTTTTGATCAGAAAAGTAAGATGGAGAAGTAAAACCAGATCTGTAGCCTGATGTGCTGCAGCAAAATAGTCCTTTACATTCCATGCACTAGAAACTTCCCCCAAGGGTGCAAGCTGGGCAGACTTGGGTCTGCTCCTGAATTGGCATGGCAGATGGCTTAAATAATACCTCTGTTCTGATGTAAATGGGAAATCACTCCCTCTGGACCAATGCTAACTACTTGTCTCTATTTAGCATTTGGAAATAGCTGGATATAGGGCATTGCTGATGAGGGAGGGGATTGTCCTGCTGTGCTCTGCACTGGTGAGGCCCCACCTTGAGTGCTGGGTGTAGTTCTGGGCATCACAGGATAAAAAGGATATAAAGCTACTGGAGAGTGTCCGGAGGAGGCCACAAAGTTGGTGAAGGGCTTAGAGGGAAAGTCATATGAGGAGCAGCTTGAAGTCACTTGGAGTGTTCAGCCTGGAGAAAAGGAGACTGAGAGGAGACCTCAGAGTGGTCTACAGCTTCCTTTCAAGGGGTGGAGGAGGAGCAGGTGCTGAGATCTTCTCTGTGCACCAGAGGGAATGGCAGGAAGATGTGCTATCCCTGCACTCCCTGAGAAAGAGCCCCTCCCCAGCTTTCCATCTGTCCCCACTACTAAATGCAGCCTCCCCTGTACACCCTCCCTTTTCCAAAATCTACAAGGCACAAGAAGACCATGACAGGTTTTCCCGCATGCCTTGGTTCTTGAAATTAATTTGGAAGAAATCTTTGAAACCAGCCAAAAGATAAAGACAAAGAGAATGAATCTCTCATGCTTGCATACCCACACACTCCATCCACTTGTGTGTGACCACACGGACTGTATCCCTGTAGGAGCAAACCTGGGGCTGATGATTTTTGTGCAAAAAAGGAATAAATTGCTTTTCCTTGCAGTAAGGCCTGCAAAGTGTTATCTAAAGATTTACTGAAGCGTTGCCCTCTCTGCTCTTCCCCCCTTCCTCAATCTCAAACAATACATTTTTAATGTAATGTTTAAGGGTTTGATGAAAAAGTTATAAGTATTGAATTTTGCTCCAGCTCATTCCCACTCAGCACCGCTCTGTTGATGAACAAGGAATGCTGTTCCACAGAGCACTTCAGAATGAGCTCTTTGGGGGCCTCCTAAAATCATGGCAATGAGAAACAGTGCATCCCAATGAGCAGCTTGAGGTGCAGCTGGCAGAAGTCTTGTTTTCCTGCTCTCTTCCTTACAACTCTTTATTTCCAGTTCCAGTTGCATTTGCGTGCTGCTCTTTGCTCTTTTGTAATCCTGCAGCAAGGGGCACAGCTGAATGAAGAGGTTTGTGACAGAAAATCAGCTGATTAGTAAACAGGAAGTGACTTGTTCCCTGCTTTGGTGGTTCAAAGTAGGTTGCCTCAAGCTCTTGGATCCCTCAGACCACACTGGACATCTTCCATGCAGCAAAACCATAGGAAGTTGGAAGGGACATCAAAGACCACCCAGTTCCATCCCCCTGCCATGGACTGGGACATCTTACACTGGAATGGGTCGCTCAAAGCCCCATCCAGCCTGACCTTCCAAAGATGGGGTAACCACAACTTCCATGGGCAACCTGTTTCAGTATCTCAGCACCCCCATCGTAAAACATTTCTTTCTTATGTCTAATCTAAAACTCCTCTCTTTCAGTTTAAAAGCATTGCCCCTTGTGCTGTTACTATAGAACCTGATAAAGAGACCTACACCATCTTTCTTATAATCCCCCTTTAAGTCCTGAAAAGCCAAGGTCTTCTCTTCTTCAGCCTGAACAACCACCAGCATTTCCTCATAGCAGAGGTGTCCAGTCCCTTGACAATTTTTGTGGCCTCCTCTGGACCTTCTCCAACAGATCCACGTCCTTCCTGTGCTGGGGACCCCAGAGCTGGACACAGAACTCCAGGTGGGGTCTCATGAGAGCAGAGTAGAGAGGGAGAATGCTAACACATGCATTCACAAACACCTTAATTATTAATTACTATTAATTACTAAAATAACATTTAGTTTCAAGCAGCTGCTCGAGACGAAAGTAACCGTCGACTTTGAGAAATATTAAAAATAGAGCAATCTGCAAGGAGATGATGATTGACAGAGGGAGAGGCAAAGAGCAATGCTTAAATAATTTATGTAAACCTGTAATTCAGCCTGACACAAATTCATTTTTCTAGCTATGACACACAGATGTAATCCAATCAATGACGCGGTCTCCGTGGCAAAGACATTATTTAAGCAAAGCTAGCTTGGCTTAAGAATGCAATCATTTGGGACAATTTAGGACTGTGATATTACATGCCATTTTGAATTGTGATGTGCTGAGAGATCCAACATTGATCTTGGAATAAAAAGCCAGCAACGTTTTGAGAGGTTCATAGATTACCCCCTTTGTCTTTGACTCCAAATCCCCAAATGTGTGAAAATAGCCCAGCAGCTCTCACCTCCTCTTACCGCACTGGGTTTATTATCAATAAAAGCCAAATTGGAGAGCCTTCTTAAGAGGCAGACTAGCAAAAAGAACACATAACTACTTAAATGCAGCTTTAACAATGGTGCTTTCACCCTTTTGAAATAAGCATCCTTCTTTTCACAATATATTTGATTGCTGCCTCCAAACTCTTTTGGGGGTTGAACTAGACAAGCTGTAGAGGTCCCTTCCAACCCAAAGCATTCGATGATTCTATGATTGCCAAAGTTGTACAAAATAGCAGAGCAGAGGGAAGGAAAACTATTTCTTGAGTTGCTGAATAGGTTTGAACTCAAAGCACAGAACGGGAACTTGGGAAATTTTGGTTCAGCTCCTGCTTCCATCCATAAAGCTCCAGGGCTACTCCTGTAATTGAAGATCAGCAGATGCTGAAGCTGTTTGCTACATCAAGGCCAGAGGACTCTTCATCTTCCTGCATCTTCATTCCCCATCTGTAAAATGGGAGTAATTATCCTTCTCACCTCTTGTTTCATTAAGGCTGGAAAATACCTTTAAGATCATCGAGTCCAACTGACCATCGAGTTTGTCCTGTTTAGCTGTATTATGCCCTCTTCTAGACCATCAATGCACTGCTGGGTCCCCAGTGGAGGCTGAAGGACCAATTCATTGCCATAACACACATAACAAACAGCAACCTTGCACCAGTGGGATAATCTCATAAGCTTTCTTCACCTCTGGCTTTTGTACTTTCCCTATTCAGAGCAAGCACTGAATTATCTCAATTTAACAGATGTTCCTGTGCCACCTACCACTGGTTAAACTGGCTAAACAGTACCGTGATCGTGCGTTAAGTAGACACGACTGGAGGCCATTCCAATACAGCTCTAAAAAAGCAATCTGATGTAAAATCTCCCACTAAAGCAAAAAGACTAACTTTTTTATTGATTTACAATGGAATTTCCGCATTGCAGTTTCAATGGAGAGAAAGATGAATTGTCTCTACGGATGCAGTTTGACTCTAAATGTCTCTGGAAAGACAACACGCGCTTGCTAAGAGCTAATTGTTCCAAGGTGAAATCCATTTCTCATATGCTACTTTGTTTTCAGAGATTAAAATCAAAGTCCTGGGGGTTTATTGCTCTGTGATTCAGCACTTGCAAATGCACTGCAAAACAATGCCAACCCAGAATATGATAGCTCTGAAGCAACTATAATCCAGAAGGGATTTGGGAGTTTACCCTGTAAAGCACTGAAAGAGACATTCCAAAGTTAAAAGAAGTTTTGGAAGACTTTTGTCTTCAAAAACTCTTTCTGTTTTGAAGTGTCCATCCTGGTTCGCATCAAATAATCACAGAATGGTTT
Source organism: Tapera naevia (assembly GCA_033556795.1). NCBI lineage: Eukaryota > Metazoa > Chordata > Aves > Cuculiformes > Neomorphidae > Tapera > Tapera naevia. Next base: position 1,701,013 of record JAUMJJ010000135.1, on the reverse strand, counting down.
GGATTGGAACAGACCTTAGAGATCATCCAGTTCCAGCCCCCTGCCATGGGCATGGACACCTCCCACTGGATCAGGTGGCTGCCCCATCCAACCTGGCCCTGAACACCTCCAGGGATGGGGCAGCCACGACTCCTCTGGGCAACCTGTGCCAGGGCCTCCCTACCCTCACAGGAAAATATCTCTTCCTAAGATCTCATCTCAATCTCCCCTCTTCCAGCTTAAATCCATTCCTCCTTGTCCTATCCCTGCACTCCTTCATAAAGAGCCCTTCCCCAGCTTTCCTTTAGGCCCTTTTCAGGTATTGGAAGGCTGCTCTGAGGTCTCCCTGGAGCCTTCTCTTCTCCAGGCTGAACAACCCCAATTCCTGTGTAGCTCCCAACTCAGTTCAGCTGAGCTCCTGCTCATCATTCTGGCACAGATCAGGAGTGGCAGCAGAAGCAATGCTTCACTACCACATCTGGTCCATGCAGAGACAGGAACATCCTGTTCTTACAGGGGGAACTGAAAACTCCACTATTATTGAAAATGCAATTATTTAAGACAAAGAGCTTGAAAGGAAGGCTCAAGAGAAGACAGGAAAGTGGAAATAATGAAGAAAAGTGTTTATACCAAATTGCATTGAGACAAGATGTGCCACCAGGATGAGATTCTTCTCTTCACTCGAGGCTTGAAGTTGGAGGCTTGAGTTATTTGGCAAAGGCTAATGATGATGACCCCAAGCCACAGGTAACTCCATGCAAACCTCTGGGAGTTACTGATTTCAAACAACCCAAAAACAAAGACCTGGAGTGAAAAGGGATCTTAGGAGAGGCTGGATTTTAACACTATTCCGTTCTTCTCCTGAGGGAGCCCAATAGCTTTTCATAATCAGGAAGACAGTTAATAGATGAATAATATTATTATTAAAACAGATTAAATTTGGAACCACCATCCTTGACAAGGAGCCCTTTAAGGTGTAATTTGAGAATCACAGCAGTTGAAAATAAAAATAAACCCCCTGTCTTCAGTCATATTGTGAAGCTGGTTTATAATAAGCTTCCAGGAGCTGAGGGAAACTGCAAATCCCAAGGTGATACAGCAGATGATAAAGACACAAAGTGAGGATGCAAGAAAAAGGCCAGGTTGTGTGCAACCTGCCCACACCCCATCACAGGGCTACACCATCGATTCTGTGCTGGGAAGAATGGTTTTCATGCATTCCTCATCCTCTCCCATCCTCTCTTTTCCCTTTAATTAGAGTCACTTGCAAGACAAAGCCTGCAGGAAGCATGGGAAGAAATGGCAGTGAGATGTTCTGAGTGTCCATCTGCTCTTTTGATGGTTTATTTACCTTGAAAATAATCAGTGTTCTTATTTGTTATGGATGTTTCTATTCCTCATTTATCAAATTCACTCTACCATGGCAAAATTCTTAACCCAGAACATTTTATCTGAGTTTAAAAAGCTCTGAATGCCAGGCAATGCCTCACACAACAGGAGGTCCAAAAATTAGAGGAGTGCCTTTATTTCCCCCAGGTCACTCTAAACTCATCCTCCTGTTCTATTCACCCTATTTAAAGCAAATGCTCATTTTCAGAGAGGAACCGTGGACTTTGTGCTCATTCAAAATTAACCCAAACCACCATGAAGTGTTGTGGAAGAGGACAAGGTGTTCACATGGACCAAATCCTCATCAGATTCTCTTTATCTCAGTCTTTTCAGATGTACAGCACTGGTCATTATCCACAATATCCAATACTACCTTGAATTTCTTTTTAACTCGTTCAATTTTTCAGATAAACACAGGATCATAGACTGTTTTGGGCTGGAAGGGACCTTAAAGGCCATCCAGTTCCAACACCCTGCCACGGGCAGGGACACCTCCCTATTGCTCAAAGCCCCATCCAACCTGACCTTGAACAACTCAGAGGATGAAGCATCCACGACTTCCCTGGGCAACCTGTGCCAGGGCCTCACCACTTTCACAGCAAAACATTTCTTCCTGGTCTCCAGTTTGGAAGGATCTAAACTCTGGATGTCACATTTCTTTTTATCATAACCAGCTAACATCCAGAAAACCTTACATATAGATACTAATCTAAATTAGAAAAGTAGGAAAGAACAGGTCAGAGCCCACAAATCCACCTGAAAGGACTCACTGGTTGCTGTTGTTGGGCTTGGAAGAGTTGTTACTTCTGGTGGTATCATATTTATTGAATATAAAGCAGCTAGGCAGAAAAAACCCCAACAATAACCTAATATCATCAAATAAAAAAGGGCATGATGACATGAACATTATCGGGAGCGGCTGAAGGACTTGAAGCTGTTTAGTCTGGAGAAGAGGAGGCTGAAGGGAGACCTCATCACTGTCTAAAACTGCCTGAAAGGAGGTTGTAGAGAGGTGGGTGTTGGTCTCTTCTCTGAAGCAACGAGTGATAGGATGAGAGGAAATGGCCTCAAGATGTGCCAGGGGAGGTTAAATTGGATATTAGCAAAAATACCTTTACCAAAAGCATGGTGAAGCATTGGAAGAGGCTGCCCAGGGCAGTGGTGAAGTCACCATCCCTGGAGGTGTTCAAAAAGCATGTAGACATGGTACTGCAGGACATGGCTTAGCAGACACAATAGTGCTGGGCTGACAGTTGGACTGCATGGTCTTAGAGGCCTTTTTCCAACCTTTATGATTCTACAAATGTGCAATAGGATTATATCATTTACAGTTTTCTCTCTCTGCAGTCCTCATGGGAATGGTTGGGTAAAGCTGCAGAGCAGGATCCCCAAGTGCTTCAAGCACAGCTCAGTTTTGAGCTTCATGATTCCAACTCAAGCTCTCACCAAAATTCAAATGCTTCAAACCAGAACAAGGCTCAAGGGTTTATGATACAGGAATGTCACAATTTGATATTTAGAATAGGAACTCAGGCTGCTTATTCTGAAAGACACTGCAGGAACCAAAACACAACCATTCCTGGATTCAGTAGTTTTCTTTTTTCATCGTTTAACTTTTACAGAGATGCTACTTTTTTTTATAAAAAAAGATAAGTTCTGTCATCTAAAAATAACAAAATGTTCTTCAGTGTTCAGAGCAATCATCATCTAATAATTACCAATCATCACCTTGAAATTGCAGCTAAAGCTGTCGTGTTGACTGCACTGAGTTAGCAACACAATCCAGGCATAGCTAAGGGCAAGCATGGCTGGTTTCAGCTACTGGCTAGTCAGTTCTGATTTTTAGACAATTAATCATTGTCTTGGATAGTGTTTTTCACCCCAAAATGTAGAACCTGGCATTGCACAACACACCAAATGGAGCTACTCACTTAAAAAGACAAATGGATTTTATTGACTTAATCAAGAAGAGTAACAACTCCATATCTCATTTCTTCATAGCCGGCTTGAACAAACTCTGGGGGCATGAGGAGAAAATGTAAACCACAGCCTATAAATTATGAGAGTTTATTAAAGAAATGCCAATGGAAACTGCTTCTGAATTGAATGTCCACATTCTGCGAGGCAGCCGCAGCAAGTGGGCAAATTATTGACATAGGACAAAGGAGGCAAGCGATCTGCAGGTTATACATCAGAGGGAAGCCCATAACTTTTCACCTTCAATGGATGAGATTATTCTACTGCCATGCACGTGATGGGAAAGGAAACAAAAGGTTATCATGTCTTTTGTTGCTGCTCCTTGGATGATGATTTCCTTTTGGCACAGAGCCTCTTCTGCTTCCCCAGATTAGCCGAGTGTGCGGTGGAAGGAAGGAGTAACCTTAGCTCAGATTTGCCAAACCTGGTCGCTAACATTGCTGGCTCTATTTCTCCAAGACCTATAGACAGCCTTGGGAGTAGAGAGAGTCTGTTCACACCCATCAATCTACCTAAAACCTGAGCTATCACTTTAACACCCAGGCATCTGTGATCACAGAATCATAGAATGGTTTGTATTGGAAGGGACATTAAAGATCATCCAGTTCCAACCCCTCTGCCATGGCCAAGGACACCTCCCACATGTGCTGTCTTACTTGTAGGAGATGAGGTCTTCACAGGTATCACCCATCTTCAGTTGGAAAACTGAGAGGAATTAATGAGCAGGATTTTAGGGTAAGCATAAAATTCAATGAGACCAATGGTAGAGGTCCACCTGACAGCACAGAGCCCATCCTTGGTTGCAATGAGGACTCCAGGTGCAAAGCTCTGGATGCTGCTTCTCAGGATACTGTCCTCAACCACAAGGTAAAGAAAGACAAGAAGGACCCAACGTCTACGTTCTGCAGAAAGAAGCACAAACCTTCCTAGCAAATCACAGAACCATAGAATGGTCTGGGTTGGAAGGGACCTTAAAGATCATCCAATTCTCCCTCCTCTGCCATGAGCAGGGACACCTCCCACTGGATCAGGGTTTTCAAAGCCCCATCTATCCCGTCCTTGAACACCTCCAGGGATGGGACAGCCACGATTTTAAGTACTGGAAGGCTCCTTCAAGGTCTCCCTGGAGCCTTCTCTTCTCTAGGATGAACACCAACTCTCTCAACCTGTCTTCCAGCCCTCAGATCACTTTTGTGGCCTCCTCTGGACTCAATCCAACATAGCCATGTCCTTCCTGTGCTAAAGACTCAAGAACTAAGCACAGGATTCCAGGTGAGGTCACATGAGAGCGGAGTCGAGGGGCAGGATCCCCTCCATTGCCCTGCTGGTTCCACTGCTTTGGATGCAGTCCAGGACAAGGTTGTCCTTGGCTGCAAGTACACACTGCAGGCTCATGCCAAGCTTCTCATCCAGTAACATCCCCAAGTCCTTCTCTTCAGGGCTACTCTCAATACATTTTCCACCCAGCCTCTAATTGTGTTTGGGATTGTCCCAGCCCAGATGCAGGACCTGGCACTTGGCCTTGTTGAACCACATGAGGTTCGCACAGCCTCACCTCTCACACCTGTCCAGGTCCCTCTGGATGCCACCCCTTCTCTCCAGCATGTTGGCTGCACCACACAGCTTGGTGTTGATGGCAAACTTGCTGAGGGTGCTCTCAATCCCACTGAATATGTCTGTGACAAAGATATTTAACAACACCAGTCCCAATACCAACCCCTGAGGAGCACCACTCATCACTGGTCTCTGCTGCCAATGATTCCTTAGAAGGTAAGAGCACAGAAAAGCCCCCAGTGGCCTCATCCAGAATGAGGCAAATGCTCAGAAGCTACTGGGAAAGAGCCTCTAGACCACATTGTTGAGGTGAAAAAATAGACAGGGAGAGACACTGAGGAAGATCAGTGAGAGACAATAAAGCAAAGTCTTGAAGTACAAATTGCACCTGATAAATGTTAGCAATGAGCACCCAAATTGCCCAGAGCGAAACAACTTCTTCAAGATAACTTAATGCCTGCATTCAAAGCTAAAAATTTTACATCAGAACCCAAGAGCTATTACATTGATTTGTACACAGCGAGGCACAGGAATACGAAATAAATAAGAAAAAAAAGGGGAACAAAAAGAGAAAATGTTTCTACCGATTTCATATCTTCCTCTCAGGGGTCCATGGTGATTAAGATAGAAGAAAGTTCTGTTCAAAGAGGGAATGTTGTGTTCTTGTTTCCCGATGAATACAAGCAAGCCTCGTTCTTTTTAACTAATTGATTGAATTCCTTAAACAGAAGTGAACCCTGAATCATAGAATCACAGAATAGTTTGGGTTGGAAGGGACCTTAAAGTCCATCCAGTTCCAACCCCTGTCCCATGGGCAGGGACATTTCCCACTAGACCAGGCTGCTCAAGACCCCATCCTACCTGAAGAGGACCACACACGCCAGCTTGGATATTTACTGCTCCTAATGGGACAAATTACCCTGCTGGTGATTAAGACTCAAGTCTCAGCTTGATAATGAATGGGCTTTTAACAGACGGAGCCTTTAATCTCCAGGACCCTGGACTGGATCCAAATTGAAAGTGAGTGAAAAGATCTAGCAGGTATGGGGGTCTCTTGTACAGTCAAATTCAGTTGATCACCTTTATTTTAGCCCATTTTGTGCTGGGCTGGGCTAAGATCTGGACATGCATCCCTGCAATACCTGGGAGCGTTGCATTACCAGTTGCATGGACAGGGATTTCTTCTTTGAAGAAGTTTTCCTGAACAGTTTCTGCATGATGGTAGAATCATAGAATCATAGATTCGCTTAGATGGAAAAGGTCCTTGAGATCATTGAATCCAAGAGTACCTGTCCAATAATATATCATATCCCTAAGTGCTTCATCTACCTGTCTTTTGAAAACCTCCAGGGATGGGGACTCCACCACCTCCCTGGGCAGCCTCTGCCAGGGCCTGAGAACCTTTTCAGTGAAGAGGTTTTCTGATCTCCAATCTGAACCTCCCCTGGTGCAACTTGAGGGCATTTCCCCTCATCCTATCAACTGTCACTTGATAGAAGAGACCAACGCTCACCTCTCTACAACCTCCTTTCAGGGAGCTGTAGACAGTGATGAGGTCTCCCCTCAGCCTTTTTTCCTCTAAGCTAAACAGCTCCAACTCCCTCAGTCGCTCCTCATAACCCCTGTTCTCCAGCCCCTTCCCCAGCTCCATTCCCCTACTCTGGACACACTCCAACCCCTCAATGTACTTCCTGTAGTGAGGGGCCAAAGTAACTAAAAAAACTACTTTTCCAGCATTCCTGGGAAGGATGCTATCGAGGTTACCCTCACTCACCTCTCCTCAGCATCATTTCTTTGCCTTTCAGCTGTTATTTTTGCCCTTAGAGCATCACAATGCTCGAGGGCTTCCAACAGCACCACAGGGACAGCAGCCAAAGTCATTTCCAATTCATCCCATTCTCCATGTTAAATAGTCACATTTTGGAAGAAAACTTGCTCTGTGTTCCTACAAGTGCATGAGAAATCAAGAAGCAGAGCCCAGAGGACACAGGGCAAAGAAAGATTTTGTTAACACCTTTACATGGAAAGGTAAATGAAAAGGTCACCTCTTGGAGAAAAAATGGGGTAATGGACTGCATTGCCTCGTATGCACTCTGGAAACCAACAAATTATTTCTCTCATTGCTGTGATTGTTTTCAAAGGCTTGGGAAGCCTTCAGATACACAGCAGTGGAGAAGACCTACAGAGGTCAGATGGAGCAGGTACCAGGAGACAAGAGTTTTACTTTTTGCTGTGCCAGGTTTTCCAGAGCTTCTCCTGCACCTTTGCTTTTCCTTCCACAGAACAAGGACAATGAATCATAGAATCAAAGAATGTTTTGGGTTGCAAGGGACCTTAAATATTATCCATTTCCAACTTCCCTGACAGACATGGGCAGAGACACTTCCCACTGGATCAGGTTGCTCCAAGGCCCATCCAAATTGGCCTTGAACACCTCCAGGGATGGGGCAGCCATGACTTCTCTGGACAACCTGTGCCAGGGCTTCACCACCCCCACAATCCTTCAAAACAGACAACTTGTCAGGTCTTTCATAATCTCCAGACAGAAGCCACCTTAGGAATAGGTTGCCCCCTTTAAATGCCAGCAGACTAATGAGCAGAGATACAAATGCCCCATCCCTGGAGGTGTTCAAGGCCAGGTTGGATGGGAGTATGAGCAACTTGATCCAGTGGAAGGTGCCCCTGCCCATGGCAGGGGAGGGAGAACTGGATGGGCTTTAAGGTCCCTTCCAACCCAAACCATTCTATGATTCTGTAATTCAAGGATATTATTAGGAAGTAATTAAGAAGACATCAACTGTGTTTCACAGAATCATAGAACCATAGCACCACAGACCGGTTTGGGTTGGAAGGGAACATAAAGATCACCCAGTTTTAAATCTCTGGCATGGGCAGGGACACCTCCCACTGGACCAGGCTGCCCCAAGCTGTTTCCCACTTTGAGATGAAGAAAGTTAATATGAATAAACAACAGTGACTGAAGAGCTTCCTCCAAGCTTCGTAATCCCAAAAATAAAGTTCAGCCAAGCACAGAAGCTGTGAAAGTTGAAAGGGAACGTCGAGTTAACACGAATTTAGACATCCACACAATGCAAAAGTGCTTATCAACACCCACTAAGAATATTCTCCTCACAAATACCATCCCCTTGCTCTGTGTCAGGCTTGGGTAGGACACACGTGCTGGTGAATGCAGATCTTGTCAGAGGATTTGTGCGTGGAATGCCTTCCACAATGCCTCTGCTTTCAGCCTCACCCAAAATTATCTCTCATTTTAGCCCAAGCATTTCAATTCGACTCTACAGGTAGCAAATTGAAATGTTCAGTCCTCCATCGTGGCGAGATTGAATCTGAAAAGCAAGAGGCAATAAGAACGGAGCAAGGCATCAATAGCACACGCTAAAGCTCTCCCTGACGACAGCGACGATGGCGGATGAATGACTGAGCATTTGTTAAACTTCTACCATTGTGAAAGCAACCTATTATTTTCCTGGTTGTGCTCTGAAATGCCTCAATCACTGACAGAACAAGTGAGTGAGAAATAATACAGTTCATTTTTGACTGCTTTTGTTCAATGGATACATTGCTGTGTACCCTATCTCCCATTGTTTCATCAACAACATAGCTAATATTTTTTTCTCAGCTCCTTTTTCTGATATCATATCGTTAGACTGATGATTCCTCCAATTGTGTACATTTTTAAATGGCCCCAATAACATCCTGTGACATGATGTGGTGCTCGATTCAGGCCTGGCTTTGTAAAGAGAAACACGACACTGCAGCACTCGTGAAGGTTACAGACATCAGACAGCAAAAGGAAGAAGTTTCTAAATCGCTGTGCTTAGTCACAGGACGTGACCTGATGTCTAAACTCCTGTCACAGCAGCTCATTATCATAGAACCATAGAATGGTTTGGGTTGGAAGAGACCTTAAAGATCACCCGGTTCCAACCCTCCTGCCATGGGCAGGGCCACCTCTCACTGGTCACCATAAAATATGCTTTAACTGTTTGCAAAGAGCAGTAGGGGGATCTCTGGAAGCTCACAAATACATTGTGGTTTTGTGCATTCTTCAAAGTGCCATGGAGAAGAAGGTTCTTTTTAAAGTCTGAAAGGCATTGGCCATTGGGGATATACCCAAAGCGAAGAGGAGCGGAAAACTTCCCTAATCAGGGAAGCAAATAAAAAAGAATTTATGTTTCTGTCTACAGTCTACGACTCATTCACACAGCACAGGAAGGACATGGATCAACTCCAGAGAAACTCCAGTGGAGGCTACAAAGATGATTCAAGGGCTGAAGCACCTCCCACATAGGGACAGGCTGAGAGTTGGGGTTGTTCAGCCTGGAGAAGAGAAGGCTCTGGGAAGACCTTAAAGCAGCAGTACTGAAAGGCGCTCCAGGAAAGCTGACGATGAGCTCTTCTTCAGGGATTACAGGGATAGGACAAGGGGCGATGGTTTTAAGATGAAAGAGGGGAGATGGAGATTTAGATTAGACATTAGGAAGAAACATTTTCCTGTGAGGGTGTTGAGGTCCTGGCACAGGTTGTCCAGAGAAGTAGTGGAGATGATTCTACAAAATGTGGCAGCAGCAGCCTCACTACCATATACACCTCCAGACATGTAAGCTGGCAAACACAACTACGGAGGGGAAGGCAGAAGTTGTCAAACAGGAAAAGCAATGATCATAGTCTCAAAATTCTGTTTTAATTAATAATGAAAGGTACTGTAGGCCAGCACTGCTGAACATGGTGGGCCCATCCCTGGAGGCGTTCATGGCCAGGTTGGATGAGGACTTGAGCATTCTGGCCCAGTGGAAGGCGTCCCTGCTCATGGTAGGAGGTGAGAACTGGATGATCTTTAAGGTCCCTTCTAACCCAAAGCATTCTATGATCTCATTTAGTCGAAAATAAACTGCTATTGTCTCTTTGCAAAAATCCACTGAGACTCATTTTCTCTTTCTTGGGGATCACATTTGCTTTGGCCTTACTACGTGTTAGTTCTTGAATCTCTCCCAGTCCAATCTGCTTGTAGGAAGACACCAGCCTGCGATCAAAGCGTGGCAGAAGGATCCATATGTCCCACTGCAGCTGCCTTTCACACGTAGTGGCTGCAGCCAGACTCCCAGTTTGCCTGGCGGAAACACAACTTCCTTAAAAAGGCAGAGAGCTACCTTTCTAAGAATAAAAATACACACTGAAATATTAAAATGAAGATCTCGAGTCAGCCCATTGCAGTCAGCAGAATTGCTGGAAATACAGAGTGATATCATATCCCAGCCTTTAGCTCCAAGGTTTCCAGCTAGCAGAGTAATAGGTGCAGCAATTCAAAATCACTGCTAATGTAGAAAAACAGTTATAAGAAACTGGGGGTTTCTATGATTCTGGCCTAAAAAGCCATAAAGTGGAGTACATTAGGAAAATAACTGCTGCAATGGTCTTATCCCTTTTATTTTTAAAAGCCTATTTTGTCTTCATCAGAAAAAACTGCTCTAAAACAACTGCTCTAAACGACTCTTTGAAGACACATCTCTATTTGCAAACCTTGTCCAGTTACTTGTTAGACGAGTCCCAAAACTTCACTTAATTTACAGTAAGAATGAACAAACAGAAGGAACTTGATGCAGTAATTACTGCTAGCATGGCTCAGAGAGAGGTGAGTTACTGCTATTGAAAGCACTCAGAGGGAGCTGCTGATCTCCCCCAGTTCTGGTTTTACACAGCATTTATGGAGTTCAGGTAGTGAATTTACATTATTGGTATTGGTTTGGTAGCTAGGAAAGCATTTAAAACACAATTGCTTGGTTGGAATAGAACTTTGAGATCATCGAGTCCAACCGTACCTGTCCACTACTAAACTAGATCCCTGAGCACCTCATCTGCCCATCTTTTAAACACCTCCAGGGATGGGGACTCGACCATCTCCCTGGGCAGCCTCTGCCAGGGCATGAGAACTCTTTCAGTGAAGAAATTTGATTGCATCTCTCAACAAATAGCATCAATGTGAGAGATTCAAAACCTCGTACTTCCTTCTCATTACGGCATTCACCAGTTCTTAGTGAAGCCAAGAGCAACCCAACTGCACCAGCACTCAGCTCATGACTACTGAATTGCAGATGACACTAAGATGAGTGGCAGTGTTGATCTCCTTGAAGGAAGGGAGGCTCTGCAGAGGGATATGGTCAGGCTGGATCCATGGGCTGAAACTAACTGGATGAGATTCAACAAGTCCAGGTGCTGAGTCCTGCACTTGGGACACAACAACGCCCTGCAGCGTTAGAGACTTGAGGAAGAGTGGCTGGAGAGCTGCCTGGAGGAGAAGGACCTGGGGGTGTTGGTTGACAAGGGCTGAACATGAGCCAGCAGAGGCCCAAGTGGCAAAGAAGGCCAATGGCATCTTGGCCTGGATCAGAAACAGCATTACCAGCAGGAGCAGGGCAGTGATTGTGACCCTGTACTCAGCACTGGTGAGGCCACACCTCGAATCCTGGGGTCAGTTCCGGGCCCCTCACTCCAATAAGGACATTGAGGGGCTGGAGCGCGTCCAGAGAAGGGGAACAAGGCTGAGGAAGACACTGGAGAACAAGTGTTATGAGGAATGGCTGAGGGAACCGGGGTTGTTTAACCTGGAGAAAAGGAGGCTGAGGGGAGACCTCATCCCTGTCCACAACTGCCTGAAAGGAGGTTGTAGCGAGGTGGGTGTTGGTCTCTTCTCCCGAGTGACAGGTGATAGGACAAGATGAAACAGCCTCAAGTTGCACCAGGGCAGGTTCAGATTGGACATCAGGAAAAATTTCTTCACCAAAAGGGTTCTCAGGTCCTGGCAGAGGCTGCCCAGGGAGGTGGTGGAGTCCCCATCCATGGAGGTGTTTAGAAGACAGGCAGATCGGTTTCTGAGTGACATGGTTTAGTAGTGGACAGGTACAGTTGGACTCGATGATCTTAGAGGTCTCTTGCAACCAGATGATTCTATGATTCCATATTATACAGACCTCAAAACACATCCCCTTATTTTTTCTAGACACCAGTGCACACCAGTACAGAGTCTGAAAGTGCTTCTGATCCCATAATTCTCACAATGTAGGCTGAATCGTCCCAGGACATGAATAAAGATGAGAACATTTAACACCACAGCAGACTTTTTGCCATGTAAACTGCGCCACAGATCAGAGTTAGATCAAAAGTGTTTATTCCTTCGTGATGCAGCCTGGCACACACTACATTATAAAAACCAAGAGAAAGATTTTAACCGCAACAATATATTCCATTACCTGCAGCGAGCGAAGAATAAACTTCAAGAGTTCAAATATTTAATAGAGCAATAATTTCCTTTAAGTACATGCTGGAACAGCAAACATAATATACAGGGCTCATTCCAGCCTCAGTCACTGTCTGATACAAACTGAGAATACATTTAACTTTCAGATTCTTACATACTCTAGAATATTGTCTTAGAAATAGTTTTTAAAAAGTGTTGGAAAGAATTTGGAAGGTTTTCCTACCTTCTCTTTTAATACAAACTTCTTAACTCTGTAAACAAAGACAGAGCACCATACCCAGGGACATCATCAAAAAATCGTAGGATCATAAAATGGTTTAGGTTGGAAGGGACCATAAAGATAATCCAGTTCCAGCCCTCCTCCCATGGGCATGGACAGCTCCCACTGGATCAGGTTGCTCAAAGCCCCATCCAAGGTGGCCTTGAGCACCTCCAGGTACAGGGCATCTACGACTTCTCTGGGCAACCTGTGCTAGGGCCTCAACACCCTCACAGGAAAACGTTTCTTCCTAAAATGTAATCTAAATCTCTCCTCTTTCAGATTAAAACCATTCACTCTCATCCTGTCCCTGCACGCCCTGATAAAAGAGTCCCTCCCCAGCTTTCCTGGAGACCCTTCAGGTACTGGGAGGCTGCTCTAAGGTTTCCCTGGACTGTTCTCTTGTCCAGGCTGAACAACCCCAACTCTCTCAGTCTGTCCTCATAGCAGAGCTGCTCCAGCTCTCAGATCATCTTTGTGGCTTCCTCTGAACTATCTCTAACAGATCCATATCCTTCCTCTGCTTAGGACTCCAGAACTGAACACAGGACTCCAGGTGAGGTCTCACGAGAGCAGAGTAGTGCGACAGAATCCCCTTCCTCAACCTCCTGGCCACACTTCTTCGGATGCAGCCCAGGATACAGTTGGCTCTGTGAGCTCATGTTGAGCTTCTCATCCACCAAATAACAGGACTGAAGTGGCTTTGAAAAAATGCATTCCCTAGGGCTCTACAAACCACAGTCCCGACTGGGTTTTCCTTCCTAATGTGAGCCCCCATTTATTCTTATGAAACACACACCCATGCCTCAGGGTTTGTAAAGTGGCACTACACGCTTAGTGAGACCTGATACTCCACATACGAGGTCTTAAAGAAACAGAATTGACAATGGAAACACCAATCTTGGAGCATGAGCCTTGTCCAGATCTGCTCAAGCACCCACAGAGCACTTGCAATTACTCTGGTTTTATCGAACTGCCATGCCTGGTGGTTCCTTGCAAGCTGTTGGCAGCTCAACCAACAGTGTGGGGCAAGAAGCTGGCACAGCTTCAGCAGGCTCTGTCACAGTTTTTTGATTGATAGCTAATGTCATCCACTGAACTGACCTAGAGAAACAATCAGACCCAGCCCCTTCATTAGGTTTCGCTGATAGGACTGGGAATGCAGCCATAGACTTCACAGCTGATGATAGATCACGTGAGCACTGAGAGCTGGGAGGGGATTGTCCTCCTCTGCTTAACACTGGTGTGGCCCCACCTTGACTCCTGAGTGCAGTTTTGGATACCACAGTACAAAAAGAATACAAAGCTACTGGAGAGTGTCCAGAGAAGGCAACAAAGGTGGTGAAGAGTTTAGAAGGGAAGCTATACAATGAGCAGCTGAAGTCACTTGGTCTGTTCAGCCTGGAGGAGAATGGGGGGAGACCTCGTCGCAGTCTATTGCTTCCTGACAAGGGGAGGAGGAGGAGCAGGGGCTGAGCTCTTCTCTCTGGTGACCAGTGACAGGACTTGAGGGAATGTCAATAAGATGTGCCAGGGGAGGGTTAGGGTGGATATTAGGAAGAGATTCTTCACACAGAGGTGAAGCTCCCTAGGGAAGGAGTCCTGGCACCAAGCCTGACAATATTCCAGAAGCATGTGGCCAAGAGCCTCAGACACACAGGGTAAATGTTGGGGTTGTCCTGTACAGGGACAGGAGTTGGACTCACGAGACCCCACCTGGAGTCCTGTGTCCAGCTCTGGAATCCCCAACAGAAGAAGGAGATGGAACTGTTGGAATGGGTGCAAAGGAGGCCATGCAGATGATCAGAGGGCTGGAGCACCTCTGCTATGAGGACAAACTTAAGATAGTTGAGGTTGCTCAGACTGGAGAAGAGAAGGCTCTGGGAAGACCTTACAGCAGTCTTCCAGTACCTGAAGGGGCTACAGAACAGTTGGGGAAGGACTTTTTACAAGGGCCTGGAGTGACAGGACAAGGGGGAATGGTTTTAAATCAGAAAGGGGAAGATTTAGATTAGATATTAGGAAGAAATTCTTCACGATGAGGGTGGTGAGGCCCTGGTACAGGTTGCCCAGGGAAGCTGTGGATGCCTGAAACTGTTCAGGGCCAGGCTGGATGAAGTCTTGATCCAGTGGGCAATGTCCCTGCCCATGGCAGGGAGGTTAGAAATAGATGGGCTTTAAGGTCCCTTCCAAGCCAAACCATTCTATGATTCTGTGACAGTCTGGCCGGTTTCCTTAAAGAAAGAGAACTATTATGAGCATTATTAAAGAAGTCCATGCTCAAAACTGGCCACTTCTCCATCACTTTGGTTTATGTAAAAGGGAGAGAAGACAACGAAAAATCTGAATCAGGAAACATCCTCTAGCACGATGCAATTAGAGAATCTCTATAGAAAATGTCTCTATAAAATTTCAGGACTGCTAACAGAAGGGAAAGTAAACATTTTTCCATCAAATCAAGCAAAGCCAATGCAGCCAATGCACATTGTCGGCTTCGTAAGAAATAAAAAGGTACTTTCAGACACCTTGGAACAAAGCTTTTATTTTAACAATCCCATCTCCTGCTTCGTACAACTTTATTAGCTTAAAAACACTGCTCAACTCTGCCCTTTGGCTCCCCTGTCACTGTGCCACTTAGCTCAGAGAATAATAACGAGCAACATAATGGAGCAGCATTTCTCTCCCTGCTGGTCTCTAGGGAAGAGTAATCATCTCTGTGCTGTCATTGCTAATGCAAACCACTATCGCTAATCCACTGGGACTCTGAGTAAAACACACAGGGAGATTGTTTTGTTGTTGCCCACCCTTTCTTCCTCCCCTTTTCAAACCCCATCTCTCTCCTGCAGGAGATTCGGAGATGTTATTAAGCCCACCAACACCGAAACACGAAACAAATGAGGCAAAGAGATAAACACAGCCCAGTTTCTCTGCAAATTCTCTTGCGAAGGTTAACCACGGCACAGACCTAATGCAAGCCTACTTTGTTGAGGGCTATTATTAAATTGCACAGTTGCCTGAAAAAGCCACTATTGTATTATTTGACTTGATTCACAGATTGAATTCCAAGCCATGAAAGTAGTGAATAGAGTGCGAACAGTTTTATCCAGTTCATACAGCCTGCAAACATTCATTAATATGGCAAAATGAACAATATTCTGCAACAACCTCATTTTTTTACACTGCACAAAATAAAGCAATAAAACAAACAAGATTTGATTCTTCTTTCTTGTTAATAAACAGCCTTTCAGTAATGACACATAAATAGAGATACCCACAGCACAGATTATCTTGCTTTGCAGAATCAAGACCTGAGCTATAATGTCTTTGTTTCCCACTAAAATACCAGGCACAAACATTTTATGAGGTTTATTCCACTACAGGTGAAGAGGAGAGCTGGGTTCAACTTGCACCAGAAAGTTTCATTCAAAAAATACAAATTTCATTTAAAGATATAAAGTCAAGTTCTTCACCTTTTAGAATCATAGAACGGTTTGGGTTCGAAGGGACCTTAAAGATCATCCAGTTCCAACCCCCCTGCCATGGGCAGGGACACCTCTCACTAGACTAGGCTGATCAAGGACCCACCCAACCTGGCCTTGAACACTTAAAGGCATGGAGGATCCACAACTTCCCTGGGCAGCCTGTGCCAGGGCCTCCCCACCCTCCTTTTATGTAAGGTCAAGGCACGTTCATTCAAGCACCTGCAGTAAAAAAGCACAGACAATCAGTGGAGAGTGTCATTGCCTCACAGAACTATGGAACGGTTTGGGTTGGAAGGGACCTCAAAGCCCATCCACTCCAACCACCCTGCCATGGACAGGGACACCTCCCACTGGATCAGGTTGCTGAAAGCCACAGCAAAGCCTCTTTTATGTCAAAAGAGGGAAGTGCAGTGAGAGTACAAAATAACTCGGTGGAAACAACCCAGTGGGGTTGGATTTGTGGGGATGGAACGTGATGGACTGCCAGAATTACTTGGATGAGTTGGAATGAATCACAAAAGTTGATGCTGAAAGATCTCCCCTACCCAAATTTCAAATATCTGCCTTGATCATTCTAATGATTTTCTTACTTCATAATGCCCAGAAAGACCATCTATTAAAAACCCAAAAGATGTACAATTATGAGGAAAATAACACAACCACCAATTCCTGTCTCCTCTTTCTTCCAAATCCCCATTTCTATCAAAATCACTACTAATTAAACCCTGACAAGTTCCCACTTGGCTTAGCCACAAAGTTGATATTGATCAATCTCACTCATACTGAATAATCAAAGAGCATGATCCTGGACAACAAGCCTGCTGACCCATAAGAATTTGCACCAGTTCCTTCATGAATCTCAGTCCTCTAATCTGTCTGATAACACTAACAAAAGGTGTCAGCCCGAATGAGGCAGCTGGAGGAGGAGAAGGAGGAGAAGGAGGAGGAGGAGGAGGAGGAGGAGGAGGAGGAGGAGGAGGGAAAGCTCACAAAGGAAGAAAGAACAGCTCAGAAGAGAGAAGATCCACAAGGGAAAAGGGTGGAGAGAGAGAAAGGCTTTATAATCAGAAAAGAGCAGATGACATTCAAGAGGGTCACGGTGTGCAGAAAATGAACCAGGAGATTGAAAGGATTTGGTGTTAGTGCTGACTTTGAAAGCCATCCCTTGATCTATATTGCTTCATGGAAATGTTTTCTTCACAAAGTCCAAACACCAAATACCTAAAGGATACGTTGCATCTACCCACTGAACATGAAAGAATGTGCATTTGGAAGTTGTATCAACTATTTCTTCTCCTCCAAGCATCCAATTAGACAGCAAATCCATTAGTTTCCGTTCTCTTCTGCAGAAGGACAACCAGACATAAGGTACAAAGTCAGCCTGGTATAAACCTCTTCTCTTGAACTCAACCACATCACCCGGTTCTTACTCATTATCCCCAAGATAAGAAGGAAATGGAACTGTGGGAACGGGCCTAGAGGAGGCCATGAAGATAACCAGAGGGCTGGAGCCCCTCTGCTATGAGGACAGGCTGGGCAAGTTGGGCTTGTTCAGCCTGGAAAAAAGAAAGTTTTCCAGTAGCTGAAGGGGGTTACAGCAAAGCTGGGGAGGGACTTCTTACAAGGCCTTGGAGTGACAGAACGAGGGGGAATGGCTTTAAATTGGAAGAGGGAAGATTTAGATTGGACATTAGGAGGAAATTCTTCACAATGAGGGTGCTGAGGCCCTGGCACAGGCTGCCCAGGGAAGCTGTGGCTGCCCCATCCCTGGAGGTGTTCAAGACCAGGTTGGATGGGGCCTTCAGCAGTCTGGTTCAGTGGGAGGTGTCCCTGCCCATGGCAGGGGCTTGGAACTGATAATCTTTAAGGTCCCTTCCAACACAAACCATTCTACAATTCTGTGATGCAACTCAGAACCTGTCCCACCACACAGCCTCTTCCACTCCCTCTGGCAACACATTCTCTGGCTTAGATTTGTTTAATACCATGGAAGAACATTTCTTTTAACTAAATGAGGATCTGACTCCAAATTCATACTACCGTGAGCTGGAAAACACGAGGAAATACTGAAATACTAATTCATGCAAACTTTAGCCAAAGGCAACTCTGGACATCAAAACTTATTTAAATTAGCAAGGAACGGTCCTGGGTTAATTGCAAGCATTAGAGGATCTTCACCATCACATGGACAGTGCCACAAACAACGCGCTCACTTGCGTTTCTGGCGTATCAGGAAGAGCTCCCATCTAGGGATGGAAACACATAGGTGGAAGATCTCGATTTCCCAGGGTAAAGAGCAATAGAGTTACTGATAAAATCACTAAAAGGAGTAAAATAAACCAACCACCTCTTTTCCTACTGGACCTAAGGCAACAAATTCTTCCAAGCACAGCACGCGCACCTGCACTTCGGGCTTGTATTTTTCATAGAACCACAGAATGGTCTGTGTCGCAAAGGACTGTAAAGATCATCCAGTTCCAACCCCCCTGCCATGGGCAGGGACACCTCTCACTGCATCAGGGTGCTCAAAGCCCCATCCAACCTGGCCTTGAACACCTCCAGGGATGGGGCAGTCACCACTTCTCTGGACAACCTGTGCCAGGGTCTCATCACCCTCATAGGAAATAATTTCTTCCTAAGATCTCATCTCAATCTCCCCTCCTTCAGCTTAAAACCATTCCCCTCATCCTGTCCCTGCACTCCCTGATCAAGAGCCCTTCCCCAGCTTTCCTGTATCCCCTCTTTCAGCACTAGAAGGCTGCTCTAAGGTCTCCCTGGAGCCTTCTCTTCTCCAGGCTGAACAACTCCAACTCTCTCAGACTCTTCCCGTATAGGAGGTGCTCCAGCCCTCGGATCATCTCTGTGGCCTCCTCTGGACTCGCTCCATCAGATCCATGTCCTTCCTGTGCTGAGTTCTCCAGAACTGAACACAGGACTGCAGGTGGGGTCTCACCAGAGCAGAGCAGAGGGGCAGGAAGCTTCTCTCACCCTGCTGGTCCCACTGCTTTAAATGCAGCCCAGGATACTGTTGCCTTTCTGGGCTGTGAATGCGCATTTCCGGCTCACGTCGAGCTTTTCATCCACCAACATTTCTCTGAATTACTCATATTCCCTTCTGGGTTTTTTTCAGTGTTTTGGAAAAGTGAGGCTTCCCAATCCTGCACATCCCCAAAGATTTTATCATGACTATTTTGCGTTCTTTGTAGAGACTCCATTTCAGACAGAAGCCCTACTACCACAAAGATGATTCCTATTTCTGAGCAATCAGCAAAGGCAGCTCATGGGCAAGTTTCCAAAATTAGTAAGGAGGAAGTTGATGCCACTGCACATTTCATAGGAATCTTAACATAGATCTTATCCCCTTCTTAATAGAATCACAGAAGCATTAAGCTTGGGAAAAACCTCCAAGATCATCCAGTCCAACCATCACCCAAACACCAGTGTGCCTACTAAAGCGTGTCCCCAAGTGCCACATCCACAAGTTGTCTAAACACCTCCAGAGATAGGGATTCCACCACTGCCCTGGGCAGCCTCTTCCAATGCTTCACCACTCCATCAGTAAAGAAATTTTTCCTAATATCCAAGGCCATTTCCTGTCATTCTATCACTTGTTACTTAGGAGAGCCACTTTGATTTACCTCTATAGAAGGTTTCAGCACTCAGTTCCTCATATCGGCTTTTGCTTCAGGAATAAAATGTCTGGCATGCTTCAATAAATAAAAGCCCTCGTTTTCTCTCTTTCATGGAATATTACAGCAAACCATAAAGGCAGGAAAACATCTGCAAGCAAACTGAACCTCAAAGCTACATGAGTCAAAACACTTCCACTCCTCCAGCATTAACATTTAAATGTCTTGTCTTGGCAAAGCATCTTGATTTGTACTAATGTGGCTGATTCACGTTTGTATCATTCTCAGTCTCACTCTGTTCTCATCAAGCTGACACTGAAGGGATTAAAGTTAGGAAAAAACAATGGTGAAGCAAGCCCAGTATAACCAGCTTAGAATCACAGAATAGAACCACAGAATCAGCCAGTTGGAAAAGACCCCTGAGATCATTGAGTCCAACCGTACCCATCCCCTTACTTAACCATGTCCCTAAGAAACTCATCTACCCATCTTTTTAACTCCTCCAGGGGTGGGCACTCCACCTCCGCCCTGGGCAGCCTCTGCCAGGGCCTGAGAACCCTGTCAGTGAAGAAATTTTTCCTGATGTGTCTTCTGAACCTCCTCTGGCACAACTTGAGGCCATTTCCTCTCGTCCTATCTCTTATCATTTGGGAGAAGAGACCAACACCCATCTCACTACAACCTCCTCTCAGGGAGTTGTAGACAGTGATGAGGTCTCCCCTCATCTTCCTCTTATCCAGACTAAAACCCAAGGTCCCTCAGCCACCTTCATAAGACTTGTTCTCCATCCCCTTCACCAGCTTCATTCCCCTTCTCTGGACACGCTCCAGCCCCTCAGTGTCCTTCATCTACTGAGGGGCACAGAACTGAACCCACTACTTGAGGTGTGGCCTCACCAGTGCTGAGTCCAGGGGCACAATCACTGCCCTGGTCCTGCTGCCCACACTGTTTCTGATACAGGCCAAGATGCCATTGGTCTTTTTGGCAACCTGGGCCACTGCTGGCTCATGTTCAGCCAGTTGTCAACCAGCACCACCAGGCCCTCCTCCTCCAGGCAGCTCTCCAGCCATTCTTCCCCAAATCTCTAACGCTGCGGGAAGTTGTTGTGTCCCAAGTGCAAGACTCGGCACTTGATCTTGTTGAACCTCATCAAAGCTTAAAGCAGTTAAAATCAGATCCCCTTGATGTATATTGGGACCTGTCACTGGCAGGTATGCTCATACATACCCATAAGTGTTGAAGGATTTGAACCAGCTCCCCTATACACCCACAGTTTGGGGAGAGTGATATCTAAAAGAAATAGGTTTTGAAATCACAATTTGTCCAACCACGAGAAATACTTCAGAAAATAAAGTTATATGAAATCAATAGCGTGAAATTATTTTCCTATAGATGCCAGCTTATTTAGTTAACATCAATCATGGAAGGGGGAAGGTGTAAGCAAGATCCACACAGGAGCTCAGAGATTGATTTCAACCCTGGAAAGCACTCAAAGGTCCCATGGTGCATTATAAACAACAATATTCTACCCAAGAAGCAGCGTGGCCGCAGGTAAAGGGAGGTGATTCTCCCCCTCTAATCTGCTCTTGCAAGACCCCACCTGAAGTCCTGTGTCCAATTCTGGAATCCCCAACAGAAGAAGGAGATGCAACTGTTGGAATGGGTCCAGAGAGGGCCACGAAGATGATCAGAGGGTGGAGCACCTCTGCTATGAGGACAGGCTGAGAGAGTTGGGGTTGTTCAGCCTGGAGAAAGGGAAGGTTCTGGGGAGACCTTAGAGCAGCCTTCTCTAAGGGGCTCCAGGAAAGCTGGGGATAGACATTTTCCAAGGGCCTGGAGTGATAGGATGAGGAGGAATGGCTTTAAACTGGAAGGGGGAAGATTTATATTAAACATTAGGAAGAAATTCTTCATGATGAGGGTGGTGAGGCCCTAACACAGGTTGCCCAGGGAAGTTGTGAATGCCCCAAGGCCAGGTCGGACGGGGCCTTGAGCAGCCCGATCCAGCGAGAGGTGTCCCTGTCCATGGCAGGGGGATTGGAACTGGATGATCTTTATGGTTCCTTTCAAACCAAACCATTCTATGATTCTACGATTCAAATTTCAACTTAAACCCCGAGGTAAAACACATGAAAAGAACTTATGAAGACACCAGAAGACTCCGTAATGGGTGAAAAGCTGTGTAACTGAAAAGGAGCAGATGTCTTCCTACAAAGGGGCCTGATCAACTCAACTGCTCCTTTCTGCAACCTGCCATTCCCTGCTCACCCTCCTCAGCTACAACATATGGTCTGCACAGAGCTCACAGCCCCTGATCTGTAGCGAAAAAGATACTAAACTTGGTAATCTGTACATGTTTTAACACATGTACAAATGCAAAATGTTCCGATGCCTCATTGATCAGGAAATTAGAAAGGCTTTATAGCAAATACCAGCAGGTTTTAAGGATCATGAGTTCTGCTGACAAAAACACTCATCGAAAATCTATTCAAAGCCCGTAAAAATTTTGCATTGAAAAATCTTTCTAAGGTCATAAAACTTGCAGACCAAATACTTCTCATCTAATGATTCAAAGTCTGCAGAATGCTTTTTACCCAAGTACTTTGTGATGTTCACAGAGAGACTGATGGGATGTTTTCCTCATAATTCTAGACAAATGTTTTTCTTCCTAGTGTAAAGGTGATCCCAGCGAAGCCCCGAATGCCTGGCATTCTTCTGAAGAGTGTGGATTAAAAACAATGACTTTGTCCTATAAACTGTTTAAAATATTAAATGGGATGACTAAAAATCAGGCCTGTGCTACATAAGCTGCTGCAGAAGGAATCGCAGAACCACAGCATCATGGAATGGTTTGGATTGGAAGGGACCTCAAAGCCCATCCAGTTCCAACCCCCCTGCCATGGGCAGGGACACCTCTCGCTGGATCAGGGGGCTCAAAGCTCCATCCAACCTGGCCTTGAACATGACTTCTCTGGGAAGCCTGGGCCAGTGCCTCAACACCTTCACATGGAAAGATTTTCTTCCTAAGATCTCATCTCAATCTCCCCTCTTTCAGCTGAAAACCATTCCCCCTCATCCTATCCTTGCATTTCCTGATCAAGAGCCCTCTCCAGCTTTCCTGGAGCCCCTTCCAGCACTGGAAGGCTGTTCTAAAGGTCTCCCTGGAGCCTTCTCTTCTCCAGGCTGAACAACCCCAACTCCCTCAGCCTGTCCTTTTCTGGGAGGTGCTCCAGACCTCAGATCATCTTTGTGGCCTCCTCTGGACCCCTTCCAACAGTTCCATATCCTTCTTACGGTGGGAATTCCAGAAGTGGACACAGGACTCCAGGTGGGGTCTCACCAGAGCAGAGTAGAGGGGCAAAATTCCCTACTTTGCCCTGTTGGTCCCACTGTTTTGGATGCAGCCCAGGTTTCCTTTGGCAAGCACAAGTTGCCATCACATGCTGAGCTTCTCATCCACCAGTGCCCCCAAGCCCTTCTCTTCAGGGCTGCTCTCAATCCACTGGGAGCTCACTCCATGTGGAAGACTTAATCCTCAAGGGATTAAACGGGAAACCATTTGTTGATTTGGAAAGGCTTGAGGTCAAATTCTTAAATACTCTCCTTGAATCACCCCAAGAGCATCTGCAAACATGTTCACAAACTCAATTATCCTCACACAAAAAACAGTTCTGCAAGACAATGAGATGTTTGTAAGCCATGGAAAGAGGCCAGGTAATACTTTGGAAACCAACTAGGAAAGCCTCATTTTTCCCATTTTGATTCACCAATCACAGTCAGATTTTTCCAACTTATAGCAGAGCCAGAAAGGTTGTCAGCCAAGTTGTTAAAAGGAAAGTTTTCATTTGCTTCATAGTTTTACTTCTAGGAGGTCTGTAACCCAGTAGGTCAGTAATAAACAGCATTATTAAAGAAAGGAGAAACTTTCAGGAGGAGGTGAAAGCAGAAAAATCGTGTAAAGGCCAAAATTGCTTCCCCTTTTCTGACATCAATCTTTGACCTTTAATGTATTTCCAGCTTGTGCAGATCTGAGCAGGAAAAGCTACAAAATTAAACTGACTTCTCTGCGACAGTAGCACAGCTCTTGCTGTTCTCAGTTTCTATTTTTTTAAGTCTGCAGAGCTCACTCCACTTGTGGCCCCAATTAAAGCAGCAAGAACTAAACACAGAGCTAATCTAAAGTGATCCAAACACCCAACCAGACCAATCCTTTAATGCACGATTGCAAATGGCTACGATAAAACCTCACAGATTTTTTTGTTTTAATTGAGATACAAGAGAAACACAAGTTATAGGAACCTTAGGGCACGATCAGAGATACCTAACAATGGAATGAAAGGAGGTGACTGGAGAAAGGGTCTTCTTCCTGCACAAGATTCACCCTTTCTCTCTTAAAAAAATAAACCCAGGATTGTTTCAGCACAGGTAACCTCCTTTCTTGCCCACAATGATGTAGGAACCTTCTTTGCTGCCCATAAAGAAAGTTCCTGCACACCCAAGACTTCTCAGAACCCAAAACCAGACCATTCACAGCATTGTCCCACACTCAGCAATCCACCTCCAGAATCACCATCTCCCACTCTCGTTTCCAGATCTGCAACCCCACCCATAATAGCAAATAAACTTCTTCCCTCCCTCAACCTCTGCTTCTCAAACAAAATAACAGCAAGAAACCTCATCCAAAGCCAAGTTTGCTGGAAATATGCACATTCATATAAAAATGACACTGAGTTGTTGGAATGTGTCCAGAGAAGGGCAACAAGGCAGGTGAAAGGTGTGAGAACAAGCCTTACGAGGAGCAGCTGAGGGAGCTGGGGTTGTTTAGCGTGGAGAAGAGGAGGCTGAGGGGAGACCTCATCACTGTCTACAACTCCCTGAAAGGAGGTTGTAGAGAGGTGTGTGCTGGTCTCTTCTCCCAAGTAACACATTATAGGACAAGAGGAAATGGCCTCAGGTTGCACCAGGGGAGGTTCAGATTGGATATTAGGAAAAAAACCTTTACTAGAAGAGTGGTGAAGCATTGGAAGAGACTGCCCATGGCAGTGGTGGTCACCATCCCTGGAGGGATTTCAAAAAGCATGCAGATGTGGTACTGCACAACATGGTTTAGTAGGCATGCTGGGCTGATGGTTGGACTCATTGGTCTCAGAGGTCTTTTCCAACCTCAACAACTCTATGATTCTATCAGACTATTTCCTTCAAGAGATCAGGCTTTTGGGCTCTAGGTGATACCAGAGCAAGCCAGCCATCTTTCCTGCATTCACATCTTTGTCTCCCATTGTCCTGCCTAGAAGACAAGAGGGCTGCAGAGAGTCATGTGATTCCATAATGTGAATGATGCAAACACACAGCTATCAGCCTCTCTCCCAGGGAGCAATTCGAGTTTGCTCACTCCCGTACCTCCCCAAACATCCAGCATCCACAAATGCGCCATTAGGGAAGCCTGCAATGTCCCTGAACTAATTTACTTAATCCAGCAGCTCAATTTCCCTCCCTCCTCCTCTCCAAACAAACCTTGCAGCAGAGCTTTTTTTTCTGCAGAGAAAAAGAGAAAACATTTTTGCCCAGGAAGGTAAAAGCATCTGCGTGCCTGTAATCAGCATGCGCGGGGTTTCCAATTTCTCTTTTCATTAGGCAGCGACTGGCTGCTTTTATTCTGAGCTGTGTATACAGTGGCAGAAGAGATCTCTCTAGAGGTTTTGCTGATGCCATCCTCCCCCTCCTAAAAATAACCAATTGAGGCTATTCCTGCAAGATGCCTTTCACGCACGGCATGAATAGCTGATGTGAAACAGCTCCTGCACAGCGAAGCACACAGAAAGCTTTATTCTCCTGCACGGGAAAGGGCTTAGTTAACCAGAATGAATAAAAAAAGAACTGAAGACACATCTCCTCCTATACAACTGGGAATTCCAACCATCTTGAATGATATGTAAATTATATTCATTGTCTTTTTTTTTAATATGCAGGCCTAGTTGGAAGAGGGCCAAGATCAAAACCAGGCCCCATCTCGTTCAGTGCCTCTGCTGTGTGTCTATGGATTTGTAGCCAACAAGATTTGATGACTAAATTTGGTCACAAATCATCTTTTGGAATTAATCTTCTAAATGGTTTTGTTTTCATTAGAAGAACCCATTTTTTCCATGAAAAGCTGATGTTTTGCTGAAAAAAAAATACACACACCTAGAAATCATAGAATCACCTGAGCTGGAAGGGATCCATATAAGGATCATCAAGTCCTACTCCTATCCCTACACAGGACACTCCCAACATTCACCTCGTGTGACTGAGGGCATTGGCCAAATGCTTCTTGGACGCTGGCCGACTCAGTGCTGTGACTGCTTCCCTGGGGAAAACACAAACCAACTGGAAATTGAGTCAAAGTGCCCTATTTTTTACTCCAACTCCAGGCAATCTTATGACTTCTACAAGGTGATGAGATCTGATCCCAACAGATCCTTCTAGGATGCTCCATGGTGGCTCAGCCACAAGGTAATAAGTTGTAGCTTCTTACCAACCCCACTGTCGACACCAGGAGGGTGTTTGGACTCTTTACCGTGTCCTCTTAGCCTGAAAGAGTCAAAATCATTGAAAGACAAAGCCAAGCTCTGTCTGCTCTTGTGTTCCAGCCCAGGATTATTTCTCCTGACCAAATACACCCACTGACTCGGATGAGGCTGGAAGGCATTGCCTAGAAATAGACGCAGAGATGAAACTCATGGAAACAGAAACAACTGGGGACAGAATTCTTTGCTCCTGGAGGAGATGGAAAGCAGCAAACTCCAGAAGGAGTTAATATGAAAGACCCATAGTTAGGAAAAACATACATTTTGTTTTTAAAATGTGGGATGTGCTGGATTATTGACAGCTTTAAAAGCACATAAAAAGGGAAATACAAATAACCCCATTATCATTTTATGCTGTTATTCATGTTTGTACTTTTCAAATGCTGGATCAAGAAATAGAGAGAAGAGTCTCCAGACAGGCTGTTATTATTTTCAGCCCCACAGCACGTCTGTCTAGACTAAACCAAGAGTATCTGATTTGTGATCTTAAATAATCATTTGCAGTCTTTTGTATGTATTTTTTTCTTATGGCTTCTTGGGTGTACAATCTAAATGGAGTGTAAAATTCTTAAATACTTCCTTTTGAGTAGAAATCTACTCCAAAAAGCAAACGTAAAACCAGAAGAGGTGCGAGTTGCTGCAGCAGCAGCCCTAATTTGTGCCATTCCTGGCCACTCCCAAGAACACATTGATCAACAATCCCAACTTTGATATCAAAACAGGGGCCAGGCCAAGCGTATCCTAGGCTGCATCAAAAGAACTGTTGCCAGCAGGTTGAGGGAGGTGATTCTCCCCTCTACTCTGCTCTTGTGTGACCCAACCTGGAGTCCAGTTCTGGAGCCCTCAGCATATTAAAGGCATGAACCTGTTGGAGGTTTAATTGGGGCCACAATTGAGTCCTGAAGAGGGCCACAAAACTAATCAAAGGGCTGGAGCACCTCTCCTATGAAGAGAGGCTGAGGAAGCTGGGGTTGTTCAGCCTGGAGAAGAGAAGGCTCCAGGGAGACCTCACTGCAGCCTTTCAATACTTAAAGGGGGTTTATAAGAAAGATGGGGAAAAACATTTTAGTATGGCCTGTAGCAAGAGGACAAGAGGTGATGGTTTTAAGCTAAAAGGGGAGAAGTTTAGGTTAGATACTAGGAAGAAATATTTTTTACTGCAGGTGATGAAACCCTGGCACAGGTTGCCCAGAGAGGTGGTAGATGCCCCATCCCTGGAAATATTCAACGCCAGTTCAGAGAGGGCTTTGAGCAACCTGACCCAGTTGAAGATGCCTCTTCACGTTGCAGGGGTGTTGGACCTGATGACCTTCATGGTCCTTTCCAACCCAAACCATTCTATGATTCCATGATTCTTTTTAACTAAGCCACTTTTTCTACCCCCCCTAAAATTCCTACCATGTTTCAGAACTGGATAATCATGCATTATTTGAAAATAAATAAATATATAAAGAAACCACTTGCCAGCTTTGTGCATATTTGTCATTTGAGTCTTGATCTGCTCTACAACCTTTATTGCAGGAAGGTGGGTGATGGTCTCTTACACATGCAACAAGTGATAGGATGAGAGGAAATGGCTTCAGGTTGTGGCAGGAGAAATTTAGATTGGGTATTCTGAACATTTTCTTTACTGAAAGATTGGTGAAGCACTGGAAGAGGTTGTCCAAGGAATGATGGATTCACCATTCCTGGAGGCGTTCAAAAAGTGTGTAGATATGGGGCTTCAAAACATGGTCTAGGAGGCGTGGTAGTGTTGTGTTGATGGTTGGACTGGATAATCTTAGAGGTCTTTTCCAGCCTTAACAACTCTACAATTCTCTAATTCATACACACTCATAATGCCACAGTCCTGCGCGATGTTGGACAGAAAATCCAAACACACTTGGAGAGATTTAAAATCCAAACCAGCAGAATGCTTTAGCTACAGAGCAGAAACCTTGCTGTGGACTGGATTTTGCAAGCTGATAAAGAAGAAAGTGGAGGTTTCTGACAGCCAGCAAATCCCACCCTGATGGGGCTTCAGATTGCTCTCAGCTCTCGCCGTCCACATCGCCAATGTGACGCTTCGTATTTCGGTCACCGGGTTGCACCTTTCTCACTGCCGGTCTCATTACATTCAGATCCCAGTGCTAAGCACGTTGTTAAGCATTGTAATTCTTTCTTTATTAGAGTCAGGTATATAAATGGCATCCCAGGGAGCACTGTGAATTTTGATCATTATTTCTTTATTCGAGCTGTGTTCATCTGCCTGCTGAGAGGATGATCACCAACGTAACCCACGCCCCTGTGGGACCCATTATTTATCTTATTACATTTTACAGTGTGGAGTAAATAAATAGCATTAAAGTGCTAAATTTATTCATCAAAATGGGTTACATTCGCATACTGGAGCCATTTCTTAAATCAAGGAAATGCTGTTAATAGGCACTCTATGAAGATGTGAAATACATTCATTTTAATACAGCTGTAATAAAGCAAGACTGCTATGAACTCATGATAACATTTCACATGTGGGGAGAAGGACAGTGACACTTTAATATCTCCACATCCTCAGATCACTTCTAGCACATGCAGCCCTAGAGGGCTGTATTAATTATTTTGGTGTCATTTCGAAGAAATTAATTTCAGGCATTATTAGAGCATGCACATTAAGCAAAGATTGCTTGGCTGCTGGAGAGATGGGCAAGGAAAATCCTATGCACTGGGAGGAAATATAAGAACAGAATCATAGAATTACTTGGTTGGAAATGACCTTTGAGACCACTGGGTCCAACCGTACCCATCCACTACTAAACCAGATCCCTGAGCACCTCATCTACCCATCCTTTAAACACCTCCAGGGATAGGACTCAACCACCTCCCTGGGCAGCCTCTGCCAGTGGCTGAGAACCCTTTTGGTGAAGAAATTTTTCCTGGTGTCCAATCTGAACCTCACCTGGTGTAACTTGAGGCCATTAACTTGATGCACGGTAAAATCTAGGTAGTGATTTAACCATTTCCATCTCAAAACATTCTGCAGTCATCGTGAAGAAGTCATGGCAGAATTAGGTAGCACGTGAAACAATCTCCATGGGGGGAGAAAAGCAAAGAAGAGGCAACAAAGCTGTTTTATGCCGAAGGGACACATGGCAGCTGTGGGAGATCTGCCAGTAACACCTAGGAGGAGCACGATCCCTCTTCGTGGTTAAAGTCATTGACATCAAAGGTGTGCTTTACTTGAAATGTCTTTTTATGTGTTCCTTAACAGGACAGGGACAGGATGAGGGGGAATGGTTTTAAGCTGAAAGAGGGGAGATTGACATGAGATGTTAAAAAGAAATGCTCTCCTGTGAGGGTGGTGAGGACCTGGCACGGGTTGTCCGGAGAAGTCATGGATGCCCCATCCCTGGAGGTGTTCAAGGCCAGGATTGATGGGGTCTTGAGCAACCTCATCCAGTGGGAGGTGTCCCTGCCCATGGCATGGGGGTTGGAACTGGCTGGGCTTTGAGGTCACTTCCAACCCAAACCACACTGTGATTTTATGATTCCCCCTCCCTTTCGTTCTGGTCATTCTGACACAGCAGCAAAGAAAGTTTAGAGAAATGAATCCTCAGTATATTTGTGATGCTCATCTGTACCAAAATGCCCAGAGAAGCTGAATAGCTCTTTAAAAAGAAAAGCAAGCCAAAAGGGTTGTGAATTTCCAGTGATTTATGCAGAGAAGACAGCAGAAGAAAGAATGGCAGAGAAGGCAGTGAAGGAAAGGACTTCTTATTAAAGTGTCTTTAAAGTTAAGGATCAGGCTGCCCTGCTCTTTGAAGCTTGGCTATAAAAGAAAGCACAAGTAGCAGAGACTTTGAGATTTGTCGCCGCGCACACATCACAGGCTGAAAGGCTGTGATTGCGACGTTCACCCTTCAGTGGCTTTGATTCATCTTGAATGAGGGAGTTATTTTTGTTGATCACTCGGTGATTGTGGCAGGGTGAAGATGACACGTCTTGTCAACGGAGGGTGTCCAACTGGTTAAACCCCACGATCAGAGTTTGTAAGGCAAAGAAAAAAATATCTGGTGCGGATCTAACTGACACCTCAAAGGCTTAAGATGCTCAAATCCATTAGGGGAGGGGGAGAAATGGAGTCAGTGCTGTTGTTTTCACTGATTCTGGCAATAGGTTAATCCTGTAAGAGCAAATATCAACCTTTAATGGCTACACACAGTTTAATCTCAAATTCTTTGCCCCATCCCAATCTTCTCTTAAAAGATTTCCAGTGGAAGATTCAAATAGAAGGGAAACAGCAATATGAGGACGCAGGCCATCTGGAACCGAGATTAACATGAGTTGCTGATGTCTCAGTCCTACAGGGTCTGAGAGCACCTTCTTCCCAGAAGCAGCTTTGTTTTAATTAATGACTGTGATATGCAGCCAAGAGAAATAAAAATGTCCACCCTCGTTGTAATATGTCACTTCAAACACATTTATTCAAGCATAAAAATAATGAGAACAATTATTCTAATAATAAACTATCCCAATATATTCAGCAAATAGGTTTACTTAGTATTTTCGGATGCTTTAATACTTTAACTGGAGAAGTCTAAGGGATAGCTGGAAAGTAAACATGAGCACGGCCAGTTCTTCTGTCTTCATGGTGTGAATGTTGGGAGTGTCCTATATAGGGATAGGAGTTGGACTCAATGATCCTTTTGGGTCCTTTCCAACTCAGGTCATTCTATGATTCTATGATTCAGCTTAATGAAGATTTTTACCTTTCCCTCTGTGTGCTTCTGTCTCCTCTGCCTTATAAAAAAAATAATTGGCAGTGAATCCCAGAATAGTTTGGGTTGGAACGGATCTTAAAGATCATCCAGTTCCAAACCCCTTGCCATGGGCAGGGACCCCTCCCACCAGACCATGCTGCTCAAGGACCCATCCAACCTGGCCAAGAACACCTCCAGGGATGGGGCAGCCACAACTTCCCTGGACAACCTGTGCCAGGGCCTCACCACCCTCATCATGAAGAATTTCTTCCTAATGTCTGATCTAAATCTTCCCTCTTCCAATTTAAAGCCATTCCCCTTGATCCTATTCCTACAAGCCCTGTAAGTTTGTAAGTCTTCAATGTGGTTTTGAAAGTAGACCACAGGTTCCATTAAAACTCAATGTACAGCACAGAAAAAGCAAACAAACCAGAAAATGCTTCTGTTTTCAAGGGTATTGAAACTTCTGTGGTGTAATAAAATTAAAGATAACTTTCCTTGCACGATGTCTACTGCACTAATGCTTTGATGAGCTTATAGAGTGTCAAATCTATATAAACACAGATGCTTGATTTGAATGAACACAAGCACACACAATGCACAGAATCTCAAGACAACACGACCTTATTAGAGCCATTACATTTCAAGCCTCCTCCAAATTCTTATACATTTTCAAAGCTCCTCTGCATATAATTAACATTCCAATTAATAATGTCCAGCCCTTTGCAGACTGGCTCATTGAAATGCTTTAGTTTTTTTCCCTTGAGCTACAAGCACCACCTTGGTGTGGAGGCAACAAAGGAAGAGACAGAGTGAGAAACAGGTTTTAGACATATGAGGTAAATGGGATTCTTCACCTCTACTCCACTCTTATGAGACCAAACCGTACTGCATCCAGCTCTGGAGTCCTCAGCACAGGAAGGATATGGAGCTGTTGGAGCAGGTCCAGAGGAGGCCACGAAGATGATCACAGGCCTGGAACACCTCCCCCATGAGGACAGGCTGAGAGAGTTGGGATTGTTCACCTTGGAGAAGAGAAAGCTCTGAGAAGATCTTACTGCAGCCTTTCAATACTTTAAGGAGGCTGATAAGAGAGATGTGGAAAAACTTTTTAGCCAGGCCTGTAGGAATAGGACAAGGAGCAAGGGTTTTAAATTAAAAGAGAAGGTGTTTAGACTAGATATTAGGAAGAAAGTTTTAATGCTGCAGGTGGTGAGACATTGGTACAGGTTGCCCAGAGAGATGGCAGATGTCCTATCCCTGGAAACATTCCAGGCCACGTTGGATGTGGCTCTGAGCAACCCCATTGAGTTAAAGATGTCCCTGCTGCTGCATGGGGGTTGGAACTGGATGGGCTTCAAAGTCTCTTCCAGTTCAAACCATTCTATGATTCTAAGGTTTCACTTCGGACTTGAAGCCCCGGGACTGACACAGCCTGAGCTTAACCTTGTTTTTTGAAAGTTCATGAATATCAGAAACTTTGATTCTTTACCTAAAAGACATTATTTGCATGTCATCACATAATTATAGCACACACACACACCTCATCGCCCTCTTCAGCGAATACTGAAATTATGGAAATTCTAGGATCAATGACAAAAAACAGTGGTTTTAAAACACACCCAGAAAGCTGAAAGATTTCATGTAGATGAAGTAAGAGGATTAGGTCATGTCCTTTCTACCATTTATTTTAGTAAGCAGAGAATTAGATCACGGTTTCTCCTTTATAAGCAATTCAGAAGGTGAAAAAGTATATTCATACTGCTCTTACCCGTGGCTGGAATTTAACTGCGGGAATAGATATTCCCACCTATTTGACATGCAAAGCCTGAGCAAATTTCTCACCATAGTTACAAATATCCTAAAGGAAAAAGTGCAATTTTCATTATCAGTTGAGCTCTGTCCTTGTGCATGAGATGAGGACACTCAGGGTGTGGTTTAGTAGTGGACTGGTATGGTTGGACTCAATGATCCCAAAGGTCTTTTCCAACCAAATGATTCTACAATTCAATAATTCTATGACATGACTGAGCAGTAAATCATAGAATCATAGGTGTTTTGGGTTGGGACCTTAAAGACGTGCTCCTGACTACCTGTGGTTCACTTTGGATTCTGGACCCTCATCTCTGAGACAGGAGGATAAAGAACAGAGTGTGATGGGAAGTTCAATAGGAAATAAGTTGCTGGCAAACCCCCCCTCAATTAAACCAGTGTTGCAAAGTTTTAGTCACCTCCTTCCTTGAGGTGAATAAGGCTTGTTTTGTGGCTATCCAAACAAAACTGCCCTTTCCCAGAACTTTGGGATGAACGTTGTCCATCCTCTTAAGAAACAACACATGCCAATAAGATTTTTCCTGACATGGAATTAACAGGTAGAGCTCCATGGCACTGAAAATTACGGGGCACCAAAAATCAAGTCTTACATGCTACAATAAGGTAGATTTTAAGCTCTATGCCTTATTCTGTAATCTGAAACGTTAAGATTATCTGTAACATCACAAGGGGAATAAAGAGAATCAGTCCCCAGATACAATCTTTCCACACAGTTGTGAAACTGGGCAGATCTCACTCCCACTCACACCTTCAAACCTTTGTGGTTGCTCTTGCTAAATGGTTTTCTCTGCTAGAGTTCTGTAGCACCAACTCAATGGAGGAGAACCTCAGTGCTCTGCATTTGTTGGGTGATGCTTTCACTGAAACTATATCCATCTTGTTGGGCTTGTTCAGCCTGGAGAAGAGAAGGCTCCTGGAGGACCTCAGAGTAGCCTTCCAGTACTGAAAGGGGCTCCAGGAAAGCTGGGGAGGGGCTCTTTATCAAGGAGTGCAGGAAGAGGATGAGGTGGAATGGTTTTAGGCTGAAAGAGGGGAGATTTAGATGAGATCATAGGAAGAAAGGTTTTCCTGTGAGGGTGGGGAGGCCCTGGCACAGGTTGCCCAGAGAAGTGGTGGCTGCTCCATCCCTGGAGGTGTTCAAGGCCAGGTTGGATGGAACTTTCAGCACCCTGATCCAGTGGGAGGTGTCCCTGCCTAAGGACTAGGACTTGGAACTGGATCATCTTTAAGGTTCCTTCCAACCCAGCCATTCTAGGATTCTAAAGTTCATCACCTCCCAGTTGCCCATGAACATCTGTCTTTTTAATACATCCAGCTCTGAATTTCCTAAAAGCAGACCAATCTGGATCAGCACTTGGTTACTGCAGTGATTGGTATTGGTTACTCCAGCGATTTGTATTATAATAAAAAGAACCTGAGAGTTCTTACATTGTGTTTCAAAGACTTAGGGCAACTGAGAATTTTTTCTCTATAGAACTATACAAAAGAAGGGACAGTAGCACATGAACAGAGGGAGAACACTTTTGGTCTACAAGCTGCTGTGCTATTTCTTGCACAGCAAACAGCTAAACAAAGGGGAAAAAACCGCTCAGCATGAAAGTTGAAGCACAGTAAATTGCGAAAGGCAGTGATTTTCCAGCTGAGGAACGCTGCCCATCTCTGCTGGCACCACAGGGAAGCTTCAATAATGCAAGGGCCTGAGGACACCATCTCAATATATCCATCCCCCATGCACTTCTGGGTGCACTCCAGCATGAGCCAAGCCTAAGTCCTGCCCCAGAAGGCTCCCTTGAAGCACGCAGGCTTCATCTATCTCCATAAACCAACAATCCCTATTAAAACCAAAGTGACACTGAAGTCATGCACTCCTTGTCAACAATTCCACACAAGTGCCTCCTGGGCCAACAGTGCTTTCGAGACACTACATGACAGAGACAATGCCTGAGCTTCAAACTTCACTTCTTGCTCTACCCCTTGGCCACCTCTATACACTTCCCAGATAAATACTGATGGAGCTGAACAAAGGGAGAAGCCACATTACACTTGGTGATGGTGAACGTTAACAGCTTGTGACAACTCTGGGGTGGGCTTGACGTACAAGGTGGGAATTTGTCCTTCAACTTTGTCATGACATGGATATCAAAAATGTCAAAAGATTTACTGTAAACAGCACCTCCAGGCCAAGTTTAAGGTGATTTTAATGTTCTTGGTCTGCTTTTTTTTTTTTTCCCCCTACAATATATTTTGCCCCTAAAGGGGGACACTAAAACACAATTATGGACCAAAAGATGCAAGGAAAGGGTTCTCATGCCCCCAACCACCCTGCTACTCACAAAGTCAGCTGGTTCCTTGTTCTCAGCACATCTGTAGCTGCACCATGGCTCTCTTTCTCTTCAGGTTATACCTACTGGTTCTGCAGCTTTCAAACTATACTGTATTTCCCACTGTATAATTATTTTGCAAAAGTTACATTTTGGTTCTAAAAAAGAGCAACAAAATGATAAGACACGGGAGATGGAAGAACCCAAACATATTTAAATGTCACAAACAGCAAAGATCGTTACAGTAAAAGCCATCCAAATCTGGCAAAAACTGTAAAACTGCTAAATATAATTAGGTATTTAATTAGGACATCAAAGCATTACTAATATATTCTTTAAAATTTGGGAATTCAAAGTATATAAACTACACCAAAACCTTTCTATTTCTGTATGACTATGTGCAAAAAAACCATCTACAAAAATAACTCCCTCTGAACCAGAGTTTCAACACCCTTGGGTAGCAGCGCCGCTTTGTATCTGAGAATCTGGAAATAAACATCTAAATAAGGCTCCCAAAATCCCCCCCTAAGAGAGAAAGGAAGAGAAATGGGATCTATTAAAAATAATTCCCTCTTAGTCTTTTGGTTCAGTCTCTAGGTTGAAGCATGAAGGAAATGGAATTAGAGAGCTATTACAGTATCACAGTATCACAAGGTTGGAAAGGACCTCTGAGATCATCAAGTCCAACCTATAACCTAACACCAACACCAACCATCATCTAAACCATGGCACTCAGTGCCTCATCCAGTCTCCCCTTAAACACCCCCAGGGTCGGTGACTCCACCCCCTCCCTGGGCAGCCCATTCCAATGGCCAATCACCCTTTCAGTGAAGAATTTTTTCCTCACATCAAGTCTAAACCTTCCCTGACCAAGCTTGAGTCCATGCCCTCCTGTTCTGTCCCTGGTCACCTGAGAGAAGAGACCAACCCCTGCCCCACTACAACCTCCTTTTAGGGAGTTGTAGAGAGCAATGAGGTCTCCCCTGAGCCTCCTCTTCTTCAGACTAAACAGCCCCAACTCCCTCAGTCTCTCCTCGTAGGGCTTGTGCTCCAGCCCCTTCCCCATCTTCGTTGCCCTCCTCTGGACACTCTCCAGCATCCTGACATCTTTCCCAAACTGGGGGGGCCCAGAACTGGACACAATATTCAAGATGAGGCCTGACCAGTGCCGAGTGCAGGGGGACGATAACTCCTCTGGTCCTGCTGGCCACACTATTCCTGATGCAGGCCAGGATGCCATTGGCCTTCTTGGCCACCTGGGCACACTGCTGGAGAGTGGCTTCAATGTGGACCTTGAGCAGAAGATAAGACAAGAGGAAATCTTGGCCTATGAGTGTGGTTCTGGAGAGATTTTGCTACAAGAGTTGATTTGGAAAGGTAAGGAAAAGGCATGTGACAGAGCCGTGCAGAAGAAGCCTCCAAGGCAAGACCGAATTCTCATGCTCTAGGAGAGAACGAGTGACAAATGATTCCTGGATGGTGCTGGATGAGAGATGACAAACCCTATACTACCAGACAGTATGGTATTAACATCCTGGTTAATCAGTCTCCTCCTCCCATTGCCAAACTGCCGTAACTAACAACCAAGAAGTAACTAATTAGAAACTAAAGTATAAATGCATGGGAAGGGCACTTGTTTATAAACAAGAGACAGATGATAGGACCTGAGGAAATGACAGGAAGATGCCAGGGGAGGGTTAGGTTGGACATTAGGAAGAGGTTCTTCCCCAGAGGGTGGTGGAGCACTGGAACAGCTCCCCAGGGAAGCAGTCACAGCACCAGTGAACACCATTCAGTGCCAGCTTGTTTAGTTTCACAAAGAGCAATGGAAAAAGAGCCACTGCAGTTCTTTCTTAGGCAAATCACTTAAAATGTTATGTCACTAAAATAACAATATTTGGAGACTATCTGAAAAAAAACCAGCAGTGAAACAACATAGAGATGCAACAAATCAAATGGTCTGATGTATGGATGATGGTAGATTCTAAATCAACACCTTTCAGCAAAGCTTATCTACTTATACCTCAAAGACCTGCATTTCTGATGAAACTAAGCTTCAAAATACATCTGTGTTGATCTGCTCAAGGGCAGGAAGGCTCTGCAGCAGGACCTGGACAGGCTGGATCCATGGGTCAAGGTCAACTGTATGAGATTCAACAAGGCCAAGCGCTGGATCCTGCACTTGGGTCAAAACCACTCCATGCAACGCTCCAGCCTTGGGGAAGAGCTGGAAAGTTGCCCAGCAGAAAAGAACCTGGGGCTGAACGTGATCCAGTGTCTTGGCTTGGATCAGCCATGGTGTGGCCAGCAGGAGTAGAGAAGGGATCGTCCCACCTGCTCAGCACTGGTGAGGCTGCACCTTGAATCCTGTGTTCAGTTTTGGACCTCTCAGAACAGGAAATACATTGAGACACGGTGATGTTGGGCTGACAGTTGGACTTGAGGATCTTAGAGGTCTTTTCCAACCTTAAAGATTCTACGATTCTGTGATTCTAACTGATCTGCAGATTCCTAGATTCACCATTTCATTGCAGCCATAACCAAAAAGCTATGAATGAGTTAAATCTCAGCGGTTTTGTGCAACATCCGATTGTCCTACTTTACTTGAAGAAAAAAAAAACATCATTCCATTGCAATTCCAAAGGGGGAACACCAGTGTGAAGGTCTATGAAGTGACAACCACTAATGACTTTTGACAATTTGACTTTTTTCTGTGCTGAGCTGCTGGGATTTGCCACCAAACACAGGGAACTCTTACAAAATGCCCGTTAGCGACACTGACATCATCTTCTCCCTGAGCCAGGCTCTTCCTGCCTGATGTTAATTCCATCCAGAGAGAGATTTATGCCTTTTAAGCTCTGCAAAAATCGTCCTCGGTTATCCCAGTTTGATTTTGTACGAAGAGGGGAGGAAAACAACCTACTTAAAACTGCCTTTAAAATTCAGCAAACGACCTGACTGCAAGACATCTTTGATGAGATCCACCTGAGCTTCAGGAATTGGAAGGAATTATTAGAAAGAATTTATTTAATGTTCTTTTTGGAAAAAAAAAATGTCACTATTGTCACACCTCTGGTCTTTTCATCTGTTTGGGCAACATATCCACCCCAGACCTTTCTATCATTCTATGGAATTAGAGGAACTAGGGGAAAGCCTGGGTTGTGATATTAGAGGGTTTGCAATGATACCAGTCCCATTATGAGACTACACATGTACATGTGCTTCCCTCCAGGCAAATAAAAAAGATGCAATCAATTTCATAGAATCATGGAATGCTTTGGGTTGGAAAGGACCTCAAAGTCCACCCAGTTCCAAACCCGCTCTGCCATGGGCAGGGACACCTCCCACTGGATCAGGTTACTCAAAACCTCATCCAACCTGGCCTTGAACACCTCCAGGAACAGAGCAGCCACAACTTCTTTGGACAACCTGTGCCACAGCCTCACCATTCTCACAGGAAAGTATTTCTTCTTCACCTCTAATCTAAATCTTCCCTATTTCAGCTTAAAGCAGTTCCCCCTTTATCACACCTTGATAAAGAGCTCCTCCCAGCTTTCCTGCGAGCATCCTTTAAAATCAAACATCTTATTAAAAAAATCTAGGCTAAAAATATAAAATATATACACGATGTTTTAAGTCATCTTTCATTTGATGCTTTGCTACCCAAATCAGTGAATTGGTGTGAAGTCTGACTTATCAATCATAAAACCATAGAATCACTGAATGACCTGAGTTGGAAGAGACCCACAAGGATTATCCAGTCCAACTCCTGTCCATGCACAGGACGACCCCAACATTCACCCCGTGTGTCTGAGGGCATTGGCCAAATGCTTCTGGAATATTGTCAGGCTGGGACTGCTTCTCTGGGGGCTCTTCCAGTGCTCCACCACCCTCTGGGGGAAGAACCTTTTCCTAATATCCAACTTAACTCTCCCCTGGCACATCTTCCTGCCATTCCCATGGGACAATACCATCTCATATCAAGCTTTGCAACACCAAGGATGGAAAGAATGTGAAAAGGTGACAGTTCAGTGCTGTTAATCTTTATGAATCAAGAACATTGCTATAAATTACAATTAATTTACGCAGCATTAATGGGGCTGTGGCATGTGATTTCATCAAAATTCAACTTTGCTGATTAAACATCTTCAAGAATTTGGTAGTTCTACATCAAAATTCTAACAGTCAGTAAAGGTCATTGGGAGCCACACTTCTACTCAGTAGACTTTAAGGTTTTTCACTCTCTCTCACCCCATCTTTGCCAGGTCAGGCACACGAGCAAAGCAACTAAGAATACAAATTTGGTAGTTCACCCCCCTCTGCTTCATTTGCATCTGTCAATTCATTTGCCCACGTAGATAAAGTCAATGCAAACTGAAACCTCTGCCTTCTTAAAAAACTTTGCCCCTTCTACAATTTAGCACAATCATTTCTCAGGCAGAATTAGGGGAAACGCTACCTAGGAGAGGTTTCTTCCCCTACTACAGAAAAGTCAAAATGAATCGTTATCCCTCCAGGTTTGGACGCAAAGGCTCTTTCTGGAGAGCCCTGTATGCAAGGCACACAAAGAAGGTCAACAGGATGCCGGGGTGCATCGAGAAGGGCATCACCAGCAGAAATAAAGAAATCATCATCCCACTCTACTCAGGGCTTGTCAGGACACACCTGGAGTTCTGCACCCGGTTTTGGTCCCCACTATACGGAAAAGATGAGGACAGGCAGGAGAGGACCCAGTGAAGGGCCTCAGAGATGATCAGAGGACTGGGAAACCTTCCATACGAAGCAAGGCTGAGAGAACTGGGTTTGTTCAGCCTTGAGAAGAAAAGGCTTAGGGGAGACCTTATCACCAGGCACCATGTGTCTACCAAGAGGATGGAGACTCCCTTTTTACAAGGAGTCACATGGGAAAGACAAGGGGTAATGGGCAGAAGTTGCTCCCTGGGAGATTCTAGTTGTATTCCAGAAGAAAAATTTTCACCATGAGAACAGTTAAACATTGGAATCATCTCCCCAGGGAAGTGGTGGATTCCTCTACACTGGACACTTTAAAGGCTCAGCTTGACAGGGTTCTGGGCCAACTCAATTAAACTATAGATCACCCAAAAGGTTGGAGCAGATGATCCCTGAGGTCCCTTCCATTCTGTGGTTCAATGATAATACTTTTCCAACTAGGTGTTCGTGCAGGTAACTCTAAAATAGTTTTTATTTATCAGCCCTCCAGGTATGTTGCTCATTCTGCAAAACTTTCAGGAATGTTTAAGGGCACAGGAAGAATTTATGGAAAAAAACCCACCATCTTCGTTCTGTTTATCTAATGGACTTGACTGACATCTTTAAATGATATTGTGCTCTCAGCAGCTATTGCCTTCAATTCAAAGAATTTAGCTACATTACTCCTAAAAACATATTTTTAACGTTGTAAAATGCTTGATGGCAGATAATTACAAGGCATTATCAGAATAACTCTAACACCACAGATACTACACTACAAATGACAACCAACAATTAAACTCATTACTGCCCTTCACCAAACTAACCAGAAAAAACCACTTAACTACTGGCCTGGGCCTACCTAAAACTGATAATAAGTACCCATTCTGCTTCCTTGAACAATACTTCTCCGTCCTTGACAACTTCTATTTGTTTTGGTTTTTCTTTTTAACATGGAAGAGGTGTCAAACGTTTTCTTCAGGAGGTTCTTGAGGGATGCACACGGCAGATCTCCTCCCATTAGACAATGAAAAACTGGAACAGCTGCACCCCCTGTGTGACCAGGCACGAGACAGTGGTGGGGACTTTGGGGAAAAGGCAGCTGAGTGGGGGCTGCATGAACTTTTTTATCATCAGATCATACGGGTAATAAGTTTGGCACCTCTTACCTAGAAGAAAGACTGACCCAGATGAACGTGAAGGATAAAAATACTCCCACAAAGTCAAGAAGAGTTATGAAGAACTAGGAAGAATGTTGTCTGGGAAGGAGATGAAACAATAATTTAGGAGCCAGGCAAAGGAGAGAGAGCAAAATACTAATCACAAAATCACAGAATGTACTGAGTTGGAAGGGACCCACAAAGATCATCAAGTCCAACTCCTGTCCCTGCATGGGACAACTCCAACATTCACTCCGTGGGGCTGAGGGCCTTGGTCAAATGCTTCTGGAATATTGTCAGGCTGTGACTGCTTCCCTGGGGAGCTGTTCCAGGGCTCCACCACCCTCTGGGGGAAGAACCTTTTCCTAATGTCCAACCTAACCCTCCCCTGGCACATCTTTCTGCCATTCCCTTGAGTCCTGTCATTGGTCACCAGAGAGAAGAGCTCAGCACCTGCTCCTCCTCCTCCCCTTGTGAGGAAGCTGTGGACTGCAATGAGGTGCCCCCTCAGCCTCCTCTTCTCCAGGCTGAACAGATCAAGTGACTCCAGCTGTTCCTCATATGACTTCCCCTCTAAATCCTTCACACACTTTGTGGCCTCCTCTGGACACTCTCCAGGAGCTTTAGATCCTTTTCATGCTGTGGTGCCCAAAACTGCCCCCAGCACTCGAGGTGGGGCCACACCAGTGCGACCAACATTAAGAATATAAATCAATTCCCTACAAATAATTAACTTCTATTATTTTTTTAACAAGACTTTGCTTTCAGTTCAGATTAACTATTTCCACGTGGTGCAGCTGCAGTCTGGTTTTCAGAGCAAACCGCAAGATCCATTTGCATTTAAAGTTTAAAGCAATAACAGAATACGTATTCAAGAGCGATGACTTTTACAATGAGAAGGAATCGCAATGACAAGGCCAGGTTGGATGGAGTCTTGAGCACCCTGATCCAGTGGGAGGTGTCCCTGCCCATGGCAGGGGGGTGGAACTGGATGATCTTTAGGGTCCCTTCCAACCCAAAACATTCCATGATTCTATGATAAACTGCACAGCCCTGTAAAACCTAACAATGATTCTAGACTGAAGACTTGTTTCCACCTTTTCTAAAGATGTAGCAAAAGAGGATGGTTTTCTTTCCTCCCTGCAGTACTATAAAATCTCAGAGAATTTCTATTTGCCTACTCCATGTAGCAGTTTTGATGTTCTTTGCTGTGGTTTCTCCACCATCTCACTCATTCTATTCCAAAAGCAGCAGAATGCTGACTTTTTTATACGAGCTCTGGAGATCTCTCAGAAGAGAACCAAGTCTGGCACTTCCCAACATTTCTCCCTTCTTGTATTTACTGTTATTTCTTTAAGGCCTGCAGTTCTACTTTGCATGTGGAACAACTTCATCTCACATCCACTGAACCACCTATCTGAGTCAGGACTGAAAATTATCAACTTGGGGATCCCAAAATCAAGGAATAGACAATTTTTTTGAGGGGTCTGCATTTATTTTGCAATGTTATTTGACCTTTTAGGGTGTAAACATTGTTAATTATTTTTTGACTTTGAAAACACTCACTCTCTTACTGCTACTGCAGAAGTAATGAATTTACTGAAGAGAGTCACCAAAAATTATTAAAGCCACTAAGAGTTTCAGTCACAATCTGATCCTTGTTAAGTTTTACAGTATACATAGCACTGCTAGAACATTGTCTTTTTTATCTTATGATAAATCAGCCAGGGCAGCAAAGATAAAACCTAAATATAAAAAAGTGCTTCTGTGTTCAGAGGTGTTATCACATAATTTAGCATCCTTGGTACCACCACTCCATTGGTTTTAAGTATTATTGCACAGACTGGTTCTTAAGTCACAATAAAGACTCAAACAGAAGAGATATGGTTAGATTCTGCTATTTTGTAACATTTGTTTTCCTTTTCCACAGCAAAAAATCCCCCAGGAACCAACTGACCTGAAGGTACAGACGGAACTAAGGCGATAGCCTTACCTGGTCCTGCTGAGCTCCTGAAATGTCAAATTGCCACCATCGTGAGCAGCAAATGCATCTAAAGGTCCATTTCAAAAATTAAATTCCAGGTGATATGTCACTGTCTGTATTTTCTTCAGGAACAAAACTACTTACTGGTGTCCATATACTCAAATAACCACCCAGAACACTCAAAATCACAGAATCATTAGAGTTAGAACAGACCTCTAAAATCATCAAATCCAACCATCACCCCCAACCCCACTGTGCCTACTAAACCGTGTCATGAAGTGCCACACCTACACATCTTTTGAACACCTCCAGAGTAGGAGACTCCATCACTGCCCTGGGCAGCCTCTGCCAGTGTTTCACCACTCTTTCAGTAAAGAATTTTCTGCTAATATCCAATCTAAACCTTGCCTTGCACAACTTGAGGCCATTTCCTCTCATCTCATCACTTGTTACTTGGGAGAAGAGACCAACACCTGCCTCATGACAGCCTCCTTTCCCTTAGTTAAGGTAGTAAACTGATAGATAAAGCTATTTCATACTTAAAATGGTTAAATTAACTAAATGGATCCATTCTTCCCTTCTAGCTTAGCTAAATACTTTGCTGACCAATAGATTTTTAAGTACCACAACAGTCCTGTTTCTGTTGGGAGGGGTGGGAAACAGCAGAAAAGAAAAGAAACTAGGAAAAAAATATATCTTTAAACTTCAGTGCATGTAAACCCCATTTCAATCATATTTAACCTTTGATTTCATGAATATAACACCTACAAACGTTTGCATAATGTTCCATATAACACATTAGCATGCAACTAGTAAAATAAATAAAAAAGAAAAATAAGAGAAGTGTGATTTTTGGTTTATGCTTTTACTTCCACAGCTCCTTTCCTTCAGCCTCAGTTGTAATGTGAAAATAGTGCTCACCTTGAGCACTCTGTGCAGTTCTGGGTTTGACTATTAAGAAGGATGTTCAGGTAAGTGAAGGTGTCCAAACAAAGATGACAGCGCTGGTGGAGAGGCTGGAAGGAAGTGTGAGGAGTGGCTGGGGACAC
This sequence comes from Tapera naevia, assembly GCA_033556795.1. Classification (NCBI taxonomy): domain Eukaryota; kingdom Metazoa; phylum Chordata; class Aves; order Cuculiformes; family Neomorphidae; genus Tapera; species Tapera naevia. The sequence continues at coordinate 1,657,109 of JAUMJJ010000135.1, read as the reverse complement.
TGGGTTTGTCTGCTTTGGAGAAAAGATGCTGAGAGGTGACCTCACGGCTCTCCACAGCTTCCTGAGGAGGGGACACAAGGAAGGTGCTGGTAGGACTCATGGGATTGGCTCAAAGCTGCACCAGAGTGCTTTAGACTGGACATCGGGCAGCATTTCTTTACCAAGAGGGTGGTCAAACACTGGAAGAGGCTTCCTGGAGAAGTGGTCACCACCCCAAGCCTATCAGTGTTCAAGAGATATTTGGGCAATGTCCTTAATACCATGCTTTAACATTTGGTCAGCCCTGAAGTGGTCTGGCAGATAGACTGGATGATCATTAAGTCCCTCCCAATTGGAACTACTCTGTTGTAAGACACAACTCGAGTCCTGCGACACAGTATTCAAAAGGAATAAATAAATCACTGAAAACCCATGTGACATCATAAATCTCTACTTACACTGTAATAAAAAGTTTTCAGCAACATGAGGAAACTTAATCCTGGTCCACGAGAAAATCACAGAATCACAGAACGTCCCAAGTTGGAAGGGACCCAACAAGGATCACTGAATCCAACTTCTCATTCACAACCCCAACATTCACCCCATGTGCCTCAGGGCATTGGCCAAATGCTTCTGGAATATTGTCAGGTTTCGCACCCCGATTGCTTCCTTGGGGAGATGTTCCAGTGCTCCACCACCCTCTGGGCGAAGAACCACCTCTTCCTAATATCCAACCTGTGCCAGCCCTGGCACATCTTTCTGCCATTCCCTTGAGTCCTATCATTTGGTCACCAGAGAGAAGAGCTCAGTGCCTGTTCCTCTTCCTCCACTTGTGAGGAAGCTGTGAACTGCGATGAGGTTTCCCCTCAGTCTCCTGTTTTCCAGGCTGAACAGACCAAGTGACTTCAGTCAGATGAGTTAAACACTAGGACTAAACTATTAAGAAAAGAGCTTTGTTGGCTTGATGAATGTAATATGGATTAGAAGTAATTCATTACCATGGAATTGAATTAACACTCTTCTCAGCTTAAGTTCTTGCAAATGTCAAAATCTCTGTGTTCCTCCACGTTGTATTTCATCTGAAGGAGAGGAGGAGCTGGAGACATGTGAAATTTCTGACAGGCTGTTGATTTTCTGTACAGATGAAGCATGTTTGAAAACTCAAAACTTGACTGATCTGCTGAAGCACGTTCTCTGACAGACAATATAAAATCAATGCCTCACGTATTAAGAGGGGTTTTTTGGCACTTAAGAGTTTTTGTTTGTGTGGGAGGAGGGGGGGGGAATTGCTTTATTTTCTGTCATTGAAAATGAACAGCCTTACCTTAAGGTTTTTATAAACTGTCATCTTTAATCAGACACACACAGCAAGACTGTCAGTTCTCATAAAGCATTGGGGGGGGGAAGAAAAAGCACAAAATATGAAGCTGTTCCCCAACCCTTTCCTGTGTCCCATTTCTCTGATGGCCTCAGTCAGAGCTGAACCTTTTCTTAGCAGTGTCACAACAACAAGCTTTGCTGAAACGCGTGTTTATGATTCAGCGCCGCGGACTTTCTGAGAGCTTGTCAGAGAGAAAAAGAGTTTGGATTCGCCTTCAAGAAACATTCCTTCCCACTGTTGACAGATAGAAAGTACTAAATGTCAACAGCGAGGGACTTGTCAACTAAATGTCTTCTAAACATTCATTAAACGGTGGGGGGGAGACAAAAAAAATCAGGAGGTGGGTGTCAAATTGCTCCCTTAAGATTTCGATTCAGGTCAATTGAAGTAAACAGCAAGTGTATGAAAAGTTGCATCAAGCATCTGTCACACTCAAGGATGAGTTTTAGCAATTCCAAAACAAAGATGGGAATATTAAGCATCGCGGTCACTAGCGGTACCGTAACGAGAGGAAGGAGTCGAGACCTCCTGAGCTGAGTCCCATTTGTCTCGCTGCACCCCAAAGCTTGTGGAGAGGAACCAATTCCTGGCCTCAACAGCCACCCTCACTAAAGGGAAGATATGACCTTGAAGAAGGGAGATGTAGATCAGCTAAGGGATATTTGTCCACTCTCACTGCAGATCACAGAATCGTTTGGTTGGAAAAGACCTTTGAGATCATCGAGTCGAGCCGTATGTGTCCACTACTAAACCAAGATAAGGCTTTATGGCTGAACGTAAGACTTAAAAATCAGAAGTCATGATATCTGGAAGGTTATACTTTAAAAGGGTCACATATCAGCACCTCACACTTTTTTTTCCCTAACCTCTTATTCTCTGAATATTACTCAATTTTCTTTATTATTCAGCTTGGACAAGAGAAGACTCTGAGAAGACTTCATTGCAGCCTTTCAATACTTAAAGGCAGCTTGTAAGAAAGATGAGGAAAACCTTCTTTGGAGGGATTGTAGCAATAGGAACAGGGCTTTAGTTTTAAAATAAAAGAGCAGAAGTTTGGACTAGATATTAACCCTGGCACAGGTTGCTCAGAGAGGTGGTGGATGTCCCATCCCTGGAAACAGTCACGGTCACACTGGAAGGGGCTCTGAGCAATCCGAGTCAGTTAAAGACATCCCTGCTCAATTGCAGGGGGGTTGGACGAAATGACTTTCATGGTCCTTCCCAACCCAAATAAATCTGTAATTCTATGAATCTGAAACAGAAAATTTAAGCAGTCAATATTCTAAGTGTATCTCCCAGCTTGAGTTGGCCTTCCTGATTTCTCTAAAATGAAGTATTTTAGGTTTGATTTCAAAAAGTGGGAGAGATCAGCTCTCACTACCTAGCACTGTGTGCCCTGACATTTTGAGATGTTCCATCTACTTCAATAACCACAGAATCACAGAATGGTTTGGGTTAGAAGGGACCTAAAGCTCATCCAGTTCCAACTCCCCTGCCATGGGCAGGGACACCTCCCACTGGATCAGGTTGCTCAAAGCCCCATCCAACCTGGCCTTGAACACCTCCAGGGATGGGGCAGCCACCAATTCTCTGGGCAACCTGTGCCAGGGCCTCACCACCCTCACAGGAAAACATTTCTTCCTAAAACTTCATCTCAATCTCTCCTCTTTCACCTTAAAACCATTCCCCCTCATCCTATCCCTGCACTCCCTAATCAAAAGGACAACGTATACACCTTAGACTGATGAAATACCACCTATTTTCTGTACCTTACTTGGTACCATTTAACACAACCTAAACATGGTAAATGTGACTCATAAACTAACAAACACTCCTTTTTCTTCCAAAATAACATATTCCATATATTATCAAATATTAATTAAAAATAATAAACAACTACATAATACACAACTACAAGATATTACAGCATATTTCAAGATGGAAAATATATGCTTATTATTATAGATGTACAAATATGCTAATTAGAGGGATTATCAGTGAGGTACATATGGGTTCTCAGTTATATACAGAGCTTTGTATCAATTCATGTGGTGTCAACGTTGACGTTGTCCTCTGCAGGGAGAAGAGTTGGACGCAATGATCCTTGTGGGTCCCTTCCAACTCTGCATATTCTATCAGTCCATGACTTACAGTGATGTCGTTATGATCACTGCTCAACTGCAGCAGCAGTTGATGCTCACAAAGCCCAAAGGACATGGATGCCCCGCAGGAACCGATGACAATTTTGCCATCTCTTCCCAATACTATTAAAAGAAACAGAGGATTTCTACATTGGATGTTAGGAAGAGGTTCTTCCCCCAGCGGGTGGTGGAGCCCTGGAACAGCTCCCCAGGGAAGCAGTCACAGCACCGAGTCTGCCAGCATTCCAGAAGCATTTGGACAATGCCCTCAGTCACATGGAGTGAAAGTTGGGAGCGTCCTGTGTGGAGACAGGAGTTGGACTCGATGATGCTTCTGGGTTCTTTCCAACTTCAGTAATTCTATGATTCTGCATGAAGTACATTTTATCTTGACATATCCTGAACTAAACTGAAACTGAAGCTAGACTTGAATTTTCCCAAAGCATGGAAACCTAAACCATCACTGTTAATAAATATGTACCTGCATGTACGTACATATTCTGTTTGCTGTGCATCTCCCTCCCAAGGACAGGTTACCAGTGAAGTCTGAAATTTGACCTTCAGCAGTTCAGAGCTGATTGCCAGTCGGTGAGGAACATGCTGACAGCATCAGACAGCAACAGTAAATTACCATCCTCCTTGATTATTCCCTAAAGCATCTATTTTCTTTATTAAAAGGGCAATCACTCTTTTATTAGCATTAACATAACTGGAAGAAAAAGGAAATTCCAAAATACTATCAAGTAAAAAGCCACTGTGTTAAATGAGGGAGATCAGTATAGATGAATACAATCAATTGTTAAATTAAAATGTCACATTATTACGTGCTCTTCTCCCCCCACCTCTATCCAATCTGAAATATCAAGAATAAGCAAAGTCTGCGATGTCTTGGACCACGTACACACCTGAGTGTTAAACAAACATCAGCTGCAGAGTCAAATCAGTAATTTCACCTTTTCTTCTCTCTTTTTTTTTGGTACTCTGATAAATCAACACTTGATTTTTCACTTTTGTACTCTTCAGACTCTGAAATCAAAGGCAATGATTAGAACATCTCTGCCACGGTGCAGCTCTTCCCCTCTGGAAAATCTTGGAGACCCCCCAATAAAGACACTGCCCATTCCATAGTGAGGCAAAGGGTATTGAGTCAATTTAGCTTCTCCAGTTCACTTCTTCACTAGACACAAACCTCCTTAGAATCAAAGAATGCTTTGGGTTGGAAGGGACCTCAAAGCCCATCCAGTTCCAACTCCCTGCCATGGGGAGGGACACCTCCCACTGGATGAGGCTGCTCACAGCCCCATCTAACCTGGCCTTGAACACCTCCAGGGCTGGGGCAGCCACCACTTCTCTGGGCAACGTGGGCCAGGGCCTCCCCACCCTCACAGGAAAACATTTCTTCCTAAGATCTCATGGAAATCTCCCCTCTTTCAGCCTAAACCCATTCCCCCTTTTCGTATCGCTGCACTCCCTACTTCTTCTGAATCAATGAACATTTTGCTTTCTCTTCCATCCCACAACTCTTTTAATTGCTGCTTGATCCTAATGAGGTGTGGCTGATATTAATAAATGGCCACCCTTGCGGCCTTAATACCCAATATTCAAATAATGTTCAACTGAGTTAGCATCAGCGGCGCTTTCACGATGCCGAACTCCATCTCTGGTCCCTCCTGCCCCTCCCCCTGAAGCCTCAAGACTGCAGACATCTGTTCTTCAATTGTCTGGTAATAAACAGACTCTATAAAGCATATGTAAAATGATTATTACCCTGAAGAGCCAAGTGCCTTTCAAATGCCAGCTGAAACAAATAAACATTAAAAAAATCCCCACCAAACAAATGTTACAACAGACATCACTCAGGCTGTTCAATATTCCACAGTGTAAGGGCTTCAGTACTGGTTCTGGATCTTTCCTTCCTCCAGTGGGAGATTTTAAACTATAAACCAATAACACCAGCACTTTCAAGATCCAAGCAGATGCTGGTGAGCAGTGAAGGATGAAGAATACTCCCAGGGAAGTCGTGGCTGCCCCCTCCCCGAAGGCGTTCAAGGCCAGGTTGGATGGGCTTTGAGCACCCTGATCCAGTGGGAGGTGTCCCTGCCCATGGCAGGGGGTTGGACTTGGATGATCTTTAAGGTCCATTCCAACCCAAACCATTCTATGATTCTAAGAAAGCAACTGGGCTCTTTTCGTAACTTTGATACTTTGACACCTCCCACAATATGTAATTAAGGGAAATCAGATGTGTATTCCTCTTTAATTTCTAAATGCAATTAGTTTTCAGATGTAGTTAGTCAAATCTATTCCCAGGAATCATCTCTGCTAGAACACTCACTTGTCTGGCAAAAATTCTCTATTCATTTATTACGCGTGCGGTGGTGTCATTAAGTTCTGGTAATTAATCTGGGGCTTGGTGTGTCTCAATTGTCCTGGTGAAAATTAGGGACCCATATCCCAAACGACATAACATCTCACTTCCCAACTCTGGCTTGTTATTATAAAGGAATCTGAGAGTAGGAAGACTTTGAAAAAGCATTCTTCTTATTTAGAATCATAAAATGCTTTGGCTTGGAAAAGACCTTTACAGGTCACCTCATCCAACTCCCCAGAAGGAGCAGGGACATCTTTAACTTGTTCAGGTTGCTCAGAGCCCCATCCAACCTGACCTTGAATGCTGCCAGTGATGGGGCCTCCACTACCTCCCTGCCAATCTGAGCCAGTGCCTCACCACCCTCATGATAAAAAATTTCTTAAAATCATAGAATGGTTTGGTTTGGAAAGGACTTTAAAAATCCAGTTCCAAGCCCTCTTCCCTTTTGCAGGGACACCTCTCACTTGACCAGACTGCTCAAGGCTCCATCCTACCTGGCCTTGAACACCCCCAGGGATCAGGCACACATGACCTCTCTGGGCAACCTGTGCCAGGGCCTCATCACCCTCACAGGAAAACATTTCTTCCTTATACCCAGTCTAAATTCACCCTCCCATAGTTTAAGACCATCACTTCTTGTCCTCTCACAAGAGGCCTTGCTAAAGTCTGTCCCCATCTTTCCTGAAGCCCTATTTAAGTACTGGAAGGCTGCTCTAAGGTCTCCCCAGAGCCTTCTCCAGGCTGAACAACCCCAGCTCTCTCAGCCTGTCCTTGTACAGGAGGTGCCCCAGCCCTTGGATCATCTTTGTGACCTCCTCTGGACTCGCTCCAGCAGATCCATGTCCTTCCTGTGCTGAGGACTCCAGAACTGAACGCAGGACTGCAGGTGGGGTCTCACCAGAGCAGAGCAGAGGGGCAGAATCCCCTCCCTCACACTGCTGGTCCCACTGCCTTGGATACAGCCCAGGACATGGTTGGCTGCGAGCGCGCACTGTTGGCTCATTCTTGCCCTTATGCTCTCCATGGTTGCAAGTTAGAAGTTTCCCTGAACAAACATTCATTATTGGAGAAATGGGGGTTAACTTACAGCCCCTGCAAGTCTGATGACTCTGTTTTTCCAAACAATCTGGAGCCAAATTCAACCTCAGTTTGTAAATGCATCAAAAAAAAGGCTATTCTACCCAGTAAACTGAACACTGTGATTGTGCAACACCGATGTCATAGACAGTGACACCTTTCCTATCAGTAGTACAAAAGAGAGAAAATCCAACTGATAAATATGAATATTCTGGTTAAACTCTCCACCTACCACTACTGCACTGAATGACATTTTAAAGCCACCACTTAATGGGATGCTCAGGCTTTAAATCATCACGCGAGTGATCCAGTTAGTTTAATACTTTCAGACGCACTCAGCTTCCTAATAAAATCAGCTGGCCCATGCAGTGCTAAAACTCCTCTGTCAACATATTTATGCAGACTTGACAAAAATAAGAATAAACCCACCCTTCTAAATAAAGCATTGATCATTTTGTATTCCAAAGAGGAGTCTGTACAAGCGACATCAATGAAAGATGACAGTGGCAGGCCAGAAAGAACCTTGACAACTCATGGAAAATTAAGAACATGAAAACTTCACACCTCTGCAGCAATTGCCTCCTCGAGAGGTGGACACTCAATACAGCAATGTCTAGAAAAGGGTAACAAAGACCTAGTCAACAATGAATCCAACATCATGAAATCACAGAATCAGCTGATTGGAAAAGACCTCTGAGATCATCGAGTCCAACCATATCTGTCCCCTTACTAAACCATGTCCCTCAGAAACACATCTACCCACCTTTAAACACCTCCAGGGATGGGGACTTAACCACCTCCCTGGGCAGCCTCTGCCAGGGCCTGACAACCCTTTCAGTTAAGATATCCAGTCTGAACCTCCCCTGGTGCAAATTATGGCTATTTCCCCTCATCTCTCTCCTGTCGCTTGGGAGAAGAGATCAACACCCACCTCGCCACAACCTCCTTTCAGGGAGTTGTAGACAGTGATGAGGTCTCCCCTCAGCCTCCTTTTCTCCAGGCTAAACAACATCTGGTCCCTGGTTCAGGGAGTGGACAGGTACGGTTGGACTCGATGATCTCAAAGGCCTTTTCCAACCAAGTGATTCCATGATTCTAAGTGAAGAGTATAAAATGTACGCAACCCTTTTTTCATGGAAAGTTCTGAAAACCCCTAATAAATTATAATACTTCCCCACAACAGGTACTGTTCTAAACATTATTCCAATATCCAGTGTCATGACATCAGAAATTAAAATTTGGAGGAACTCAACCTCTTTCCTCTGCATTTTTAAGTCCTAAGAAGCCACAAATGACATTTTTCAGCTACAAAAACAGCACTCAGAACATTATTTCATCTGGGAATCAGATACCCATTACTTTTCATTACTATTTTATTATTGCTTTGCTTTAGGTCTGGAGAAACACATCCTGTTGCCTAAGTGATTCATGATTGTAAGTAATATAAACAGAACCAAGGAGGGAACCTCTCTCTCAAGGTGCTGGCACTGAACAGAAAAGGACAAGTGTGATGATAAAGGAAAACCCTCCAAGGAAAACAGAGGTGGAAGTTTTGACATGAACCGAGAAGAACAACATATTCTTTAATTCCAGCAAAAAAACAAGATGAACTTCTAGATTGCAAAGTTCAAAGAGCAAAATTAAAGTATCAGAGGTGAATAACTTGGAGAGAAGAGGCTTATTATAGACTTGCTCAATTTTAAAGTTTCAACAATCCTTGATGAGCCGTGAATTTCCAACATTTGCCACTGCACTTCACATCAGGCATTTAATTTCCACTCCATAGACCATACTTGTTTTATCAAAGAATGAACTTACCTCGCAGTTCATAAAGAATCCTTCTGCCTTTTTAATAAGCAGAAGGGACAGCAAGTGATAAACAAGTTGTGACAGGCTGCAACTCCACTTTTCCCAAGGCGGGTCAATAACAAATTACACCGTTCAATGAAAAGGGCTCACCCTGGCCAGCGATCGCGCTCCGTACGCTCGTTAAGTTTGAAAAGGATTAAAGAGGATTGGCAACAAGTTCAACTGGTGACTACTTCTTACACGTGTGCACATCAACAACATTCCAGCAAGCCCAATGAGGTGGGATGTTATCTCCGAAGCGGCAATAAAGTAGGTTAATTCTACTTATTCCAATTATTTGCACCTACAGAAATATGTAGAGAAGATTTCCTTACCTGAGCAGGGGATGAAAGATGATAGTAATGTTCCTGGCTCCTGGTTTGCAGACAAACTTGGATCCACCACCTTCAATTAAGTTATCATCTGGCCCTCCTGGAAAATAACATGGAACAAGTTGTTTAATAGATTGGAATATCCCTTCGAATTTAGATACCAAGGGCTAATGAAATATTTTGGTCTGTCTGTAAATGCTTCAGCCCTTGTGAGGCCCTGGCACAGGTTGCCCAGGGAAGCTGTGGACGTTCCATCCCTGGAGGTGTTCAAGGCCAGGTTGGATGGGGCTTTGAGCAACCTGATCCAGCAGGAGGTGTCCCTGCCCATGGCAGGGAGGTTGGAACTGGATGGGGTTTACAGACCCTTCCAACCCAAACCGTTCTATGATTCTGTGACAAGTAATTGTATCAAGTGTGGTTTGGGGCTAAATGCCTCAAATAACCACAAATACGATCTTGGGCAAAGTCTGTACATCCCAAACACTATCAAGGCCTTTCCATTTTGCATGTGAACTCTCCTTAATGATTGAACAATAATAAATACAGAACCCAATCACATCATCGTGAGAGCTTTATAGGCAGGAAAATGACAAAGTACTCAAAATCAAAACACCACCAGCACATTATTGATTTTTTTTTTGACTCTGATATCTGTCTGCCTTGGAACAAGAAGAATGTCTCAAAATTGAAATGTGTGAGGAAAACAGACGAAGAGCAAGTGACTCCGATCATGTTTTCAAAGTGATGTTCATGTGCTTTAGGCCATTAGTTGCAACCAATCTAAAAAAAAACCACCACTTCAATGACTTTATGTAATGGACCCTCCTGTTTGAAACCTCACAGCAACGTGCAAAGACCAAGCAAGTAAACATCACCAGTTCCTCCACACCCTAAATGGTCCCTTCCAGATCAGGAGTGCTTTGCATGAGAATTCACATCATTGGTGAACATTCAAAGATGCTGTTTCAGGGCAATAATAAATTCCCCATGGAGTGGGAATTCCACACAAACTCTGGATATCTGCCACCATGGTATTTCCACAAGCTGACTCAGCTCCCCACTGTTAGGACATGAAGCTTCTTGATAAATCCCACCCCAACGTAAAGGTTATGTCTTCCTTAGACATTGGGAAGAAATTAATCCTAATGAGGATGCTGAGGCCCTGGCACAGGTTGTCCAGGAAAGCTGTGGCTGCTCCATCCCTGGAGGTGTTCAAGGCCAGGTTGGATGCAGCTTTGAGTAGCCTGATCCAGCAGGAGGTGTCCCTGCCCATGGCAGGAGGACTGGAACTGGATGATCTTTAAGGTCACTTCCAACCCAAACCATTCTATGATTCACGAAGCGCAAAGAAGCAGCTGAGGACAGAATTTTTTAAACCTTTACTGAGAGACAGCACAAGAAGACAAAGTTTGGGAATTTAATTTCACATTTTCTAATGTTTACTTGCACAATGTGACAGTCTGATCATGGAAAAAAAGAGGCACAACTTCTAGGAAAAGAAAATAATTCATTTCCCCTGTTAATGTCAGGCCCTGGAACTTCCAGTGGGGTCTGTGTCTTAACCGACTTATTGAAGAATTCATCCATGCATGAACCACTGAGGCATGAACTAGGAAATTGAGGCTCAAATTAAGGAAGAGGTGTTATTCTTGTTACATCAAGTCATCCTGCACTAATCAATATTATTGACTGGGATGAACTCCGTAGCACAGAATAAAAGAATCTGTCTTGGCTGCTTGGCCGTATTACGCAAGATTTGTGAAGAAGAGAAAATCAGCACTGAGAGAAAAATATGTCTCTACATCATCTCCACTCTTAGCTTTCAATTAATAATAACAAGTCCTCTGCATGTAGGCGTGAGCTAGAAGGAAAAGTGATTTTGTTTGTATTTATTCATGGCAGAGGGGTTGAAACTGGATGATTTTTAAAGTCCCTTCCAACCAAAACCATTCTATGATTCTGAATATTTTATTTTGAAAAATATACAGAGATGTAAATGTTATTCCTGATGATGCCCCGTTCATATCAACAACCACCCAGCACTGCAACAGCTCTTGCTGATGGCAGCAGCCTGCACTGCACCTCCTAACTCTGCCTCTCAAGATGCTGCCACTGCAGATCGGCAGACCCTGAGCTACATCACCCCAGCCTGGCACCATGTTAGGATACTGGAATGTGTCCAGAGGAGGGCAACGAAGATGGGGAAGGGGCTGGAGCACAAGCCCTACGAGGAGTGACTGAGGGAGTTGGGGCTGTTTAGTCTGGAGAAGAGGAGGCTCAGGGGAGACCTCATTGCTCTCTACAACTACCTAAAAGGAGGTTGGAGTGGGGCAGGGATTGGTCTCTTCTCTCAGGTGACCAGGGACAGAACTGGAGGGCAGGGACTCAAGCTTGGTCAGGGAAAGTTTAGGCTTGATGTGAGGAGAAAGTTCTTCACTGAAAGGGTGATTGGCCATTGGAATGAGCACCCAGGGAGGGGGTGGAGTCACCGACCCTGGAGGTGTTTAAGAGGAGACTGGATGAGGCACTGAGTGCCATGGGTTAGATGATGGGCTGGTGTTGGTGTTAGGTTATGGGTTGGACTTGATCTTGGAGGTCCTTTCCAACCTTGTGATACTGTGATACTGTGATACCACAGCTCCACTCATGCACGGCCACAGCACAAACAAGAAAACACTGCCATTTACTACAATCTATGACACAGAAGTTTTGTTAGGACAAGCACTGGAGAGAAGACCATACTAGAGCAAGAGAGAGCTTATGAAATAAAACCATATGAGAGCATCCCAGAAAGCCAACCACATCCTGGGCTGCATCAAAAGAAGTGTGACCAGCAGGGTGAGGGAGGGGATTCTGCTCCTCTGCTTTGCTCTGGTGAGACCTCACTTGGAGTCCTGTGTTCAGTTTTGGAGTCCTCAGCATAGGAAGGACATGGAGCTGTTGAAGTGAGTCCAGAGGAGGCCACAGAGATGATCCAAGGTCTGAAGCACCTCTCATACGAAGTGAGAGAGATGGGGTTGTTCAGCCTGGAGAAGAATAAGCTCCAGGGAGACCTTGTATGAGTCTTCCAGTATTTAAAGGGGGGCCTACAGGAAAGTGAGGAAGGGTCCTTTTACAGGGAGTGCAGAGATAGGACAAGAGGGAATGGTTTTAAGCTGGAAGAGGGGAGATTTAGATGAGATCTTAGGAAGAAACACTTTCCTGTGAGGGTGGGGAGGCCCTGGCACAGGTTGCCCAGAGAAGCCCTGGATGCCACATCCCTGGAGGTGTTCAAGGCCAGGTTGGATGGGGCTGGGAGCAACATGATCCAGTGGGAGATGACCCTGCCCACAGCAGGGGTTGAAACTGGATGGACTTTAAGGTTCCTTCTCACCAAAACCATTCTATGAGTCTATGATTTCATAGATACTACGAACAAAACTGAACTTTCCCAGCTGTCAGAAAGCAGCGCTGGTGTAGCAGCAACTTCTTAAGAGCAGCAGCTCAGATTTCATCTCTCTAGTAATAAATTACAAGACTGAAAAAGAAAGAATAAAAACTTTGGAAGTGAAATTTGTCATGCTGTTAATGACACCCTCATGCTGTGCTGGCAACGACATGTGCCCACCTGAACACTGCTGCGAGTGGGAGTCAGAGATGGGTCCATTAGTAACGCAGCTGAGTGTCTCTGAAATGGAGCCTAAAATGTCATGCTTTGATATGAAAAAAGCATTAGATTACCAGGAAAGCTCTGCACGCATTTGAAGTCTGAGCAAACATTAAGAGTGCCTCAAGTTAGCCATTGAGCCTGGTGTTTTAAAAATTGAGGGAAACATTCAGCACGGATATGGCACGTTTACTGCTAATGCCCTGAAACCTGTCTACAGAGCAGGTCTCTGAGAGACAACAGCCTCACAGAATCACCTGTTTGGAAAAGTCATCTGAGATCATCAAGTCCAACTGTACCTGTCCACTACTAAACCATGACCTTATAAACTCATCTACTCGTCTTCTAAACACCTCCAGGGATGGCAACTCAACCATCATGATGGCAAGACTTCTTCTCCCAGAAGGGATATCCCCAGAAAAATAGGAATTTCTTCATGTCCAGAGAAGGGCAACAAAGTTGGTGAAGTGGCTGGAGAACAAATCTTATGAGGAGCACCTGAGGGAACTGGGGTTGTTTAGCCTGGAGAAAAGAAGGCTGAGGGGAGACATCATCACTGTCTACAACTCCATGAAAGGAGGTTTGTAGGCAGTGAGCGTTGGTCTCTTCTCCCAAGTGACAGAGGATGTGCTGGGATGAGAGGAAATGGCCTCAAGTTGCACCAGAGGAGGTTCAGATTGGATATCAGGAAAAATTTCTTCACCAAAAGGGTTCTCAGGGAACTGGCAGAGGCTGCCCAGGGAAGTGGATGTGTCCCAATCCCTGGGGGTGTTTAAAGAACAAGTAGATGAGGTGCTCAGGGATCTGGTTTGTTAGTGGACAGGTATGGTTGGCTAATAACTAAATTATTATTTCCTAAACATCCAAGGAATAGTAATTTAGTCTCAACAGAAACTGCAAGAAACTAAAACCCATGAAGACCACAGGTGAGCCTCTGTTTGCCCTCTTCCCCTCCCATCCCCTGTCCTAGCACAATACAGCTTCATCAATCTCTCCGCGACCACAAAGTTTTCAGGTAAAGATGTCTCAGGAACATAGTGAACAATTTTTCAGCCCCTCTTTGTGATCAAAGCATCCCTCCTAGGGAGCCACTTCGCGTTAATCCATGCAACCATAAAAAGAATAAAGAAAAAGGCTTTGAAGGCACAACAATCAAGTAATCAACACAGCCTGCAAATCGATGGCACCTCTGAGCAAACTCACAGGAGAAAAGGAACCAGTTCAGATGTTACGGTCGTTCCCAAAAGTTCTTGATCACGTGAAGATCAACAGCAGAGTTCTTACCTGTAGACCAGGTTCAAGGTATGGAAATATCAATTTTCATTTAGCATGAAAACAAAGAAAGCAAATGCTGCTCAAAGAGGAGCAAAGCAGGTGATTGTAAAACAGAGGTCAATGGAAAAGAGTTATTGATCCGTGCTACCACAGAACAATAACTGCAGGGCACTGGCAGAGGCTGCCCAGGGAGGTGGTCTGGGTCACCATCCCTGGAGATGTTTAAAAGATGGGCAGATGAGGTGCTCAGGGGTCTGGTTTAGTAGTGGACAGGTACGGTTGGACTCGATGATCTCAAAGCTGTTTTCCAGCCAAGTGATTCTACGAAAGTTTATAAGCAAATGACACAAAATTCTTCTAGAAAGCTCTTCGAACACCAACCACTTCAGAATTCCATGGACTACACAAGAGAGATCTCATCTTCTAGTGGCATCTAGTGGATTATTTTAGGCAGATTATTGTCCCTACTCCTGTGTAGGAAGATGTTCTCTCTGTCCCCTTTACCCACAAACTGCAGTACAGAGCACTACAAGGCTGCTGCTCCTGGCAGTGACCTCCCTGCCCACTGACAGCACATGGGGCTCCTCTTCCCTCTGCTCCTATTCCCTCCCTCTCAACAGGAGGGAAAGAGGTGAGATGCATCAGACACACAAAAATCCACACATTATCAAGATAGACAAGAATAAGCTCTGGCCAATACTTGATTACTTCCTTGCTTGAGGGGAGAAGCAATTTAGCAAAGGTTTCTGACAGAGGAAGGACTGCATTTCTTGTTTGTTTCTCAACCACACTTTTTTTTTTTTAATCAGGGCAGCTGTGAATTTATAGACCAGACCATCAGGAACAAGGCAACAGATGTTTAAAAACACACAGGCACTCTGCCTTCTACAAAAATCAACAGAGATCAGAGAGATGATGACGTTGGCACTACAAGAGACTCAAAATCAATGGGAATTAGGTGGTTTACTGCTTGTAAAATACCAGATATCAGTCCATGGGGCGAGGGCCCTGCAGTGGTAGGAAGGGAGCTCTGAGATGATTAACTCTCTCAAAGGGCAGTAGACTGCTCTCAGCCTCCAGGCTGCCCATCACTTGTCACAGGCACTGGAGATACCAACAGTGCTGTAGCCAAGTAGAGCTGCACCCTCAATCCACAAGGACTACATCCTTTGGTCTGCTCAGTCAGTATTTTTCACCTTTGACAGCAACAGGGTGGGAATTAAGACAAAACAGACATGAAGTGGGAAAAGAAAGACAAGAAATCTAACCTTTAAGGTTATAAAGTACACAACATTTCAGTTCTGTAATATTTCCTTCAGTGAAAAAACTCTCAGCACTTCTCCCAAAAGCAGCAGTTCAGGTGATGCTCCCTAACACAGGTTGCAGAGCAACTGTCCAACCTAACAGACCTTCACTTGAAAAACACAGATGTGCATAAATTCAGGCAGGGCTTCTTGCTGGTTCTCAGTTTGCCTCATGGAGCAAAGGAGCTGTTGTGCCGGGGGACTCACACAACCCACAGGAGTCCAGAGCTTCCAAAATATGCACCAAGCCTGTCTGCTGGGTGGTGGGACCATGACAGTCACCAGCTGGAATTTAAGACTATTGTAAAGTCATAAAATTATAGAATGGTTTTGGGTTAGAAAGGACATTAAAGATCATCCAGTTACAACCCCCCTGTCATGTGTCAAGTTAAGTCAGATGGCTGGACCACCAGAGCCCCTTCCAGCTAGGAAAGGAGGGAAGAGAGGTGCAGCTCATGTTCAAGTTTGTAGAGAGCACACTTGGCTTCAAACCAAACAATAATTCCCAAAAGCAGCAGTGGTGATACTGCCACAAATTGCCTCTCGGCTTAATGGGAGCACAAGAACAAGTCCTTCTAATAGATTTAAACTAAGGGAGGGGAGACTTAGACTGGATATATGGAAGAAATGTGTTTATAATGAGGGTGGTGAAACACTGACACAGGTTGCCCAGGGAGGTAGTGGAAGCTCCATCCCCGGAAACACTCAAGGTTAGGTTGGATGGGACTAAGAGCAACCTGACTGAGTTGAAAATGTCCATGCTCAATGCAGGGGGATGGATGAGATGACTTGTAAATGTCCCTCCCAACCCAAAGAATTCTATGATGACAGCACCATGGTGTTTTGTTCTGTACAGGTACAGAGTTCCCAGTCACAAAAAAACCCTATCAAAACCCTGAAAATCAGCCTAGAAACCACCAGGCAGTTGACACCAATCGTGCAACTCAGACTTCACATGGAAGTTTTTATTAGTGCTCAACTGCAGATCTGGATTCAAGTCATGGGTCTAATATGGCCTTTTGGAACCTGTGTTTCAGGTTCCCAAAAGGGGAATTGAAACAGTGACTTCAACCTTCCTCTGACAAAGCTATTTTTGAGAAACGCTGTAGACAAAAAGGAACAAAGGTTTTATTCACTCTTCTCAAATTCAAGTTCAGATTTCAGCTTTCTATTTAACGTAGAACACGGTTCCAACTTAACCACTCTGTCTACAACTCCCTGAAAGGAGGTTGTAGCGAGGTCGGTATTGGTCTCTTCTCCCAAGTAACAAGTGATAAAATGAGAGGAAGTTGCACCAGGAGAGATTTAGGTTGGATATCAGGAAAAATTTCTTCACCAAAAGGATTGTCAGTCACTGGCAGAGGCTGCCCAGGGAGGTGGTGGAGTCCCCATCCCTGGAGGGGTTTAGAAGAATTTGCCGATGAGGTACTCAGGAACATGGTTTTGCGGTGGACAGGTATGGCTGGACTCGATGATCTCAAAGGTCTTTTTCCAACCAAGTGATTCTATGATTCCATGAGACTGACTGCACTGTCTATTCCACTAACCACCTCAAATTTGTGCCTGAAACAGCTTCTCCCACTTGCTTTGACCAACTGCCATCACCCTTCACTTACCTCATAGCAGGACTTAGGCCCAAGAAGCTGATTTGGATGCAGGCACACCACTGTTGCTCAGACATAATGTTCTGCTGATGTTCCCATGCCCAATCCCTTTATGCTCTCCTATACTGTCTTGTTGGAGACCCAGCACCACGTGCATTTAAATAAGTCGCTCTTTAATGTTTCAAAACCTGATTTATTAGTTGCTCACACTCCATCTGCCTTGAAAAACTGCTGCGTGCCTTCGCTTTCACAGTCTGTACAAAAGGTTGAGGTTCAATTTGACTCCACTTTATCATCTGATCAGCGTGTCAGCCACATATGTAAAGTCTCCTTTCAGCTACACAAATTGTTTAAAATGCATACTTTTCTTTCTCCTCCTCTTTTTTTCCCTCCCAGGCCAAGCGACTCAGCAGTAGGCACTTTGATTAATGTATTTGTCAGCTTGCATATTTACTATTTTGGTGGTTTCCCTACAACTCCTGTATCCAGATGTGAGCTCTTCCAAAGCACATCATAAATCCTTATCTGAAGCCAGAAAACACATCGAAGCTAATGAACTGTGATTACTTACACGGTGCATTCACTCTCCTCCCCTTTCCTTCTCAAAGCTTGCTTTCTTTATCTAATGGCTCCTTTATCTTACGGCACCTTTATCTCACAGCTACCTGAATTTCTTATATTCCTGACATGTTTTCTATTCAGTTTTAATGTCAGAAGGAAAAAAAAAGTGAGCAAACAGAGAAAGAAAGTGAAATAAGAAAAAGATGTTTCTTGACAAAAAGTCATTTGTTGTTTTATGTTCTTATAAACTGTTTAACTCAAGTTTCCAACTTTTCATCTTATTAATGCTTGCATCAGGAATAGTGTGGCCAGCAGGACCAGAGGAGTTATCGTCCCCTGTCCTCGGCACTGGTCAGGCCTCACCTTGAATATTGTGTCCAGTTCTGGGCCCCCCAGTTTGGGAAAGATGTCAGGATACTGGAGAGTGTCCAGAGGAGGGCAATGAAGATGGTGAAGGGGCTGGAGCACAAGCCCTACGAGGAGAGACTGAGGGAGTTGGGGCTGTTTAGTCTGAAGAAGAGGAGGCTCAGGGGAGACCTCATTGCTCTCTACAACTCCCTAAAAGGAGGTTGTAGTGGGGCAGGGGTTGGTCTCTTCTCTCAGGTGACAGAACTGGAGGGCAATGGACTCAAGCTTGGTCAGGGAAAGGTTAGACTTGATGTGAGGAGAAAGTTCTTCACTGAAAGGGTGATTGGCCATTGGAATGGGCTGCCCAGCGAGGGGGTGGAGTCACCAACCCTGGAGGTGTTTAAAGGGAGACTGGATGAGGCACTGAGTGCCATGGTTTAGATGATGGGTTGGTGTTAGTGTTGGTGTTAGTGTTGGGTTATAGGTTGGACTTGATGATCTCGGAGGTCCTTTCCAACCTTATGATAGTGTGAAACTGTGAAACTTACTTGAAAGCTCATGGTCATTTTAGACAAAGGAATTGGTAGCTATGGAAAGACACAGCTTGGGCTGATGGTTGGACTGGATGATATTAGAGGTCTTTTCCAACCTTTTCCAACGCTTTCAGCCTGGAGAAGAGAAGGCTTCAGGGGGACCTCATAGCGTTGTTACAGTACCCAAAGGGACTCCAGAAAAGGTGGGGAGGGACTTTTTCCAAGGGCCTGGAGTGATAGGACGAGGGGGGACGGCTTTGAATTGGAAGGGGGAAGACTGAGATTAGACATTAGGAAGAAATTCTTCACGATGACGGTGGTGAGGCCCTGGCACAGGTGGCCCAGAGAAGCTGTGGATGCCCCATCCCTGGAAGTATTCAAGACCAGTCTGGATGAGGCTTTGAGCAGCCTGATCTAGTGGGAGGTGTCCCTGCCCATGGCGGGGGGGGGTAGAAATTGATGATCTTCATAGTCCCTTCTACCCAACCCATTCTATGATTTAGAAATTTTACATAAGCTGTGACTACAGCAACCTTCGTGCTTTCCAAGAAAGATGTCAGAGGCTCCTTTTCCACGTATTAATGAATGCATCAGTTCTAATGAAGATAAATCTGCCAGTCTTTTGACAAGTCTTGAAAATGTTACAAATCTGGCATGTAAAATGTGGCAAAATAAATCCTACTTGGTTATTCAACACTGTGACGCCTCTATAAATTAACAGCAACAAAAGAATGTCCTCACTCCTCATCTGTGCATATACTTAGTGTGAATTAATTCATTTTCCAGTAATAGGCAGAATGATCCCTACTAATAACATGGGGTTTCCCCCAAGGGAACCAAAACGGATTGTCCACACCAGTGCACAAAATGCACAAAGCAACTCCCTGCGCCGGCAGGAATTATCAGATTGCTCAGAGCACGACCTGTCAGGCAGCATTTTTCAACCTGTTCATCCATAATCTCTTTTAGATGGGTTTCCCCACCTCTTTATCCTCCTTGCTTTGTTTTGCCTGAAATTCAATCAAAGACGAATTAGACTTTAGAAAACAACCAACACCACTGTTATTAAGTCACACTGGAAATTCCAGACCCCTGTGTTAATTTTGCTTCAGCTTTTACTTTTTGCATTTTAATGGAAAACTGCTTCCCTCTGAAGACTGGCAGGGATGGTATCCCATGGGGTTGGACCAGAACTCAAATGTCAATAAAAAGGAAGAGAACTCAACCTCAGCAGACACCAGCAACTGCAGGAGAACAGCCAGAACTTTAATCACAAGGCTTTCAAATGCAGCCAGGGATTTAGAAAGTTTCTTATTGTAGGATATGACCCTCATCAAAGCTATTGATGCCACAGGAATAACAAGGAGGCTTTAATAAAACAGTTTCATAGGAGCCACCATGTCAGTATCATACTGTGTCTAATATATTAATATGTCCTTTCCATACATGATTCCACGCATTTCTAAGTACAGAACACTTAAAGTTTCTCCTGAGCAATCATAGAATGGTTTGGGTTGGAGTCCTGTGTTCACTTTTGGAGTCCTCAGCACAAGAAAGATATGGATCAGTTAGAGCAAGAACAGAAGAGGCCACAAAGATGATCCGAGGGCTGGAGCCCCTCTGCTATGAGGTCAGGCTGAAAGAGTTGGGGTTGTTCAGCCTGGAGAAGAGAAGACTCCAGGGAGAACTTAGGGCAGCCTCCCAGTACTTAAGGAGCCACAGGAATGCTGGGGAGAGATTTTTTACAGGGGCTTGTAGTGATAGGAGGAGGGAGAATGGCTTTAAATTCGAAAGGGGAAGATTGAGATTACACATTAGGAAGAAATTCTTCACAATGAGGGTGGGGAGGCCCTGGCACAGGTTGCCCAGGAACGTTGTGGATGCCCCCTCCCTGGAGGTGTTCAAGGCCAGGTTGGATGGGGTCTTGAGTCTCCTGATCAGTGGAAGGTGTCCCTGCCCATGGCAGGGGGTAGTGGAACTGGATGGGTTTGAGGTCCTTTCCAACCCAAACCATTCTGTGATTCTATAAATACTCTGTATCAAAATTTCACAATTAGAAGAAATCTGTGCTCTTCAGTTCCAGCATAAGAAACATTTCTGCATTTTTATGGAGCAACAGAAATGGCAAAAGCAAAAATTAAGCTTGGCACCAGGTGTAAACATTAAAAGAAATCAGAGGAACAGGCACAAAGCAAACCTATTCCTACAACCCAGAGTTTATTCAACAAGCACAGAAGCTTCTTCTTGCAGTAAAACTGTCAAGTCTGGACAACAGTATCCCCAAGCTGCATTCCACCACCTGTAAGTGCAGTCTGCAACTCCATCCTTTTCTCTTTAAAAATAGATGTGAGCCATTCTGCATCTGAAAGCAGAAGTGAGTTCAGAGGTCCCCCTCTGCTGTGGGCCGAACCTGTCAGCTTCAAACAGCCACAAAACTGGCTTTGAAAAGTACTGCTCATCGAGAAAAATCAGAATCAGGAGAAGCCTTATCTGATGGAGGGAGTATTCAGAGAACACTTCCCCCTCTCCGTTTTTGTCCTACACCTGGGGAAAGCAGCCAAACTCTTCATGCACAAAAAGGGTTGTGGTATTCGGAGCGATGCTCAGGAATACAAAGGGTCCCTCAACACAGGAGAAGCTGCAGATCTAAAAGATTTCCCAACTCCCAATGAATTTTGAGATCTGTATCATACTCAGGCAAGGTGCTGGGTTGTGGGGCATCAAGAAGTTGTTGGGTGGTGCTGAGCAGGCACCGCTCCATAGCGTACGCTGAACCCCAAGGTCACCAGCAAACGAGGGAGCCCAACCAGCACTTGCTTGTCAATCACAATGACCATGCTTCAGCCCATAAAATTAAATATGAATTGAAACAGGAAGCCCACCATCAAAAAGTTGTTCACTCTTTCTAAAGGAAGAGCTTAATATACTTTTTTTTATAATGGGACTTTTTTTTTTGTAGGGCTGACGCTTGGCTCAGTTTTCCAGAGCAGTGAAAAGCGTAGGATTTAGGTATCAAGATGACACCATGCCCCTCATCAGGAAGTGAGAAGATATTTTCCTAATTGCAAAAAAACCCTCTATCGTACTTCAGCAGGTGAAATAGGAGGAATCAAAATAAGGCTGGGAACCACCTGTTCTGAAGTGTTGGGAGCGCCCTATGTAGGGACAAGAGTTGGACTCAATGATCCTTTTGGGTCCCTTCCAACTCAGGTAATTCTATGATCCTGTGATGTAAAATAGATCTGTTGGAGTGAGTTCGGAGGAGTCCATAGAGATGAGGCAAAGGCTGGAGCATCTCCTATACAAGGCTCAGAGTTGGGGTTGTTCAGCTTGGAGAACAGAAGCCTCTGGGGAGACCTTACAGCAGCCTTCCAGGTACTGAAAGGAGCTCCAGGAAAGCTGGGGAGGGACTCTTGATCACGGAGTGCAGGGACAGTACAAGGAGGAACAGTTTTAAGCAGAAAGAGGAGATTGAGATTAGATATTAGAAGAAATGTTTTCCTGTGAGGGTGGTGATGCCCTGGCACAGGTTGCCTGGAGAAGCTGTGGATGCCTCTTTCCTGGAGGCGATTCAAGGCTTGGTTGGATGAGGCTTTGAGGGTCTGGTGGGAGGTGTCCCTGCCCATGGTAGTGGGGTTGGAAGTGGATGGACTTTAAGCTCACTTCCAATCCAAACCATTCTATGATTCTACGATTAAAGCAAGTAAGCCATGCAATGACTGGTTAACCCCATACTTTTGCCTGTAGAGTTATAATTACAGCGGGGACTGTGGAGGATAAGACTCCCTCACATTCCAAACTGATCTCCCTGTGCCAACAGAACACTGTGAAAAGCTTGAACACTGTAAACTCTGCCAGAAGCCCGTTGCCCATTACCAGAACACAACGTGACACATCTTTCATAGGATCATCACAGATGAAGGTGGAAAACTATTTCCTCTGTTCCCCTGAGGATGAATGACAAAGCTTTCCAAGGCATCGCATGAGCTGCCTTGCTACGCTACCACTTAACTCAAAGACTGCAGAGAAGAGCAGCAAAGAGAAGCAGCTGAAACCAGAAAAACATCATGCAAACACATATTATTCTTAAAATAAGGAGCAAAACTGTCTCAGGTGCTACTTTTGACTTGCTTAACATACCTTAAGCCAGACCTCCGAGTAACTCATTACCATAATAATTTTAATCTCTCTTCTCACCACGTAAAAACCTCTCCTAATGCCAGTTTTAAACATGTCCAGGTTCAAGGGGCTATTGCTTCATTCTCTTTTTGGCACTCGATCACATATCCCAGTGCTCCACACTCCAGTGCAGCCTCCTTTCCCACCATCTGCTTGTTGAGCTCATTCAAAACTATCACCAGTTTTCCCCACAATACGACGCACTCCAAGCTTCAAGGATTACAGCTACAGTTTCACCAGGGGAGGGGAAAATAAAAAGCAGCACAAAGGAGCCAGTCTAACAATGAGAGAAATGTCAAGAAATAGAAATGTCAAATGCCTTAGGGTGGGGGAAAAAAAAGGCAAATTCCAACTCCAGTTCATCTCCAAGCACTGTATTTTGTAATGAAATTACACTCCACAGTCTCCCCTTAGGGAAAACCTGCTCCAACTAATCAGAATGCTGTTTTTTTTAAAGTTCAAAACAAACGGAAGGATGTCTTTGCAGAACCATGCTCACACTGTCAAGAACTACATTTAACTCTTTACAAGCAAAAAAAGGCCGAATCTTGCCACCAAAACCTGCAAAATGGCCCAGTATGGAAATAGTTCCAATACTTCAATGTTCTTGACAGGCTGAAAGACTTGGGTTGTTCAGCCTGGAGAAGAGGAGGCTCCAGGGAGACCTTGGCCTTCCAGTACTGAGAGGGGCTACAGAAAAGCTGGGGAGGGGCTCTTGATCAGGGAGTGCACGGATAGGATGAGTGCAAATGGTTTTAAACTGGAAGAGGGGAGATTGAGATTAAATACTAGGAAGAAATTTTTGCCTGTAGGGGTGGTGAGGCCCTGGCAAAGGTTGCCCAGAGAAGTTGTGGATGCTTCATCCCTAGAGGTATTTAAGGTCAGGCTGGATGAAGCTTTTAGCAAGGTGTCCCTGCCCATTGCAGGGGGGTTGGAACTGGATGATCTTAAGGTCCCTTCCGACCCAAACCATTCAATGGTTCCATGATTCCTTAATTTAAAGTCAAAAGAATTGTTTATTTTAATTTCTCTGATGACACCAAGCATATCCATTGCAATGACACTAGAAAAGCTGTGAAATGGGTACAGTTGAAGGTACTACAAATCCTCAAAACTAGCCAAGAACTGCAAGAAAAAGCTGCCTGCAGAGATATCTCATCAGGGGCAGTAACACCTTGCACCTACAGACTGAAAATGCAAACACCACATCACTGCAACGCTTCTGATGGTGGTTTCAGGTTGGCACTTAAGGGTAAATCGATCTGCCCAGGTCCTCAGCCAGAGATGCTGCTGAAGTAGGATGTGAGGGCACAGCAGAGGTACTCACAAAAGTCTTTTCAAACCCTAAAATGGAACAAATGTCCTTCTGCCTTCAAGGAGAACACAAGCCTCTCTGCAACCTGCAAACACAAAGGCAATTCCTTTTCGCCCTCCACTCCTCACTGCATTTAAATAGAACTGTTTATGGGTGTTTGGAGACCTAAAATCCAAAGTCTCCCTCCACCATTAATATTTTAATTGACAACATGAATATTCATGATCATTTTGCTTCTTTAGAGGACAAGATACGATAATTAAATAATTCTAATATGTAAATGTGCTCCTGACATGACACCTTGCCTTCATCTACATTACAATACCGAGGCATTTTCACTTCTTTCATTATTTATGTAATCCTGGGGTGTTTTGGCTTTTTGTTTCTTCCAAATCAAGAAGAGGTCCTAATGGGGATTTCTCAGTTCCAGATTCAGTAATTATGGGTTATTCTGGAGTCACCAACCACTCCTCACTTTGGGAGGATGTTTGGGGGCAGGGGGGGTGGGTTGGGTACAATGCAACTTCTGTTTCCAAGCTAAATTCTATAGCACTGTGGACACCTGATATTTGCCACAAGCCCAGGAGAACACAGGCAAGCACAAAGTTATTAAAGATTTCATCATTTCTCAAGACTTCAAGAATGCTCCTTCACAACAACAATGTACTGGTTTCTACAAGAGACAAGAGGAGTAGCAGTTTTCTAAAACAAATATTATTTTCATTTGCAGCTATAAGCAACAGAAAACTATAGATTATCCCAGCATGTCCTCCCTGACAGTGCTTTGAAATCCCCCAGTTAAATATAAACTGAACCAAAAGCCCAAAGCACGTCAAACAAGGATAAAAAAACTGGAAGGGATTTCCAGGGTCCTTAAGTTCATCCTTCATCTCCGAGTATAAACTCCAACATCTCCTCCTCAATAACTCTCTCTCAAGCTCAAACACTGAGTTTCTTACCCTCCCTTGCAGACCTCACATCTCTATTTGTTTGAAACCACTTTCCAAATTCCACATTAAATTTCCTTTTGGCCAGTTTATTTCTATCTGTGGCAACACCACTTTCAGGCAATAGCTCTTCACCACCACTTCAAGGTGCCCTGTAACGCCTTTTGTAAGCAACTCCATCACATTTCAGACTGAAATCAGCCTTCCCCCCCTGCCCTCCACCAAAATCAACATCCAAAACCTGCATCCAGCATTTCACACAACTTCCAATCACAGATTTGTACAGTGACATTAATACTTTGCAGTAAATACCCTGCCTGGGTAGTGCTTGCAGCATCACTTTGGCAGCTCGCAGTTGTTCTGTAATCAATTACCATCACTTCTTATCCTCTGTCATTTTTTATTGAGTAGCTCCTAGTTTAGAGTCACAATTTCTGTTATCAGCCCCAGGAGCATCTCCCTGCTACTGAATTGACAGAATCATAGAATCATACAATGATTTCCAATGGTAGAGACCTTAAAGCCCACCCAGTTCCCACCCCCCTGCCATGGACAGGGACACCTCCCACTGCACCAGGCTGTTCAAAAGCCCCATACAACCTGGCCTTGAACACCTCCAGGGATGGGGCATCCATGACTTCTCTGGGCAACCCGTTCCAGTGTCTCACCACCCTCAATGTGAAGAATTTCATCCTAATATCTAATTTAAATCTTCCCCTTCCAATCTAAAGCCATTCCTTCTCATCCTATCACTACAGGCCCCTGTAAAAAGTCTCTCCACAGCATTCCTGTAGCTCCTTCAGGTACTGGAAGGTCTCTGTGGACCCTTCTCCAGCTGAACAATCCCAGCTCTCTCAGCCTGTCGTCACAGCAGAGGTGCTCCAGCCCTGGGGTCATCTTTGTGGCCCCCTCTGGAGCCTTTATAAAAGTTGCACATCCTTCTTATGTTGGGCATTCCAGAACTGGACACAGGACTCCAGGTGGGGTCTCACAAGAGCAGAGCAGAGGGGAAGTATCCCCTCCCTCCACTTGCTGGCAACACTTGGACTTCTGGACTGCAAGCACACATTGCTGCCTCGTGTCCAATAAGCTTTCATCCCCTTTCTTTTACTTCAGTTCCTAAGGTCATCCAGTCAGTTGTTTCATCATTGCCACCATGGTGGCCATCGCTGTAAGGGTCATTAAAATATTTCCCAAATCTAATAAAATAAGAAAGCACAGTCCTGGAGGCCAATAAAAGGCATCAGGTAACAGACTGCCAATTAAATACTACCATCATTTGAGAACAATATTGGAGACAACTTTGACAATTTTGAGTAACGTGATCTCTTGCAGAATCGGAGGCCCCAAATGACACAGTAAGGGAGGGGCGATTCATAGAACCACTTGGTTGGAAAAGACCTCTGAGACCATCGAGTCAAACCATACCCGTCCACTACTAAACCAGATCCCTCAGCACCTCATCTGCCCATCTTTTAAACACCTCCAGTGATGGGACTCCACCAATTCCCTGGGCAATACTTCACCACTCTCTCAGTAAAAATATTTTTCCTGAGATCTAATCCAAACCTCATCTGGAGCAACTTGAGGCCATTTCCTCTCATCCTGTCACCTGTTCCTTGGGAGAAGAGACCAACACCCACCTTGCTACAACCTCCTTTCAGCACCTCATATTAGAGTGTCCAGCTGCTGACAGAAGGAAAGCATTCAAAACCACACCAGCACTACAAAAAGCTCAAGTAACAGTTGAAAAACACTTTTGTTTTTAAAATCCAATAGTTTGGTTACAATAGATCCTGCAGTAAACCCCAGCATTGCTGTGAAAAGCACAACTACTTCATCCCAGCAGACAGCTCCCAGTTGCATGCAAAGAAAAGATGCTGCTTAAAAGCCTTACACTGCCCCTTGGCTCATCCAAACGTGAACTCCCTACTTGGAATATTTTTCTTCATAAAACCAGTCAGCCACCAAGATGCAAGTGACAGTCAGCTGGTTGCCACACATCCAAAGCACCTGACTTCAATTTTGGACTGGTGTTATTGGATTTTCTTAACATGGGTTGTGCATGGCAGTCTTTGACAATATTTACATCCTGCTGGGTAAACCAGATGGGTCCATTCTTCCCTTCTCCTTGGTTTTATTTGGTCCATTGCAATAGCGAGGGAGAAAAAAGTGACTTTCAAAAGTGATTACTCTCTCCAATTATCTTAGGAAACAAAGAGCAGCATGGTGACACAGAGCAGTCTTTGCTGGAAGAGTGAGTTTATTGCAGAGCCATCAATCCCACAACTGACAATCCAAAACAGCAGATCAATAATTCAGAACAGCTACGCTGGGGAAGAAAAGAGTATCTTAAACACTTGATGCTGTCAAACCACAAAGGGTTTCCCAGAGGTGTTCAGAGAGCTTTCAAGCCTCCTCCAACACAAAGATGCTTAAGATAGGTACCATGGCAAGAGGACAACAGCTGCTGAGTATTTTGCCTCTTGCCAACTCCTGGGATCAGTGCTGGAGTTGGAACACTTGGCTATCTCCACGTGAGCTTCGCCATGTCTAGTTTGGCTTCATAATCGGTACCACAATAACAGATCCTTCCCAGAGCATTTCAAACAAACAACCATTTCCACACCTGCACAAGGTTTATTCACAATGAGTATTTTTATCCATCACTTCTCTCCCTGAGGGTGAATCTCATCCTTGATAATCTCAGCACATATCGGAGTCTCGAAGGAAGCAATGAAAATAGGCTTTCAAGTTACTCAGGCTTTTAGCAAAGGAGCATCTGCAAGAGTGGTTTATGGTCTGTACTACTGATGTCAGCTGGACACAGAGATGTCCAAAAAGGTATTGGGATCTGCAGGGAAGAGCAAGATGACCATATGCCAGGCCAGAGTATTCTCCAGATCTGCCCATGAGCAAAGCAAGGGTATCTGTCCATGCCAATGTGCTGGTCTACCACGGGCTGGCTCAACATCACGCTGCACTCCCTCACATGGGAAAGCTTTCAACAGTTCTGATGCAAAAGAAGCTGTGAAACACCAGGGGAACACAAAAAGATCCTCCATCTCCCAGCTGGGGATGTATTTTAATGTGTTTCATTCCAGGTTGGCTTCAGCAAGATTCCCTTCAGGTGATGCAATTGGTGCTGATTTAAGTATCTGCTTCTAGACAGAAGCACTCGTTTAGGAAGCACCTGGAAATCCAAGTCCTTAACTGCCCAAAACTGGCTTCTAATAAAAACAAAAGCAGTTGAGAGAAGCACCAAAGATTACTTCTACCTGCCTCAAGACTTCCTGACTAGATGAAAAAAACATAGGGACTGAAAATTCCAAACCAAGGACGAGAAGCAGCACAGAGAAAATAATCCATGAAATCAGGTGAGAAAGAGCAACGGAGCCACAGGTCTTCTACAAACAGCAAACTCCCCAAACACACCCAGAGCCCCCAGATGAGAGCAAAGCAGAAAGAGCTGCCCATGTGCTCTGGTCAGAGACATCTCGAGCTCCGAAACCACTTGCATCTCACCCTGCTGGCAAACTTACCCATCCTCTGACCTGCTTCCCTCGTATCTCAGGTGATCACAGTCCACCCATATTGAAATAGTCCTCTAAATCCACATATATATACACACCAGTCCCCTTTTCCCCCCTAATTAAATCCAGCACACCACGCAACCATAACAAGATGTTGATTAATTTACTGATTTGATTTAAATGTATCCTAGCTGCGTCAATCTCCTCCCTCTAGATCATCAGAACAACCTTCACTCCTTTAAATAAGGTCGGGGATGTAATAATTTCCTCTCCTTTTCACATATGCAGATAGGACAATTATCCAGACATCCATCAGAAGGGCTCCTAACAGCAAGAAACTCATTTTTAAGCCAGTTTGCTGTGTACACGAGCTGAATACACAAATCTGATCCAGTGTGATAAATGTGCTGGAGATTATTACAGCCCTCAGCAGAGCAAGAAAAGAATCTGAGCCCTAAGATTTGTCCATCCTGGTCCATAGTCGTTGGCCAGCACTTCCTCTTTGGCAGCAGATGTTATTCCAGAACCTGGGTGTGTTCTAAAAGTCCATCAGAAGCCTTCTACAAACACAAACCTCATCATGTTAACAACATGGAAGAAGAATCCTGTTGTACATGAAGAGAAACGTGCCAGAAAATCACATTATTTGTCTCAGCAGAACAAGAGGGGGTGAAGGAATTTGTAGAAAACCACCAGAATTCAAGAATACACTATTTTGCTTTAAGAATTTGTGAGACTGAAAAGCTACCTAAAAAAGAAAACAATACCAAATCATTTAAAAGGTTGGAAAAGACATCTAAGTTCATCCAGGCCAACCATCAGCTCAACACCACCATGCCTACAAAACCACGCTACAAAGTGCCACAGCTACACATTTTTTTGAACCCCTCCAGGAATGGTGACTCCACCACTGCTCTGGGCAGCCTCTGCCAGTGCTTCACCACTCTTTCAGTAAAGGAATTTTTCCTAATATCCAATCTGAACCTTCCCTGGTGCAACTTGAGGCCATTCCTCTCATTCTATCACCTGGGAATAGAGACCAACACCCACCTCACTACAATCTCCTTTCGGGCAGTTGTAGACAGTGATGAGGTCTCCCCTTCAGTCTCCTCTTCTCCAGACCAAAAATCAGAAGTCTATAACAGTGACTATGTCTTCTTTAGAAGGTGGGTTTACAAGCCTTGTAAAAATGATGCAGTGGACAATAGAAAAAGTAACAAATGTGCACCCTGCAGGTCAGCCAACCCATCCTAACCAAAGTCTGAAGGCCATTTGTGGCCTATGAAATTCAGATGGGCCACATCAGCTGAGTTACCTTCTTTGCAGCTACTAAACTGCAATAAAGGGATCACAGATCATAGAGCCATAGAACAGCTTGGGTTTGGATGCCATAAATAAATCAGCTGCTTTCCCAACCCCTCTTTTTTGCAACTCCAGAGCTGTCACAGAACCGTAAATGATTGAAGACCATCACTTTAGGAAAAAAAAAGTAAAAATTTGAAATGTCCTTCCAGCAATAAAATAAAATGAAATTTATGACTGACCCAAAAGCTATTTCTTCCAAGACAATATCTGCCAGCACTCACAAAGACTACAGACCCTAATATTTCTGCTCTGGGCCATATGTGCCATTCTCAGGCAAAAATAAACTCGTTAACAAGTCTGCAATAGCAGTTGGCACAGGCTTCTGCCAGTCAGTCCCAACATCTTGAGGCTTTCTTTAATAAGACAAAAATTTAAAAAAGAGAATGTTTCAGGGAAGCACAAACCCAGCAAAACTCGCCTAAGTCGGAGGGGAATAAATAGTAATGCAAGGCAACATCTTAAATTCTTCTGCTAATAGAAAAGAAATGTTGGCAAATTTGTTGTTCATAAGCGTAAGGATCACCCAGGGGTCCTGAACATTTTAAACATTCAGTGTGACCATCTGTCACCAACACAGTCACTGAACAGAACGAGCAATTACTGAAGCCCTTCTCAGACATAATCTGTCAACCACATCCAGTTTGGCTGCCAAGAGGAATCAAGTTGAGGACTGTGAAAGCAGATTGCCCTTATGGGAGATGGGATCGCTCCACCTGAGAAGGTGAGTGGGGCTGGGGAACAACCGGCATCTAAAAATCAGTCGCTTGGTTGGAAAGGACCATGGAGATTGAGTCCAACTGTACCTGTCCACTACTAAACCAGATCCCTGAGCACCTCACCTGCCCATCTTTTAAACACCTCCAGGGATGGGGACTCAACCACCTCCCTGGGCAGCCTCTGCCAGGGCCTGAGAGCCCTTTCAGTGAAGAAATTTTTCCTGATGTCCAATCTCCCCTGGTGCAACTTGAAGCCATTTCCTCTCATGCCCTCACTTGGGAGAACAGACCAACACTCACCTCTCTACAACCTCCTTTCAGGGAGTTGTAGGCAGTGATGAGGTCTCCCCTCAACCTCCTTTTCTCCAGGATGAACAACCCCAGTTCCCCCAGCAGCTCCTCACAACACTTGTTCTCCAGCCCCTTCACCAACTTTGTTGCCCTTCTCCAGACATGCTCTTGGAGCGTGATGGTCCCACGGTGCCCACCAGGGTGTGCACTGTGTTTTGATACATCCTGGTGCTTCCTGCTCCATCCCATTCCACACAGCAAGAGAGGATAAGCAAATCATTCGGAATCAAAAGGTAAAGGACACCTCAAGGATGGTGGCAATAAGGACTTGGTCAGAGTTTACAAAGGTGTTGGCAGGTCATCCAGGAGCTGCACAAGCAGCTGAATACTCAAAAGTTTAGTGCTGAACTTAGAATCATAGAATGCTTTGGGTTGGAAGGGACCTCTACAGGTCATCTAGTCCAACCTCCCTGCAGTGAGCAGGGACATCTTCAACCAGATCAGGTTGCTCAGAGCCCCATCCAACTTGACTTTGAACGTTTCCAGGGATGAGATCTTCACTACTTCTCTGGGCAACTCATTCTACAACTTGTCTCAAGGACTTCAAGACTATGGCCTATCAGAATCACGTCCAGATAGACTCTTCCTCTTCTTGACCTTCAGCACAGGACATGTTTTAACTGCAGAGAACTGTCAAATCTTCTAATAAGATAAATGAGAACTACTGACATTCCTATCTGCTTTTAATTTTTGTGTCTCCAGCCTGAGCTGCAGCATAAAAACAGAAAAACAATGCACCTGACTACAGAATAATCTTGTTGAAGAACTGCTGAACCCCTACAGAGCAAAATTCCCAAACACCTCCTAATGGAAATTCATGAAGTTAAACGTATTCATGGAGCTTAGGGGTGGAAAGGATCATTAGATAATTGAGACTTACTTCTTGTAGAGAACAGTCCATTCAGTTTTACTCAATAGGTTGTTTTTAACCAGATCTCTATGTAGCATCTTGAGATGATTCAGACAGAGAACCCGTCTCTCCTCTTACTACTTTGCTATATCACAGAATCATTAAGGTATGAAAAGACCTCTAAGATCATCAACTCAACCAGCAGCCCAACACTTCCGTGCCTAAACAGCAGTGCTACGTCAGCTCATGTTTAAAAACTGCACCCAATTTGAATTCATCTCCCTTAAGCTTCGAGCTTCTTGATTTTCTTAAATCTTTGAGCACCAAAGAAAGAATCAATCTCTCAGAACTCAGTATTTTCTCCTTTTGAAGGTACTTCATCTTCTTTCCATTACGATTTCTTTTGGTCCTTGGAGACAGCAAAGAGACTGTATTTGCTCTATTTGTTAACAGTACTTCGATCTTATCTGTACACACCCAGTTTTGGGGTTGTTCTATGCAGGGACAGGAGTTGGACTCGATGACCCTTGTGGGTCCCTTCCAATCCAGGTCATCCTGTGATTCTGTGTAATTTTTCACCTGTATTAAGAAGTGTAGGGAGCAGTTTAGGCACCGGTATGACCACTCAACTCTTCTTCAGAGTTGCTGCCTTCAGGAAAGAGTGGTTTACACTCAGCTCTTCCAAAAATACAATTCTGTTACCGGATGCATAAAACCAAAGTCACAATAGATGACAGTTCTCAAAGGAGCCAGAACATTCTGCACGACACCGTAACCGTTTTCCACACTGTAAATTTTAATACCCACAGCAAATTTTTATCAGTAGCCACTTTATACTTCACAAAGGCACTGAAGAAAATGGAAAATTGCTTAAGTACACTCATTAATCACTAGGTAGTTATGTAGAAGTTGTGATTCCTCAAGAAGCCAGGCTAAAACTCCTAGAGAATCCAGTAGCTTATGATAACACAAACTATCACCTGTCCATAAAAGCTTTCCCTGGTGATTACTTATCATAGAATCATATAATGTTTTTAAGGTCCTTTCTGACCCAAACCATTCTATGATTCTATTATGATATATCAGCTATAATATTGGCTGTCAAAAGCATGGCAAATGTTAAATGAGAAATAATACTTTTGAATTAATTAATTTAAACCTGTAGTATGAATATCTAGGAGTTTGGATGTTGATCAGAACATTCGTGTGCTCCCCATTGCATAAGAGCAAAACCACGTGTGATGCCCCAGGAGTTCACAAAGGAAATATAATTCAAGGCAAGAACAGATGGATGCAGGGCAGAAAGGACGAAAATGGTAACTCTCAGCTTCTTTGCATGAGAGGTGGGGGTCTCAGAACATCACGGGTCGAGCAATTCCCAGTGACTCTTTTTGTAGCACCAGATATATCTTCTAAATTGGCTCATTTATTACAGAATTGACTTCAAAACAACTTTCAGAATCCATTTTTTCCCCCCCAAAGAGACTTGCATTTTCTGACTGCTGATCTGCCTTCTGGAACTTGGATTTTAACTGAAAAGTACATCAGTAAATTGGCAACCCCTACTGAGAGAGAGAAGAGCTTCGGTCCTTGCTTAAAGATGCTGAAGTATTGACAGGTATTTCTGAAAGCTCTTTGGAAAATTCCTTTATAAACAGTATTTATTTGGTTAAAATATCTGATTCGTGAGCACTGCTGTAATGTGAGTGTTCACAAAGTGCTTTACTTCTCCAGATAAAAGGTGCTACAGAATTTCAGCATCATCTGGAGAAGCAGCTTCCATGTACACGTCAAAGGCATTTGTGCCCATTGAGGTCTAACTTTATGGCATTTGGGCTTATTTTCAATCATAGAATGGTTTGGGTTAGAAGGGACCTTAAAGATCATCCAGTTCCAACCATCAGCCATGGGCAGGGACACCTCCCACCAGAACAGGCTGATCAATACCCCATTCAACCTGGCCTTGAACACCTCCAGGGATGGGGCAGCCACAACCCCACTGGGCAACCTGTGTCAGGGCCTCCCCGCCCTCATGATGAAGAATTTCTTACTAATGTCTAATCTAAATCTTCCCCTTCCAATTTAAAGCCACTCCTCCTATCACCACAAGTCCCTGTAAAAAGTCCCTCCCCAGCTCTCCCATAGCCCCTTCAGGCACTTGAAATCTGCTCTAAGGTCTCCCTGGCACCTTCTCTTCTCCAGGCTGAACAACCCCAACTCTCTCAGCCTGTCCTCACAGCAGAGGTGCTCCAGCCCTCAAATCATCTTTGTGGTCTCCTCTGGACCTGCTCCAACAGTTCCATATGCTTCTTAAGTTGGGATTCCAGAACTGGACACAATACTCCAGGTGGGGTCTCACAAGAGCAGAGTTAGAGGAGGAGAATCCCTGGCCACAATTATTTTGATGCAGCCAAGGATACACCCGGCCTTCAGGGCTGCAAGCGCACGTTGCCGACTCAAGCAATGGGGCCTTGAGCAGCCTGGTCTAGTGGAAGGTGTCCCTGTCCATGACAGAGGGGTTGGAACTGGATGATCTTAAAGTTCCTTCCAACCCAAACAATTCTATGACCTAGAGAAGCAGCTTTCACCTACATGTCAATGGCATTTGTCTGGGCCAGGTCTAATTTCATGGCAATTGGGTTTTTTTTGAACTCTTTATTCTCCAGTTATCCAGGCACACATGAAAAACACATTAGGTTGTGAGCAAGTCTCCAAAGCAACCAAAAATCTTTGCAAAAGAAAAGTATATGCCATTAACTGCATTTGTAAAGATCTGTTGACAATGAGAGTGACGGCTTCGCAGAAGAAAGCGTTGCGCAGGTACACAAATAATTTCCTCTCCTTAGTGTGCCATCAGCTGCTCTCTCTTTGTTACCAGTGTATTTACAGCCGTGCTCCCTCTGCAAAGCAGCTTCCACCAGATTGTTTTGCTCCTACCTCAGCGTTTCAACTATTAAAGAGTTAACAAGTCTTCACCAAATAATATCTCTGCAGGTGTCAACTCCTTGGAAGCAGATAGGTCCGAAGGGCAGACACATCGTTATAATGAGAGAAAGATTAAGAAGAGGAGAGAAAAGGAGTCAGCATGAGGCATAAGAAGAGCTTTGATGAATGATACAGCCCAGCATTAATGAGAGCTGGTAATTTTACATTTCCAGAAAGCTCTGGTCGTTAAGACTACGAGGATCATCATTTTATTCAGCTGGAACAGAGAAAAGTTTAGGACAAAAGGCATCTCATCAAGAAATCCCTCTCCTCCTTTGAGTTAACACAGCTGTGATTTGCAACAGTTCCAGTCCCTGCCAGTACCCAGCATTTGTTTGGCTTCTCTTTTCAAAACACATGAGCTGCTACCACTGCACTCAACGGACCCAAAGCACATTGGCCAATAAATATCTGAGCAGATTTTGCCTCTTTTGAGAAGAAAAAGACACATCAGTCATCCTTGGCTGGAGAACCAGCCCTCTCAGCGCAAGCCCTCTCAGCATTGGTGAGGCCACACCTTGAATATGGTGTTCAGTTTGGGGTCCCTCACTACAAGAGGGACACTGAGGGGCTGGAGTGCATCCAGAGAAGGGGAACAAAGGTGGGGAAGGGGCTGGAGAACAACTCTTATGAGGAGCAGCTGGGGGAACTGGGGTTGTTTAGCCTGGAGAGGAGGAGGCTGAGGGAAGACCTCCCCAAAAGGACTTTGTAGTGAGGTGGGTGTTGTTTTCTTCAACCAAGTGACAGGACAAGAGGAAATGGCCTCAAGTTGCACCAGGAGAGGTTCAGATTGGACATCAGGAAAAATTTCTTCACCGAAAGCGTTCTCAGGCCCTGACAGAGGCTGCCCAGGGAGATGGTTGAGTCCCCAGTCCCTGGAGGGATTTAAAAGACAGGTAGACAAGGTGCTCAGGGATCTGGTTTAGTAGAGAACAGGTACTTCATCTCAAACGTCTTTTACAATCAAGTAATTTGATGATTCTTTGATTCCCCATCAGCCTTTTGCTTATTGCCACCAGCTCACCACTCCTCAAGCACTTAAATGTACAAGGGGTAAAAGCTCAGCATCTATGAAATTCTGGTGCCATTTTATTTTCAGGTCCATAGCTTATTTCAGTGAAACCTGTGCTGTAAAGCACACACACACAGGAGCAGATGGGACACAGCATGGGTCAACTCGTACAAATCCACTTAATGCAAAGACCTCTGAGATCACCCAGTCCAACCACCAGCCCAACACCACCATGCTAACTAGACCATGTCATGAAGCACCCCATGCATGCATTTTTTTCACAGTATCACAAGGTTGGAAAAGACCTCTGAGATCATCTAGTGTAACCTATGACCCAACACCAGCACCCACCCGTCATTTAAACCATGGCACTCATTGCCTCATCCAATCTATTTTTAAACACCTCCAGGGATGATGACTCCACCCCCTCCCTGGGCAGCCCATTCCAATCACCCTTTCGGTACAGAATTTTTTCCTAATATCAAGCCTATACCTCCCTTGACGAAGCTTGAGTCCCTGCCCTCCAGTTCTGTCCCTGGTCACCTGAGAGAAGAGACCAACCCCTGCCCCACTACAACCTCCTTTTAGGGAGTTGTAGAGAGCAATGAGGTCTCCCCTGAGCCTCCTCCTCTCCAGGCTAAACAACCCCAGCTCCCTCAGCCGCTCTTCATAGGGTTTGTGCTCCAGCCCCTTCACCGTCCTCGTTGCTCTCCTCTGGACACACTCCAGCATCTCAACATCTCTCTTCAACTGAGAGGCCCACTTCCAGGTGACTGGGACTCCAGCACTGCCCTGGGCAGCCTCTGTCAATGCTTCACCGACCCTTTCAGTAAAGACATTTTTCCTAATATTCAATCTGAACCTCCCCTGGCACAAGCTGAGCCTTTATCCTCTAGTCCTATTACTTGTTACTTGGGAGAAGAAACCAACACCCACCTCGCTACAGCCTCCTTTCCGGTGGTTGTAGACAGTGATGAGGTCTCCCCTGAGCCTTCTCTTCTCCAGGCTAAACAGCCCCAGGTACCTCAGCTGCTCCTCATAACACTTGCTCTCCAGCCCCTTCCCCAGCTCTGTTCCCCCTCTCTGGATGTGTTCCAGCCCCTCGATGTCCTTCTTGTACTCAGGGGCCCAAAACTGAACCCAGGATTCAAGGTGCAACCTCACCAATGCCAAGTTCAGGGGCACAATCACCTCTGTGCTCCCATTGGCCACACCATGGCTGATACAAGCCAGGATGCTGTTGGCCTTCTTGGCCACCTGAGCCACTGCTGGCTCACGTTGAGTTGTAATTGCCCCATATCTTTAAAAATAATACTTTTAACTAATTTTTTGCTTAACACCTTCATTTTGCCACAGCACACAAATAATGATGCTCACACTGAGGAACTCCACCATATAGGAGTCCTCCTCGTCTCCAGTCATCTCACATGGATCTGCTCCTACACTCCCACACCAGGAAGTTAATAAACAAACAGTATTTTTAAAAAACGTTAAACTAGAACACAGCAAAGGCAGATATACCCAAAAAATAAATCAATTAAAATAATTCCTTGGTTTTTTTCTTTCTCACAGCGTTTGAGCATTTTTGTCTTCGATAACTGTTCTAAACCCAAGAAAATTTAATTATTATAAAAGGATTAAATCTGTTTCTTACTGTTTGCCTCAGCTCCCAGCCCACATTTCACACTTCTCAATTTGGTCCTTTCAGAGTTCAGCCAGATCTCAGAAATCTGCCAGATTCCTTCACCTGTCCTGCTGTCCCCTTCCTTTTCTCTACCTTCTTCTGCCTCTCCTACCATTTTTTTCTCTGACATCTGTTCCACCATCTCCTTCTAATAACCATAGAATCATTAAGGTTGGAAAAGGCCTCTAAGACCATCAAGTCCAACCGCTGGCCAAACACCACCGTGCCTACTAAACCATATCACAAAGTGCCATGACCATATACTTTTTTTAACACTTCCAGGGACGGAGACTCCACCACTGCCCTGGGCAGCCTCTGCCAGTGCTTCACCACTCTTTCAGTAAAGACATTTTTCCACTATCCAATCTGAACCTCACCTGGGGCAACTTGAGGTCATTTCCTCTCGTCCTATCACCTCTCACTTGCGAGAAGAAACCAACACCCACTTTGCTATAACCACCTTTCAGGGAGCTGCAGAAAGCAATGAGGTCTCCCCTTAGCCTTTTCTTCTCCAGACTAAACAGCCCCAGGTCCCTCAGCCTCTCCCAGTGTCCCACACCCTTCCCCAGCTTGTTGCCCTCCTCTGGACATCCTCCATCAACTCAATGTCCTTCTTGTAGTACATCACTTGTATGACAATTTGCTAAATATAAACCTCATTCTTATTGATATTTCACCTTCTATCCCCAAACTCTCCATCTTCTGGGTGGTGCTCACTAAACACCTGAATGAAAGCACAAGCGTTTACAGCCTCCCCTCTTCAAGCTACTCTTCTACATCATTTTTATACTCTCAACTTCATCCCACAGTCATTCCTCTCTTCCCTTTCAAATTTATTTTACAAGCCTATGCCTCACCAGTGACTTTTGCAACAGCCACTTCACACTGACTCTTCACTGCTTATTTTCCCCTTCAAAGATATGGATGGCCCATAAAAAGTCAATAACCATGAATCAAATCTCAACTTGTTTCATTTTCCCTCCCTTTTTTATTTTAAATTTCTTTTGTTTTCTTTCAGTCAGCCTGCCATGTAAATATCTGCCAGACCATTCTGGCCTCCTAATTAGATGCTTTGCCAGTCACCATCTCTGACTAATCCAAATCCTCCCCAAATTAAGCACCAACCTCCTTCACACGAGGGAATTTCTTAGGAGATGACAGCAACCAGCAACCACAGTGACCCAGCTGCTAGAAGGGTCACTTCAGTCCCACCTCAGCCAACATCAACCATTTAGACCGGCGGTCTTCCAGCACATTGAGCATCCTAATCCGACGCCTTCAAACTGCTTCCTCCACTGAAGTGACGCCAGCTTCCCCTCCATTTAGGTTTGTCTACTCCAGCCTGCATCATCACCCGCCGCTTCCAAAGAAAAAGCACCAGCTGTTCTTCATCCCTCCCACAAACAGCTTAATCCTTCCTGGCAGAAGAACAAGGCTGTAGTAAAAAACTGGCCATTAACAAGTTTCAGCTGGAAATTAGAAAACAGCTTCTCCCCATCGGGAGCAGAACGGAGCCGCTTTACCCTTCCAATTGAATATGAGGTCAAACTCCACCATGGAGTTTGTCAAGTTTACAAGTGCAGTGGAAAGATTCCACCACCTAAGAAACAAGCAGGAGCTGGATGTGGTGATGCAGGCAGCTCTCCAAATCCTGTAATATTAATTAGAAATATCAATCTCTAAGAGGGAAGCCAGTTAACAATATTTTATATGATAATACAGCCCATCCTATCGTGCAATTGTATTCTGAGCCCCAAAAACGCACAGAAGTTTGTTTTCATTTTGATACAGTAAATATTTTGGCAAGAAAAAGCCACACACTTGCCAGATGTTCCATCAAATGTTATTAATTTTTCTAGGCTCTTTTTTTTAATATCATGTGTAAATATATATTTGGCTTGCTCTCTGCAGAGTATTTCCCTCAGCTCTTTCTCTCCATGTATCCTTTCTAGAAATATTATTTTCTATAACTATAGATGCTTTTTTTGCTTGATTTTCCTAATTCAGGTTTCCCATCCAGGGTAGATTTTAGGTTTTAACAATGATAATACATGCTAACATATCCAGCTCTTCTCTAATACAAAGTGCATCTTTATCTTGAAAAAATATGCAAAACCCCTATGTCTGCAGAGCCAATTTTAATTTTCTAAGTTCAACAGATGGTAAAAACAAACACATAGTGAGTAGGAACAGTGAATGAGGGAGATGGGATTGTTCAGAAGAGGTGGCTGGGGGCAGACCTCATCACTCTCTACAGCTCCCTGAAAGGAGGCTAAAATGAGGTGGGTGTTGGTCTCTTCTCCCAAATAACAAGTAATTGGATGACAGGAAATGACCTCAAGTTGTGCCAGGGGAGATTTACATTGGATATTAGGAAAAAATTCTTCATTGAAAGAGTGGTGAAGCACTGGAAGAGTCTGCCCAGAGAAGTGGTGGAGTCTCCATCCCTGGAGGGGTTGAAAAATTGTGTAGATGTGGCACTTTGTGACACGGTTTAGTAGGCACGGTGGGGTTGGGCTGACAGTTGGACTGGATGATCTTAAGAGGTCTTTTCTGACCTTAAAGTTTCTATGATTCTATAAATCCCAACCCAGGTAGCACTGTTTGGGTGTGATTTTGAATATATCCTACAAACAGACCAAGAGAACCCTAAAAGGAAAGGAAGAAACAGGGGACTGAGCTTATTTCTAAAGACCGGCTTCTTTGTCAAGCAACTACATCAGCACTGGAAGCAAGAAACCAGGGACAAGAAGCCACCAGGGTTTTCTTGTTTAAGAACTCCAATGAAATCCAGGATTCACTAATTAAGGCCACATGCAGAACTTAATTGTTTTGAATACATGTGCACTCTCATGTTTTGTTGTTTTCGTTAAGAATCATAGAATGGTTTGGGTTTGAAGAGACCTTGAAGATCATCCAGTTCCAACCTTATAGATTCTATGATTCTAGGTAGTGAGGAGGAATAACTATGTCCTTTGGGGAGAACACAATAATAATAATAATAATAATAATAATAATAATAATAATAATAATAGGCCTTTCAGCAGGTATTGTACTTTTAAATCATGAATCTTCAGCAGGTCAATTTAAGGCCACAGTCGCACCTTGTACCATCCTGTGGTCATCAACTCTGCACTCTCTGCCAACAGACACTATTGAGGCCGTTATCAAAATGACAACCAAACTCATTCTTTGTACTATTTCAAAGCAACTACGAGGAGAAGAGTAGAACTAAAAACTCACTGTTATATCTTCACTAGACAAAGGAAAAGTTGGCTGAAAAAACCTTGTTATTTCCCTTCCCACTACTCCACTGTAAAAAACATCCAACGCTGCCTGTTAATGTGTTTAAATGAAAAATAAGACTGAAAAGAATCTAAAAATGGCGAAAACCACGAGGTAAAAGCAAACAAAGCCAGCAAACCAAGCTCCCAAACACCTTTCATCCCCTGCTTCCATCCCACAACCAGCTGGAACCCATCAATGCTCAGGCAGTAAGAGGTGCCCACAAAAGGATGCTCTACCAGATAAGCCCACTTCTCTTTAGGGCTCTTCGAAGGGGATGTGTGTGTTATTATTTACTTTCTGACATGCTAAAAAGAAGAAGAAATGACAACAGGAAACCACAGGGAAAAGGAAATGAGATTCTAAGTAGAAGAAAAAAAAAAGAATCCCCCCAGCTACAATCAGTGCCAGCTGCGGGCCCATTAAACTCAACAGTTTCCAGATGTTCACAGGAGAATACTCATTCACAATTTCACTAATTGATCCACTTTCTTCCAAACTCTTGGGACTTGGTGAGCAAAGATCACTTCACTTTAGGGCTCTCAAAATAAAGTTTATAGGCCCTTTTACTCTAATGTATGCCAGGAAGAGAGGGAATCAAAGTTTCTGTTCACCCCTTCCTAGCCGGCACCTCTGACTCCACTTGCACTGCTTTAATTCACAGTTTTGAGCTGTTCAGCTCCAGAAATCATTTCTCTGTCGTTCACATTGGCCTCAGCATCCTCTCTCCCAGCAGAACACCACACCTCACTTCTGACTCTATTATTCAATTTAATTAGGAAGGCATTTGATTAGGCCACAGGGGACCAGCAGTGGAAAAAAAAAAGAGGGATGAGTCAAGGAATTAATGTTAAAAAACCCCTATTAAGAGCTGTAACAATTAATAACAGTGTGCCACGCTTGTATGATGTTCCTGGACTCCTGAAACTGTTACATCAGTAAGAGAATGGAGATGCAGTATAACCTCCACTATCAAGAAAGCCAATGGCATCTTGGGCTGTATCAGAAACAGTGTGGGCAGCAGGACCAGGGCAGTGATTGTGCCCCTGGACTCAGCACTGCTGAGGCCACACCTCGAATCCTGGGGTCAGTTTTGGGCCCCCAGTACAAGAAGGATGTTGAGGGGCTGAAGCACATCCAGAGAGGGGGAACACAGCTGGGGAAGGGGCTGGAGAACAAGTCTTCTGAAGAGTGGCTAAGAGACTTGGAGTTGTTTAGTCTGGAGGAGAGGAGCAGCTGATGGGAGACCTCATCACTGTCCACTGCTCCCTGAAGGGAGGTTGTAGCAAGGTGGGTGTTGGTCTCTTCTCCCAAGCAACAGGTGATGGGATGAGAGGAAATGGTCTCAAGTTACACCAGGGCAGGTTCAGATTAGACATCGGGAAACATTTCTTCACCAAAAGGGTTCTCAGGCCCTGGCAAAGGCTGCCCAGGGAGGTGGTGGAGTCCCCATCCCTGGGAGTGTTTCAAAGATGGGTAGATGAGGTGTTCAGGGATGTGGTTTAGTATTGGACAGGTACAGTTGGACTCGATGATCTCAAAAGTCTTTTCCAACCAAGCAATTTGATGATTCTATGATTTTATGGAACTATTTTGTATAAATAAAGCTATTCTTTCCTAGAGATTTCTCCTGCTTTAACTGACTTACTGGGGATTATCTCAGTTTAACCCACGAACTGATTTTAATTCTCTTTTTTCCTCCTTCTTTGAAATCCTACGGGTGAGACCAACATTTTCATTCATGTAAGGAGCCATTATTAATAACTACTACACTACAGAGCATTTTCTATGATTTCTAAGCATTGACTAACCAGTCAGTGAAGTCATTAGCATCATTATTTCTCTTCCACCAATAAGGAAATTATGGCCTAGGTTACTTGAGTGGTTTCTCTCAAAGGACAATCAGACAAAGCAGATGTGAAAGGTCAGCAACTGCCACCTTCGCACATGCTCCAGCAGAAGATATCTGGCCTTAAATACCAAAGCAAGTCTAGGTTCAACTTGCTTTAAGCCATACTGGCTAATGAGGGGAGTGAAGTCAAAGCTGAGACTCCTTAAAACTCTGATTATTCCCCATGCTGCAGCTTTTGTTTGCCTGATATTTGACTTTGATAAAGCTTTTCGCTTCCCTCATAAAAGCATGCACCGTTTGGAAAAGACTCATCCTCCTCCAGTCTGAACAAACATCAGACCAGTGAGTGTTCACTGCAGCACCCCACCAACTGTCTCTTCTTTAGTCTGGAGAAGAGGAGGCTGAGAGGAGACCTCATCATTCTCAGCAGGTCCTGGAAAGGAGGTTGTAGGGAGGTGGGTGTTGGTCTCTTCTCCCAAATAACAAGTGATAGGATGAGAGAGAGCTATTTATACATGGCTGTTCCTGCAAGACCTCTTATTGAATGCAATTGGAAAGGGGCCAGATGAACCAAACACCTACACACTGAGACAACGTGGAGGTGGACAAACTCCTAGGAGGATTTAAGTCATGCCTAAACCATATTAAAAAGGCACCCATTACTCACGTTCACCCATTGTGCTCAGTTTTGGGCCCCTCAGTGCAAGAAGGACATTGAGGGGATGGAGCGTGTCCAGAGAAGGGGAAGAGAGCTGGGGAAGGGGCTGGAGAACAAGTCCTACGAGAGGTGGCTGAGGGAACTGGGGTTGTTCAGCCTGGAGAAGAGGAGGCTGAGGGGAGACCTCATCACTGTCCACAAGTTCCTGAAAGGAGGTTGTGGTGAGGTGGTTGTGTTGGTCTCTTCTACCAAGTGACAGGGAATAGGACGAGAGGAAATGGCCTCAAGTTGCACCAGGGGAGGTTCTGATTGGACACCAGGAAAAATTTCTTCACTCAAAGAGTTGTCAGGCACTGGCAGAGGCTGCCCAGGGAGGTAGCTCAGTCGCCATCCCTGGAGATGTTTAAAAGGTGGGTAGATGAATTTCTTAAGGACATGGTTTAGTAAAGGGACAGGTACAGCTGGACTTAGTGATCTCAGAGGTCTTTTCCAATCAGATGATTCCATGATTCTATGATTCACGCAGTCAGAAAGACAGAAAATGGAGTTTAATGCTTCTCACAGAGCTAATTAACCTGAGTACCACACTGTGCCAGCAACTGACACACCTTTTGTCTTGCCCACACTCCACATTACAGTCTGTCCAAAGCAAAACTGTAGTCAAAAAATCCTCTGCCAAACACTCCATTGATGCACATTTAAGGGTACTGCAGTGGGGCCACAAGTCCCCAAAATGCCCCTGTCCATTAAACAGTCCCAGCATGGTGTGCAGGCTCAGCAGCCTTGGGGGTGTTCATGGTAAAACTCTTGAAATCAAAGTATTTGATTCTCAAGGAGCAAGAGTTAATTTTTAGATGCATATACAGGTTAGTGAGAAACCACAGTTCCGGGGTGGGAGGGAGAAGAGTGCCTGAGGGAATCAATTCTGACTTGACAAAAATAATGTTTCATCCTCTTCAGACAAGCTGAACACTTCTACTCTTTGTGCTGAGTTTGTTTTCAGTATAGTGGAGGATGTTGAACACACGAAAAATCAAGCGCAAGTCCATAATAAAAGATACCTTGTAATACTTAAATGTCATTTCCACTTCTGGTTCCAAAACTCATTTAAGGATCAACACTTAGAGACTATCAGACCCATCTCCTTTGTCCC
Source organism: Tapera naevia (assembly GCA_033556795.1). Taxonomy (NCBI): domain Eukaryota; kingdom Metazoa; phylum Chordata; class Aves; order Cuculiformes; family Neomorphidae; genus Tapera; species Tapera naevia. The sequence continues at coordinate 1,612,824 of JAUMJJ010000135.1, read as the reverse complement.
TTCAGCTTCCTGAGTAACAATATGCATAAACCCCCATCAGACAGGGGTATCACAGTATCACAGTATCATAAGGTTGGAAAGGACCTCTGAGATCATCAAGTCCAACCTATAACCCAATGCTAACACCAACCCCAACACCAACCCATCATCTAAACCATGGCACTCAGTGCCTCATCCAGTCTCTCCTTAAACACCTCCAGGGTCGGTGACTCCACCCCCTCCCTGGGCAGCCCATTCCAATGGCCAATCACCCTTTCAGGGAAGAACTTTTTCCTCACATCAAGCCTAACCTTTCCCTGACCAAGCTTGAGTCCCTGCCCTCCGGTTCTGTCCCTGGTCACCTGAGAGAAGAGACCAACCCCTGCCCGACTACAACCTCCTTTTAGGGAGTTGTAGAGAGCAATGAGGTCTCCCTGAGCCTCCTCTTCTTCAGACTAAACAGCCCCAACTCCCTCAGTCGCTCCTCGTAGGGATTGTGCTCCAGCCCCTTCCCCATCTTCGTTGCCCTCCTCTGGACACTCTCCAGCATCCCGACATCTTTCCCAAACTGGGGGGCCCAGAACTGGACACAATATTCAAGATGAGGCCTGACCAGTGCCGAGTACAGGGGGACGATAACTCCTCTGGTCCTGCTCCCCACACTATTCCTGATGCAGGCCAGGATGCCATTGGCCTTCTTGGCCACCTGGGCACACTGCTGGCTCATGTTGAGCTTCCTGTCCACCAGCACTCCCAGGTCCTTTTCTGCCTGACTCCTCTCCAGCCACTCTGTCCCCAGTCTGTAGCTCTGCATGGGATTGTTGTGTCCAAAATGAAGTACCCGACATTTGGACTTTGGTAGATCAAAGCTCTGTGTCTCTTCTCTTCTGCTACCCAAAGTGGCCAAATTTGACCTGCTCTTCCCTCTCTTCTTTTCATAGAATCAAACAATGGTTTGGGTTGGAAGGGACCTTAAAGCCCATTCAGTTCCAAACCCTCTGCTATGGACAGGGACACCTCCCACTGGATCAGGTTGCTCAAAGCCCCATCCTGGCCTTGAACACCTCCAGGGATGGGGCAGCCACAGCTTCTCTGGGCAAACCTGTGCCAGGGCCTCACCACCCTCACAGGAAAACATTCTTCCTAAGATCTCATCTCAATCTCCCCTCTTTCAGCCTAAAACCATTCCCCCCTTGTCCTATCCCTGCACTCCCTGATTAAGAGCCCCTCCTCAGCTTATCCTGGTGGCCCATTCAGTACTGGGAGGCTGCTCTAAGGTCTCTGTGAAGCCTTCTCTTCTCCAGGCTGAACAACCCCAACTCTCTCAGCCTGTCCTCATACAGGAGGTGCTCCAGCCCTCTCATCATCTTCGTGGCCTCCTCTGGACTTGCTCCAACAGATCCAGGTCCTTCCTATGCTGAGGACTCCAGAACAGGGCGCAGGATTCCCAGTGAGGTCTCACGAGAGCACTTCTCTGCCACTGCTCAAGTTCACAAGTCTTTTTTTCTCCATGAGCTGCACATGGTTTTGCCTCTTCTTCTCCTCTCAGATTTGGTTCACATCCATCACATTAGCGTGGAGGGACAGACAGAATAATCATAAAGGACTCATTTCCTCTTCGATAAGACTCATTTCCTAGAAAATCAAGCTAAACCATAAAATAGCTGCTATCAACTGAATTTTAAATCCACATTCATCTCTTGGTAAAGATAACATTCATTCCACTCTTCTAAAAAGACAGGGTTATTTTTTTCCCAAATCAAGAGGATATTGAAGAAATTATCATTGATATATGAGAGATCAAAACCCTGAAAGCACTACCACAATCAAGATATCAGTTTCTACCTTCTATCAGTCATCTTTTATGTCACGAAAAATCATCCCTTCAGCACTTGTAGAGGGATAAGCATTTCAGAAAGAGCACACAGTAAACTCTGTATTTATGAAACAAGAGCATTCAAGAATAGAAAATAATACAGGTAAAAAACTTGTATTCCTTCAAGTCCCACTATAAAGGAGTGTTTCTTGCATGAGAGATTCAACTTGCATTGCTTAATGCTCTTCTGGACATTCACACCCTGTAGGGACAAGAATTATTTGGAAAAGAGAGTCAAGGAGAAAATGAAACAAAACCCACATACACTGATCTGCAATGCTGGGAGAATGGTTTCCCTTTAACTGCTCCTTAATTTCATAAATATGGAAGATGTGCAAAATTTAGCATCAATATTTAACAGATTGATAGTGGCAAAAAATCTGTCATGCCAAAATTTACACGATGTAAGACTTGCATTACTGGTGAGGCTGCACCTCGAACCCTGGGTTCAGTTTTGGGGCCCCCACTTACAAGAAAGACATCAAGGTGCTGAAGCAAGTCCAGAGAAGGGGAACGGAGCTGGTAAAGGGGCTGAAGAACAAGTCTGATGAGAGGCAGCTGAGGGGCCTGGGGTTGCTTAGCCTGGAGAAGGCTGAGGGGAGACCTCATCACCCTTTACAGTTCTCTGAAAGGAGATTGAAGTGAGGTGGGTGTTGGTCTCTTCTCCCAAGTAATAAGTGACATGATGAGAGGAAATGGACTCAAGTTAGACCAGGGGAGATTTAGATTGGATATTAGAAAAAATTCTTTATTGAAATAGTGGTAAAGCACTGGCAGAGGCTGCCCAGGGCAGTGGTTGAGTCTCCATCCCTTGAGGTGTTCAAAAATCATGTAGATGTGGCACTTTGGGACACGGTTTAGTAGGCACGGTGGGGTAGGGCTGACAGTGGGACTGGATGAGCTTGGAGGTCTCGTCCAATCTTAATGATTCTGTGATTCACAGGATGCCCAGATTCCACAAATTAGAGACCTCAGAAGGGCTGTGAAAGTCGCCCAAAGCTGAAGATGATGCCCTGCGTCACCAAACTCAAACCTTGGTTTAATTGTGAAACACCTGAACAATAAACACAATGTACTTGGAAAATGAGCAGAACTTTCATGAGTGACCTGTGCAGACGACAATGTTTCTGCAGTTCCTTTCCAAGAGAGCCCAGGTGAATCCCTTCTGTCCCCATAAAGCACATCAAGGGTGCATCCACACAGGGTACAAGGGGAGCTGAAGATGATCAACTGGATTGCATGAAGCCTAGGTTTTGTCAGATGAAGTTTAATTCAAAATGGAACAATCTTTTCAGATAACAAACTGCTTCACATACTTGTAGCAAGAGTTTGTCTTCATTTCTGTAACACACACTGGCGAATCTGCAGGAAGCCTCAATGTCTAAATGAATTTCTTCAACGTGTTACATTGGAAGAGTCCCATTAGTACTAATGTGGGAAAAAAAAATTAGTATAGACTAGAGCAGATGATTTCTTTCCTGCAAGCTGTTTCAATTACTTGCTACAAACACAAAGATTTAAAGAAAAAGAAAGATATCTAAATTATTTCCATGTTAGGACTCACATGCCTTGATCCTACCAACAATTAGGCATACGGACACGTCATTAATCAAAATGACTTCCATAGATTTGGTGACATCTTTACAGTATGTGGACATATGGTAATATTGAGAGATTAAAATCTGTCAATATTTTTCATAGTTGCTTATCTCTAAGAAGAGGAGGCAGGAAAAAAAACCCTGAAGGTTTTGATTACCACATGCAGCTATATTGAAAAGTAAAAATATCATTAGCCCTTTTGAAACCCAGCATCATTTTATTCAGCTTCCATCTACAATATTCATCTTTATGGGCATTTTTAAGCTCTGAATCAACCCAGTCAGGATTTTCTAATGACGTCAGTTTAATGTGATACCTCCAGATAAAAGCTGAGATGATTTTACCTGTGTATCTTTCCATTATAAAATAAACCAGCTTGCTTTATTTTTCATAGAATGGTTTGGGTTGGAAGGACCTTAAGGATCATCCGGTTCCAACCTCCCTGCCATGGGCAGGGCCACCTCCCACTAGACCAGGGTGCTCCAGACCCCATTCATCGCTGTATAACTTCAATACCCCAACAGAACGGTCACCGTATGTCGAACATCTATTTTCTGTTGTTGCTCAAAATGCACACAGGAACAGAAAGCTCAGAGCATAAAACACCCCGTGCTGAGAAAAGGACGATCGCTTCTAAGGAAAATGCAGTTGCAGCAACTGCATAATGCATAACACATCCTCCTCTTTAGAAAAGGGATGCAGAAGTAGAAGGAGAAACCTCCTTTGGATGTCTGAAGAAGTAGCTCCAAGATCCATATGGAAATTCCATTTAGGATAAGAATCAGTGACAGGAAACAGCCAGGAGGGACTATTTGTACTGAAATACAAGCCATTAACTTGAGCCAAGCTAACAGCAAATGACTGTGCTGGCAACTGCCGCCTCAGATAATTAGTTTAGAACCTATTTGAACATGAATATTTTATCATGCAGCACAAAACTCGTTATGGAGAAGAATTAGAGAGCCAGGACGTCTAGAAGCGGCGGAGAGGTGATCTGTCAGGTCCCTGTAAAGTCTTCCTGGAGACACCAAGTTCAGAGATTTCAGTGAGGCTGGGTTTCATTAAAGGACCAACAATCCACTTAGGCAGGTAACTGACTGTATTTTAATGACTTTACGCGCTGCCGTACACAAACAGCGCAGCGTTTACAGAATCACCCACCAGACCCTTCTTCAGAGATGTCGTGCTCATTTTCAAACAGGAGAAGCTAAAATATTCAGTGAATTCTTCCTGGGCTATCAGACAATTTGCTCCTTTTGTGCAGTGGAGCAACATCTCGTGGTACGTGAAGGCTGAACTGGTGCATTAAAACCTGTCCTCTATACAGGGTGATTCCCCCCTCTACACCACTCTCATCAGACCTCACCTGCAGCATTGCATTCAGTTCTGGAGTCCTCAGCACAGGAAGGACAGGGATCTGTTGGAGCATGTCCAGAGGAGCCCACGAAGATGATTCGAGGGCTGAAGCACCTCATAATGAGGACAGGCTGAGAGAGGGTTGGGGTTCCTCAGTCTGGAGAAGAGAAGGCTCTGGGGAGACCTTAGAGCAGCCTCCCAGTACTGAAAGGGGCTACAGCGAAGCTGAGCAGGGGCTCTTTATCAGGCAGTGTAGGGACAGGATGAGGGGGAATGGCTTTAAGCTGAAAAAGGGGAGATTTAGACAAGACTTTAGGAAGAGATTTCTAACTGTGAGGGTTGTGAGGCCCTGGCACAGGCTGCCCAGAAAAGTTGTGGTTGCCCCATTCCTGGAGATGTTCAAGGCCAGGTTGGATGGGGCTTCGAGCACCCTGATCCAGTGGGAGGTGTCCCTGCCCATGGCAGGGGTTTGGAACTGAATGGGCTTTGAGGTCCCTTCCAACCCAAGCCATCCAGTGACTATTATTCCAGGACACGTGGAGAGACACGATCCGGCACGGGAGTGTCCAACATTACTCCCTGTTTACTCAACACTCTGCCCATGAGAATTCTCCTACCAGGGAGACATTCCAAGCCCAGTAAAATGTAACAAGGGCGTCAACCTACTGCATCACCTCACTGTTGAGCTAAGTATTCCTACAGTTCATCACATCACTCTTTATGAACCACAAAGACACACTGCAACCAGTCAGCAGTATTACTTTTAAAGACATCCAACCTGCTTTAATTCCATTTTCTAACAGTGGCTGAATCACAACAAAAGCTACTTTATCTTTTTGGAGACACGAAGGCACAGGGAGGCCACCTCACTCCTATTGATGTGCTGGAAACACTTGTTCCTGGATTACTGATATGCTCATTAAATCCATTTGTTTATTTTTTTCCTTCTTCTAGTAATTAGTGTTAACAACAGTGAGTCATGTAGAACTTCAGTCTTTACCACTGCAATCTTATTTCACTGCCATACTCATTGTGCTTTATCTCTTGGGCAAATTCAACGACTGAAAATCAGCTTGGCTACAGGTGGTGGAAACCCAGAAGCACCATATGGTGATCCATATGCTTTGGCACTGCATCAGCTTGTGACAGAATACTGGGATAAGATCATAGAATCATAGAATCACTTGGTTGGAAAAGACATTTGAGATCACTGAATCCACCCGTTCCTGTCCACTGAACCAGATCCCTGAGCACCTCATCTACCCATCTTTTAAACACTTCCATGGATGGGGACTCCACCACCCCCCTGAGCAGCCTCTGCCACGGCCTCAGAACCCTTTCAGTGATGAAATTTTTCTTGATGTCTAATCTGATCCTCCCCTGGTGCAACTTGAGGCCGTTTTCTCTTGTCCTATCATCTGTCACCTGGGAGAAGATGCCAACACCCACCTCGCTACAACCTCCTTTCAGGTCACAGAACAACTGAGGGATGATGCATTACTTCCTTCTTTCTCCAACTGACCTTGAGTATTTAAATACTAATCCCTTGCTACAGAAGGCATTAAAAATACTGCCCAAGGCAGCAAGTATAGAAGGGCCCATATTTCCTTCTGTGATGAGGGTGTTTGCTCCCTCTCTGGAGGCATTCAAGGTCAGGTTGGATGGAGTCTTAATGAGCCTGGTCTAGTGGGAGAGGGGTTGAAACTGCATGATCTTTAAGGTCCCTTCCAACCCAAACCAATCTATGATTCTATGATGTGAAAGCACCAGAGCTGGGCAGGGAGTGACAGAGCCAAGTCATGAAGAATTTTGCTATGCTGTTCCTGGTAAGAATCACAGAATCATAGCATGGTTTGGATTGGAGAGGTCCTTAAAGATCACACGGTTCCAAACCCCCTGCCATGAGCAAGGACACCTCCCAGTGGACCAGGCTGCTCAAGGCCCCATTCAACCTGGCCTTGAACACTTCCAGGGATGGGGCATCTATGGCTTCTTTAGACAACTGCCAGGGCCTCACCACCCTCATTGTGAAGAATTTCTTCCTAATGTCCAATCTAAATCTTCCCCCTTCCAATTTAAAGCCAATCCCCCTCCTCTTATCAAGACAGGCCCCTGTAAAAGTCCCTCCCCAGCTTTCTCGTAGCCCCTTAAGGTACTGGAAAGCTGCTCTAAGAAACTTTAAAGCTGTTAACTTGTTAATCACTACTAATAATTTGTTACCTTTCTTGTTTTGATAAGTAAAACTTGATTTCACAGAGTATTGGAGACCTTGGCTTTTATGCTGATTGCACTCTGCTTTTTACTCTGCAGTAAAACAACTTCACTAATAGAACACATTGAAACTCAAAATAGGAATTAAAGTCGCATGCTTGGGCTTTACACATACATGGTTTTCATGCATTTCACTTTAATCTCAAATAGACATTTACAGGAACCCTTTTCACAGCTAAAATACTTTCAAACAAAGCTCGGCTTCAGATCCCCTCGCTTTTATCACCGATACAAGGCGGAATAAGAAAGCACAGAGTGAAGCACAAGATTTATCCCCCTAATAACCTAAATCTGATCTCCATGTTCTTTCATATCACTAAATGCACCGATAACTAAAACACGCTCCTCCACAAAAATAAACTGGGAAGATAACAGAGCATTTTTTTAAAGACTTCAACCCAGCAGATCAATATCCTGTTGCTTAAGAAAAGGAATGTAAAAAAGACTGGGCTTTAATTTCCATTTCAAGAACGGTGTTCGACATCACCCACCATTCAGCAAGAGCTAAAGTGCTTTTTAATTTCATCCTCGTGCCAGAGCATTGAGAGAACAACAACCAAAAGGACAAAGCCAAAGTTCAAAGATTCAAGACACAAAGCAGAGCTGAAGCTCTTGTACAGATGGGACACCGAGCTGTAACCTCATTTAATTTGTTGCAAGGAGATGTATTCAGAAATTCCTGTTCATGGCAAACAAAAAGAAAGGGAAAATGAAACAGGCACTCGGAAATCAAGATGTTGGAATTGGAGAATTTAAGGAAACAGCTTTCACACAAATCGGTGTTTGGTGGAAATCACTAAGAGGGGTCACTGTGCCAAAAAGAGTTTTGCAAGAAAACCATTTATGCCCATGTTGAAAGGATTAGAGAGATGGGGCTGAAAGAAGAGAAAACAGAGACACTGGTTTTTCAGGTCACTCGAGATGTAGAAATTGCCACTGGTCCTGAAATGCATTGATTAGTTGGTAATATCTGATATTCTTACCACAGATAGGAATTTATACTCAGCTTTTCCCCAAGCACTATATTTAGGGCAACAGAATAGAAATGAGGAGGAAAATTGTATCATAGCTGCTGACTTATCCTACATGGCTGCTTTCAGCAGCTAAATATAAAAAAGCTCCTGCTGACAGGTAGTATCATTTGATTCTTTCAAGACAGCAATACCAAAAATAGGTCACAATCCTACTGAATCATTTGGGAATAGTTTCAAAGGGAATTCAAAACATTGTGTGCTAATCCAGAGGACTCAGTTCTTCCACATCCATTTACTGCCTGTCGGAGCACAGAAGATCCAGGGACATTCCTCCACCAGCAGAGGCTGCTATGCAAGGTGGGACTGGAATATCCTCCTCCTCATCCCTCTGCTGCCAACATGGGGTACAGGATCATAGAATTATAGATTCACTTGGTTGGAAAGGATCTTTGAGGTCATCGAGTCCAACCCTACCTGTCCACTACAAAATCAGATCCCTGAGCACCTCATCTGCCCATCTTTTAAACACCTCCAGGGATGGGGACTCCACCACCTCCCTGGGCAGCCTCTGCCAGGGCCTGAGAACTTTTCCTGCTGTCTAATCTGAACCTCCCCTGGCACAACTTGCAGCCATCTCCTCTCGTCCTGTCACTTGGGAGAAGAGACCAACACCCACCTTACTACAAACTCCTTTCAGGGAGTTGTAGACAGTGACGAGGTCTCCCCTCAGCCTCCTTTTCTCCAGGTTAAACTACCCCAGGTCCCTCAGCCACTCCTCATAAGACTTCTTCTCCAGCCCCTTCCCCAGCTCCGTTCCCTTCTCTGGACACCCTCCAGCCCCTCAATATCCTTCTTGTACTGAGGGGCCCAACACTGAACCCAGGATTCAAGGTGTGGCCTCACCAGTGCTGAGTCCAGGGGCACAAACACCTCCCTGGTCCTGCTGGCCAGGTTGTTTCTGATACAGGCCAAGATGCCATTGGCTTTCTTGGCCACCTGGGCCACTGCTGGCTCATATTCAGCCAGTTGTCAATCAGCACCCCCAGGCCCTTCTCCTCCAGGCAGCTCTCCAGCCACTCTTCCCCAAGCCTGTAACGCTGCACAAGGTTGTTGTATTGGAAGTGCAGGACCTGGAACCTGGCCTTGTTGAACCTCATCTCACCAGTCTCAGCCCATCGATCCAGCCTGTCCAGATCCTGTTCATCCTTGCCTGACAAATTAGGGTCCTATAAAAGGCAAAATGTTGGAGCAAAAGAGGGGAATGCTACAAGGTGGAATGAAGAAAGAAAGCATAAATCTTGCCTCAGCTCAATCCTCTTCCACTGTTCAGGCAAAAAGGAAGGACCTTCCTTCTTACAAAGGAAAGAACAGAAGGCAGGAACCTTCACAATGAAATCAGATAAACAAAAGTAAGAAAAAGCAAGCAGAAACTATCCTTAAGTGCACAGGAATTGACCCTAAAATCAAGGATTTTGTACCCAACATATTATGGAAGCAGTTCAACCCCTAGAGAGAAGCTATGGGTTCTGCATGTTCCACTATGAACTCCGGACAAGACACTTGGATGATGTGGATCAGGACATATTGAATTCAGCTAAAAAATTTACATGCAAATGACAGATACCTCTCTGCTTCATCTTCTGTTTTCTATTAGAGTGAGGCCAGAGGAGGCCACAAAGACGATCAGAGGGTTGGAGCCTCCCATGACGACAGGCTGAGAGAGTTGGGGTTGTTCAGCCTGGAGAAGAGATCTCACAGCAGCCTTTCAGTACTAAAAGGGGCTACAGGAAAGCTGGGGAGGGCCTCTTGATCATGGAGTGCAGGGACAGGACAAAGGGAATGGTTTTAAGCTGAGAGAGGGGAGACTGAGATTAGATTTAATAAGAAATTTTTCATGTGAGGATGGTGAGGCCCTGGCACAGGCTGTCCAAGGATGCTGCCCAGAGACCCCATCCCTGGAGCTGTTCAAGGCCAGGTTGGATGGGGCTTTGAGCAACCTGATCCAGTGGGAGGTGTCCCTGCCTGGGGCAGGGGGTTGGAAGTGGATGGGCTTTGAGGTCCCTTCCAATTCAAACCATTCTATGATTCTGTAAAACTGACTTAAGCTTTAGACACTTAACACAAGTCTAACACTGAGTAACAAAGAACAATTTCCTAACGATTCTACCAGCCCTTCTATAAGGACAGCATTTCAGAGGAAGATGTTTTATTTACTTTCATGGGTTTTTTAACTTATAAAGCTGGAAAAAGTCTAGAGAAAGCAGGTATAGGTAGCATAATATATGATAACTCAGAGCATAAATGAGTTTAAGAGAGATGAGAAAAGCAGAGTGTAATCAGGAGGATGCAAACCCAAAACAGAATTGTGCCTCTGTTCAGACTGTTCTGTCCTCAAAAAGCCAGGGGAATTTTTGGTAATAAACAAAGCTTCAACTCAGCAATTGAAATAAAAAGTGTTTGTAAAAATAAAGCTGTTCTTAAACTCACGATGTTCCTTGAACAGTTTCCTTAGGGAGTGGAGCTGTAATTGTGTATAAACAAGTGAAATGACTCTTGTTTGTAAATTGTGTCATTGCTTTTCATTTCCCCTGAGCGGCCACTCTACGAAAATCTAAGCAACCATTCATTGATAAATCAGGAGAGTTTTAGATGAGATCTTAAGAAGAAATGTTTTCCTGTGAGGGTGGTGAGGCCCTGGCACAGGTTGCCCAGAGAAGTCGTGGCTGCCCCATCCCTGGAGGTGTTCAAGGTCAGGTTGGATGGGGCTTGGAGCAGCCTGATCCAGTGGGAGATGTCCCTGCCCACGGCAGAGGGATTGGAATTGGATGGTCCTTTCCAACCCAAACCATTCTATGATGACTCTCTAAAATTGACTTGCTAAATGAATTGTTCTAAAACCTGCTGTTCTTTCCCAGAAGTCGTGGATATTGTAAGAAAAAGGAATGTTTTTTACACCATGAACATGATGCAGATTACAAGAAAGAACTGTATCAGAAGGCCATTGATTTATTGTTTAGATGCCGGGAAATTTATATGATGATTCTGGGTTCACTTAAACCCTTTGACAAATAGGTACCAACACATTATTTATCCTTAAAGAGCCATCTTCCTTTGGTAGCAGAAAACAATGGCATCTTGTCGTGTGTCAGAAACAGCGTGGCCAGCAGGATCAGGGCAGTGACTGTGCCCCTGGACTTCACACTGGTGAGGCTGCACCTCAAGTACTGTGTTCAGTTTTGAGTCCCTCAATATAAGGACACTGAGAGGCTGGAGCTTGGCCAGAGAAGGGCAACGAAGCTGGGGAAAGGGCTGGAGAACAAGTGAAGTGGTGAACAATTGAGCTGGTGAGGGGTTGAGGGAACTGGGGTTGTTCAGCCTAGAGAAGAGGAGGCTGAGGGGAGACCTCATCCCTCTCTACAAGATCTCACCTCAGTCTCTTCTTTTTAAGGTTAAAACCATTCCCCCTCATCCTATCCCTGTGCTCTCCAATCAAGAGCCCCTCTACACCTTTCCTCTTTCAGTACTGGAAGGCTGCTTTAAGGTCTCCCAGGAGCCTTCTCTTCTCCAATCTGAAGAACACCAACTCTCTCAGCCTGTCCTCCTATGGGAGATACTCCAGACCTCAGATCGTCTTCGTGGCCTCCTCTGGACTCACTCCAACAGCTCCATGTCTTTCCTGTGCTGAGGACTCCAGAATTGAATGCAGGATTCCAGGTGAGGTCTTATGAGAGCAGATTATAACGGGAGAATCCCCTCCCTAAACCTGCTGAACACACTTCTTTGGACACAGCCCAGGTTACAGTTGGCTTTCTGGGCTGCAAGTGCACACGGTTGGCTCATGTCAAGCTTCCCATCCACCAACACCCCCAAGCCTTTTGTCTCTGAGCTCACAAACGTAACACTGGGAAGGTTGGACTAGAAATTCAGAAGCTTTACTTTCAACCTCCAAAGTGAAGTGTTATCAAATTCAATGATTACCTACAGTTTGTAAACATGACCTAAAGGCTTGTTTGGGTCAAAACTGGTACAAGATTTGGAGGAAGTGAGCGAGGTAGGGAGCACATAGAAATGAGAAAAAAAAAGAGGCTATCATCAAGTAAACACAGATTAATGATGCAGAGAAGATTTACCCATGGAGAACTGGGCCACTCACTCGAAGAAGGACACCAAGGAGTTGCAGCGCGTCCAGAGAAAGGCAACAAAGCTGCTTAAGGGGCTGGAGAACAAGGCTTAAGAGGAGCACCTGAGGGACCTGGGGTTGTTTAGACTGGGGAAGACGTGGCTGAGGGGGGACCTCATCACTGTACACAACTCCCTGAAAGGAACCTCTTCTCCCAAGTGACAGGCAATAGGATGAGAGGAAATGGCCTCAAGTTGCAGCAGGGCAGGTTCAGATTAGACATCAGGAAAAATTTCTTCACTGAAAAGGTTCTCGGGTACTGGCAGAGGCTGCCCAGGGAGGTGGTGGAGCCCCATCCCTGGAAGCATTTAGAAGATAGATAGATGAGGGATCTGGTTTAGTAGTGGACAGGTATGGTTGGCCTTGGTGATGTCAAAGGTCTTTGCCAACCACATGATTCTATTATTCTATGAATCTAAGCAGGCAGTGCTCTGACACGTGGTTTTTTGCGCTATGCACAGCTCCTGCTCCCTCTCTCTTTACTGAGTTCCCACCTTGCCAATCTTCAGTCTTAAATACCAATTCTCCAACACTTTCTCTCATTAATGTTGAGGGCATAAGCCCATCAACATGAGCAACGCTTCGGCTTCCATCCAGATTTCTGCTCTGGTCCTGACAATGTGTGCTAAGCAAGAACAGGGAACACGTGCACTTGTCAATGCAATTCAATAGCAGGAGGATAAAAACCAGCACAGAAAATAGTTATGAGCCCTTGATTAAGGCTTGCATTAAACTATCAGACTCCATCAACAACCCTGCTGATGAGGACCTATTTGGCCACGCACCGAGCCGTGATTTCCACCCACTTTAATAATCAGGGAGTTCAGATTTACTGAAATGTGACGTTGATGAACAGGAATGACACTAATGTGACATTGATGAACCAGAATGATAGTTCTTGATTAAAATTAGCCACAGCTCTTCAGCACAGGACAAAGCAGAAGGGCTTGACACAGAACTTGCAGCAACTTTGTTTAATAGTGGACAGGTATGGTTGGACTCAACGATCCCAAAGGTCTTTTCCAACCAAGGGATTTTAAAATCAAATGATAGCAACAAAGTAAAAAGAAAGAAGAGGGTGAGACACATCATAAGGTGAGAGGAAAGCAGCAGAAAGCTCCTGAAGAATGCCAAAGGGTGTTCTCCAATTAAAACCAGTGTCCCTCACTGGGAGGGTGGGGAGACACTGGCAAAGGTTGCCCAGAGAAGCTGTGGTTACCCCATCACTGGAGGCGTTTAAGGCCAGGTTGGATGGAGCTTTGAGCACCCTGATCCAGTGGGAGGTGTCCCTGCCCATGGCAGGGGGTTGGAACTGGATGGGCTTTTAGGTTCTGTCCAACCCAAACCACTCTATGATTCTATGAACTCAAAGCTCCCTCCCACTGCAAAGTTCATCTCTTTTTTATTTGTCTGCATGCATCTACAAAAAACTAAACCATGCTGGAAACACTGTGGATTATTTAACAGAAAAGCAGAGAAATGAGAAGCTCAAAGTTTTAGTTGAAAACTTCTTTTAGGTTTTTGCATTCCCTGATCTTATGGGATATCAAAATACCTATCCCCTTAGAAGAGATCTTAAAGTTTAGATAGTGTGATTTGTCCAAGACACACTTGGTTTATTATCTTTTAAATACTAGAAAACAGTTCCAGACTTTCTTTATTGGTCAGTTTAGTAAAACAAAGCTGATAGAATCAGAATCATAGAATGGTTTGAGTTGGAAGGGACCTTAAAGATCATCCAGTTCCTCGGATCAACTTTGTGGCCTCCTCTGAACTCGCTCCAACAGATCCATGTCCTTCCTGTGCTGAGGACTCTAGAGCTGAGCTCAGGACTCTACACGAGGTCTTGTGAGAGTAGAGGAGAGGAGCAGAACCCCCTCCCTCGCCCTGCTGGTCCCATTGCTTCGGATGCAGCCCAGGATATGGTTGGCTTTCTGGGCTGTGAGCGCACATTGCCGGCTCCCGTTGAGCTTCTCATCCTGGATTCCGTTCACTAACACACTTCCATAAGGTTTATATTTTCCACGGCCAAGTTAACTGCTTCCTCATAAGGGAAGGAAGAGGAGCAGGCACTCATCTCTTCTCTCTGGTGACCAATGATAGGACTCAAGGGAATGGTAGGAAGATGTGCCAGGGGAGTGTTAGGGTGGACATTAGGAAAAGGTTCTTCACCCAGAGGGTGGTGGAGCCCTGGAACAGCTCCTCAGGGAAGCACTCACAGCCTGACAATATTCCAGCAGCATTTGGCCAACACCCTCAGTATGAATTCTGGAGTTGTCCTGTGCAGGGACAGGAGCTGGGCTCGATGATCCTCGTGGGTCTCTTCCAACTCAGGTCATTCTGTGATTCTGCAGACTCTCATCATAAAGTTCATCTCCACAACCACCAACCCTACTCACAGTGAAGCTGTGTGAATGCTGCAGCCACTTACCCACACGATCACTGTCTTGTTAAAACCCAGCACTAACAGCTCAGAACACAGAGCATTTATACTGCAGTCAAAAGCAATCTCCCAAATTTTCTTTCCAGCTGTGAATTAGTCGAAATGGCCCCAACCTTCTGTAGTTACATTACTTGTTCCTTTTATAAACAAAATATTCCTTCATTCATGATATAATTTCCTAGATTATCCATTATTAAAATTCCCCTCTCAAAAATGAATTTACATCTGAATTATCTCATTACTTCTGAACAAGCCAATTATTGCCTCTAGTGAACAAAATAATTAGACTTGTGCTCACTGCATTGAAGATCTTCATCGGTCCCAGCGCACTCAGTCCCAGAACACAGCAGTACACAATGCAAAAGACACAAACATATCGAAGAAGTGCAGATAAAACAAATAAATGAGCCTCTCTTTTTCTCCTGAATATTGTTTACCCAATAAATAAGTTAACTTTTTGCAGGTACACACTCACATATCGACTTCACGATGCAAACCAGAAATTTAAACTCAAGGAATCCTGATCTGATGAGCAAAGAACCTCATTTAATCCGTTTCTCCTCAAACAGGGTCCAAAGCTTTCACTATCTGTTGACATTTTGGTGCTCTGCTGTGTTATCACAAACATCGCATAACCCTGCCTGAATCACAGAATCACAGAATTACTTGAGTTGGAAGGATCATTGAGTCCAACTCCTGTCCCTGCACAGGACAAACCCAACCTTCACACCGTGTGACTGAGGGCATTGGCCAAATGCTTCTGCAATGCTGGCAGAGTGGGTGCTGTGACTGCTGCCCTGGGGAGTTGTTCCAGGGCTCCAGCACCCACTGGGTAAAGAACCTCTTCCTAACATCCTAAAACTGATCTGGCACATCTTCCTGCCATTCCCTTTAGTCCTATCATAGGTTACAAGAGAGAAGAGATCAGCCCCTCTTTCACCTCCCTCCCTTGTAAGAAGGCAGCAAACACCGAGACCCCCCTCAGCCTCCTCTTCTCCAGGCTGAACAGACCAAGTGACTTCAGCTGCTCCTCATACGACTTCCCCTCCAGACCCTTCCCCAGCTTTCTGGCCTCCTCTGGACACTCTCCAGTAGTTTAATGTCCTTTTTATACTGTGGCACCCCAAACTGCACACAATATTCAAGGTGAGGCCTCCCCTTGTGCAGAGCAGAACAGGACATGCCCTCCCTGGCCCAGCAGATGATGCTGTGCCTGATGCACCCCAGGACACAGTTGCCCTCGTCTGCCAATGCTCACTGTTGGCTCATGGTCACCTTGCCATCAACCAGAACCCCCAGGTCCCTCTCCAGAGGGCTGCGATACTTCCTTGAGGTTTGTGACAGCACTTCCTTGGCGTCAACTAGATTCAAAATTATATTTATAGTAGAGAACACCGCATCTGACACATTTAAAAGTTTCCTTGAATCATAGAATCATTAAGGTCGGAAAAGACGTTCAAGATCATCCAGTCCAATCATCAGCCCAACACCACCGTGCTGATTAAACCATGTCCTAAGTGCAATGGCTTCACATGTTTCAAACCCCTCCAGGGATGGCGACTCCACCACTGCCCTGGGCAGCTTCTGCCAATGCTTCACCACTCTTTCCATAAGGAAATTTTTCCTAATATCCAATCTAAACCTCTCCTGCTGCAACTTGAGGCCATTCCCTCTTGTCCCATCGCCTGTCACTTGTAAGAAATCACCAACACCCACCTCACTACAACGTCTTTTCAGGGACTTGTAGACAGTGATAAAGAAGTTGTACTTCTGCACACACCTTTTGATAAGCCTCAGCCTATGTAAACAATATGTCTTTTAATACCAATCTGACTCTGACACACAGCTCTCAGGAGCACCTTAAGGATTTAAAAATAACCTACTCCATGGAGGAAGCGGTGTGTGTTTTGACCATGCTGTTTTCTCCTCCCAGCAGGTACCCCAGAACTGACAATTTGATTCACTGGTTCACCATGATCTTTCCCCTTCTCCATGTATGACAGCACCGTTTGGGTTTTGTAGGCTTTCTAACAGGACTTGCCTGTTTCAGAGAAGACCTTTGCTTTTTGAGCACAGCTGCTACTCTTAGGTTAATGTTTTCCCGGATGAAATCAGCTGTGGAAAATTATTTCCCTGGTGAGACAAAGACACCTCTGTTTTCAGCTCTGCTTGGAAATTTCAGGGTATCAGAAAAGGAAAATTATATAAATCTGTTCTTTGACAGGACTGGCAACTGTTTCTGCTCTCTGAGAGGCAATAGCTGGATGGATTTGCTTGGACCTTTTCTTTTTTGATGCCTCTCTGACATTCCGGACATTTATGGATGTATTTGCTTTGTCTGGTTTTCTGAGGAGACACCATCTGGTCCTGTCAGTGTTCTTGCATCACCCATCCAAAAGGAAAAGGAGACTTTGCTTTTCATCTTCCATTTGAAACAGCTCCTTAATTAAAAACTGAAATACATTGAGAAACATAACTCATTGGACTGAGCATGCAGTGGAGTTTGGGTGGTATAGAGCAGGGCAGGCCACCAAGGGAGTGGTTGAGATAAGTTCAAATCTCTCTTCACAGACATCACTCCCCCTCATCCTGTCCCTGCACTTCCTGAAAAAGAGCCCTTCCCCAGCTTTCCTGTAGCCCCTGTCAGTACTGGAAGGCTGCTCTAAGGTCTCCCCAGAGCCTTCTCCAGGCTGAACATCCCCAAATCACTCAGTCATCTTAGTATGGGAGATGCTCCAACCCTTGAATCATCGTGGCCTCCTTTGGACTCGCTCTAACTGGGGGTACAACCATCAAGATGTTTTTCCCAGTACAGAAAATGCTTCATTTTTACTTCTTTCAGTCATTTTTCCCTTACTGTGTGTTGGAGCTCCTGAATTATTCTAAACCAGGCATAAACCATGTCTTATGCACTGAGAAGAGCTGTTAAAAATAAGTAACGCCACACAATTGAATTAATGTGAAGAAAGAAGATTGAAACCTCTTTCTCTCCTTTTTAATAGAAAGTTGATGCAAATGGCAGTGGATAAGCAAATTATAATACATTTTGATGAAAAAGTGCCAAGTTGGAGAGATAGGTTGGATTGTCTCTATAGGAAGTTAATGACGCGGTTCTGAAGCAGAACGAGGGGATGGATGTGGTGGATGTAATACAGTGAAATTAAGCAGGTTAATTCCAGACCTTGATGCAAGACTCCATTTCTCTGCACCCTGAGTGCAGATTATTACAGTGATCTAATGGGTTTCACCCACTTAATGCTTTCTGATCGCACTGATGCAGAAAACCGAAGGGTGGAAGGGTTTTAACTTCACATTTTCTCTTTCTTCTTAGAAACATGGAATTTTTTAAATTGGAAAATAGCCATGTGCAGTGCACTCGGTGTCCAGTGGCTGGTGTTCCCATGGAGAGCTCAGCAGGGATTCACACTGAAAGATTGAGCCAGGGAAAATTGCTGAGCTTGACTTCCAAACTGTTTTCTGGTACAGTCTTTCTTATTATGCTGTTACAAAGCTGTTCTTTACCTGTTTTAGTCTTCTAAACAGCAAAGTTGGCAAAAACATGTATAATACAAAGTCAACAGAGAGCCTTCTGGTTCACCTCATAGGTATTAGTCCTCCCTCCACATCCTCCTTCTGCATCGCATGATGCAACTGTGAGGGAGAGAATGAGACTCTTGATCCTGCTTGAATCTTCAATTCAAGACATGATAATCTCAAAAGTCTTTTCCTACCAAACAATTCCGTGATTCAATTAGTTCCTGGCAAAGCTTATGCAGCTGCAGGATCTGCTGTTGATACTGAAGCAACACCATCATTTTGCAGGATGGCACATGAAAGCCAATGACATCTTGGCCTGGATCAGAAACACCATGGCCAGCAGGACCAGGGAAGTGACTGTGCCCAAGGACTCGGCACCCCTCGAACCTGGGTTCAGTTTTGAGCACCTCACTTTAAGAAGGACGTTGAGGGGCTGGAGCGCGTTCAGAGAAGGGAAACGGAGCTGGGGAAGGGAGTGGAGAACGAGTCCTACAAGGATCGGGTGAGGGAATTGGGGTTGTTTAGCCTGGAGAAAAGGAGGCTGAGGGGAGACCTCATCACTGTCTACAACTCCCTGAAAGGAGGTTGTGGTGAGGTGGGTGTTGGTCTCTTCTCCCAAGTGACAGGACAAGAGGAAATGGCCTCGAGTTGCACCAGGGCAGGTTCACATTAGACATTAGAGAAAACTTCTTCACTGAAAGGGTTGTCAGGCCCTGGCAGAGGCTGCCCAGAGAGGTGGTGGAGTCCCCATCCCTGGAGCTATTTAAAAGACGGGTGGATGAAGTGCTTAGGAATACAGTTTAGTAGTGGACAGGTACAGTTGGACTTGATGATCTCAAAGGTCTCCTCCAACCAAGCGATTCTGTGATTCTGTGAGTCTATTATTAGTACAATTTGTCTATTATTTTTTCACCTTGGTCATCCCAGTGCCACTGGGGAAACAAGTAGAAGCGATGCCATTAAACCAAAGCCCTGGAAGCCCACTGCTTCCTGCTTATGCTGTCAGTGGCATCTGCACAGCAGATCTGCCCAGGTAAACAGATTGGGAGTTGACAGAGCATTGTGTTGGTGTTCAGAAGGAACAGAAATAGTCTCATTTTCTCTTAGTTGTACTGGATCGGCCCAGCTAAGTGACAAAACCAGTGACAGTGCACCCATAGGCAACATCAGCAGGAATCAGGTGTTGCCAAAGAACAAGGATGTTAAAGCTTTGCCGAGTTTTGCCTAATTCTCAGTGTAGAGTTTGATATTGAAAATATCTTTTGCATTTCAAGTATCATCACTCATATTATGTGGAGAGACAGCGTGTCGGAAAACAGCTCAGTCCTCTGGAGATCTGGGCAAATGAGATGTTATCTTCTCATCATCTGTTTTCCTTAGCTTGTCTGGGAAGTTGACAGGATGAAATGCCAGTCCATTTCTGTGTTTTAAAGACATTGCTGTTATTTCTAACCTGAAATAGCCTCAATGTTCATCTCTTATTACATTTTAATTGTCCTCAAATTACTGCCCATCACTGCGTTGTCATTTGCTTTATTTCCTCACTTGTGATGCCTTCAAGAAGCATTTCTGAATGTTCTTAAGAGCATCAGCTCAGTGGTTCCAGCTGTCCATCACGTACAGACGTAGCACTCAACAGACACTGTAATTTCTTAATTTTCTAGGTATCAAACCAGACATTTTATTCATTAATTTCTTAGTGCTGTTCATTTTGTGGTGCAGAACCTCTTGGTGTGATCAAAAAGAAGGGTAAGTGGATTTCAATCCTTCTGGAAACTCTCCTGAGACACATGGAAAATAAGGAGGTGATTGGTGACAGCCAGCAAGGCTTCACTAAGGGCAAATCTGGTGGCCCTCTACAACGGGGCTACAGCCACTGGTGGGTAAGAGATGAGTAACTGGTATCATCTACCTGAGCTTGTGCAAAGCATCTGACACTTTCCCACATGACGTTCTTCTCTCTAAACTGGAGAGACGTGGATTTGATGGATGGACCGCTCAGTGGATAAGGAATTGGCTGGATGATTGCACTTGAAGAGTTCTGGTCAAAGAATGGCTCAATGTCCAAGTGGAGACTGGTGGTAAGTGGTGCTCACTGAAGGGAAGGGATGGCATCCAGAGGGACCTGGACAGCCTTGGGAGGTGGGGCTGTGCAAACCTCATGAGGTTCGATAATGCCAAGTGCAAGGTCTTGCAAGTGGGCCAGGGCAAATCCAAGCACAATTACAGGCTGGGTGGAGAATGGATTGAGAGCAGCCCTGAGGAGAAGGATTTGGGGGTGCTGGTGGATGAGAAGCATGGAACAGGTTCCCCAGAGAAGTTGTGGATGCCCCATCCCCGGGGAAGTTCGGTCCAAAGACTGACAACATCGAAAATGGATGTAAATGAAGTGTTTACGTGAGTGCCAAGACCAGCAACTGGAATGAAAGAGCAAGTACTAAACCAGAAGAATGTACTATTCAAACTAACTTGTTTTTATCACTTCTGCCTGAGGAGAAATTGTATAAACACTATGACAAAGTATAACAAGAAGTATCAGAAATGGTACCTCGGGAAGGATGTTGAAGGCCACACCTACTACCCTCCGCAGCTGCTTCAACCTCCTTGAGCACACCAGGAAGGATTGCCTCTATATATTATGAAGACCTTCACTTCAATGCCTTGCTGCATGCACAGACCAAACTCCATCCAGACAGCATATACAATATGAAAGAGACAAGCACTCAATGCCCAACTACACTACAACTGTAGGTGAGCAGGTATTAACAACACTGATAGGTGGCTTAGATATTCAGTCATTTTTTTTCTGGCAGAGGACTCTTGTTTTCCAAAGAAACAAAAGCAGATGTTGGAAAAGACCTTGGAGAACATCAAGTCCATATGCAGAAGGACAGAATTCCAAGATCTGGCAATCTCCCATCTACTTATTGAGACATTGTTTGACTGGGAATAGGGATCTGCTCTTTCAGCTTCCAGACAAGAGCTGCTGTATTTTTTCCTGATGTATCTCTGTATCCCCAGTCAAGACAAGAAAATAGAATTATTCTCCCTGTCTTCCTTTGTAGTTGTGGCACCACCTGGAATAGGATAAGCACCTTCTGTTATACAAAGGTAAAGGCCAAGCTGCAGAGGGTGACTTGTTAAATTCCTAAATTGGATCCTCTGGTTACAAAAACGGTCCTAAAAATAAACACTTTAGCTACACAAATGATTCTCACCTGCAGGATGCCAAGCAAAGCTAAGGTGTACAGACTTCACAGCACTATTTACACAGAGCATGGTATCCAATGTTACCCTTGCCCCAAACTCCATGAGGCAGTACAAACACAAAGCCCCTTGGTCTGAATTTGAATAGTCCAGGCACACAGATGTGTGAACGAGTCATTATTTCTGGATGAAAAATGTAGTCTCCAAAAAAATAGCAAGTAACTGACAATTATTATTCACAAAGATCACAGAGCATTCAACTACAGGACTATATAAGTATTTATAAATATAATAGGCTTTATGAAGTTCAACAAGACCAAGCACAAGGTCCTGCACTGGGGCTGGGGCAATCCCAAGCAAAAATACAGGCTGGGCAGAGAATGGACTGGGAGCAGCCCTGCAGAGAAGGACCTGGGGGTGCTGGGGGATGAGAATTTCAACATGATCCAAAATGTGTACTTGCATCCCAGAAAGCCAACAGTGTCCTGGGCTGCATCCAAAGCAGTGGGACCAGGAAGGCAAAGGAGGGGAATCTGCCCCTCTACTCTGCTCTGGTGAGATCTCATCTGGAGTCCTGTATTAAGTTCTGGAGTCCTCAGCACAGGAAGGACGTGGATGTGTTGGAACAGGTCCAGAGGAGGGCTGGAGCACAGGTTGAGAGAGCTGGGGTTGTTCAGCCTGGAGAAGAAAAGACTCTGGGGAGACCTTAGAGCAGCCTTCCAATACCAAAAGAGGCTACAGAAGAGCTGAGGAAAGGGCTCTTTACGAGGGAGAGCAGGGATAGGATGAGGAGGAATGGTTTTAATCTGAAAGGGGGTAGGATTTAGATGACAAGGAAGAAATTTTTCCCTGTGAGGATGGTGATGTATTGGCACAGGTTGTCCAGAGACATGGGAGACACCACATCCTTGGAGGTGTTCAAGGCCAGGACAGATGAGGCTTTGAGAAACCTGATCCACAGGGAGGTGTCCCTGCCCATAGTGGGGGAGTTGGAATTGAATGACATTTAAGATCCCTTCCATTCCAAACCATTTCATGATTCTATGACAAACCAAGGTAAGTCCTAAAGCAATTACATCAACTTTTACGAATGAAACGAGTTCATAAAACAACAAGAAGGAAAAATAGTGATAAATTTTTGCACTAAAAGCCACCCTTGGCTTTTATCAGTAATACACTCTTCTATATTCCAAAGAGGATTTCTAATAGTGCACTAACACACTATTCTGAATTCCAAACAGGCTCTATGAGAACACATCCATTGTAAGGCACTACAGAATTACAAACGTGGTATAACAGTGGAGATAAATGGTCAGTTGGGATTACTTGATGTAATAATGCCAAGGTGGGCTACTGAAACGAAAAGTTAAAATCACTGAATCAAGGGATGACCTGAGTTGAAAGGGACCCTCGAGGATCACTGACTCCAACTCCTGTCCCTGCACAGGACAACCCCAACATTCACACAGTGTGTCTGAGAGCGTTGGCCAAATGCCTTCTGAATATTGTCCAGCTTGGTGCTGTGGGGAGCCTGTTCCAGTGCTCCACCACCCTCTGTGTGAAGAACCTTTTCTTAATCTCCAGTATCAGTTTCCTAAAGTCTGCTGTAGCCTGATACCCGTGTTTGTGAGAGCAACTGGGTATTCAGACACCACACCCTCCTTATCTCACCTCTAAACAAACATCTACTGCCTGCAGTTACCAAGCAAGCTGTTTTTTACCCCCAGATACATGAAATATCCAACGCAGCCCCAACCTCATCAATTAGGGATAACAAACATGTATTAACACCACCACAACTGTTGGATATTTACATGTCTCACAATACATCGTCTCCTCTCTACGTACACAAGCACCACTAATAAAATCCTAAGCTCTTCTCTTCCAGGGAACTAATTAGAAAGCAAAAGGTTGCAAGAACTACATTGGTATCCAGATTCTGAGGTGAAGCTTGCACTTAGAAACATCTAAAGGTTGATTTAAGTCAGAAAGGGGAATAATGCAATAACTCACTCTTGGTGAATTATTTAATTTGTGTTTTGTGCATCAACAATGCTTCCCTTACAAATTAACTCACTAAAATGAAGAAAAAAGATAGAAACAAGACATGGAATGGTCAAGGTTGTTATTTTGGCAACAGAAAATTGCTTCCTTATACTATCACAGAATCACAAAATGGTTTGGGTTGGAAGAGACCTTAAACCCCATTCAATTCCAACACCACTGCCATGGGCAGGGACACCTCCCACCAGACCAGGATGATCAAGGCCCCAATCCAACCTGGCCTTGAACACCCCCAGGGATGGGGCAGCCACAACTTCTCTGGGCAACCTGTGCCAGGGCCTCCCCACCCTCATCGTCAAGAATTTCTACCTAACGTCTAATCTAAATCTTCCCCCTTCCAATTTAAAGCCATTCCCCCTCCTCCTATCACTATAAACCCTTGCAAAAAGTCCCTTCTCAGCTTTCCTGGAGCCCCCTTTCACTACTGGAAGGCTGCTATGAGGTCTCCCTGAAGCCTTCTCTTCTCCAGGCTGAACAACCCCAACTCTCTCAGCCTGTCCTCATAGCAGAGGTGCTCCAGCTCTCTCACCAACTTCGTGGCCTCCTCTGGACCCATTCCAACAGTTCCATATCCTTCTTAAGTTGGGATTCCAGAATTGGACACAGGACTCCAGGTGGGGTCTCATCAGAGCAGAGTAGAGGGGGTGATGTCCTCTCTCACCCTGCTGGTCACACTGCTTTGGATGCAGCCCAGAATATGCTACAAAAGCAGTGGCACTCATTTCCCATGGCTGAAAATAACCCTGAGCATCGTGACACCGTACAACCACACGCTGGGTACATGATTCTTCCTCACCTCACCCTCAGGTCACACCAAATTGGCCTCTTCCCTTGCTGAGGTAAAAGCACTGAGCGCACTATAAACCAATTATTACTGGAATTATAGCTTTGCCACACAATATCAACACATCCCCCATAATGAAAGAAATAGATAGTTAAGAGTCGAGGGAAGAGGCCGTTTGAAATCACTTACATATTCATTAAGCAGACAAAGAAAGTGCCATTTGTTCACGCATTTCTTGATGCCACTGAGGTACAGTGAATACTGTGCTTATGCACGGGATCTCATCCAATAACTCCTGATGACAATTAAGTCAAACACAACCACATGATCAGTGCAATTAAAATTCCCAAAGAGGCACCCAGATGTACTCTAAGCCCCCAATCACTTAGAATATTTTTGATATTATGTAAAAGAATCCAACTGCCGAGCATCAAGTCTTTGCTATTATACTATTAAGTAATTACAACGAAATATGAAAACACTAATGAGATCTTCAGTGAGGATTTGCTGCACCCGATATTTAGAGGGAAAAAGAATCCGTCTGGGTTTCTCCAGCAACCTTTGAACAACCTCTTTCAGGCAGATGCTCAAGTGTAATATGGAGAAAAAAAAACAGAAAAAGCTGGTTTCAACAAGTTCTCCACCTTTGTGGTGACTCTGTGGCTCAAAGGACTGGCAACGGGAGCGTGAAAATTTGGGACATACGTATACAGAGCATGAATTTAAACTGAGATCCCAGTGTGCCCATGCACGTGAGGACCTAAAAATGCAATTTTTAACACAGAGCTTGGTTACCCTCCCTGTTCTCTACTCTTTATGAAATCATACACAAACATGGCATATCAACGTGGCACAGGAGCTCTGGAGCATGTCCAAACAAGGGCAACAAAGCTGGTGGAGGGTTTGGAACACAAGCCTGATGAGGAGCGGCTGAGCGAGCTGGGGTTGTTTAGTCTGGAGAAAAAGAAGCTGAGAGGAGACCTTATCACTGTCTACTACTGCCTGAAAGGAGGTTGTAGCGAGGTGGGTGTTGGCCTCTTATCCCTGGTAGGCAGTGACAGGACAAGGGGAAATGGCCTCAAGATGTGCCAGCAGAGATTTAGGTTGGGCATTAGGTGCAATTTCTTTATTAAAAGGGTTGTCAGGCACTGGCAGAGGCTGCCCAGGGAGGTGGTTGAGTCCCCATCCCTGGAGGTGTTTAAAAGATGAGTAGACGTCACACTTGAGGAGACGGTCTACAGGCAGACTTAGCAGGACTGGACCAATGGTTGGACTCAATGATCTTAAAGTTCTTTTCCAACCAAATCCATTCTATAATTCTATAAAGAGGGACCAGCCTTTGTTCGGTGTACAGCCAAAGGATAAATCCTTGGGAAGGAAGACTCCCAGAATGAGCCAATTGTTCTGATCCTGATCACCACCAGAGAAGAAAAACACACTGGTGAAAAGGTTCCAGTTGTCATAAGCAAAGAGGTGTCTCATAATTATAGGAGGAGACAGGGTAGGAAAAAGTCATGGATGCCCCATCCCTGGAGGTGTTCAAGGTCAGGTTGGATGAGGCTTTGAGCAACAAGACCCAGTGGGAGGTGTCGCTGCCCATGGCAGGGTCGTTGGAACTGGATGGGCTTTAAGGTCCCTTCCAGCCCAAACAATTCTATGATTACTCCTGGATGCAAAACCTTCTCCTACAATACTCTCCTCACCTGAAAAATATTCATTCACATTTCTATCCTCTGATAATAAAATATTCAATACCATACATGATATATTAAGGAAAAAACCTTCAACAACAATTTATGCACTGAGCCCAAAGAGCCCTTCAGAAATGGTTGGCTTCCGTATCTTCAGAACTCTAAATTACATCACTTTATTGATTAAAGTTACATCTTTATTCTACAGAAGGGGACCTGCTTCCTCAACACACATTTGTCTCTCCAGCAAAGGCAGGGTGTAATGATCTACAAAACCTGTTGCAAAAATAATTCATTATAATAATAAACCATTATTTCTTTGCAACAATAGGGGAATGCCCTGCTCTACTCCCAACTGGTGTATTCTCATCTCGAGCACTGGGTGAAGTTCTGGGTGCCACACTATAAAAAGGATCTGAAGCTACTGAAGAGTGTCCAGAGGAGGCCACAAAGTTGGTGAAGGGTTTAGAGGGGAAAACACAGCAGAAGCAGCTAAAGTCGCTTGGTCTGTTCAGCCTGGAGAAGAGGAGACTGAGGGGGAACCTCATTGCAGTCTACAGCCTTCTTACAAAGGGAGGAGGAGGAGCAGGCACTGAGCTCTTCTCTCTGGTGACCAATGATAGGACCCAACGGAATGGCAGGAAGGCATGACAGGGGAGGGTTAGGTTGGATATTAGGAAAACGTTCTAAACAAGGGATATTGTGACCCAGGAAGCCCCAGAAAACCTGGGAGTCTCTGTGCCTAGAACTGTAAAAACACAGCACGAACCAGAAGGCCAGAGCAGTCTCTATGAAATATTAATAAGACAGAAGCATCAATATGTGGGTTTTTTTTTAAAATGAGTACTTTCCTTCTGCATCCTTCAAGAGTGGGGCAAAACTTAGCATTAGGAAGAGAATCATTAAGTGAAAATGTGAAGGGTTTAGAAATGTGAAGGGTTTCATCAAGGTTTTAGAAATGTGAAGGGTTTCATCAAAAGTGAAAATGATGAAGGATTTAGAGGAGAGGAGCAGTTAAAGTCACTTGGTCTGTTCAGCCTGGACAAGAGGAGACTGAGGGGAGACCTCGCCGCAGTTCACTGCTTCCTCACAAAGGGAGGGGGAGGAGCAGCCACTGATCTCTTCTCTCTGGTGACCAGTGACAGGACCTGAGGGAATGGTAGGAAGATGCCAGGAGAGGGTTAGGTTGAACATTAGGAAAAGGTTCTTCCCCCAGAGGGTGGTGGAGCACTGGAACAGCTCCCCAGGGAAGCTGTCACAGCCTGAGAATATTCCAGAAGCATTTGGCCAAGGCCCTCAGCCCCATGGGGTGACTGTTGGGGTTGTCCTGTGCAGGGCCAGGAGTTGGACTTGATGATCCCTGTGGGTCCCTTCCAACTCAGGATGTTCCATGATTCTATGATTTCTGAACTTTCACAAACAACCAGATGTACAGGATAGCAACACAACACCTTGGATTCATGTCAGATAACACAAATAGCAGCTGACATCAAACCAAATGGGTAATATATTAATCCTTTAATTAGGTGAGAATTTTTTTCTTCCCAACAGTTCTTCCTTATTAGGAAAAACTCAAGACATCTACAGCTCCTCCAACTGTTATTCAAACTCTTAAGTCACCAAAGTCTTTCAAGCATCTGCCGTGTTTATGCTCCGTGGCAGTTCTGTTCGCTTTGAATTGAATGATTTATTACCATATAACCTAAGCCTCTGATGAGATTATGCTGCCAATTTGTGCCTTCTTCGTGAAGAGAGGTCTCCTCGAACCCAGGCTTTGGACCGAACGTGGTGAATCTCAATTAAAGAGTGACCTTTACAAGACAAGGGAAATGTTAATTCATGCTCACCTAAATGGCTTTACCACTACTTGAAAGCAGAGCTTTCTGAAGCTGCCTACAACTCCGTCGCTGTAAAGTTTCATTTCTACATTATCAGTATTAAAAAAACTCTTTTAGTGTAAAAAAATGTATATATCCACCTGTCAAAGCCAAAGGAGAGAATCCGAATGCTAATAGAGCCGTCCCTGGTGAATTTTTGATGTTACTTGAAAAACAACATATTCACACTTTTAAGGGACTTCAAATACAGATTACAGGCATTAGGGTGACAGGGGCAGAGATTAAACACTTCTTTACCCTCGGAACAGGTACAAGACAAGAGCAACAGCTACTGCTACCACTCCCCCTCAAGGTATGTGTTGTAATTTGCCTTTCTTTGTGATATCCAAATGCTTTCAGCAGCTTGAAGGGTATACAATCTGAAGAAAAGGCAAAAAGTAAGCTCAGTCTCCAGATAAAATCCCGTTTGACTTGATTGTTTTTAATTAGGAGTCGCTACTGAATCAAGCAGGAGAAATAAAGCAGTGTTTCAGCAATGTATTTATGGTCTTGCTAATGAAGCTGGGGAAAACAAAGGAATTAGAGACAAGGAAACAAGGATTTGACCCTCATTAAAAAAATGGATCTGGACAGATTTCAATATGAAAAGCAAGAACTTGCTGAAAAATCCATATGTCAGCAAGATTTCAGCATAAAACATCAGGACCTGAGAGCATCTTCACTATTTAGAAGGCCAGATTATAAAATGAATATATATATACACACACACACAATGCCATCATAGCAACGATGTAATTAATTAAAGGGAGGCCTCATAGGAAAGCTGAGGAGGGGCTCTTGATTAGGGAATGCAGGGATAGGATGAGGGGGAATGGTTTTAAGCTGAAAGAGGGGAGATTGAGATGAGATCTTAGAAAGAAATGTTTTCCTGTGAGGGTGGCGAGGCACATGGGCAGACTGCCCCGAGAAACCATGGCTGCCCCATCCCTGGAGGTGTTCAAGGCCAAGCTGGATGTGGCTTTGAGCAACCTGATCATGTGGGAGGTGTCCCTGCCCATGGCAGGGGGGTTGGAACTGTATGGGCTTAGAGGTCCCTTCCAACCCAACTATTTTGTGATTCTAGAAATTATCCACATGGTCTAAATCTCTTTCAAGAAGTCTATATCCTCCTGAAGGACACTTATTACAGTCTTGACTCACCTGGCCTCTAAAGATCCCTAAAGAACAGGATCAACTGCCTCAGCTTAGCCAGGTTGAAATCTGACCCAGCTAATTCGAATTCCCACTGGGTATTTTTATTCTTCATTTTACAGCCGAGCTCTCTGACCTTGCTGAGCACTTGGCAACGGCCAAACTCTGATTCAAACAGCTGTAAATTATTATCATGGACAATAACAGAAGGTCAGTGAAGGAATCTAAACCTGGGCTACCAACAACACACTGGAATGCTCTGCTAGCAAACAAAAATCCAACATGGGAGCAACCTCAAATCATTCCGTAAATGAGTCAAGGAAATGGTTCTGCAGTAAATAATGTCCTAAGGAAAGCCAGAGCTCACAAATAGAGCTCAAAATTGGAATTTTGCCTTTCAGATTATTGCAATTTTAGAAGATATGACAACAGAACCATCCACTTAACAACCTATGGACCCTTATTCCCTCTCTCAGGTCACCGCAGCCCACTTTCACCAGTTCAGCGATGAAAACTCCTCAAAGCAGAGTAGATTGGCAAGAAGCCAGACCTGCTCATACCACACTGAGAGACTCCTGATCCTAAACAGTGACACAGAATAGTTTTAAACGAATGGTTTACTACTGAACTTGACACAAAAGCACAAATTCCAGGAGAGCATGAAGCTCTATTACAGACAGAAAGGACGAGCGTATCATTTCACATCACAGTAAGAAGAGGACCTGTTCAACTGTGTCAGAGTTATTTTAGTGCTGGTTGCATTAATGAACTGTTTCCCCTGTCCTTCAGAAAAGCAAAGTGTGTTAGATTAGACATTAGGAAGAAATTCTTCACCATGAGAGTGGTGAAGCCCTGGCACAGGTTGCCCAGGGAATTGTGGCTGCCCCATCCCAGGAGGTGTTCAAGGTCAGGTTGGATGAGGCCTTGAGCAGCCTGGTCTGGTGGGAGGTGTCCCTGCCCATGGCAGGGGGGTTGGAACTGGATGATCTTTAAGGTCCTTTCCAACCCAAACCATTCTATGATTGCTCTGTCCCAGCCTGGGACACATCTTACACACTGACAGAGCACGGTTTCACTGCCTGGCACAGACTGGCCCAGAAACCTTTGGACTGGACCATATGAGGGAAAAAAGGAGAGAAGATGCTCACCAATTCAGATATTTCAAGTTACAGAGAGGTGCTTCCTTTTATTTGCCCCTAAATCCCAAACAGTTAATGTTCACTAAGGTTAAGTTACACCCAATTAGAAACTAAACATATGGAAACACAGACTGATTTTAATCATAGAATCATAGAACGGTTTGGGTTGGAAAGGGACCTCAAAGCCAGTTCCAACCCCCCTGCCATGGGCAGGGACACCTCCCACCAGATCAGGTTGCTCAAAGCCCCATCCAACCTGGCCTTGAACACTTCCAGGATGGGGCAGCCACAATTCCCTGGGCAACCTGGGCCAGGGCCTCCCCACCCTCACAGAAAAACACTTCTTCCTAAGACCTCATCTAAATCTCCCCTCTTGGAGCTTAAAACCAAATAAAACTGAGATGTCTCAGTACCTCCAAAAGCCCAGTCCTCCTGAAAAAAAAATCACAAATTCAGACCAAACAGGATATTATAGTTCACAGGCATCAACATTTCCTACCTATTCTATTTTAACCTCCATAATACGAGACAATTCCACAAAGTCTTTGTAAAGTCACCACGAAGCCCTCAAATTCTTTAGCAATCAAAACCTCACAGCTGAAAAGAGGCTGTAAATAAGTACCTTGAAAATCAATTATTTCCTTCTAAACAAGGAACACTGCGACCCAATGAGTCCCAGAAAACCTGAGTCTCTCTGCCCAGAACTGTAACAACATAACACGAACCAGACCTGGTCAGAGCAGCCTTGGAGCAATATTAGTAAGATGAAAGCATCCATCTGTGGGGGTGTTTTATAAAATGAGTACTTTTCTTCAGTGTCCTTACTCGTGGAAAGAGTGGAGCAAATCTTAGCATTAGGAGGAGAACCATGAAGCTGGAAAAGTGAAGTTTGTGAAGGGTTTAGAGGAGAGGAGTGGCTAAGTCACTTGGTCTCCTCATCACAGTATCACAGTATCACAGTATCATAAGGTTGGAAAGGACCTCTGAGATCATCAAGTCCAACCTATAACCTAACACTAACACCAACCATCATCTAGACCATGGCACTCAGTGCCTCATCCAGTCTCCCTTTAAACACCTCCAGGGTCGGTGACTCCACCACCTTCCTGGGCAGCCCATTCCAATGGCCAATCACCCTTTCAGTGAAGAATTTTTTCCTCACATCAAGTCTAAACTTTCCCTGACGAAGCTTAAGTTCATGCCCTCTGGTTCTGCCACTGGTCACCTGAGAGAAGAGACCAACCCCTGCCCGACTACAACCTCCTTTTAGGTAGTTGTAGAGAGCAATGAGGTCTCCCCTGAGCCTCCTCTTCTCCAGGCTAAACAGCCCCAATTCCCTCAGTCGCTCCTCATAGGGCTTGTGCTCCAGCCCCTTCACCATCTTCGTTGCCCTCCTCTGAACACATTCCAGTATCCTGACATCTTTCCCATACTGAGGGGCCCAGAACTGGACACAATATTCAAGGTGAGGCCTGACCAGTGCCGAGTACAGGGGGACGATAACTTCTCTGGTCCTGCTTACTACACTATTCCTGATGCAGGCCAGGATTCCATTAGCCTTCTTGGCCACCTGGGCACACTGCTGGCTCATGGTGAGCTTCCTGTCCACCAGCACTCCCAGGTCCTTTTCTACCTGACTACTCTCTAGCCACTCTGTCCCCAGTCTGTAGCTCTGCATAGGATTGTTGTGTCCAAAATGAAGTACCCAACGTTTGGACTTATTAAACATCATCCCATTAGAATCGGCCCAGCTCTCCAATCTGTCCAGGTCCCTCTGTAGGGCCATCCTACTCTCTAGCAGATCAACTCTTCCTCCCAGCTTGGTATCATCTGCAAATTTGCTGATGATGGACTCAATCCCCTCATCCAAATCGTCAATAAAGATATTAAACAGGACGGGACCCAATACCGAGCCCTGGGGGACACCACTGGTGACCAGCCACCAACTGGATGAAACACCATTCACCATCACTCTTTGGGCTCGGCCATCCAGCCAATTCCTAACCCAGCACAAAGTGCTCCCATCTAGGCCACGAGCTGCCAGCTTCCCTAGGAGTCTACTGTGGGGGACCGTGTCAAAGGCCTTACTGAAATCCAAGTATACCACATCCACAGCCTTCCTCTCATCCACCAGGCGAGTCACATGATCATCCTGAAGAAGAAGAGACTGAGGGGGGACCTCATAGCTGCTTCCTCACAAGAGGAGGAAGAGGAGTAGGTGCCAATCTCTTCTCTCTGGTGACCAATGACCAAGGACACAGGGGAAAGGCAGAAAGATGTACCGGGGAGGGTTAGGCTGGACATTAGGAAAAGGTTCTTCACCCAGAGGGTGTTGGAGGTCTGGAACAGCTCCCCAGCTAAGAAGTCACACCAAGCCTGACAAAATTCCAGAAGCATTTGGCCAACACCCTCAGACACACGGGGTGAATGTTGGGGTTGTCCTGTGCAGGGACAGGAGTTGGGCTCGATGATCCTTGTGGGTCCCTTCCAAATCAGGACATCCTATGAGTCCATGATTCTAAAATCCAAGTTGATGAAGGAATCCACAACTGATTCTATCATCTCTGATTTTCAGTCTTTGTTTGCGATGTTTCTCTACAGATGCACCACTTTAATACCTTGCTACTTTAGCTTTTTCATATTTTAAAAAAGGACCACATGGTGTCTGACAATCTGCACAGTAGATGACCAGAGGGCCTTGGCCTATGAAATGAGGGGAACCAGTGTATGGGGCCAAAGACTGAAGAATGAAGAGTCTCGAGTCAACACCAAGGACTCATTCATAAGTCCTAAATGGACCCAAAATCAAATACCAAAGTTCATTATGGTTGAACGTTGGAGTTCCTTACCACAGCCCCATCAGAAAGCAAAGCACAACTAAGGTGCCTCACCAGACTTGGATAAGGTCCAAGGTGTGAAGATAAATTGAAGGTGCAACCAAGAGTGAGCTGTCTTAAGAAGTGACTGCTGATGAAAAGGACGCAACAGCTACAAGCGTTGACCAAGGCTCAGGAACACGCAATTTCCTTCACAATATTTGCTTTTGGGAATGGTTTCACTCCAAATGCAGCAGTAAGAAAAAGAACTGTATGGTCATTTGAAAAAGCAGGCGGATGATGGCTGATTTCCTGCTCTCTTGCAGGGACTCACTGAACTCGTAGCCATCAGCAAATACTGATCAGCCAGCAATAACGACCTGTACTGCCTCAGCCTGCTCAAAATCCCTGAGGCAAGCTGAAGAACCACAGCCCAAGTCTGATTTTCAATACCCTGCATCGCCCCAAGAAGTGAGAAGAATTAAGTGGGAGATATAAGTTCCCCCAAAGCTTTAAGTGTTCTCTACAAGTGATGGAGATGCCCTTCTTGGGATTGTCCTATGCAGGAATAGGATCTGGACTTGATGATCCTTGTGGAATCCTTCCAACTCAGGTCATTTTGTGATTCTATGATTCTTTGATTCTTTGTTTCCACAGCTCCTGACAGTTGGCCAAGAGCAGCCTTTAATCATAGAATCATAGAACAGTTCAGGTTGCAAGGGACCAAAAGTTCATGCAGTTCCAACCCCTCTGCCATGGGCAGGGACACCTCCCACCAGACCAGGCTGCTCAAGAACCCATCCAACCTAGCTTTGAACACTTCCAGGGAGGGGGCATCCACAACTCCCCTGGGTAGATGAGGTGCTCAGGGATACGGTTGAGTAGTGGAAAAGCATGGTTGAAGTCCACCTCAAAGGTCTTTTCCAACAAGCAAATCTATGAGTCCTTGATCACCTCCTTCCCGTGGATACAAATGTTTTGAATATTTAAAAAACTATGCAGGATTCTCAGGACACATCAATGGGGAAAGGGGAATGAATTCCACGAAAGCAATGAAAACCTGCTGTAATACACGAAATGCAAAGCCCGCTCTCACCAACACCACGATGAGGAAACCTCTTTGCACAGCGAGGAGGGCACTAACAAAGCAAAGGGTCTCTCCCGCTTACATTTTTAGGCCTCTCCCTCCTCTTGTTGCCTCCCTCTGAATTTGCCGTAGCTTCAATAACAATCTCAGAGACAAAATCAAGAAACAAATTATTTTCTTACACCTAATCCCCCTTTTGCTGTCAAGAGCCTGACCCTGGTTTGATAATCTCATTTCCTGAGAATCAAAACGCTGGAAATTTAAGCTTCCTAGAGTGTTAATTGCGGCCCTGCTCCATTGCTAATCAAAAAATTGGATGTTTTGCATGAAAATGCTGCTCTAATTAATTCTCAGTCATAAAGCGCCCCGGTTTTAATAACCCCTCCTTGATTGGAAAGCCTTTGAAGAGCCGGTGCGGCTAATCCGCTAAAGCAGAAAAAACACACGCAGAGGAAATAATAAGTGAGCTTACAAGGTCTGAACGGGATGATTGCAATAACACCATCAAACCACAAAAAAGCGATTCGCTCCCCTCTCCGCCCGCCCAAGCTCAAAGCAAGCTGTGATCCTGCGCGGCACGGCGAGACAAAAGCAGCTGCGTGACGGGAGGTTCAGGCCAGCAAATCCTCTCCCCCTCCTTAGCACAGCCAACCTGCTGCTTCTTCAGCTGGTTATCCCCATCATAAGAAGGATATGGAACTGTTGGAATGGGTCCTGAGGAGGCTACAAAGATGATCAGAGGGCTGGAGCACCTCTGCTGTGAGGACAGGGTGAGAGAGTTGGGGTTGTTCAGCCTGGAGAAGAGAAGGCTCTGGGGAGACCTTAGAGGAGCCTCCCAGTACCTGAAGGGGCTCCAGGAAAGCTGGGGAGGGGCTTTTAAGAAGAGCCTGTAGTGACAAGACAAGGGGGAATGGCTTTAAATTGGGAAGGGGAAGATTTAGATTACACATTAGGAAGAAATTCTTCATCATGAGGGTGGGGAGGCCCTGGCACAGGTTGCCCAGGAAAGCTGTGGCTGCCCCATCCCTGGGGGTGTTCAAGGTCAGGTTGGATGAGGCCTCGAGCAGCCTGGTCTGGTGGGAGGTGTCCCTGGCCATGGCAGGCGGTTGGAACTGGATGATTTTTAAGGTCCTTTCCAACCCAAACCACTCTATGATTCTATGATTTTATTCCTCATCCTTTTCCAAAGTGGCACTTCTCCACTTCTCATAAAATCTCCTTTAAGCAGACAAGAATTCTATTGCTTCCCCCCACCATTGCCTCTGACTGACAGCACATTATCATAGACATCTCTAAAAGGTGCTGAACCGAGCTTTCATTATCCGAAACGTCAAGATTCGTTTTTGTCACCGGTGAACACAGCTGGATCCCTCTGGCAGCCCTTTGGTGAATACAAATGGAACAAGGCACCTACAAATAACGGCATTTTCCCCGGACTTGGCCTTACATTGTGCCCTTGTCATATGAGATCTCATTTGCCTGCGCTGCTATTTCTTGGTGGCAAAATCTTAATTAGCAGTGTTTCTTGCTGATTTCCTTAATTCCTTAAAAAAACGTACGGTAAGAAATCTTCAGGCTTGGACCAAGAACGGATGAACAGCACAATGGAGAGTAACCCAAGTCACAGAATCACAGAATGGTTTGGGTTAGAAGGGACCTCAAAGCCCATCCAGTTCCAACTCCCCCTACCATGGGCAGGGACACCTCCCACCGGATCAGGGTGCTGAAAGCATCATCCAACCTGGCCTTGAACACCTCCAGGCATGGGACAGCCACAGTTTCTCTGGGCAACCTGTGCCAGTTCCTCACCAGCCTCATAGGAAAACATTTCTTCCTAATATCCCATCTCAATTTCCCCTCTTTCATCTTAAACTCATTTCTTCTTGTCCTGTCCCTGCACTCTCTGAGTAAAAGCCCCTCCCCAGCTTTCCTGGGGCCCCTTTAGACCGCTCTAAAGTCTCCTTGGAGCCTTCTCTTCTCCAGACTGAACAACCCCAGCTCTCTCAGCCTGTTGTCATATGGGAGCTGATCCAACCCTCGGATCATCTTCATGGTCTCCTATGGATTCACTCAAATAGATCCATGTCCTTCCTGTGACACTGCCTTTCAACAACATTCTGCGCACCACATCTCTGTTAGTCCAGAAGGAGATCTTTCAGTTACATACTTGCTTTCCCCCCTCCCCTCTTTTTAATAAGAACCCTCAAACAACTTGTGTGTCCCACTTCATAGAATCATAGAATCACTTGGTTGGAAAAGACCTTTGAGATCATCAAGTCCAACCGTACCTGTCCACTACTAAACCAGATCCCTGAGCACCAAGGGAATAATACATGGATTAAGCCTTCCTCCTCAGATTTCAGTGGAACAAGACACAAGAATGAACCCTTCCATCTCTGCATCACTTACAGCAGATCCCTTTCTCCTATGGAGGGATAATGGGTGTCTTCAGCACTGCCCTATTTCAGTAAAAAAGAGGTTAATGACAAAGCATTGCTCTGATCTTCACACATTTTAAGGGTATTTAAATTAAATTCTTATTTCAGAGTGTTGGCATGAGACAAACTTTTAAAAGCCCTTTTTTTTTCAAGCATACGTTGCTTTCAAGCCAACTTCCCCCTGCTGCCCCTCAAAAATCATCCCTGTGGATACAGTGTCGGGAAGAGAAAGTGTGTGGCCCCCACAGAAGATGTGTCACATGCAGCCTTCCAGTCATCTGACTGAACAATTAAATTGTGTTCCTCGTTAAAAGGCGGGAAAAGAAAGAAATCAAAATGCACATCTTGCTGTGGTCTGGGATTCAGGAAGATTAACAAGGTACCTAAAAGGGAAAAGTAGCTTTTAATAGAAAGAGAGGACATTTTTAACATAAACTTCAAAGGGAAATTTTGCTTGATGGTTAAACTGCAGAGATTTCTCAGCAAAGTCAGCTCATCTATTGTCCCTATTGACTTCCCACATTGAAGTTTGGTCACCTATTGCATCATGCTCAGGATCTTCCAATTCTCTCAGAAAGAACCTTGTCCCTATCCACAGTAATTCCTACATTTTGTCCTCTATTCCTTTGTCAGCTCATAGGCTTTGTTCTTCCCAACCCTGTGCTAGCTCAGCAGCTGGAAGCCCGCACATCTCTTGTACAAGCTCCTCTCTTGAAAATGCTCACAACCTCCTGTTCATGAGAAATGATGCCTCGAGAAATGATGTCTTCTAGAAATAAGGACTCACTCTGTCATGACATTGGGCTGTGACCATCCGTAACGAGTGCTGAACACGAAATTTAAAACCTCATTCCAGACTGACAGCAATGGTAACCACAAAAATACTGAGATCTCAGCCACAAGGTACCTGGCAGGAGGACACAGAGATGGAGTTGGATCTCTTAGAGTGAGTCCAGAGGAGGCCATGAAGATGAACCGAGGGCCGAAGAACCTCCCATAGAAGGACAGGTTGAGAGAGTTGGGGTTGTTCAGCTTGGAGAAGAGAAGGCTTTGCCTTAAAGCTGCCTTCCAGTACTGAAAGGGGCTGCAGGAAACTTGGGGAGGGAGTCTTCATCAGGGAGTGCAGAGAGAGGACAAGGGGGAATGGTTTTAAGCTGAAAGAGGGGAGGTTGAGATGAGATCTTAGGAAGAAATTTTTTTCTGTGTGGGTGGTGAGGCTGTGGCAAAGATTGCCCAGAGCGGCTGTGACTGCCCCATCCCTGGAGGTGTTCAAGGCCAGGCTGGATGAGGCTTTGAGCAACCTGATCCAGTGGGAGGGGGGTTGGAACTGGATGGGCTTTGAGGTCATTTCCAGCCCAAAGCATTCAGTTCCTTCTGCCACCTCTCATGGCACTTGTTCTCCAGCCCCTTCACCAGCCTCATTGCTCTTCTCTGGACACACTCCAGTCCCTCAATGCCCTTTTTGTAATGAGGGGCCCAGAAATGCACACAGTACTCAAGGTGTGGCCTCACCAGTACAGAGTCCAGGGGCACAATCCCTTCCCTGGTCCTGCTGGCCACGCTGTTTCTGACACAGGCCCAGATGCCACTGGCCTTCTTGGCCACCTGGGCCACTGCTGGCTCATGTACAGCCAATTGTCAATCAGCACCCCCAGGTCCTTCTCCTCCAGGCAGCTCTCCAGCCACTCTTCCCCAAGTCTGTAATGCTGCACGGGGTGGTTGTGTCCCAAGTGCTGGACTCAGCACAACTCAACCACACAAAGTCATCCAAAAATTCTCTTGTAAACTGTAAAACATCCGGAGTTAAAAGCCAAATTAAAATTATCATGAGTAAGATTTGAAGGAGAAATTTCATCCTTGTCCATCACTGCACTATTTGAAGAGTGCTCAGTTTTATTAGTGGACAGATACGGTTGGACTCGATGATCTCAAAGGTGTTTTCCAACCATGTGATTCTATGATTCCATGTATTATCATGACAGCTTTAAGATATTCCCTTGATTTTATTTCCAAACCAACACTTTTGTGAATCTGACCATTCAGGAGAACACCATGAAATGATGCCATGCTCAGAGGACAGAACACTTCCCTGTCTACATACAGCACTTGCCATGAGCAATATAAACCAGCAAGAGCAGACCAGCTCTTCAAAATCACCACTTTGAAACACTTGTAACTCTTCACTTTCATGTGTTCAAAAGGCAAAGGATTGGTCACTTCAGCCCAGACAAGACAAATTTGCACCTTAAAATATGAGACAACTGAGTTTAAGTCCCACAGTAATCTATGTAAGCATCACATTCCACATATGAAGAAAATAAATTGTAGAGCAGGAAGCTCCCAGTAGCCAAAAACTGTGCTCACAGTGAGATTGTTTGCATTTCAACCATTGTTTTATGAGTATCTTTTAAGACCCTGACCTCTAGGTGGAAATGCCCAGGGAATAAAGAGAAAACTCGTTGCTTCACAGCACAATAGGAATAAATGAAGAGAGTTTGAAGAGCAGAGAGACTTTGACGATCTGTGTGGAAAAGTAGAGGTATTAATAACCCTGATGTAGCATGGATGGGATATCCAAGCTCCTGCAAAATGGAATTATCCAAACGAGCACATTATCTATTTGCCCACCTTGAAGTTCTCCACTTCTGCTGTACAGCTCCCGTCTCTGCTCACGCAAATAGGCGCTCATGCTGATAGCGTGGGAGGAGGACTCAAACCTGGAATGAAATAAAGAATAAACCCAGTCAGTCTGCCATCCCCAGAAGCATCCTTCTTGTTAGAATCATCTAAACAAAAAGGACTTGCTTTGTGTGTTGGAGAAAAATCATCAAGGCAGATGGAAGCACAGTTTTTAGAGGTTAGGAAGAAATTCTTCACAATGTGGGTGGGGAGGCCCTGGCACAGGTTGCCCAGGGAAGCTGTGGATACCCCATCCTTGAAGTGTTCCAGGCCAGGCTGGATGGGGCTTTGAG
The DNA here is from genome assembly GCA_033556795.1 of Tapera naevia. Taxonomy (NCBI): domain Eukaryota; kingdom Metazoa; phylum Chordata; class Aves; order Cuculiformes; family Neomorphidae; genus Tapera; species Tapera naevia. Next base: position 1,573,382 of record JAUMJJ010000135.1, on the reverse strand, counting down.
CAACCTGATCCAGTGGGATGTGTCCCTGCCCATGGCAGAGGGATTGGAACTGGATGGGCTTTGAGGTTCCTTCCAACTCAAACCATTCTCTGATTCCTCCATCACCGATGCATCACGTTCTGCCACCTCTCATCACCACAGCTCTGCCAACAACCACCCATGACACAGACCTGCCCGCAGCGCAGGGGGATGCTCCCCAGCTCCACCAGCTGGGAGCACCCAGTCATATAAGTCCCAAAACCAGGTAAAATCCAAACCAAAGCCATACACTCGCACCGTTTAAATTGCTAACTGCTATGTACATAAAAATTTAAAACTAACATTCTCCTGAAAACTCAGGAGTAATAAATTATTCAGTATTTATCATATGGCTCCAACAATCCAGAAAGACCAATCTGAGAGGCAGACATAAATATTTTCCAACTCCTGTAGCCCCAAAGATATGATTTTTGCCATAGACAGTAGAATTCCACAGAATGGGCACTGATCTGTCACTGCAGGGTTTCAGGATGATTCTGGGCTTGCCCTGCCCTGAGCTGGGTGCCCATGGGATCACAAGTGTCCCATGTCAAAGGTCCTCCTGCCCAACCTGTCTGAGCTCTGCACTGGGGACACTACACATGGTGAAGGGGCAGGCCCTGCCCAGCAAACACCAGTACTTTGTGCGCCCAGGCTGGAGCTGGGCAGCTCTGCCACTGGTGCTGGGGACCAGGGAGAAAGGAGCAGCTGATGGAAACAAAGCATCTTCAAACAGCCAAAGTGGACTTAGAGAAACAGGATATGTCACAACCATCAAACTCCTCAAGGCAAAGTGCTCAAGGTGTCCATGGTTTGCTTTAACACCATTGCCCCTCCCCAACCCTTCAGGTCAAGGAAGAGTGAATCAGCCTTGGAGTGGCCCAGAGGGATGTGGGAATCACAGAACAGAATCACAGAATCATTAAGGATGGAAAACACCTCCCCTCAGCCTCCTTTCCTCCAGAACAAACAGCCTCATGTCCCTCAGCTACTCCCCAGCATCCCTGTTTTCCAGCCCCTTCCCCAGCTCTGCTCCCCCTCTCTGGATGTGCTCCAGCCCCTCAATGTCCTTCTTGTCCTGAGGGGCCCAAAGCTGAACACAGGATTAGAGGTGTGGCCTCACCAGCACCGAGTAGAGGGACACAATCACCTCCCTGTTCCTGCTGGTCACACAATTTTTGAAACATGCCTGGATGCCATTGGCCTCCTTGGCCACCTGGGCCACTGCTGGCTCATGTTCAGCCACTGTCAACCAACACCCCCAGGTCCTTCTCTTCCAGGCAGCTCTCCAGCCACTCTTCCCCGAGCCTGGAGTGTTGCCTGGCATTGTTGTGGCCAAAGTGCAGGGTCCAGCACTTGACCTTGTTAAACCTCACACAATTGACCTGGGCCCATCGATCCAGCCCGTCCAGGGCTCTCTGAAGAGCCTTCCTGCCCTCGAGCAGATTGACATTCCTGTCCAATTTGGTGTCATCTGCAAACTGATTGAGGGAGCACCTGATCCCCTCATCCAGATCATTGATAAAGCTATTAATCAAGACTTGTCCCAACAATGAGCCCTGGGGACACCACTTGGCATTGGCCACTCAGAAACACGAGCATAACACCAGAGAAAAGTGCCAAACATTTGCAGGCTTTCTTGTGTTAATAGTACTGCTATTAATGAGGCTTTTCTGCCCTAATTGGGACTGTGAGTGTCAGCACTACTGCAACTGAACTCATAACAATCTCTCAAAGTACAACAAACACTTCAGACTTTAATTAAACCAACAGTAAATTCTTGGCTCTGTATTTATGATGTGCTCCTTTTTGCCCCTAGTGAGATGTTAAGTGTAATATTATTGCCATGGTCCAGAGGTCTTCTCTAGGCACAGAAATCAGAAGTTCCAGGTCAAAGAAACCTACAGCAATAAACCTCACTCTCCTCTGTGAGACAGTGACTCTGATCATTCTCAGAATCCTGCACTTGGCTTTTGCTGCAGGATCTCATCACATCCCCTTCTTTCATAGAATTATAGAATGGCTTGGGTTGGAAGTGACCTTAAAGCCCATCCCGTTCCAACCCTTCTGCCATGGGCAGGAACACCTCCCACTAGACGAGGCTGCTCAAGACTCCATCCAGCCTGGTCTTGAACACTTCCCGGGAGGGGGTATCCACAACTTCTCTGGGCAACCTGTTTCTGTTCCCACAGTCACCCAGTTTCCCACTCCATTTCCACTCCTCCACTGTTTCCTTGACTTGCTCTTCTTCCACGTTCCTACTTTCACTCAAGTCCTCTATTCTCATAACCCCCTTCCCCACACTGATCCTCTCACAGCAAAGCTTCCAAAGTATTTTTGGTTTGAACAGAATTACACACAATTATGGCCAAGCCTGTCACTGATGTAGTTGGTGTTTGATTTCTGCTTGTACATTCCACTCCTTTCCCACCAGTACCCAATTTTTGTCTTGTAAATCTGATCTCCAGGGAGATGGTAACCTGAACATGGCTACCTCTTGAAAGAGAAGAATCATGGAATCATTGAGGTTGGGAGAAGACCTCTAAGATCATCCAGTTCAACCGTCAGCCCAACACCACTGCGCCTACTAAACCGCGTCCCCAGGTGCCACAGCCACATGTTTTTGCACATCTCCAGGGATGGTAATTCCACCACTTCTCTGGGCAGCCTCTGCCAATGCTTCACCACTCTTGCAGTAAAGAATTTTTTCCTAATATCCAATCTAAACCTCCCCTGGCACAACCTGAGGTCATTTCCTCTCATCCTATCACTTGTTACTTGTGAGAAGAGACCAACATGCACCTCGCTACAACCTCCTTCACAGGAGCTGCAGAGAGCAATGAGGTCTGCCCTCAGCCTTATCTTCTCCAGGTCAAACAACCCCAGGTCCCTCAGTCACTTCTTATAAGGCTTGTGCTCCACACCCTTCCCCACCTCTCTTCCCCTTCTCTGGACACCCTCCAGCCCCTCAATGTCTTTTTTGTAGCGAGGAACCCAAAACTGAACACAGGATTTGAGGTGCAGCCTCACCAGCACTGAGTACAGGAGGATGAATCCCTGCTCTGGTCCTGCCGGCCACACCATGGCTGATCCAAGCCAGGAAAGAAAGACAGGTTTACAATGGCATGAACTGAATTCCCAAAGTACCCCTCATCTGAATTTTTCTTTTCTAAGCAAATACTAAACAACTAAATACATCTTGACTTCTTTCTTATTATTATTTTAAATTATACTATATGTTATGTTACATTATATTGTATTATATTATAGAATCATAGAATCTTCCAGTTGGAAAAGACCTTTGAGATTGTTGAGTCCAACCGCATCTATCTTCTGGTAAACCATCTCCTTCAAAAACTCACCTACCCCTTATTTAAACCCCTCCAGGGATGGTGACTCAACCACCTCCCTGAGCAGCCTCTGCCAGTGCCTGACCACCCTTTCAGTAAAGAAATTCTTCCCAATATCCAGTCTGAACCTCCCCTGGCACAACTCATGGCCATTTCCCCTTGTCCTGTAACCTGTCACTTGAGAGAAGAGATCAGCTCTCACTTTGCCACAGCCTCCCTTCAGGGAGTTGTAAACGGGGATGAGGTCTCCCCTCAGCCTCCTCTTCTCCAGGCTAAACAACCCCAATTCCCTCATCCGCTCCTCACAGCACTTGTTTTCCAGCCCCTTCCCCAGCCTTCTCACCCTTCTCTGGACGTGCTCCAACACCTCAATGTCCTTCTGATACTGAAGGGCCCAGAACTGAACAGAGTACTCAAGGTGTGGCCTCACCAGTGCTGAGTCCAGGGGTACAATCACCTCCCTGGTCCTGCTGGCCACATTGTTCATGATACAGCCCAAGATGCCATTGGCCTCCTTGCCCACCTGGGCCACTGCTGGCTCATATTCAGCCAGTTGTAAACCAACACCCCCAGGTCCTTCTCCTCCAGGCAGCTCTCCAGCCACTCTTCCCCAAGCCTGTAACGCTGCAGAGAGTTGTGTCTCAGGTGCAGGACTCAGCATTTGGTCTTGTTAAACCTCATCCCATTGGTCTCAGCCCATCGACTCAGCCTGTCCAGATCTCTCTGCAGCACCTCTGTTTCCTTTCTGCTATGTTATATTTCCAGCAGACATCTGGAAGGTTGAAGTCTCCCACAAGAACGAGCACCAGCGATCGCGAGACTTCTCCCAGTTGCTCGTAGAAGAGCTCATGGGTTTCCTCATATAATATATATTATATACTATATTTTTTAAAGATGGGGAAACAACGATCCAAAGTCTCTTCCATATGCCAGCTGGTGATTTCAAGATATCAGGACACAACTGAGGAGTCTTCGTTCATCTCACTGCTTCTAGAATACACAACTAGCAGAAGTACTTAATTATTAAATTAGCTTCCAGCAAGCTGTCACAGGACACGGCACAGACCCACATCCAGGTAGAACACAAGGTGGAGCCCTGTCCTAAGAGACTCCTGATGAGGGGAATTTAATGCAGGTATCTTGATGACATGTAGAATGCTCCTCTGATTTGGATGGAGGTAATGGAAAGGGAAGAAAAAGCCTTGCATGAAAAGCACTGAAGACGGGAGAGGAGACAAGACTAGCACTCCATCAAATGTGAACATCCCTCACTGGACTGAGAAATTCCATTTCAACGGAGATTTCTGTAGATACAGTGACAGCTGACAGAAGACTGATAACCAAATAGCAGACCCCAATAAGTGGTGCTGTCACTGCTGTGCTGGCAATGACTCAGTGACAGGACCACGCGGGGCAAGACACGTTCTCTCAGGAGATTACACACCTTCACTTTAGACAATTAAAGGCATCTGCACTCTCTGCTGACAAACAAATTTAAAGCCTGTCAGGGTTTAGCCACGGCCCAGCCAATTTTGGCAGCTAAAACTGAGCAGTTGGGCTCCCAATTCCCTTCCAAGATCCTTGTCAGAGAAAGAAGAGAAGGCTCGATGGAGACCTTAGAGCAGCCTTCCAGTACCTGAAGGGGCTTCAGGAAAGCTGGAGAGGGACTTTTTACAAGGATCTGTAGTGACAGAACAAGGGGGAATGGCTCTGAATTGCAAGGGGGAAGATTTAGATTAGACATTAGGAAGAAATTCTTCACAATGAGGGTGAGGAGGCCCTGGCACAGGTTGCCCAGGGAAGCTGTGGCTGCCCCCTCCCTGGAGGTGTTCAAGGTCAGGTTGGATGAAGCCTTGAGCAGCCTGGTCTGGTGGGAGGTGTCCCTGCCCGTGGCAGGGGGGTTGGAACTGGATGGGCCCTTAAGGTCCAATCCAAACCATTCTATGGTCCTATGATGCTATGGTTAGATGAGAGAAAAACGACTTGCAGGCTGGAAACTAAACTAAATCTGCTTTAACAAAGTAGTAATACCAGTAATAATAAACAAAATAAGAAAATAATAAGCTATATACAAATACAAGAAATCCCACCTCCACCCCACCCCTCGAAGACTACGTCACCACAGATGCTGCAGAGCAAGTTGGGAAAGGGCTCAGCAGCAGGAGAGAGCTGGACTCAGGAACTGGGTTCAGGAACACATGGATCTGAGATCAGGGGCAAACAGACAGACGACGTCTTCACTGGACGTCGGCCAACAAAGAAGAGAGCGACACCCTCGTGATCCCTCGCTTTTTATGGTGTATATGGCATGGTGCATATTGGATGGAATTCTCTTTTGGTCAGTTTGGGGTCACCATCCCATCCTCTCCTCCCTGCACGTGTGACCCTTCTTCATCTTTGAGTTAGGGCACTCCACCAGCTGGAGGATGGCCTTGGTTTCTATAGGAGTAAGTGTAAACATTGGCCTTTCTGCATCCCAGTGCCCCGTGTGATCCCTTCTAGAGACAAACACTGTCTGAGAAACATGCAGTTAACTTTCAGAACATTAAGTTACTTAGATGAGACTGAGCTGAAGTTAGAAACTGATTCTAATTTAGCTCAAATCAGAACATAGCCTCAAACTGCTGTAGGTTAACAGAGCTCCTTATTCCCTAAACATAAATGGTCCAAGTACACCCAAGAGCACACAATATGAGGAGGGGAGCAGCCCTGTTTTGCTCCAATACACATCTGCAAGTCAGAGTCATTTCAAAGACTGCAATTCTCAGCATCATCGAGGTGTTAAAAAAAGGGGTGTAAGGGGGAATATTCACAGGCTGGCAGAGACAGGAGTCAAATCTATGATGGTGATTACAACTCGAGACAGGGGATGTTTAGATTGGATATGAGTGGTGAAGCTTTGGAAGAAGCTGCCCATGGCAGTGGTGGACTCTCCATCCTTGGAGGTGTTCAAAGCACATGTGGCCATGGCACTTTCAGACATGGTTTAGAAGGCACAGAGATGTTGTGCTGACACTTGGACTTGATGATTTTATGAGATCTTTTCCAACCTTAAAGATTCCATGATTCCATGAGTCTCTGAAATCTGCCAGGAAACAGTTAACCTTCTAATAACAAAAATTACCCAGACAGCTCATCCTGGGCAAGCAAGGGAGGGCAGTGCAGAAGGTTCTAGCTGGGGCCTTAGGTACTGAGAGAATACAGCCACTGGATATATGTGCCCATGGGACAGAGCACAGGGAGTTCTGGATGACCAAGAAATCATAGAACCATAGAGTGGTTTGGGTTGGAAAGGATTTTAAAGATCATCCAGTTCTAACCTCTCTGCCATGGGAAGGGACACCTCCCAGCAGATCAGATTGCTCAAAGCCTCATCCAACCTGGTCTTGAACATCTCCAGGGGTGGGGCAGCCATGACTTCTCTGGGCAACCTGTGCCAGGGTCTCAGCAGTCACTGTAAAAATCTCTTTCTAATTAGTTATAGCTTGAGAAAAAAAATAACAATCTGTAAAGAAGATGCAGAACACAAAGCTCCCTTCTGAACTGCACAAAGCCACTTCTTACTCTCATCCTTCCAGTCACTGTGGCTGCTGCATTATTTCCCCACCACGTAACAATCTGTGTCCAACCACAGAATGACAGAATCACAGAATAACATGAATTGGAAGGGACCCACAAGGATCATCAAAGTTCAACTGCTGTCCCTGCAAAGGACAACCCCAACATTCACATCTTGGGGCTGAGGGCCTTGGCCAAATGTTTCTGGAATATTGTCAGGCTGTGACTGCTTCCCTGGGGAGTTGTTCCAGTGCTCCATCACCCTCTGGGGGAAGAACCTTTTCCTAATGTCCAGCCTAACCCTTCCCTGGCACATCTTCCTGCCTTTCCCTTGGATCATGTCATTGGTCACCACAGAGATCAGTGCCTGCTTCTCCTCCTCCCCTTGTGAGAGAGCAGTGAACTGCAATGAGATCTCAGTTTCCTCTTCTCCAGGCAGAACAGACCAAGTCACTTCAGCCATATCTCATACGACTTCCCCTCTAAACCCTTCACCAACTTCTTGGGCCTATGAGGGGTTCTTTATTAAAAAGAAACACCAGAACTTCATGAATCCTCATTTCCAGCAAATAAGGGGTGAAAACACCCACTCACTTCCAGTCGCTTCCCCTCCAGAAAATACCCAATTGATTTTTTTACCCTTGGTCTCTCTCAACCCTGGAGAGCAGAGGCTCAGGAGGTTTCATGCTGCTCGGATGGACGGTGAAAGACAGCCCAAGCCCTGCAGCAGGGTACAGTCCAGAGAGGTGCTGAGGACCCACGGGATACAGTGCTCCTGCTGCAGCTCAGCTTGGTTAAAAAGTTAATGCCTCAAGCTGCTGGTACTCCCGAAACACTCTGCTCTGTTGTTCCCTCAAACCTACCGTGAAGCTCACTCATTCCCTCACCAACTGTTTCTGAACAATCTCATTGTAAAAAAAATAACATTTAAAAGATCATTTTGGCAGTTCTGAGTCAGGAAGCAGCCACACAGAGAGTTCTGCTAACAGAGCTGAGGAAGCTGCAGTCTTTGAACTTGGAGCATCCCCTGCCAAAACAGCACATTCTCGTAACCCCTAAACTCCTCAAGATGCCAAAGAGAATGATCAGCACGTGTAGTAAGGGAAGAGATGACAATTCAGCAAAGATCACTTGAATTAGGGGCAATAAAAAGATCCTCCTCTCCTGACAGTGCTGCTCATCAACAGCTCCTCCTCATTTCTTATTCATAGAATCATAGAACGGTTTGGGTTAGAAGGGATCTTAAAGATCACCCAGTTCCAACTCCCCTGCCATGGGCAGGGACACCTCCCACTGGACCAGGTTGCTCAAGGCCTCATCCAGCCTGGCCTTGAACACCTCCAGGGAGGGGACATCCACAACCTCCCTGGCAACCTGTGCCAGGGCCTCACCACACTCACCATGAAGAATTTCTTCCTAATATCTAATCAAAATTTACCCCCTTCCAATTTAAAACCATTCCCTCTTGTGCTATCACTATATGCCCTTGGAAAAAGTCCCTCCCCAGCTTTCCTGAAGCCCCTTCAGTTACTGGGAGGCTGCTCTATGGTCTCCATGGAGCCTTCTCTTCTCCAGGGTGAACAACCCCACCTCTCTCAGCCTGTCCTCACAGCAGAGGTGCTCCAGCCATCAGATCATCTCTGTGGCCTCATCTGGACCCTTTCCAGTTGTTCCATATCTTTCTTCTGCTGGGGATTCCAGAACTGGATACAGGACTCCAGGTAGGGTTTTATGAGAGCAGAGTAGAGGGGGAGAATCCCTACCCTTGCCACGCTGCTTTGGATGCACTCGAGGATACGATACATCAAATTCTTGTACATAAAATTTGTTCTCCCAAATCTCCCCTTTGGCCAACTCCATCACATCTTCTCCCTTACAGTCTCTTCCCAACTACTTAATTCTTTCTACTCTTAACTCTGAATTAAAGGAGTTACTGATAGGATTAACCGCTTAGTCTATCTAGTAATTATAGAGTTATCTTAATTCTCTTTGTCCCTTTATCACTCTCTTTAACTGGTCCTGTATTTTCCATGGACAAAGACAGGCGTAATGGATCACTGAAGTAGCTTTTGTAATGGGATCCCAGTTCTGAGATGAGCCCTGGAAAGAGCCACACTCTAAAAACCAGCACTAAATCCGTAACAGAGATCTCACCGAGGCTTCACTTCGGGCATTAAAACTCCATCTACAAACATCTGCTCCTCTCACCCTGTGAAACTGTGGTTTGCAGCCAGAGCTGTGCAATACTCGAGGCATCAAACACAGCTTAGGAACAGCTTTAACGTCCCAGCACTTACTTGAACAAAGGGTTTTTAGGTCGTTGTGGTTTCTTCTTTGCGAAGAACGCTGCAAATTCCCTCCCCGAGCTGGCGTAGCTCAGCTGGGCAGAGGGCTCCGACGCAGTGCGGGTGTTCTTCATGTCCAGATACTCCGTCAGCAGCATCTGCAAACAGGAAGAAGGGGAACTCAGCACTCAAAATCAAACAGCATTAGAACATAACTTCAATGTCCAGGATACTCCACAACACTGGAAAAGGAATAAGTAAAATCAAAAAGTCCAATTAAAAGAAATCCAGCCTTACTTTCACAAATCCCAATGACTTATTGCCACTAATTTGTAAAAAGCTTGATTAATGTTACTTGATTAACTCAATCTGTTACAAAGATATACAGAAGGATCTGGGGACAGGCTGAATCCATGGGCTGGAGGGCAGGAAGGCTCTGCAGAGGGACCTGGAAAGGCTGGATCCACAGGCCCAGGTCAATTGTAGGAGATTCTACAAGGCTGAGTGCCGAGTCCTGCACTTGAGCCACAACAACCCCCTGCAGCGCTCCAGCCTTGGGGAAGAGTGCCTGGAAAGCTGCTTGGCAGACAAGGACCTGGAGGTGTTGGTTGACAGTGGCTGAACATGAGCCAGCAGTGGCCCAGGTGGCCAAGAAGGCCAACAGCATCCTGGCTTGGATCAGCCATGGTGTGGTCAGCAGGAGCAGGGAGGGCTCATCCACCTGCATTTGGCACTGCTGAGGCTGCAGTTTGAATCCTGGGTTTAGTTTTGGGCCCCTTCACAAAGAAAGGCTTTGAGGGGCTGGAGTGCATCCAAAGCAGTGCAAAGGAGCTGGGGAAGGGGCTGGAGCCCAGAGGTTATGAGAAAGGCTGAGGGACCTGGGGCTGCTTAGTCTATAGAAAAAGAGGCTGAGAGGAGACCTCATCACTCTCTGCAGCTCCCCAAAAGAAGGCTGTAGTGAGGTGGGTGCTCATCTGTTCTCCCAAGCAAAAAGAGATATGAGGAGAGGAAATGGCCTAAAGATGCACTAGAGGAGGTTTAGATTGGATATTAGGAAAAATTTCTTTCCTGAGAGAGTGGTGAAGCATTGGAAGAGGCTGCCCAGGGCAGTTGTGGAGTCTCCATCCCTGAAGGAAGATGTTCAAAAATGTGTAGATGTGGCACTTTGGGACATGGCTTAGCAGGCGTGATGGTGTTGGGCTGACAGTTGGACTGGATGATCTCAGAGGTCTTTTCCAACCTTAATTATTCCATGATTCTACGAAAACCTTGATGGCACCTAAGGTAACCTGAAAGGCCCCACTCCTCTCAGAGCTAATTCCACCAGCTCCCAGAATTCCACCAGGGAGACAGTGGGTGGGTTGCTGGCTGGACTTTACAGACTGATTACATTGCACAGATCTTAAAAACAGAACTGTTACCAATATTGATCCATTGTGATACAAACATTCATTTTATTTATGTAGATACAAGGCTATGTATTTTCTATATATTTATAAGCAGAAATATAAACCACCATGCAGGTGTTTGGGTACCTGTGCTGAAAGTCACGTACGCTGTGAAAAGTCCTGAGATTACTGCAAAAATTGCCTTTACCAGTTCCCAAACCAAACATGCTTTGTTTACCATTGAAAAGATGAATTCTCACAACCATGAGCTCTGTCAGCATAGTTTAGGACAGAATTTCCCACAGCCCAGGATACTCCATAAGGGGCTGAGGAGTCCCTTCTTGAGACCACAGAATCATAGAATGGTTTGGGTTGGAAAGGATCTTGAAAGTCACCCTGTTCCAACCCCCTTGCCATGGGAAAGGACACCTCCCACTGGGATCAGGATGCTCAAAGCCCCATCCAACCATCTTTGTGCAACTCCATGTTGCAGAAGCAGATTCCAAGACATTCACTATTAATTCTCTTGTGTCTCAAGTGGACAAAAAACCCTTAAAAATTAACTTCTGTCAGTGTATTTAGAAAGTCTCTATGTTCAGAAACCTCAACCTACTTGGAGGCCATTAGTAATGAGTTCTATTTTAATAATTAGCCAGTCAAAGCCCACCAGAGAGAAATGTCAGCAATGAAAGGGGCACATCAGCTCTGTGCTGTCTGAGTTTAAATAAATTACACAGAAATAAATATCCAAGCAAATGGTATCATGTCCCTAATTAGAAACAATTCAGGACAGCTCGTGAAAAAAAAAATACAAACACAAAGAAACTTCAACTCCTAAAATATTCTCAATTAAAACTTTACCTTAGCACAAGTTTTTACAATGTATGCTTATTGTTAAGAGGAAAAACAATCACTGTGCTGATTTTTGACAGTAATTTGCCGAATCCGTTTGTATTCACGTATTTGTGTTTCATCTTTTCTACTTAACAACCTTAAAATTGTCATAAAAATGTAATTAAACCCTTAAACACGTTTTAAAAAAAAAAAACAGAAACACTTATGAACTTGTTCTCCCATTATGGATGAAACCTATTTTAAACAGATTCCACGTCTTCAGAGTCACTTTGTATCGAGGACTAGGAAATGTCAAGTGTGTAAATCCAGCACTTGGCTCCACATAATCATAGAATGGTTTGGTTTGGAAGCGACCTGAAAAATCACCCTGTTCCACCACCCCTGCCATGGGCAGGGACTCTCACTGGATAAGGTTCCTCAAAGCCCCATCCAACCGGGCGCTGAACACCTCCAGGGAGGGGGCATCCACGACTTCTTACAATAAGCCAAAGGAGATTCACAGAATAAAAGAATGTCCTGAGCTGGAAAGGACCCACAAGGATCGTTAAGTCCAACTCCTGCCCCTGCACAGGACAACCCCAACATTCACCCCGTGTGTCTGGGGACGTTGGCCACAATGCTTCCAGAACACTGTCAAGCTTGGTGCTGTGACTGGGGAGCTGTCCCAGTGCTCCACCACCTTCTGGGTGAAGAACTTTTTCCTAAGATCCAACCTAATCCTCCCCTGGTACTCTCTCAGGTCCTATCATTGGTCACCAGGGAGAAAAGAGGAGTGCCTGCTCCTCCTCATTCCCTTGTGAGGAAGCTGCAGACCACAATGAGGTCCCCCCTCAGTCTCCTTCTCTCCAGGCAGAACAGACCAAGTGACTTCAGTCACTCCTCACACAACCTCCCTTCTAAACCCTTCAACAGCTGCGTGGCCCTCCACGAAGGTGTTTGAGGGAGAAACACAGAAAGTTATTCCTGTTGGTTAGAAAGTGAAACAGAGAAATAAAGGATGAGTTTGAGGTGAGATATCCAAAACAGTTCTGAAAATGCCACAAATTAGGAAAAATAAGACACAACTGTCAATTTCATAGAATCATAGAATCACAGAACCATAGAATGGTTTGCGTTGGAAGGGACCTTAAGGATCACCCAGTTCCAACTCCCCTGCCCTGGGCAGGGACATTTCCCACTGGACCAGGGTGCTCAATTTATGGTATTACAACATAGGGATGGCAAGATGCTTGCTACATAAGGCTTTAGAAAAATAAAATGCTGTGAAAGAAGTGAAAAGAGCTGGTTTTGATAAACTCTGAGGATTGTTAAGTTAAAATACTCAGGCATAGCCAAAACCATGTTAGAGAGCTCAAAGCTCTTTCTGCTCCAGTGCCTTGCACTCAACAACCACACCAATTCTTCTGAGCGCAGTAATTAAGTGTAAGCACAGCTGAGCAGTTACGACACACAGCCAAGCACGAGAGAAGATACGACAGGAGAGATCTGCAAAGCAATGTCCGTTTGGCCTGTAACCACAGCACGAAGATTAAAACCCTTATAATTTATAAGCAATGGGATTCACACTTGGGCCAGTCTGAAAATCTTGCCAGTCACTTGCCTCGAAAAATAGCCTGAAGTTTTCATTCCTCGTTGCGTTGCGCAATGCATGGCCTTCACCCAATGTCATCAATTTCTTCCCTATGTCTAGACAGCCCCACTTATCCAGTTGTTCTGCTCTCACAGTCCTAACGGAGGATTTTAATAAGCATCATATTTCAATGTTAGAAGCTGTGGCTTGCCTGTGTATTTATTAACAGCCATGGCAAAGCAGAACTTAAAATCCACTTAAAAGAAAAGAAAAACCAGAAAAGAAAAGGAAAAGCAGACATTCTCCTGCCCCTCTGAGCGTACAGGAGCTTTCTTTAACCAATGAAGTAAGAGATTTCTTGATTTGGTCCCGTAAGAGCAGATTAGTAGTTGCTAAGCCATCAATCAACCCCCTGGTTAGACATTAATCACGTGGCTGTACAGCAAGATTTATGAGTGACTGTAAAGTTTGCAACATCCCATTCATCTGTAACAAGGACTTCTGACTTCCCGCTCAATGGTTGAATCCTGCCATCCATGCAGTGTATTTACATCAATGTCAAACAAATAAAGCTGTACATAAAGCAAGGGAACAAAGGGCTCTTTCTCCAACTGCCCTTTTTGCAATGAAAATTAATATAAACTGTTTTATTAAAAGAAGCGATATTTACGGATTTGGAAGCTTAATTAAATTCTTAAAAGGTCAAATCACTACATGCAGACTGTCCATCAAGCTGATCTGATAACAGCTTGCACTGCACTGTCTTGCTGAACTGCAACAGGGCAAGAACTGGAAAGATCTTATAGCAACCTTCCAGTACCTGAAGGGGCTCCAGGAAAGCTGGGGAGGGGCCCTTTCCAAGGGTCTGTAGTGATAGGATGAGTGGGAATGGCTTTAAAGTGGAAGGGGGGAGATTTAGATTAGACATTAGGAAGAAATTCTTCACAATGAGGGTGGTGAGGTACAGGCACAGGTTGCCCATAAGTTATGGATGCCCCATCCCTGGAGGTGTTCATGGCCAGATTGGATGAGGCTTTGAGCAACTTGATCCAGTGGGAGGTGTCCCTGCCATGGCAGGAGGACTGGAACCAGATGGTCTTTAAGGTCCTTTCCAACCCAAACCACTCTATGATTCTATGATTCCATAAATCTATGGTTCTAAGAACAAATTTCCTGCTGTGACTCTCCAGACCCACAGTTTCACTCTTTGGCTGAGCCACACAAGTTGTGTTAAGTTGTGATGTCTTATCATGATCAAGATTGACCTATGAACAAAGCATGGGCAATAAAACATACCTGGCCACAGGCTGACAGCTGAATTAATTCATTCTTTGTGCCTCTTGTGAGGTTTTAGATAGGAAGCCTGAGCTCTGAATAAGCTCTATTCCATCAATTAAAAGCTGTAAAAGGTATTTCACATCTTCACATGCTCAGAATTAAGATGGATGTGGTAGAATGAACAGTTCACTCCATCAGAAAATCATGACAGTCTCAAACTCTACACCATCAATACTGATTTTCATTATGCCTTCATATATTTGGGGGGTCCAGAAAATCAAATGAAAACATTGCAGAATGAATTTTGCAAGGGTGAATGAGATGACCAGATAATTACTGGCCTCTCCACCTCCTATTGATCAGGGACAAAATCACAGAGCCGATGACAGAAGACTCTATTAAGAAAGAATTAAGGATGAATAATAGAATACACGTCTAGCAATGTGGATTTACAGGACATAGATCTTGGCTAAGGAGTATTCTCATGGTGATGACAAATTTAGCTTTAAATAAACAGAGAGAGATAAAGTTGTATTTCCACCAAGGATCTGACAAAAGCCAGAGCAGTAAAAGTCAACATCGCATCTACTAAAAGAAAAATGGGCAGGCGCATGACAAGATGCTTTACCTACAAGTAGAAATGAGGGAACCATGGATATTGGATTTTGCAAAGTCCCAAAAGTCTTAATACATCTTTTTCTTTTGTCCTCTGTATTCCAAGGGAAAATCAAGGCTGTTCCAGAACTCTTCTGTTACGTTGGATGGCAATTCTCTAATTTCCAGCCCAAATTTGGCCCATCTTCGTTTTTAAAACCACAGTAATTAGAAGAAGCTTAATCAGAGAATGAAGGCACAAAAAGGGTGGCTGCAGCAAAAACTTTCTGGACTGAATCATAGAATCACGGAACGGTTCGGGTTGGAAGGAACCTTCCAGTCCATGCAGATCCAAACCCCATGGGCAGGGACCCCAGCTGCTGGATCAGGTTGCTCAAAGCCCCATCCAACCTGGCTTTGAACACCTCCGGGGACGGGGCAGCCACAGCTTCCCTGGGCAACCTGTGCCAGGGCCTCAGCATCCTCATCATGAAGGATTCCCTCCTCATGCCTAATCTAAATCTTTATCCTTTCAATTTAAAGCCATTAAATGAATGTACCAGAACCTTTCCCATTTCAAATTCCTCTGAAAATAATGACTAGAGAAGGTCTGTAAATTATAATGTTAGCGAGGAAATATGGTAAATAATAAAGACAACACAGCAGTAACAAAATAATATAATTTTTTCTTAATTTATTATTATTTTTTTTCATAATAAAACTGATTTATTGTAAGTTTAGATCTCTCAGGCTGAGAGAGTTGGGGTGGTTCAGCCTAGAGAAGGGAAGGCTCCACTGAGACCACATAGCAGCCTTCCAGTACTGAAAGGGGCTACAGGAAAGCTGGGGAGGGACTCTTTATCAGGGAGTGCAGGGATTAATCAAGGTGGAATGGTTTTAAGATGAAAGAGGGGAGATTTAGATTAGGTATTATGAAGAGATTTTTTCCTTTGAGGGTGGTGAGGCACTGGCACAGGTTGCCCAGAGAAGCTGTAGATGACCCATCTCCAGAGGTGTTCAAGGCCAGGCTGGATGAGGCCTTGAGCAATGTCATCCAGTGGAAGGTGTCCCTGCCCATGGTTCCTTCCAACCCAAACCATTCTATGGCTCTGTGATAATTTCAACATCAGCAGAGGTCAATCTCTACATCTGTGACCTACAGGATTATTGGGAAAGCTGTGACTCCAGCAAATTTGGAAATACTGAAGATAACCAACAGCAGAGAAGGCCCCGTTGTGACAATGGGTACTAATTAGCTAACTGGAAAAGGCTACATAAAGCAGAGAGCTTTGTCAGAAGTAAAAGTTTACAGCACTGCTCTGCATTGGTTTCACATCTGGAATGCTGAATGAAACAGAAACAAAGGGAGAAGATCAGGGAAAAGCAGGTAAAAGGTTGCACAAAACAAGCCTGGAAGGTATTAAAAGGCTGGAAGGAATCACTTAGAGCAAACCACTGAGATGCCACGAGCTCAGTCTCGTTAGCTCAGCACAGAGAAGGCTGAGAGGTTACCGGATCAGGCTGCAAGCGAGTGCCACAGAGGGCACAGAACGGAGGGCAAAAACCCTTCACTAATGAATTTTGAAAAAAAAATCCCAAAGCTGGAAAGTTGAAGCTGGACAGGCTTTGACGAACTGTGGGCATTCATTTCCAGTGCATAATTAACCACTTGCATCAGAGTTTATGCTCTATTGTCTGTCACTGATTTTCTCACCCTCAGGCAGGACAGAGTGCCTTCGTAAAGCACGTGGCCTCTTCCAAACAGGAATTCATTCAAGAAAGTACCGTGGTTTGTTTCACACAGAGGTCAGACAAGAAGATGACAACAGCTTCTTATTATTTGGGGATCTTAACAAAGCCAAGACACCATCCAGTGCCAGCTTGCAGGCCTTGGGCAGGGACATCTCCCACCAGACCAGGCTGCTCAAGACCCCATCCAACTTACCACGAAGACCTCCAGGGATGGGGTGTCCATGATTTCCCTGGCCAACCTGTGGCAGGGTCTCTCCACCCTTATCATGGAGAATTTCACACAGTATCACAGTATCATAAAGTTGGAAAGGACCTCTGAGATCATCGAGTCCAACCTATAACCCAACACCAACACCAACCCATCATCTAACCCATGGCACTCAGTGCCTCGTCCAGTCTCCCCTTAAACACCTCCAGGGTTGGTGACTCCACCCCCTCCCTGGGTGCTCATTCCAATGGCCAATCACCCTTTCAGTGAAGAACTTTCTCCTCACATCAAGTCTAAACTTTCCCTGACCCAGCTTGAGTCCCTGCCCTCCAGTTCTGTCCCTGGTCACCTGAGAGAAGAGACCAACCCCTGCCCCACTACAACCTCCTTTTAGAGAGTTGTAGAGAGCAATGAGGTCTCCCCTGAGCCTCCTCTTCTTCAGATGTCTAATTCAAATCTCTCCCCTTCCAATTTAAAGCATTTCCCCTTATCCTATCACTACAGGCAATAAAAGCAAAGGCACTCTGTGTAAGACAGTTGTCTATAGCTAATTATCCAGTAATTAGCTGTATCAAAAGCCCTAAAAATTAAAATGCAGCAGTAAGTGTGGAATTTAACTAAAAAAAGCAGTAACAGTTAATTGAATTCTAAGAGCATCCAGCATTCTGTGTAAGTTGTACCATGTTGATGTCAGAGGCCGAGTACACACATGGCAACCACGACAAAGGACAAAGCAATAAGGTAAATCTGAAAGAACAAAACCAATTTTTAGGTACCATGAACAGCATTTAACGCGGCACAACCTGCTTTATGTAATCCTCTTGTTGCCCATGAAATTAGTTTAACCGAAACATAATAATAAAAACCCTTCCAGAATTGATTCTCTCAAGGCATCACCCAATTCCATTATTATACAAGAATTCTTTTTGGGCTTCATTTTAGGGAAACAGTGAGGAATCACCCCAGAACTATTTAGATAATGCTATCAATGTGAGTGTTACTGCATTCATTATCAATGCTCGTTGTCATTAGCACAACTATTAGCGCAGACCTGGAAACGTGCATCTACCTCCAGGGAGGGAGGATGGGAAGAAAGGAACCTCGAAACTACTTTAAAAACACAACTTCTGAAAAGCTGTTTTAATTGGCAATAAATCTTTTACCCGCTCAGAATGCTGAAAACCAGAACCTTTTCAGTCCACGAGCTTTTGCTACCACAGGCATCACTTTAATAACAGCAGCACCGTGGGTTCTGGCTCTGCTCGGTGTGTGGATGAGCTGAAATCACTGGAAACACGCACACTAAAATAATGGGTTTCACAGTTGCAGCACAGCAAAAGGAGGAACAGTTCTGTGCTGTCACATCCTTGACCGAGCACTCATTTCATTCCCCCACTCTTTACGCAAGCTGCCACAGCAGCTCACACATCTATCAGGAAAAGGGACTTTGGTTCAGTAAGGAACACCCAGCGTCACAATTTAAATAGCAGTGTTCTCTGTGAGTGTCACTAATTAACCCTCTGATGTACCAACATCCCTGGGACACGTTATCCTGCAGAGAGATGAGAAGCTCAACATGAGTGGGCAGCGTGTGCTCGCAGCCCAGAGGGCCAACGGTGTCCTGGGCTGTGTCAGAAGCGATGCCAGCAGGGACACAGAGGAGATTCTTCCCCTCTACTCCACTCTCGTGAGACCCCACCTGGAGTCCTGTGTCCAGTTCTGGAATCCCCAACATACAAAGGGTGTTGGAGCGACTCCAGAGGAGGCCACAGGGCTGGAGCACCACTGTTACAGGACAGGCTGAGGGAGTCGGGCTTGTTCAGCCTGGAGAAGAGAAGGCTCTGGGAGAGATCTTCTAGCAGCCTTCCAGTAACTGAAGGGGCTACAGGAACGCTGGGGAAGGACTTTTTCCAAGGGCCTGTGGTGATAGGATGAGGAGGACTGGCATTAGATTGCAAAGGGGAAGACTTGGATCAGACATCACGAAGAAATTCTTCATGATGAGGGTGGTTAAGCCCTGGCACAGGTTGCCCAGGGAAGCTGCAGATGCGCCCTCCTTATAAGTCTTCAAGGCCAGGTTGGATGGGGCTTTGAGAAGCCTGATCCAGTGGGAGGTGTCCCTGCCCAGGGCAGGGAGGTTGGAACTGGATGATCTTTAAGATCCCTTCCAACCCAAACCATTCTGTGATTCTATGACTGAACAGATTAAAAGAAAAACTCTGGTCCTGCCACAAGCGCTGGACTCACTGCCTTGGACAGGGTGAGGATTTCATTCACTTTGTCAGCTGCCAACAGCATGAGAGATCCCATCTTAACACTACAAACGCATTAGATAGAAATCCTCTTACCATTACAAACTTTCCCCCATTCCCCTGGGTCACACCAATACCCTCTTTTGGGTAAAAAAAGGCTGGATGGCTGGCCCCAAGGAGTGGTGGGAAATGGAGCTAAATCCAGTTGGAGCCCAGTGACAAGTGGTGTCCCCAGGGCTCAGTGTAGGGTCCAGTCCTCTTCAATGTCTTTTACAGATGATCTGGATGAAGAGACTGAGTGTACCCTTACTAAGTTCACAAATGACACAAAGCTGGGTGGAAGTGTTGATCTGCTTGAGGGTAGAGGGGCTCTGCAGAGGGATCTGAGGAGGTTGGATTGATGGGCTGAGACCAACAGGATGAGGTTCAACAAGGCCAAGTTCCAGGTCCTGCACCTTGGACACAACAACCCTACGCAGCACTCCAGGCTTGGGGAAGTCAGTTGCTCAGAAGTTAGTCAGGATTATTCATTTCCTCCAAAGAACATCCCCTTTCTGTGTTACCATAGGAAAGCAGGCGCTTCATCCGCATGGCATCGACTGGAAGCAGTGAGACCTGCACAGGTTGGAGGGGGTTGCTTCAAAACTGCTCAGTGCTTCAGGAAAAAAGAAATCCTTTGCAATATTTGACAAACAAACCCAATTGGTTTCCAAGCAGTAACTTGTAATTCCTAGGACTGTTTAATGACAATGCAGAAACGTGTGGGTATGAGTATAAACACATGTGTATACATGTGTGTCTATTTTTTTACATATATACCCATACTCATACATAAACGTACCCTCAGCCTATGGTTCTTCTGATATGAATGATGTATTTGTAAACAATACCTATCACAGAATCACAGAATGGTGGGTTTGGAAGGGAACTCTGGTGCTCATCCAATAAAACCCTCCTGCTAAAGCAGGGTCATCTCCAGCAGGTTGCACAGGATCATGTCCAGAAGGATTGGAATATCTTGGAGGAGACTCCACACCCTCCCTGAGCAACCCATCCAGTGCTCCATTATCCTCACAGAAAGAAGTTTTTCCTCATGAAACCTTCCCTCATGGAACTTCCTAGGCTCCAGTTTCTGTCCAGTGCCCCTTGTCCTGTCACTGGGCACCACAGAAGCGTCTTGCCCCTTCCTCTTGCCACCCACCTCTTAGATATTGATCAGTGTTAATAAGGTTCCCTCTCAGTCATGTCTCCAGGCTGAACAGATCCAGGTCTCTCAGACTTTCCTCATAAGGGACATGCTCCAGTCTCCTCATCATCTCTGTGCCCTCTGCTGGATTCTCTCCAACCGTTCCTTGTCTATCTGGAGCTGGACAGCGCAGAACCGGACGCAGAACTCCAGATAGGGCCTCCCTAGGTCAGAGCAGAGGGGGAGGAGAACCTCCTTTGCCCTACTGGCCACATTCATCTCCATGCACCCCAGGATACGATTGGCCTTCTGGCCACCAGGGCACATTGCTGGATGGATAAGTAGCCAACTGTGACCTGAAATGGACCAGAACGCAATGAACTTCATCAGAACTGCGTAATTGCCATCTCCTTCATGGATGGCACAAAATGATGTATTTTCTTGCAAGCCTAAAGCACAGCATCTTTCAGTCTGACTGGACTTCCTTTTGTTCATGTAGCAGCTAAAAAGGTCAAGGAGCAGTGTAAGAGTTGAACAGGTAATTGAGTGCAGATTGCTGCTCTGCAATTATAATCTAGCTCAGCATCACTGGTTCTGTTCATTTGGGAGGTGGGGAGGGAACATTTTTATAACAGAGGTAAAGCTAAACAGGTTTAAATTACAAAGAAAGAGGATATATTTGCTCACGTTTAGCATCGCCTCCACACTCACCTTTCAGAGCATCCTCTGTCTCAGGGAAGAAATGAGTAGAAACAGTGCTATGCTTAGTCCAACTGATGAAAGAACCATAGAATGGTTTGGGTTGGAAGGGACCTCAAAGCCCATCCAGTTCCAACCCCCCTGCCATAGACAAGGACACCTCCAACAGGATCAGGCTGCTCAAGGCCACAACCAGCCTGGCCTTGAACACCTCCAGGGAGAGGGCATCCACAACCTCCCTGGGCAACCTGTGCCAGGGTCTCACCACCCACATCGCAAAGAATTTCTTCCTAAGGTCTAATCTAAATATTCCCCTTCTAATTTAAAGCCATTCCGCCTCGTCCTGTCGTTACACGCCCTTGTGAAAAGTCCCTCCCAGCTCTCCTGGAGCTCTTCAGGTACTGGAAGACCACTATAAGGTCTCCCTGAAACCTTCTCCTCTCCAGGTTGAACAACCCCAACTCTCTCAGCCTGTCCTCATAGCTCCAGCCCTTGGATCATCTTTGTAGCCTCCTCTGGACCCGTTCCAACAGTTCCATATCCTTCTTCAGTTGGGGATTCCAGAACTGGGCACAGGACTCCAGGTGGGGTCTCACGAGAGCGGAGCAGAGGGGCAGAATCCCCTCCCTCACCCTTGCTGGCCACACTGCTTTGGATGCAGCCCAGGACATGGGCTTATCTTCTCATCAATCAGCACTCCAAGTCCTTCTCCGAGCTTCTGCTCCTCAAACTGGCACATCTGATGTGGCAGCAGCAGAGGGAGGAGAAGGCAGCACGCTGTTTAAATGCCAACCATGTTAACTCATGGATAATACAGCACACTCCATGTATTTCATGCCTTCAACTAATTGCCTAAGACATCCCGCTACAGTGTAGATGGTAACAGTAGTGTGCCCTCAGTCTTCATTAAATGCCAGCTCTTAATAACAGACTCCAAAAGGGCTTTAATTGCGTTTACTCGCAGCTCCTGAACTTTAAAAGTTGTTAATCAGATTTCTATGTAAATGGAATGACGAGTAAAGGTTAAGTACAGGTTTCTGAAATTTCAGCAGTTGAAGATGCGTTGCCCTTACCAGGAAAAGGGAAACTACCAGCCCTGACAGGAACTCAACATCTTAATTAAATACTCAGAAGTACAGTACTTACTTCAGTGTGAAGTTCTATTTTCAAATGTCAAACTTAATCAGCCACTTGACAAAAATTTGCAATATCCCAACGGCACTGAAGAACAAAAATGCCCTGGGATTCTTTCCTGAGGAAGCACCTGTAAATCTCCCAATCCTCGGCTTCCGAGCATATTTAAGTTCTCCAAGCCAGTTGTTTCAAACAACAAGAAGGGAAGTTTTATAGCTCTAAAAGTGCAGAAGATTGGTTGAATCACAGAATCATAGAATGGTTTGGGCTGGAAGGGGCATTAAAGATCTGCTATAGTTAAAATATGAGACCCCCTTAAAGAACCCGTACATTTTGTAAATTCATACTTAATCATAGAATCATGGAATGGTTTGTGTTTGAAGGGACCCCAAAACCCATCCAGTTCCAAGCCCCCTGCCATGGGTAGGGACACCTCCCACAGGATCAGGGTGCTCAAAGCATCACCCTACTTGGCCTTGAATACCTCCAGAGATGGGGCATTCACAGCTTCTCTGAGCAACCTGGGCCAGGGCTTCACCAGCCTCACAATGAAGAATTTCTTCCTAAGGTCTAATCTAAATCTTCTCCATTCCAATTTAAAGCCATTCCCCCTCATCCTATCGCTGCAGGCCCTTGGAAAAAGTCTCTTCCCAGCTTTCCTGGAGCCCCTTCAGGGACTGGAAGGCTGCTATTGAGAAAATGCAACATTTTTCAACACATCAGTGTCCCTCCTGCTCGCTCCGTTCGTCCCTGTAACAAGTGTCTCGCTGCCAAATAAACTTAAGAGTCCTCATAAATCTGACTTGCAGAGATTTATTTCCCCTGAGTGTATGGCCCATCAATAATCAGCAGTCAAAACTATAAAAACTTCTTCCTTGGGAGTAAACTTAGTACGGTGCTCAGTGAGCAGGTTGTTCCTTCATGTTTTGGTGCTGAATACTATTGAGAGCATCCAGGCGTGCAGCTCTCTGTTCCAGAACTTGGACCTTGAGATACCCAGGACATTCACAATTCAAGGCCTGCTCTCCCTCTCTCATGCTGCTGCTTTTAATTAATCTTCTCATATTTGTATCCTATGGACTCAGAACAAGGAACAGAAAAACCGTACACGTCAGGCAGACAGAAACCCAAGCCCCGTTTGAAATCTGACATAAGATTCATTCAAATTAAAAGGATTCCAGTCTCCGATTTCAATTCATTTGCAGAGATACAGGAACTTTCATAGAACCATAGATTGTTTTGAGTTGGAAGGGACTTCAAAGTCCATCCAGTTCCCACCCTCCTGCCACGGGCAGGGACACGTTCCATAACATTTGAAATTGGATTTTAAGTCTGGATCGTTTTTTAACAACAAATTACAGCCCCAGGAGAACAGGTTTTTCCAGCAAGTGACACAGCAGCTGCAGCAATGCCTTGTCCACAGCAGCAGAGCTGCATGGGAGAGAAAAATTAGACAAGAAAACATCTGTACAATGCGGGGGAAGAGTTACTTCAGGCTAGAGAAGAGGAGACTGAGGGGAGACCTCATAGCACTCTACAGCTTCCTCACAAGGGGCAGAAGAGCAAGCGCTCTGGTGACCCATGACAGGACCCAAGGGAATAGCAGGAAGATGTGCCAGGAGAGGGTAAGACTGGACATTAGGAGAAAGTTCTTCACCCAGAAGGAACAGCTCCCAAGAGAAGCAGTTACAACACCAAGCCTGACAGTATTCCAGAAGCATTTGGCCAGCGCCCTCAGACACATGGGATGAATGATGGGGTTGTCCTACACAGGGATAGGAGCTGGACTTGATAATCCTTGTGGGTCCCTTCCGACTCAGGACATTCTGTGATTCTGTGACATTTCCTACCAAAAGCATGGAAGAAATTCAGCAGTGGAAGCTGCAGACAGACTCTGCCTCTACACAATATAAAAGGGTGGGAAAGAAACAGAGTAAGAAACAATGAAAGTTAATTAACGTGAGCAACAGAACTGTACAGCCACCAGTTGCTTCATCTTCTTTCAGATCAATTAAAAGCTTTATCACCATGACTTGAGAAAAAGAGGATGAGCAAGGCAACTTTCAGCCACCTCTTCATAAAACACTGCTGTAAGAGGAGGTGTTACCCACAAAAGTGATTCACCAGCCAGAGTCAGGCACGTGAAGGAGTTAAAGTGGATTAAAAAAAGAAACTCTGGTATAATTAAACCCAGTGTCTTTTCTTTATGATGTACAAAAGCTTTTAGACAGACCTTGTGAGAACAGCTATGAGGTTGCACTTAAATAAATCCTACACTTTGTAAATTCATGCTGAATCACAGAATCACAGAATGGTTTGGAAGGGGCCATAAAGCCCATCCAGTTCCAACGCCCCTGCAATGGGCAGGGACACCTCCCACTGAACCAGGCTGATCAAAGCCTCATCCAAACTGCTCTGGAACACCTCCAGGGAGGGGGCAGCAACAACTGCCCTGGGCAACCTGTGCCAGGGCCTCACCACCCTCACTGTGAAGAATTTCTTACTAAGGTCTAATCTAAATCTTTCTCCTTGCAATTCAGAGTCATTCCCCCTCATTCTATCACTACAGGTCCTTGTAAAAAGTCCCTCTCCAGCTTTCCTGGAGCCCCTTTCAGGTACTGGAAGGCTGCTGTAAAATCTCCCCGAGGCCTTCGCTTCTCCAGGCTGAACAACCCAGACTCTCTCAGGCTGTAATCGCTTGTATTTTTCAAAATGAACTTTAAGACTTTTAGGTCTCCTGCCTTTCAGACTGTTTTTCTAAGAATAGAGCACAAAATATCCCTGTTTAACAAGTTCTAGGCTCACCAAAAATGTTTAACCATGTTGGCACTTTCTGATCGACCAAATCCTTGAGGATCCCACTACATCTGTGGCCCAGAGAGAGAAATAGCTCATAAAATTAGTTGTGTGAAGGGTTTATACAAAAGAGCAGCTAAACACTAGGGCAGCAAACTTCAGGCTTCTGTAGGAAGAAGCCCAGTGACTCCAAGATGTTGATAAAAGACCCCGCTCCCCTTTGACACCAGCCCAGCAGCCACCATTTCAAGCCCAGCTTAAGAGGTCACTGATATCTTTGAAATGACTTAAGAATGTGAGACCCTCTTTGTCGAACTCACAATAAGTATGGTTTGATATTCCTCCCATTCCCACCTGGATGGAAGCGCGAAGCAACGCAGTGCTGGCTGCAGTCTGGGTTTGGGGTTTTAATCTCACACTTGAGTAAGAAAAGTGCCTCTGACTTTATTCCAGAGCCACAGATCTCTGCAGCGCTCCAAGGTCTTTGCCACTATCACAAATAGCCTGATGCCAGAGGGGGGAGCTCACAGCATAGACAAGATTCTTGTTTTCAGGCTTGGGGGAAGAAACAATAACAGTTGTTCACAGCTCTCCTGCACGAGCCCTTCCAGCCTTTTAAAGTCAGGATCTGCCTTTTATGCTGCTCTACAAAGGTACAGCACAGGGCCACCAAAATGCCACCGTTAAGCAGATTATAACGTTTCTGAAGATGTTCCATTACAGTGGATCCTTGAATGCCTTTCTGCATCGGGGAGCCTTTTCCTCCCCCTTTCATCAGCTTCTCAAATGAAGCTAAACAGTACCACTCGCACCTAATGATACCAGGGACCTCGTAATGGGATTAGGAAAAACACCATCATTAGTTTCAAGGAGAAATGTGACCTTGAAGACATTTCTTACTCCGTGCTTGAAAGGGATACAGTAGGAACAATAAAATTAATGCCTACACAAGGATGAGGAAGGGGCAGGGAAAAGCAAGGGGCTTTCAGCTCCCAAGCAGAGACTGGCTTTCCTCCCATGGTAAGGGCAGGTAAAAAAGCAAATTGATGGCCAAAACCTGGAACAGAAAATCATAGAAGGAATCATAGAACACTTTGGGTCGCAAGGGACCTTAAAGCCTTTAAAAAGCCTTTCACAATCTTCCCTTTAGCACACATCACTAAAAGGGAAACTATCCAACAATTTCAAATGAGCAACTTGTCCAAGGTTGTAAAGAAAACCAAGCAAGAATCAGGACTGATTCACTCTGTTCTCCAACCTGAAACTCATCTGCTACAGCCAGATCTCTTCAGACAAGAGGAGTTCATATGAATCACAAAATGGTCTGGGTCAGAAGGGGCTTCAAGGACCATCCACATTCAACCCTGCCAGAAGCAGGGACCCTTCCACTGGATCAGGTTGCTCAAATCCTCATCCAGCCTGGCCTTGAACACCTCCAGGGATGGGGCAGCCACAACTTCCCTGAGTAACCTGTTCCACTGCCTCACTACTCTCACAGGAAAACATTTCTTCTCTAGGCTGAAGAAGAAAAAGAAAGAACCTTCCTAAAGCCAGTCCTAAAGGCACTTGGCTAAACAAAAGCTGGTTTTAACCAAGCATCAACCTTGAAACCAGATGGCGATGGCCAGTATGCCGTGATGGCTTCTTCCCCAACTCCCTTCAGCACCCACTTACTGGACCCCCCCATTTCCATCAGCACAAAGCACTGAAAGGCCTGGCTGAGACACAGCACGGGAACTGAGGGAGCACAAACAGCAAAGCCAGCTGAGCTCTCCTTTTTCTGTAATCCCGACAGACAGTGCCATTCAACCCTATGATAACAACTCTGCTGGCAGCCACGCATCAGGACAACTCACCTGCAACCCCACCTGAGGCTTCTGGCTGGAAAGTGCTGAACCCCTGGATCTATTTTTGAAGTGCTTCTCAGCACTGAGAACACTCCATGCGCGGTCGAAACACATTTGGTTTGGCAAGTGTTCAAATTATTTTAAATAAAATTTCTCCAGCAACACCCGCACCCATCGCTTCTGTTTACTCGGAACAGAACAGCGTAAGTGCTTCTGGAATCACTATGTGGCTTCCAATATCAAAACCAATCGTGCATGTCATTGTTTCCTTCAGTAAAAACATTCCTTTAGATTGCCAATAGGAAGCAGAAATGCAATAGCAACAGGAATCCATTTTGAAGTGAAGAGCCTAAATGAAAAAACACTTTGTATTTTAATAGGGCCTAAAGCAAACAATATTGCAGAACAGAGAGGAACCGCTCCTGAACAGCTCCGTGACATCCCCATCCAGCCTTCTACTGCCTCACTGCACAATGCCTCTCTTTTATTCTTTGGGAAGCTTTTGGAGCAGGTCCAGAGGAGGCCTCGAAGCTGATCAGAGGGCTGGAGCACCTCTGCTATGAGGTCAGGCTGAGAGAGTTGGGGTGGTTCAGCCTGGAGAAAAGGAAGAATCCCAGGGCACATCAGAGAAGCCTTCCAGTGCCTGAAGGGGCTACACAAAAGCTGGGGAGGGACTTTTTACAAGGACAAGTAGTGACAGGATGAGGGGAAATGGCTTTAAATTGTAAGGGAGAACATATAGATTTGACATTAGGAAGAAATTCTTCACGATGAGGGTGGTGAGGCCCTGACACAGGTTGTCCAGGGAAGTTGGTTTTACCCCATCCCTGGAGGTGGTCAAGGCCAGGTTGGATGGGGTCTTGAGCAGCCTGGTCTGGTGGGAGGTGTCTCTGCCCATGGCAGGGGCATTGGGACTGATGGGCTTTAAGGTCCCTTCTAACCAAAACCATTCTATGAGTTTATGAGATGCACCACGTGAATTCATTTGTGTTTTCCGCAGCAGGAATCCCAAAGCCCTGTCCTTTCTACTGAAGTTCCACCTCACATGAACATCCCAAGGCTACTGCCATACAGTCAGTTTTCAATGATAATATTCCTCAATCGGGCTGCAATCACACAATAGAAGTGGGGATTTGGTTTTGTTTGTTTCGATAAATGGAACAAAACCAGAGCAATCTATCAGGTCAGTAAGGTTCTGTCAAGAGCAACCTGATCCTGTAGGAGACATCCCTGCCCACAGCAAGGGGGTTGCAAGTGAATGATCTTTAAGATCCCTTTCCAACCCAAACCATTCTATGATTCTGTATGTGAATTCAGGTGCTTCAGCTCTGGCTCCAGTCTCTCTGAATATTCCTTTTATTGGTGCATGGTATTGAATAGCATCAAAGACAAAGACTGGGACAGCCAGGTCCAAACAAAATCTGCACTGGTTGGGACAGGAACAAAAAGGCAGAGTGTGTTTGCATGACACCTTAACTCTTAAAAAAGCTAAGAATTAATCCCATGTTGACATCAAATCCCAGGCTCATGCAGAATTCCATGTGATGCGTAGGAAACTGGCAGGTTAATGCCACTGGGTGGAGCCCGGAGAAAGCAGATGCCTGCAAGGAACATTTCAGAACTCTGCCAATTTTGCTACCATTTATGCACTGGCTTTCTCAAAAGAAAAGCTGCTGCTACCACAGCAAATTCTGTCTTTTCAGATTCAACCAAGCCCTCCACACCAACTCCCTCCAGCTCCTAAGTTTCAGGGATCAAAAGCTATAATCAAAGAATGGTTTGGGTTGGAAGGAATCTTAAAAGTCCATCCAGTTCCAACCCCCTGCCATCAGCAGAGACACCTCCCACTGGATCAGGCTGCTCAAAGCCCCATCCAACCTGGCCTTGAACACCTCCAGGGATGGGAGCAGCCACAGCTTCTCCGGGCAACCTGTGCCAGGGCCTCCCCACCTTCATCAGGAAGAATTTCTTCCTAATGTCTAATCTGAATCTTCCCCCTTGCAATTTAAAGCCAAAAGTGTACTTGCTTTCTAAGAACACTGCACAGACACTGGACATCACTTCATGTTACAGCAACAGTTAAAACAATTTTCCTGCATCTGTTGTAAAACCACAAGAAAAAATGGGATGTCTAAATTCCACTCAGCTGATGGGGGACTACCTACTGCAAGCTTCTGGGTGTTCATTTTAACACTTATTATGCTGTACTCTGCAAAGCCCATCCTTCTTGCAAGTGACAGGTGATAGGACAAGAGAAAACAGCCTCAAGTTGCACCAGGGGAGGTTTAGATGAGACATTGGGAAAAGTTTTTTCACTGAAATGGTTCTCCAGCGCTGGCAGAGGCTGCCCAGGGAGGTGGTGGAGTGCCCATCCCTGGAGGTGTTTTAAAGATGGGTAGATGACTTTCTGAGAGATGTGGACAGGTACGGCTGGACTCGATGACCTCACAGGTCTTTTCCAACCCGAAGATTCTAGGATTCTAGGATTCATGGCACACGCCTGCAGCTGGACACAGAAGCCTGACTCAGTAACGCCCTCACTGATCATAGAATCACAGAATGGTTTGCGTTGGAATGACCTCAAAGCCCATCCAGTTCCAACCCCCCTGCCACGGGCAGGGACACCTCCCACCGGATCAGGTTGCTCAGAGCCCCATCCAATCTGGCCTTGACAAGTCCATGTGTCCAGATACACCACAGTACATTTAACATACACAGAAGTTTATATTTTAAAGTACTGGTACTGCATGGGTTCTAAGCATGATCAAGAGATAGAAGAAACAGACAAAACCTGCATTAACTTGTCTCCTCTCAGATAATTACTTCTGAGGGTTTTTTAAGACATTTGTGACTCATGAGGGAGGTTACAAATTTACTGTCTTCTGCTATCTAATAATGCTGGCAGCGATGAGAGGCACCTATTTACTGATGTGTGACACCAATCTATCTTCAATGGATAAAAAAGCTGCTACTTAAAGAGTTCTCCCTCTCCCTTTCTGCATGCAAAGCATCTACAGAACAGAATTTTTTCAAATGCAAAAACAAAAGAGAAACTAAAAACCCCAAAGCAAAAGTGGGAACAGAAAAGAGAGAGGGAGGATGAGGGAAGTTACCTTACCCAGCTGGACTAGAGCAACCAGATCCAGTGGGAGGTGCCCTTGCCTGTGGCGCGGGGGCTGGAACCGGATGGGCTTTAAGGTCCCTTCCAACCAAACCGTTCCATGATTCTAAAACATGGCAGGGAGATTTGTCACTCTCATTTACAACTGATAGATGGGGAGGATGAGGAGAGACCACACAGAATGGAAGAAAGTAGCTGGACCACGACTCAGAGAGCTAGAGCATATTTTCATTTCGTGTGCCAGTTTGCAGCACAGTCTTTGTTCCTCCTCTTACTTAAGTTGCATACTTTGTCTTAAACAACATTTAAAAGAGGATTTTCCTGAATATGTTTGGTGTCAGTAAAGCAGGAGTCTGATCTGTGCTGGAGTTCTTAATATTACTGAGATGGAAATACATAGTATAGTGATAGGACATGGGGTAACGGTTTGATGCTGAAAATGGAGAGATTTCGATCACATATTAGGAAGACATTTTCACTATGAGGGTGGGGAGGCCCTGGCACAGGTTGCCCAGAGAAGTGGTGGCTGCCCCATCTCTGGAGGTGTTCAAGGCCAGATTGATTGGGGCTTTGAGCAACCTGATTCAGCAGGAGGTGTCCCTGTCCATGGCAGGGGGGTTGGAACTGGATGGACTTTAAGGGCCCTTCCAACTCAAACCATTCTATGATTCTATGATAAACGGCACTGAGAACAGATGTATCAGTAATGTGGCTCCAAGGAAGGGCAAAACCATCCTGGACCACAGCTACAAAGGCAATCCCTGCCAGGGTAAAACCATAGGTGAGAGTAGGTGACAGCCAAACAAAGAAAAGGCAACGGGCACATTTTAAACTACACTGTGCACTTTAAAACCTACAGACACACAAATCACTGTCAAGCATGAGCCAGCAGCTCCAAAGTGCTTCCTTATTCCCTTCCATTAGGCTGCTGCTTTTCCCTCTGATCCTATCACTCATAAATGCAGAGCTAATACATACCTTTATTTTCAAAAAAGTTTAAATGCATCACAGTCCAAGTGTAAATAATTTATAAGTCAAGGCAAGTAAGATTCTAGTACATGGCTGAAATGAGGATGAAGCTTTCAAGAGGAGGAAGATGTGTGCATATCCATAAAAACACACAGTTCACCCCCGCCAACGGAGATTCCACAAGGAAATCACCACTCCCCCTCCCCTCCTGCTTTAGATTCCCTTGATTTTTATATTGGTCCTTCAACCAAAAGCTCATTACTAATCCAATTTTAATGTCACTTGAATTCTTACATATAAGGGGACCACACAGGGAGATGATGATTTTAATTCTGGCACTTAAATCAGAAGAGTGAAGTTAAATGCAGTGCATCCCCTCCCCCTTTCGTTAATTCTACATTTAATTGCAATGTCTTGTTCTTCCAAATCCCAACTTGCAAGGCAGTATTTACAACTAAATCAAAGTTTCAACGTGCTGATAGCCCGCATGCCAGTGGATTGGCTCTCTAGCATTTCATCCATCATTGGGGATGGCAGGACTATAATCCCAGTGATTTTCCCGGAATCACAGAAAATTGGAAGAGACCTCAAGAGATCACCTACTCCATCCCCACGCCCCAAAGAACCAGTTATGTTGTCATGTTTGACAGATGCTTGGAAGTTTTTAAGGATGCTGCACACCAACAATATAATGTTCCTAAATCATTCCCTGCTTACAAACTCCAGCCACCACGAGAGACATAAAGAGAAGAAATGTTTAAGTCTTCCTTGCCAGTCTTTCAGTTCAGCACTTCCTACCAGATCACATCCTGGAAAATATGTGATTCCATTCTCTTGACAGATTCAAAAGCAAAAGTCGCCCTAAACCTCTGTTTTCTCAAGTCAATTCTTTCCTAAATCTCTAATCATGGAATGGTTTGAGTTGGAAGGGACCTTAAAGATCACACAGTCCCAACCCCCTGCCATGGGCAGGGACACCTCCCATCACACCAGGCTGCTTAAGACCCCATCCAACCTGGCCTTGAACACTTCCAGGGATTGGGCAGTCATGACTTCCCTGGGCAACCTGTGCCAGGGCCTCACCACCCTCATTGTGAAGAATTTCTTCCTAATGTCCAATCTAAATCTTCCCCCTTCCAATTTAAAGCCATTCCCCCTGACCCTATCACTCCAGGCCCTTGGAAAAAGTCCATTCCCAGCTTTTCTGTAGCCCCTTCAGGTACTGGAGGTTGCTCTAAGGTCTCCCCGGAGCCTTCTCCTCTCTAGGCTGAACAACCCCAACTCTCTCAGCCTGTCCTCATGCTGCTCGATCTCCTTCGAATTTTTCCTCTATTCCTTGGCATCTTCCGTCAGATCACGGCCAAAGAGGACACAGGACCACACCTGAAATCTTTTCAACAATGACTCGAACATGACTGTGTTTGGACACTCTGCAGGCCATGCTCCTCTGGCACTCAGCTGGGCAAGACTTGAGTTTTTTTTGGTGATACACTGACCCACATCCCATTTGTAATCCCGTCTGTCACGTGAATCCTAGGCCAAAGATGAGACAAACCCAACTCTTCACGTCCATACACGGAAACAGGAAACAGAGGAGAGCCATGAAGATTATGAGAGTGTTGGAGCACCTCTGGTATGAGGGCAGACTGAGAGAGTTGGGATTATTCAGCCTGGAGAAGAGAAGGCTATAGAGAGACCTTAGAGCCGCCTTTGAATACTGAAAGGGACTACAGGAAGGCTGGGGAGGGGCTCTTTACCAGGAGTGCAGGGATTGGATGAGGGGGAATCGTTTTAAGCTGAAAGACAGAAAATATACATGAGATGTTAGGAAGAAGTCTTTTCCTTTGAGGGTGGTGAGGCACTGGCACAGGTTGCCAAGAGAAGTCGTGGAGTGAGGATGAGGCTTTGAGCAACCTGATCCAATGGGAGGTGTCTCTGCCCAAGGCAGGGGTGTTGAAATTGGGTGGGCTTCAAGGTCCCTTCCAACCCAAACCATTCAATGATTGTACAAAACAACCAAATGCACACCCTCCTTTTAAATTTAGTTTAAGATCTTTCAAACTCTAACTGTATTCTCCCAGATGCTTCCAAGCCTCAACTTCCAGCAGGGTATGTGCACATTTTATGATCCTCTACTGCATTTATTCAACAAAAATATTGAGAAGCATCAAGCAAGCCCCCGACACTCAAAAGAGCCATTAGTTAAATCCCATAATAGCAAACACTTACTAACTTCTTTCCTAGCCAGCTGTTTTACCTCACATCATTACAGTTTTATCAACACCATAGTTCCCCAAGCCAGTTATGAGGAAAAGCATCTGAAACACTGATACAATGCTTACTGTCACCGGGACAAAGGCCACTCGCTGCCCCTCCCTCCCACAGTCTTCTCCACCAGCTCTCAGAAGGAAATTAAATCAGTTGACAGTTTATTCTTGACATACAGCAATAGAAATATCTCCTCTGATTTTACGTATTATTTAGTTTATGGGTTTCTATATTTTTTTGAGGAGTCAGAGTTAAAACAACTGCTTTAGAAGCTCCTGGATTCTCCCTCTGCCTCCCTGACTCCTTTTTTTTTTAAGAGGTTGTGCCTAGTTTTTCCTTTTCATGCATTTCCAGATGAGATTTCTGAAAGATGTTATTCTCCTTGGATGAAGGTGGTGCTTATGGTATGACTACTACGGAGCAGAAGGGAGAATAAAGATGATGATCAAGGGCAGGTTAGGGGCAGGGAAGAAAAAAGGGAGAGATAAAAATAAGATAAATTACCACAAGTCCTCAAACACTTTCATTTAAATCAAAGAATCATAAAATGACCTGAGTTTGAAGGGAACCAAAAGGATCATCAAGTCCAACTCCTGTCCCTACATAGGACACTCCCAACACTCACCCTGTGTATCTGAGGGCATTGGCCAAATGCTTCTGGAATGCTGGCAGACTGTGCTGTGACTGCTTCCCTGGGGAGCTGTTCCAGTGCTCCAGCACCTGCTGGGGGAAGAACCTCGTCCCAATAACCAATCTAACCCACCCCTGGCACATCTTCCTGCCATTCCCTCTGGTCCTATCATAGGTCACCAGAGAGAAGAGATCAGTGGCTGTTCCTCCTCCTCCCCTTGTGAGGAAGCAGTGAACAGTTATTGAGGTCTCTCCTCAGTCTCCTCTTCTCCAGGCTGAACAGACCAAGTGAGTTCAGCCGCTCCTCATACAACTTCCCCTCTACACCCTTCATCAGCTTTATGGCCTCCTCTGGACACTATCTGATAATTTGATGTCCTTTTTATCTTGTGGTGCCCAAAACTGCACCCAGTACTCGAGGTGGGGCTGCACCAGTGCAGAGTAAAGCGGGACAAATCCATTAGGATACTTCAAAGGAAGGGGAAACTGGACCAGACCCACAGAGAAGGCCCAGTAAAGTTTGCTGCAACTCAGTCCTTGGTTAGACCTTGTAGAATAGGACCCTGTAGTCAGCACATAACAAAAAAAGGAGTAAATGGAAGAAGAAATACCTGCATATCTTGAAAGAATATATCATTGAGTTTTAGCAGCTTTGTACCTTTTCATGTCGCAAAGCATAATCCACCTTTAAACTACTGAACTGCAGAAAAAATTTATCCCATAACTGCTACACACTTTGCCAGGGATTTGTATCTGAAGCCCCTGGCATGGTCGTTTGATAGAAGCATGTCTTCTTACACATCTCCCACAGCACACAATGTGTTTCTATTTCAGCTGCTTCGCACATGGCACATGAGAAGTCTGGTTTTCTATGGCACTCATTTCTACAGCTTATTCAACCCATGGGAGAGCACCTCCCATGAGGACAGGCTGAGAGACCAGGGGTTGTTCAGCATGGAGAAGGCTCCAGGGAGAATTTAGAGGAGCCACCCAGTACTGAAAGAGAGCTCCAGGAAAGCTGGGAAAGGGCTCTTGATTAAGGAGTGCAGGGACAGGACGAGGCGGAACGGTTTTAAGCTGAAAGAGGAGAGATTGAGATAAGATTTTAGGAAGAAATGTTCTCCTGTGAGGGTCGGTTGGCCCTGGCACAGGTTACCCAGAGAAGCCATGGCTGCCCCACCCCTGGAGGTGTTCAAGGCCAGGTTGGATGAAGCTTCAATCAACCTGATCCAGTGGGAGGTGTCCCTGCCC
Source organism: Tapera naevia (assembly GCA_033556795.1). Taxonomy (NCBI): domain Eukaryota; kingdom Metazoa; phylum Chordata; class Aves; order Cuculiformes; family Neomorphidae; genus Tapera; species Tapera naevia. The sequence continues at coordinate 1,538,373 of JAUMJJ010000135.1, read as the reverse complement.
ATGGTAAGGGGGTTGGAACTGGGTGGGCTTTGAGGTCCCTTTCAGCCGAACCCATTCTATGATTTAACCACTGCCTCCTTTGACTGGTTGGAAGGTTCTTTATCCCTTTCAAGTGCCCCAAGTGAACTATTAAAAAATAAACAAACAAAAACACTGAGAAGATCCATTTTTTTCCCCTACAGCAATAATTTGTAAAATGTTTTGTATGTGTAAACAAGACATTTCTGCTTACCCTCCAGTCCTCAGCTGGAGGCTTTAACGAGATACTGCCTATTTTTCCTGGCATCTCAGTGACTTCACACTTCTCCTTCCTAAGAAAATCTGCTGACACACTGTATTTGAGCTTAAATTAATTTCCAAGTTCCTTATAAAGCCTCTAGCACTGCCTCTTTATTATCTGAAGAGAAGAGTTTCTGGGTAGCTTCCTCATCTACACACTCTAAATTCTCTCTTTAATAGCTTTAAATTGGAAGGGGGAAGATAGAGATTAGACATTGGGAAGAAATTCTTCATGATGCGGGTGGAGAGGACCTGCCACAGACTGCCCAAAGAAGTCATGGATGCCCTCTCTCTTGAAGTGTTCAAGGCCAGGTTGGATGGGACTTTGAGCAACCTGGTCTGCTGGGAGGTGTCCCTGCCCATGGCAGGGAAGTTGGAACTGGATAGGCTTTAAGGTCCCTTCCAACCCATTCTATGATCCTATGATTTTATGATAAAATGAAAGAATGGTTTCAAAGAAAACATTTAGCTTTCCTGTAAAGTTTTTATTTTAACTCATAATCTTGTACAGTTCAACCAAACCACGATGCCTTCTGCAGGTGTCTTGCTTTTAATGGTTTAAAGATACATGAAATATATCTGATCCCTAAAACCCACAGTGGTGATCTTTACTTCCCTCCTACTGCCTACTCTCAAAAAAATATTTCAGTTTATTATCTTTTCTAGGGCTTGGATCCTAAATTTAAAGTGATTTGCACCAAATAAACACAACTTCAGCACTAGCAGCCGTAAAGTTTATCTATTTGGTGCTTTTCTTTCTGTTCAAAGGAACATAATTCCATGATAAGTGAAAACCAGCAGCCAACTAAGAATTTTGTTTCCTTTCCCTGTATAGAACTTAGGAATTTAGCCTTTTACTGTACTCCACTTTATTATTTGATACTCAATCTGCTCATCTGGATGGTTATTATGATTATAACCTAGGAAGTACTACTACAGAGCTCAAATGGCTCATTTTGAATCAGCTATGGTACAATCCAAAATTTAACAAGGTCTCCATCAAGAGCTTCTGACTCTTCCACAGAATAACAGAATGGTTTTGGTTGAAAAAGACCTTTAAGATGGTTGAGTCCCACAATGTCCCCAAGTATGATATCTACTCATCTTTCAAACACCTGCAGGGATGGGGACTCAACCATCACCCTGGAGAGCCTGTTCCAATGCCTGACAACCCTTTCAGTAAGGAAATTCCTCCCAGTATCCAACCTAAATCTTCCCTGCTGCAACTTGAGGCCAGTTGCCCTTCTCCTGTCGCTGGCTAACAGGGACAAGCGACCAACACTCACCTCAGTGCAACCTCCTTTCAGGGAGTTGTAGAGAGCGATAAGGTCTCCGCTCAGTCTCCCCAGATTAAACAGCCCCAGTTCCCACAGCCACTGTTTTGCTCCAAATCCTTCATCAGCTTCATTGCCCTTCTCTGGACATGCTCCAGCATCTCAATATCCTTCTTTGTAGTGAGGGGTCCAAAATCGAACACAGCACTGGAGGTGCAGTCCCACTCAAGTACAGAAGAAGGATCACATGCCTAGTCCTGCTGGCCACACTATTCTTGATGCAGGCCAGGATGCCATTCGCCTTCTTGGCCAACTTTCCCAACTTGAACATCACGAATGGAGGATGGCAGCCATCACAATCTCATTAACAAGTGCTGGCCGCTGATCTCTTTAAATAAATAAAAAATAAATCTACCCCTCCATTTCCACTCCTCAATCCACAGACAAATAAACCCTGCTAATACACTTTCACAGCAGTGATGTTGTCCCTGGATGTTTCACAGTATCACAGTATCATAAGGTTGGAAAGGACCTCTGAGATCATTGAGTCCAACCTATAACCCAACACCAACACCAACCCATCATCTAAACCATGGCACTCAGTGCCTCATCCAGTCTCCCCTTAAACACCTCCAGGGTGGGTGACTCCACCCCCTCCCTGGGCAGCCCATTCCAATGACCAATCACCCTTTCAGTGAAGAACTTTTTCCTAACATCAAGTCTAAACTTTCCCTGACCAAGCTTGAGTCCCTGCCCTCCAGTTCTGCCACTGGTCACCTGAGAGAAGAGACCAACCCCTGCCCCACTACAACCTCCTTTTAGGGAGTTGTAGAGAGCAATGAGGTCTCCCCTGAGCCTCCTCTTCTCCAGACTAAACAGCCCCAGAGGGAAGGGCTTGTGCTCCAGCCCCTTCACCATCTTCGTTGCTCTCCTCTGGACACTCTCCAGCATCCTGACATCTTTCCCAAACTGAGGGGCCCAGAACTGGACACAGTATTCAAGATGAGGCCTGACCAGTGCCGAGGACAGGGGGACGATAACTCCTCTGGTCCTGCTGGCCACACTATTCCTGATGCAGGCCAGGATGCCACTGGCCCTCTTGGCCACCTGGGCACACTGCTGGCTCATGTTGAGCTTCCTGGCCACCAGCACTCCCAGGTCCCTTTCTGCCTGACTACTCTGAATTTGCATCTCACTAGACAGAGGAATTCTTTATATAAAGGCATGTTCCTCCACCTCCTACAAACAGTCTGTCTTCCATGCACAGTCTGCAAACAGCTTTCCAGATTCCCACTGACATTTGTCATCCCACCACCTTTGCAAAACACGCTCTATAATTTGGTTCTCTCATTCACGAGGGAATCCAGCCACCTCCTTTTTATTTAACTTGGGCTTTAGTTTTATTTGGAATCTATTTTTCATTCAGTTGCTCTGTCTTTAATTTCTATGTGACTTCATGCACCCTCCTTCTCACAATATGTTGTTGTTTGCAAGCGATTTGCTCGCTGATGGGGACAGTTCAGTAGCAAATATTTACTTTACTACTGAAGACAAATATTTGACATCTATCACCACCCAATTTTCAGATGGATAAGAAAATAGGCCTTCTTGAATTATCACAACAACTAAGTGCAGCCACAGAATATCTCGTTCATCCCCTTCTGACTGAAGGGCCATCACGTATTTTAGACATTTTCATTGTAAAGATGCAAAGATATAAAGAGGAAAAACGTAGGAATTCACTGTTTGTCAAAGCCCAGCTATCTTTAACACCATATACTTAAGTTATGCTTGCTGAAAGGGTCCATTATTCTTTTTTTCCTCTTTAAAACAAAAATACTTGCCTTCTCTAAAAAATAATAAGTAAAATTACCCTTCACTCTGTGCCCTTAATCTCCTTGGTCACTGAATACTCTTGTCTTAGATTTTATCACAAAGAAGCATCCTGGCTTGTGTACAAAATGGTGTGGGCAGCAGGACCAGGGAAGGGATGGTCCACCTGGACTCAGCCTTGGTGAGGCCCCACCTCGAATCCTGGGTTCAGTTTTGGGCCCCTCACGATAAGAAGGACATTGAGTTGCTGGAGCACATCCAGAGAAGGGGAACAGAGCTGGGGAAGAGCCCAGGGGTTATGGAGAGCGGCCAAGAGACGTGGGATTGTTTAGTCTGGAGGAGTCTGAGAGCAGACCTCATCGCTCTCTGCAGGTCCCTGAAGTGAGGATGTAGTGAGGTGGGTGCTGGTGTCTTCTCCCACGTAACAAGGGATAGCATGAGAGGAAATGGCCTCAAGTTGCACCAGGGAAGGTTTAGATTGGATATCAGGAAAAATGTCTTTACTGAAAGAGTGGTGAAGCACTGGCAGAGGCTGCCCAGGGCAGTAGTGGAGTCTCCAACCCCGAAGGTGTTCAAAACACATGTAGATTTGGCACTTCAGGACATGGTTTAATGGGCACAGCGGGGTTGGGCTATTGGTTGAACTGCAGCTTAAGAGGACTTTTCCAACCTTAATGATTCCAGGATTCATTAATTGCTACATACATTCTTTAGCAAGTTTTCTACAAAATGTTCCATTTCAATCAAATTTTCTCAACCCTTACCATCCTTTTGAGTACTTCTGAAATGCCTTAACCATGAATGTCATAGCAGTTGAATAACTTTTAGGCTCAAAAAGTCTTCTCTTTTGGGGAAAAGACCCCATGGGTCTGGAGAATAAAACCATATTTAAGGAAATAAACCCCACAATAAAGCTCTCAAAACTCTTCCGCTTTTTCCATAATTTTCTTCCGGGTTATTTAAAGAGAATCATAAAATGTGATGGGTTGGAAGGGACCTTTACAAGTCATCTAGTAACAAGCCCCCTGCAGGAGCAGGGACACATTTAACCAGATCAGGTTACTCAGAGCCTCATCCAATCTGACCTTAAATGTTTCCAGGGATGGAGCCTCCATTATCTCCCTGGGCAACCCGTGCCAGTGTTTCACCACCCTCAAAACTCTCAAAAACTTGAGTTCTTGCTCTACATAACTCTGGTGCTTCTCTGCCTCTTCTTTCTCCTGTCTATTTAGGTTTTTTCTCTTGTCTATTTAGGTTTCAGGTAGGACTGTGATTTCTTGGGAATGGGTTCAGCAGGACAGGAATTCAATTTCAGCAGGAGCTTCTTGATGCATCTGGGCCGAAAGCCTGCCTTTTTGATGAGGATAATGCACAAACACCAAACACTCAAATTCTTGGAGCAATTAAGATGCCCATGTCTTAAAAAATCAGTTCCCCATTTTCACTGCATACTAATCCAAAAGCAAGGGAGAAAATGTTGTTACCCATTCACATATGGGAACAATACAGCACTGACACAGGTGCCTGGCTCTATTAGCACACCCAACCCCTCAGTTTTTGAGGAATGACATTTTTAATCCCCAACATGACGGATTTTGTTACACACATAATGAACTGTTATCCACAGATCACCCCATTTGCAAGTTGACAAATAGCAGAATATAAATGACAACTTTATTCATTATCCTCATAGTCCAGAAGTGACAGTGATACTGAATAAACACACAAAACTCCCTTAGGCTACGCTGAACCGTGGAGATTCAGGGAGGGCTATTTCCTAGGAAAGATTTGGAAATCAACTTCAATCCTATGGAAAAAGGTTCCATCTTGGCTTATTACATTATTATTTGGACCCCTCATTTCAAGAAGGGCTGGAGTGCATCCAGAGAAGGGCAATGAGGCTTTGGAAGAGCCTGGAGAAGAAGTCCTATGACAGGCAGCTAAGGGAACTGGGGTTGTTTAGCTGGAGAAAAGCAGGCTGAGGTAAGACCTCACCACTGTCTACAACTCTCCAAAAGGAGGTTGCAGCAAGGTGGGTGTTGGTCTCTTTTCCCAAGTGACAGGACAATAGGAAATGGCCTCAAGCTGCACCAGGGGAGGTTCAGATTAGATATCAGGAAAAATTTCCTCACTGATAGGGTTATCAGGCACTGGCAGAGGCTGCCCAGGGGGGTAGTTGAGTCCTCAACCCTGGAGGTGTTTGAGCTCAGAGATCTGGTTTAGTAGTGGACAGGCGTGGTTGGACTTGATCCCAAAAGTCATTTCCAACCAAGTAATTCTATGATTCTATGAAAATACTGTCTTCCTCCTGCAAGGTGCTGGGCAGCCTGGCCGTGAGCCAGCAAAGCACTTAAGCACACGCACGACTTCAAACACACGAACGGTCCCCATCGTGTCATACATCTAATTGCCTTCCTGGACTGGGGCCAAAGTACTCAACACATTGTAGATCAAGACCTTGCTGACAACACTGATAGCCCCATGCATGTGAATCTCTGACAAAAAAACCCTCCAGCAGCATCCTTGGAGGCTGTTCCCAACTGCTGCTTTATCAATCTAAACACCAGATAATAACAGATAATTTCTAAACTATTAGTTCTGAACTAGGAATGAAGCATTTAACAAGAAGCCATTCAAATTCTGATGGCATAAGGCCCATAGATTAATAAATTATCTCTGCGACTCAGAACTGGCATCTCAATAGTCACAAATAAATTTCTCTCCACCTAAAAATGCTCCTTTCTCCTTAAAGTCTGTACAAGAATGTTTTTATTGCTCAGGCATTGACTGAATTGAACCTTTTGCTGTTCTGTTTTCAGTAAATGTTTTGTAGAGGAACCTCAAATTAGACAATTAAATTCAGTTCATAATATAAGAGGGTTTTTAATAAACAAAAAACAAGTCAGCTTTTCACATCGCTACAAAGCTACATCCAACCTGGCCTTGAAACACCTCCAGGGATGGGGCAGCCACGACTTCTCTGGGCAACCTGGGCCAGGGCCTCATCAAGCTCACAGGAAACATTTCTTCCTAAGATCTCATCTAAATCTGCCCTCTTTCAGATCGTTGGTAATGTCTTAATTTTTCCACATTAAATACAAGACAAGCTCTAAGGCAAAGATGAGCCAGGAAGATCACTAAGGAACTGGAGCTTCTCACATATAAGGAAAGACTGAGAGGGCTGGGATGGTTCAGCATGGAGAAGAGGAGGCTCAAGGCAGGCCTTAACAATGTGTATAAAGGGTGCAAAGCAGACAGAGTCAAGCTCTGTTCAGTGGTCCCCAATGCCAGGACCAGAGGCAATGGGAACAAACTGACACACAGGAGGTTCCCTCTGAACATCAGGAAATGCTTTTTCACTGTGAGGACGACCGAGCACTGGCACAGGTTGCCCAGGAGGTCGTGGAGTCTCCAAACCTGGGGACATTCAAAATCTATCGGACATGACGCGGCTCTGGGTGGTCCTGCTTGGGTAGGGAAGTTGGACTTTGTGACCTCCAGAGCTCCCTGTCAACCTCAGTGATCCTGTGAAAACTGGGATGGCAGAATGAGGCAGACGATGCAGGGGGAAAAAGCTGTCTTAAACCCAAATGCTCCTTTAAAACAAATGCAATGACCTGGGGCCACTCTACTAGTGACTAAAAAGACAAAGCCAGCTCTGCTTGAGAGAAACCGTAATTTGGACCAAACTTCTTTTGTCCAAAGGGACAGTCAGTCCCCCATCACTTAATGAGCCATTTTCAAGATGGCAAAAATAAGCTGAGGTTCAGCAAATACTTCATGGAAATGATTTTCAGATTCATTAAGAAGACCAAGTCAGCCTTATTCTGCTAAGACAGCACCTCATTTAAGTGAGGTCTCTTGCTGGCCTTACTTGCAAAACCAAATTAAGCAGGTGGATAAATGCCAGCATCAACAGGAACTTTCTGAGGTGTTGGGGCTGATATTATTTAGAAACAACCATCAGACTCTTCAGTAAGGCAAAAAACAACAACTATGAACTCAAGCACAGCCAGTGCATGTAAAAAAGTTCATGTCCACCCCAGAATGATCAGTCTTTTCCCATGAATGAATTAGATCTTACTTTTTTTTTCTGTTCCATCATGCCACATAGACACAACACCCAAACTTCCCAAATTTGTCACTCTGAAGTTCAAAAGGAGCAACAAACCCTGCAACTGTCAGCACAACGTAAGCATTTGCACTGGGCTAGAGCAGCTCCTTCAACACCACACAGAGCCTTTCAAAGCAGGTAATGGCTTGCAATAAGCTGAGCTCCAGAAGTTTTGATTCTCTGCTTATAATCATATTTTAAGTACTCCACATACCTTCAAGAGGTTCCACCTTTCCAATATCATGAAAATATAACTCTAGTTTCAGCAGGTGGAACGCATCCACACACAACGAGGTGTTCAAGACAAGGTTGAATGTGGCTTTGAGCAACCTAATACAGTGGAAGGAGTTCCTGCCCATGGCAGGAGGACTGGAACTGGATGATCTTTAAGGTCCCTTCTGACCCAAACAATTCTATGACAACAGGAAAGCTGGGGGTCGTGAAAAACCCCTGTTCAACACAGAAAAGAATTAGAAAGTGGAGAAGTACAGAAGCTCTTCAAAAGATCTTTTGTCCATGAGATGGCAAAAATTTTACATCATTTTTTGAAAGTTTGTTTCTCCACTGCCATTGTGCTAAGGAGAGTTTTAAAGAACTGAGATTATAATTACACTACTATTAAACTACCTCTTCATCAAGCTGGAAGCATTGCAAGCAGTACCATATGTACCCAATTAAGCTGAAAGAGAAGATATTTAGATGAGGTATTAGGAAGACATTGCTTACTGGGAGGGTGGTGAGGCCCTGGCACAGGTTGCCCAGAAAAGTCACGGCTGCCCCATCCTTGGAGGTGTTCAGGGCCAGGTTGGATGGGGCTTTGAGCAACCTGATCCAGTGAGACGTGTCCCTGTCCATAGCAAGGGGGTTGGAACTGGATGGGCTTTGAGGTCCCTTCCAACCCAAACCATTCTATGATTAAACCATTCAGCACTAGAGAGGTTATTCTGAAAGTTCGTAATGAAACACAAAACCCACCCACTCCTTTGCTCTTCTCTTGCCACACACATGGTTGCACATAAGCCAGACAGTTCATCCCAAGCTCTAAACCATGTCTGTGTAGCAGGTGTGCAGACACAGGAGTTATGTGAGTGTCAATAAATCAGGACTCCACTGAGCAGACGGACTGACCAGTTCCTGAAACTGCTCAACTCCTCCAGAACATCCATCTTGGAAAGCATCATAGGGGCCATTTGAGGGATCTTTACTTCTAGAACTGTGCTCATCTGCTCTTTGTAACTAATGGTACGTTCCATCTTTGGTTTACACTACAGAACCCACACACTAATGGCTGTTCCCCAGCTAGAAAAAAAGAGAAACGACTAAATTAATAAATTTCCCCTAAAGTGAACAGTCCTGTTCTACTCGGAGTGTATTTGCTCACTACCATACTCGTTTTTCAGAATTTACACCTTTAGCAGACACCGAGTTACAGTTCTGAGGGAGTTGTAGCTGAAAAGTCACAGAACGAAAGAATGGTTTGGGTTGGAAGGAACCTCAAAGCCCATCCAGTTCCAACCCCCCTGCCACGGGCAGAGGCAGTTCCTGCTGGACCAGGGTGCTCAAAGCCTCATCCAGCCTGGCCTTGAACACCTCCAGGGATGGGGCAGCCAGACTTCTCTGGGCAACCTGGGCCAGGGCCTCCCCACCCTCACAGCAAAACATTTCTTCCTAAGATCTCATCTCAGTCTCCCCTCTTTCCGCTCAAAACTGCTCCCCCTCATCCTATCGTTCACGTTCTTTCTACACAACCTTTCAGAAGGAAGCCAAGAACTCTCAGGATCATTAATACAGTACAATATTATGCATCTAAAAGAACACGTTCCTAATAGATCAAGCAATAACCTTACACAGACCATGAAGAACTATTACAACTTGTGCACGAGACGGGGTTTTTATACCATCAATTAATATGTGAACCTTTAACTCCATCTTTAAGGAAATTGTTAATTACACAGCTCACAGCAAAACTAAATGCAAAAGAGAGAAATGTTTAACAGAACCTTCAACCTGAACCCTTGGCTCTTAAGAAAGCACTAACAGAAAATAAAAGGCCAGCACTTCCCACTAATCAGAGGAGGCTGAGCTGCTGGGAACTTGGAGCACCAGCCACAGCACACGGCAAACGATCCACTCAATGCTACAACAAAGACTCCTCAAAAGGCAGAACACATTTTTTCTGACCTTGGAGATAAGGCTCCTAATCTCATTCTCATCTGCACCTGCAGAATCCCTTCACTCAGATATTTGATGTTTGGATTTTCGTTCAAATGACTTTGCAGAGAAAGTCAATACGTGGTTAGGTGGACCATAAGAACTAGGAAATCCTTTTGCTGCTGCTGCTGTTTGACTACTGAATGCATTTAAGCCTCTCAGTGTAAAAATTCAGATTAACATCTAGCTGGCTTTCAGAAAGCATATAAAGTAAAGGGAATACAGGTCTAACAGTAGATACGAAGCATAAGTAACACAGAATATTTCTCAAACTGAGACTCTGAATAATACTAAATCAAAGAACATTACGCTGAAAGAATCACTGCTAAGAAAAGTTGAGGGAGGTGATTCCCCTCCTCTGCTCTGCTCCCATGAGACCCTCTCCTGGAGTCCTGTGTCCAGTTCTGGAACCAATAGCATAAGAAAGATATGGAACTGTTGGAATGGGTCTAGAGGGGAGCTATGAAGATGATCTGGGGGCTGGAGCACCTCTGCTATGAGGACAGGCTGAGAGTTGGGGTTGTTCAGCCTGGAGAAGAGAAGGCTCTGGGGAGATCTTAGAGCAGCCTTCCAGTACCTGAAGGGGCTCCAGGAAAGCTGGGGAGGGGCTTTTACAAGGATCTGGAGTGATAGGATGAGGGGGAATGGCTTTAAATTGGAAGGGGGAAGATTTAGATCAGACATTAGTAAGAAATTCTTCATGATGAGGGTGGTGAGGTCCTGGCACTGGTTGCCCAGGGAAGTTGTGGATGTCCCATCCCTGGAAGTGTTCAGGGCCAGGTTGGATGGGTCCTTGAGCAGCCTGGTCTGGTGGGAGATGCCCCTGCCCATGGCAGAGGGGTTGGAACTGGATGGGCTTTGAGGTCCCTTCCAACTCAAACTATTCTATGATTCTATGAAAAGGGAAGTGGGATTTGAGGATACAGTGACCAAATTCTAACCTGCTTCATACAACCTGCAACCTCGGAGAACTTAGAGGAGTCACACGTGTTGCTGGTAAGAGAAAATGGACTTTGCAGTTGCCATACGAATCTACAATCACATCTTCTGATCTACAGATACTCAGACACGATAGAGAACCTGTTGCCCTGAGATGCAGATGGTTTATTCTCCCAGGGAGGTGGTTAAGTCTCCATCCCTGGACATGTTTAAAAGATGGGCAGATGAGGTGCTCAGGTATCTGGTTTAGTAGTGGAAAGGTCCAGCTGGACTCAACGATTTCAAAGGTCTTTTCCAATCAAGCAATTCTATGCTCCTATGATTCTATTCCTCCTTCCAAATAACTCTGAGATACCAACACTTGAAAAACACCACTTGGTAACTAGTGTAAGCAAAAAGAGAATCACAGTTCTCCTTTAAGCACTAACTTTTTGATGATATGACCATTCTGGTGTGAACCACACCACACATTAAGTCAGTGATGGAATTCTCTCTCTTTCACTACTCCTTCCCACTACAAAGCTGAATCAGAAAGACATTCAAATTTAGACTGCAGCGTGATGCTTTCTATCCACTTACCAATGGCAGAACCAAACCCTAACCACGCACCAAATTTTCAGTTTTAAGTGTTGTTACAAGTGTCCCATCCTCCAGAATCCTTTTTTTTTTCAGCACTCCTGAGAGCCAAGGCAAAATGCAGAATATCTGAATCACATTTACATAGCTCTTTTCTAATTGCCCAAGCAGTGGATGTTCAGTGCTGAAGAACTGCAAGGCATGCAGGGCACTGAACAACCAACATGTTGAAATAAATGCCTCAGGGGGCTACAGGAAAGGCAGGGAGGGACTCCTTATCAGGGAGTGCAGGGACAGGACGAGGGGGAATGGTCTTAAGCTGAAGATGAGATATTAGCAACAAATCCATTACTCTGTGGTTGGTGAGGCACTGGCACAGGTTGCCAAGAGAATTCATGGATGCCCCATCCCTGGAGCTCTTCAAGGCCAGGTTGAATGGGGCTTTGAGCAACCTGATCCAGGGAGCTGTCCTTGCCCATGCCAGGGGAGTTGGAAATGGATGGGATTTGAGGTGCCCTCAAACCTAAACCATTCTATGATTCTGTGAAAACCACGGCACCTTAAAATCCTCCCTGTCCCAATGAAAACAAGCGTGCCCTTTACAAAACATTACCCAACTGCATTCAGCTTGCAATGCAAAAGAAGTTGAAGCTTCAGGAGTGAAAACAAGGTTAGTTTGAACTCTGCAGCTTCTTGTGTTGCAGGACACTGAAGAGCTACAGGAAACACAGTTTTAAGAAGAACACTCTGATGCCAACACGTACACTGCTGCTTTCCCTAGATGGAACTGCAGAAGTCGAACCGCGTGTCTGATACCACGCTGCAGACAAACTGAAGGACATCACCACCTCTAATCTTTTGTCAAACACAAGGATCTGAGCATACTAATGGTGAGTCATCAACAGCACCACTACGGTGACATTTCAAAAGGTTTCAGAACACTCTCCACCACAGCTGTCACATCCATGGATCACAGAATGGTTTGGGTTGGAAGAGACCTCAAAGCCCATCCAGTTCCAACCCTCCTGCCATAGGCAGGGACATCTTCTAGTGAATCAGGTTGCTCAAAGCCTCATCCACCTGGTTTTGAACACCTCCAGGGATGGGGCATCCACGACTTCTCCGGGCAACCTGTGCCAAGGCCTCACCACCCTCACAGGAAAACATTTCTTCCTAATGTTTCATCTCAATCTCCCCTCTTTCAGATCTTCAGTTATGTCTTAATTTTTCCACGTTAGGCCCAAGATGGGCTTGTTAAGGAAAGACACCATTGTGAATTAAGGTAAATTATCAAGAGAGGTTAGTGTGAGAGAACAATTCAAAGGCAGCATCGTTTATCACTTTGGCAGGTAACGTGGCTGGGAAATGCAGTTTCTCCAAGGGGGCACCAGGCACGTGACAAGCTGATTAAACAGCAAGGGAATAGTGCACCAGACCAAGTGAGATCATCCTTTTATTGTGTCCTACCTAATTATGTTTAAATCTACTGGTTTATTTCATCGTCCTCTGTAAGTAAAAAAGGAAAGATTTTTGATGTTATACTTAGGGGTCCTCTCTGATTTATCTATTTACCGACCTGCTGGGAGGTGTAACTGCTTTGGATTATTCCCCCTGTCATAGGCAGCAACTTCCAACCACTTAAGCCTAGGAAAGAAAATTAATGACACGATTAACCTTTCTGCAACTGGAATGAATCTACCAAGTGGCAGATGAGAGTCCTGTTCACGCTTTCATCTCGGGTATTGCACAAGGCCAAAGGTCAGCCCTCGGGAAAGACAGCAACCAAGCCTTTGTCCTCCACACTTCTGCCTGACCTCCTGCTCTGAGCCCCTTATGAAGGAGGTTCAACACAAAAAACTCAGCAACTACCAAAGCCAGGCAAAAAGCTCCATTCCCAACAGAAGGAGGATATGGAATTGTTGGAACGGGTCGGGAAGATGATCAGAGGGCTGGAGCACCTCTGCTGTGAGACAGGCTAAGAGTTTGGCTTGTTAGGCCTGGAGAAGAGAAGGTTTGGGGAGAGCTTAGAGCAGCTACAGGAAAGCTGGGGAGGGACTTTTTACAAGGTCCTCAAGTGACAGGATGGCTTTAAATAGGAAGGGGAAAGATTTAGATCAGACATTAAGAAGAAATTCATGATGAGGGTGGTGAGGTCCTGGCACACGTTGCCAGGGAGGTTGTGGCTGCCCCCTCCCTGGAAGGGTTCAAGGCCAGGTTGGATGGGTCCTTGAGCAGGCTGGTCTGGTGGGAGATGTCCCTGCCCATGGCAGAGGGGTTGGAACTGGATGGGCTTTGAGGTCCCTTCCAACCCAAACCGTTCTATGATTCTACTAAAAAAAGTAAAAAGTTACAGAAAGTGTTATTTTTCTTGAAGTTTTACCCCCCTCTAAAATGATGTTATTATAATGCAAAATTAGATCTGGGATTTTCAAATGTATCTGAAGTAATTAGTTACCCAGGTCTCACTGGATTGCCATGGGAGTTAGAACCTAAATGCCTCTGGCTCTTTTGGAAAACCCCATCCATCACAGAAATTCAAAGGAAGGCTCAATGAAAACTTCAGAAATACAAGTTCTGAGTTGAACATAGTTTCTACAGTCTTCATCCCTGGAGATGTTCAAAAAACATGTGGTCGTGGCACTTCAGGATATGGTGTAGTAGGCACAGTGGGGTTTGGTTGATGGTTGGTGGTCAGTCACAAGAAGCATCTCCAGGGCTGAGTGCTGGGGCTGGTCTTGTTTAATAGCTTTATCAATGATCTGGATGAGGGGATCGAGTGCTCCCTCAGTCGGTTTGCAGATGACACCAAATCAGGTGGCAGTGTCCATGTACTTAAGGGCAGGAAGGCTCTGCAGAAGGACTTGGACAGGCTCGATAGATGGGCCATAGTCAGTTGCATGAGATTCAAAAAGGCCACATGCCAGGTCCTGCACTGTTGGTCAGAACAACCACATGCAATGCTCCAGGTTTGTGAAAGAGCAGGTGGAAAGCTGCCTGACACAGAAGGACCCATTGCTGGTCAGCAATGGCTGAACATGAGCCAGCAGGGGGTCCGAGTGGCTAGCAGGAGCAGGGTAAGGATCATGCCCCTACACTGGGTGATGATGAGACCACACCTTGAATCCTTGGTTCAGTTTTGAGCTGCTCAGGAAAGACACTGAGGGGCTGGAGAGCACCCAAAGAAGGGGAACGGAACTGGGGAAGGGTCCAGAGAGCAAGTCTCATGAGTAGCAGCTGAGGGACCCGAGATTGTTTAGTCTGGAGAAGACGTGGCTGAGAGGAGGCCTTATGACTCTCTACAACCACTTGACAGGATGGTGTAGACATGTGGGTGTTGGGTCTCTTCTCACAAGTAGCAATAGAGAGGATGAAAGGAAATGGCCTCAAGTTGTGCCAGGGAGGTTTAGATTGTGTATTAGGAAAAATTTCTCTACTGAAAGAGTGGTGAAGCCTTGGAAGAGGTTACCCAGGGAGGTGGTGTAGTCACCATCCCTGGAAGCGTTCAAAAAACATTTAGTTGTGGCACATTGAGACCTGGTTTAGTAGGAACAGTGGGGGTGTGGTAATGGTTGGACTGGATGAGCTTACAAGTCTTTTCCAACCTTAATTGTTCTGTAATTCTAGAATTGTTTTTATAGCACTTTGTAAGGCCTCTCAGCCACTGCCACACTGGGAACCACTGACACCACTGCCAGAATTTCCAGCAGAAAAGGGAAACAACAGCTCACCCCCAGAAACCACAGTACGAAGGGATCAGTGCCATTACACTGCTCTCTAATACTAAAAATAAAAGGTGAATAAAATCACCAGACCCACATCACTCAAACCCACCGCATCCAAGCTGAGCCACATGGATTTTTCATTCTCCTCTTCTAGGGCTGCTCTTTGATGTTTTTCTTTGTGAATTCAAAGCAAAGGGAGTCCAGCATTTATTACAGGAAAGAATGAATTAACAATGCAACACATTTTATTATTATTTTAATCTGCTTCCAGCTCCCAGCCTCACCAGCAATCACACAGTTCTCAGGCCTTTTCCAGTAAACAAGGACCCCAAAGAGCTTTACAAGGCATTTAATTACATACTAAGAGTTGAACGACTGTATACAGGGCACATTTAATTAACTAATTCCCCCATCTCCCCCTTTTCTCAGGTGAAAATGGGTTTCCATGGTTCCTCACATGGACACAGTTGCTCTCTTTCCCAGTCCTTTGCTTGCAACAATTAACAAGGGGGGTTCAGAATAAATAGTGCTATTGTTTTTACATATTTTGGTAGATAGAGGTTCTACCTGTTCTTCAGGTAGGTCTTACACTGCAATTCTTTACTGCTTTCTCACAAGAGGAGGAGGAGCAGCAGCAGGTGCTGATCCCTTCTCTCTGGTGACCAGTGACAGGACTGAAGGGAATTGCAGGAAGATGTGCCAGGGGAGGGCTAGGTTGGACATTAGAAAAAGGTTCTTCAACCACAGGGTGGTGGAGCACTGGAGCAGCTCCCCAGGGAAGCAGTCATGGCACCAAGCTTGGCAATATTCCAGAAGCATTTGGCCAATATCCTCAGACACATGGGGTGAAAATTGGGGTTGTCTCCTATGCAAGGACAGGAGTTTGACTCAATCCTTCAAACTCAGGACATTCTGTGATTCTCTGGTATTTTAAACCATATATCCAGTTAAGCTGAAGATCCATATTCAAAGAACATGGAAAATACCAGTAAATGGCTTCTCTACAGACCACCAGCTACCAGCAGCATCATGGTGGGCTACCACCCTTGGATTTGGTGAGGCACTGGCACAGGTTGCCCAGAGAAATCGTGGATGCCCCCTACATGAGGGGTTCAAGGCCAAGCTGGATGAAGCTTTGAGCAACCTGATCCAGTGGGAGTTGTCCCTGTCCATGGCAGGGGAGTTGGAACTGGATGATCTTTAAGATGCCTTTCAACCCAAACCATTCTGTAATTCTCTTCCTATCAGCAGGCCTCACCTTTACATATTGAGATCGAAAATGAGTAACTAATCAGTAAACATGGATGGTATTTGAGGTCATTTCTAACCCAAACCATTCTATGATTCTATTTGTTGCATGAAATCATAGAATAATTTGGTTGGAAAGGACCTTTGAGATCACTGAGTCCACCTGTACCTGTTCGCTATTAACCAGATCCTTGAGAACCTCACCTACCTGTCTTTTAAACTTCTCAGGGAGAGTGAGTCAACCACTTCCCTGAGAAGCCCCTTCCAGTGCCTGACAACCCTTTCAGTGAAGAAATTTTTCCTGATGTCTTATCTGAACCTCTGGTGGCACATGTCAAGATCCAGTCTTGCCAACTTTGATCACTGATCAACCATAAATACAGCAAACAAACTCTGTAATGTGGATCTGAAAAGCAATCTCAACCAGCTTGGAAGTTCAAGAGGGATGACCACAGCAGAAAAAATCTGCACGTGAAACCAATGCAAGATTCACCATTGTTGTGAAGTTTGCACATCAGGACAGGAGGAACCACTGAGAAAGGAGTGAAGAGAAAGACAAGAAGTCAGAAACTCATATCTAGTAAAACCAAAATGTTTTCAAGTTATCCCTCCGTATAGGCACAAGGTATTTGCTACAAGCAGAAGACAGAATTGCCAAAAATAAGGAGCCATCAACATTATTTTTATCACTTTTGCAAAAACAAGGTGGTTATAGAAGATTCTCAGCTATCCTTTTAATGGTTAAGAGCACAATCGGCTTTTGAGGCAAATCTTCAAGCCTGAATCTTTACAGACAAGTAACGCACATTTCAGAGAATCATAGAATGGTTCAGTTGGAAATGATCTTTGAGATGACCAAGTCCAACCATACCTGTCCACTACTAAACCACATCCCTGAGCACCTCATCAACCTGTCTTCTAAACACCTCCAGGGATGGGCACTCAACCACCTCCCCCCGCCAGTGCCTGACCACCCCTTCAGTGAAATCTTTCCTGATGTCCAGTCTGAGCCTCCCCTGGCACAACTTGAGGTCATTTCCTCTCATCCCATCACCTGTCACTTGTGAAAAGAGACCAACACCCACCTCACTACAACCTTCTTTCACACAGTTGTAGACAGTGATGAGGTCTCCCCTCAGCCTCCTCTTCTCCAGGCTGAACAACCCCAACTTCCCCAGCCTCCTCTTGTAACACTTGTTCTCCAGCTCCTTCACCAGCTTCGTTGCCCTTCTCCGGACGTGCTCCAGCCCCTCAATGTCCTTCTTGTACCGAGGGGTCAAAACTGAACAGAGTCCTCCAGGCGCAGCCTCAGCAGGGGCACAATCACATCCCTGGTCCTGCTGGCCACACTGTTTCTCATCCAGGCCAAAGTGCCATCTTGGCTACCTGGGCACACTGACAACACTGACTCTCCCAAACTAGAAAACCCACTGAGGTCCTCACCCTACCAAACCCGTAGGGTCACTGACATCAGCAAATCATTAGGCTCACTTCTCCCATTCCATATTTTCTCCAGTGTTCCAGACGAGGCAGCATGGGGAAAATTCTGAATTAAAATAATCATGTACCTTGAAACCCAGCAGTACTGACTAAATCAATACCCTTTTTCTGCTTCCATGAGGTCAGGATTTGGGCTCCTCTGCTATCATCAAGCTCATTTTCTCCTGATCTCTGTAAATCCTATTTTGGTAGCAGTGTTTGGGGAAGGCATATGGGTTGGGAGTTCCACAGAGCACAGCCTGCCAAGGAAACAGGGTTTGCAGAAACACTGTACATTTATTTAGAATTTATGTAAATCCCTGCATGAAGTTCCATTACCTACTGCTGGCTCTGGGCCAGTCAAAACACGCAGATGTAACATGCTGTGTGGTTAAGAGAAATACCCACCAAATGATCATGCAAATCAGCATCCCCACACTTCATAAGGTGGAGAACTGCAGCCTTCACATTTAAAACTGCATCCACAGAAGTGTGACCAGCACGTCGAGGGAGGGGATTCTCCTCTCCTCTCTGCTCTCATGAGACCTCACCTGGAGCCCTGCGTTCAGTTCTGGAGTCTTCAGTCCACGAAGGACATGGAGCTGATGGAATGGGTCCAGAGGAGGCCATGAAGATGATCAAAGGCCTGGAGCACCACCCAGATGAGGAGAGGCTGAGAGAGTTGGGGTTGCTGAGCCTGGAGAAGGGAAGGCTCCTGGGAGGCCTCAGAGCAGCCTCCCAGTACTGGAAGGGGCTCCATGAAAGCTGGGGAGGGGCTCATGATAAGGGAGTGCAAGGATAGAATGGGGGTTAATGGGTTTAAATTGAAAGAGGGGAGATTGAGATGATAACTTAGGAAGAAATGTTTTCTTGTGAGGGTGGGGAGGCCCTGGCACAGGTTGCCCAGAGAAGTCATAGCTGCCCCATCCCTGGAGGTGTTTAATGCCAGGCTGGATGGGGCTATGAGCAGCCTGATCCAGTGGGAGGTGTCCTTCCTCACAGCAGGGGAGTTGGAACTGGATGGACTTTAAGGTCCCTTCCAACCCAAACCATTCTGTAATTCTATGTTTCAATAAAAGAAGGATCTGGGGACGAAGGGGGTTGTTTGTTCTCAACAGAGACTGGGAGTTTGTCATTTCCTGCAACACAAATGTGCCTTGAGCTCTTCAGGCTCTCACTGTCCAGAGATCTCCAGTGAATCATCAGCCACATCCAATGGTTTGTACACACACATTGGCACAATATATACAGAACCAGAGCCTGTGTTCTGTTGTTGCTGAGTTCTGGGGGTAAAACATGGTAAAAGCCTGGCACAGCGGAACTTTCCTAAGCCAAAATCTAAACGGAATCTAAGTAATTAAGAAAAAATATCAAGACTGATTCTGTGTTTAAATACTGTATAATCATGCCCTGCCAGCCATGCACAAACCCTCAAGCATCACAGTCATAGAATACAGTAAGGTTTGGGTTGGAATCATAGAATCTTCCAGTTGGAAAAGACCTTTGGGATTACTGAGTCCAACCGCACTCACCATCCGCTAAACCATGTCCCTTAAAAACTCATCTGCCCGCTTTTTAGCCAGTGCCTGACCACCCTTTCAGTAAAGAAATTCTTCCCAATATCCAGTCTGAACCTCCCCAGCACAACTCATGGCCATTTCCCTTTGTCCTATCACCTGTCACTTGAGAGAAGAGACCAACACTCACTCTGTCACAACCTCCTTTCAGACAGTTGTAGACAGACACCCCCAGGTCCCTCAGCCGTTCCTCGCAGGATTTGTTCTCCAGCCCCTTCCCCAGCCTCATTGCCCTTCTCTGGATGTGCTCCAACACCTCAATGTCCTTCTGATACTGAAGGGCCCAGAACTGAACACAGTACTCGAGGTGTGGCCTCACCAGTGCTGAGTCCAGGGGCAATCACTGCCCTGCTCCTTCTGCCCATACTGTTTCTGACAGCCCAAGATGCCATTGGCCTTCTTGGCCACCTGGGCCACTGCTGGCTCATGTTCAGCCACTGTCAACCAACACCTCCAGGTCCTTCTCCTCCAGGCAGCTCTCCAGCCACTCCTCCCCAAGCCTATAACGCTGCAGGGGGTTGTTGTGCCCCAAGTGCAGGACTCAGCATTTGGTCTTGTTAAACCTCATCCCATTGGTC
This sequence comes from Tapera naevia, assembly GCA_033556795.1. Classification (NCBI taxonomy): domain Eukaryota; kingdom Metazoa; phylum Chordata; class Aves; order Cuculiformes; family Neomorphidae; genus Tapera; species Tapera naevia. The sequence goes on along the minus strand of JAUMJJ010000135.1, from coordinate 1,518,543 downwards.
TCAGCCCATCGATTCAGCCTGTCCAGATCTCTTTGCAGCACCTCCCTTCCTTCAAGTAGATCAACACTGCCACCCAGCTTGGTGTCATCTGCAAACTTGCTAAATGTGTAAAGAGTGGAAGGGACCTTAAAGATCATCCATTTTGCTCAAGAGTCCATCCAACCTCACGTTGAACACCTCCAGGGATGGGGCAGCCACAGCTTCCCTGGGCAACCTATGCCAGGGCCTCCCCATCCAAATTGTGTTCACCCTCACTGTGAACAATTTGTTCCTAATATCTAATCTAAATCTTCCCCCTCCCAATTAAAGGTGTTGTTTCTCATCCTGTCAGTCCAGGCCCTTGTAAAAAGTCCTTCCCCAGCTTTGCTGGAGCCCCTTCAGGTACCGGAAGGCAATTAGAAGGTCTCCCCAGAGCCTTCTCTTCTCCAGGCTGACCAACCCCAACTCTCTCAGCCTGTCCCCATAGCAGAGGAGCTCCAGCCCTCAGACCATCTTTGTAGCCCTTCCTGTGGACCTGCTCCAACAATTTCACATCCTTCTTAAGCTGGGGATTCCAGAACTGCACACAATACTCCGGGTGGGGTCTCACAAGAGCAGAGTAGAAGGGTAGAACATCAGCTACTCTCTAACATTAGCAGTAATGTGCCTGCATGAATCCCTCAAGCACCACTGTCAGAGGAGATGTCTTGCAGCGAGGACGTGATGAGCGTTTGGCCTTTTCCCATTCACAGTATTTTTACGATGGCAGTAAGAGTACGACTCCGCCGGTCACACGGGGACTAAGCGTGAATAAGCTCAGCACATCAAAAGAGATGTGGTTTATAGTCCTATAAAACTTGTCTACAAAATGCTGATGAACTACTTGTAGTCTCTCCTGATTCTACCTGACAGTGGGAACGAAGTGCAGCGGACACTGATAGCAACCGGAAATAAAGCACATCAGACCCAACAAAGCTGTTGAAGAACCTCGGGAAATTAAAGATACACAGCCAATAGGATGAGAGGTATTGGCCACAAGTTGCACCAGGAGAGGTTCAGACTAGACATCAGGAAAAATTCTTCACTGGAACAGTTTTCAGGCACTGGCAGAGGCTGCCCAGGGAGGTGGTTGAGTCCCCATCCCTGGAGGTGTTCAAAGAGTGTGTAGAGGAGGCACTTTAGGACATGGTTTAGTAGGCACAGTGGTATTGGGCTGATGGTTGAAATGGATGATCTTAGAAGTCTTTTCCAACCTTAATGGTTCTGATTTTGCAGAAAGGTATTTTGTTGAATTTTGGTCTTGACAAGGTGGTAGATAATGACCCAACTCCCCTCTCTGTTAAAAAATTTTACAGATTTCCTCTAATTTACTTTATCATTCAAATCTTCTTACATTTTGAAACAGAAAGTCATGCGGTACCTTTTCTAAGCTCTAAAGAAGATGCATTTCGAATTCAGGATGGTGGAATGTCATGAACACCCCAGCCAGAGGCAATCAAGGCCAGGCTGGATGAGGCTTTGAGTAACCTGATCCAGTGGAAGGTGTCCCTGCCCACGGCAGGGTGGTTGGAACTGGATAATCTTTAAAGTCCCTTTCAATCCAAACCTTTCTATGATTCTACGATTAAAACAAAAATCCACCCGAAGAGCCTTTCAAGTACAAAGCATTTTGATGCTTTACAGCCTGGACAAAAGAGGATGAGGTTATTCCTTGCTCATACACCTGCAAACATTTCATTAAATGAGCTCATCTGTTCTAAATCTCCCAAACTGTGAGCTCAGTGACCTCTTCTGCCATAAACTTCACAGTGACTGTACGCTGTTCAAACAATTCATTTTTTATGCAGGGTTTTATCTCTTTGAACTTTAGAGTAAATGTTAGTGTTTACGGAATGCACTGGATCAACATCTCCAGGGTAAAAATGACTCCCCAAACAGAAGCTGTTCCCACAATAGGATTCATACAAACTTCTGCTGTGTCACTGTGCTAATGGAGCACAGGTCAGTTAACAGGCACCGTTCCTGGGCAAGAGAACAACCCAACATCTGCCACCAGCTCAGCTCTGGATCTCTTCCAGCTACCTGCTACCAGTGCAATTCAGATTGTTTTAAACACACTTCACTGCAGCCAGAACCATTCAGTTAAAACCAGATCCATTTTGTGCATTCCACTCCATACTCTTTGTTTTTAAAAGAACAGTGTGCCAACACCATCTCGTTCCTCGCATTTCTAGCTGCATAATCCCAACTGCTGAAAGTTTTTCAGCTCATCAAGGCAATTTCATACAATCATAGAATGGTTTGGGTTGGAAGAGACCTTAAAGATCATCCAGTTCCAACCACCCTGCCAGGGACAGGGACATCTCCCACTGGATCAGGTTACTCAAAGCCTCATGCAGCCCGACCTTGAACAACTCCAGGGAGGGGGCATTCATGATATTCCACCATCCTAAATTCCAAGCTCATCTTCTTAAGAGCTCAGGAAAGGTACTAAATTACTTTCTGTTACAAAAGGTAAGGAGAAGACTTGAATTATTAGGTAAAATGTAAATCTACAGGAGTTTAACAGTGAGGGGAGGTGGGACATTCCATACCTTCTTGTCAAGGCCAAAATTTAACAAAATATCTTCCTGCAAAACCACAGAATCATTAACATTGGAAAAGACCTCTAGGATCATCAACTCCAACCATCAGCCTGACACCACCGTGCCTACTAAACCATGTCCCAAAGTGCCACATCTACGGGCTTTTTGAACATCTCCAGCAAAGGCGACTCCACCACTGCCCTGGGCAGCCTCTTCCAGTGCTTCACCACTCTTTCAATAAAAAATGTTTTTCTTACATCTCATAGAATTTAATCTAGAATAATCCCATCCTAGCTTCAGAGAGAAGACACTCTTCCTGGAGAATACAGTCTCACAGAGATTCTCACACTCTTAGTAGCACATATTTGCAGAAAAGAGAGTTGTGTAACATTCACTGCGCTGGATTTCTTAATGCATGCTCTGAGTTCACTTCAAATTAGAGACAGGGCTAAAAACAAGTTCCATGTGTCCTAGTTGAATTATCTAAACTCCTTTTTTAAATATCAACATCCTGAAGAGGAGAACACTCTCTCGCCCACCTTTTACACCCAAGATTGACTGAAACTGTACTCTTCAAAAGCTGCATTCGAATCATTTTCATGACCATCATCCTCTCAGCTAAATGAGGATGAGCCTTAACGAGACAAATCAGCCCGGAGTCCAAGGGCATCACTTCTGCACATTTAAGTCCATTTAGAAGGAAGCAGAAGTACTGTCAGGCACGATGTTTTGAGGATAACCACAAAACCATTCAATTTCTGTAAAGAGACTTTTTGAAAAATAACACTCCTTTAGGTTCAACATTTTACCTGGAGAACTTCCTGAATGCAACAGCAATTTCATGCATTGCTCTGACATTTCCACCAGTACTTACGGCACATTAACGCTAACATCTCTCATCCAAGAATCTTATTTTACTTTACAGGTATTAACTGTGTCACAAATAGTTCATCCATCCTTTAAATACAAAGGCTCAGCAAAAAGAGATTTGGTTACCCATTCCAGGACATACTTATTTAATTGAAGAGTCAGAAAGCATCAGGATAACGGAGAGATTCAGAGCTCACGGCTGGACATCATTCCTAAGTTCCTGCTCTTATCACAAGCCATTTTAGTAAGGGGTTTGCACAGACCTGTGTTGATCCACCCAAGATATGAACAAAACCAACTTTTTTTTCACAGGAGTGGGTACTTTGTGGTGCAAGTCCACCCTGTGGCTGAGGCAGATGAAAGCTGCAGTTACCAGGATAAAACCAGTGTTAAAAAAGGGTGAATGAACTGTCAAAAGTTCTGTGCTGGAGATGACAGCAATGAAGATCCGTCACACCACGTATGAGTGACTGCTACAACAGATCCAGCAGCTGCTGGTCTCCCAGCACTAACACAAAAGGGGGAAAAAGTCTTTATTTAGGCTAAAGAGATTTAGCCTAGACTAAGCAACACAAAGACTGTGCTGCACCCAAAACCTTCTGCCTTCTTCCCAAGCACGGACAGCACTGTGCCTTTCACACAGCACAGCCTTCTTCATTTGGGACAGGAGGATGAAGCATTTATAATTAATTATGCCAGAAAAATTCAGAACTCCTCCCCTTCTTTGTCCTAAAGCAACTATTCATGTTGGCACATCATTAACTGTCATTGTAACACAGCTCATAGTTCTCTCCAGACAAGCAACTGCTCCTCCAGCAATTAAAATCATAGAACGCTCTGGGTTGGAAGGGACTTCAAAGCCCAACCCATTCCAACCCCCTGCCATGGGCAGGGACACCTCCCACTGGATGAGGCTGCTCAAAGCCTCATCCAACCTGGCCTTGAACACCTCCAGGGATGGGGCAGCCACACCTTCTCTGGGAAACCTGTGCCAGGGCCTCCACACCCTCACAGGAAAATATTTAGTCTTAATATTTCAGCTTAAAACCTTTCTCCCTCATCCTACCCCTGCACTTCCTGACAAAGAGCCCCTCCCCACCCTTCCTGTAGCCCCTTTACGTACTGGAAGGCTCCCGGACAGTAGGAAACCCAACCCAACCCATTCTACAATTCCATCATCATAAATCTTACCAACTCAGATAAACAATGCCAGGCTCATTTCTTTGACCTCCTCTACCAAATGCAAGTGAGGTAGACACCTGTGTGCTACATATAAAGGCAATTTCAACATAAAGAAATAAAAACTTCTAATGTGAAAGTGTTGGTCTCACAGCAAGAATGAGAGAACAGACGCGCGACAGATGACTCTGCTCCTTGCAAGAGCCTCAGACACCAAGGTGACAGGCATGGAACTAGAATAGAGCCTAAGCAAGGTGCAGCTTTAATACACTACAGTTAAGAATTAGAATCAAATCAGAATCCCCTGAAAACACGCTGGCAGCAAGTGTCTCACTGACTACAACCAAGCCACGGTGACAAGAGAAGACAAGCGATTATAGATGTGACACTTTATAAGACAGACATGACATGGTAACACAGAACAAAAATGTCACTGCTTGAAAGCTTTGGATAAATCACCTGGTAGGCAAAAGGAATCAACCTTTCCAGACAACAGAAGGATGAATCCACAGGAGTATTTTTGCTGACGCTGAAGCTCTCAGAAGTTTAACTGTCTGTTACAGATGTAGGCACTTACCAAAAACCAGGGTTGTCTCTTGTGTAGGACTGGTATTCCCTGGTGTTCTGGATATAAAAGATATCCCAAGCTGAAAATGGGCCCACCTGAAGGATTCTTACCTGCAAGACATCTTGGATCTTCACCCACACATCAACCATGTCATAGAGCTTGATATCACCATCGTATTGGCTGCAAGGAGAGGCCACTGTTTGCTGAAGGTGGCCAAGGACAACAGAGTGCGCAGCAGCCACAGCGTTGAACTTGTCAAAGAGGAGCTCCAGCAGTTCCAGCAGTAACCTGTAAACCACCAAGACAAGTCCAATCAGTTTCTAGAGCACATCAAGGGCACACAGTCATGCAGCAGGCCAGGAGTCAGAAGAATTTGACTTCACAATGATCCGAGGGCTGGAGCACCTCCCAGAAAAGGAAGGCTGGGAGAGTTTGTGTTGTTCAACCTGGAACAGAGAAGGTTCCAGGGAGACCTTAGAGCAGCCTTCCAGTACTGAAAGGGGCTCCAGGAAAGCTGGGGAGGGGCTCTTGATCAGGGAGAACAGGGATGTTTTAAGCTGAAGAGGAGAAATTTAGATTTGATGTTAGAAAAAACTGTTTTCCCGCGAGGGTGGTGAGACGCTGGCACAGGCTGCACAGAAAAGTTGTGGCTGCCCCATCCCTGGAGGTGTTCAAGGCCAGGCTGCATGAGGCCTTGAGAACCTTGATCCAGTGGGAGGTGACCCTGTCCATGGCAGGGGGTTGGAACCGGTCAATCTTTAAGGTTCCTTCCATCCCAGACCATTCTATGATTCCATGATTTGCAACTACACAGAGACCACACTTCACTACCCTGATATTAGAGACCATCTGAAGTTCCAGACAGAGCTTCAGACAGGGATAGAGACTCCCTTCTCTTTTCCCAGAGAAATTAAGAGTGTCAAGTCAATAAAAATGGACTTAACTTTTACAAACAGAATACAAGATATTCATTTTGAACTATTCGATGAGTAGTATGGGAGTTTCTAAACAACATGAATGATCAAAACCTAAAACATGAAGCCCCACCAACTGTGCCAGTTCTGAACACTTTCTTACTACATAGAAGATGCTACAGCTGCAAAATCATCTCAATGTACTACACCTTACCTGCTCCTGCGGCTTCCCTACTGCCCAATTATTGTAAAGTCCTAAATACTTTGTGAGGTAATGACTCTTCACACTCTTTATTATTTGAAAAAAGAAGAATTCCGATCAAGTTCCCTGCCATGTAATGAGCAATCCAAGTGCACATGCAGCCCCAACAAAATGTGATGATAACACTTCCCAAATCCATCTGGTAGGCACTTCCGAGCTCTGACAGACAGGCTCCATCACACTGAACTGCAGCAGCTCAGGACTCACCACATGCTTACTGTGTCTTTCCATCAGGAGTTGATATCCCGGGGCAGGACAGAAGATCTGCAGCAGAACTGGAGCTGCACCCACTCCTTAAGCACCACACTTCAGTCTTCTGTGTTAGTTAGAAACTACTAATGAGGTGCCACAGAATCAGAATCACAGAGTGACCTGAGTTGGAAGGGACCCAACAAGGATCATCCAGTCCAACTCCTGTCCCTGCACAGGACAACCCCAATATTCACCCTGTGTGTCTGAGGGCATTGGCCAAATGCTTCCAGAATATTGTCAGGCTGGGACTGCTTCCCTGGGTGTTCCATTATCCTCTGGGTGAAGAATCTTTTCTGAACATCCGACTGAAACCTCCCCTGGCACATCTTCCTGACATTCCTTTGGGTCCTATCATTGGTCACCAGAGAGAAGAGATCAGCACCTGCTCCTCCTCCTTCCTTTGTGTGAAGACAGTGAACAGCTATGAGATTCCCTTTCAGTCTCCTCTTCTCCAGGCTGAACAGACCAAGTAACTTCAGCCCCCCCTCATATGACTTCTCCTCTAAATCCTTCACCAACTTTGTGGCCTCATCTGGACACTCTCCAGTAGTTTTAGACCCTTTTTATCCTGTGGCACCCAAAACTGCACTCCATTAACTTTTCCATTCTCAACCACATCCCATTTCCACACCTCCCTGTTTTCAAATTACCTTAATTTTCTTTTCTCTAGAAGTCTCCTGTCAGGTCGTTTTTGAAATGGGGTGACCCAAGAGAGACAGAGACCCAATCCATATCAGACCGCCAACGAGACAAAACAGCATAGAATAATATGGCCTAGATTTTGCGCACATGGGGCTGTGGCACCAAGTGACCTAAGCAGAACACGTACAGAGAATGACAGGAGATCAGCTCAGGCAATTTGCCAAAGCGATCTCATAACCCCTTTGCAGAGAAATAGGGTAAATACGTTGAGAGACAGTGACCCACACCCTGAAGCAAGTCCTACTGTGTGGGTGCTAACGGAGAATGACTTGATTTGGAGTGACTGCTGACACCTGAATGAGGTCGCTAACGACAATTTGTGCATTTTGGCAGCAGTAACGTCCTTCGGTCCTTCTCCAGGTCAGAGCGTTGGTGTGTTGATAATTTCTGAATGTATTTTGAAAACTCCAGATGAGGTACAAAGCCACAAGTGTATTATGAACACGTAGGGAGAAGCGCATTGCAACCAATCGAAAGGATTTAGAAGCAGAATTGTCAATACAGCTCCTCTTCCTGAGACAATTTTCAATTAGAAGTAGAACTATGGCAATGCACCCTACCAAAATTTTGTCACATAGAATCACAGAATACCTTGGTTGGAAAAGAACTTTGAGATCATCAAGTCCAAACATACCTGTCCACAACTAAACCATGTCCTTGAGCACCTCATCTACACATCCTTTAAACCCCTCCAAGGATGGTGACTCAACCACCTCCCTGACAGCCTCTACCAGGGCCTGAAAGAAAGCCCTTTTGGTGAAGAAATTTTTTCTGATGTCTAATCTGAACCTCCCTTGGTGCAACTTAAGGTCATTTCCTCTCATCTTATCACCTGCCACTTCGGTGCAGAGATTTCTTGTAAATTCAACAACCTGGTGACTGCAAGAAGAGCAACATTGTGCCCATTTTTAAAAAGGGTAGAAAGGATGACCTCTGGAACTACTGACCTGTCAGCCTCACCCACTGTGCCTGGGGAGATCACGGAACAGCTCCTCCTAGAAGCTATGCTAAAGCATGTGGAGGATAGGGAGGGAATTCAAGACAGCCAGCTTGGCTTCACCAAGGGAAGGTCCTGCTCAGCCAACCTTGTGGCTTTCTATGATGGGGCGACCACATCAGTGGACTCAAGAACAGCAATGCATGTGATCTCTCTGGACTTCTGTAAGGCCTTTGACCCAGCCCACCACAACGTCCTTCTCTCTGAATTGGAAAGATATGGATTTCATGGATGGGCTGTTTGGTGCATAAGGAATTGGTTGAACGGCTCAACATCCAGATGGAGAACAATGGTAAGGGGTCCATACTGGGACAAAGGCTGCTTAATATTTTCATTGATGATACAGACAACGGGATCGAGCGCACCCTCAGCAAGTTTGCAGATAACACCAAGCTGAGTGGGGCAGCTGTCACACCAGAAGGCTGGGATGTCACCTAGAGGGACCTGGACACAGTGCAGAAGTGGGGCTGTGTGAACCTCATGAGGTTCAACAAGGCCAAGTACAAGGTCTCAGACCTAGGTTGGGGCAATCTGTGGTTTCATTACAAGATGGGGGACTGAGAGAAACCCTGAGGAGAAGAACTAGGGGGTGCTGATTGATGAGAAGCTGGACATGAACCAGCAATGTGCGCTCGCAGCTCAGAAGGCCAGCTGTGTCCTGGGCTGCACCAATAACATTGTGACCAGCAGGGTGAGGGAGGGGATTCTGCCCTTCTACTCTGCGCTTGAGACCCCACCTGGAGTCCAGTTGTAGAATTCTCAACATAGGAAGGATGCAGAACTGTTGGAACGTGTCTAGAGGAGGCCACACTCAGCGGGCGCTGGCACCTGTATGATGAGGACAGGCTCTTCAGGGCTGCTCTCAATCCAATCCTCACCCAGTCTGTATTTGTGCTTGTATCTACTTTTTGATAAGATAAACATATGAGCCAAACTTGGACAGGCACCACAGCACAACGAAGGAATGCACTGAACTGCTTTGAGCATGAGAAACAGGTCACAGGGAACCTGGCCAGAAGAAGACTCAACCTACAACCTCAGACCCTGCAGGCCTCTCTGATGTCTTATAGGTCACGTTCTTTGCCAAAAGTGGAGTTTGTACAGATAACATTTAAAGAGCAGTAGTTGGACACCAGCACCGAGCTCAGTGATGGAGGCTGAGAGGCACCCAGTGTGACTCATTTTCAGGTGAACTGAAGAACATTTTACTCACTGGATCCCAAGGTCAGGTAAGCACCGAGGCTGACAGCCTACTGAATAATAAAGCAGCTTTGGGTGCTGCCTCCTGCTCAAAGCTGGGGGGGGCTTGCAGGGTTCTCTTGAAACAGGAGGACCTCGCTGTTGAGGTTTATTTTCCTCTTGATAGCAGGGAAGTTGCTCAGTTTTGATTTAAACCTGCAGGTAATTTAAGGGGTGGCACATTTTCCATGTCATAATTTATCCTTCTCAATATAAGGGAATTCACCTGCTTGCTGTAAACTTCACATGCGAGTTCGGCTTAAAATCAGTTCTAATTATCTCCTTGCTCAACAAGAACTCAAGATGTTTTCCACATCTCTAGAAACATCTTAAAGGCTCTCAAATTCCTATTAAGCACATGCCAAAGCCCATTAAACTTTCTTATACCTTACCCAGCCCTCTGGGCATGTTGATGTCATTAAAATAAAATCTGACTCAATTTATTAATATCAATAGACAACCAGCAGCCATACTATCATTCAAGACTGATTTATAAGTGCTCAAGGCCAGGTTGGATGCGGCCTTGAGCAGTCTGGTCTAGCCCAAGGTGTCCCTACCCATGGCAGCAGGCTTGGAACTTGGATGATCTTTGAGATCCCTTCCAAGCCAAACCATTGTCTGATTCCATGATAAAACAAGTATCAAGCATATGCTAGGCTCCCTCTTGGCATCAGAACCTAAAGTGCAGCCTCCTGACCAACCCAAAAACCTTGCTGTAATTTTACTAAGTTATCAGCACCAGAACTTTATGAATTCTTCAAAACATCACTGTGTTCACAGCAATGTTAATGACAGGACTTAAAAAAAGAAGTCTTTATCAAGCTAAAGTTTTCTTTGGGAGGGATTTTCCACTACAAATATTACATTGATTGAAGACACACACAGAATCACAGAATGGTTTGGGTTGGAAGGGACCTCAAAACCCATCCAGTTCCACGCCCCGTGCCGTGGGCAGGGACACCTCCTACTGGATCAGGGTGCTCAAAGCCCCATCCAACCTGGTCTTGAACACCTCCAGGGATGGGGCAGCCACAATTTCCCTGGGCAACCTGTACCAGTGTCTCACAACCCTCACAATAACAAATCTCTTCCTAACATTTAATCTAAATCTCCCCTCTTTCAGCTTAAAACCATTTTGTTTTCATTCCCTTTGGACAGTCATCATTACAATACGCAGCACCACAAATCAACAAGCTAGCACTTATGGAGGTCTCTTTACCAAAGAACACTCCTAGTGAATGCAGAAGAACAGCAGAAACACAGCTCTTGGTTGGCTTGCACACCTTGCCATTAATGTAAATGAGGCTGCAAACCATTTAGAATCTTGGCCATATATTTACTCATATAATTAGTTTCATATATGATTTCAAAGCTTTGCACCTGCAGCAGCTTAATTGGATGCTACTACACTTGAAATAAATAACTGAGCTGAATCTTCTCTTTTCAAGTCATATTAAGCAGGAACTTAAACATTTCTTTGGCATCAGCACCAGCATAAACTCATGATTCAGGGCAACAAAAGAAGATGTATTTGTTTTGGCACCAAGTGCTCTCTACCCTGTGCAATCTGAGACAGCCTCACAATTCAAGCTGTTGTAAAGCCACTTAAAACCAAAGGTTAGGTTAAAAAAAAAATAAATGAAGTACTTAACATAATGCACCTCTTGGTTGTTAAATAACGTTGGCTTTGACTGTGCTTCCATCCTCAAATCTGCATTTCGAACATCTGCTTAGTCAAAAGTTTCTCTTCTAGGGCCAAGCACAGAAGGAAGCATCTCCCTTAGCTAAAAAGCAACAACGCCTCCCCCTTCTGAGCACACTTCTTAAAATCCCAAGCCTTTCAGGTGCTCAAGGAACGGCAAGACACAGGCACTTGTGGTAAATTTTACCATTTCAGATTGCTGCCACCGCAAAAAGAATATTGTCATCCCTTCTGATTGAAATTAAGATACGATGCCTTCTTCAGATTTTTTTTTGCAATAACCAGTCATAGAATCATAGAATAGGTTGGATTGTAAGGGACTTTAAAGCCCATCCAGTTCCACCCTCCTTCCATGGACAGAGACACGTCCCACTGGATCAGTTTCCTCCAAGCCTCATCCAACCTGGCCTTGAACACCTCCAGGGATGGGGCAGCCACAACTTCTCTGGGCAACCTGTGCCAGGGCCTCCCCACCCTCACAGGAAAACATTTCTTCCTAAAATCTCATCTACATCTCCCCACTTTCAGCTTAAAAACGTTCTCCCTTGTCCTATCCCTGCAATCCCTGATAAAGAGCCCCTGCCCAGCTTTCTGCAGGATCCTTTAATCAAAGTTCAGTGGTTAAAATATCCTTACCTAGGCTGGTTTTCCTGGGACAGATTCTCCCCTCTCTGGTAACCATTGTCCGCCACTTGGGTCGTGGACCGCTTCACAATCTGCTTCAGTTCTTGTTCCAAACGATCCTGGATGGCTTTCACAGTTTCAGGGATCTTCTTCAGCTTGGCAAGCCCTTTGATGAGGATACCCATGAAGACAGTGCTGTTCTCCTCTGGATCCAGTTCTGTATCTTCTTTAATTTCCAAAAGGCTTGTTTCTCGCACTGGAATAGATTTTAAAAGGCAGAATTCAAGATTCAAACTACTAAAAATCAGAATTAGCACCATCCCTGGAGGTGTTTAAAAGATGGGCAGATGAGGTGTTCAGGGATGTGGTTTAGTAGAGGACAGGTACGAGTGGATTCAATGATCTCATAGGACTTTTCAAACCAAATGATTTTATGATTCTATGACTCTGTGCAGAAGAACCATATAAACTCCTTTGCCTTCACAGAACTCCCACCACGCTGAGCAACCAAGGAATAAAGAAGGAAACCAGTATTGCTCAGATTTTGAGGGGAAGCAGCAGAAATTTGTTTGCTTTAGGGATTCCCTGTACACAGACAGAACAGCCTGTGCATTCGATTGCTTCAGAAACAAGGATTGTGGTGTAGGTTACATATTAGTTCAGGAACAGAATTAAGATGTCCATAAATGAGAAAGGTATTAGATCAACAAAAATCCCCTCAATGTGTTTGAAGGGGATAAAAGCCCTCAATTCCTAACCTAGCTGGTTTTCCTTGCTATATTCTTCACAAGAGAGGCATTTTCATCATAAACACTATCAGGCTTAACAGATTTCTGATTAATTCAGCAAAATGTACACGTCCAAAGTCAAAGATGGTTTACTGTAACTATTCTCCTTTATTACATCTGTCAAGGGGTGGATGAAGTTGCTCAAATGTTTTAGCAAGGCTTCTTGAAAGGAGAAGATAGAGAGGATTTCCTGGGCTGCAAACACAGAAGTGTGACCAGCAGGGCAAGGGAAAGGATTCTCCCCCTCTGCTCTGCTCTGGTGAGACCTCACTTGGAGTCCTGCATTCAGTTCAGGAGGCCTCACTACAGGAAGGACATGGATCTGTTGGAGTGACTCGAGAGGAAGCTATGAAGATGACTGAAGGGGTGAAGCACCTCCCATAGAAGGACAGGCTGAGAGTAGGCGTTGTTCAGCCTGGAGAAGAGAGGGCTCCAGGGAGACCTTAGAGCAGCCTCCCAGTACTGAAAGCAGCTACAGACAAGCTGGGGAGGTGCTCTTTTCTCAGGGCTTTCAGAGACAGGATGAGGGGGAATGGTTTTAAGCTGAAAGAGGGGAGATTGAGATGAGATCTTGGGAAGAAATGTTTTCCTGTGAGGGTGGGGAGGCCCTGGCACAAGTTGCCCAGGGAGGCTGTGGCTGATGGAACACCTCCACCATCCCTGGAGGTGTTCAAGGCCAGGCTGGATGGGATTTTGAGGAAACTGATTCAGTGGGAGGTGTTTCTGCCCACGGTGGGAGGGGTGGAACTGGATAATCTTTGACATCCTTCCCAAGCCATTCTATGATTCTATACTGTGGATCCAATCCTCCCAAAGTAACAGGGATTGCACATGGAGAAATTCTGTTGCTAAGCGACAAGAAGAGAAAAAGCAATAAATACTCTCCCTGTTACAGTATGTTCATTAAGGACCACTTCTTAATTTAAAGATAACACTAGGAACAACAAAAGCACGTTTTGATTAAAGACTGGGTGAAACATTTAATAAATACAATAAAACACTTTGAATTGTTTTCAAGGCAAACTCAATTAAAGCATCTTGGAAGACGTAAAGTCAGGGAAGTCGCTCACAGCAGGAGAGGCCGTGCTTGGGCAAACGGCACTGAAGGACATGGCTGAAGCTGTGCCATCCACCCTACCGTATCCTCATGGAAAAATTACACCCTAACAGTTGCTTCATCTTACTGGTACTGAGCTCTGAAAAGGGCTGGTAGATGACAGGTGACTCCTGTGGTTTCAACTGCTCAACAGATTCCATACTTAAGTCTGAACTTAGGCAAAAATCTCAATAACTGTCAGAAGATCCAAAAGAAGGATTTCAATGACATGGCAGAAATGGAAAACGGAACGTCACACGTAGCACACAGCCCTATGCCTGGCTAAAGCTCTGACACTGAACAGAAAAGCATCAGCACCCTGTTAGGATAGCACAAGATCAAGAAAATGATGTCCCAAAGAGCCTGTGCCAGTGTCTCTCCACCCTCATCATGAGGGATTTCCTACCAATGTCTAATCTAAATCTTCCCCCTTCCAATTTAAAACCATTCCTCCTTGTCCTATCCCTTGACTCTCTAATCAAGAGCCCCTTCCCAACTTTCTTGCAGCCCCTTCAGGTACTGGAAGGCTGCTACGAGGTCTCTGTGGAGTCTTCTTGAGGCTGAACAACGCCACCTCTCTCAGTCTGTCCTCATAGCAGAGGTGCTCCAGCGCTCAGATCATCTTTGTGGCCTCCTCTGGATCTGTTCCAACAGTTCCATATCCTTTTTATGTTGGGGATTCCACAACTGGACACAGGACTCCACGTGGAGCCTCACAAGAGCAGAGCAGAGGGGCAGAATCCCCTCCCTCACCCTGCTGGCCACGCTGCTTTGGATGCAGCCCAGGACACAGTTGGCCCTCTGAGTGCACGTTGCTGGCTCATGTCAGCCAAGCTTCTCAGCAATCAGCACCCCACATCCTTCTCCTCAGGGCTGCTCTCAAGCACATCATGTATTGTATACTTCTGCTCCAAGCTCTCATCATCTCCACACCTTTCAATCCACAAGGCTGCAGAGGCCTTTGTGCTCTGCGTACATGGCCAACCCACTTTGTTAATGCTCCTTGTTCTTCTCAGAAAACCACAGCACGCAAGCACAAACACAGAAAACAAGCTCTTTGGAACAGGAGCTGTGGGAATGACAATACTGGAATCACTCAAGAAAGAAAGGTTTTAACTTATTGTTTAAAAAACTCCAAGTATCTTTTAGCTCTGAGTTTAATGTAAAGATTTCACAGCCTAAACAACCTTTTAGAAGACAGGTCCCACCATTACGCTGCAGCCCCTCTGTAGAAAAGGCTGTAAATTACTTTTAATACCACACAATAAAAACCTGAGAGGGAGGAAACGCTGCTGTATCCAAATGGGAGAACAGCATTTAAGAGGACTAAAGGCAGCAATCTTGCTGAGACCTCTGCCAGCGCATAAAGATGAACGCTCTTCCATTTTCAAAAGAGCAAACCAATTTTGAACACCCTCAAATGGCCAGGACATTGATTTACATCTCTTACAAACAACAGCAAAGTCATAGTTCAATATCCACCAGAAAGGCACCAGTACAGATGTTCTGTTAGATCTGGTCTTTTGATAGAACAGTAGGGACTGTCATTCCTGCACATTCTGCCTATTAAACAGATATCCTGGGTAGCTTGGGGGGGTCCATTGATCTGACAAGATCCCAATCCCAGGTAATGGAGTATGTTCTTCTTTTCCTGCCTCTTCCCCACTTCAAACATCACCTTATACCATTTCACGTCATCAAGGGATTATTTGACCACAAAGCTTTGGCCCAGGCACCAGCCTTTCCTGGCCCCTGCATCTTCTAGAAAAGTATTAAAGTAGACAGGGATTTATATAGACTTTCACATTTACAATTCAAATTCCACGCTTTACAATTCAAATTCCACACCGTGTTCTCTGCAGGCAGAGGAGCTTCATGGATGAAAGAGGATGTCCCTAAAGATCAGCTTTCGAAACTGAAACATGTATCTATAAGAGAGCTTGGGAGGGACTTTTTCCAAGGGCCTGTCGTGATAGGATGAGGGGAAACAGCTTTAAACTGGAAGGGGAAGATTTAGACTGAACATGAAGAAAAAATTCTTCACAATGAGGGTGGTGAGGTCCTGGCAAAGGTTGCCCAGGAAGTCATGGATGTCCCCTGTCTGGAGGTGTTGAAGGCCAGGCTGGATGAGGCTTTGAGCAACCTGATCCAGTGGGAGGTGCCCCTGCTCGTGGAAGGGGGGCTGGAACTGGATGTGCTTTAAGGTCCCTTCCAATCCAAACATTGTACGATTCTACGACAGCATCGAAGGCCTTACTGAAGAGCAGACAGACAACACTCACTGCTCTCCTCTTGTCCACCAGGCCACGTATTTCATCGTGGAAGTTTAGCATTAGTCAAGCATGAATTCCCCTGGGTGAAGCCATGCTGACTACTCTTGAAGATTTCCTTGTTCTAATGACCTCTGAAAACTGCTGACGAAGCAGAACATTTAAATATGTTTTCTCCAAAACCTCCTGAGACAACAAGCTACAGGAGTTGTGACTTCGCCACCTTCTCTAATAAAATCTGCAGCCATTTTCAAAAACGTTTCATCATGGAAGTGATGCATCTGTAAATGCACACCCCAGTGTTCAAGCACTCAAAAAAATCACCCCCTAGTTTCAATCTCTAGAAAGCAGAATCGTGTGCATCAATGATTCATCACTTCCATAGTTAAAAAGGTGGAAGCTTCTCTGGTGGCTCCCTGGCTTGATGATGCTCTATAAAAATGTCTGTTCGATTGACGATACCCTCGTTTGTACAGTCCTGCCACTTCACAAGAAGGAAACCTGCTGCAAGGAACATTTTAGTACCTCCAGTTTGATCCCCAGAAAAGCCAACGTTGATAACTCACCGAAGCAAAGCAGCTAAAGAAAAGTCTCCTGGGTCTTGTTTTTCATTCCAACAAATGGTCAAAATTTGCTGCTACTCATTAAAGATTTCATTAGCTGTGTGCTTTTATGGGCAAATAGTAAAATTTAATGTACTATTTTCCGTGATTTATGGCCTTTCTGATCATACCCTCTCTGCCTTCAGTCCTTCTAGAGAAAAGGATACAAATTCCTACTGCCCCAAAGGCATAATTTAAGATTTGAAGGAACTTCGCCTGCTAATTTCTGGTGCTGAATCCTCCTTCCGATCCATCGAGACAATACCCAACAAACAGAGAGTTGCTATAAAATAGGTACTTTAAAAATGTTGGTCATTTTCTTCTCCAGCTTTCTACCAAGCCCAGAAGAAAATGAGACTAAGACCAATATCCTCAAAGCCTCAAGGCAAATCTCCTCTTTCTAAAACCGTTGTTCACACAATTCCATCTATACTTTTAAGGATGTTAGTCATTGAAAAACAGAGGCATTTTAATTTGACAAGGCCACCTTTCAAACCCATTCTAACACAATCTCATGCTGAGAAAATTGTGCAAAGCAACATTAAAATCCCTTCTAATCCACAAGGGCACAAAAACCAAGCCTGGAAATAAAAAAAACATAAGAAGATGGTAGTCAAACATCTTAATAAGAGCAAAAAATAAAATTATACAGAAAGAGTAACCTCAAAAGAACCTCACGAGGCCAAGTGCAAAGTCCTACAGCTGGATGAGGGCAATTCACAGTTTCAATACAGGATGTGTGATAACACGCTTGAGCGAAGCCTTGCCAAGAAGGACTTGGGGTGTTGTGGAGGAGAAGCTCAACAGGAGCTGCCAACGTGCACTCGCAGCCAAGAAGGCCAACAATACCCTCAGCTGCATCAAAAGAAGTGTGGCCAGCAGGGCAAGGGAGGGCATTCTGCCCCTCTACCCTCCTGAGACCCCACCTGGTGTATTGTGTCCAGTTCTGGAATTCCCGACATAAGAACAATAAGGAACTGTTGGAACGGGTCCAGAGGAGTCCACAAAGATGGTCAGAGGACTGGAGCACCTCCTATATGAGGACAGCCTGAGAGAGTTGGGGTTGCTCAGCCTGGAGAAGAGAAGGCTCTGGGAAGAAGGTTGGAAAGGACCTTAAAGATCATTCAGTTCCAACACCCCTGCCATGGGCAGGGACACCTCCCACCACACCAGGTTGCTCAAGGCCCCATCCAACCTGGCCTTGAACACCTCCAGGGACAGGGCATCCCTGACTTCCCTGGGCAACCTTTGCCAGTGCCTCATCACCCTCATTGTGAAGAATTTCTTCCTAATATCTAATCTAAACATTCCCCCTTCCAATTTAAGCCGTTCCCTCTTGTCCTACTATTCCAGGTCCTTGTAAAAAGTCCCTCCCCAGTTCTCCTGTAGCCCCTTCAGATATTGGAAGGCTGCTCTAAGGTCTCCCCACAGTACATCATCCATGATCTGTTCAGCATAACACTTCCACATGCCATCAAAACCAGCATCCATCGTCACCACCCCAGCTCATCATCTGCTGGGCTTTTAAAAAGCAATCATCTCAGGACGTTTTCAGGCAAGGGCACTCTTGGGTTTGCTGCGCTCTGGGTGAGAACATTTCCAGGAAGAACCTGCCAATGCAGGGACTGGCATAAATACTCTTCAGAGTACACAAGGTTCAAGCAGAGAAATATAATTTAAAAGTGAATTTATTTCTCTGAACTGACATGAAGGAAAACCGTTACCGGTGAACTCCGTATCCACAATCCTCAGGTGAACGTTACCGAAGGTTTTGTTTGTTTTAAGTACAGCAGGAACAGCTTTAATTTCCTTATAAAGATTCTACAGCACAAGGTAACACGTCCTTTGGGAAGTGAATGCAGAAATTACTCCAAATTTTGGCATCTTTGCTGAGATGGGTTAAATGAGTCAGTGCTTTGTAACAGCACATATTAATATGCACGGCCACTTTGTTTCATCAATAAAACCCAAAGAACTTAAATGACTCAAGGCACAAACAGTTTTCGTTATGCATACACATAGGTTTTTAATTCTCTGGTAGTTCTGCAGCCCTGGAAAAGGCTACTTTTAAATAAAATTATGTGGAAAAAATATACATAAGAACATCGTGCACTTGAAGCAAAACCATATGAGACTTTATGCATATCATATTTTTTATATTATCATCTACAGCTCTCCCAGTCTGAGGGACGTTTGCCCAGCACTTCACTGAATGATACAGACTGTAACCAGGAGCCAGGTAAGACACTTTCTGGTGTGTTGGGCATGAAGAGATCTACAGAAATGAGAATTTTTAAGGCTGATTCTCAACTGAGCTATACTGATGTACTGGGGGTGAGGACAGCATCACTGAATCATCTGGTTGGAAAAGACATCTGAGATCGAGTCCAACTGTACCTGACCACTACTAAACCAGATCCCTGAACAACCCATACACCCACCTTTTAAACACCTCCAGGGTGTTCACTCAACCACCTCCCTGGGCAGCCTCTGCCAGGGCATGACAACCCTTTCAGTGAAGAAACTTTGCCTGATGCCCAATCTGATCCTTCCCTGGTACAACTTGAGGCCATTTCCTCTCATCCCATCACCTGTCACTTGGCAGAAGAGACCAACACCCACCTCGCTACAACCTCCTTTCAGACTGTTGTAGACAGTGATGAGGTCTCCCCTCAGCCTCCTCTTCTCCAGGCTAAACAACCCCAGCTCCCTCAGCCGCTCCTTCTCAGACTTCTTCTCCAGCCCCTTCCCCAGCCTCGCTGCCTTGTACTGAGGGACCGAAAACCGAACCAGGATTCGAGGTGCGGCCTCCCGAGTGCACAATCCAGAGGCACAATCCCTGCCCTGGTCCTGCTGCCCACACTGTTTCTGATCCAGGCCAAGATGCCATTGGCCTTCTTGGCCACTTGGGCCACTGCTGGCTCATGCTCAGCTGCTGTCAACCAGCATGCCCAAGTCGTCCTGCTCCAGGCAGCTCTCCAGCCACTCTTCCCCAAGTCTGTGACACTGTACGGGGTTGTTGTGTCTCAAGTGTATGGTTCTGCACTTGGTCTTGATGAAGCCATCAGAGTTTTTGTTTTCAGGCATTTGGACTCAAAGCAGCAATGCCATCAGAGGCCACTGCTGTGGTTCTTAGGCTTGTTTGTATCCCAGAACCTTTATTCCAGGGGTGAGGACTCAACCACCTCCCTGGGGCAGCCTCTGCCAGTGCCTGAGAACTCTTTCAGAGAATAAATTTTCCCTGATATCTAATCTGAACCTGCCCTGGTGCAACTTGTGGTCATTTCCTCTCATCCCATCACCTGTCACTTGGAAGAAGAGACCAACACCCTCCTCACTACAACCTCCTTTCACGCAGTTGTAGAGACTGATGAGGTCTCCCCTCTCGGTCTCCTTTCTCCAGGATAAACAACCCCAACTCCCTCAGCCGCTCCTCGTAAGATTTGTTTTCTAATGGAGAACAAGTGGGTGGGCAACACTGTCATGGATGATCACAGACTGTTCAATACAAGACCTACGCATCGAATATCAGCGCAGAAAACTTGAACTGGACTCTCTGCTCAAGGAAAAGGGCAGTACATCAATGGGAACACTTAGGTCAGTGCTCACTGAATCTTTAAGGTTGGAAAAGACCTCCAAGATCATCAAGTCCAACCATCAGCCCAGCACCACCATGACTACAAAATCGCGTCCTGAAGTGCAACATCTACACACTTTTTGACTCCACTACTGCCCTGGACAGCCTCTTCCAAGGCTTCACCATTCTTCCTGTGAAGAAATTTTCCCTGAAGTCTAGCCTGAACCTCCCCTGGTGCAACTTGAGGCCATTTCCTCTCATAGCCTGTCACTTGGGAGAAAGACCAACACCCACCTCGCTACAACCTCATTTCAGGGAGTTGTGGACAGGGATGAGGTCTCCCTTCAGCCTCCTCTTCTCCAGGCTAAACAACCCAAGTTCACTCAGCCACTGAGAACTCCAAAATTAATGACAGCATTTCCATCCTTCATAAGAACACTTCTTGCTGTCTATTTCCCATCACAAGGCACAATGGGAGATCCCTACCAGCTCCGTAACTCCAGACTTATATATTCCTTACTATACAAAGGATGATTATTTTAGGTGGAAAATAACAGCAGACTCTATACAATCAACTTCCAGACAAGGAAGCAAGTTAACACTCACAGTGGTGAGACTGGCATTCAGGTTTCTGTGGTTTATTTCCTCAGCTCCTCAAAGTCTTATGACTTTTAGTTAGAAATCAAACAGAACTTCTCATTGTTCAAAGGGGAAAGGAACAGGTTCTTCTCTTGCAGGCTTCTAAAACCCAGCTGCAGTTTCAAGTTCTGAAAATTTGTACTGGAAGTTCACAAGTGACTCCTCATAAACCTGCATTATGTAGAAACACAGCCTCAGGCTCTGAGAGTGCCAACCCGAGCAGGGTTAAGTGACAAGGAAGGTGGAACAGATGTAGGTCACCTCTGTACTATTCATTTTATTCATGAGTTAAACAAGGACAACCTCACTTATTAATCTACTGAAACAATACAGGGATTAATTCTCCATCTGTACAGCCCTTTCAAAGCCTCAAACGAAGGCACTAAGGAAACTGCATGGCTTGTGCAGTGCCTGTTGTAGTTAACAGGCATTCAAAGATCACCACCAGATTATTCCTGTGCACGGTCAAAGCTCCTACAAGGAAATGCTTTGACCTTTTGGCTTCAGCACAGCAAAAAAAACTCTTCTGCAGCATCTACAAACACTGCCTACCTACATTAAACGTAGAGGAAATCTCTACATAAACTGAACTGACTGCAAAGAGATCTTCTGCCCAAGATCATAGAATGGTTTGGGGTGGAAAGAACCTTAAAGACCACCCAGTCCCAGTCCCCTGCCTTTGGTAGGGACAACTCCCATTCGATCAGGCTGCTCAACACCTCATCCAAACTGGCCTTGACCACCTCCAGTGATGAGGCATCTGCAACTTCTCAGGGTATCCACGGCTTCTCTGGGCATCCTGTGCAATGCCTCAACACTCAGTATTTCTGTCTAATATCTAATCTAACTCTCCCCTGTTTCAACTTAAAACTATTCCCTCTCATCCTATCCCTGCCCTCCCTGATCAAGAGCCCCTCCCCAGCTTTCCTGGAGCCTCTTTCAGTACTGGAAAGGTACCAGAAGGTCTCCGCAGCACCTTCTCTTCTCCAGGCTAAATAACCTCAACTCTCTCAGCCTGTCCTCATAGCAGAGGTGCTCCAGTTTATAGAACTCCCTCTTACAGATCCAAGTCCTTCCTGTGCTGAGGACTTCAGAACCGAATGAGGTCTCACAAGAGCAGACTAGAGGGGCAGAATTCCCTCCCTCACCCTGCTGGGCACAATTCTTCAGCTGCTGCCCAGGACACAGTTGGCTTTCTGGGCTGCGAGCGCACATTGCCAGCTCATTTTGAGCTTCCCCTCAACCAGCAACACCCCAAGACCTTCTCCTGGAGATTGCTCTCAACCCACCCTCTGCTCAGCCTGAACTCGTGCTTGGAATTGCCACAACACCACAAGATATCAAGAACATGAATAAGATCAATAGGCACAGTAAACTAAGTTTTTTTAATTGAAGTGGATGTTGGGGAGGTGGGAGAAAGTACGACTTGCCAAGAGCAAAATGCAGGTATGGGCAAGTTCTGCCCCTGGACAAAGCACTCACTCATTCCATGACACTGCATAAATCCCTTCCATGCTGCTCGTCTCAGGACATCAGCACCATCCAAGAAGAGGGGATCATATGCCTATTACTATTCTTGCAAAACTAGCTGAAGATATGCAAGTTAATTTTGTGATGAAGATGACAAATACTCACTGCTGGAGCTTCCAGGAGTACTGAACTGGGAGGTTTCAAGGAACTTCCGAGGTGTAGATAAGTTAGTAACGTCCATAAGAGGTACAGGAGAGGCATCTTTCACAAGGGAACTGTGTGAGAGGAAAGAAAATAAGTAGCTCACTAATATTTACAATCAGTTCACAACTAATAACCTATTTATCTCTGAAATTCTTAGACCTAAGCAATAGATACACCTAATGCACGGTTTGATCCAAGAGATCTATAAAACAACTCATCAGTGAATCCAAATGGGAACCACAGACTTATAGAATGGGTTGGGTTGGAAGAGACCCTAAATCCATCCGGTCCCAGCCCCCTGTCAGGGAAAGGGACACCTCCCACCAGACCAGGCTGCTCAAAGCCCCATCCAACCTGGCCTTGAACACCTCCAGGGATGGGGCATCCACAGCCTCCCTGGGCAACCTGTGCCAGGGTCTCATCACCCCCATCGTGAAGAATTTCTTCCTAATGTCTGATCTAAATCTTCCCCTTTCCAGTCTAAAGCCATTCCCCCTCGTCCTATCACTCCAGGCCCTTGGAAAAAGTCCCTCCCCAGCTTTCCTGGAGCCCCTTCAGGTACTGAAAGGCTGGTCTAAGGTTTCCCCAAAGCATTCTCTTTTCCAAGCTGAAGAACCCCAGCTCTCTCAACCTGTCCTCATAGCAGAGGTGCTCCAGCCATCAGACCATCTTCATGGCATCCTCCAGACTCATTCCAACAGCTCCATATCCTTCATATATTGGGGATTCCAGAACTGAACACAGGACTCCAGGTGGGGTCTCACGAGTGCAGAGCAGAGGGGCAGAATCCCCTCCCTCACCCTGCTGGTCACATTTCTTCTGATGAGCCCAGGATACAGGTTTTACTTCCCTTCAAATCTTGTTTCGTGCACACCTACACAAATCCCTCTCCAAATCAACTCTCTTACCCAAAAAGGGAAGGCTTTCCACTCAGTCATCTTCAGCACAAATTCACATAGTATTATTTGCCAAAAAGATGTCACGCTGCCCCAGCGGCATAATGAAAGGCTGGATGCACCAGGGGAACACAAGAAAGAAAGGAAAGCCACCAAATTGGTAAAAGTTTTAGAGGGGAAGCCATATGACAGTGGGTGAAATCACTTGGCCTGTTTAGCCTGGAGAAGAAGAGGTTGAGGTTGAGTCTGCAGCTTCCTCACAAGGGAAGGAGGAGGAGCAGGTGCTGATCTCTTCTCCCTGGTGATCAATGACAGGACATGAGGGAATGGCAGGAAGATGTACCAGGGGAGGGTGAAGTTGGGTATTAGAAAAAGATTTTCCATCCAGAGGGTGGTGGAGCACTGGAACAGCTCCCCAGGGAAGCAGTCACAGCACCAAGCCTGATGATATTCCAGAAGCATTTGGCCAATGTCCTCAGACACATGGGGTGAATGTTGGGGTTGTTCAATGCAGAGACAGGAGATGGACTTGATGATCCTTGTGGGTCCCTTCCAGCTGAGAGGACATTATACGATTCTACAAAGTCATTTTTAAGAGAACCAAGTACAGAAGGCTCCTATAATGAAATTTGCTGCATTCCTTTAGAGGTAAAAATGCTTCAAGGAAACTACAAAGACAAGGAATAAGCTTTACTACCCTGTGTAAGAACCACCTGTACTCTCTGTACTCCTACAACACCACACTTGCAGGGATTATCGATGCGTTCCAGCTTAACAATGTTAGATAGAAGAAAGAATTATAAACATCACTGCAACTTGGTCAACAGCCAGTCCAGGGCAGCACACTAAAACAAAGCGACCAGACTGTCCTTTATGCAAGAGTCTGTGTTATCAAATATCAGTGATGTGAAACAGGGAATATGAAAAGGAGACAGGAAACGAGAAAAAGATAAGGGTCCCTTGTAGCAACTGCACCAAACTGCAGTTAATTAGCAGTCGCTCAGGCTCAGGACACCAAGGCTTTGTGTCTGTTTTTAATTAACAAGATGAGCAAGGAAGAGACTGATGACTTGCTAGCAACCCTCCTTCCTAGAAATTTCAACTTCAGTCAATCCTTTAGTTCATAAACTCATTTAAAGTAATTTACTATCTCTCCTCTTATTTTTTGGGAAGCATTTTTTATTCCTTCTCATAATAAAATGCTAGTTTATCTTTTCTCTGCATCTTTCTCCTAAGCTGGCTCTCCTTTTGCTCCCCACCCTGCTCATTACCTCTCCTACTCTATGAAAGTTACTTTCCAGTACTGTCTCTCTCTTTTCTACCCAGTATCTTCTTTCCATCCCAAAAACTCCATTGCCCTCAAGCTTAGAATTTGCACACTTATGGAAAATCAGCATCTGTACTTAAGCTGAGTTTCAACTGATCAGAGGCACCAACCAACTATGAAGATTTGAGATCTTTAAAACACAGCACAGTCAAGATGCTGTTCAGGCACTTCAGAATTTCAGCCTCTGGCTGTAACCTCATGGTCACCTTAAAGCCTTTTAAACCCTGGATGTTGGCTAGAAAAGATGAGCAATTTTCCCCTTTGCTTGACCTGAGCCTCGTGCTCATGACATTTGTAGGAAAGGTACGCGCATCAGAGAAGAAAAAGAATACTAAAAGGAACTGACCTCATCATGATTCTGTAGGAAGCAGCAAAAATCCAACAGAATCACAAGTGCAAAAACGAGAACAGGCTGCTCACAGACTCGAAGGTGCATCAACACACTGGGATTTCTCCTGCTCCCCACAGCCACGAGCACGAGAAACTTGCTTGCCGAAAATGAAAGGTTGAGGTGAAAGTCGATGGCACTCTCCCAAGGAAGTTTTACTTATGAAAGTGGGAACGCTGTCCTGGTCTAGTGGGAGGTGTCCCTGCCCATGGTAAGAGGGTTCAAACTGGATGATCAGTAGGTCTTTTCCAAACCAAACCACTCTAGGATTCCTCCTCCCTCCCAGGCCTGTTGCCCTCAGTCAGCATCCCACCAAACCCACCTCATTCTCCCTTTCTCCTTGGGGCGCTGTCCTACGCGGTTGGTAGATTTGATGTAAAGATGTCGGTGCAATTCATCTATCAGGACCAAGTGCATGTTCATCTTCTTACTGTGCAGCTCCAGCCGCAGATCACTCAACCCCTCCACCTGAAGAAGGGGACCCTCCAAGGAGTCCACCGCTGACACCTGGAATGAGAACAGACATGGCAACTTCTAAAAGTTAACTCATTCATCTCTCAGGACGTTTTGATTCGGGGAGCATCTGAATACCACTCATATAATTCAGTCATTCCATCCATAAACACTTTTAAAGCAGAACATGTTTAAGTAGCATTACTTTATTTTTATTGCTAAAAGAAAACTCAATATACAAAAGGCCCGATACAAAATCAACTGTGATTTAATGAGTAGTCTTCAAGTGTTTTGAGAATACATATAAAACAAGTTCATTAAAACACAGTTCATTAAATAAAAATCAAAGCACAGTTTATCACAAACCAGGAAGATTATCAAGTAAAAAAAATGTTACAAAAAAGTCCTGACAATGATGTTTGATTGTCGTTATTCTTTCATTACAGAAACACAAAATCCATTATTCCCAATTCTATAAATGGGGAGAAAATAGCTTAAATTTTATTTGCCTAAAGAGATGTCATCACGTAGCTGAAAAAGCTTTGGAGGTCTCAGGAATTGTGTTCAGTTTTGAGCCCCTCACTACAAGAAGGACATTGAGGAGCTGGAGCACATCCAGAGAAGGGGAACAAGGCTGGTGAAGGGGCTGGAGAACAACTCTTAGAAGGAGAAGCTGAGGGATATGGAGTTGTTTAACCAGAAGAGAAGAAGGTCGAGATGGGACTTTGTCTACGATTCCCTGAAAGGAGGCTGTAGCCAGGTGGCTGTTGGTCACTTCTCCCAAGTGACAGGATGAGAGGAAATGGCCTCAAGTTGCACCAGGGCAGGTTCAGATTGGACATTCCAGGAAAAATGTCTTCACTGGAAGGGTTCTCAGGCACTGGCAGAGGAAGTGGTGGAGTCCCCATCCCAGGAGATGTTCAAAAGATGGGTAGATGAGGTGCTCAGGGATACAGTTCAGTAGTGGGCAGGTGTGGTTGGACACGATCTCTTTTCCAGCCAGGTGATTCTATGATTCTGACCAGCCTACATAGCTGCTATGTCATATAACTCCACCATTTGAACAAGCACAGTGATCAGATTTATAAAAGTTATTAATGTAAAAGCTTTCCATTCAGATCATTTGGCTCTATTTTTACTTTTGCAATTCCCAAAAAGTTAGTTATTCTCAAAACTAATCACAGAATTGTAGAATGGTTTGGGTTGGAAGAGACCTTAAAAATCATCCAATTCCACACCCCCTGCCATGGGCAGGGACACCTCCCACTGGATCAGGGTGCTCAAAGTCCCATCCAACCTGGTCTTGGACACCTCCAGGGAGGAGACATCCATAGCTTCTCTGGGCAACCTGGGCCAGGGCCTCCCCAACCTCATTGTGGAGAATTCCTTCCATATGTCTAATCTAAACTTTCCCCTTCCAATTTAAAGCCATTCCCCCCTGTCCTATCATTACAGGTCCTTCTAAAAAGTCCCACCCCAGCTCTCCTGGAGCCCCTTTCAGTACTGCTCTAAGGTCTCCCTGGAGCCTTCCCCTCTCCAGGCTGAACAATCCCAACTCTCTCAGCCTGTCCTCATAGCAGAGCTCCAAACAACGGCACACACTGCATTTTGGCACAACACTGTGTTATCTAAAAAGTCAGGGAAGAAACCACACCTCGTTTTCCCCATCACTGCCACCCAACACACAATGAATGCACCACCCCTGTATTTTGTTCCTTCTCCTCGCTGTGTTGGATAATGAAAACCAGAGATGCTCCAAGACATGCAACGGTATCACATTTAATTAGATTTTCTCCTTTTTCTTTTCTCCCTCAGCTTAGATGAGATTTCCCAAGGAGCTCCCAGGTTTTTAAAACTCCTATTAACCACCGTGTGCTATTCATCCTAACAAAAGCACTAATAGACGTAGAATTGTATACAGAGGAGAAGAGTTATCTCTACAAGATTCTGGTTAAGACTGATAATGGCATCTCCTTTTAAGAGAACCTGAAAATTAGACTTACAGAGGAGAACTATGAGTAGTTCAAAGGTGCAGAAAAAGCACCTCAGGGTGCTTCAAGCTTCTTTCTTACACCCACGGGCTTCGCTAAATGGAAATGAGTGAGTGATTATTATTTTTTTCTGAGGGTGGGAGGTTGGAGGAGATAACGGCGTTGTACGTGAGTACCTGGACACAAAGATAATCATAGGTAATCGAGCTCCTCAATGTTCTTCTTTTGGCAGGGACTGAGGTGTGGAGAAGAGCTACAGCAAGAAATAAGAGTTGGAAAGCGAAACAACAGACAAGTATCTCTATAGTTGAAAAGAGAAGAAAAGAGAAGGCCTCATAGCAGCCTTCCAGTACCTGAAGGAGCTACAGAAAAGCTGGGGAGGGACTTTTTACAAGGCTTGTAGTGATAGGATGAGGGGGGATGAGTGTAAATTGGAAAGAGGAAGATTTAGATTAGGTATTAGAAAGAAATTCTTCACAATGAGGGTGGGGAGGCCCTGGCCCAGGTTGCCCAGGGAATCTGTGGATGTCCCGTCCCTGGAGGTGTTCAAGGCCAGGTTGGATGGGGCCTTGAGCAGCCTGGTCTGGTGTGGGAGGTGTCCCTGCCCATGGCAGGGGGGTTGGAATTGGATGGGCTTTATGGTCCCTTCCAAACCAGACTGTTCTATGATTCCATACTTTTCTTTAAAAACCTGATTTACCATGAGAAATCGCGCCAAAAGGAACAGTCATTGACCACCACCACCACCTTTTCTCTTGATTTAAAATTCTGGAAGAATTCTTGCGCTTCCACCAAAAAACCTTCAGTAAATCACTCAAATAAATACAAAATAATTCTATTTTGTAAAAAAAAAAAAATTATAAAAATATTGGCCTCTATCACAAAAGAATTTGGGTTACATGACCTGATAGTAGTTTCTGATACTAAAATCTGCTTATCTATATCTATTTATTATCTATGATAATAAGCAGTGACCTTTTAGGAAGTAATGATCAATGGATAAGCTTGATAAAAAGAGCTCAGCTTTGTATGAGCTGAAAATTGCAAGTTTAGAGAAAATAACCGTGACACCAGGACCATTAGGCAGCTTGTTTAAAGGTCACACTCAGTTTATAGCAAGGCTTAATTGCCTTAAAAAGAAAATGTAGCTAAATATTTGCCTATGAGAACATCCAATTGGGAAGGTTTTAATTTAGCATTTTACAACAAACTACAACTCTATTACAAGCATGATATTTGTAAAAATTCACCTTCCTTTAATGACTTTGGCCAGTTTTCCAACCTGCTTGCAGCTAAACCCACACTCTCCTTTACAAGGGTTTTCAACAGTATTTTAGTTCTCCAAAAAGAATTGTAAAATGGACATAGAATCACAGAATCATTAAGGTTGGAAAAGACCTGTAAGATCACCAAGTCCAACCGTCAGCCCAACACCACCATGCCAACTAAACCATGTCCTGAAGTGCCAGATCTACATGGTTTGTGACTCCACTGCTGCCCTAGGCAGCTTCTTCCAATGCTTCACCACTCTTTCAGTAGAGATTTTTTTCTTAATACTCAATCTATACCTCTTCTGGCACAAGTTGAGGCCCATTCCTCTTGTCCTATCACTTCTTACTTGGTAGATGAGACCAATGCCTGCCTTGCTACAACCTCCTTTCAGGGAGCCACAGACAGCAATGAGGTCGCAGCCCCATCTTCTCCAGAACACGTCGCCCCACGTTCCCAGCCATGCCTCATAAATACTGTTCTCCAGACCTTTCCCCACCTCTGTCGCCCTTCTCTGGATGTGATCCAGCCCCTCAAGGCCTTTCCTGTACTGAGGAGCCCAAACCTGAACACAGGATTCAAGGTGCAGCCTCTCCAAGACTGAGTACAGGGGGACAATCCCTTCCCTACTCCTGCTGGCCACACCATTTCTGATCCAAGACAGGATGCTGTTGGCCTTCTTGGCCATCTGGCTGACTACTGTCTCATGTTTAGCCACTGTCAATCAGCACCTCTAGATCCTTTTCCGCCAGACACCTTTCCAGCCACTCTTCCCCAAGCCTGTCAATGTGAAAAGGAAAAAGAGGATTTTTTTCTTTCTAGACCTCCCAAGCCTGAAAGTGTCTGTAATAGTTTGGAAATTAAATGAAAACCTACGACTAGGTGCTTCGTCAGGGAAAAAACACTCGATAATGGTTGTTCAAACCAGAAAACGAAATACTTTCAGGCAGAGATACCAATCTATTCTGAGTTCAGACAAGAAATATGAAATAATGAACAAACAACGGAGAAAGGGTAAAAGAAAATAGTGTGGTTGATCACAATGGGAAGGGGAAAAAAGTCAAGTCATACGCAGAGTATTGACAAAAGCAGAAAACTGGATCCTTTGAATAAAACAGCAAACAAACACCTGCAACCTAGGAGGTTTCAGCTGCCTTGTTGGATGAATAAAGACAATGCTGACATTTAAAAGGAGGAGAATTGATCTACTGCGTTTACAGGGAACTTGCTTTCAAAAGGTACAGGAAAGTGTCTGAAAAATGGCTTAAATATTTGAAGCCAGACCTGACTTGCACGAGGTAGGGCTCTAACTTGAAAGGTTTGCCTAAGAAACAGGAAGGTTTTCACATTCCAGTGAGAATTTCCATCAGGCAAAAAGGCCGAATGCCTACAAGTGATGGTCTCTCTTTCAAGAACTGAACATGGAATAAATTTCAGAGCAGATGATGCATTAGAGAACTGATCCCTCAGCCTTCCAGCACCGTAACTGTGAGTACCTACAGGATAGAATGGTTTAGGTTGGAAGGGAACTCAAAGCCCAACCAATTCAACTCCCCTGCCATGGGCAGGAACACCTCCCATGGTGAACACTGGGGGAACACTGAATCAGGTTCCTCAAAGCCCCATCCAACCTGGCCTTGAACACCTCCAGGGATGGGGTATCTAGGACTCCTCTGGGCAACCTGTGCCAGTATCTCACCATCCTCACAGGAAAACTCTTCTTCCTAAGATCTCATCTAAATCTCCCCTCTTTCAGCTTAAACCATTCCCCCTCACCCTGTTTCTCTCCAGCTTTACCATAGCTCCTTTCAGTACTGGAAGGTTGCTCTAAAGTCTCCCTGGTCCCTTCTCTTTACCAGGTTGAAAAAAACAACTCTCTCAGCCTGTCCTTGCACAAGAGGTGCTCCAGCTCTCAGATTATCTTCATGCCCTCCTCTGGACTCGTTCCAACAGTTCCATGTCCTTCCTGTGCTGGGGATTCCAGAACTGAATGTGGGACTCCAGGTAAGGTATCACAAGAGCAGAGCAGAGGAGCAGAATGCCCTCCTCTGGCCACGCTGCTTCTGATGCAGCCCAGGACATGGCTGGCTTTCTGGGCTCCAAGCCCAGAAATGCTTAGAAAAAATAAGCAACTACAACTGGTTGGGGACACTCTTGGATGGGGACCACGCTGAAGAGCTGAGGCTGACTGACATGCTGGAACAGGGGCACCCTCAGAGGGACCACAGTTCTTGGGTGACTCGCATCTCACCAGACACTCTAAGGAAGTGTAGCAGAAGAAAATCTAGAGAACCAAGTCCTGAGAGGAAACCAGTAAGAAGCAGAGTAGCAGAAAGAAACCCTTAGAGATGATACCAAATTCCTGGGCCACCCATTGTCTCAGCAGAGGAACCATGACATATTGAGCATAAACCAAGAAGAGAACAAGCTGAGAAGAGAGAAGAGTGGTTTGACTTAAACTGCACCTGGAGAAAAGTGAGAAAACAGGTTTACTTAAGTGGATTTTGATTGTGTTTGCTTTTCTTCCGATCTCAAAACTCAATCACTCATCAAAAGTTTGTGTTAAAAAGCAATAAATTAAACAAGGAAGAGTTCCCAAAGTCAAGGTAGCCTTGCCTGCAAAATTCCCATAATTTTCATGGATGATAAAGAGAATCACAGTATCACAGAAGATTCAGGCTGGCAGGAAGGTCTGAAGGTCACAGGATCCAACCTCTTTGCCCAAGCAGAACTGGTTAACCAGAATCGTGTCCAGACAGCTTCAACATCTCCAGGGTTGGAGACTCCACAGCCTCTTGGGCAACCTGTGCCTGTGCTCAGTCATCCTCACAGCAAAGAAGTGTTTCTTGATGTTCAGAGGGAACCTCCTGTGTGTCAGTTTGTGCCTCTGGTACTGGGCATCACTGAACAGTCCATCCTCTTTGCACCATCCCCTCACATATTTATACACGTTGATAAGAACCACCTTGATCCTTCTCTTCTCCAGGCTGAGAAGTCTCAGCTCTCTCGGCTTTTCCGCACAGAAGAGATATTCCAGTCCCTTCATCATCCTTATGGAAGTGGCTAATATCCAGAGAGCAGAAGATTTGAGTTATTTCAAGCTTCCACTACTGGAAACAGTGAGAGTGGTGAGACACTGGCACAGGTTGCCCAGAGAAGCTGCCCCATTCCTGGAGGTGTTCAAGGCCAGGCTGGATGGGGCTTTGAGCAGCCTGATCCAGTGGGAGATGTCCCTGCCCATGGCAAGCAGGCTGGACTGCATGAGCTTTAAGGTTCCTTCCAACCCAAACCATTCTATGATTCCACTATGAAGGCTAAGGAATAACACAATTCTGCTGTAATGCCTTAACAGAGCAGTGCAGAGTTTTCCAGATAAGGATATTCCAATAAGCTGAACTCCACGATTTTGCTTTCTAAGTCAATCAATCATCCCATCTACTCTTACCTTTTTCTTCTTCCTTCCCCTAAGAAGAAATTTCACTGTTATCTGTTACACGTATGGAGGAGGTCCATTAGATGACAGAGTCACTTTCCTGCCAGGGCCTTAATTAAATTATATTTTAACAAAGTTACTTTTATATATCTCGCAGATAAGACTGTTGCTCCTGCTTTATGAAAACATCAAAGCAAATCTGTTATAAACACATTAACACAAATGTCCTTTACTTTTCTTAAGAGTTTAAACTGCAATGACCCAACCTAAGTTACTGTTCTCCTCTACAAGCTTTAAAATATTTATAAAATCGTGTTCCTCACTTGCTGTCCTTTACTCCAGCTCCATAAATTTAATTCCTGTGGACTTGCCTTAGTCCTGTCATACATCAATCATTCCACCTCCTCCACCACTCACTGTAATTCATCAATGTCCTTCTTGTAATAAGGTGCTGAAACCAAGAGTAGTGGTTAAGGAAAAGAGTAGCTAAAAACAATGGAAAAGGATTATCCAACTGCTTCCTTGGGTGTCAACACAAAAATAAGCAATTTCAACAGCATGGCCAACTGTTTTCCCTAAAATAGGAATGAGCAATCTAAAATTGCTGGAGACTTTTACCTTTAGTGCCACTGGGCTGGAAAACAAGCTTTATAAGAAGTACCTGAGGGAACTGGGATTGAAATGGGTCCAGAGAAGGCCACAAAGATGATCTGAGGGATGGATCACCTCTGCTATGAGGACAGGCAGAGAAAGTTTGGATTGTTCAACCTAGAAAAGAGAAGGCTCCACAGAGCAGCCTTCCAGTACATGAAGGGGCTCCAGGAAAGCTGGGGAAGGACTTTTTACAAGGGCCTGGAGTGACAGGACGAGGGGGAAGACTTAGATTAGACATTAGGAAAAAAACTCTTCATGATGTGGTGAGGCCCTGGCACAGGTTGCCCAGAGAAGCTGTGGCTGCCCCATCCCTGGAGGTGTTCAAGGCCAGGTTGGATGGCGCTTTGAGCAACCTGATCCAGTGGGAGATGTCCCTGCCCATGGCAGGGGGGTGGAACTGGATGATCATTAAAGTCCTTTCCAACCCAAACTATTCTACGATTCCATGATTACACGGCAGAAGCCACTGCCTTAAGCAAAGCACTTTACATCACTACATCCACACCACGACCAGGAATGATAAAACTCACCATTCAGCACTGCCCATTCCCCACACACAAATCACCACGTTACGGATGCCGCTCCCTTCCATTAAGGACTGGCTGGGTCTTATGTGGCTGTGGCTTTGCTTCACCACGAAGAGCTCGCAGGCACCTCTACTCCACCTTCATTACTGCATGTTTTCTTATTTAATGAACTTTCATCAGCTTCAATGACTGGTTGTTATTAGCCACACGATAATACTCCAGAGAGATATCAATGCTTGTTGGTGCATTAACTAAGAGGCTGAGGTCAAGCACGTGTCGATGCAAATGAAGCAATATTAGGCACTAACAGTTTAATGCAATAGACTGCCTTGGATAATGGAAATCACAGGATAAAAAGAATGAGATAAAGTTATTGATAAGTAAACTAAGAGAAAAAAGTGATAAGGTGTTTCAAAGGGAAAGAAACTCTCTACTTTCTAATGTCTCTAAACCTAACCAGGCAAGTTTCATTTAATAAAAAGATGGGAAAAGGAATTAAAAAAGAAAAAAAATTGCTACAAACAAAAGTTGGAAAACGTTCTATCAATTCGTAGCACCAGTGCCTCTCATAGAAAGAAATCAGAAGGACTCTACTGAACTTAGTAACTTATGCTTTACAATGCTCCTTGGAGGCAGACAAGTTATACCAATAAAACCTGCATTTGAGGAAAGTGGTGGTAAATGGAGTTAAAAATCCAATTGGAGGCTTGTGACAAGCAGAGTCCCCAGGGCACAGCACTGGATCCAGTTGTGTTCAAAATAAAGATATTGAACATCAACGATCTGGATGAAGAGACTGAGTGTACCCTTACTAAGTTCACAGATGACACTAAACTGGGTGGAAGTGTTTATCTGCTTGCGGGTAGAAGGGCTCTGCAGAGGGATCTGAGGAGGCTGGATCGATGGGCTAAGACCAGCAGGATGAGGTTCAACAAGGTCATGTGCTGAGTGCTGCACTTGGGTCACAACAATCCCATACAGTACTCCAGGCTTGGGGAAGAGAGGCTGGAAAGCCAACAGTGTGCTCAGGTGGACAGTAAGGCCAGCAGCATCCTGGCTGGAATCAGAAATGGTGTGGTCAGCAGAAGCAGGGAAGAGATTGTCCTCCTTTATTCAGCTGTGTTGAGGCTGCACCTCAAATCCTGGGTTCAGTTTTGGACCCCTCACTACAAGAAGGACACTGAGGTGCTGGAGTGCATCACATTAAGGGCAAAGGAACTGGGGAATGGTCTAGGGACCAGGGGTATGGGGAACAGCTGAAGGACGTGGGGCTGTTCAGCCTGGAGAAGAGGAGACTAAGGAAAGACCTCATCGCACTCTACAGCTCCCTGAAAGGAGTTTGTAGTGAGGTCTTTTCTCCCAAGTAACAAGTGACAGGATGAGAGGAAATGGCCTCAAGTTGTGCCAGGGAAGGTTTAGATTGGATATTAGGAAAAATTTCTTTACCAAAAGAGTCGTGAAGCACTGAAAGAGGCTGCCCAGGGAAGTGGTGGAGTCTCCATTCCTGAAGGTGTTCAAAAAACATGTGGATGTGGATGAGGAAAAAATTCTTCACTGAAAGGGTGATTGGCCATTGGAATGGGCTGCCCAGGGAGGTGGTGGAGTCACCGACCCTGGAGGTGTTTAAAGGGAGACTGGATGAGGCACTGAGTGCCATGGTTTAGATGATGGTTGGTGTTAGTGTTGGTGTTAGTGTTAGGTTATAGGTTGGACTTGATGATCTCAGAGGTCCTTTCCAACCTTGTGATACTGTGTGATACTGTGATACTTCAGGACAGGTTTAGTAGGCACAGTGTGGTTGGACTGACAGTTGGGCTTGATGATCCTACAGGTCTTTTTCTACCCTAATGATCCCATGACTCTATGATTCTTGCACAATATTTCCACTTTCAAAAACACCTCCAACTTCTTCCCGAGCTCTCACCCAGTAGCCCAGCCGTGTTGTAAAGCCTCGCAGTTTAAAAAATAAAACACACTTTTTCATAAAAGACTTTGGCATGCAGACAGTGGAGCTGGTCAACATCTCCAGTTTGGACTTGCAGGTTCCTGATACAAAGGTCAGATTTCACAAAAAAAGTAATGTTCTTCAGAAAATTGACCCAATACAGATCTTGCAAAAACACGTTTGCAGCATCATAAGAATGCTGGTGGTGCACTCAGCACGCTTTAACTGTGCTGCACCAGCACAATTGAAAATGAGCTCATATACCTGCAAAGTGACCTCCTCTCCAGTGGCACTGGCTGCCACCCCGAGCACATTTAATTGAACACAACAATAACAGCCACTCGCTCGACTCTAGAAACTGAACCAGCCAGCAACAGTGCAAACCCACAGTCAAAACACAGTCAGCTCTGAGAAAGGCCTGATGCTATTATCCACTTCAGAAAGCAGAGGGGGAGACATCTATCACTCTTTTCCTGATATAAGGAAACTGAAAGACAAGACTTTTAACATCGAAAAAGAAAGAAAAGTAGGTGTTGGAGCATTTCCTGGCCTACTTCTTGAGAAACAAATTGTCACTTCAACTTCGTATTTCTTGGGACAAAGACATGCAGGCTAAAGGAGAAAATATGTTCGAAAACACACACATCAGATCTCAGCTCTGTAACGCAAGGAATGTGGACTCAAACTCAAGCAAAGACTCACCAGAAAGCTCCACATTCTCTCTTTCTACCTTCATCCTTCCTGTCATCCTAACAAAGCAAAACTCAGCTTGGAAAAGCAGTTATCCTCACTCCTATCCTATGGATGTATTCCTGTAGTTTCATGACGCTTTGGTACCTGACACAACCCCAGTGCAAAGGAACCACACTCCTGCACTAGTAAATTCAAGTTGAGAGTAAGGGGTTTCATGGTCTACTGGAACTAAAAGATTTTTTTAACTATATACTTTGTCAAAGTGCTTTTGGTTCATTAAAATTGCAAAGCTGGGCACATAAAAGGCAGGAAATACAAAGAAAGTGGCCTTAGCAATTTTCATTTAATCGTATTATGATACGACCTTTAATTACTTGATTCAACAACATTTCTTCCTTCAACTGTTTCAGCATTTCATCTCTGAGATTATTTAAACAAATGGAAAACATTAATTTCTCCCTATAGGCACCTCGTGGGTCAACAACAGAACCAGAACAATTAGATCAGCACCACAGATTCCTGCAATACTTGAGTTAATTAAGTAACTGTTAAGCAGAGTGTTCTGCCCTTCGACACCCAGCCCCATCCTGCGGGAGAGGAGTCACGGAACAGCTTCTTCCATGCAAGAATCCTTGCCCACTGCTGCCCATCTTGCTGTGTGCCCTCTGCTTCAACCTCCAGCTTGGCTGTAACGTAGTGTAGACCATCTAAAACATCTCTTCCTGAAGAATTTGGATTCCTGCCTTCCAGCAACCAAGTTTGCGTGTCCAGGCCAACTCCCAACTGTGCCCCCAACCCCAACTTGCCTCTACCACCAACTCTGCTGCTCTTCCTTTTGGACACTGTCCACAGCCTTTTCTCAGGAAGCTCCTGACTCAGAATTCCCCTTTTAGCACCTGATCACAGAATTGTTTAGGTTGGAAAAGATCTTTAAGATCATCAAACCCAACCATAAAGCCAACACTGCCAAGACCACCACTAAACCATGTTCCAAAGTGCCACATCCACACAGCTTTTAAATCCATCCAGGAATGAAGACTCCACCACCTCCCTCAGTAGACTTCTCCAATGCTTGACAAACCTTCCAGTGAAGAAATATTTCCTAATATCCAATCCGAACCTCCGCCGGTGCAACTTGAGATCATTTCCTGTAATCCTATCGCCTGTCACTTGCGAGAAGAGATCAAGACCCACCTCTCTAAAACCTCCTTTCAGGCAGTGCAGACAGTGTTGACATTTCCCCTCAAGTCTCCTTTTCTCCAGGCTAAACAACCCCAGCTCCCTCAGCCACACCTCATAAAACTTGTTCTCCAGCCCTTTCCCCAGCTCCATTCCCCTTCTCTGGAAGTGCTCCAGCTCCTCAGTGTCTTTCTTGCAGTGAGGAGCCCAAAACTGAACACAGTAAACAAGGATACACAGAAACTGAAAATAAGTGAAAGGTATTCGATCTCAAACAAAGTTCTGCCTGTTCTGGACCCTCCTGATTTCTCCAAAGCTTGATAATTCAAAGCAAGTTGGAATGAGGTTCTTTTTAACACAACCTGTGTAAGATGCAATTACAGAACCTACCAGCACTGCTCACCTCAGTGCACATTATCAAGATGCTGGAGGAAAAAAGAACACGAACAGACGATATTTGAAGCTCATCTGTGCTACTCGAGATGGAGAGAGAATCAGAAACAAAGCTGCTGCCACTTAAAGTTTTTAACTTCGTACAAATGTAAGCTGTCACAAAACACCTTTGCATTGTGTTCTTTCTACTGGGAGAAGCTGCTGTTCTTTTATTAACAATTTTTCCTGGCGTTACTCAGTCATTGCACATTAGAACCAGCAGCTGGAGAGTTCTGAGTGATAATGAAACCTGTAACAAGCCATCTTCAGCCGTCTTTTCCAAACAATAAGGGAATTAAAATTTCAATTTAAATGCAGAGGTTTGAAACACGCTTCAGTGGCAAAATTACATCAATTAATGTGAGCGGAATACAAAGAACAGACTGCAGAAATGCGATGCAGCAACCAGAAATTATGCCATTAGAGGGCTTGCAGCAACCTAACGCGACGACTGCAAAGGTCTAATTTCGCCCGCACGTATCGCAAGGCTACAGGCAACAATATTAATCAGTGCTCCAATTTCAGTGCGAGGGAGACAAGCTCCTTGTCAGATCACTCCGGGCTTTTTATAAGCCATGAGCATCTGTTTACCTTGAGGAATGAAACAAAAGGACAGAGAGATCTATATACATGCAGCATCCCTGACAGATTAGCAATTATTTTACATAATAGTCGCATCATATAAAAGGAAAAAGGAATTATCCTGCAGCCAGTGAGTGATTACAACATCACAGACTTGCAGAGGCCGTGTTAACAGACGATGGCAAAAGCCAATGAGCCTACAGCGATTTTTAGCTGTGTAAAAGCTCCACATGCACGTAGGTTACTATTTCTTTATTACAGCTGTGCTTCTGTTCAAATGAGATTCGCCGGTGTCAAGGAATGGCTGAAAAAGTGTGTGGGTTTAATTTGCACTTCAGGTTTCTCCACATTCCCGATGTTAAAAATAATAAATAAAAATGATTTAAAAGCTGCTTTTTATACCATTATAACTTGATTTCTTAGAAAAGATACTCTATTCTAGAAAATAAGCACACAAACAACAAAAAACAGCATGGCAGATAAGTCCATACTCCAGAGAGGTCTAATATTGGCTCTGTGTCTGAGGAAACTTACCTACACACACACATATTATGTGTACATACAAAAAACAGCACTTTCAATATATTGTAAACCATTGCATTGAGAGGGTGGGGAGGCCCTGGCACAGGTTGCCCAGGGAAGTTGTGGCTGCCCCATCCCTGGAAGTGTTCAAGGTCAGGTTGGACGGGGCTTTCAGCATCCTGATGCAGTGGAAGGTGTCCCTGCCCATGGCAAGGGATTTGGAACTGCATGATCTTTAAGATCCCTTCCAACCCAAACCAGTCTATGATTCTAAGATATCACAAATGTATATATTGCAAACCATTCTTTTTTTCTTCTTACACTTCCTTTCTTATATACCAGATTGGAAATGAGATACTTTTTTGAAATCTCCTTCTGAAAATATTTCTTTAATTTAAAAAATCCAAGCAAAACTAAATAAAGAGGGCTGAGACTCTTCCCATACAAGGACAGGCTGAGATGGTTGGGGTGGTTTAGCCTGGAGAAGAGAAGGCTCTGGGGAGAACACAGAGTAGCCTTCCACAACTTAAAGGGGCTGCAAGAAAGCTGGGGAGGGGCTCTTAGGGAGTGTACATATACATGATGGCATCACCAAGACCCAATGACATCACAAATACTCAATGATATTACAAATACCCAATACATTTTGGTCAGGGATTGGAACAGATTGCCCAGGGAAGTGGTGGAGTCTCCATCCCTGGAGGTGTTTAAAAGACGGGTAGATGAGTTTCTTAGGGACATGGTTTAGTAGAGAGACAGGCACGGCTGGACTCGATCTCAGAGGTCTCTTCCAATCTGTGATTCTATGATTACAAAGACCCGATGACATCAAAGGTGATGATGGTGAATGGTTTTAAGCTGAAAGAGGGAAGACTGAGATGAAATATCGGGAAGAATTGTTTTCCTGTGAGTGTGCTGAGGCACCGGCACAGGTTGCCCAGAGAAGTCATGGCTTCCTCATCCCTGGAGGCATTCCAGGCTGGGTTTGATGATGCTTTGAGCAACCTTAAGAAACTAAGCAGGAAAAAAAGCAAATAAAACAAAGGCAGATCTGCCTGCAGACCATCAGAGAACTGACCAGTGTATATCTGGAGGGTACCATGAGGTACCACGCCTTACCAGCATGTCTGTTGCATTGAGGTAGTGCTTGCTGGCCATGCACTGCTCCAGCTTCTGAGGAACTTGCTTGATGTTCTCTATCTCATCCAGCAAATTCAGGACATGTTTGTGCTCAATCCCTTCAATCCACAGCTTGCGCAACTCATCCCGCTTGCAATGCAGTAGCATCTTGCACGACAGCAGATTCTCTTTCACCTACAAGCAGCGTGTCAAAAGATTAATTAAATCTGCCCCCGTGACTGGTGCTTCTAATGCAGATCAGCCCTTTCCCACATTTAATTTATTAGGAATTCAAAAATAGCACAAGATTTTAATCAAATTCCAAGTTCCTTAAAGTTTCTGGTTATTCCTTTGGCTGAAGGGAATTGTATACAAACCGGAACTGCTTTCAGTGTCACATGTTTTATAGTAAAGTTTTTGTAAAAGTAGTGAAAATTTAACTGAACTACCAGAACACGAACAAACGCAGGATCCTGTTAACCACGACCAAAGGCTTATTTGCACATTTTCCAAAAATCAATGCAGTATTTTGGCATACGGCAAGAATCCAATTTGCAGTGAAAGCAAATAAAGCACTATTAATTTTTCTGCTGTAAACATTTTCCATCTGCCTATTAAATCTTTTGGCACATCTCCTTCTTTCTTCAAATCTGGTGTCCATTTCTTGAAACCTGACTGCAGCATCTCTCCTACAAGGAAAGGCTGAGAGAGTTCGGAGTGTTTGACATGGGAAAGAAGACTCCAGGGAGACCTTAGAGGAGCCTCCAGTATCTGAAGGGGCTCCAGGAAAGCTGGGGAGGGGCTTATTACATGAGTCTGGAATGATAGGACAAGGGAAAATGGCTTTAAATCGGAAGGGGGAAGATTTAGATTAGACTTAAGGAAGAAATTCTTCACAATAAGGGTGGTGAGGCACTGGCACAGGTTACCCAGAGAAGCAGTGGCTGCCCCCTCCCTGGAGGTGTCCAAGGCCAGGTTGGATGGGGCCTTGAGCAGCCTGATCTGGTGGGAGGTGTCCCGGCCCATGGCAGGGGGGTTGGAACTGCATGGGTTTTAAGGTCCCTTCCAACCCAAACTATTCTATGATTCTACAACTACAACCACTTTCCTTGAGCAACACCATTTTCTTTTTATTGCAAGACATATCATTGTGTCGGAACAAACAGCAGTTACGATACAGTTCAGTTCAGCCTTTCCATTATTTACCAAGGCCATCACATCACCCAAACACCTTGGTGTTTGCCATTCAGTTTGTTTTCCAGCCTCACACCACCCTCTCTAACTGGCAAAGTCTCTACTATTCTACTCCACTTGGGAAACATCAGGAGTTTTTCTTCTCTATTCTTTCTGCTCAAAAAAAACAGTCTACGTTCCCAGCATTCAGGTTCTCCCATTATCCTCTAGTAAGGTCAGTATAACCTATCTTCTCTTGTATTATGCAAATCAATAATACATATTAAAATGTGGAAGCAATTAACAACACAGCTTCACACATTGCTTTCACACCACTCTTGTTTTCGTGATAAGTTATGAATACTTAGGGCCCAACCTTTTCTCAAGCTGAACTCTCACTGAATTACACATAAAGAGACTCTCAGAAGTAGACCCTTCAATTTATTTTTGAATAATGAGCCTTCAAACACTCCAGAAATCCCACTTCAGCTGCACATTCTCCTACCTTGTTCATCTACATGCAGTTTAAGAAAATATATATGACACAGAGACCAAAATACACACAACTGGTAAAAAACAATGCTACATAAATACAGAATTCAAAAGAGTCTACAATTTCAACACACTAAGAGGCTGAGGACAGGCTGAGAGAACTGGGGTTGTACAGCCTGGAGAAGAGAAGGCTCCAGGGAGACCTCACAGCAGCCTTCCAGTACATGAAGGGGCTCCAGGAAAGCTGGGCAGAGAAGTTTTACAAGGCCTGTAGTGATAAGACAAGGGGGAATGGCTTTAAATTGGAAGGGGGAAGAGTTAGATTAGACATTAGGGAGAAATTCTTCATAATGAGTGGTGAGGCACTGGCACCCATTGCCCAGGGAAGTTGTGGATACGCCCATCCCTGGAAGAGTCAGGGATCAGTTGGATGGGTCCTTGAGCAGCCTGGTCTAGTGGGAGGTGTCCCTTTCTCTGGCAGAGGGGTGGATCTGGATGGGCTTTAAGGCCCCTTCCAACCCAAACCATTCTATGATTCCATGACTATATCTACCACTTCCACAAGTCCTAATCCACGCCAACATCTGTGCAGTCATCCACCTTCCACAAGAGAGAAGCATCAAAAGAAAGTCTGATGGTATAACACAGATTGATTACAAACCAGGCCTGGGCCTCCCATGAGATTAGGTCAAAGCTACTTCAATACATATTGACCAAAACTAATAAGAAAACTTAAATATCAAAAGGTCCTTCACCTTTACAGTCATTCTTCTAGGCTGGACCAAAAGGTCACACCCCTCTATGCTTGTTTTGACCTCTGCAGAGCTGAGTACGCTGTGTGAAAGCAGGACACTGGTTGCAGCTCATTGCAAATTTAGTGCAATTGATCTCTGCTTTCAAGGAGCTGGGCTCTGTACATAAATCCTAGAATGAACTCTTACCCTTGGAAACCATCAGAACCGTCTCATTTTCTGTGCAAATGCTAAGCGAATTTTAAAAGCCAGAAGGGTCAGTACACAGCCCCAGAAGGGCAGAAGTCCACTGCTCCTCAAGCACCATTGTGAAAGGTTTTAAGTCGAGCCACGAAGCCAGGGGAGGCAAAAAAACCCACAATGAATGGATTTGGTGCCTACTTTGCAATGTTTCGGTAAAGAAACTACACAGGAAGTA
This sequence comes from Tapera naevia, assembly GCA_033556795.1. Classification (NCBI taxonomy): domain Eukaryota; kingdom Metazoa; phylum Chordata; class Aves; order Cuculiformes; family Neomorphidae; genus Tapera; species Tapera naevia. The sequence goes on along the minus strand of JAUMJJ010000135.1, from coordinate 1,475,779 downwards.
AAAGATTGGAAAGAAGACCAAAGAATGTATCTATTGCTGCAAGGAGAGAACAGATGGAACAAGTCCACAACAAAGAGCACCAGAGTTATTTACTGGCACGATATCGAAGTGTGAGCACTCCAAACACAGAAAGATAGGGGGGCACGGAGCTCATGTACGTTCACACAAGAGAGTCGAGTTTGGAAATAGCACCAAAATTCATATTCTCCGAGTGAAAAGCAAGCTGGTGCATCACCCAGTCTTTTTAGGGGGTGGTTGGAGGCCAACATATCAAAATAGGAACAGATTAGATGGAAAGGTGTTAACTTAGCAGCCCTTAGACTTGAAAAACCCGATAGCAACATGCCCAGACAATAAATGAACAGGGGGCACCGCAAAGCTTCGCGCTTCACATCCCCCTCTCATTTTGTGTTTTAATTACTTGCGTACTCAAACAACAGAGCTCTCATGGAAAACAACTCAGAATCATAGAATCATCTGGTTGGAAAAGACCTCTGAGATACAGTCCAACCATCCAACTGTCCACTACTAAATCGTGTCCCTGAGAAACTCATCTACCTTTACTTGCTAGTAAGAGACAGCCTGGGACCACCAAATTAGGAATGGATGGCCCACTCCAAGCTATGCCACAAAGCAACTTGAAAACCAGTCCAGCTCCTTTTCAGTGGGTAGCAATGCTTTCCCAATGCAATTTTTAGTTCAGTTAACAATGATGTGAAAATGAGAGACAAAAGTTAAAAAGAGATCTTAAAACACTATATTACCAACAAAAGGGTAGCACACAGGAAAAAGATACAGGAGTTGTACAGATTTGTACCCAGAGAGCACATTAACATAGAATACAGAACCGCTTGGCTGGAAAAGACCTTTGAGATCCTCAAGTCCAACCATACCTGTCCACTACTTAACCAGATTGCTGAGCACCTCATCTATCCATCTTTTAAATATCTGGGATGGGCACTCAACCACCTCCCTGGGCAGCCTCTGCCAGGGCCTGAGAATCCTTTCAGTGAAGAAACTTTTCCTGATGTCTAATCTGAACCTGCCCTGGTGCAACTTGAGGCCATTTCCTCTCGTCCTATCACCTGTCACTTGGGAAAAGAGACCAACACCCACCCCACTACAACCTCCTTTCAGGCAGTTTGTAGACAGAGATGAGGTCTCCTCTCAGCCTCCTTTTCTCCAGGTTAAAAAAAATGAGTTCCCTCAGTCGCCTCTCATAAGGTTTGTTCTCCAGTCCCTCCACCAGCTTGTTTTTCCTTCTCTGGATGCGCTCGAGCGCCCCAATGTCCTTCTTGTAGCAGGGCAGGGTCCCAAACTGAACACAGTACTCGAGGGGTGGCCTCCTATCAAGTGGATGCAAGCACAGAAACCCTTGCAAAGCCAGACTTCACCTGTTTGATCTTATTGCGGGAGTTGGTGATGCGCTCTGTGATGCTCTGGTAGGTGCGGATCGCGGTGGTGAGCTCTGTGTAGTGCTGGACAATGAGCTCATCCAAGTCCCGGTCACATTTCTCATAAGCTTCTTCCAGGCGGCCCTTCTCAGTCTCTCGGTCCTCAACATCATCACTCGTAGATAAAGTCCTAAGGAAAAACAGATGACAGAAACAGGGACATTTAGAAGTTACCTATGAGGGCATGAAGCCTTTGGCTAAGAAATGCAATGCCACAAACCAATCACTCTGATCAGAGTGAACCTTATTTCTCATAATTGTGATTGACTTGTGTTCAGTAATAACCAATGTACTTGAAATATATCAAAAACACAAATACTGTGTTTGTCTTCACCAGGTTTCACGTGCTTCACAGCTTTTTTATTACGCTACTGGATTTATGAAAAGGGAAAACTATCTGTTATCACATCACCAGGGTCATACAATCACAGAATCCTAGAATGGTTTGGGTTGGAAGGGACACCTGCCACTGGACCAGGCTGCTCAAGGCCTCATCCAACCTGGCCTTGAACACTTCCAGGCACAGGGCACCCACGACTTCTCTGGGCAACCTGTGCCAGTGCCACACCACCCTCACAGAAAAACATTTCCTCCTAACACCTAATCTAAATCTTCCCCTCCTCCAGCTTAAAATTGTTCCCCCTCATCCTATCCCTGATCTCCCTGATAAAGAGACCCTCCCTATCTTTCTGGAGCCCCCTGTAAGTACTGAAAGGCTGCTCTAATGTCTCCCTGGACACTTCTCCAGGCTGAGCAACCCCAACTCTCTCAGCCTGTCCTTATATGGAGGTGCTCCAGCCCTCAGATCACCTTCATGCCTTCCTCTGGACTCACTCTGAGAGATTCATGTCCTTCCTGCGCTGAGGACTCCAGAACCAAACACAGGACTTCAGTTGGGGTCTCACAAGAGCAGAGAAGAGGGGCAGAATCCCCTCCCTCAACCTACTGTCACACTTCTGATGCAGCACAGGCCATAAACATGGGCACGACATAACATTGGAAATATATCCTGAGTTATCACTTACAAAGAACTATCAAGAAGAAATTCCACTTCAGGCTCAGAGACCAGTGCAGCCATTTGTCAGGAGCATTGCAGTTACCACTACTGACCTGCCAGACATGCACGAGGGATACCCCAAGCATCAACAGCTCACCCCTGGCATTCCAACACTCAATCCGTTTGCAAACGCATACCTTTAGGCAAAGAATTGTCACAGGCTCTTATTTCTTACCTCATCTATTTGAGTAATACCACCTAGGCAGCTTTTTACATCCACATCTGGAATTACTTGATCCCACTACTAGAAACACTCAGGAAACAGCCACAAAGACATGTTCTGATCTTCTACAGTAGGTAGCACTCAAAAAACTACCTGAAAGAGCCATCCTGAATTTTCCTCTCCCTTCATCCTTGGAAGGGCAGCTATAGTCCATACAGCTTTCTGTTTCAAACCAGCAACACAGACATTTTAAACTGTGTCCTTCATGGTGAAGATTAGTTATAGCATTACAGATATGACCTAAACACTGGTATATCACAACCTTAAGAACCAAGTAGGATGAATTTTGTAGCTTTACTGACAATTTCTGAGCTTTTGATGAGAAAATCTATTTTTTATGAGAAAATAAGATATAAAAAAATCACTTCATAAAAACTGGTTTGGATCATACGCTTGAACATTATGAAACAATCACAACTTACAATGAAATCCAGAGAATTTAGTTGCTGAAAGTGAGATGCTTTCAAAAATGCAACCAGTAGAGCAAAGGGCAAAGCACTTAACACTGTCCCACACAACATTCTGGTCAATAAATTGGAGAGGGATGGATTTGACGGATGGACCGTTCAATGTAGAGATTTGTCGTCAAGGGCTTAATGTCCAAGTGGAGAACGGTTAAGGAGGGACATTCTGCAGGGGATGGTATTTGGACCAGTGGTGTTTAACATAGACATATAGAGGTGGGTTGAGGGCACCCTCAGCAAGTTTGCCAATGACATCAAGCTGTGTGGCATGGCTGCCACACTGGAGGGAATGGATGCAGCCCAGAGGGACCAGGACAAGCTTGAGAGGTGGGGCTGTGCAAACAAGGCCAAGTGCAAGGTCCTGTACCTGGCTCAGGGAAATTCCAAACACAGCTACAGACTGGGTAGAGAATGGATGAAGAGCAGCCCTGAAGAGAAGGACTTTGGGGCACTGGTGGTGGTGAAGCTCAACGTGAGCTGGCAACGTGCACTGGCAGCCCAGAACATCAACTGTATCCTTGGTTGCATCCAAAGGAGCGTGACCAGCAGGTCAGAGGGGACTCTGCCCTCTACTCCTGTGAGATCTCACCTGGAGTCCTGCTTTCAGTTCTGGAGTCCTCACACAGAAGGGACATAAATCTGTTGGAGTGAGTCCAGAGGAGGCCACAAAGATCAGAGGGTTGAAGCACTTCCCTATATCCAAGGATATAGTAAAAAGCCTAGAATAACAATTGTTCCCAACCCAAAAGACTGTGACAAAACACAGACAACTTCTTGAGGTTACTCTGGATTTCTTAAGCCATTTATGTAGAAAAGGTCAAGCAGCTGGAAGGAGACAAAAAAAACCCCACTGCTGAATGCTGCTGCTGCTCTCTGCTACCATAACAGCTTTAACTTTGGATTTGTTAAAGGGATGAGATCTGGCCAAACTAAAACCAGTATCTCCGGCTCCATCTCCTGTTCCCAGCAGGAAAGAAAATATTCACTTTACGGTAGAGGACAAATGACTTCTGGCAAGTAAAACTTGGAAGGCAAACTATGAGTGCTTACAAATCACTGAAAAACACCAACAGGAGAAACCCATTTTTTCATGTTTTATTTAGGAGTATCTTCAGTGACAACCAAGACACAAAAGGGCTGGCACTTGATAGATTTTTCTGAATTCTTCAATACCACAGAATCATAGAACAACCTGAGTCGGAAGAGACCCACAAGGATGACTAAGTCCAACTCCTGTCCCTGCAAAGGACAACCCCAACATTCACACTGTGTGTCTGAAGGCATTGGCCAAATGCTTCTGGAATATTATCAGGTTGTGACTGCTTCCCTGGGGAGCTGTTCCAGAACTCCACCACCCTCTGGGTGAAGAACCTTTTCCTAATGTTCATCCTCTCCTGGTACATCTTCCTGCCATTTCCTCTGGTCCTATCACTGGTCACCACAGAGAAGAGATTAGGTGCCTGTTCCTCCTCCTTCCTTTGTTGAGGAAGCAGTAAACTGCGATGAGGTTCCCCCCTCAGTCACCTCCATGCTGAACAGACCAAGTGACTTCAGCTGCTCCTCAGCAGGAAAATCAAATGCAAAAGCTCTTCTCAAATCAATGTAAACAAAGAACTTAACTCAAATGTACAAGAAATGCTCCATCTCTCAGAAAGTCAACAAAGATGTACCCCAAACTTCCAGTTCACTGTTCCTTCTTCCCTTCAAAGGAAAACAACAGGCTGTCCCACCTACTCAAGGACTCCATACTCAAAAAGGGGAAAAAAAAAGGCTATTTCACAGGGGATCACAATCCCAGAAGCAGCAGCTAAGAAAACGCAAGTGCGCAAGCAAATCTGTGCTACCATATGGAACATGGCACTAGAGAGGACGGAAGCACATGCACACTGGTCCCATTTCACCACCAAGGGGGACAGAGGAATCAAAGCCAAAACACATCCTCCAAAACCCTAAAGGAAGACAATGTATCCAAGTGCTATATCTCACTTCACACAGTTTTAACGCCTCTTTGCACTTTTCAGAATGCAGTGGCAGAAGGGAAATTGATACCACAAGGAGACCAGGAGAGGAGATCCTCTGCCTTTTGTTATGCCTCAGCCTATCAGCATGGGTGCCTCCCACCCTCCTCACCACCCTCAAATACCAAGAGCTGCACATTGTCCAGCGAACACAGGTGCACCCATGTTCTTGCACGAAGAACATGCAGAGACGAGGATCCCCCTCCTCATTCCTCTGACAGAGTAGCTTCTGCCAATGCACAAAAATAATAGAACCATAGAATTGTTTGGGTTGGAAGGGACCTTAAAGATCATCCAGTTCCAATCCTCCTGACACGGGCAGGGACACCTCCCACTGGATCAGGTTGCTCAAAGCCCCATCCAACCTGGCCTTGAACATCTCCAGGCACAGGGCAGCCACGACTTCTCTGAGCAATTTGTGCCAGTGACTCACTATCCTAATAATGAAGAATTTCTTCTTAATGTCTAATCGAAACCTTCCTCCTTCCCATTTAAAGCCATTTCTCCTCAGTCCTATCCCTGCAACCTCTGATTAGGAGCCCCTCCCCTGCTTTCCTGTAGCCCCTTCAGGTACTGGAAGGCCGCTTCCAAGGTCTCCCCAGAGCCTTCACTTCCCCAGGCTGAACAACCCTAACTCTCTCAACCTGTCCTTTTATGGGAGGTGCTCCAGCCTTCAGATCATTCCATGCCCTCCTCTGAACTCACTCTAACAGCTCCATATCCTTCCTATGCTGAGCATTGCAGAACTCACAGGACTCCAGGTGGTGTGTCTCAAAAGCAGAGCAGAGGGAAAGAATCCGCTCCCTCACTCTGCTGGCCACGATTCTTTGATGCAGTCCAGGACACAATTGGCTTTCTGTGGTGCAAGCCATGATCCATTCCTGCAGAGTTCCAGGCAAAATCACCATGCTTTTGGGCAGCAGGAGGGGGGAGAAGGCAAGAGTTACAGACTTCGGCAAAAGACCGCTCTGTACACCCCAGGGATGTGCTTACCAAGGACAAGACAGTATTCACACATCACTACATATTATTCCCACCTGTGATCCTAACCTGTAAGACTTATAACCAATGGAAGCTCTAGACTCAGCCAACTGCAATGGTTTCCAGCTGGCTGTGTCAGATGCACCAACTGAGAAATCTTCCCAGAATTAACACCTGTATTGGGAACCTCTTGTTTCCTTTAATTACCTGTTTTGGGAAAATACTGTACAAACAAGCATCACTAAAAATATCACACTCATCATTTTGACCAGAAAAATTTACCTCCACTTACAGCCCTTTAATGTTTTAAACTCGAACAGATTTAAGGGACCAATTACTATGCCAAAAGGGATAAATAATTCTACACAACAAAGAATTGAAGCCTACATTTTTTTTCCCCTTCACCCACGTGCATTTGTCTTAAGTACCTAGATTATTTCTTTCTAAAACCCAAGATCCAAACAGAGAAAGGTAACATCAGAGACTACTTTTTCAGTTTTACTGGAAGACCAGCAAGTTCCACAAGTACAAGGTTATGGCTTTAGAATGGGGTTATTACCAGTCAGTTCGGATTAATGAATAGAGAACTGCAAAGAATCATAGAACAGCTTGGGTTCGAAGGGACCATAAAGATCATCCAGTTCCACAAGCCCCTTCCACTGGCATAGACACCTCCCACTGGATCAGGTTGCTCAAAGCACCATCCAACCTGGCCTTGAACACCTCCAGGGATGAAGCAGCCACCATTCTCTGGGCAACCTGGGCCAGGGCTTCACCACCCTCACAGCAAAACATTTCTTCCTAAGATCTCATCTAAATCTCGTCTTTCAGCTTAAAACCGTTCCCCCTCATCCTATCCCTGCACTCCCTGATCAAGAGCCCCTCCCAGGCTTTCCTGCAGCTCTTTCAAGAGCCTTCTCTTCTCCAAGCTGACCTCAGAACTCCAGGTAGGGTCTCATGAGAGCAGAGAATAAGGGGGGAATCCCCTCCCTCACACAGCTGATATCACAGCTTTTGATGCAGTCCAGTACACAGCTGGCATTCTGGGCTGTGAGTGCACATTATTGGCTCCATGTGGAGCTTCTCATTCCCCAACACTCCAAGTCCTTCTCCTCAGGGCTGCTCTCAATCTATTCTCTGCCCAGCCTGTATTTGTGTTTGGGTTGCCCAACCCAGGTGCAGGACCTTGCACTTGGCCTTGTTGAACTCGATGAGGTTCGCACAACCCCACTTCTCACATCTGTCCAGGTCCCTCTGGATGTCACCCCTTCCCTCCAGCACATTGACCATGCCACACCATTTGGTGTCACTGGTAAACTTGTTGAGGGTGCCCTCAATCCCACTGAACATGTTGACAAAGATGTTACTCATCCTCAGGGCTTGCTGTTGGTACCAGTGAACTCCACTCGTCACTGGTCTCCACTTGGATACTGTAGGCTCTCCTTAAGTACTGGAAGGCTATTCTAAGGTCTCCCCAGAGCCCTCTCTTCTCCAGGCTGAACAACCCCAACTCTCTCAGCCTGAATTACTCTGGGAATGCATTACTATGTATTTTACTCCTTCGAAGACACAACATCAAATCCTGGAATCCCAACAGCATCAGTAACTAAAAAAAGGAGAGGCACTACTTTTGAGTCTGAAATGTTGCTCTGCACACCTGAATTTCCTACCTAAGCCCCTCTGTACAGGAGCCACTTCTTTTTCTTGCTCGGCACAGAAAAAGCAAAGCAAGGAATACTTAATATTCTTGAGATTAAACACATTCCTGCTAACACTGCAGAAAAGTAAGCCAAGGGCATCTTTGCTTGTTTTAGTTCTATTAAAATATGTGGCGAGGAAGAAAAGTCAATACAGTGTTTGCCAAATAGAAACGATCAAAATTGTTTGGGAAGGGAACTTTGCAGAAAGAACTTTGAAGGGGGAATTACAAACCAGGACAGGATTATGAAACAATGATAAATATACATTAGCTTTTTAGAACTCCCTGAAAAGCAGAAGCATCTAAAACATATGATGAACAGAAGAAACGTCAATTGAGATGGCGAGCACGTGCGGGTTGTGAACTCAGTGGGGATCTCCAGTAAAGTTCCCCAAGCAGTTCACTTTGGTTTTCTTCATTTTCATTTTTCCAAATTAGAATTCACCTCCCTTTTAAGGTACCTATAATTTATATTTGGCAGCTGGGTGGCTGCACATGCCTGTCTCATTAGCAAGAGCTCAACAGGATTAGAATAATTCCAACTGGATGTTAAGTCTGTTAAGATACATTTTTATGCCACAGTAAAACACGAATGCATTGAGCCAAATCTCATTGACTTTTGATTTTACATAGTTTAAAATACAGATTACGCAAATGCAAAGCGCTGAATTCACTGGAGTCGCTTCCACATATGGAAGATGGGATAGAGGAGATGATCAGACACAGCCCTAAATAGTTTAATCATGGGATGCACAACATCACATACAAGAAAAAACCCAAACTTTTCCAGTTCCCCTGAGGTCACTGAATTTACAGCGGAATTAGATTAATAAACAGGCCACTGGGATTATTCCTTTAGGTAGAATTAGATCAGCAGATCATGAGCATTTTTTACCTTCACTTTCTATCATCCAACTCATACCCAACAAAGGGGGAAAGACTTTTACCAGAGTCCTGAAGCCCTGCCATTCTCCAAAGACACCTGAAGCCTTGAACTGCTTGCTACAACAGTTCACAGCAAAGAGAGGAATATCTCATTTTGAAAGGTAAACACCTTGATCCAATATAACTGCAAGAGAAGGTTTGGGTTGGAAGAGACCTTAAAGATCATCCAGTTCCAACAGCCCTGCTATGGACAGGGACACCTCCCACTGGATCAGGCTGCTCAAAGCCCCATCCAGCCTGGCCTTGGACATCTTCAGGGATGGGGCAGCCACAACTTCTCTGGGTAACCTGTGCCAGGGCCTCCCCATCCTCACTGGAAAAATTTTCTTCCTAAAACCTCATCTCAGTCTCCCCTCTTTCAGCTTAAAACCATTCCCTCTCATCCTATCCCTGCACTCCCTGATAAAGAGCCCCTCCCCAGCTTTCCTGTAGCCCCTTTCAGTACTGGATGGCTGCTCATAATGTCTCCCTGGAACCCTGTCTTCACCAGGCTGAACAATGCCAACTGTCTCAGCCTGTTTTCATATGGAAGGTTCTCCAGCCCTCTGATGATCTTCATGGCCTCCTCTGGACTCGCTCCAACAGATCCATGTACTTCCTGTGCCGAAGAATCCAGAACTGATTGCAGGACTCCAGGTAAGAGGTTGTACCTTACTGGAAGAGTAAACCAACTCTGTAGCTCCAGAAAAGTCTTCCTTCCTCAGCACCACAGACAGAGGAACAAAGCACCCTGGATGTGTTGGCACAGCTAGGACCCAAAGGTATGTTTGAACCTGCCCTCACTTGCTTTATAATAGGTCAGACTGTAGCCATCAAAAAATCTAAAGAGTAATTCAAAACACTGGGAGGCAAGATTTCCAACATACAGACCCTTACCAACAAGAGCTCATCATGGTATTTGGAAACAGCTGGAAAATCCACTTGAGTTGCTGTAACTTGTCTCTCTCCACAGACCTCAGAGTCTCCGCGTTTTTCTCTCAGCTGTAAAATGCAATGATTCTCTCACTGTAACACTAAAGAGCTTTCAGAAAGCTCCTTATGTCTTATTTCTATGATGCAGAAAGTAGCTACCATTTACCATAGGAAATAACACAGTGCTCTGAAAATGCACACGTCAAGTACAGATAAAAGAAACATTTCTCTAAGAACCCATGTAATTAACCTGGTTGCAGCAACAACCCCAGCAGACCCCACACACCATATAACAACTTCTTCCCATGTTACAGACTTAGTGTCGGCAATTTCTTTGTGTTTTGATAAATCAATGTTTTTCATAGAGTTACCCGAGACCCGCAGGTGCTTGGACTGCAGGAATTCCACACAACCTCACCTCCTCTGTGAATTTACTCCTACAGTGCAATGCATTAATTTAGGGAGGAGGGAAAGACAAAAAAAAAAAGGCAAAGTCTCCAGCGCCACAAAAAACACAAGAAAAACAACTGACAAATTATATAAAAAGACCAAAAACAAGTCATAATTTCCTCACAGGCTAATAAATTTCTTTCATTGTTGTGAACTGAAAATACATTGTGTTTACTAAGCTGTTCAACAGCAGAAGAAAACAAACACCACTGTTCTACACATCATGTGGCACAAGAGAGAACCAGAGTTCAGAAGTGCTGTGCAGAGATGATCAGCTGTGAAACCAAAAAGCAATTCACCTCCCTTCCAAACAGGCTATTTTCGAGCTTCAAATGCATTCCAGCCCCAAATGGGATTATACATCGTAGTTCCCAGCACCACAGAAAGCCCCACCACACACAGATTAATGTGTGTTCTATGTCTGCCACGCTCCCACAACTGTGCACAGCTTACCTGCACCAACAAACTATTACAAAATCTGCTTTTATGCGATGAAGCGCACAACCAACTTCTTTGCTTGGTCCTCATACGAATAAGCAAACTGAGAACAGTAACAAAAGCAACTAAGTGATGCTTTTCCTGGGGAATTCTGTGCCACTCGGTAGGAAAAGCCTGTGCAAAGGCACAATAGGCATCATACCACCATAGAATCACTTGGCTGGAAAAGACCTCTGAGATCATCAAGTCCAACCGTACCTGTCCACTACTGAACCAGATTCCTGAGCACCTCATCTACCCATCTTTTAAACATCTCTAGGGATGGAGACTCAACCCCTTCCTGGGAAGCCTCTGCCAGGGCCTGGGAACCTTTTTGGTGAAGAAATATTTCTTAATATTCAATCTGAACCTCTCCTGGTGCAACTTGAGGCCATTTCCTCTCATCCTGCCACTTGGGAGAACAGAGCAACACTCATCTCACTACAACCTCCTTTCAAGGAATTTTAGACCATGATAACTTCTCCCTTCACTGTCGTTTTCTCCAGATTAAACAATCCCAACTCCCTCAGCTGCTCCTAATAAGGTTTATGCTTTAAAGCCTTCACCAGCTTCGTTCCCCTTCTCTGGATGCGTTCCAGCCCCTCAATGTCCTTCTTGTAGTGAGGGGCCCAGAAATGAACCCAGGATTCAAGATGCAGCCTCACCAGTGCTGAGTCCAGGGGCACAATCACTGCCCTGCTCCTGCTGGCCACGCTGTTTCTGATACAGGCCAGGATGCTGTTGGCCTTCTTGGCCACCTGGGCCACTGCTGGCTCATATTCAGCCAACTATCAATCAACATCCCTAGATCCTTCTCCTCCAGGCAGCTCTCCAGCCACTTCTGTCTAAGCCTGTAGCATTGCATGGGGTTGTTGCGACCCAACAGCTTCCTACCTGCCCAATAAAATGGCAAAAGAATTAGATTAAGTATCAATTTTAAGAGAAAACTGTTAATGAATAATAAATGTTTCATTTCTGCAAATTTGCTTTTCCAGATGCCTCCAGTGAGGCTGGCTGGGAAACCGTCTGCCTATTTTACCTACCCTAAGGCCAGCCCTGTTAACCATGATTACTGCTAAGCTACAGATAATAAATGGAGTCTCAATTATCAATTTCTAGACTAGAAAATTCATTTCACAGGAAGAACACTGTAGCCACAGTACGTGGGCATTATGCCTTTACAGATTTTTTTATTAAACAAAAGTGAAACAGATACTGTGTGCAAGATATAAATATGTATTTTAGAAAAGTAATGATATCTTCACAACTAAACATGCCAGGCAATTCTTGCAAGAAAGTATCAGCTCATTTTGACTGAAAGGAGCACTCAGTCACAGCTGCTTTTGACAGTTGCTGTAGGTGCTCACCATCTGCCTTTCCCTGTAGAGACTTTTTCCCCTCTGTTTCAAAAGGCCTTGCACCTGGGTCAGGACAAACCCAAGCACAAACACAGCCTGGGTAAAGAATGGATTGAAAGCAGCCCTGAAGAGAAGGCCTTGGGGGTGCTGCTGGATGAGAAGTTCAACAGGAGCTGGCAATGTGCTCTTACATCCCAGAAAGCCAACCATGTCCGGGGCTGCATCCAAAGCACTGTGACCAGCAGGAAAAGGGAGGTGATTCTGGCCCTCTGCCACGCTCTGGTGAGACCCTACCTGGAGTCCTGCACCCAGTTCTGGAGTCCTGCACCCAGTTCTGGAGTCCTGCACCCAGTTCTGGAGTCCTGCACCCAGTTCTGGAGTCCTGCACCCAGTTCTGGAGTCCTGCACCCAGTTCTGGAGTCCTGCACCCAGTTCTGGAGTCCTGCACCCAGTTCTGGAGTCCTGCACCCAGTTCTGGAGTCCTGCACCCAGTTCTGGAGTCCCCAGCACAGAAAGGACATGGAACTGTTGGACTGAGACCAGAGGAGGGCATGAAGATGACCTGAGCGCTGGATCACTTCCCAGACAGGGAAGGACAGGCTGAGAGAGTTGGGGTTCAGCCTGGAGGAGGCTCCAGGGAGACCTTCTAGTCTTACAGTACTTAAAGGGAGATACAGAAAAGCTGGGGAGGGGCTCTTTATCAGGGATTGCAGAGATAGGATGAGGGGAAACGGTTTTAAGCTGAAAGAGCGGAGATTTAGATGAAGATGATGAGGTTGGTGAGACACTGGCACAGGTTCCCCAGAGAAGTCGTGGATGCCACATCCCTGGACTTGCTCAAGGCCAGGTCGGATAAGACTTTGAGCAGCCTGGTCCAGTGGAAGGTGTTCCTGCCCATGGCAGGGGAGTTGGAACTGGATGATCTTTCAGGTCCTTTCCAACCCAAAGAATTCTATGATCCTATGAAAATTATCAGAGCAGATATATGCAAATATTTGTGGTTAAAGGCAGAGAAAAGTAGAATATGATCATAGAATCACAGAATGATGCACAGGTGCAGCTTGGAAATCCAGGAAGAATCTTCTGTTAATTTTGGATCAGGTTTATTCAATCCTGCAATTCACTTGCTTTCACTGAGTGTTGCTTATTCAAATGAAAACACTCATTAAAGACAGTGGGAAACAACAACAAAAAAAGGCAGGTGGATCATATTTAAATATTTTTCATCTGATTAAGAAAATGAACATTTTAGCAAAGAGTAAATGAATGGAGTCACTGGCAGGTGCAAACAAATCTCTAATTATAACAGCAACTCACAGTAAACTTTCTGCCACCCATTTCTATGTTGTTCCACACGGGATCACGTGCCATGTGAAGCCTCCCAGCTCCTTGCTTTAAAACACCTTTGAAGGTACAATAACACAGACAGCTCCTGGTATCAACTGCACACAGCACCTCTTGGTGAAAGCTCAGGCTGTGTTCAGAAGTGTGGCCAACTTACAGGACTCACACTGTAACCTTTTTCCTCAGTAAAAACAATGCCAGAAATCTGTTCCAACAGAAGAAGCTTCTTAAGAATGCACTGCAGCCTTGGGCAAAATACCAGCATTTAAGGAATACACGTTGATCCATCACTTCCCAAGAAATTGGGCAAGGTTTTTAAAGTTTTGCAGTTTGGGAAACTGTTAAACAATAATTCCTACTGTCTCTCTTGGAAGCCTGCAGGTGAAGAGCACTGGGGTAGGTACTGCACATCAATGGTATAAAACCTCTCCTGAATGCACTTCATAATGATCACATGTAATTGCTGGACAATAAAATTAGTAGTACAAATTAATACATTAAGATTATCAAAAGTACCCTTCAGGGAGAAAAATTAGACAAGCTGTGTGGGAGGTCAATGCGCTGGAGGGAAGGGATGCCATCCAGAGGAACCCTAACAGGCTTGAGAGCTGGGCCTGTGCAAACCTCATGGAGTTCAACAAAGCCAAGCATGAGGTCCTGTAATCCCAAGCACAATTACAGGCTGGGGCTGAGAATGGATTGAGAGCAGCCCTGAAAAGAAGGACTTGGGGGTGCTGGAGGATGAGAAACTCAACATGAGCCGGCAATGTGTGCTTGCAGCCAAGAAAGCCAAACATGCCCTGGGCTGCATATAAAGAAGTGTGACCAAAAGGGTGAGGAAGGGGATTCTGTCCCTCTACTCTGCTCTGGTGAGACCCCATCTGCATTCAGTTCTGGAGCCCTCATCACACAAAACAGATCTATTGAGGAGAGCCCAGAGGAGGCCAAAAAGACAATTATAGGGCTGCAGCACCTCCCATACAAGGACCAGCTGAAAGAGTTCAGGTTGCTCAGCCTGGAGAAGAGAAGCCTCCAGGGAGATCTTACAGCAGCCTTGCAGTACTAAAAGGGACTACAGGGGAGCAGCTCTTTAGCAGGGAGTGCAGGGACAGGACAAGGAGGAACAGTTTTAAGCTGAAAGAAGGGAGATCTAAATTAGGGATTAGAAAGAAGTTTTTGACAGTTTTTCAGACTGGCACAGGTTGTCCATACAAGTCATGAATGCCCCATCCCTGGAGGTGTTCAAGGCCAGGCTGGATAAGGTTTTGAGCAACCTGACCCAGTAGGAGGCATCCCTGCCCATGGCAGAGGCGGTTGAAACTGGATGATCTTTTAAGATCCCTTCCAACCCAAACCATTCTATGATTCTGTGATTTATTTATTTTCCATTTAATACCACACCAAGGACCTAAACCACAAATCAGAATAAAACCAGCCTTCATACAGTACAGAACAAAAAGAGTCAAAGCACAGCCTCAGCCAACAGAGGCAATTTTTGAGCAACAAAGGACTAGTGGAGTTAAATGAAGCAAGTAGTTGCTACAAGCAACAAATAATGATTTGAGCAGAGCACTGTGGATGTCGAAAAAGACCACGCTCTTCTCTGCAGGAAAGGGCTACAACGTGCCAAGGAGACTTCAGTATTAAAAAGGAAAGGAAAAAATAAGCAGAGTAAAAAGAGTAACTCATTAGAATCCGGTTATTTTTCATGAGACACCGTTTGCTGATGACCGTGGCCACACACCAATTAGAGTATTTGCCTTCTCATTTCAGACTGAACCATTGTGATCATTACCAGACATTTAAAGTGCACAAACACCGGAAGGCCAACCATGCAGCCACCTCATCGAGACGCAGCTCAGCCACAGCGACCAACAGCGAGCTCTTTGCGGCAGGAAATCCATCAAGAGACAACAACAGCTGAATGAAAGAGAAGAGGTCAGGATGCGAGGGAATGGGAACACAGTAATCAAGATGAGAGAGCATCTGCCCACATCTCATCTGCCCAGCAAATGAAGCTGTGCCCATACAGTTCCTGAGACTACATCCACTTGCTAATCACCACAGCAACTGCAGCCGTGTCTGAAGCACAAGCTGTTGGGAGGATAAAGTGTTGACTTCACAGACGCATGGAAGATGCGGATACGTTCTCATATGGTAGTTGCTCTTGCAGAGCAAAGGCACTCATTTGTTACTACCTTTTCCTTCCTAAAAAGCAGTAGATGGAAACAGATTACACAATGGGTCAGATCCTGATAATTTCAAGGATTGGGCCTTGTAGTGATCATGTTGAGCAACACCCAAGATCAGACATCCTCGGCAAGCTTGCAGATGACACCAAGCTGAGTGCTGCAGTTCTCACTGGCATCGAGGAACCTGGAAAAGCTGGAGAACTGGGCCTGTGTGAATCTCATGAGGTTCAACAAGGCCAAATGCAAGGTCCTACACCTGGGTCAGGGCAATCTCCAGTTTCAGTACAGGATGAGGATGAAGGGATTGAAAGCAGCCCTGCAGAGAAGGACTTAGGGGTGCTGATGGATGAAAAGCTGGACATAAGCCAACAATGCGCGCTCATAGCCCAGAAAGCCAAACGTATTCCAGGCTGCAGCAGAAGAAGGAAGGCCAGCAGGGCAAGGGAGGGGGTTCTGCCCCTCTACTCCTCTCTGGTGAGACCCCACCTGGAGCCCTGCATCTGGCTCTGGAGCCCTCAGCCCAAGAACGGCATGAAGCTGTTGGATCAGGTCATGAGGAGGCCACAAAGATGACCTGGGAGACCCTTACAGCCGCATTACTGTACTTAAAGGGTCTACAGGAAAGCTGGAGAGGGACTTTTTATCAAGGCTTGTTGTGACAGGACAAGGAGTAACAGTTTTAAGCTAAGGGAGGGGAGATTTAGACTGGTTATAAGGAAGAAATTTTTTACAGTGAGGGTGGTAAAATACAGGCACAGGTCACCCAGGGATGTAGTGGAGGCCTCATCCCTGGAAACACTCAAGGTCAGGTTGGATGGAGCTCTGAGCAATCTGATCAGGTTAAAGATGTCCCAGCTGCTGCAGGGGATTTGGACAAGATGACCTGTAAAGGTCTCTTGCAACCCAAAGCATTCTACGATTTTGAAAATGTTTTCTGGAGACACCACACAAGTAGTTAAGCCTCCGAGTTAAATAGAATAAAATACTTAAGTTTAGAAACAAGAAAATCTGGTCCTTTCTGAAAATCAGGGTTTGGCTGGTTGAGGTTTTCATCCCTAAGCCTTATTTTTATGAATGTAAAAAAATCCTATAGGGGAAAATAACCCATCTAACGCAGTTCAGCAAGTTCCATCCTGGGTGACAGCCTGTGAGACCTCACAAGCAGCTACTTTTCAACCAGGCACAAAGAGAAAGGTTTGTGAAGCACCCTGGGACAAGAACAACTGTACTTCTGCACACTGTGTACATCACTCCACACATTTCCAGAGGTTCATTAATCTAAATGGACTTATTTGAATTTTATAATTGAAAACTGTTGTCTAAAAGACAAATCCCAAATGGGGTGATCTACAGCTTCCAGCACTATTTAACCTCAAAGCATACAATCAGATAATACGTGTTTTGAAACCTCTGCCGAGTCTCTCTGAAATAAGTGTAAAAACTTATTCCTTATGAAACAAAGCCAGCAAGAAGATAAAAATATGCAAAACGTATTTAGCAATTTATCTCGGTAGCAACATGTTGCATGATTTCTCATTAAGCTGAAAGAGCGCAGATTTAGATCAGATATTAGGAAGAAATTTTTTACTATGAGGTAGTGGGGAACAGGTTGTCCAGAGAAGTCATGGCTGCCCCATTCCTGGAGGTGTTCAAGGCCAGGTTCAATGAGGCTTTGAGCAGCCTGATCCAATGGGAGGTGTCCCTGCCCATGGCACAGGGGTTGGAACAGGATGGGCTTTGAGGTCCCTTTCAGCACAAACCATTCTATGATTCTATGATCCAATATTCCCACAGCTTATTTGATTGTTGCTAATAAATTCCGGATTTGAGGCTACCAGTTAAAAAGTTCAGTAGACAAACTACTCCCTTCATGGAGACAACAAGGTGCTGGAAAGGAGGCAGTCAAAAATTGTACTGTACCAGTCCACAAGCATGGGAAACGGGGTAAATCAAGGTGAAGTGGATAAATTTATAAATGATCTTCCCAAAAACCCAGAGGCCAGATCATTCCATCCTCATCCTAGAGGATACGAGGTACCCAGCCCTCAGACAACCAGATTTCCGTTGTGCAAAGAAATAACTCCTCCACTACACAAAACAGTAGAACCAAGTCTCTTCAAAACACCATTAAACACACAAAGTAAACAGAGCATTATAAAACATTTCCTCCCCTACTTACATCCCATTAATCTTTCATGCTGCTTACACAGTTGGTTAGAGCATTTTCAACAGACGCTGATGATCTTTTTATCATTGAGGACTTGCAAATGAGTGCATGAGAGCTGTGGTGAGAAGGCTGAGCAGCCTCCAGCCACCTAAATAAATACCATCAGGGAAGTCTCTATTTTGCTAAATTAACCAAGCCTTAATCAAATTTCACCCTGCCAATACAAACGATGCAGGAATCAGCTGATTTCTGAAGTAAGGATGGGACTGCAGGCATTTAAGATTATGACTTCAACAGAGGAAACAGCCCTCCTTCAGATGTCTCCGATCCTGAACAAAGCCAAAACCCTAAGACACCAGTTTTCCATCTTGAAAAGGAGATGCAGAGAGTAGACAGACCAATGATATACCAGTTACCCTGCCAGGTGCAAGCCAAGGGACTCAGAGACCATTCTACTGTGTGAGAACCTGACCAGGACTATCTCTAAGTACAGGAGACCACAGGGACTGGCTCTCTACCTTTTCTCGTAACTCACTTTAGATTCAAAAAGCCAACACACCTATCCAGGAGAAAACCCAAATCCTAAGGATCTGTATTTTCATACCTACAAGAGCAGAGGCTGGATATGCTCCTCAGACCGGTCGCCCTAGTGATTTAAAGCTGAGCAGTATTTAAGGACCCACCAGTGACCTTGTGCTATGAACCCATCCTTGATATCCCACCACATCAGAAGAGGGACCCTGCACCAACCAGCAAGAGGCTTTCAAAATTCCATTATTAACCTGGAGGTTTCAAGACTGCACCTAAATGAAGAGCTGTTGGAGGTGATGTCTGTGAATGAGTTGAAACCACAAAATTTGTAATCATTTCTGAATAAACCCAACTATTCCCACTTCCTAGCTTTGTAAGGGCAGGCTACACTCCGGTTCTGCACAGTGCATTGTCTAAAGCTAAAACAAAAGCTGCAAAAGTAAAGTACCTTGAGCTTTTAGGGAAGGGATCGTCTCTACATACTCAGTATTGGTGAGGTCACACCTCAAATCCTGGGTTCAGTTTTGAGCCCCCCAGTGTGAGGAACACATTGAGGTGCCAGAGTGCATACAGAGAAGAGGAACAGAGCTGGGAATGGGTCTGGAGCACAGGGGCTATGGGGAGCAGTTGAGGGACCTGAGGCTGTTTAGTCTGGAAGAAGAGGCTGAGGGGAGACTTTATCCTCCCTGAAAGGAGTGAGGCGGGTGTTGGTCTCTTCTCCCAAGTTGTAGGACAAGAGGAAATGGTCTGATGTTGTGCCAGAGGAAGTTTAGACTGGATATTAGGAAAAACTTCTTCCCTGAAAGCACGGCCAAGCGTCGAAACAGGCCATCTAAGGAACCATCCCTGGAGGTTTCCAAAAAACCACGTATATGTAGCACTTCAGGACATGGTTTAGTAGGCACAGTGGTGTTGGGCTGACAGTTGGACTTGATTATCTCAGGTCTTTTCCAATTTTAATGTTTCTGTGATTCTATATTGTCCTTTCACATCCAGCTGTGTGTTCACATGTGCACCCTCACCTATTGCTGCCGTTAAATGTAACCAAGCATCTGCATCAACCTTCAACCCAACACTTATGAAACACACATACATTTTATACAAGTGCCTCAAGATGATCTCAGGTAAAATTTCTAGTTTAAAACCATATCTTGCCATGTACAATTTATTCTCAATGAATTTCCGAACTACTTGTCTTGTTAGAATAACTGCTGCATTTAGAACATTAGAAAACACCATTAGCAATAAAGTGGTTTTAAAAGACCATTACAGTACATACAGATCAGAATAACTTGACTTTATTTCTCACAATAGCTATTTCCCAAGTGTAACGACAACAGCAAGAGCTGAACATCCGCCTTCCTCACTCTGCATCACAAACTGGGATTTCAGCTCTATTGCTTCAGCCAGAAAGAGAAGACCAAATGCCAGGTCATTAGTAAGAATCCATCTAATAAAGTTCACTGTAAATGCAATGAAAATAATGGCCAAAAAGCATTAAAAAGAATCTCACTTGTGAAAAATAAAATATGTTTGAGGGGTTTTGCCTGTAATTTCAACTTCTGCAGACATGAAAGTAGGAAACGCGCTGTATCTCGCCTCACTTCTAGTTTTCCTTGACATCTGTCATGAGTTTGCCTGTGTGAAAGCTTAGCACAAAGATTTCAATAAGGTCTCACAGAGTCACTGCTAAAGTTTGTTTTCTCCCAATTAAAGCAGCTACTAAAGGCCAGTTTTAAAAAATAGCAACCTTTAATTGGAAAGAAAAACGCCTAACAATAAATAAAAGGCAGACACATTCACCAATTAAAAATCTGACAAGATCTCTCAAAAAAATAGCATTTGCTAAATGCCAGGTTGCTTGTTTCAGAGTACAAAAGCTTCTACAACCAGCTACCAACAAAACAAAAGGTTAAGAAACATCAATATACAAACACGTGTTTGTCTTCTGAAAGATAAAAAAAAGCATTCCCCAAGTTGTCCTCCAGCAGATGAGCAGAATTTTCTCCATTCACTGCACTGTTTTTCAAAAAGGCATTGCCAAAGCCCATGTGATCAGCATTAGGCACCTACAGCAAAAGCTCCTGGCCTCCAGCACAACATTTTGACCTTACAAAGTACCTTTGATTCAGAAACTTGAAGGACTTCTCATATGTGAAGGAATTAGCACCTTGTTAAAGTGGGAGCGCTGAGGCACGAGTGCAAGCATGGCGCTTTTGACTATCCACCAGAAAAGTGTGAAGCCCTGATGCTCAATGTCCTACTCTAGAAGCCACAATGCCAGGAGGTGTGGGACTCCAGCAAACACTGGAGATTTCTTCCCAGAAACGTGGACAACAGCAAGTAGGAGATGTCCTTGCACGTGGCAGGGGGGCTGGAACTGGATGGGCTTTGAGTTTTATGAAATTGAAGATACTTTCATATCTCCAGGGAGGAGAAGGGCTCCCCTGAACCACAACAGAGGTGGAGATTATAACAGCAGACTTTGCAAACATTAATTAGTGCTACCAAGCTCTCTTTGCCTCGTTGTTAGGAACATACCCACCCACCAAGTCCTCCATTTCTCCTTTAGGAGAAACAAGAGGGAAGTTGTGCCCAAGAACTCAGGGTAACCCATCAACATTGCTGAGAATATGGCTTTGCTATCTCATAACTCAGCTCTCCCAGCACCTCCTGGCTCTTTTCCAGCAGATTCATCCTTTCCTGGAACAGCACTGCACATCGTTCACTCCTGACAGCGTTCCTACAGGCAGGACTGACACAGCACCAGGTACCGCTCCATCTCCCACAGACAGCTTCTTAATATCCCTCATGGCTCTTTAACGCTGAGCAGGAAACTCAGCTGCAGGACAACGCTATAAAACACCCCAACTGCACACTGCAAGAGAGGTTTAAGATGGGAAACAATCTGAACTGCTGTACAGGTTTGAAAATCACTGAGATACCACCAGGATCCAGAGAGGAGATCCTGAGCTGGGTGGTTTGCTATGTGGCCACAGCCAGTTCACTTGAGCTAGGAGGCAGCACAGGCACCAGAGATCTGCACCACATGGCTCATGGTCACCCAATGGATCCTGGTTCAGCTCAGACATCAGGATGTTACTTTCTGTTTCGTACCTTACTGAGCAGACCATCTCCTTCTGCTCAGGAAACAACTTCCTCCAAATGCTTCAGGCTGCCTTTATTCTCTATTCTTAGCAACAAGCAGAAAACTAAGGTGAACTCATTTAGTACACAAATCCTCCTACAGGAAACAATTCCCAGAGAACAAATGTGTTCCCTGACACAACAGGAAAAACTGACACTTCACAGGGACAGGAGACAGATTGAAAGCGGGATGGACTTTCCTGTTGCATCTTCCTTCATCTCAGAGCTGTCTCCATTCAGAGCTGCTGAAGAGCAACAAGAGACCAAGAATGACACTAAACTTCCAAACTACACTGAGACTGCAGTGAATAACGCTGATGAAAACTACATTTATGTAATTTTTGTAATTAACTTTCCTGAAGCAGCAGCACCTTGGCTGGAGGTCAGAGCCCCAGCTTCCACAAAATACCATTTCTTACTTGATCTCAGCACTGCTATCACTCATTAGACTTTGTCAAGGGCTTGGTCCCAAATACTCTCCCTGAAGGTAAACATAGTTTTTCTCCTGGGAAGTCCAGTGAAGCAAGTAAAGGAACCCCTAAATTTAGTATCAGAGGCAAGTAAATCATTCTGTCTTTTGCAACACAAGGCTACCAAGCCTGAGTAAATATCAAAAATGACACTTTCATTAACAAAATCATTTATATTTATAAAAGGTCTTTCAGCTTTTCAAAGCAACACCAAATAGATTTTGCAGACCTAAACAATGTCTCTATTTGAAAGACAACCACCTTTGCTATCACCAGGGTCAATACCATAACACTTAAAAAAGCTCCTCTGGTTTTATTTGTTTACAGCAGAAGAATGTAGTCAAATTCTCTCTAATTTTCATAGGCTGTCTCCTTTTACTGGAGAAACAAGAGAGAAATAAACTGCCTTCTAAATGAACAGGGAAAGGCAAGTGTAAACCCACAGGGATCCGGAGAAGGCATGGCAATGTATATGTCCCTCCACCTGCAAGCATCCCAACCCAAACAAGTCTGGCATTAGAACAGTTTTTCTTATGGAGATCTTTTCCAACTTTAATGATTCTAAGATCAATCACCAAGTCTAACCATCAGCCCATCACCACCATGCCTACTAAACCATGTTCCAAAGTGCCATGTCTACACATTTTTTGAACACCTCCAGAGATGGAGATTGCACCACTTCCCTGTGCAACCTCTTCCAGTGCTTCACCAGTCTTTCAGTAAAGAAATTTTTTCTTAATATCCAGTCTAAACCTCCCTGGCACAATTTGAGGACAATTCCTCTCATCCTATTGCTTGTTACTTGGAAGAACAACACTAACATTTCTACAGCCTCCTCTTAGGCAGTTGTAGAGAGAGATGAGGTCTCCCCTCAGCCTCCTCTTCTCCAGACAAATCAACAACAGATCTCTCAGCCGCTCCCTATAACCCCTGTGCTCCTGACCTCTTCCCCAGCCCCATCACCCTTCTCCAGACACCCTCCAGCCTTTCGATGTCTTTCTTGTAGTAGGGGGCCCAAAACTGAACACAGGATTCAAGGTGCAGCCTCACCAGCACAGAGCACAAACTAATGAACCACATATACTTGATACAGAGCAGTCAGGCACCACAGCCTGTGCTAAGCACCACCTTCCATTCACTTCTTGGTGTGATTATTACCTACTGCCATACAATTCAGAAATGGGTCAGAATCCTGGAAAGCAGAGCAGTTCTGTGAGCCAGTGGCTTTATATGGAGTCACCAACTACCTCCAATTTTGCAAAATCTGAAAGACAGTTTTCAGAACAATGAAAAGGAACAGAACTCAGAACTTTGTCCTAAACATTATCCTTCATAGACAGGTGACTTAGGTCCTGCTCCTGACACCAACAGTGTTCATTGACCCCTAAACCTGCACATTTGGAGAGGAGGGGTCTTTTGGTGTCTGTGCAGCAAACCGAAGACGACAAATCTCCCACAGTAATTAAAATTTATTTAGAGCACAGCCAAAATAACAAATCAGATACTCGGGCACACTCCAAGTTGCAGCTTCTTAAAGTCGTAAAAACAGATCTCAATCCGTTCAGATTACAATCTGGTACCCTGAACACAGCCAAGGCAGGTCGCTAAACAGAACTACAATGCAACTTAGATTTGATCTGATACACTGTAGTGCCAAGGAAAAAAGAGATACAATGAGATAAGTCAGAGAGAGAAAAACAACAGAGTCGCATGGGGAAAGAGAAAAAATAATCACCACTCCAATGGGGGCACAGCAGTTCCTCTGGAAAAGGTGGTCTTAAGGAGCACATGGTGCCATGATTCCCCTCCAGCTTATCTTCATGCCAGTTCCAGCGCCTGCCTTCTAGGAGGGCTTCTATTTATAGGGCAAGTTCATACCCTATTAGCATATGAGGGGGTGGTCTTCTTCAAGAAGCTTCTGGAATTTAAGCTGGGGCTCCAGGGAAGTCAGACGAGGGGAGGGTGAGTGGGCAGTGCTTGCTGCTCCACCTCCTCCCCGTCCTTTGTGGCAGCTGCAGCCCATTTAGCCAGCAATCACAGAATAGCCCCGAGACAACACACAGCCCTGCACCCAGACAATGTTCTAAGACAGGTAATGTTTGAGACACAACAAAACTCGACTCAGACAATGCCTACCAACCAGTAGAGTCAGTGGCTACATTAAGTGTAAAACTATAACATGACCCAGATACATAAGACTGCTACAATAACTTCTCCAAAGTAACAGAATGACTAGTTACTTGCAAACACACTGAAGCAGGAATCAAAGTTTGAAAGTCCACTACAACTCACAATATCCTACCAGCAGGACTGCTTGCTGCCCACACCCACAGGAAAATACGTGCAAAAGGTCAACACTTAAAACCTTTAGTGTGGGAAATCAGCTGCCAACTCAGTGGTTATAAGCAGCACAGAAGAGATTCAGAAGTTTGAAGAGGCACAGAGGGAAACCGGTGAAGTGAAACCAGGTCCTCGCTTGGCTCCAAGTACATCACAGTCATCCTCCAGCAGAGAGGAGAGGGCAGGAAGAAGGGCAGACAAAAACCAATAGTGTAAACGTGACTGGACACAACTGCCTTCTCTGCATCCCACACACAATGGGTGGATTCAGAAGAAGCAGAACTTTTCCCACTTTTGCATCCTGAAACAAGATGGAGTCAACACACAGGGCTTCCTACTCCTACAGTTTTTCCAGCCAGGCATATTTGACCTGGCACTGCTGTGTGTTTGTGGATGGGGGTCACCTATGGACTCTACAGCAGTAGAACCCAGCACCCAGAAAAGTAAGGGAAACAGGAATGGCAGAGCCAGGCAGGGCAGGGGAATGGCAGACACAGAATCATAGAATGGTTTTGGTTAGAAGGGACCTTAAAGTTCATCCAGTTCCAAACCTCCTGCCATGGCCAAGGACACATCCCACCAGACCAGGCTGCTCAAGGCCCCATCCAACCTGACCTGGAATTCCATTCCCCCTCTTCCTATCACTATAGACCCTTGTAAAAAGTCCCTCCACAGCTTTCCTGGAGTCCCTTCAGGTACTGGAAGGCTGATTAGAAGGTCTCCCTGGAGCCTTCTCTTCTCCAGGCTGAAGAACCCAAACTGCTTCAGCCTGACCTCATAGCAGAAGTGCTCCAGCCCTCAGAACATTTTTGTGGTTTCCTCTGGACCCATTCCAACAGTTCCATATCCTTCTTATGTTGTGTATTCCAGAAGTGGACACAGGACTCCAGGTGGAGTCTCACAAGAGCAGAGCAAAGAGGCAGAATCTCCTCCATCACCCTGCTGACCACACTGCTTTGGATGCAGCCTAGGCCTTCTAGGCTGCGAGCACTCATTGCCAGCTCATGTCAATCTTCTCCTCAACCAGCAACCCAAGTCCTTCTCCTTAAAGCTGCTCTCAATCACATCATCCCTCAGCCTGTATTAGAACTACAATCAGCCCTGAGCCAGGTGTAGGACCTTATATTTGGACCTGTTGAACTTCATGAGGTCCATACAGGCCCACTTCTCCAACTTGCCCAGGTTCCCTCTAGAAGACATCCCACCCTTCTGATGGACAACTGCCTCGCTTAGCTTGGTGTCACCTGCAAACTTGCTGAGAGTGCATTCATCCCGCTGTCTACATCATCAATGAAAATAAAAAACAGCACTGGTCCCAGTAAGGATCCCTCAGGGGCACCACTTGTCATGGGTCTCCATCTGGACACTGAGCCATTGACCAGTACTCTCTGAACGCAACCATCCAACCAATTCCTTACCAACGGAGCAGTCCACCCATCAAATCAAAAACATTGTGGAGAACCACATTAAAAGCTTTACAGAAGTCCAGACAGATAACAGTCATTGCTTTTCCTGTGTCCACAGCTGTGGTCACCCTATCACAGAAAGCCACTATGCTGGTCAGGCAAGATTTGCACTTAGAATTATAGCATGGTTTAGGTCTGAAGGGACCTCAAAGTCAATCCAGTTCCAACCCCAAGTCAATCCAGTTCCAACCCCCCTCCCATGGGCAGGGACACTTCCCCCTGGATCAGGTTGCTCAAAGCCTCATCCAACCTGGCCTTGAACACCTCCAGGGAGGGGACATCACAGTATCACAGTATCACAAGGTTGGAAAGGACCTCTGAGATCATCAAGTCCAACCTATAACCCAACACTAACACCAACCATCATCTAAACCATGACATCCACAGCTTCCTTGGGCAACCTGTGCCAGGGCCTCACCACCCTCACCATGAAGAACTTCTTCTTAACGTCTAATCTAAAACTTCCACCTTTTAAAGCCGTTCCCTCTTGTCCTATCACTCCAGGCCCTTGGAAAAAGTCCCTCCCCAGGTTTCCTGGAGCCCCTTCAGGTACTGGGAGGCTGCTCTAAGGTCTCCCCGGAGCCTTCTCTTCCCCAGGCAGAACAACCCCACCTCTCTCAGCCCGTCCCCACACCAGAGCTGCTCCACCCCGTGTCTGGATGTCACCGCTGCCCTTCCACTGCAGCACTGCCCCACCAGCGCTAAGGCCACGGCCCCTCCCGAGGCTTTACCGGCCCCGTCTGACGGTCACAGGGGCGGGGCGGGCCGCGGCGGAGCGGGGCAGCGCCGCCCGTACCTGATGACCGAGATGAGCAGCCCCGAGGGGTCCTTGCTCTTGCTCACGGTGCTCCGGTACCGCCCGGCAGCTTCACCCGACGCCGCCATCTTGAAACCCCCGCGCCTCAAGCCCGGCGCGGAGCAGCGCAGCCAATCAAAAGAGAGGAGGCGGGCGTTAGCGGCGGTGATAGCCAATAGCGAGCGGAGAAGGCGGGGCTGTGAACCAATAGGAGGGGTGTTACGTCATCGATCGGCGCCGCCGCCGGGACCTCTGGGAGTTGTAGTTTTTAATGGCGGGGATCGAGCGGATTTGACAGACGCGCCGCCGCCCACGGTGGGGTCCCCGCTGCGAAAGGCGGTTAAAATCACAGTATCACAGCATCATGAGGTTGGAAAGGACCTCTGAGATCATCGAGTCCAACCTATAACCAACACCAACACCAACCCATCATCTAAACCATGGCACTCAGTGCCTCATCCAGTCTCCCCTTAAACACCTCCAGGGTTGGCGACTCCACCCCCTCCCTGGGCAGCCCATTCCAGTGACCAATCACCCTTTCAGTGAAGAACTTTTTCCAAACATCAAGTCTAAACTTTCCCTGACCAAGCTTGAGTCCCTGCCCTCCAGTTCTGTCCCTGGGCACCTGAGAGAAGAGACCAACCCCTGCCCCACTACAACCTCCTTTTAGGGAGTTGTAGAGAGCAATGAGGTCTCCCCTGAGCCTCCTCTTCTTCAGACTAAAATCGATCAGAGGCTCATCGAATCGTGGAATCATTAAACGATAGAATCATTAATCATTGAATAATAAAATCATTGAGTCACAGAATCATTGAATCATAGAATCACCTTATTATTGAATCATAGAGTTTCAGGATGACCTAATTTTTTACTCCTAGAACCACAAAACTTTTTGTTTAAGGAATAATAGAATAACACAGAATCGGAGAATAATAGAATCACATAATCAGTTAACCACATAATTGTAGAATCACAGATATTTTTATTCATAGAATCCTAGAATCACAGAATCATTGAACCACAGAAACACGAAAACACAGAATTAAAGAATCTTTTAAACACAGAATCTCGTGATTGGAAAATATGTTAGAGATCGTGAAGTCCAGCCATACCTGTCACTACTAAACCACATCCCTGAGCATCTCTTCTACCCATCTTTTAAACACCTCCAGGGGAGGAGACTAAACCAGCTCCCTGGGTAGTCTCTGCCAGTGCCTGACGATCCTTTAGGTGAATAAATTTTTCCTGATATCTAATCTGAACCTCCCCTGGTGCAACTTGAGGCCATTTCTCTCCTTCTGTCACCTGTCACTTGGGAGAAGAGACCAACAACCACCTCGCTACAACCTCCTTTCAGGTCAAGAAAGACAAGACTAATCTGCTAAGAGAAGGCTGCAAGGAGACCTTATAGCAACCTTCCAGTACTGAAAGGGGACTGTAGGAAAGCTGGAGAGGGGCTCTTCTTCAGGGACTGCAGTGATAGGATGAAGGAGAAAGGTCTTTAAGGTGAAAGAGGGGAGATAGAGTTGAAATCCTAGGAAGAAATTGTTTACTGTGAGGGTGGTGAATCCCTGGCACAGGTTGCCCAGAGAAATCATAGATGCCCCATCCCTGGAAGTGTTCAAGGCCAGGTTGGATGGGGCTTTGGGCAACCTGATCCAGTGGGAGGTGTCTCTGCTGATGGCAGGGAGATTGGAACTGAATAGGCTTTGACGTCCCTCCCTACCCAAACCATTCTATGAGTCTAAGGAGGCTGTGCCCAAACGTCATCACTCAGAGTCGAGGCTGCAGAAAACACAATGGGAACGTTAGAGGTCCAAGAATGAGTTGGGCTGTCATGCCTTGCGCACGCTCCCAGGCTACCACATGACCAAGTGGCGAGGGCTTAATATTTTATACAGTTTAAATGAACGAAATGCACCAGCTTCTTAGAGTAACATGTCCTACAAACCAGCTAATACTGAATATTAACTGCACGTCACAGCCTCAAGTGGGTTAGAATCATACAATAATAGAACCTTTAAGATTGGAAAAGGCCTATAAGATCAAGCCTAACTGTCAGCCCAACCCCACAGTGCCTACTAAACCATGTCCCAAAGTGCTGTGGCTTCACATTTTTTGAACACTTCCAGGGCTGGGGACTCCACCACTTCCCTGAGCAGCCTCTTAAAATTCTTCACCAATCTTTCAGCAAAGTTTTTCCTACTATCTAATCTATACCTCTCCTGATGCAATTTAAGGCTTTTTCCTCTCATCGTATCACTTGTTACTTGGGAGAAGAGACCAACACCCACCTCACTACAACCTTCTTCCAGGGAGTTGTAGAAAGTGATGTGATCGCCCCTCAGCCTCTGCTTCTCCAGGCTAAACAATCCCAGCTCCCTCAGCCTTTCCCTCAGATTTGTTCTCCAGGCCTCTCCTCAACTTAGTTGCCCTCCTCTGGAAGTGCTCCAGCTCCTCAGTGGCTTTGTTAGAGTGAGGGGCCCAAAACTGAACACAGGATTCAAAGGCATGGCCTCACCAGCACCAAGTACAAGGGGACGATCCCTTCCCTACCCCTGCTGGCTGCACCATGGCTGATCCAAGCCATGATGCTGTTGGCCTATTTACCACCTGGGCCACTGCTGGCTCATGTTCAGGCTCTCACTGCACATATGTCTACAAGGGGCTGCTGAAACATCACTTAATTCAATGTCTTTAATTTACTGTGCTTTTTAAAATAGTTTTCCCCAGGTTTCACTGAGAAGGCGTTGAATTGACTCCAGCTGAACAGCCCAGGTGATCTTTGAAGTCAACTCTGAAGGTAGACTTGAGCTAATCAGCATTTTGCATTTGAATTATGGGTTTTGCACAGCTTGAGATGACCAACTGGAGTCAGTGCACAAACAAGATGGGAAATGGCAGTGCTCTGACACAGCGCTTCCTGAAGGCTGACCAATGCTTTCCATCTTTTACCACATGAACATCTTCTGTAGAAAAGGAAAAGTTTATGCAGTAGTACTTAGGGTCAGAAAAGAAGGTTGTTTTTTTACCAGCTTCCTGGGCAACGTCAAAAAATCATCTCATAATGGCTGCCTCACTTTCCCCATTCAAAATCACCTCAATTTGCACCAGAGGTGGTTTAGATTGGATATTCAGAAAAACTTTACAAAAAGAATGGTGAAGCACTGGCAGAGGCTGCCCAGGGAAGTGGAGACCCTAGAGGTGTTCAGAAAGCATGTAGACATGGCACTTTAGGGCATGGTTTAGTAGACTTGGTGGTGTTGGGCTGACAGTTGGACTTGGCGATCTTAGAGGTCTTTTCCAACCTTAATAATTCTATGATTTGCAAATGAGGGGTAACGATATCCTGTCCAGTCAAATCCTTTGAGAGCTGGTGTTAAAAGCACTGTGGAAGACAGGTTTGTTTTTGCAGAGGCAGAACTCCTTCACAAGTGCAGTAACTATCAGGTTCTAATAGCTGCTGGGTGTTTTCCAAACCAGGTTCACTCCATCATGTCAAAGACACTGCTCCTGGCTGCTGTTCTGGAGTTGTTTCTTCAGCCCAAAGCTGCATGTGAACAATTTTAATTGCATGAAAATTGCTGAAATCTGTAAGTAAGTTAACGGTATCCATTTATATGAACTACATTTGATATATAAGGTAATTGGAAGTATGGTATTCCTGGGGTTTATTTACAAGGGGAAGATTTCCACAGCAGCTATTGTGGAAGACCCTCTATTTATTACCAACAGCTGTATCTATTATCATTAGCAGAAAAGCAGAATAAAAACACAAGCACTTTAATTCTGAAATAAAAGACACTTTATTCCTGACTAACCAATGTGTTTTCTGAACAGAATAATTAGTCCAAAGTAAAGTGATTTTTATCTCCAGACAGGGTGTGTACTTGAAGTGTGTTCCTCTCTGGCTGTTCTGCTCCATTTCTCTGTGCGGACAGGCTCCCAGCTCGACAATTTGCCATTCAGCTACTCCAAAAAAAGCTCATTGTCTTTGATTTTCTGGGTTTTCAGGTTTGCTAATGCCTTTGCTCGAGGATGGTGATTTGAATGGCAGCAGGTTTATGCACTGGCTGGAGGGAGGTTTTTTCTCAACCTGCCGACTTGCCAATATTGTTTTTTTGCTAATTGGCAATTCATATTGACTGCTCTGTACCAGCACGTCCTGGAGATTGCAGTGGGGATGAAATCAATGTGTCCTACCTTTTCATTCCTGACAGCTACAATAATCACCTCATTTAGGAGGAACTTCATCAGGACAAACAATAGCAAATCTCCCCCAGAACTATAACCTTGCTGACTTTCAATCCTGGGCTATAATTGCTAAACCACTGCCTTGTTTCATTTAGTAGTTCTTTTCCTCCACTCCTGACCCAAGGAGAGCTAGAGATGTGAATTTCTGTTTTCTTTAAAGGAAAGCAAAAAAAAAAAATCACTGTAGCAGGGGCTGATGCAGCACAGGAACACTGAGGTTTTCTTCATTAATAATGTATGATACAACGAGGACAAAGGGTTATGAGACAGCATTTTCTCTTACACAGCCTGCAAGAAAGGATCTCAGTCTGAAAGGACTGGAAATCAGGGGACAGAAATGTACTTTTCCTTCTCCCATTTATTTCAAGTAGTGTTTTAGTACAAGGAGGTATATCTAGTAAAATTGGTAGATCCTTGACTTTTCAAACCAAGTTAAGTCCAAACTGACCAAAAATGCTTCTTGATGATGAATTAAGCACTGTCGCATTGTGAATTTAGGTCTCAGAGGAGCTCAGTCAGGGATCCCCCCCAAACCACAAGGGCCTGGGAAGCAAAGGTAGCTTCACTCCTCCTCCCCATCCTCCCTTTGTAAGAAAAGGAAAGGGCTTGGTGCAGAGATCCTGTTTCTCATCCACTGGGCCAGTTGCCTGAGGGACCACCATGGTGACAGAGCACTGTGCCAAAAAGAAGCCTAAACAGGCACAGGCAGAGCAGTTCTTTTGCAAACACACTTCCTCTCTTTGGGAAGCCTTTACAAGCTTCACTGGCAAAAGAGCTCGTTCCCCATATGACTTGCTTGATACTAGGGGATTGCTTTCCTCTTCCCTGAGATAGTTTAACCTCAAATCCCTTCCCACAATTTATCCAGTGGTATTTTCTAAGCGTTACTTGTGAATTCCTAAATCTAACAGATTTACCAATGCTCAGTGCTGTTGTAAAAAGAATCATAGAATCACCCGAGCTGGAAGGGACCCAATAGGATCATCAAGTCGAACTCCTGTCTCTACAGAGGACACTCCAGGTTTAACATTTTTACAAATACCACATTTTACTTCATTATTTCAATTCAAACATTAGTAGAAATGTCATAGAAAAGGGTTGAGCTCACACAAATATCTTAAAGGTGTAATTGCCTTGCTTGTAATGCGTTTATATTAGTTGTAATGAAATTACCTTTGACATGCTTGAGTGTACATGGGAGCAGACTGAAGGCCAGAGTTTCTACCTAAGACTGTAGGAGCAATTTTGCTTATATAAAACAAGCATAAGCCAGTTGGCATATATCAGTCAGTTTAATAAAATATATAACCTCTCCTTATAGAGCTTGTTACCCTGACATCAGCTGCATCAGACTGAAATTTGTCCATGCTCAAAGAATTAGGTCCCAGACCCCCAATCCTTGCAACAGTCATAGAACCATACAATGGTTTGGGTTGGAAGGGACCATAAAGATCATTCAGTTCCAACTCCCGTGCCATGGATAGGGACACCTCCCACTGGATCAGGCTGCTCAAAGCCTCATCCAATTTGGCCTTGGAAACCTCCAGGGATGGGGCTTCCATGATTTCACTGCCAGTGCCTCACTGCCCTCACAGGAAAACATTTATTCCTACTATCTACTCTAAATTTCCCCTCTTTCAACTTCAAACCATTCCCCTCATCCTATCCTTGCACTCCCTGATAAGGAGTCCCTGCCCAGCTTCCCTGTAGCCCCCTTTCAGTACTGGGAGGCTGCTCTAAGGTCTCCTCACAGCCTTCTCTTCTCCAGGCTGAACAACCGCAACTCTCTCAGCCTGTCCTCAAATTAGTCTTAGTTCTGATTTTCTTATGAAGCTTTACCAGCTTTACCAATCTACCTGAGTAAGAACTGAATAAAAGTGTGCTGAAGCATCAAGATTTGGCCCTTTGGTTAATCACTCATCTGGATTACCTTGTTATTCCTGTTTACCATTTACCTATTTACTATTTACCAGTCTGAGCTAAAGGTATTTTAGGTTGTGGGTTTGGATTTCTTGCATGACAGCAATCAGTATCTCTTCCTAGCACGTAGCTGCCATCACTTTTTTCTGTTTCAGTTTGTGAATAAGAAGTAAGCAACCCACAAGGCAGGAGAAGAAGTTGCTTGGCGTAACGCTGGGAATCAAGGCAGAGCTATGATTCAAATGCCTTCTTATTGTTTTTTGCCTCCTGACATTTCCCAAGTTGCACTGCAGAAAAAATAGTAACTAAGATTAAGCTAAGTGGAAAAGTACTGCTGTTTTTCCAATGTCAGAGCCACAGAAACTGTGGCAATGCAGTCCCTGAAGGAAATCAGAGCAGAAGCATGAGATCTTTCTCTTCGCTGTGCAGGTAAAACACTGAGAAAGAAGATGAGCTGTTCTCCTTCTGTAAACCATTTAAAACCCCACAATTATTGGGGGAATTTTTCCCCTTTATTTTACTTATGTTTACTAAGGGAATGCTGGCTTTGCAATTGTGCTGTTGTAGCAATATAGAGAGGTGAGACTGAACCAGATCGTTTGTTCGTGCAGTTGGTGACCTGATTCAGACCTGGTTAGAAAAATGCATGTCAGAAAAAGGGACAGAGACCCCCTAACTGATCCCACAGAATAATCCTTTGTGATGGCTTGTTTTGTTAATTGATCTTATTTGTAGAATCATAGAATAATAGAGTGGTTTGTGTTGGAAAGGACCTTAAGGATCACCTAGTTTCACCCCCGCTGCCATGGGCAGGGACACCTTCCACTAGATCAGGCTGCTCAAGACTCCATTCAACCTGGCCTTGAACACCTCCCTGGGAAGCAGTAAATTGCAAGGTGATAGAGCAGCTTTCTAATCTAGTTACACCTTAAAACAATTAGGGAGTCACATAAAGCTTGAACCTGAAGTCTGCTTTCACCTTCAAGGAGCTGGAACACTCTCCATGGCCTTTTCAGCAAAGCATTTCCATACTTTTGCTTAAGGACTTTGTTCAGAGGATTTTCTGGCAGTGACAATACATACAGGAGGAGTATCATTTTTTTCATCATTATTGTTGAATCACCAAACCTTGGGCTTAGGAAGAAAGGTGACTTAAATTGCTGCCTTCCATCTTATGGCTGAGACAAACTTTGTATTTTATGTCCAGCATCCACGTGTCTTCAGATATCTCCCAAACCCTCAGCCTGTCTCTCCTCACCTCGCTGCAGGCTGGTTGAAACCAAAATCTTTAAGCCTTATTTTCATTTGGAACCATGGAAAATCCTGAGGTGTGTATGAGGCATACAAAACAACACTGACATTCTGATTCTCTGGTGCTTAATTATGCTTTTTTCCCCCCAGCCCCTCTGTTAGTAGTTCTTGGACCCTATCCACGAGCTTCTCATTTTAACCCAGCTCCATGAAACTTTGTTTAGCTGGGCACCAATGCTTGCTGCGGGTGATATCTGAGCCAATAAGTTCCTACAGTTTGAGGGGAAAGCAATGGCTGGATAGGAAAGAAAGTCTTCAATTCCTGCTGGCAGTGGGAAGGAGGTGAAACTGCTGGGCTCATCTATTTCAGTGAATTCACATGGGAGGGAGAAGTAATGGATGCCTCAACCCCTGGAAAAACCCTGAGATCAGAGCTCCACTTTATTAAAGCACAGACAGCCAAGCGTGACATACGTTGGAGATAAGACTTCATAAATTCCACTGCTCCCAGAAATATTTCATCCTACTGAATACAGCTTTGGATATTTTCTGTTTTCTGTTTTGTGTAACCAGCAGCTTCAGGCAGGAGAAACAACAGAAACTTGAACCGAAGTAAGTAAAACTCCCAGTACCAACAACATGCTCTTGTATTTTCAAGAAAAGCAGCAGTGGTATCAATCCTTCTGAAATGAGACATCAGACATCCAATTTCAAGGGTTCCCTTCCAGAAAATGGGGCATAAGTTTCAGCAGCTGAACAGTCCTTTTGGCCTCAAATTTAATTTACTGTGGAGTGATATAGGAGAAGGATAATATGACAGTTGTACTTCTATGTCAGCTTTGACAATGTAACTGTATCAGAGGCAAACATCATAACTCCCATTTTACAGGAGCAACTGTGACCCAGTGATATTAAAATCAAACTCACAACCCCACTCTTCTTACACTCTCAAAGTTTTGCTGCCAAGAAGGAGAAGAAGCTGGAATGATCTATACTCAGTCTGCAGTCCAACTCATCTGAAGAACAGCCATGTAGAAGGACGGTAGAGCCAGTGGTGGCTATGAAGGGGCTTTCCACAACGCCCTCCTGCATGACTGAAGTCTGAGCCTGCCCACCATCTGACCAGCACCTTCTTGTCCTGCATTTTCATCTCACATCAGCAACAAAAAGAGTTTCTTTTGGGGAGTTTCTTTAATAAAAAGCTCTGCAGGCTTTCTGTAACGTAATGCCACAATACCAGAGCAGCAGCAGGTTTCAGATATGCACAGTACCAATGGTGTTTTATCTCTCAGGTGTTGCTGCTATGTTCTTTGGCAATGTTTGTTCCACATGTTGCCTTTGATGGTGCCAGCCAACTGCTTTGGTGTTACCATCTTGACCACTGTTACTATCCCTGCCCTTACCTGGAGCAGCGTGGTATTCCAAGACTCAGCACCACAGCTTAAGTGATGGAGAAGGGTTGACTTTCCCCTCGCCCAGAAAAATTACCACCCATCGCCTTGGATTAATTCCAGTTGGAATTATTGCCTTGGAATTATTCCTAATGAGGTTCAACAAGGTCCTAAACCTGGGTGGGGGCAATCTGCAGTTTCAATACAGACTGGGGAACGATGTGATTGAGAGCAGCCCTGAGGAGAAGGACTTGGGGTCTGGTTGATGAGAAGCTCAACATGAGGCGGCAACGTGTGCTCATACCCCAGAAGGCAAACTGTGTCCGAACTGTGTCCTGGGCTGCATCAAAGAAGCTTGGACAGCAGGTTGCCCAGGGAAGCTGTGGCTTCCCCATCCCTGGAAGTGTTCAAGGCCAGGTTGGATGGGGATTTGAGCAACCTGGTCCAGTGGGAGGCATCTCTGCCCATGGCAGAGATGTTGGAACTGGGTGGGCTTGGAGGTTCCTTCTAACCCAAACTGTTCCATGATTCTGTGATTCAGTTTTGTGGGAAAGAAGTGTCCTGAAGGAGTGGTCGCTGTCTTGATTCTCAGGCTGGACAAATGTAAAATTTCTGGATATATCCATCAAGCAGCATCAAAGTTGATACTGGAAACCTCAATAATAACCAGTCTGTGAGATGGCAGTTATGGTCATTCCCAGATATTTGGTGTCATGAAATGTTTGTGGGTAGTTGAAGATTGAGGATGCTCAGAGAGCTACAGACACTGCGACTTTGATAAAGAGCAAACTGGAGCACCAGATCTACAGGAACAGACTTAAATCAACTTTATTGCACAGCAGTGCTATGCGGGCACTGAATAAGGCTGAAGATAGATGTCTTTAATTTTTTTTGTTATTGTCAGCAAGAAGGACCATATCAGCAAGACAGATACTTGCAGATGAACCCCACAACTCCATCACCACCAGTGCAGGGTTGGAGAGATCGCTGCATTTTGTAGTCTTTCATCAACGTTCTTGCAGTCACTGGAAGATTTGAATGTGGATTAAGAGATGTCAGTGGCAGAGAACCTTATGAAATGTGGTCCAGGTGGCCTTTGAAATACAAGAAGGATGAGTCTCTTGGAGATTTGCTTTATGGCATTGCAGGAATTTAAGCTGACCCAAAAAGTTCCTAGAGTTGATGCTGTAACTAAGTAATTTCCAAACAATGCAGCAGAGGTTTTGCAATTCCCATTTAAACTCTGGTAAGGTAGTATTAAATGCTCAGCAAGAAAATGAAGTGTGATCTACTGTAGATCTGTAAAATAAAATGTAATGCAATAAAATTAACTTAAGGGTCTTATCATCTCTGCCTTAAAGATGGCATTGGTGTGGCTGGTATTGGTTTTTAACAATTCCCCTTCATGAAAGGCAAGCCCTAGAGTGCAGTATCCTTTTTTTTCCTTATGATCTTTGTGGGTTTGGAGAAGAAAAACATTTCAAGGAGTACGCAGCTCCAGGGATCTGGTGACAAATTAGGTCAGGACATCTAATAGGTATCTGTCACAAACTAGATCCATTCAGGTGTCAAACACCACTCAGATGCTTCTTTTGCTGCCTTTCATCACCCCTTCACTACTACCCTCAATTCCCCATTCTTCCCCAATTCATCTCCTGCTTTTCCTTTGTGTCCTCTCTTCATCTTTATGTTTTACTAATCCTTTCCACTAAACACTAATAATATTTTAGAATTGTAATGCCACAGCTTAAACTTACAAATCATGGCATTGCTGGTTTCTGTGTTATATGTCTTTCTTTCTTAAACTCATGTGTCTCATCTATTTAAATTATAAACTCATCAGGGCAGAGGCCACATTTTAACCTTAACATAGTAGAGATTTATGTAGTGTAATTAAGCAGGATAATAAAATACACCTCAGTGAATGGTGAAAACTAAGTTGTGGAATTTACAGTGGTTTCATTGCTCTTCAGGTGAGAGGTGAACACTGCCATGACTTTGTCTACCTTCTTGCATAACTTAGACCGGGGGACTTAGTTCAGAGAGTCCTGCAGAGACCTGACACTCAGAAAGCTCTATTGATGGGCTACTAACCCAGTCCCATCATAATCTATTCTGATGGAAGTCTGCCCTTCCTACTAAAATTGTGTCCCGTGGATTCTGTTTCATCTTGTCGAGGCCTTCAGCCATTTGATCTCACTACGCCAGATGATCCCCAGACCTCTCAACCTTCTTCTGTGCCCGTGTCTGCAACACCTTCATGCAACTGTGTGACCTGAGGCTGTGTGATGTGAAGAACGTTGCAGGCTAAAGGGTTGGTCAACCCATTATTACGTATGCAGCTTCCCTGGCATGCAACAACCTTTTCTGGTGTTCCAGATATTCACAGAAAAATGGGGACTTGTGCCACAACTGCATGAATTTTAAACCTGGCTTTGGGGAAACAGGAGGCAAACACTTTTTGTCTCATAATGAATGCATGTGACTTGACAAATCTGGCTATGAATCTCTCTGAGCTTTGTCCACATATTCAGAACCTGCATATCTTGCTGAGAAATGTGATGATAAGAACAAGTATTCATGCCAGATTCATGCTTTTATAGAATCATAGAATTTAGAATCACAGAATCATCAAGATTGGAAAAGACCTCTAAGATTGTCCAGTCCAACCATCAGCCCAATGCCACCGTGCCTACCAAACCATGTTCCACACTGCCACCTCTACAACTTTTTTAACACCTCCAGGGATGGAGACTCCACCACTGCCCTGGGCATCCTCTTCCAATGCTTCACCACTCTTTCTGTAAAGACATCTTTCCTAATATCCAATCTGAACCTCCCCTGGTGTAGCCTGAGGCCATTTCCTCTCATCTTATCACTTGATACTTGTTATCAGTGGCAAGGTGGCCCCAAGAGTCACCATGGGACACCGTTCCAGGGAGCAGACTGGCCCCACTTCAGCAACTCACGTGTGCATGCAGGGGTTTAAAAAAGCTGGGTATAGATGTGGATTTGGGCACACAACCATCTGAAAAGTGGAGAACACCGAACAGCCCTTCTTTTGTTGTGATTTTCTCGCTGAGGTAAACAGGAACCAGGGAAGATATAACATGATATAACACAGACTCACTTTCATCTTTCCAAGGGAAAAAGCAATAAGCACATAGCCTTGGGTTATGAACATCTTGATCGCTCAATCACAGTCGTGGCCGCTGGCTGCAGTCATCACAAGCTCAGTAAATTTGGGAACCTTTGGAAAATTGCTGCTGTCTTTTCAATAAGAAACCATTTATCTGAAGTGGTTTTAGTTCAGTGGGTCCAGAAGATGCTGGGATGTGATGGCAAGAAAAGCCATGGGGGTAGATATATTTCTCAGTGTATTTCTGCCTTCAGTCCTTACACAGATAATACTCCCCTGATGCCATGGAGGTAAAAAGGGGCTGGAATATCTATGAGAATTTTACACCACCACAGCCTGAAATATAAATCAAAACACTGTAGAATGAGAACAAAATCCAAAGGTTTTTTCCTTTGTTTGGTTTTATTCTTTCCTTGTGTTTCCATGTGGCTCCCAAATGCTCAGCTCTCCTTGAGCTGAGAAAGAGCAGTGAATGCAGAAACCAGACTGGAGCCACAGAGGGTCACCAGGCTTGTGTAAGGTAAAAAGGGCAGGGAGGCTGGCACACACCTGAAACCTCTGATAATATGGGTCTTGCTCTCTGCTCTGTGTGGATTCCATGTGTGACTTCAGGCACAATGATGGACCTTCGGAATGCAGGAAAATTCTCTTCTTCAGAACCTCCACAGGCTCTGTAATTGCCTGTATTTACACAAGTAACTATCCCTTGATGCATAAAATTTTTGTTCTGCAACTCAGAAGGATCTTTACCTCAGCAGAGCTCTTAACTGTGCTTGTTCTCACCCAGAATGAAGCAATTTTCTGTCTCTGACTTAAAAAATCTGATGTGAATTTACCCTTTACCCACCCAATACACACCTGGATGATCCTAAGTATTTTCTGCTGACCATCCAAGCCTCTGTGAAAGAAAGAAGCAACCTCCTCTTGTAGCACAGGGATTGGAATACTCACTCCTGCTTTGATCAGTGCTTCAAACCGCTTCCTCCTGGGGAACATCCAACCCCAGATGGAAGTCTGCGAGCACTCAGGAGAGTGAAAGATGCTTTCTCCACTCCCAGACGGAAGGTCTTTGTGTCACAAACCCCACCCAAGATGCTGATTTAAAGCTCAATGCAGTAGCTTACACAGCTACTTTGGGTTGGGCTGCTGTCAGTGGCTGAGATAACTCACTGCAAGCTAATTCTGAAGTGTCTACCTGGGCTGCACACACAGCAGCAGCAGAGATGACAGAGTTCAGGAAGGGAACTAATGCCATCTGCATTATTAAGGAACAACAGGGAAAGGACATGAGCCTGCCTTGTTATCCTTTACAATAGCTCCCTAATATTGAAATTTGCTATTTTTGGAAGAAAATATACATCTTTTTCCCTGCAGTGAAGGTTGGCATCCCTGGTAGTGAAGTTTCTGTGCCGGTGTTAATTGGGAGAGCAGAATAACAATAGCAGATACTTTCGCCAGGGTCCTATGTCAATAAGAACAAAACAAACGAACACAAAACCCCCAACATCTGGCATATAAAATTCCAGTGCTCCAAACTCATGCTGGTATCAAAGGAAAAGAAACAAAATTCAAGCCGGGAACAACGGACGGAGAAAGCCTTGATTAGGAAAGTGGCACTCAGGGTCTGGTGAAGGAATGAGAACATTGCCAGGGCATGAGAGAGCTTTGAGTTAAACACCAAAACCCGACTATCAAAATACAGACAGGTGAAATTATCATAGGATGAAACCCAAGCACGGAATAATATCCTGCTGGGGATTGTTTTACTGTGCCGCAAGGAGTGAATTTCAGATCGTCTCTGCTTGAAAATCCTTTACTCAAAGACGACCTTTGGCAACTCATATCTGCATTCAGCATTACAAACATTAATCCGCAGGGGCTGCAGAACTCTTCTTCTCCTGTCACATGGAAACAGGCGGGGGGAGGAGACAGGGTTTTGGAATATGTCTCCAAGGCTTGTAGTATAATGGAAACATTTATGCTGCAATGAGAAAGTGGCAGTAGACCATGTAGAAATGCCTGTGAGAGCTTTAAATAGCTGTCTGGGGGAAGAGAGAGTAGGGCAGCATCCACAGTGGGATGCTCAGTGCCAGTGGAAAATCCTGCCTGAGACAGCAGCGATGCTGGAGTGTTCAGCAAAGAGAATCCCTCCAGTTACTAGTGATTTGCTCTATAGTTTAAAACAAGAGTCTGGCAGTTTGATCACTTTGAGATCTTGACCTGGGTGACTCAGAAAATCAGTTGGGAGAAAACAGTGGGGTCATTAGAATCATAGAATTGCTTGGTTGGAAAAGTTCTTTGAGATCATCAAGCCCAACAGCACCTGTCCACTACTAAACCAGATCCCTAAGTGAAGGAGGCATCAGCTGGAGGCAGCCATGTGTGGCTGCACTGTGGAGGCTGGACTGGCCCAGGTGGGGCCTTGGAGCTACAACGTGTGGACAGCAGTGTGGAAACCTTTGGAGAAGAGGTGTACCCCTAAAAAAGCCTGGATCACAGTATCACAGTATCACAAGGTTGGAAAGGACCTCTGAGATCATCAAGTCCAACCTATAACCAACACCAACACCAACACTAACACCAACCATCATCTAACCCATGGCACTCAGTGCCTCATCCAGTCTCCCTTTAAACACCTCCAGGGTCGGTGACTCCACCCCCTCCCTGGGCAGCTCATTCCAATGGCCAATCACCCTTTCAGTGAAGAATTTTTTCCTCATATCAAGTCTAAACTTTCCCTGACGAAGCTTAAGTCCATGCCCTCTGGTTCTGCCACTGGTCACCTGAGAGAAGAGACCAACCCCTGCCCCA
Source organism: Tapera naevia (assembly GCA_033556795.1). Lineage (NCBI taxonomy): Eukaryota > Metazoa > Chordata > Aves > Cuculiformes > Neomorphidae > Tapera > Tapera naevia. The sequence goes on along the minus strand of JAUMJJ010000135.1, from coordinate 1,434,522 downwards.
CTACAACCTCCTTTTAGGGAGTTGTAGAGAGCAATGAGGTCTCCCCTGAGCCTCCTCTTCTCCAGACTAAACAGCCCCAACTCCCTCAGTCGCTCCTCATAGGGCTTGTGCTCCAGCCCCTTCACCATCTTCATTGCCCTCCTCTGAACACATTCCAGTATCCTGACATCTTTCCCAAACTGGGGGGCCCAGAACTGTACACAGTATTCAAGGTGAGGCCTGACCAGTGCCCAGTACAGGGGGACGATAACTCCTCTGGTCCTGCTGGCCACACTATTCCTGATGCAGGCCAGGATGCCATTGGCCTTCTTGGCCACCTGGGCACACTGCTGGCTCATGGTGAGCTTCCTGGCCACCAGCACTCCCAGGTCCCTTTCTGCCTGACTCCTCTCCAGCCACTCTGTCCCCAGTCTGTAGCTCTGCATGGGATTGTTGTGTCCAAAATGAAGTACCCGACATTTGGACTTATTAAACATCATCCCATTAGAATCAGCCCAGCTCTGCAATCTGTCCAGGTCCCTCTGTAGGGCCATCCTACCCTCTAGCAGATCAAAGAAGGTAAGGTAATTGCTTGGCTGATTTTACAAGGAAGAAGGAAGATTACAACATGAGGGAAAGACTCCACCTGGATTCTGTCTATGGATCATTCCCTGCTATGGTGAGGGAAGGAGCCAGCAGCCCTCCAGCAGATCAAACCCTTTGTTGGTTTAGGAGCTTGGCTTAGCCTTCCTTCCAGCAACCGGCCAGATGCCAACAGGGTCAGGAAAGGGGCTCCATGGGACAGGAGGCCAAGTTGCAGAGTGAGATTTCGTAGGACAAGTTGAGTCATTTAGAAGCACCCCCAACGCTGGTCAAATGGTTGTGGCCTTCTCACACCTTCCTTCCACTCCCTTCTAGATCATTTCCTGAAATTTCTGCATTTGCCTCACTGATTCAGTATCAGCATTGGATGCTGAAGCAGGAGATGAGCGGCTGATAAAGTTTCATAGATAAAGTAGCCTTGAGCATTTACTGAGCTATTCACAGCACACAAGTCCCCAAATGACTTGGGCCAGAAGATGGAGTTCAAGATTGTAATGAAATATCAAATCCTGAGGTAGGGAATGACCCTACCAGCAGCAAATCCTACATTCTGTCCCATTCCATGGGTCAGGGTCCTGCTCAAGGATGATGAAAGCTCAGTACTGATACACTGCTCACTTCTGTTAGAGGAGGAAGGTATTGTCCTGATGAGAATAATGAATGGCCTGAACCAAATCGTGACCAGATGGTCCCAATCAGTGGTTGTTTATAGCAAGACCTGGGAGTGCAGATCAGCCAAGCCCCCTGACCCTGATATTGTCTGTAGAAAAATAATCAATTTACAAGGCCAGGATGAGTGACCTGTTAGCCTTGTTTGTTGATCCAAGACGTAATGGCTCAGTAGCTTTAATTATTAAAGCCAGTATAGGCAACCATTGATCCTCCCACTTAGTGCCATCTCTCTAGCCTAGGTCCCAGGGGTTCAGAGCAACAGTGTTCACAAAAAGAAAAGAGAGAACAAACCACCTCAAATGGCTGAGCCAACCAAGTTCTGAATACTACACCTCTTCTTTGAGTTCCCCAAAACACCACTGACTCCTCAAATCTCCCACAACCACAAAACCACCCCTAACTCCACCTTGGTTTTGGATCCCGGTACTGAAATTCTGGCTCCCTACAGTCCAAAATTTCCACCTCCTCAGAGCAAGCAAGAAATGGCTCTTCCCTGAAAACACAAGTCCCTACTTTTGAGCCATCAAGGCATCGAAAAGACCATTTATAGAGTTGACCCAACTCATCTTTTCTCTCCAACAGTTCAAAAAGCAATTGGCGTAAAGGACATTAATCGAGTTGGCGCCAAGAGGTAATTGAAGACAGTAATTACTCAGTTTTTATAGAGCTGGAAATGTATTAAGGATTTTAAGAAAGTAATAACGGAGGCTTTCTGCAGAGAGATCCCCTGGTGCATACAGTTTAGCTAAGGGCCTATCTTTCTGAAAATACATTTTCTTGTAGTTATTACATCACTGTCTTGCTGGGACATCTCTCCTGAGCCTTTGTAAATGTAATGGGCTTTGCTAAATCTGAATAGACTATTTCTGCGTTCTCAGTTACTGTGTCAGATTGACACATCTAATGCAGCAGTAATGCAGGAAGCAGAAAACACCCACATTTATATGCTTTACCTTCTCGCAGCTCCTAGCTTCCCTGTTCAAACCTGGCAGATTTCTGTCAGTCGCCCAATTTTTCTTCTTACTTTGGAACCCAGGACAAAAAGGATCTGATTATCTTTTCCAAAGGCACATTCAACTCATGTGGCAGCTCCTAGGCTTTGTGGTCAAAAGTGGATGCAAATTTCTCAGCAGGCTCAAAGGCCATTTCATCTTGCTGGGCAACCACAAGACCCTGGCATGGAAGTAAAAACTCTGATGGAATGGAAGTAAAAACTCTGATGGAATGGCAAATTTATCTTCACTTAAACCTGATGAAATATGGCAAAAGCTCCTGTTTATGCAAAACGCCCCGAGTTCAGCTGAGATGCTGGTCCAGTCATAGAATCATAGCATTGTAGAATCATAAAGGTTGGAAAAGACCTCTAAGATCCTAAAGTCCAACCGTCAGCCCAATGCCACCATGCCTACAAAACCATGTCCCAAAATGCCACTTCCACAGGTTTGTTGGACATCTCCAAGGATGGTTACTCCAGCACATCCCTTGACAGCCTCTTCCAACGCTTCACCACTCTTTCAGTGAAGACATTTTTTCTAATACCCAATCTAAAAATCCCCTTGACACAACTTGTGTCCATTTTTCTTGTCTTGCTTCCTGGGACATCTTCAGGATCCACATTGTTTTACCTCAAGTGCAGGACTCCTAGGTCCTGTTCCTTACTTTGGTGCTGATGCCTTATGGCTGTAAAGCAAGAATCTACATTGTCCCATGCATTTACTTCTCCACCCTTAGTTACTTTTGCCTGAATTACCTACTTACCTCTTTGGGACTGGACTTCTCCCTTGCAGTGAACCTGTACTGCCTGCACCAGTCCATAACTACCCTTGACTGATGAGCTGTTCTCCATATCATTGCTGAAAGAGCAAAGAAAACAACCTGTCTCCCCTCACTGCAAGCCAGTCTGTACGTTTTTGTGGGACAGAACTTGTATTCAACTAATGAGGTCCAACCAAACAGAGATAGACATGCCTGGAGTCCATCAAGTTAACAAGAACACACACCCAAGTGAAATGAATGCTTGCTCCTCTCTCTTATGCTCTCTCTGCAATATTTTACCTGCTCTAAAATCACATTATCTACTAAAAAGTGATGACTTGGATGAGTTCCTTGGAAGTAGAAGGTCCGAGCCCAGGACTTTTTTAAACACAGTCTAAACCTCATACAGAAATGTTAATTTTTCAGAGCACCTACCCAAACACAAAATGCTTCAGAAGTTCAACAATCTCTTAGTTATGACCAGTTTGGCACATCTGTTGTGTATTTACACAGAATTAGTACGAGCAGACCCTCATCCATAACTGCTGTCTGCACTGAAAGTAATAAAAACCATAACTACTCCTTTCAGTCTGATTTCAAAACCAACAACCACTGTTGGCAGCTAGAAATATCGAGTGGAAACTCTAATTTTCATGAGAGAAAAGCCCTGGAGACAGTGCTGAGCTCTGTTACTACTTCCTTATAGATGCCACCAGCTATAGCAAGAGTCAGACTAAGGCTGTTGGGGATAGAAGTCAATAAGCTATTTATGGCAAGGATACTACTTTTAAATCCACTCAACAAGATGATGCCCAACTCAACTGTCCACAGTTTTTAGAAGTGCAGCAAAGCTCTCCAGTAACAAATACTGTAAAGGAGGACAGGTCTGTTGCCTGTGTGACTAAAGCATAAGTATCCTTGCAGCAGCTGGACGTGTGGGGCCTTCAACTGCGCCGGTCTTTGCTTTAGCCAGTGATTGGACAAGAGAAAATGGCCTCAAGTTGTACCAGAGGAGGTTTAGTTTGGATATTAGGAAGAATTTCTTTACTGAAAGAGTGGTGAAGCACTGGAAGAGTCTGCCCAGGGAAGTGGTGGAATCTCCATCACTGTAGGTGTTAAAAAAACATGTAACCATGGCACTGTTGGATGTGGTTTATCAGGAACAGTGGGATTGGGCTGACAGTTGGACTTGATCTTGGAGGTGTTTTCTGACCTTAATGATTCTATGATTCCTGACTAGGACCATACTCTCCAGCACGGAAACCTTCCATGCTCTTTGCTGAGATGAGGGTCCAACTGCACTACTTCTTAAAGGTTCTGATTCAACCTTTTCCTTGCCACACAGCCAGCAAAGCGCTCTGGATCTACAGGAAGGGAAAAGTGTGTTTGAATTCGTCACCTGTGGTTCCAAACGCAGAACTCCCCAGCATTTCCTGCGTCACGTAACCTATCTCTGCATTCACTTCTTAATCTTGTTAGTTTTGATTAAAATTTGGTTGGGGAGTCTAAGACCTTCTATTGACCCATTCCAGTATAGGCTGGAAATTTATTCAGGTCAATTAGACATCTGCCAGTTTCATATCCAAAGGCCATGACATATGTTTGCTCAACAGGGTAGTGCAACAAGGAGAAACTGAATCTGCATCCTGAGCAAGGTGACACAACGGTGCTTCAATATTGTTTTTTAATGAGATTTGCTGGCTTTCAGACACTTGAAAAACTGTAAATTTATGCTGAAATGTCAACAAATGCCAGTAAAAGAAAGTTCTGTATCATGTCTGAATGCAAAAGACACAGAGGGATACAATGAGTCATTTTCTCCAGCCTGTTAACTCCAAGAATCACATCCACTTGCATTTGGCTACACTTGCCTGAGCCAAAAAGCCCCATCTTGCTGCTCTATCAGCAGCAGCTCAAGGGAGGGGATTCTTCCCCTCTACTGCGCTCTCAAGAGACCCTACCCAGGGTCCTGTGTCCAGTTCTGGAATCCCCAACGAAAGAAGGATATGAAACTGTTGGAATGGGTCCAGAGGAGGGTTAGGAAAATGATTCAAGGCCTGGAGCACCTCTGCTATGAGGACAGGCTGAGAGAGTTGGGGTTGTTCAGCCTGGAGAAGAGAAGGCTCTGGGGAGACTTCATAGTGGCCTTCCAGTACCTGAAGGGGCTCCAGGAAAGCTGGGGAGGGACTTTTTACAAGAGTCTGTAGTGATAGGATGAGGGGGAATTGCTTTAAATTCAAAGGAGGGAGATTTAGATTAGACATTAGGAAGAAATTCTTCACAATGAGAGTGGTGAGGCCCTGGCACAGGTTGCCCAGGGAAGTCATGGGTGCCTCTTCCCTGGAGGTGTTCAAGGACAGGTTGGATGGGGCCTTGAATAGCTTGGTCCAGTGGAAGGTGTCCCTGCCCATGGCAGGGAGGTTAGATCTGCATGGGCTTTGAGGTTCCTTCAAACCCAAACCATTCTATGATTCTATGATTCTATGATCACAGTATCACAGTATCATAAGGTTGGAAAGGACCTCTGAGATCATCAAGTCCAACCTATAACCTAACACTAACACCAACCATCATCTAGACCATGGCACTCAGTGCCTCATCCAGTCTCCCTTTAAACACCTCCAGGGTAGGTGACTCCACCACCTTCCTGGGCAGCCCATTCCAATGGCCAATCACCCTTTCAGTGAAGAATTTTTTCCTCACATCAAGTCTAAACTTTCCCTGACGAAGCTTAAGTCCATGCCCTCTGGTTCTGCCACTGGTCACCTGAGAGAAGAGACCAACCCCTGCCCCACTACAACCTCCTTTTAGGGAGTTGTAGAGAGCAATGAGGTCTCCCCTGAGCCTCCTCTTCTCCAGGCTAAACAGCCCCAATTCCCTCAGTCGCTCCTCATAGGGCTTGTGCTCCAGCCCCCTCACCATCTTCGTTGCCCTCCTCTGAACACATTCCAGTATCCTGACATCTTTCCCATACTGAGGGGCCCAGAACTGGACACAATATTCAAGGTGAGGCCTGACCAGTGCCGAGTACAGGGGGACGATAACTTCTCTGGTCCTGCTTACTACACTATTCCTGATGCAGGCCAGGATTCCATTTGCCTTCTTGGCCACCTGGGCACACTGCTGGCTCATGTTGAGCTTCCTGTCAACCAGCACTCCCAGGTCCTTTTCTACCTGACTACTCTCTAGCCACTCTGTCCCCAGTCTGTAGCTCTGCATGGGATTGTTGTGTCCAAAATGAAGTACCCGACATTTGGACTTATTAAACATCATCCCATTAGAATCAGCCCAGCTCTCCAATCTGTCCAGGTCCCTCTGCAGGGCCATCCTACCCTCTAGCAGATCAACTCTTCCTCCCAGCTTGGTATCATCTGCAAACTTGCTGATGATGGACTCAATCCCCTCATCCAAAATGATTCTTCAATAAGTTTTGCCCCCTTCAGAGGAAACCATTCTACCTTTAGGAGACCCTTTCCCACATATACATCATGTTAATGTCGGTCCATATTTTTTGAAGATGAGAGTGTCAAGTGAACCACCCAAGTGAACCACCCAAAATCTATACGACATCAATGAAATATGTGGGTGCCCAGGATATATCTCTGTTTGTGTAACATTAGTGTATTTGGGTAAGATACAGCCATCTACATTGTTCCCATCCTTGGAGGTATTGAAGGCCAGATTGGATGAGGCTTTGAGCAACCTGTTCCAGTGGGAGGTGGACGGCAGGAGGGGCTGGAACTCAGGTCCCTTCTGACCCTAAAATATTCAATGATTCTATGGTTCTATGAAAAGACATCCTGCAGGCACGTAAGCATAACTTAGCTTTGAATAACCTTTCTCCACAAGGATTATTCAGCTGTCCCTGCTGAACCAATGCAGCTCTCGTTGTGCTGGTTTTTAGTTTCACAAGGGCCTGTTTCAGTATCTTTAGATCATCATACCACGCTGTGCTGATGTCCCCTAAACAGAGATGCATGTCCACCCTTGAACAGCTGATGGTCTAAATGGAAAACACTCCAGAGGCAGCAGAACAACAAAATGCCAGGACTTTCAAATCATTTGTAAACTAAGTGAGGGGAGATTTAGGCTGGATATAGGGAAAAATTTTTTAAATTGAGGATGATGAGGCACTGGCACAGGTTGCCCAGGATGGTAGTGGAGGCCTCATCCCTGGTAACATTCAAGGCCAGGTTGGATGGGGCTCTGAGGAAAATATGAGGTTAAATATGTCCCTGCCTGTGGCCGGAGGGTCGGACTGGATGACCTGTAAAGGGCCCTTACAACCCAAACCGTTGTATGATTCTATGCTATGATTCTCTGACTTTCCCAAGTTTGGGTCACAGTGTGGTGGCAGAGTCAGCAGGAGAATCCAGAAGTCCCGAGTGCCCTGTAGCACCAGATTAACAGAATTCTGCCATTTATTTATATATATATTAAGTATAAATATATACACAACGTGTAGCTATGCATATTAATAATGTGAAAATACATAGCATATTAATCCAGCTCCCTCAAAACCACATAGTTCATCAAGATATTGGACAGAGGCCACTGTCCATTTAATTTGAATGTTTCCAGTATTTCTAATTAATTTGGAGTAAAAAGCAGTTTTCTTCACCAGTTTAGCTGAGTAGCCCTCTTTGCCAGTTGTCCCAAATGGAGAACACTGTACACATTTTACATAATTAGCTAATTTAACCAGCTAATTTAACATTAATAGCAAATCTGTGAGTTGAACGCCAGCAAATGAACTCATTAAAGAGAAAAGAACGAGTGCTTTCTCCTCTCTCTCTTTTTTTTTTTCCTTTAGTTTTGCACTTTTAGCAAGATGCTCTGGGGAAATCAAGATTTCAGGGAAATTCAGATGATCAAATAAATAGGGTTTTATTGATGAATTTAAAAGGATGCATCAGAATGTCAAAAAAGCTTTTGCAGAAATATGCCAGCCTCGTCTGTCCTGCTTTGGAAAGGGTCAAGGCTAGAGGACCTCACACAGGCTTTTTTCAAGTATTCTCATTTGTGCTGTGAGGATCTCATAGTCTCCTCAAGTGCTGCACACCCAAAGTTATGTCTTCAGCCCTGGAGCATGCTGTGAACACGGATTATTTGAGATACATATCTGAGGACATCAGCATGACAAGCAGCATCAGCCTTTTTATCTCATCACTCTGGCCCATTTTGCCCCTTTGCTTTCAGCTGAACAGCTCCTGGTGCTTGGATAGAAGGAGGGAACTCTGCTCCAATGTCGTGCTCCTTTCCAGCTCCAAGAAAAAGCCTGTAGCATTGCATCTGGAGCAGCCTGGAGAAGAGGAGGCTGAGGGGAGACCTTATTGCTCTCTAGAAATCTCTGAGAAGAGGTCGTAGCGAGGTGGGTGCTGGTCTTTTCTTCCAGGTAACAAGTGATAGGGTGAAAGGAAATGGCCTCAAGTTGAGCCAGGATATTAGGAAAAATTTCTTTGCAGAAAGAGTGATGAAGCATTGGAAGAGGCTGCCCAGGGAAGTAGTGGAGTCTCCATCCCTGGAGGTGTTCCTAAAACTTGTAGGCATGGCACTTCAGGACATGGTTTAGTAGGCACGGTGGTGTTGGCCTGACGGTTGGACTGAAGGATTTTAAAAGGTGTTTTCCAACTTTAATGAGTCTATGATTCTATGATTCTAACTGAACCTTTGTCACACACCCTTTTCTCACATCCTAGCTCACATTTTTTCACGTCTATGCTCCACACCTCCCACCACTTGAATGGGATAGGAGAGCAAGGGGGCGTATGGGAAGCTGTATGATGGGGGATATAATAAGGGGATTGTAGGAGGAAAAAGAATGGAGAACAAGAGGTTTGGGGTATAAGAAGGAAGGGAGACTTCTTGGGGAAGTAGGGGACAGGATGATGGGAGAAACCTCAATTTTGTTCTCATAATTTATCATTAAGAAGCCACTTGTCGTAAAATTAAGTGTTCTTAGAGGCTTTCACATAATTGTGACTAAGGACACAGGGATGTAACGATCTACTCAGCCAACAGTTTCCAATAACACTTTATTTCAGATGCAGTACCTCCTCCTGAGGTCCCATCCAACCTCAACCATTCTGTGATTCTATGACTTCTTCTCTTTTGCTGGTGTCTGTCTGAAAACTGAAGATAAAAATACAAGGGATAAATATGAATATATGAATTAAACATTGAGATGCTCAATTAGACCAGACATGGAGTGAGAAAACTCCCTGTTAGTTCTAGACACAAGTTCTGCACCTGAACTGCGTCGGGATGGACATGCTGCAGTTCTGTTGAAGCAAAATGTGCCTCTTTTAAGGGACTAAGGCACTCCTGAAGGTGCCTTGAATGAAAAAATATAGAATCATAGAATTATAGAATGTCATGAGTTGGAAGGAATCCACAAGGATCACCGAGTCCAACTTCTGTTCCTGCATAGGACAACCCCAACATTCACACTGTGTGTCCGAGGGCATTGGGCAAATGTTTCCTGAATATTGTCAGGCTTGGCCCCATGACTGCTTCCGTGGGGAGCAAAAGGTTTAGGGATTTCAGGAGCAGACACAGGAAGGCAGGATTGGAAGGAGAGGGCAGCTCTCCATCTCACTCCGTCGCAGGGTTAACGAAGCACAGTCGGTACGCTTGTACCAACAGCTTCCCAGAAAGATGGCAACCCAGCAAGAAGAGGCACCTGGCAGACACCACACTTTGCTTCTCTCAGAAGCTGACCCAAATCATACCCTGTTACTTCAGCTGGTGATTCCTCTCCTGTTTAGAATAGCATTGGAATATCCTTGTGGAACTTTGAAGCTAAATTAATCCTTGGTTCAATGTCTGTGTGTGTGTGTGCGTATGAATAATAGATTTGCAGTGCTAAAACTATCAAAGGCTCAGGCAGGCAGCTGCTCAGCTCCCTTGGGCAAATATCCTAGAAAGGAGCTGCAGCACCAGACTGGATTTGCATCCTTGATTCATTGCTGTGTCTCAGTTTCAAAGAAGCCAATCTGTTGGGTCTTAGTTCATCACAAGCCTGTTGAAGCCTGGACCTGGACCGCAGCACGATAACAAGGGTGGATATTTTTTGAGATATGGAGATATTTTTCTCTCCCAGGAGTGCAATTTATATCTTGATTAATCTAAAAGTTGAGGGATTTTAGGCTGAGGGGTGCAGGGGGGGGAATTTTTAGGAAGCGTGGGTGAGTGAAAGGAAAGGAAAGCTTCTGCTGGAATTGCTTTCATATCAGATAATCAGCTACGCTGTAGGCTAATGCTGTGCCTCAGTGGAGCAGAGATGATTTCAGGTAATTAATGTTCTTCCTTTACCAGCACGGGGAAAATCACGGACTTTAGCAGGAGATTTATAGAACTTTCTGTCAAAGCTTAAAGCATCTGCGGAAGGGGGGGTGATACATAAGGGAAAGTTTAGAAACATAGAACCATCTGGTTGGAAAAGACCTTTGAGATCATTGAATCCAGATGCACCTGTCCACTACTAAACCAGATCCCTGGGCACCTCATCCATCAGGGATGGGGACTCAACCACCTCCCTGGGCAGCCTCTGCCAGTGCCCGAGAACCCTTTCAGTGAAGAAATTTTTCCTGTTCTCTAATCAGAACCTCCCCTGGCGCAACTTGAGGCCATTTCCTCTCGTCTTATTGCCCATCACTTGGGAGAAGAGACCAACACCCACCTTGCTACAGGCTCCTTTCAGGAAGTTGTAGACAGCGATGAGGTCTCCCCTCAGCCTCCTTCAGGCTAAACAACCCCAGTTCCCTCAGCTGCTCCTCATAGGACTTGTTCTCCAGCTCCTTTCCCAGCTTTGTTGCCCTTCTCTGGATGTGCTCCAGCCCCTCATTGTCCTTCTTGTAGTGAGGGGCCCAACAATGAACCCAGTACTCAAGGTGCGGCTTCACTGGTGCTGAGTCCAGGGGCACCATCACTTCCCTGGTCCTGCTGACCACGTTGTTTCTGATACAGGCCAATCTGCATGCAGGAGCTAAGCCCCAAGTCAAGGATGCTGAGTTGTAGCTGATGAGGTTTAAGCCTTTTTCTTCCCCAGGCAGTGAGTTTTTCCAGCCATTCTTCTTACTCTGACTCAGACATCCTCCGAACAAACCCATGTTTGGCAAATAGATGCAGTAAATCCTTCACATACACAAAGAGTAGAGAAGTAAACTTTCAGTTCCAAAAATGTATGATTCTCCTGGTTGACAGCAGTGAAAGTAATAGGTATTTTTGTTATCTCTATGGGCAGTTTGATTAGCCAGGTTTCATTGTGGAGGTCAGAAAGTAAGAGCTGCCAAAAACCAAGCAGAAAGAGATCCACTTATGGAAGTGAAACCAAATATTATAAAGTCCCTATAAAGGATTTAGATTGAAGATAAACAAAATTTCCCCACCTGCTCCAAATACACAGATTAAGGAAATACTTCGTCATAGTAAAGGAATTTCATAGAATCATAGGATGGTTTGGGCTGGAAGGGACCTTAAACATTATCCAGTTCCACATCCCTGCCATGGTCAGGGACACCTCCCACTGGATCAGGTTGATCAAAGCCCCATCCAGCCTGGCCTTGAACACCTCCAGGGATGGGGAATCCATGACTTCTCTGGGCAAACTGTACTGGTGCCTCACCACCCTCACATTGCTTCAAGAGAGGACAGTTTTCTTTCCAGAGATATAGGAAGGTAAAAGAATGGAGATGAGGCTGGTATAAAATGTCTAAGATGAGATTTGGTTTTAGGACTTTCACTTTTTGCTTAGCGGCGCATCCACAAAAGGTGCATGAGCAAAGGCAGGATGTAAAGCTCAGCCTACATGAGTGGAGATGAAAAAGTGAACGTTGTTTTTCACATTTGTTTTTGATGTTCCATTGTGTTTGACTCATTGTGTGCTAGATGAGCATCTCCAGAGTTTGATTTGAAACCAGAATTCATCTTTTTATGGATTTTTATACTGGGGCAAGAAAGTTGCCTGAGGAAGAGGTAAGGGGCCCCTGTACCTGTCCAAGGACTGACCTGAGAGTGTCCCTTTTTGTGACCGATGTGCCTTCCTTTTTTACAAATGTAAAGTTGTAAAAATCTGTGTAATTGGAGCAGGTGGAGAAATTTTGTTTATCTTCAATCTAAATCCTTTATAGGGACTTCACAATATTTGGTTTCACTTCCATAAGTGGATTTCTTTCTTCTTGGTTTTTGGCAGCTCTTACTTTCTGACCTCCACAATCAGCTTTCGAAAAATATATCTGTGATTATCCTAAAGGAGAGGAGAAAAGGAAAATATTTACTTTTGATATCATTAACTGGAAGACCTATGAAGGTGCCTATTGGTATTCATAGGTCACTTCCTCTACAATTAAACCCATCACTATTCCGTATGTGAGAAACCTCTTCCCCTGGACTGCAACTTCACTTCTAACCCATCTGACCTTTATATCTGCAGCTTGATGAGTTAAATCAGCGTCACAGCCCACGGAGTTGTGAGGTTGCTTTGACAGAAGCACAGAGACACTGTCAGTTCTGGTTTTCATGCTTGAGGATCTCACCGCTCCTACCAGATGCAATTTGCACTCCCTTCACTTGCGACACCTCAGAGCAGCACAGACAGCACACAGCAGGAATCTGGCTCTCCAAAGGGCATGGGGGATTGTTTTGTACAGGGGGCAATCCTACAGGTGGCAGAAGGATGAACCTGACGTCCAGGTAGAGTCTTCTTTGAAAGGGCCACGAAGATGATCATAGGGGCTGAAGCACATCCCATATGAGGACAGGCTGAGAGTGTTGGGGTTGTTCAGCCTGCAGAAGAGAAGGCTCCAGGGAGACCTTAGAGCAGCCTTCCAGCACTGAAAGGAAAGCTGGGGAGGGACTGTATAAGACTGTGCAGGGATAGGATGAGGGGGAACAGTTTTAAGCTGAAAGAGAAGAGATTTAGAAGAAATGTTTTCCTGTGGGGGTGATGAGGCCCTGGCATAGGTTGCCCAGAGAAGTTGTTTATGCCCCATTCCTGGAGGTGTTCAAGGCCAGGCTGGATGAGGCCTTGAGCAACCTGATCCAGTGGGAGTTGTCCCTGTCCATGGCAGAGGGGTGAGAACTGACAGGGTTTTGAGGTCCCTTCTGACCGAAAACATTCTGTGATTCTTTGATTCTGTTCACCTCTACCACTTGTGAATTAGAAAGTCATTGCTGGGGGCAGTTGTCAAACCCCACACAAATCCCAAGTGTTCTTCATACAAAAGGCTAATTTAATTTAAAATTGATTTGTACTCTTGGTACAAGGCACTTGATTTTGTAATGTTCAGCAGTAGCATAAAAATAAAAAGAGCATCTAACACTGATTAACATCTGAGTCATGGATTGCTGGGCTATGTTACGCCAGCTGAATTCAGCTCTTCAACTGGCACAGTAACTCCTCTGTGATATTAAACTTTCCTGGCGTAATTTACCACTCCTTCATTCACTCGTGCATATGCTCAGCACATGGTCCCAAAGCTTGCATGATGATTTTGCCATATATAAAAGGCACACTGACTTTTCATCAATAAGATGTGCGTGGTTATTTGACAAGAAGAATGTGTTCAAAGAACAGGCCAACAATAGCTTCTATCAATCAAGCACTCTGTGGAAAATCAAAAATGACAATGAAACCTGCAGCATTAAATAACCCACGGTGCTGGAAATTAATCAGGAATCCGGTGTGCTTGAAAAAACAAATGTATTTTTAATGAATTGGATTTGAGCATTGCTTACGAGCCATGGGTTACCAGCTGAGTGGAGACTGGTTTGCTTTGCACTGATAAACTCCAGGGGAGCTTGCCATTGTCTCTATTCCAGCCATGGATGTCACCATAAACCTGCTGGGTTTGGTGACATTTAAGTGATGTGGACTCTTTTCAATACATACAGAGCTTATAAAAAAACTCCACAAGTCTCTGATCCCAACTATTCCCAAACAATCCAAGGGTTAATAATAACCTCGGAAGAGAAAATACTTCCCTACACTTAACAGTTCCCCCCTTGAGGAAAAGATGAAAGAGAATGCAGAGCGGATGACGTAAATTAGCAGTGTCACTGGCTGGCTGAGTGGCAGAAGCTTGGGTGTGACATGAACAGGGAGGGATAAGACCTCTCCAGAAATAATATCAAAGGTAAATTACTCCAGTACTCTTAAGTGTTTACTATAAATCTACAATTAACTCACTCCTTCATTCAAGAGAGGATTTGTAATTGCTGTTTTACCAACTTTTCCTTCTTGCTTCAAAATTTCCAAAGCCCAAATGAGAAAAACATTGTTCATTCTATTAAGTTTCAGCATATTTATTATCTACATTCTCCCCCTTCCAACCATCGTCTCACTCCATTAAAAACAGTATTTCAGAGAGTTCATGGTTACCAGAATAGGTACAGAACTCCCTCTCACCAAACACTTACTTAAGCAAAACACCCACTGAAGTCAGGAAAGCACTGAAAATCATTCCTGGGATTGGGCTTTTGAAACCAGCACCTGTGAGAAGAATCTGAGCTCCTGAGGACTAGTGTTTGAACAGCACAAAACATAGGAATTAGCCTGGTACTTGGGAAAGTCTTGAGCAGGAACACCTCCCACAAGATCAGGTTGATCGAAGCCTCTTCCAAACTGGTCTTGAATATCTCCAGGGACAGGGCATCCACAGCTTCTCTTGGCAACCTGTGCCCCATTTAGGTACAAAAGCAGGTACATTAACTAAGTTGATCTCATTTATAGCCAAACTCCCATTGACTTCAGTGGGAAGTATCACTCAGGCTTGCACAGGATTAGCAAACTTCAAAAAAAAATATGCCCAAGCAGGAGTGTTTAAATCCCACTGATCTCAGCCAGACTCGTGAGCACATCAAAACAAAACCAGACCTCTAGTTTCTGTGGTTTCTTGTCCAGCCCAGCCAATCTCATGCACCCTGGACTCTGCTCTTCTCTACAATTAGACTGATAATTAAGAAATAACAGCACAGTATAACTGGATAGTTGCTGGATAGCACCGTTAACATTGGGAATAAATGGAGCAGTAATCTGCAAAGGATGTTATTGCTATTATAAAAATAAAGATCTGTCTCCCCAGCCAATCAATTCAGCAGATATATACCAACAATCAAATTGTTAAAAATGACTTCTATAAATTACCCAGTCTTCCACCTAATGGAGCTGGAAACAGCTGTGAGACAATTTAGAGCTGATATAACCATACGTCGGGAGCGCTTTTTCATCCTGATGCCTTTCTATTCTCTTCAAAGCTGTTGTACTGTAGCAGGCATCTTTGTTTAATGCACCCATGTGAAAACAGACTGTATTTCACACCATGGGTTAGCAAAGCAATTTTGGCAGCAATGCTCAAGAATATATGCATTTAATATGGGTGGAATAATTCAATTTCCTCCCTATTATTTCAGCTATGCAGTTACAATCTCCTTAATTCTTCATTAAACCCTCTGGGCTTGCAGGATGTTGCTGTGTTTTATGATCTGCCATAGTTCTTTCAAATGAACTTGGAAAGACACACAGAGGAGCAGTTATAATCGTGTATTTTTTAGTCAGATATACTGGTGATTTTAGCTAAATCAGAGCAATTTAGCACCTTGCTTTGGCCACGGCAGCGCTAGCTATGTGCGACGTTCACACTGCTGATCGCTGGCACCTGGGCTTAATCACAGAGCACATAATGGGATTTTGGGGTGGCACCCTCTTACTTTTGCAGCTTCATCCTGGCTGTGCCCCAGCCCAGCCTGCTCCAGCTGGAAGCCACCAAGTGACACTTTTCTGCCTGCAAGTTACTACCAGCGTGTTAGTTTTTGGAAGGGGCAGGGTGAAATGAGTATTGTCTGTGCTGACAATTGAGTCCTTACTGAAACAGGTCAGGAAAATACTGGCTGAGGATGGTAGAGAGCTTGTCCTGGTCCATAGAACCATAGAATGTCTTGGTTGGAAAAGACCTTTGAGATCACCAAGCCCAGCCATAGCTATCTATCCACTACTAAAGCACATCCCTGAGCACTTCATCTACCCAAATTTAAACACCTCCAGGGATGGGGACTCAACCACCTCCCTGGGCAGCCTCTGCCAGGGCCTGAGAACCTTTTTGGTGAAGCAATTTTTTCCTGATGTCCAATCTGAACCTTCCCTGGTGCAACTTGAGGACACTTGAAGCAGTTGCAGAGTCAGGACTTGCGTCTCAGGCAATCTGCTGCAGGTTAAAAGAGCTGGTGGCTACTCACAGAATCATAGAATTACCTGAATTGGAAGGGACCCAGAAGGACCATTGAGTCCAACTCCTGTCCCTACACAGGACAATCCCAACACTTGCACCGTGTGTCTGAGGGCATTGCCCAAATGCTTCTGGAATGCTGGCAGACTGTGCCGTGATTGCTTCCCTGGGGAGCTGTTCCAGTGCTCCACCACCTGCTGGGGGAAGAACCTCTTCCTAATATCCAATCTGAACCTCCCCTGGCACATCTTCCTGCCATTCCCTTTAGTCCTATCATCGGCCACAAGAGAGATCAGCACCTGTTTCACCTCCCTCCCTTGTAAGAAGGCTGCAAACATCTATGAGATCCCTTCTCAGTTGGGTTTTCCCAGTCCCTGGAAAGCCCCTTGAGCATTGTTATCCAAGAAGCACTCATTGCTCTCCATTGCACAGTAAAACCATACCCTGCTGCTCCCTGGCTGTCAAACCACTGCTGTTTTTTTGATGCAAGAAGAAGAGGAGAACTAATTTCTCTATCTGGACAAAATATATGATAATCTGGGCTCTCTAAGTGAATTTTAGACTGTGGAATTTTAGACTGGAGCTGTTCCCCAGCTGCCAGCATGCAGATGTTGCCACCATCAACTTCCTGCAGAATGGACAGTGGGTGGGAATAAAGCTGAGAACAGTTTGGTCTAGAATCTCATCTGCTTCTAAATGTGGCTTTTCCTGGTTTTTCAAATAGGACGTGCACAACTGACACCTGCCCTGTCTGAAGCCGCACAGCTCTCGTGTTGGTTTAAATTAACTTGGCGTGAACATCACTTTCAACTCTCAACATTAGCTCCAGCTTCCCTGGCTTGCTCTGGTCTGCTCTACAACCATTGTATTCTCCCCATCTACTTTAATTCCACTTTCAGAACCATTCTTGCCTCCACAAAAACCCACTCTCCCAGATTCATCTGTGTTTCCAACTGTTGTCCCATCTCTCTTCACTTCCTTTTATCTATGTACCTCTCCTGCATTCATTTTTTCCTCTCCCCATTTACCCACTTCCATCCAGTATCCTCTGTGTCCATGGAAATCACTTTGGAATGACTCCTACCTGAACAAGAGACCAAAACTTTGCTTCATTTTCATCCTCCACCATGATCTTTCCCTTTGCATTCTTGCTTTCTCTCGTCTTCTGCAAATTGGTGTCACTGCCACGTCTCTGGGTGTTCTCTCAATGTTTCTCTCCACAACTATCCCATTCCTTCTCCCGTTTTCCCTATATTTTGGAATCCTCTGGGGTTTTTTACCTGTTGATTGGTATTCTAAGGCAGGTTTGAAACTGTCCTGGACATCAACAGCTTGCAGGGATCTATCTCCCATTCTCCAGTCCAAATCTTCTCCTTTGCATCTTCCACCACCTTTGTGAGCTCTCAATTTGCGTATTATTTCATCTGGGGAGCCCAAATGAGGAGACTTATTTATGTGCTTTGGCAGATCTCATTTCATAGTGAAGGCCACATTTATTCCATTATTCATTTTCACCTTTCACTGATCCTCAGTTCTTTACAAGTTTATTTGAATTTCCACCAGGCACTTCAGGAACCGTAGAATTCAGATCAAGCTTCCCAAAGGACTCGCTTTACTCTAAACTCTTTCTATTACCTCTCTTAAATAATACACTTAATAACACCATTCTTTTTCTTGCATTCTGGCTGATTAAACTGAAGATCATGTTTGACTTCCCTTTTCTCCCCTGTTCTATGTAATGATGCAAAAATCCACCCCTCCCTTATTTGTCCTGACAACTAAATTACCTTCCCACCTTTCCTAAATCAATACTTCACCGTCTATGCTTGCTTCATCAATCCCTAAAATTTTGCTATTGCAGCACCAATGACAAGGCACAGGCAATTCCTAGGACAAAGTTCATCAGTCAAAAGTATCCTGATCTGGGTCCTCTATCTCCCAGACCTTCTAGACGTGCTGAGATGCTCCACTTGCATTTCATGACTTCAGAGGACGACACAGAGTGGGTTATAAAATGCTTAATTTTCTGGTTTGGCTTGGTATTCTCACCCAAGGAGAAGCAATCCTCTAATGGGTTACTGATTTCATTGTAAATGTCCCAGGTGCATCTGTTTTGGTCAAGGAACATCTCTTTTCTGCAAAACACTCAGAAACTTGTTTTATGACCAGGAGAGTGGCAAGTAGTAGTAAGAATTTCATATTTAACTGGCAGAAAGCAGTAGCTCCTACACTCACTTGAGCCAGATACAATGTTATCTCTGAGTGTAGGAGGTGCTTCATACTTAATTCCACCTGGACCACGTTGTTCCAGAACTGAATCTGCTGCTTCCACAAGTGGTTGATTAAAGTAATAGCGATGTAACCCTGCCAACCTGCCTTGTGACCATTTCAGTCTGAGCCTGCCTTTTTTTTTGCCCAACATTTCTAACATGTCTACCCATCAAAGATGCCTTTCTCAGAGGCACACCAAGAACAGCTGGAGTGGATCAGGGGTGTCAGGGGTATCCTGTTGCCATTAGGTCAGCACAGCAGGTGTACTCTGTGTGGATGTGCGTGATGCACTCAGCAAAACAGCAGCTGCGCTGTACGGGAACATAGCTTAAACTTTCCGTAGCAACCAAGCAGTTCTGATACCCAGAATAGAATCATAAACACATAAAATATTTTGAGTTGGAAGGGACCTTAAAGACCATAGAATCATCCATTTGGAAAAGACCTCTGAGATCATTGAGTTCAACCGTACCTGTCCACTACTAAACCATTTCTCTCACAAACTCATCTACTCACCTTTTAAACACCTCCAGGGATGGGGACTCAACCACCTGCCTGGGCAGCCTCTGCCAGGGCCTGACCACCTTTCCAGTGAAGAAATTCTTCCTAATGTTTAATCTGAACCTCTCCTGGTGCAACTTTGCAGCGATTTCCCCTCATCCTATCACCTGTCACTTGGGAGAAGAGACCAACACCCACCTCGCTACAACCTCCTTTCAGGTAGTTGTAGACAGTGATGAGGTCTCCCTTCAGCCTCCTCTTCTCTAAGCTAAACAACTCTACTTCGCTCAGCTGCTCCTTGTAAGGCTTGTTCTCCAGCCCCCTCACCATCCTTGATCACCCAGTTCCAACCTTTTGTGTCCAGTTCTCAAATCCCCAACAGAAAAAGGATATGGAACTATTGGAATGGGTCTAGAGGAGGCCACGAAGATGATCATAGGGCTGGAGCACCTCTGCTATGAGAAAAGGCTGAGAGAGTTGGGGTCATTCAGCCTGGGGAAGAGGCTTCCACAAGTTCTAACAGTAGCCTTCCAGTACTTAAAAGGGCTACAGGAAAGCTGGGGAGAGATTTTTACATGGACCTGTGGTAATAGGACAAGGGATAATGTCTTTAAACAGAAAAAAATGGGATTTAGATTAGATATAAAGAAGAAATATTTGACAGTGAGGGTGGTGAGGCACTGGTACAGGTTGCCAAAAGAAGTCACGGAGTCTCCCTCCCTGAGGGTGTTCAAGGCCAAGTTGGGTGAGGCTTTGAGCAACCTGATCCAGTGGGAGGTGTCACTGCCTATGTCAGGGGTGTTGGAACTGAGTGATCTTTAAGGTCCCTTCCAACCTATTCTATGATTCATTCTATGATACTAAGATACATCTTAGGTGTCTTGAGCTGCTGTGACTGCCCAGGGATATGAAAGAGGTCAAGGGAGAAGGAATGCTGTTACATTTATTAGGCAAACTGGCACAATTGGAAAAAATACACAACGTCTGGGGGTCCCCTGCTGTCCTGGAGATCATGCAAAGTCATAAAGAAGCAGCTATGTGTCCAAAAGTTTGCTTCCTGTGGCTGTATCTGTTCTTCTGATTAAGGATATTACCCTGCTTTGCCACAGACAGGCATTTGGTGTAAATCAGGGTGATTCTGGTGATACATGTAAAGGAATGAAAACTTTTAGGAGCTGAGCATCTGTCTCATTCATTTGCACAATGGTCAGGGATTACTGGAGGTTAAGCACCCTCCATAAATGTCAGGTGTCGACAGCATTACTTTCAGTAATAATAAACTTCAAGCAGAAGAAAGTTCCCTTAAAATATCAACCTTTCACCCAGCAGTGCTCATTTTAGAGTTTAAAAGATGCTGCACATTACTGGCCCATAAATAATGGTAATGAAAAGGTCAAGCAACCTGTTAAGAAAATCTTATTGTTAAGTGAATGATCTTGCTGATCAAAGGGAGTGTGAAAGGCAGTGCTGGAGCTGTGGCTCATTCGTGTCCAGCCTCTCCCAATTCACTCTGCCAAATCCTGTCCTGGCTGAATTCTGAAAGGATTTTCAAGCTATGATGATGCACAACATATTAGGCAAAACTTTTAAACCACTTTTCTGAGTGGAGTTAACAATGTCGCCAGTAAGAATGTTTTGCTCTTTAAAAAGGTGCAGCTTTAAAAAGGTGCCAACAGTGTGTCCAAGGCCAATGGCATTTTGGCCTGCATCAGAAACAGTGTGGCCAGGAGCTCCAAGGAGGTGATTGTGCCCCTGGACTTGGTATTGGGGAGGCTGTACCTTGAGTATTGGGTTCAGTTTTGGGCCCCTCGCTGCAGGAAGGACTTTGAGGGGCTGGAGAGCATTCAGAGAAGGGGAACAGAGCTGGGGAAGGGGCTGGAGAACAAGTGTTATGAGAGGCAGCTGAGGAACCTGGTGTTGTTTATCCTGGAGAAGAGGAGGCTGACAGGAGACCTCATCACTGTCTGCAACTGACTGAAAGGAGGTTGTAGTGAGGTGGCTGTTGGTCTCCTCTTGCAAGTGACAGGTGATGGGATGAGAGGAGATGGCCTCAAGTTTCACAAGACGAATTTTAGATTAGACATCAGGAAAAATTTCTTCACCAAAAGGGTTCTCAGGCACTGGCAGAGACTGCCCAGGGAGGTTATCACCAAGTCCAACCATATCTGTCCACTACTAAACCAGATCTGTGAGCAACACATCTACCCATCTTTTAAACACCTCCAGGGATGGGCACTCAACCACCTCCCTGGGCAGCCTCTGCCAGGGCCTGAGAATTCTTTCAGTCAAGAAATTTTTCCTGATGTCCAATCTGAACCTCCCCTGGTGCAACTTGAGGCCATTCCCTCTCATGCTATCACCTGTCACTTGAGAGAAGAGACCAACACCCACCTCACTACAATCTCCTTTCAGGGAGCTGTAGACAGTGATGAGGTTTCCCTTCCTACACAAAGCATTCTATGATTCTGTGATCCTAAGATCTGGTCAGATCCACAAACCCATTCGGACACCTGGCCTTAGTGCATTCACAAAGATTTAGGTATGCAACACCCAGTTTTGGTTTTGAGCACAGGTTAGGTTGGACTAGATGATCTCAGAGGTCTTTTCCAACCTTGTGATACTGTGATACTGTAATTTGAAATTTAGTACAGGAGATGCACAATGTATCCCACATTTCTATCCTCCCTCCTCTTGATTCCAGCTTTAAATTGTGTGTCTCCGAGAGCTGGGAAGGGACTCCCATCTCACAGGACTCACATTTCCTAATCCTCTTTTAACCATGAAGCCACTTAAGTAAAACTATACTAGTTCATACATATGAATATGTTTTTTCCAATACTACCAGTAAGCAGCATCTCTTTTTGTTCATCTGTTTTTTTCCCCTGTTGTTTCCAAAAGCTGAATATCTCTGGGAAATAAAAGGTGAGTAAGAATTACAGCCATTTTTTTTATTTTCCCTGTTAGATTGCAATAAAGATTAGGTAGGTCAGTGCTGTGCTGTTCAAAAGTTTATTTACTTCAAACTGTGATTTCTCCTTGAGAGAGTAAGGGCGGAGTAACCTTTGGATCTTCAAAAGCTGTGACACTGCTGTGATTACGCCAGGAGAAATTTGTATATTGTTAGGTTGGCAGCAAGCCGTGCAATCCCACAAGAGATTCAGCTAATAGCTCAGGTGAGCTGAGGAGAGCTACTGTGCCTTGGATGTTTCTATAGTGCATATCATTAATTAATCTACTGCAGCCAGCTCCTTCTGAACCATTGCCTATTCTCTGCTTATACAGCCTTATCGACCCAGCCCTGGGGAAAATCAATTCTTGTAATCTATCTTATTACATTTAAATATATGTACAGAACTTGATATAGTACAACAGCAGTGGGGCTTGAAAGAGGCAAGGAAAAATGTCTGGAAAGGAGGAGAAAAGGAAGGAAAAGCTGATAACACATTGATACATCTGCAGATCTGCTCTAATACAGCTTTTCCACACCTTTATAAACTAATGGGTGAGGCTTTGAGAACCCTGATCCAGTGGGAGGTGTCCCTGTCAATGGCAGGAGGGTTGGAACTGTGTGATCTTTAATATCCCTTCCAAGCCAAACCATTCTATGGTTCTTTGAAATCAGGAACTGGATCTTAGGGAGAAAGTACAAGCACAGCTTGGGAATGTAATATATGTACCCAGAAATCTGGCATATCTGCCCCTCTTACAGCATCATTTAAGCATTCCTGAAGTCTTACAAAAGTCCTTGCAGTTCACGCTTTTAACTCTTGATGTCTGTGTTGTTTTGGCCAAAATATGTCTTTAGAAGCAAATCCACATTTCTTTATCAAGTCCAATAAAAACTGCATCGTTATCCTGCTTTTGTTGTTATTCAGATCTGGTCTCATAATCAAATGGAACTTGATAGATAAGGTGACCTGAATTTCCGCAAAGGCTGGTCTGACAAAAAGTATAAAAGGCCCAAAGGATGATCTGGGGATGTAAAGGATGATCACTTTGTTCACTGGGGAAAACACAGTGTGTTCTTATTGGAACATATTTCTGGGCACAGGGAGGAGAATAAAGTAATTAGGAAGGATTAGTTTGGATTTGCCAAGCATAAACCATGGCTAATGTTAACCAGGCTCTTCATGGTGATGTAGTGCAGGAGGACAGAAGACAGTGGACATTGAAGCAGGAGAGATTTAGATTAGAAATAATGAAAACTTTGTCAGAGATGGGAAGAGGTTTTCCAGCAAGCCTGGGCAGTCTCCATCCTTGGAGGTTTTCAAGGTGCAGACGGCTAAAATCCTGAGCAACCTGGTCTGATCTCAAGAGTTACCACGCTTTGAGCAGGAGATTGCAATATAGATCTCCTTGAGAACCCTCCCAGCCTTAATGATTCTATGAACCAGGAACTCTACAAGATTATAGGAGCGTTTAAGACACAGTTGCTGTCATTAATAGGATGGCAAAAGCTCCATTTCTACTTGGTGGACGCACCAAATATAAGCATCACTCTGCTCTGACTTGAGGAACGGAGATGGGGAGCCACATAGTGTCCACCAAAATGTATTGGTGTGTGATCAGGCAATTCATGGTGTGTTGGTTTCAGCTGGGATAATTCTTTTCACGGTAGTTAATACAGGCCTACATTTTGGATTTGTGCTGAAAAGAGTGTTGGTAGTACAGAGATGTTTTAATTATTGCTGAGCGGGGCTTACAGAGAGTCAAGACCTTTTTTTGATCCTCACCCCAGCAGTGAGGAGGCTGGGATTGCACAAGGAGATGTTGGGGAACACAGCTGGGACAGCTGATCTCAGTGACCAAAGGGATATCCTGTTGCCATAGGGCATCATACTCAGCATATAAAGCCAAGGGAAGAAGGAAGAAGGAGTGGAGATGGAGAGTGATGGCATCTGTCTTCCCAAGCAGACTTTGTGCGTGATGGAGCCTTGCTTTCCCAGAGATGGTTGAACATTGGGCTCTTGATGGGAAGTAGTGAACGAATTTCTTGTTCTGCTTTGCTTGTGTGAGTGGCTTTTGCTTTCCTATTGAACTGCCTTTATCTCAACCCACGAGTGTCCTCACTTTTGCCCTTCTGATTCTCTCCTCCACCCCACTGGGGTGGAGCGAGTGAGCAGATGTGAGCTGCTTGGCTGCCAGCTGGGGTTCAAACAAGACACATGGGATGACACCAAACTGCAACTGACTTTGGACATTTGTGGGTAGCTGAAAGAAGGAATTATTTTATGTCCAAAAGGGAGATAACTGATTCCCTAGTCATTATTTTTACTTTTGTTAAGTGTGAGGAGTAATGAAACAGACTCATGAAGAGAAGTTGATGTGAGAACACCACAAAAAAATCTCTAAAGACAGAGGGTGGGTATGGAGAGGCTGATTTGTGAAACAGGTGGAATTGTTGATATGAGCTTAGTTTTTTTGTATAAAAGCAGTGAATTCCTTAAAAATGGCCAATAAAATTCCTGGAGAGTAGACATCCAGGGAAAGACAGCACAGAGCACTCATGCCTAGTGTCCCATGTTCAGCTCTGCCTTGGCTTGAGGTGGAAAATGAGTGAGGCTACTATAGCAAGCTGAATCCATAAAGGCCTTCCTGTGACCCAGAATCCTTCTGGAGTAGTTTAAGGTGCCTGGGATTGGGCCAAGTGATGTGAAAATGAAATTTTACCATGGGAACCTGCACAATGAAGATGTGTCAGACAGGTGTCTTTCAACCTTCTCTTCTAACAGCTTTGCCCCTCTCTTTTGTCTTCTCTTCATAAGCCAACTTTAGAGCAAAGGGATAGGAAGATCTAAAAGCCTTGATTTGGCTTCCTTCCCTCCAAGAATAGAGGCAATGACAAATCTGAGATGCTGCCAGCCCTCCTTCAAGGGCTGGATTGATGTCCCTGCCTCGTGGTTAGACCCAGCTGGGAGAAGGGGAATTAGGCCTTGTCTTTCAATTACTGCTGTTTTGCTCAGGGCCACACATTGAAGCCTCCCAGCGGAGAAGTCCTTCTTACCGCCTATAATCTCTGAATTGTATTTGAAAATAAAGCTTTTAATTAAAACTGGCATTTCTCAGCTTCCCACTGGCAGCCGACATCTGCCTGCGAAGAAATATCCTTTGTGACACTTGTGGTACAGAAACCCAGCACTAAAGACAGTAAACTAATTCCGTGCTCTCCTGTCATCAGATGAGATTTGAAAGACAAGCTCCTCAACACTTACGTCCATTAAAGATCCCATGGCATTTCACAACAACAAGGGGGTTAACCCCAGTGACCTGGCTGGATTCCACCTCAAGTCTTTATCTCAAATCCACCCCCTCCCACAGTTCCTTACATGACATTATCTCCTTTGCTCCCTCTCTTGTTACTGGGAGCCGTTGATGCGAAGAGTTAAAGAGCTGCCCAGTTGGCTCAAAGGTCGAGGTGTTTCAAAGATGGTCCTTCCACTTGTACCCATGATATTTTTTTCCCATCCCAACATGATCTTTTTCCAATCCCAGCGTGTGGACCCTGATCTGAAGACAAATCTTGCCAAAAATTCCATGCCCCAAGCAATGTTTAGACAGAGCCTTAAGCAGCTGACATGGACCATTTCAAATGCTACAACCCAACCATTTCCTTAATGCTGTCTGTATTATCTCACTTAATTAACATTCAAGGATGTAGAGAGTCTTAACAGTATTGGCAAAATTCTTTAAGGACTTCAATTGCACAATGATGCAATTGAACCCTCTTATGACATCTTTGTAATCTGATGGGAGTATTTTTGTGTTTTAAGCGAAGATCTTGCCTTGTAAATTAATTTTATTATGACTATTTCTCCAGGGGTCCTGAGGGCAAGGTTTTTTTCTCTGCTCACAGTTGTGTATTCTGCTGTGGGCTAATTGCTTCTGGTCCTTCTCCCTGCAGCAGCCTGTACTTCAGGCATTTTATTTACCAAATCTGTCAGGTGCAGCAGAGTCCTGCTGGGGGAGGATGCACTTTGGTCACAACAACCCCACGCAACACTATGGGCTCAGGGAAGAGTTTCCAAGGCTGGAAATTTGCCTGGTGGAAAAGGACCTGGGGGTGTCAGTTGATAGTGGCTGAGCATGAGCCAGCAGTGTCCCAGGTGGCCAAAAAGGCCAACAGCATCCTGGCTTGAATCAGCCATGATGTGGCCAGCAGGAGTAGGGAAGGGATCGTCCCCCTGTACTCCGCACTGGGGAGGCCACACCTTGAATCCTGTGTTCAGTTTCAGGCCCCTCAGTACAAGAAGGACATTGAGGGGCTGGATCATGTTCAGAGAAGGACAATGGAGCTGGGGAAGGGGCTGGAAAACAAATGTTATAATGAGCAGCTGAGGAACTGGAGTTGTTCAGCGTGGAGAAGAGGAGGCTGAGGGGAGACTTTATTGCTCTCTACATCTCCCTGAAATGAGGTTGTAGTGAGGTGGGTGCGGCTCTCTTCTTGCAAGTGACAGGTGATAGGATGAAAAGAAATGTCCACAAGTTGTGCCAGGGGAGGTTTAGATTGGATGCTACAAAAAAAATATTTACTGAAAGAATGGTGAAGAACTGGAAGAGTTGGACAGTGGTGGAGTCCCCATCCCTAGAGGAGTTTGAAAAATATGTAGTCGTGGCACTTTAGGACATAGTTTAGTGGACACTGTGGCGTTGGGCTGACGGTTGGACTTGAGGAGGTCTTTTATAACCCTAATGATTCTATGATCTGTGACTTATTGAGAGTATCTCTGATGTTCACATTAAAGGTCTATGCTATGCGTCTTGCAGCAAAGTTTCATGAAGTCCTGGAATGTCATCAACAAATAACCACATAAAACCAGGTTGGAAATGATTAGGATTCAACGCCGGAAGCCGAAAATCAAAATCACTTTCCTCCAGTACTGGCAGTCCTAAAGTGTCACTGAAGTCAAGTGAATACGATAAGTAGAAAACAAATGTGGCCTCAGGACTGTATTCATAAATTTATATGGCAATAGCACTGCACGTTCTCAAAAAGAAAATAGCTCCAAATAAGATATTAAAACTCAGAACCATCTCTGCTAATGTAACATTTCTGTCTGATACAATTGAGATTACCCTGTGGATATTTTATGTTTTTAGCAGCTTTTTGCCTGCCATCATTAAATATTTAATAGTTCTAATTTATCACTTTACTCTTGCGTTGTTTTTGGCTCAGATGCTTGGGCCGTGAACTGAATTGCACAGGTTAGAGGAAACTCTGTGTGTTTATCAGTTACGTAGCGAAGGATACGGTAGCTTCCCTCTGCAATGCTTTGTACCACACACAGCACTTAACTCACAGGAAAACACACTCCATGTCCCTCCTGAGAATGAGAAGCACTTGGCACCTGCTCTGCCCATTATGACTATTTTTAAAATAAGATTGGATGTGGCACTTAGTGCCATGATCTAGTAATCATGATAGTGTTGGATTAAGGGTTGGACTTGATGATCTTGGAGGTCTCTTCCAACCCAGATAATTCTATGATTCGATGATTATATTCCCCAAATATTTAAAACTGCTGTAAGAGATCAAGGCTTCAGCGTGCCAGTTACCCTACAGACACAAGGAATGGATAGAGCAGCTCAAAACAGGAACGGGCAGGTGGTGAAAAGAGGGAAGGTGCCCCAGCATCTCAGGCCCCAGCATCTCAGGCCCCATTCAGTGCCCTGTGTGTTGCTGTGTTCTGCTTCGGTGCTAACAAATGATACCAGGCAGCCAAAGCTAACGTGTGTCCCGTGGTGGGATTTGTCTCCTCTGACTTAGATACCCCAGTGTTTGGTGTCTATATCTAAACTGTTCACCCCAAGGGTCCCGTTACCATCAGTGGAAACCAATGGGCCCATCCAGAGGACAGCGCATCACACCTTGAAAAGAGATGTGTATACAGGTTAGGCAAGTTTCTCTGTGCAGGCACCTATTTCATAGATTCATAGATTCATAAAATCATAGAATCATAGAATCATAGAATCATAGAATCATAGAATCATAGAATGGTTTGGATTGGAAGAGACATTAAAGATCATCCAGTTCCAACCCCACTGTCATGGACAGGGACACCTCCTACTGTATCAGGTTAGCCCTTGTCCTATACCTGCACTTCCTGATAAAGAATCCCTCCCCAGCTTTTCTGGAGGTCCTTTTAAATACCGGAAGGCTGCTCTAAGGTCTTCCTGGAACCTTCTCTTCTCCAGGATGAAAAATCTCAACTCTCTCAGCCTGTCCTCATATGGGAGGCACTCCAGCCCTCGGATCGTCATTGTGGTGTCCTCTGGACTCACTCCGACAGATGCACACCTTTCCTGTGCTGAGGACTCAAGAGATGAATGCAGAACTCCACGTGAGGTGTCACGAGAGCAGAGAAGAGGGGCAGAATCACCTCCCTTGGCCTTCTGGTCACTGCTTTGGATGCAGCCCAGGGTACGGTTGGCTTTCCAGGCTGCAAGCACACATTGCCAGTTCTGTTATCTTTGTGGTGGAGCATGGTGATAAAGCATTCAATCAATTTCTGCATGTCTTTTTCATTATCTGAGCAGAGATAACCCATCTGTCTTCTGTATCAGAACAGAGCACCGATGGCCAAGGTCTGTCTCTGCTGTGTGACTCCATAAGCCAGAAAAAAATCATTCAAAGTAATCCCTTCCTCAGTTTTGTTGACCACAATTGTGTGGAAAACCTCATAGTCTTGTCCAGCCTTTTTCCTTAAAAGTTCTGTTAAGACACTTTGGAAAGCTTATATCTTGGTGATTGTTTAACTGTGATCGATTTATGGCATTTTTAATCCAGCCAACATTCTTGTCTTCAAAGAAAGATGTCAGTGTAACAGAGCCATTTGGGACCTCACAGGACATTGAGGAGCAACACCAGAACAGAAGCTGGGGATGTTAACTTTAACTCATTAATTGTCAGTAATGTTAACTCATTAATGGTATTAGCAGTTCCAAGGAAGAAATGAAGCTATATCATCATCCCACTCATACCTAAACCTCTGAAATAAATTAGAGTTACTGTGTGAAGGATCAAAAGGAATCACCTTGTGATCCTGTTTAGCAAACTGCCTGAGACTAAAGCCTACTTTCACCTTCATCCTCAGTAGGTCATCATTAAAACACTTGGACTTCACCTGTCTGTGAATTATTGATTATGAGGTGAATTTCTCCCAGGGAAGTGGTGGAGTCTCCATCCCTGGAGGTGTTCAAAAAGCATAGAGCCATGGCACTTCAGGACATGGTTTAGTAGGCACAGTAGTTTTGGGCTGACAGTTGAACTTCATGATCTTAGAGGTCTTTTCCAATCATAATGATTCTTTAATTCTGGAAGTTTGGTTATGGGTCTGATGTGCCTGTTCAGATCTCAAACCAGCATCACCAACTGCACCAGAGAGAAAAATAATCTTTCAGCAGTATCATGTCATCTTGGTGTCCTTCTTGGGTTCATGTCTTCTTGGTGTCCTTCTTGGGTCTCTGCTCGTCAATCACAGTATCACAGTATCACAAGGTTGGAAAGGACCTCTGAGATCATCAAGTCCAACCTATAACCCAACACTAACACCAACACGAACACCAACCCATCATCTAAACCATGGCACTCAGTGCCTCATCCAGTCTCCCCTTAAACACCTCCAGGGTCGGTGACTCCACCCCCTCCCTGGGCAGCCCATTCCAATGACCAATCACCCTTTCAGTGAAGAACTTTTTCCTAACATCAAGTCTAAACTTTCCCTAGAATCAACACATACAGGTAAAAAAAGAATAAATGGATCCTACCTAGGCAGAGGATCAAATATATACATAAAATCAGAGACTCCTGGAAAAGACCATCTCTTATCTAAGCAGGAGGTAACACATCCTACTGAGTGGACACATCTGCAAAAAGATGATATTTCTTCATATTCATCTATGTCAAAATGTGGCCTGTGGCCTATTCTGGGATAAAAAAAAAAGATGTGCCTGATATGTGCACTTCCCAAAAGGAATTGAGTGAGAGAAAGAATTATGTTCTCCCCAGGCTTTTCTTACCCTTAAAATTTTTTGAGGTCCCTGAACAGCAAATATGACAGAAGTGGGCATTTGCCCATGGGATCTAATGCTTCAGGCGTTGGATTTCTTATCAGTGAGGGCCATCCAATTAATTCTGCTGCTGTCAGGATGTTCTACATCCAGAACAGGGCTCTGACATGGCTGCTCTATGCACTTGCTGGACAAGCATTAAAAGACAAGCACTGTAATCCAAATTTGTATAAAGATCTGAACAGACAGAGTCCAAGTTGCATGAAAGAAATAAAAGTACCATCAGCACTTGTATTACCAAACAAAACACAGTTGTTCAATCATAGAATGGTTTGGGTTGGAAGGAACCTTAAAGCTCATCCGGTTCCTGCCTTGGGCAGGGTCACCTCCCACTGGACCAGGCTTCTCAAAACCCCACCCAATTTGGCCTTGAACACTTCCAGGGATGGGACATCTACAACTTCCCTGGGCAACCTATGCCAGGGCCTCACCACCCTCACAGGAAAGAATTGATTCCTAATATCTCATCTAAACTTACCCTCTCCAAGCTCAGTCGTGTGTGGCTGTAGCATTCGCCCTGTGGTTGACTGGCAGTTAAAAATCTGAAAGGAGTTCTGTCCTCAGACTGCTCTGTGAGACAGAAACTGAGCTCTTGTGTATGAGGCATCAAATAACTTGGTTTTAAGGGGGTATGGCCAAATTTGGCTTAGATTTCTTACTGTTTACACGTGGTTAAACGTGCACAACACATTGCAGAAAAAATGTCCTTACAAGGCTGGACTGAAAGGTGAACAGAGACCTGAGCCAGATCTTAGATCTTCCTCAGCTTTTACATTTTAGATTTCAGAATTGAGTCTCCACAGCCAAACCTTCCCATGCTCTAGAGTCTAGGTTGGATATATAACCTGGTAAACGGGATTTTTGCCATCACTAGAAAAAGCTCACAGCCTTTGTGCTTACCCAGCACTGCAGGGTCTCAGGATAGCTCTGAGCATGCTGTGCCCTGATCGCCCTGCGATCACAACTGTCCCATGGATAAGGCCGTTGTGCCCAACCTGTCTGAGCTCAGTGCTGGGACACCCCCCGTGGCCAAGGGCTGCCAACCCATGTGCTCACTGCCCAGCAAACACCAGTCCTTTGTGTGCCCGGGCTGGAGCTGAGCAGCTCTGCCAGTGGTGCAGGGGACCAGGGAGGAAGGAGCAGTTGGTGGGGACAGGGTGTATGAAAATGCCTCCAGATGGACCCAAGAGTGAGGAGGAAGAAACCCCACCACAGACATCACACTCCTGAAAGGGAAGATCTCTGGGTGATGGCAACTTGAAAC
This sequence comes from Tapera naevia, assembly GCA_033556795.1. Taxonomy (NCBI): domain Eukaryota; kingdom Metazoa; phylum Chordata; class Aves; order Cuculiformes; family Neomorphidae; genus Tapera; species Tapera naevia. The sequence continues at coordinate 1,403,187 of JAUMJJ010000135.1, read as the reverse complement.
CCTTTCCCTTACTGTGGCTGAAGGAGACTGAATCTGTCACCCTGGGATGTAGAGGGACACTGGCAAGGTGAGAATCACCACAGTTTATGGGCAGAGTCTAGGAAGGGATTTTTGTATAAAAAAATAAATTACATTATAGACGAGGCTTTAAAAGTATTAATTTTGGAATATTAAACTTCCAAGCTATTAATGGACTGAAAAATTCTTTACTTTCAAAATATTAATTGGACTAACAAATTCTTGGTTCCATTTATAGTTTATTTTTCTCCCCCCAAAACCTAACAATAATTTAGAAGGAGAATAAGGTGTTTTGAGGTAGTGTTATCTAGGGTTGGTATCTCATGAAGCTACTTTCATTCTGCTTTGGAGCATAATTTTTCAGCTCTGAGTTGCTTTGAGTTTTTCCAGGTACAGATCCAACGATATCTTAAAGCATCTGTCTTTGACTTGGCTTCATCAATAATATCAGACCCTCATCTTGCTGAGCAAAATTTTCTACTACAAGCAACAACTTTATTAAGGAAATGTTCACAGTCTGATTTTCTGAAGGGAATTAAACACCTCTCTCACCTCTCTTACATTTAAGCAGCACCCCGGGCTCAATAGATGCAGGAATTTTCCTGCCCCTGGGAACAATCTTTCCCTGAGAACAAAATCCCACAAACTATAATTTGGCTGCCAGTGTCATCTCCAGCATAATCAAGTATTGACTTAATTAGAAATCTTTTTAAGTGATGCATAGGGAGACAAACACATTTTTTTCCAAAGCATTCCTCATTTGTAATTATTATTTCACTTGTGAATCTTCCACACTCCATTGAAAATGCCATATGGAAAACAAATTAGTTTGCTACACTGACTAATGTTTACTGCCACTTCTGCTCTGAAGTTTGGGGCCAAGTTTTTAAATCATCAGTCCTTTCTCTGGCAAAACTGCCAATGGAATTGCTCTGTGTGATGAAAGTCTGGATAGAAGTAGGAGCGCTGCTATAGGAAACGGCAGCGCATCCCACCTGGTCACCAAGAGTAATCCAGGAATTTAACAGCAAGCTCTGATTTAATGCCTAAACCTGTCATATACACTAAATATGATAGAATTGAAACTGTGCTGCTTTCACTGAGAGAGGGACAGCATTTCCCAGCTGCATCGTGTGGCTGGTTGTGCAGAGCTTCATGATCTGTTATGAGCTCCACAGCTGGCAAACTATCCGCACCTTTCTTTAGCTCAGTCTCTCCACTTGGAATAGTTCTGAGTCCCAAAATATGATTTGCTTAATTATACTTTTGCACTGCACCTGTCACTCCAGTCCCATATATTTCCCCTCCACTTGGCTGTTCCCTGATCCTCCAGGAAAACGTGGAGTGTATTTTTCCTTGCAGCATTCTCCCTATTGATTTCACAGAGTGTGACTGACTTTCAGGGTTATCCTGCTTCTTTTTTGAAGACTGGCCTGGAGCTGGATTCTCTCCCACCTTCTGCTGCTTTCTCAGTGTACTGTGTACTCTTTCCAAACAGTCAGTAGTACAAGAAACTCGTTTGTTGTGAGCAATTGGCCTTACACCACAAACATTTGCTGAGGTAGAACTCATGGACTCATCTTCCAGACACGTCCAGGTTATCAAAGTAACCACAAAAGACGGGATTTCACTTTTCCTTTCAAATGAATGCTTGAATTCTGTGAAAATTGGAAGGGCCCATCTGGATACACATGCGTAAAGTTGGTGAGAATTTTTGGCTCCTTTGCTCTGGGAATTGAATGGAAATTTTGATTAAAGGTTCTGTGGCTGAGTCCTGCACGAGTAAATTCCATTTCTAAAGCCCATACGGAATTTCCATCGGTGAGAGTTCTTCTGGAGGATGCCAATAGGAACTGTATTAAAAAAAGTAGTGATTGGGAATGCAGATCAGAAGGAAGGAGTTGGCTTGGTGCATTAGAACCCTTAGTCATCCAAAGACAGGAGCACAAAGTATTGAAGAGTGTGGGAGTTGCTGAGGACTAAGGACTTTGGGGCTTGGACTGTTTGTATCATTATTGGCTATTATTTATTAATAATAATGTATCTAATCACTGCTTGGAGGACAGGACAGTTGGCAACAGTAACTCTATCAGACAAAATTATGAGTGTTTCAAAACACCATCTGCTGATGGTTACCTCTAAGCAATGCAAATAGAAACCAAATTTGCATGCTGGTTGACCGTGGAGCACCTCAAGGACTCTGACTGAGGGCACGCTGACTTTATGATTGAAAAGACAGCAGCTTCTTACTCTTCCCATGCATTTCTGCATGGACCTCTTGGCTACTGCTTCTGCAGTGTCAAACAGATGCTCTTGTCAGCTACTGCATCTCTGTAGCATGTAACCATTTATTTACTAAAACCTAAAGAGAAATTATAGGGCAGAAATCATAATATATCGTTCCCAGTTACCGTAGGCAACCACATAATATGGAATGGAAAGTACCCTGCTGGTACTACCTCAGCAATCCTTGACATCAAAGGAGATACATAGTTGGTTAAGGATCTAGAGGGGAAGTCGTGTGAGGAGCAGCTGAAGTCACTTGGTCTGTTCAGCCTGGAGAAGAGGAGACTGAGGGGGGACCTCATCACAGTTCACTGCCTTCTCATAAAGGGAGGAGGAGGAGCAGGCACTGAGCCCTTCTCTCTGACTACCAATGACTTGAGGGAACAGCAGGAAGATGTGCCAGGGGAGGGTTGGGTTGGACATTAGGAGAAGGTTCTTCACCCAGAGGGTGGTGGAGCACTGGAACAGCTCCCCAGGGAAGCAGTCCCAGCCTGACGATATTCCAGAAGCATTTGGTCTATGTCCTCAGACACATGGGGTGAACGTTGGGATTGTCCTGTGCAGGGACAGGAGTTGGACTGGACGATCTTTGTGGTTCCCTTACAACTCAGGACATTCTGTGATTCTGTGATTTAAGCTTTCCTGTCTGGATTAAAACCCTGCGTTAAAAATACAGGACACAACGCACATCGTTTTAAGAGAAAGCACTGTTAATATTGCAAAGGAACGCACTTGAAAATTAGGGAATGCCAGATTGATTGTTGCCATGGAGAAGTCCTTGAGAGCATTAATCACTGCCTTGAGAGCTGGGTTTGAATAGTGTGCAGAAAATAAAGCGTGGGGCCACAAGCAGGACCGCGGTATGAAAACCAAACTGCACATAGCTGCTCATTAACCAAACACCATTATCCCAGGCACTGAAAGCAGGTGTCCTGCAGAAAGAAACACTCCAGGATAATGTAATTAACATTCTACCACCATGCATATGCACAGCAAATGACCTGGGAGCTCGCCAACAAGTCTGAGCTTTCGACTGCTTGACTATGCAACATCCTTCTTTCATGTGATGGTGTTTGAATGCAAACTTGGTGCCCATTTCTTGTAGAAAAGAAGTGAGTTGTCATAGGTCGTGCTGCTTTATTTCAGCCCCAGGGTCCTCATTTGCAGTGCAAGGAGGGTGATGCTCAGACTACAGAACTCAGGCTTAAGAGGCTGGAGATTTGGGTCCCTGATAAAAATGCCTTCACTGCAAGCTGTATGAACTCTCTCGTGGACCTCCAGTGGCGGTACTTTTTAGAGGAGGAGACCTTGTGGAGTGTGCAAGAGCTGGAGACAAATGCATGGAGCAGGTACAGGATGAGGATGTGCATCAGACCAGATGCTCCACAGAGTGGATCTCCTGACAGTGCAAACTCTGTCTCCGCTGCGCCACGACGTTGTGTGATCTTGAGCAAGACACCCTCCTGCTCTCTGCCTCACCTTCATCATCTGTAAAACAAAGGTAATGGTGCTTAGCTTTTCAAATGTCTTTGTGGGCAATGGGCAAAAAGATATTTAAGCTCTATGTGTTATATAGATGTGTTTCCCAAAGTTAATTAAAGCTTTTTGCATTTTGGATGACTGTCTTTGTTTCTCTCTCCTTGCTTTGTTACCTGTTCCCCATTTCAATTGATTAAAACAAAACTTGCACTTTCACTGCCCTTTTATGTAAGCATTAGCTGCCCTTTACTCACCTTTCAGGTTTAATATTCCCAAATTTTATTAACCAGTTATTTGCAAACCGCCAAACCAAACAGATTAGCAAGCAAGACTCAAAACAAGACAAAAGATCCTGTGTTGGTCTCTCACTGAGTAAATAATCTGCTTGGGTCATGTATAATTAATCAATCTGCTGTTTCACAGAGGACTCAACCATTCTCAGCCATCCCAGTAAATAATACAAAATAATGTGTTTTGCTATGAGTGTCTCTGTTGCACGTGCAAGCAGCTGACTGCACACTTTCTTTTGGAAAGGAAAAGAGAGAATTTAACAGAATGACTCTCAGGGGAAGGTGGAAGCCTCACCAGAGAAACCTGAGACCACTGGGATGTATGAGTGGTACATAAGGCACACAGATGTTTCCCAAAGGGGATCAAAAATCTGCACAACCATTGTATCATCAGCATCCCCCAATACATTGCCAGAACAGCTACTACAGAATCATAGATTGGTTTGGGTTGGAAGGGACCTTAAAGATCACCCAGTTCCACCCCCTACAGCTGTGGGCAGGGACACATTCCACAGGACCAGGCTGTTCAAAGCCTCATAGCCTCATCCAGCCTGGCCTTGAACACCTCCAGGGATGCAGCAACCATGAGTTTCCTGGGCGACCTGTGCCTGGGCCTCCCCACCCTCATAGGAAAAAAATTCTTCCTAATATCTCATCTCAATGTCCTCCCTTTCAGCTTAAAACCATTCCCCCTCATCTTATCCCTTCACTCCCTGATCAAGAGCCCCTCCCCATATTTCCTGTAGCCCTCTAAGTACTGGAAGGCTGCTCTAAGGTCTGTCTGAAGCCTTCTCTTTTCCAGTTTGAATAACCCCAACTCTCTCAGCCTGTCCTTGCATAGGAGGTGCTTCAGACCTCTGATCATTTTTGTGACCCTCCTCTGGACCCACTTCTAACAGGTCCACGACTTTCCTGTGCTGAGGAATCCAGAGCTGAATGCAAGACTCCAGGTGGGTTCACACCAGAGCAGAGTAGAAGGGGAGAATGCCCTCACTTGCCCTGCTGGCCACATTTCTTTTGATGCAGTCTGGGATGTGATTTACTTTCATTCACTGGCTTTTAATGTACAGAAACATTCATTCTAAGTTTGTTCACTATATTTTAATAAGAAATGCCATTTAAGCACATTCTTTGCTTTAAGCACGTGGCTACATCTGTTGATGTAGGAAATGGCATGATCAGCAAATAGAAGTTGTCCTTTTCTGGGTTATACCACAGAAAGGGACTATCAAAGTTCTTTTCCATTTTAATTCCCATAATGTTTTTTTTTATGCTCTTCCATAACATTTTTTCTACTCTCTTTTCCTATTTTAAGAATATTATGGAAGGATCAATATGTGACCACTGCTCCTTTTCTGTTAGATTGAATCAAACTCAGCAACTGACCAAAGATGCTGTAAGGGCAACCGCTCATGCTGAACGTTCTGGGCTCCAGTGGAAGGAATAATACTTGATAGAAATTGGTGAGACAGGTTGCTTTGAGGCCTCTGAGGCTCAGCCAGCTCACATTTCTGGAAATCACAGCTTCAGCACAGACTGGTTGAGGTGTTTAACACAAGCAATAAGATAGCACAGCTCTCCTAATTACACCCTGCTGTTTCTATAGGACGCCCTCAATCACATCTGACCAAACACCTGACTTATCAAGGCAGTTTGAGCATCTGTTCCATGTCTTGGTCTTCCATGTGCCCATGATATGCAGATTACCTGACGATTATGAAGGCCCAGGGAGCTCCAGGTATCAGTTTTTTTAACAACAAGAGAAGTCATTAGATAATCTACTTTGACCTCCTGACATGAAGTCTTGTTCACTTACCAAGTTCAGCCTGTCTGAAGGATATCCTGTGTTGGCACTTAGGCAGGAGACAGAGGATTTAGCTATTCCTTTGGGTTTGTCCCAATACCTTACTGATGTGTCTCACAAATTAAATTCCTCCTCTTTTAACCCCCATCCCCTATTACACCTTCTTCTATTAGGTGGAAAAGCTCCAATATTTCTCTTTGTGAAAGTTCTTAAGCACTATAATCAAATAAACCATCAGAAACACCAAACTCTCTGACTTGATCTCAAGCTTTATTTTAACCACTGAATTGTTTCCTGGGCTCTGATTTGCACTGTTTCCACCTCTAGAATACGTTTACATGTTTGGGGCAGAATGCTATTACTGGTGTCACTCGTTCTATTCAGCGGTAAATTCACCTCCTTAAATCAGTTGTTGTTCTCCTGACTTGTTTAATCTCCTGTTTAATTATTATAGCACTTTAGCAACTTAGCTGACAGCCTCTTTGAAAATTTACTATTGGAAAAGCAAAGAGTTTAAATGGAATACCCTGGATGGCAAATAGAGGACTTTCCCCTGTTGATTCCCACAGACTTTGTCTTGTTTAAAGCTCCTATAATGAGATAAAAGAAATACAGGCACATTTCAATTAAAGAACTACGATCTCCTTGGGGGAAACTCTTCAAGAAAACTGCATAAAGCAACAGTCTGACTGTCACTCCATTTTGGGTTCAGATATATGGAATTAAGCTCTCTTGTAAAAATGAAATATTTCTTGCTTTAGGCATTTTGAAGCAAAGTGATGGTGGTCCTTCTTCTTCAAATAAAGCTTAGGCCATTGGATTTCACTAAAGGTTTTTGTTTCAGAGAATCATACAATAATTTAGATTGGAAAAAAACTTTAAGATCATTGAACCCAATTGTAAACCCAACACTGCCAAGTCCACCACTAAACCATGTTCCTTAAGCACCACATCCACATGGCTTTTAAATCCCTCCAGGGGTGGTGACACCACCACTTCCCTGGGCAGCCTCTTCCAATGCCTGATAACCCTTATGGTGAAGTAATATTTCCTAATATCAAATCTAAACCTCCCTTGGTGCAACTTGAGGCCATTCCCTCTCATCCTATCATTTGTTACTTGGAAGAAGAGACCAACACCCACTTCGCTATGACCTCCTTTCAGGGAGTTGCAGAAAGTGAGGAAGTCTCCCCTCAGCCTCCTTTTCTCCAGGCTAAACAGCCCCAGATCCCTCAGCTGCTCCTCATAAGACCAACCTTTCTGCCAAAGATCAGCCATAGGATTCAGGCTAGTTCACTTGCCATGAGTTTCCCTGTGGAAATGACTATAGGAAAGGTCTCAAGGAAGAGAGTATCCAGGGCTGCCAAGTGTTGCTTTGTCTTTTAAATAGCAGGCTATTCAAAAGAAAAGTTACTGATAATGACCTTCCTTCACCATTTTTAGGTTTCCTACTTAGCTTGTGAGAACACTACTTCATACTATGTTGTACAAGCTAGATAAGCTGAAGGACAGTAACAAAGAAAACGTCCTTCTAGTAACAGGGGAGGGGATGTCCCAATACCTGATGACTCCTCCCTGTGTCTGCTGGCAGTACTGGGGATGGGATTCAGGACAATAGCAGTGTAGAAGGATGACCCCATGTTACTGATACGTGAAGAGACAGTGCAGAGTAGAACTTTTATTACAGAAGGGCGAAGGCTGTTAGTATTGATATCCAAGCACCCTGAGTTTTTTCTGACCCCCTTTGCTATCTTGCTGGGAGACAGTAGAATCATAGAGTTATAGAATGTCCTGAGCTGGAAGCGACCCAAAAGGATCATCCAGTCCAGCTCCTGTCCCTGCGTGGGACACTCCCAACATTCACCCCGTGTGTCTGACAGCATTGACCAAGAGATTCTGGAATATTGTCAGGCTGTGACTGCTTCCCTGGGGAGCTGTTCCAGTGCTCCACCACCTTCTGGGTGAAGAACCTTTTCCTAATACCCACCTTAACTCTCCCCTGGCACATCTTCCTGCCATTCCCTCAGGTCCTATCATTAGTCACTAGCGAGAAGAGATCAAACTACAGCCCCATCCTGTATGTCCTCTGAGTTGCTCTCTATGTGCTCCCTCAAGAAGATCTCCATTTGTGTAATAGAAAAGTAGTTTCTGTTCTAACCATTCCTCTCTCTTCTTCCTTGTTCATGCTGACCAGGACATCTCCAGACTGAGGCTGAGGTCTTCAGCAATAAAGGGTTTACATGTCACTTGGGATGTAGCCTTGTAGCTGTCCAGAGAAGCAATCTCCAGATCACGGAGAGCCTATGCATCCAACTCCACACTCCAGCATGTTTCTGTGAAGCTCCCCACAACCATGCTGTTCTTTCTCATGTGCCCACTCTGACCCCTGTGCAGACCGTGACTGCTCTTCCTGGCTGCTGAGGAACCACAAGTAATAAACAGAAGTATCAGACAACAGTTTTCCAGAGAGGAATTGTACATGTCAGCTAAGAAAAACTGAAGGAAGGAAGGAGGTGCCTAATGATACTGTGGAAGACGAAGCGAATATTAACTGAGATTACTTCAAACCTCTCTCTCTGTCTTCAGACAGAGCAAAAAGGGTAGATAATGATCAAAAAAGTGCTTCTAAAAATGCAGCTCCCAGCCCTTGTGACTCAGGCACCAGAGGAGCGAGGCCAGAGAGACTATCAATGCTAAGTACCCAAGTCCTTGATTCTCTCTGCAGGAGGCACTTGAATGTGTCCAAGATGATGCAGCAGCCCAGCTAAGTTTTCTGATGAATAACTCCACAGGGGGCAAGAGGCCTGTTGAAGGTCGTGAAACGTTTCTGCTGACATTGATGTTAAACACTAAATCCTTTTGCTTTTGTCCTGAAGCAGCTGGAACCCAGTGATGTGCTGCAGTCCCTGCCACTCGTGTATTTATGAAGACAACTGCAATGAATCCAGGTAGAGAAGACCACTCTGACAGGCAACCCCCTGTCTTCAATCATCACCTGAATCCGTGGATCTCTTCAGGGCATCCAGTTCAATCTGTTTTCCACTCTGCTGTAAAACTGCATCAAACAATTTGCTTTTGCAGGCCCTTAGAGCTTTCTGTGTATTAAAGAGACAAGTTTTTGAAAAAAAAATATACAAAGTGGAAATGAAAATATTCTTTTTGTCCTGTATTATGAGAATCTTCTTCATTTATTAAAACCAGATAAAACAGAACTTTTTTCATTGTTTTCTATAGGATTTTAGAAACTGAAGTGAGGTGAGGTTCTGCCCTGTGCTGTGCCATGCTTGAAGACTGCTCTGTATGTCCAAACACATTTATTTATTAAAGTGTTTTTGCTGGTCTAATTTTGCATCCTGTGACCTTGTCACATCTATAGTATAGCTGAGTAGACACAATTTTTGCCATCAGTAGGAGAAGACCGTGGGCGCTGCACTGACCTGACACCACAAGGACTCAGGATGGCTCTGGGCTTGCTGTGCCCTGAGCTGGGTGTCCCTGTGATCCCAAGTGTCCTGTGATGCCAAGAGCCTCATGCCTGACCATGCTGAGCTCAGCTCTGAGGACACTCAGCATGGTCAAGGACTGCTGCCAAGAAAACACCAGCCCTTTGTGTGCCTGGGCTGGGTGATGGGCAGCTCTGCCACTGGTGCTGGAGAAGGGAGCAGGTGGTAGGGTGAAGGGGGATGAAAATACTTCCAGGTGGTCCCAACAGTGAGGAGGAAAAAAACCCACTATGGACATCACAATCCTGCCAGGGAAGATCTCAAGGTGGATCTGACTTGGAACGTTCTTTCTGATTGTTCTTGAGGGAGACTGATCCTGTTCATCCCTGGGATGCAGAGAGATATGGGCAGGGTGGGCATCACCACAGTTTAGGGGCAGAGTCTAGGAAAGGGTTTTTTGTGTAAAAAAATATATTACATTATTGATGAGACTTTAAAAACATTAATTAGTTTGGACTACTCAGCCGTTACAATTTATCTGGACTAACAATAAATTCTTAGCTCTACTCATGAGGTGTGTTTGCCATTGCCCACAATATGAATTTCAATGTAACAGCATCCTGAGCCTGTCCTTACCACTGACAGGCACTTGGGTTTATCCTCATAGTTGACTTTGAAGAAAGTATAACGAATGCAGACTTGCTGAGAGCATCACTGAGCTGTCAGAAGGAACCAAGCTTGATTTCCTTAGCAAAGAAAGACATTTACTTGACTACCTGCACCACCTGGCAACAGTAGAAAGCTGTTAGATCACTTAATTTTAGGGTCATAACTGAGACATCTTCTTTAGCAAGTGGTTGTCCTGGGCTGCCTCTGTAATTGGTGACAATTCATCTCTAAAAGTATCACAGTATCATAAGCTTGGAAAGGACCTCTGAGATCATCAAGTCCAATCTATAACCCAACAGCAACACCAACACCAACACCAACACCAACCCATCATCTAAACCATGGCACTCAGTGCCTCATCCAGTCTCCCCTTAAACTCCTCCAGGGTCGGTGACTCCACCACCTCCCTGGGCAGCTCATTCCAATGGCCAATCACCCTTTCAGTGAAGAACTTTTTCCTAACATCAAGCCTAAACTTTCCCTGACAAAGCTTGAGTCCCTGCCCTCCACTTCTGTCACTGGTCACCTGAGAGAAGAGACCAACCCCTGCCCAACTACAACCTCCTTTTAGGGAGTTGTAGAGAGCAATGAAGTCTCTCCTGAGCCTCCTCTTCTCCAGACTAAACAGCCCCAACTCCCTCAGTCGCTCCTCACAGGGCTTGTGCTCCAGCCCCTTCACCATCTTCGTTGCCCCTAAGTAGTTCAGATTTTGGCTACCTGAATTATAAGAGCTTAAATTGAGTTTAAGACTAGAGGACCATCCTCTAGAGGGAGATGTGAGCTGTGCTTGGGTCATGCTGTGGGTTTTCTGCTGAGCAGAAATATCACTCAAAACATAGAGCCTCCAGTTATAGACCAACTTTTGTAGTGCTCTCATGTGCTGAACTCCTGTGAAGTCTGAACACCAGGATTCATTTGGGCAGTACCAGAGTCATCTTGCACTTGGCTCGAAGAGCAATTCTGTTAGCTAAAAGCAGCTGTAGGTTGCTGTCATAAACTGAATGAACCACTTAAAACTGAGACCACAGGCTTTGTACTGTGTGCTTCAGATGAAATAGCCTGAAAAACCCACTTGCAGGAGATACATCAGACACTCTGAAATGTTCTCAGATGCCTTCCAATTGGAACTGACATTTACATGGTCTATAAAACTGAGAACACAACCTAGGTATGAAAACTGTTCCATGTGACTCATCTGACCAGTGACAGTGGAAAGAATGAATGCAGAGAGCAGCCTGAAAGTGAAGCACAGCCTGTACACACACAACTCTACTGTTGAAGCATGAGTTCAAGTCCCTCTGTGATACACCCAGCTGTGTCTGTATTGCAGATGTTTCCCCATAACAAGTATTTTAATAATCAGTTCCACAAATGATAATCAGTGTTGGGTTCCCTTTAGTAGTATGCCTGGGGTGCACTGGAGAGTATAAAATGTTCTTAGTTTCTCTCTCTATTGGCTTTTGCCCTTGCTCTTATGTAAACTCCAGCTCAGAAATATCTAAGAGGGCACGGGCCGAGGGATATGTGTGGAACATATTTGGGACCTTTGAAAACCAAACCTGAATTCTTGCCAATATTCGACAATAGCCTTTACAAGCACAAATGTTTTCTCCAAACCACCAAATGGTGTAGGTTGGAAGAGACCTCTGGAACTCATCCAGTTCAAACCACCTGCTAAAGCAGGATCACCTACACAGTTGCACAGGAGCATGTCCAGATGGGTCAGAATATCTCCAGAGAAGGAGACTCCACAATCTCTCTGGGCAGCCTATTCCAGTGCTCCATCAACCTCAGGGAAAAGGTTTTCCTCGTGTTCAGGTGGAATTTCCTGTATTCCAGTTTGTGCCCATTTCTCCTTCTCTTGTTGTTGGGCGCCACTGAAGAGTCTGGCTCCAGTGTCTTGACACTCACTCTGGATATTTCTAAGTGTTGATACGATCCCCTCTCAGCCTTCTCTTCTCCAGGCTAAACAGACCCAGGTATTCCATCGGCCTTTCCTCCCAAGAGAGATCCCCTCATCCTCTTTATGCCCTCTGCTGGACTCTCTCCAGTCGTTCCTTGTCTTTCTTGAGCTGAGGAACCCAGAACTGGACACAGGACTCCCGATGGGGCCACATTATGGCAGAGCAGAGTGAGAGGAGAACCTCCTTCACCCTGGTGGCCCCAGAATCCCCTTGGTCTCCTCAGCCATAAGGGCATATCGATGGCTCACAGTTAGCTTGATGTCCACAAGCTTTCAAGGCCGAACGCCTGCTGGAACTGCTTTTCCTGGCATTGATTCAAGATGAATCCTTTCCAAGGTCTTAAGGAGACTTTGCCCTCTCCTTGGTTTGGGACTTAACCTTTTTATTTTGGTGTATCAGTGCTCAGCACCACAACACTGCTGGGTTTTCAGCTTCATACCTTGCTGTCCACAGAATGCCAAGAAAGTATTTTTGCTGTGCCTTTGTGCTTTGAGGGTTTTTTTGCAGGGCTCGGGAATTTCAGAATTATTCACTTGGAATTGATCAGATTGGGTGCTTCTTTTTTTTTATTCATTCAGTCATAAGGAAGGCTGAGTTCATCAGCAGAAGTGGCATCCCAGATAAGACAGGCTGGGGAAAGATTTTTTATTGTTCCAAAGATTTAGTATTCACACATTATAGAGTTGAGTAAATTCTAATGGTGTTTCTAACCCTACATTTAATAAATGAACTATGGAGAAGAAAAAAAGAAAGTGGGGGGAGGTGGTGGTGTTTGGGAGCAGTGGGAGAAAAAACAGGAAATGAGACCATGAATCAAATCTGGTCATAGAGACAACAGTCAGGCCGGCTGCAAATTCTGCAGCTGTCTTGCTACTGATGTGAACCACACCAGTCAGATAAAAGTTTATCAACATAAATAATCACATATTAATGTGACATAATATTAATATATTATACTTTCAAGTCCATAGGCAAATCTGAGGGTCCTGAACTGCATGATATGCATTAACTAAGTAAGATTTGCAACAGCTTGCTGTGGATAATACTGCAAGGCATGGAATTCAGGCTGCCCTCTGTGGAAGGTGCAGGAATCCATGTAGTCATAATTCAACGTAGAGTGCACAGCTGCAAATGGAGAAATAAAGACTTATAAACTTTGGGTGAAGAATGCATTGAGAGCAGCCCTGAAGAGAAGGACTTGGGGGTATTGGTGGATGAGAAGCTCAACATGAGCCAGCGATGTGAATGTGCAGCCCAGAAAGCCAACAATATCCTGGGCTGTACGCAAAGAAATGTGGCCAGTAGGGTGAGGGAGGGGATTTTGCCCCTCTACTCTGCTCTCGGGGCATTTCACCTGGAGCCTTACATCCATCTCTGTAATGCTCAGCACAGGTAGGACATGGATCTGTTAGAGAGAATCTAGAAGAGGCCACAAAGATGAACTGAGGGCTGCAGCACCTCTCATATAAGACAGGCTGAGAGAGTTGGGCTTGTTTAGCCTGAAGAAGAGAAGGGGACCCCTTCTAGCAGCCTTCCAGTACTTAATGGAGGCTCCAGGAGAGCTGGGGAGGGCCTCTTTATCAAGGAGGGCAGGAACAGAATGAGGGGGAACAGTTTTTTAAGCTGAAAGAACCAAAAGAGCTGAAACCATTCTATGATTCCATTAAATTATCCCAGGTACTCTAACATCGATCTCAAGGAAGCGATGGTGGTCTGCAAATAGCACACATCACATGAAATCATCTCAGATACCAACTGGAAAATCAGCCTTGCTCCTGCAATGAATATGAGCTGAACTCATCTTTTTTTTTTTCTCAGAATAATTCATCATTATTCATTGATCAAGCTGTTAGCCTTGGTGACTCAGTAAACTGAAGCATACAGCTATGACTGTCTCTGATATCAACTGGTAACTGCTGCCAATAGGGTGCTACTGACCGTGGGGCAAAATGCAAGCACACTCTTGTCTTGAACTAATGAGAATAAAACACTGAGTGTAATAAGTGAAATAACGATTGAAGCATACATTTTTACATGAGCCATGAACCTTCAGCCTCTGCAGGAGCTGAATTTGGATTGAAAAGGAAAGTCTCCTACCCTTTTCTATAAACAGACCTTTTCATATGTTTGCAAACTCATTTAGAGGAAATTGATGGTTTAGCTTAATTTGACCTGCAGATACAATAGTTACTGAAACTTGTGGTGATAGCAGCAAGGGAAGCAGAATTCAGCACACCAGGAATGTGCTGAAAGACATTATTTACTCAGACAATCATAGAATCATAGAATGTCCTGAGTTGAAAGGGACCCAAAAGGATCATCCAGTCCAACTCCTGTCCCTGCATAGGACAACCCCAGCTTTACGCCGTGTGTCTGAGGATGTTGCCCAAATGCTTTTGCAATATTGTCAGGCTGGGACTGCTTCCCTGGGGAGCTGTTCCAGTGCTCCACCATCCTCTGAGTGAAGAACCTTTTCCTAATGTCCAGCCTCACCTGACACATCTTCCTGCCATTCCCTCGAGTCTTGTCATGGGTCACCAGAGAGAAGAGCTCAGCGCCTGCTCCTCCTCCTCCCCTTGTACGGAAGCAGTAAACTTTAATGAGGTCTCCCCTCAATCTCCTCTTCTCCAGGCTGAACAGACCAAGTGACTCCAGCCACTCCTCATATGACTTTCCCCTCTAAATCCTTCACCAACTTCATGGCCTCCTATGGACAATCTCTGGTAGCTTTAGATCCTTTTTATACTGCGGCACCCAAAACTGCACCCAGTACTCGAGGTGGGGCCGCACCACTGTGGACTAGAGCGGGACAATCCCCTCCCTCAACTGGTTTTCGATGCTGTGCTTGATGCACTCCAGGACACAGTTGGCCCTCTTGGCTGCCAGGGCACTGCTGGTTCATGTTCAGATCGTGAAATCTCATCTTCCAGCAGAAGGCACTGTTGCATCCAACAGCAAGTAGTGATTTCCAGACTTTTGAGAACTTGCAGGCTTTGCTGTAACGGCCACTGCTGATAAGGAGGAACCTAGGTGCTATCAAAGTCCTACCATGCTGAACATTTCTGAGGAATAGATGGCCACCAAGGGATAACCACATAAAGTTATACCATACAACCTGCTCACCGTGGCAGTGACCGAGCACGATGATCCTCCACAGAATAAAAGCTTGCAGCAAGTGTGCAATGAGCCTTTATATGTCAGCTCACCTATCAACTGTTCTCATGGCATTTTTTTAAGTCTGGAGACAAGAGCCTGAAATTTAACAGTAACTTGTTCCTGGGGTCATTAGAATTTATTTCTTTGTGAACGTCTGGCAATGCTCTCCTTCTCTATTTTTGGCTACACTTTATAGAGATCAATTTGAGTATTAAGTGGTACAAGAAATGTTTCTACTACAAAGGAACATGTCCAGGCAAGGACAAATCAAGACTGGATAGCAGCATTGCTTTTTAACAAAGGATCATGCATTTATGATCTGGCCATAAAAAAATGTGTGGAGTATTTGGGAAAGCACGCAGCGCCACAAGAAGGGAATGTTTTTGACCTAATAAGAGATGGCTTGTTTTTCAGATACACAGTGAAATACCTGAAATTTTCCAATCTGAGATAGCTTTTCTGCTTACACAAGTCAGAAATGGGTTCAGATCAAGTCAGAATCAGAAACAGTGAATTGTATTGATTGCTACCTTTTTATTTGTCATTCTGCTCTTGCGTTATTTTTTTCTTGGTAGAAATGCATTGTCTAGTAACCATTGAAGAGAACCATTACCAAAGACAAATGTCCTACTGCTTTGGCACACCAAATGACCTTGGGCATGTCACTTCATCTCCTGTGTCTTGGAAGAGTTTTACTCTGACTGGAGTGGGGTGTACATATTGGGGGTAACACACATACCAAAAGTGCCTGACTTGGCTACAGAACTCCTGTAGACTGAGTAACACTACTGAGTAGTAACAAATTATTCTATACTGAGCTCTATTTTGAGGTTTTGATTACTGTTGCTGCCTGCACTGGTTAGTTTAAACTAGGTTGGGGTTTTCTGTGCCACAGAGCAGTCAAGTCTGCGTGCCACGTTGGTAGACACTGCTCTTAAAACTAGCATATTACTTATGTGAGCATATGAATTGTTTGAAGTTATACACAGGACAACTTCTTTTCCTGTTTGCAAATAGCTTGTGAGGGTTGTGAACTAGACATGAGTTTGCTTGCCAGTTGTCATTGAATGATTTTTGAACTGCAAATTTGTTGTAACCTTTTCTAACATTAATTTCTAATACTTTTTTCATCTAGCAATGTCCTTGAAAGAGCTCTCAAATCGCTTTGAAAGTCCGCAGAGAAAAGCTTCTGACATATAGATAGCTCTGGCCTGGAGCAAACACTCTTTCATTTCCACCTATTATAGGGGAACCATAAATTCTGGGGTACCTCAGTCCTGCTCTTCCTACAGTGAGTGAACCTTACAGACATATCAAAATGACTGAAAGCAATTTTGAGATGGAATTCTGCCCACTTGTTCTTTTTCTCCCTCATGACATTCATGCATATCTTACAGCATTTTGTGATTTTAAGTCATACAAAACTATCATAAAACACCCTGGTATAAAACAGTTGTTGTTAAAGCCTTAATTCCTAAATATAAATCCTTCTGTTAAGCAAGACAGGAGCATTTTCTCAGAACTCTCCGAACAGAGGATACATAAATGAGAAGAGCTGCTTCTAATTTGGAAATGGGTACTTCCACAACAGTTATTTCACTAACTGAATAGATACAGTTTAACTCCCTAAAACAGACAAAAACAAAATTCAGTCTCCTCAGTTTGTTGGTACTCACACAATGCCAAGACAGACAGATGGGGTCCATTTATTCCCTTAAAAACATACAGCTACCAGAATGTTGAATTCTTAATAATGTCCCCTCATAGAAACAGGTTTAACACCTATAAAACCAGGCATAAATATCACATCACATACCTCAAGAGAACGGCTCGTATGTCCTTGATGTATTTTCAAGCAATTTTTATTTGGTGGTAAAGTGGCTATCAGCAAATACTTCAGCAATATCTTAAGCCCTAAGGAAGGCAGATACGTTGGCTGATAGATAGTTTACATCCAAATAAAAACTGCCTGAAAATATATCAAGGACATGTGAGCAGTTCTGTTGATGTAACCGACACGATGTTTGCATCGATTCAGAGAAATGAAATGCCTCGGTTGACACAAGCTGCAGTAATCCTTCATGATCGTTGTGTAAACACTTTGGGACAAATTCCTCACAAGGGGAATGGAAGGCTTTGGTGTCACTTCGGGACAAATAGGCTATCCTTCCTCAAGTCAAGCAGACGAAGGACTTGGAATGGGGGGGGACGTGAGGTAAAGTGTCCTAGAAATCATGTTTATTATTATTTGTATGTTGCCAGAGTTATGAAGTCCCAGTACAAGATGGGGGGCTTCATTGGCTGAAACAAGTGATGCAGCCAGATGGTAGGAGAGACAGACAGGTGTATATTTGTATATTACAGCTAGGAAATATGAAACCATGGAATGGTTTGGATAGGAAGGGACCTTAAAGATCATCCAGTTCCAGCCCCTCAGCCATATGTGCAGGGATACCTTCCACTGGATCAGGTTGCTCAAAGCCCTGTACAACCAGGCCCTGAACACCTCCAGGGATGGGGCATCCCCAACTTATCTGGGCAAACTGTTCCACGGTCTAGTCTTAACACCCTCACAGGAAAAGCTTTCTTCCTAATATCGAGTCTAAATCTGCCTTCTTTCAGTTTAAAACCATTCCCCCTTCTCCTGGGGGGGAGGGGGGGGCTTCTATAAGGTCTCCATATAAGGTCTCCTGGGAAGGCTTCTATAAGGTCTCCCTTGAGCCTTCTCTTCTATTCTCTTCTGAAACGAGGTGGTAGCGAGGTGGATGCTGTTTTTTTCTGCAAGTGACAGGCAATAGGATGAGGGCAAATGGCCTCAAGCTGGGCCAGGGGAAGGCTCAAATTAGACATCAGAAAAAAACTAACTCACCAAAGGGATTGTCAGGCACTGTTGCCCAGGGAGGTGGTTGTGTCACCATCACTGGATGTGTTTAAAAGACGGGTACATGAAGTGTTTAGGGATGTGGTTTAGTAGTGGACAGGTAAGGTTGCACTTGATGATCTCAGAGGTCCTTTCCAACCAAGTGATTCTATGATTCTAGGTCATCTAGCCTAACCCCACTTCAATGAAACAACCCAAATAAATGTATCGTTGAGCCTTCAAATATGTTTAGAATAGATTGATCCTGTCAGAGAATGTTTCATACAACTTCATTTTATTTTTCCCAAATTGTGCGTTCTGGAAAATATAAAATGAAAACAAAAATGACCATAAAATTAAAATAAAATATGTTTTAGGTGCAGTAAATACAAAAAAAGCACAGTCTCCCACTTTCCAACCAAGAGATTCTACGATTCTGTGGTGGAATGATGCAATGATTCTATGACGCAATGATTCTATAATTCAATGGTTCGATGATGCAATGATTCTATAATTCAGTGGTTCGATGATTCTAGGACTCGATGATTCTAGGACTCGATGATTCCAGCGCTCGGCGATCCTCTAACGCCCCTGGCACAGCACTGGGAGGTTAAAAACTACAATACCCAGAATGCCCTGCGCCCCCCCGCCCCGCCCCAGCGCCAGCCCCGTGGCGCAAAGCATCACGGGAGTTGTAGTCCGCCCCCGTCCCGCTTCATACCGAAAAAGTTTCCGCTCCCTTTCCGGGTCCCGTCAGAGGGCGGGGTGGGCGGTTTCCATGGCAACAACGCCGTAGCCAATAGAGAGAAGGGTTCCCTGAGCAAGGGGAGGGGCGCAGCGAGCTGCGGGCCAATCAGCGGGGGCGTTGTTGCGGGGCGCGCTGGCAGCGCGGAGGCCGAGTCTCCTTGGGGCTGTCCCGGCCTTGTGGTACCGGCAGGGATGGGTGGCGGGGGGAGCAGCGCCCGGCGCGTCACCTTCGAGGCGGATGAGAATGAGAACATCACGGTGGTGAAGGGCGTGCGGGTGAGAGCGGGGCTGCCGGGGGCTCCCCGGGGTGCGAGTGGGGATGGGGGGGTCACGGCGGGGCTGCACCCGGCTCCTCTGGACTCATCCTGGCTCTGCCTTGCTCGGTCCTGTGCTGCCTCTGCTCCTGGCCCCCTCCATCCCATCCCCTTCCATCCCCTCTGCTCCCCTCCCCTCCCTTCTTCTCTGCCCCGGCCCCTCTCCTGGCCCTTCTGCTCCCATCCCTTCCCCTCAGCCGTCCTGCTTTTAGCTGTGGGTTTTACTTTTCTCTCCCCACCCCTTTCCTTTTGGCACCCCTCTGCCTAAAATACTCCAGTAAGTGGTGACGGAGTCTCTAGCAGAAGAGTTGTGTTTAAGAAATCTGATCCAGCATGAAGTCGGCACTTTTTCTGTTCTGCTCCTCTCCCGTTCTGCTCCTGTCCCTGCTTGTCCCCCTCTGCTCCCATACTCTCCGTAGAGACCTCCAGCCCTCCCCTCCCACCCTCTCTGCTTGGCTTTCTCCCTTGGATCATCATAGAGTCATAGAATGGTTTGGATTGGAAAAGACCTTAAAGCCTGTAGTAGATTCCAATCACCAGGTTCCCGTTGTTGTCATGGTCTCTGACTTGAAGTGACAGAAGTGTGCAGAGATGCACCTCACCGTGGATGTCTGCGTGATGCTGAAACTACAGGCAGAATCATAGAATCACAGAATAGTTTGGGTTGGAAAGCCCATCAGGTTCCAACGCCCCTGCCACAGGCAAGGACACCTCCCACTGGATCAGGTTGCTCAAAGCCACATCCAATCTGGTCTTGAACGTCTTGATCCCAGGGCAGCTGCTCCTGGCCAGGAGGATGCTGTGGATGGAAGCTCGCCCTGGTCTAGTTCTCATGGACGGGTGACAGGACATCTGTGGGAGAGCTGGGTCCCTGGGAACATTTGTTTTGACTTTCCCTGACCTCCAGAAGCGGGAGCTCCTCCCTCTCCCACATTCTGTTCTCTACATGCTGTGCGTCCAACTTTAGTGCAGGAGCATTCCCGTTCTTTCCCTGTTTATGACATCCTGTTGCCTATAACTCTCCAGAAGGTTTGTGTTTGTGATACAAGGCACCTCCAGAAATCTTGCAGCTTACAAAATTTCAATAGGAGGCTCTGTAGTGAATACCAGGAAGGATAAGAAGTTGACTTTGACTTTTTATCACTGCTCACGGGGGGATTGTTATGAAACGAAACATGAGAGCAGCTGTTCCCTGTTTCAGTTTATCAATATTTTTCACTTCTAGTCATTTAACACGCTCATGACAGTTATGTTAAGTATTCACAGCAGAGTTCATCTGCTTTGACACAAGCTTAAATGCTAGTGAGGGCTGTTGGAAGTATCCTGGATCTTGAAGTACTGGGATTAAAAAACAAATGGGAAAAGGTGCAGGGAAAATGTAGCTTCATTGAATAAATAATGTTAATCATTAGAGCATCCCAAAGTGGGATGAAGAAGCACTTTGCATCAGTGCTTTAGAAATGTTAATGATACCAGTATTCCCTGAGGGCCTTTTGCCTTGATACTTAAACCAAATCCCACCAATACTTAACACAGGTTGTACATAAGTGTTTACATATGTGAAACTAACTGCACAAAGTTAAGGGTTTTAAGGGTTGGGTTAAGGAATCATGCAGAAGAAGTTTTACGCTTGCATATTAGACTACAAAATCTGTATAACAGATTTCTGCCAGTGAGAGAGGTCGTGCTGTATGTTTAGTAAAGAATTTGCTAATTGAACTTGATTCTTACGGGTAATGAAACCAGTATTTTGATAGAGTTGGCACTTGAGGAAGCCAGTAGAAAGTAATAAGTTGGAAAGCGAAAGCTTTAGTGTTTTTACTTCTTTACCTTCTGTTAATTTCCATGGGCTACAATAGATCTCAGACTGGACTTTACTCTGATCCTGCATAATTTGTGACAGTGTTTTGTTAGGCTGTACTTGGTGGCTGTCACACAAGTGTTCTGAGGGCTTTCTCAGGAGGAAGTCCTCCTGGGTTAAGTGCTCTGCACCTGCGCAGTGTCATCCAGATAGCAGAGAAAGACAAAAAATCTGATTAATTACAAGCAGCGTGTCAAAGGGTGTTGTTATGTGCCCTGTATCCTATATTTTGTCATATCAGCTTATTTTTCTTGTGTGAGAGCCAAAATAATCTTGTTCAGTCTAATTGTTGGCACTCAGAGACAAGTATTCACCCCACAAATGAGGGAAAACAGTTTATATTGTGTTGTGGATGGAATTTTAGCAGCTGTTGTATCTTATTCTGTGCCTCTGTGGTCTTTTATTAAAAGTTCTAATTGATTTGGGGGAGAAAGAGTGTGGTAATGGGGATAAAGGAGGAGATGGAGCCTGACTTTTTCCTGGGGGTTGTATTTTTCAGCTGTCTGATAGTGTCATTGATCGCATGAAGGAACCGTCCTCAGCCAGTGGAAGAACACAGCGATCAGCATCTGGTGCAGGTATGCCCATGTTTTCTGGTTCTTAATGACAGGATGAAAATCAAATGTCTCTTCAAAGCATTGCAATGAACTCATTGCCATTTTGTAGAGGTAATTTTTTTGACATTAATGCTTTTGTGTATCTCCTTTTGAAGAAGGAAGTAATTTGTAGGTTTTTAAAGGAGTTCTGTTACCCTTTATTCTAACTGACGTTAAAATGTAAAACACAGCTGTGTATCAGACTTGGTTTTCTAAGGTGTTCTCCATTGTCAAAGACTTTTTATTTTCTGAAAATAAGAAAAAGCAAACATCCGTTTCAAATGTGAGTTCAGTTCTGAAATGAAAATTGTTGTATACTGAATTTTAGTGTAGTGAGCATCTGTTGAAATACACTTAAGCAAACATTAAAAGAATAATATGCTATTTTCCTATCATCAAGTAGAGAAAATAAGTTGAATACTGTTCATGCAGATGGGTCGCTCAAAAGTATGGCTTGCTTTATGTGTTATATTCTGTTAGTGAGGCCTGTTCAAATGCTCTGGAAATAATAATGGTATCAGTATTCCCTCAGGGCCTTTTGCCTTGATACTTATATTAAATCCCACCAAAACTCAACACGGATTGAAAACAAGTCCTGTGGCAGCAGTGGGCCTTGCAGTAAGATGTGAGTGAATGGAATGTGGCAGCTTGCTTTCCCCTGGAGCACAGAAGGTTGCCTTCCTGCTGCTTAATTGAAGGTGTCTGTGGTGTAGATGTCCATGCCCCAGCTGGGTTCCCTCTGTGGTAGAAGAAAAGTGTTTTTCAGTAGAAAGAAAAATAGATTTTGAGGGACAATTCATCTGCCTTGTTTGAGAACTCCGGAATGAGATGGATTACCAATATGGGGTGAAGAGCTTATATGTAAGCATCTACTGGTATCAAGTAAATCCAACACAGTGTGTTTTACAAAGTTTGGGGCTCCCAGATGATGCTGATTTAGAGGTTGGTTTTTCCACTTTATGAACAGAAAGGCTGTGGCGTAGTAATGGCAAGGAAAATACCATTGCTAAAAACTTACTTCAGCTGTCACCTGGCTTGTGAAATGTAGTTTGCTCAGTACAGCTACTTAGAATGTAGTGCTTGATTAAGTAAGGTTTGAGTGAAGCAGGGCTGTAGTTTTCTGCACAGAGTGCCAGATGTCCATCTTTTCTCTTTTGAAGCATTAGCCTTCTCTGTATGTGCAGTGTTTTCCTGTGGTGAAGACATTATTCTAGGTAAAGGATTTACATGAAACAGAACTTGGACATCCTACTTACCTTCATGGCAATGCTTGTTGCTTTTTTCATGTATAACACAGAGTTATGGAAGGAGTCTTGTAAAAAACCGTGTCTTTTTGGGGGCGGCAACTCGAAATGAAGGCTGTGATACCTTTGCTAAGTCACAGTATGTACATATTGTAGAATCATTTGATTAGAGAAGACCTTTAAGATCATCAAGTTCAGCCGTACCTGTCCACTACTAAACCAGATCCCTGAGCACCTCATCTACCCATCTTTTAAAGACTTCCAGGGATGGTGACTCCACCACCCTGGGCAGCCTCTGCCAGTGCCTGACCACCCTTTCAGTGAAGACATTTTCCTGATGTCTAATCTGAACTTTCTCTGGAGCAACTTGAGGCCATTTCCTCTCATCCCATCACCTGTCACTTGGGAAAAGAGACCAACACCCACCTCACTACAACCTCCTTTCAGAGAGTTGTAGGCAGTGATGAGGTTTCCCCTCAACCTCCTCCTCTCCAGGCTAAACAACCCCAGTTCCCTCAGCCACTCCTCATAACTCTTGTTCTCCAGATCCTTCCCCAGCTCTTTTCCCCTCCTCCTGATGTGCTTCAGCCCCTCAATGTCCTTCTTGTAGAGAGGAGCCCAAAACTGAACACAGTATTTAAAGTGCAGCCTCACTGGTGCCGAGTACATGAGCACCATCACTTCCCTGGTCGTTTGTATCTTGATCCTTTATTTTGTTTGTCTGTGCCTGTTTGAAATAGTGTTTTGTTAATTGTTTATTTTTGTGTTTGAAAGGCTAAATGAATCACTTGACCATTCATAGCCTGGGAAACCTTACCTGTATTTTTGCTTTAAGAACTTGTGATTTAGGTGAAGTGCTTATATTTCCCCAGGAAGTATAATCGGCGTTAGACCTCAGTTGCTAAGGTGATTTGTATTTAAGAGGATTAAATTATACTTAAGTACGTGTTGCCATACATTCTGTTCCTCTTTCATTGAATGTTTTTTGATGGAGAATTACAGACTTGGCATTTCTTTGATGCTATAAGAGCAGTCAAATTGTTTGTTTAGTTTGTAGCTACATCTGACTGGTTGGAGTCTGCCTTTGTCTGGAAGGTGTTACTGCAAGATGGGCATTGGCAATAAAGGTGGGGCTCCGATCACTTGATATCACACTACTCAGTGTTGATGGTTTTGGGGCTGATCCCAAATCTGGGGAGCAGCAGTTCTAAAGCTTGGTTTCTTGGGAAAGCCTCTTCCATCATTAATGAGAAACCTCTCTCCAGACAGCTTTTCCCCTTCTGTTCGTGAATCTGGTGATAACAACTTGTTTTTCTGATAGAGTGGATCACCCGGTGTTTCTGATGAGAGTTTTCCTAGGACTGTGGTGTTCGGAGGCTGGCTCTGGCTTTTAGGTTAGCTGGGCAACTTTTGAACTTGACAGTTTGTTAACCTACATTTATATCTTTATATATTCTAGACAAATAACACTTTTCTACAAAAATAAAGATGTCCGGAGGGAGAAACATTAGAGCTATTAAACCCAGCCCTTTCTTTAAGTCAAGGCTTTGATAGCTTTTGGTGGAGGAATAATGGATTAGGTTACATAAAAGAACATGTTTCTTGTTGCTTGCCAATACACGATGAATTTATTGACTTTAGTTTGGGGTCAGAAATGAAATTACACACACTTAAAATGAAATCTGACATCTAAATACTATGTTTTAAAGCATCCTAGCTTGCTCGGATCGGTTTCTGACTGCTGCTTAATATTAAATGCACTGAAATATTTAACAAGTGTAAAATCTTTAAAGTACGTCTGTAATTCCTAAAGCAGTATTGATGAGAAGTAATTTGGTCAGACAACGAGAACTCTTTTTTTCTGATTGTGTATTATACCTAAAGCTTTAGTCACAACAGACAAAGGGAATGGTTTAATTCGTTTTAGCTGAGTGGATATCTGAAAAGCTAATGGTCTATTACGGGCAAAAAAAAAAAAGAACAAGTGCTTAAATTATCAAGAGTCTCTGCATCTGAGACAGCTGTTTTTTTTCTCCTTTCCAGAAACAGATAACACTGAGGAAAAAGAGGTTTTTTTCCTCTCTTCTTTTAATATATTTTTAACCGTAGGTGACTGCATGAGATGCATGCGCTTAAATATGCTCCAAGAAATAGTACTGGTGTTAATATTAACCTGGAGTTTGGCATGATATAAATTTGGCTTTTCAATTTCAGCCTTTTAAGCTGAAAGAGAGGAGATTTAGATTAGACATTAAGAAGAAATGTTTTCCTGTGAGGGTGGTGAGGCACTGGCACAGGTTGCCCAGAGAAGTCGTGGCTGCCCTCTCTGTGGAGGTGTTCAAGGCCAGGTTGGATGAGGCTTTGAGGAACCTGATCCAGTGGGAGGTGTCCCTGCCCATGACAGGGGGATCGGAACTGGATGATCTTTAAGTTCCCTTCCAACCCAAACCATTCTATGATTCTATGTAAAGGACCTGTGTCATAAAGCACTTTGTATTCTGTAGGTGTGTAATAAAGTGAGTAGTACTGATGCCTCCTCAGAAATGGGGTTAGACCTTGGACATGTCCAGTGGAAAAAAATATATTTCTTAGCCTTGTTCATTTGTGTGGATTAATGGCTTTAGATTGTGTACTCTTTTGTCCATGTCTTTTAGTGGAATTTCAGTGACCCAGGGTATCTTGGCTTAATTGGAAATATGTAAGGAAGTGTTGCTGAGATGTGCAGGGATAAGTATTTGAAGAATTAGGTTCCAGGTGGAGATTAAACCAAGATTTAACTGGACTTTAGAGGAACAAACTTCAGTTTATGAAGAGAGATAGTTATTGGGATCCCATGGGAGGCATCTCTGAGCAATAAGCTCTGGAAAGCTATGAGGTCCTTGAGGACAACCTCTTCATAATGCAAGAACAGTCCATTCTAGTACATGGGAAGATGAATTGATGTATCAGGAGGTGGCTTGGGTTAATCGGGGAGCTCATGATAGAGCTTCAGTGTAAAAATGAGGTCAGCAGGAGGTGAAAGACTGGAAAATGGGGTGGATTTGTGGATGAGGGGAGGGCAGCAGGTGTCATTTATCTCTTCTTCTGCAAGGTCTTCAATGCTGTCTGTCCCAGTATTCTTATATCCAAGTTAGGACATGACAGTGTGGATGGCTGGACAAGTTAGCTTAAAAAAACTGATTGGATGGTCAGAGTCCAGCGATTGTCCTTGATGAGTCATACTTTACCTGGAGGCTGGAATCGTGGGGCTCTGCAGGAGTTTGTCCTGTTTAACAGCTTTACCAGTGTGCTGATGAAGTGTTCTGCAATCCCAAGCACAAATGCAGGCCGGGCAGAGAAGGGGTTGAGAGTAGCCTTGAAGAGAAGGACGTGGGGCTGCTGGTGGATGAGAAGTTCAGCGTGAGCCAGCAGTGTGCACTTGCAGCCCAGAGAGCCAACTGCATCCTGAGCTACATCAGAAAAAGTGTGACCAGCAGGGCAGAGGAGGGGATTCTGCCCCTCTGTTCTGCTCTTGTGAGACTCCAACTGGAGCCTTGCGTTCATTTCTGGAGTCCTCAGCACAGAAAGGACGTGGATCTGTTGGAACGAGTCCAGAGGAGGCCATGAAAATGATCAGAGGGCTGGATCATCTCTGCCACAAGGACAGCCTGAGGGAGATGGGGTTGTTCAACCTGGAGAAGGGAAGGCTCCAGGGAGACCTTAGAGCAGCCTCCCAGTACTGAAAAGGGCTACAGGAAAGCTGTGGAGGGGCTTTTTATAAGGGGGTGCAGGGACGGGATGAGTGAGACAGTTTTAAGCTGAAAGAGGGGAGATTGAGATGAGATCTCAGGAAAAAATGTTCTCCCGTGAGAGTGGGGAGGCCCTGGCCCAGGTTGCCCAGAAAAGTGGTGGCTGCCCCTTCCCTGGAGGTGTTCAAAGCCAGGCTGGATGAGGCTTTGAGCAACCTGATCCAGTGGGAGGTGTCCCTGCCTGTGGCAGGAGTATTGGAGCTGGATGATCTTTAAGGTCCCTTCCAACCTAGACCTTTTATGATCTATGATTTTATGGTTCTGGAGGAGGAGGTGGAATGCACACTCCTTAATGCAGATCATCCCGGATTGGAGGGATACAGTTACTATGTTCAGGAGCAAGGTCTCCCTCTAATCTCTGGGGAGGAAAGGGAAGCAGAGGTATTTGTGATAGGCCTTTTGGAGGTCTCTAATATAGCTGTTATGGAAGGAAGACGTTCCAAAGACTATTTGGCAGTTCTGTTGAGTAAGGTTTATCCTGCTGCTCTTGATAAAGTAAGCAGATACTTGGTGTAGTGCAGTGACACGTGGAGGAAAGGCAGTTTCATCAGGACATTGATGCTTCTGACTTACACCCAGGCTGCTCAGAGTAGGTATTCTTTGATGTGTGGGCATAGAATCATAGAATGGTTTAGGTTGAAAGGGATCTTAAAGATCATCCAGTTCTGACACCGTTTACCATGGGCAGGGACACCTCCCACTAGATGAGGCTGCTCAAGACCCTATCATGTTCTAAATTTGAGCAAGGCATCTTGGGTGTTCTTGAATATGTGATGCTGCAGAGTTCACTCCTGTGCTTACTATATTGCCACTTGTCACTGAGTTTCTCAGAGGTAACTGTATTTTCAGTGATGTCTATTGATATTCTTTGGGTTAAAGGCTCACTATTGATTGAAGTATTTTATTATCAAAAGGTGAAACGTCTTGTAGCTCACTAGGCTGCTAAAGATGCCAAACTTTAATGCTGTCACTGTAACAGCAAATCTTTAGTTGAGCCTGACATTCATGTCACTCGATTGCAGGAGTATAGGGAGAGTGAAATTATGCATGGGAGATGAAGCAAGTATTGCATAAATTAAAGCTCTCTCTGTCTGCATGACACGTGAGGTGTTCTGTGAACACTTTTGAGAGGCTGAGTATGTCCTTGTAAAATGAAATTAGAAGAAAAAACCAGCAAATAATGCAACTTCTGCATCTGTTTTTTCTTTTAATTGAGAGTGAAGTGGAGTTTAGGGCTGTGGAGGGGCTTAGTTCACTCTATGACCTTAAAGTACAGTGTTAACGTAACTGAAAAGATGGTGTGGAATTAATGGAGTGTTGGGTAGATAATGAGAATATAAGAGTAGGCAAAAAGCTTTAAAGTAATTGTTTAAAAGACTTGGATTGTTGAAAAACTACTTAATTGTATTAGAGAAGTGTTTAGAACCTTACAAATGCTTGTCTGGCTTCTGAACGGAGATGTTGAGGGGTGAATGGCAAAGCCTGGATGTGCCTGGGATACTCTCTTGGACTGTATTCCCAACATTTGTGCAATTCAAGAATAGTGTTGTGACTCTTCACTGTCTTTGAGATCATCCAGACTGTGCCTTGAGCTGCCCACTTCAGTTGCATTTTGAGAGCTGATCCATCCTGTGATGCAACAGTCTTTTCAAACAAATGTCCACAGGTGTTGGAACTTCTCATGCAAGCGTCATGTATTTAAGGCTGTAATCTGATGTCACTGCAAACCTCACCTAACAGGGCTGATCATCTCTGCTCCTGGAATAACTTGAAGTCTAGTGATCTAAGGCACCCAGAAACACCCTACAAGAACATTTTGTTACCAGCTTAGCTCACTTAGTTGAAGCATGTGTATTCAGAGAGGGGAAGCAGGAACTTGCACAGGAGCATGTGTCACTTTTCCTTTTGGAACAGCTCTACAGATCATGGCAAACTGGAGTTTTTTCCTGAATCAGCTACTTAAGCAACTTCACCACTGGTCATTGCAAGCCAGCCATATCCTGGGCTGCATCAGAAGAAGTGTGAGCAGTGGGACAATGGAGGTGATTCTCTCCTTCTGCTCTCATGAGACGTAGAGTCCTGTGTTCAGTTCTGGAGTCCTCAGCACAGGAAGGACACGAATCTGTTGGACTGAGTCCAGAGGAAGCCACAAAGACGATCCAAGAGCTGGAGCACCTCCCATATGAGGATAGGCTGAGAGAGTTTGGATTGTACAACCTGGAGATGAAAAAGTTCCGGGCAGACTTTAGAGCAGCCTTCCATTATCTGAAGGGGGCTACAGGAAAGCTGGGGAGGGGCTTTTTATCAGGGAGTGCAAAGATAGGATGAGAGGGAACAGTTTTTAACTGAAAGAGGGGAGATTGAAATTAGACATTAGGAAGAAATGTTTTCCTGTGAGGGTGATGAGGCCCTGGCACAGGTTGCCCAGAGAATCGTGGATACCCCATTCCCTGGAGGTGTTAAAGACCAGATTGGATGAGGCTTTGAGCAACCTGATGCAGTGGGAGGTGTCTCTGCCCATGGCAGGGAGGGTGGAACTGGATGGGCTTTAATGTCCCTTCAAGCCAAACCATCCTGTGATTGTGTAAAGTGCCTGTGCTACTGGAAGGTAGTAAGTCTGATCATGCAGTTAATGGAGGTGGAGCATGCAGGCATGGCTCAAGTAGCCTGGACTGCATCATCAGGAGAGTATTGTGAGATGAAGCAATTCTCAAGCATTCAGACTACATTTATCCCAACCCCCCCCCAATATTAAAAGAATAGTTGATGGTGTTAAAGGAAGGATTGCATTTTTTTATAAACCAAAAAGAACTTTTACAGATAAATTAGTAATAACAATAAAAAAAAAACCCTAACCCAACCAGCCCCTGAAATATTTCATTTGTATCTTGGTGTGGTAGGTGGCTGCATGAAATACATGCACTTGAATACGCTCCAACAAATGACACTGGTTTTAATGTTAACATGGAGTTTGGCATGATATAGATTTCCCTAAAGTTTGATTGTGCAGTTGAAAGGATGAGTCAAATGTAGAAGAGATCTCTCTATGTCTCCATTCTCTCACTCTCTTTTGTTGTAACGAAATGATACTGTTCAACTTTGTATGAAAGAAGTGCTCTGTGTGTGGGAGGTGTTTAAGACTGGAATTGCAGTAATTGATTCCCATCTCTCCTCTCTCCTTCTGTTCCCTCTATTGCTTTATTTGTTTTTATTCGGTGTTGTAAGGGAACTAAAGAAACGAATTCTGAGGCTTTCAAGGGTTCTGCAAATGGAGGAATATAGATTTTTGAGGGCTTGTGGGATTGAGTTGTGTGTTTGTTATTTTTTCCCCTCTAACGTGAGGCTCAGGATGAGAAAGACAATACGTCCCATGAAGAAAGGAGATTTAGATTCAATATTAGATATCATTCTTTACTGTGAGGGTGATGAGGCCCTGGCACAGATTGCCCAGAGAGGTTGTGACTTTCCCATCCCTGGAGGCCAGGTTGGATGCGACTTTGAGCAGCCTGATCCAGTGGGAGGAATCCCTGGCCATGGCAGAGGGGTTGGAACTGAATGGGCTTTGAGGTCACCTTCCAACGTAAACCATTCTGTGATTTAGGGGTTCTGTGATTTAGGGGTTCTGTGATTTAGGGGTTCTGTGATGCAGAGGTTCTCATTTTACAACTGGTAGAGAACTTTGGGTACTCCAAATGAAATTTAAAGAGACAGCACTCTCTGTATCAGTTCTTGTCCTGCTCATGTGCATAAGTAACCAGGTCTTCAGCTGCAGGAGATTCATTACGAAGACAGTCAGCTTCCTTGATAGATTTTTCTTTTACAAATGTTTTTCTGCGCGTGTGGCTTTTTGCAGGGAGGCAGCATTTATCTTTCAATGGGCATTCATTTAGAAGTGTCATTTTTGTTTCCATATATTCTTAGAAACAGGTAATTCTTATGTACCGCATACTGTGTGCTTTTTGGTCTCAAGTGGTTTTGGTGAAATTAAATTTCATGCTATTCTGCTTAAGGCTGCCTGTGCTCTATTAGGGTTTACTGAGTGCAGACGTTCGCTCTATAAACCCTTCGGAGTAGTTGTGCGGTGCATGTATAAAGCAATTTCTGCTGTAGTATATCCAAAGTGTTTCCTTAGAAAAGGCTGGTGAGTTAAAAGTTAGAACCACCTGCTTTTTTGATGTGGAATTACAAGATTTGTGTGTGCTAAAACATAATATGCCAGGAGTTAGCAGAAAATCATGCTGAAAACAGCTTGGGTCGCTGGCCTGCGGTTCTTGTATTAATTTTGGGTGCTGTCGTAAGCTTAATATAAGAAACCCATGGAAACTGTCTCTAAAAGCTGAACCTGGGAAGAAGAGGTCAGGCACAGTTTATGGAGCCTTTTGCAAACCAGCATGCAGTAATGAGTTTTAAGGACTAAATGGGTTATGCATTTATGCATGGGCTGGGTGCCTGTTACTAGTTCCGAGTACCAAATTGTTCACTGTTAAATCCCAGCAAAGTTCTGGACCTGTGAGCGTGGCAGTCAGAGCCTTGCCTTGGGCTGAACTTGAGAAAATGCAGCCAGTTTCAAATGTTTCATACCATCATAGAATCACTGAGGTTGGAAAAGACCTAAGATCGTTCAATCCAAGTGTCAGCCCAACACCACTGTGCCTACTAAACTGTATCCCACATTTTTTGAACCCCTCCAGGGATGGAGACTCCACTGATGCTCTGGGCAACCTCTTCTAATGCTTCACCACTCTTTCAGTAAAGAAATTTTTCCTAACATCCACTCTAAACCTCCCCTGGCACAACTTGAGGCTGTTTCCTCTCATCCTGTCGCTTGTTCCTTGAGAGAAGAGACCAACACCTACCTTGATACAGCCTCTCTTAAGGAAGCTGCAGAGAGCAATTATGTCTTCCCTCAGCCTCCCCTTCTCCAGACTAAACAACCCCAGTTCCCTCAGCAGCTCCTCCTAAGACTTGTTCTTCAGACCCTTCCCCAGCTCCATTGGCCTTCTCTGGATGCGCTCCAGCCCCTGAATGTCCATCTTGTAGTGAAGGATACAAAAATCAACACAGGATTTGAGGTGTGGCCTCACCAGTGCCAAGTACAGGGGAACAATCCCTTCCCTACTCCTGCTGACCACACCATTTCTGATACAAGCCAAGATGCTGTTGTCCTTCTTGGTCACCTGGGCACACTGCTGGGTCTTGTTTAGCCACTGTCGACCAGCATCTCATGGTCCTTTTCCACTGGGCATCTTTCCAGCTACTTGGCCTTGTTAAATCTCGTACGGTGTTTGAGGCAGACTTGTGGTTTTGGATGGTTGAGTGGTTTTCTTTTTGAGTTTTGGATTTTTATGAGATTTTTCCATGTTAGAATCAAATAAAATTCTATCTGGCAACATAGTTTTTTTTCTTCTTTTATTTTTTTTCCTTTATTATTATATCTTAATTTCAGTTACATCCACTACTACATCCTTAATTTCAGTTACATCCATTAGAAATCAGAATGTGCCAGAAGATGCCTGTCTGGGACACATTTGTTGTGCTCTTTGTTAGGCATGGCCCATCTGTGTTTTTGCAGAAATGGGGGTTCACCAAGTTCTTGGTTCATATTGAGAGTTAAATGTGCTGAAGATTACCTGTAGTAGGCATTGAATTGTTTAATATTTCCTCTGAAATTTCAGCCTCCTTTGGTCTGGGCACCAGAATAACCCCCAGCATTTCTCCTTTGTCCTTCAGAAGCCTTCCTAGGATTATAGGTCAAAAAGACCAGATAGCTGGCAAAGATAAAAGGCTATGTAATTTAGTGGATTGTTAGAATAGAAGTCATTTGGAGGCATTTGAATGATTTTTTTTTTATCTTAAAGAGTAAAATCAAAAATATTGATAATTTTAATGAAATAAACTCGTTGACTAAATTGGAATTGTTTGCTTTCACCAGTATTAATCCTGATAGCACTGTGCAAGGGAGTTGTCATTCTGCTATATAGCATTCCCTCTGGTTTTATACTAAAATATATTCTTATCCAAAATATCTCTCTACTGACTGCAACTATCAATAAAATGAAGTGAGGGACTGCTATCAGGGCAAAATATATCCAAATATTTCTAAGCCAAGCCTCCAGTGAACCAGTCAGAGATCATTGTGCAAAACAAGGAGACCTCCCAGTGATAAAACCTCATGGTTTTAATAGTAAATGGCCCTTTTCTTTCCATCACAGTTTATTTACCAGTTAGAGAATCTTTGGTGTGATGTTAAACAATATTTTAAATGTGTGGTTTATTGCATTAAGAGGAAAAGAAAAGCTTTGTTTTTATTCTTTCATCTTCAGGCTGCAGTGAAGTG
Organism: Tapera naevia; assembly: GCA_033556795.1. Classification (NCBI taxonomy): domain Eukaryota; kingdom Metazoa; phylum Chordata; class Aves; order Cuculiformes; family Neomorphidae; genus Tapera; species Tapera naevia. The sequence goes on along the minus strand of JAUMJJ010000135.1, from coordinate 1,370,331 downwards.
TTACTAAAACTCTTCATCACTTGTCAGATCAGGCAGGTTAAGTATAAAATATTGTATAGTGCTGGCTCATGAAAGCTTTGTAGTAGTTGTTTTTGAGTTAAACGGGAGGTAACCACTTAGACACTCCTTTTCTTCTACCTCAGGGGAGCAGTATGCGGTTTCAGCTGGTGCTGCAGTATTTTTTCCAAGACTGGTTTGCATGTGTATTTAACTCCTTGATTTTTAAGATATGTTACGAAAGTTCAGCCTGGTGTGCCCCAAAAATTGCATTTTTCAGATATTATTGCTACTTGGGTTTTGAATCTAAATTTAAATAATAGAGACAGGACATGCTTTCTTCCCTTTCCTTGCAAGGTTTGTTGGTCTCTCTAATAATGCTTTATGAAGCTAGTTTATCTGATTCTCATTTTTAGCTTCATTAACTGTGCTTGATTTTGCCTAATGTAAATAATCTGAAAAATAAGTGTCTAATCTAAGTCTTTTACACTAGGGGTGAGATGTAGTGGTTTGTCCTTTCCTGTAAAAGGTCTTCTGTTTCCCCTTAATCTCTGGAGCTTTATACAGAAAGAGTTGAGCTGAGTGGTTCATCCAAGATGCTTAACTTTTTATTTCTATTATTTTCAATTTTTTTTCTTCTTTTTCTTTCTTTTGAGAAGGAGGCCCAGAATCACAGAATGCCGGGTTGGAAGGGACCTCAGGGATCATCTGGTCCAATCTTTTTGGGTGATCTATGAGATGGCCCAGAACCCTGTAAAACTGAGCTTTAGAAGTGTCCAGTGGAGAATCTCCCACTTCCCCGGGGAGATAATTCCAATGTTTAACTGTTCTCATGGTGAAAAATTTTCATCTGGAATCCAATTGGAATCTCTCCAGGAGCAACTTTTACCCATTACCCCTTGTCTTTTCCATGTGACTCCTTGTAAAAAGGGAGTCTCCAGCCTCTTGGTAGACACATGGTGCCTGGTAATAAGGTCTCCTCTAAGCCTTCTCCTCTCAAAGCTGAACAAGCCCAGTTCTCTCAGCCTTGCTTCACGTGGAAGGTTTCCCAGTCCCCTGATCATCTCTGTGGCCCTTCTCTGGGGACCACCTGACAGCAACATTTTTGTACAGTGGGGACCAAAGACTCAAGTACCCCAGATGTTACTGAGTGATGTTTCTCAACATAGAGAGATGGGACTGAGTGTTCTGAAATTTAAGTAGAGGAAGTAGTATCTGCAGAAATTGGGATAAAGAATTAATAAAGGCAGTGATTATCAGAAGAGTGACTTCAATGCTAACCAGAAACTCCAGGAAACTGTAGTTTTTGCAGAAGCAGCACTAGGTATCACCATCACATCAGTTTGTCAGCCAAGTTTTGACTGAGTACTGATCTGCTGTTTCTGTGCCAATCTGTCTTTAGAAGAGACTTCTGAACACAGTGGCTGCTTTTAGTCTGCGTTGTCATTTGCAGAAGAGAAGAGAGTATGTTTTACTCAGAGAAAAAGCTAACCTCATATTTCTGAACTAACTGGAAGCATCTTTTTGAGTCAGGTTACTCTTTCTCCTTAGGATTTTTGTATTGGACATCTTGCCTTCTAGAGCAACCTCTTTCTTCTTCCCTGCACCTCTTATTAGGCTCCTGAATTCACGTTCTAGTATTTGAGGTGCTACAAGCCCTTGAATTTTCTCCTTTGTGCTGCATTAACATGCTGCTTGGTGACTACTCAAGGCAGTTTGTTCCTAGAAAGTAATGGGGTCTGCTTGTTTTTTGGCAATACTAACTGCATCCTTCTGTAGTATCTTGTTTTTCTTACTGCAAACAACCTACACCATCTCCACCACTGACAGCTTTTTAGTGTTGTAAATATTACATCAGGTAAGAGACCAGGCATTTGAAACCGTTGTTTTTAGTAGCAGATCTCATTATCCATAGTGGTTAGATGATTGTTGTGAGAATTTTAAACATTTCAGCATTTATCCATTGTTTTTATGTAACTTCTGCATAATGAAAATAGTCATAAAGATCATAGTCTCATATTATTTACCACCACTTTTCAGTTATCATTACAAGCAGTAACAGTGCTAAACAGTGGGCTGACAATACTGTAGCTGTCTGCTGACTATTAAATATAAAGCTGATTTTGCTGAAGTTGAAGACAAGTAATGATGCTTTGTAAGTCACCTCCACTTCCCTCGGTAGAAAGCCATCCTTGCTCCTGTGCAAGGAGTGTCGATCCCCTGGATACTTTTGAGGTGCCTGTATTTGAGATGTGTACGTTGGCTGTTTCTAATCAGACTGCTTGTGTCTTGCCATTAATATTACATGAAATAAGCATTCTGTCACTTAGTTACTGAAGCTTGTCGCTCAGATTATTCTGTAAAACAAACATGCTGCTGGATGGGATGTAGGAAACTGGAAACGTTATCCTCAAGATAGAAGGAAGTACTTAGGGATTCTCATGTGCTTTCCTTTCTGAGTCGGTGATTCTCATTTACAGGACCTTGTTACAAATGCTCTTTAAATTCTGTTCCTTGTATCCTGCTCGAGTCAGCAGTGATGAGACTGAATGTGCTGTAGTTTTGCATCTGAGCTGAATAAACAAATTTGGGAATTACTGTTTTCTCTGCACTGGTACCAAACATCCATGTATCAGCCTGTTGTTATAACTTGAATGAACAAACAGGAGATTAGATTTGAGCACAGCACAACAGCTGTTAAAGATCCACTTATTTATCACTGCAGGCTTCTCAGTACCATATTCTCAGTGAAGTGATTACTTTCAGACTTTGTGCACAGTTTCCCTGCCCATGTCATTGATAAATAAAATCAGGCCTTGATATGGAGATGGCAACACTTTTTTTTCTGAATAGTCAGCTTCTACTGGAAAATTTTTGCTCCTTTTGAAATTTAGAGCTAGGTTGTTAGAGGGCTTTATATCACAGAATGGTTTGGGTTGGAAGGTACCTTAAAGATCATCCAGTTCCATCCCCCAGGGACATCTTCCACTGGACTGGGTTGCTCGAAGCCCCATCCAGCCTGACCTGGAACACCTCTAGGGATGGGGCAATTTAGATTGAGAAGTCAGGTGAGTAGAAATTTATAGCTTACAAATGTTTATTTGTAAAAAAGGAAGAAAAAGTGGTGGTGGTGGTGGGGTGATTTGTTCCTTGTAGGTGTGTCACTTGCACTCTGTATGACGTGTACAGTATCAGAAAATAAGAGGGGCCCAAAACTGAACACAGTATTTGAGGTGCTAGTTTCCCAATGGTTTGAACTGCATTTACCTAAAAGTAGGGCCCCCTGCCCCAAAAACAATTGGGACATAGACATTTGACAATAGAATTCAATGCCTGGGGCTACTCTGGGCTTGTGTTCCCACCATGGAAGGTATGTGTAAATGTCCTCAGGGCTTTCTGATTCAGAGTGATGAACAGCTTTGTAAATCTTATTCCTGTCCAAAGTGACTGAAATCCAGAGCTGTAATTGGGGAAAATTGACTTTTCGGTGCCACTGATCGTCTGCAATCACAGATGTGGAATCTGCTTTAAAGTTGATGGTAGCATATGAACTGTACATCAAAATTTGCTGTTTATGTAGCCTTGACTGTACAGAAACTTCCATTCAGGAGCGCTGGCCTGGGTGATGGCACTTTGTAATTCTTTGCAATTAGTGGTGACTTCTAAATGTAAAGCTAAAGAGATGTTTGAGATTATAAACCCTTTTACCTAGTGGTTATGTGTAGAAATATATGATTATTGCACTGTCCTTTATTATGGTAGAAGATGTTCAATGAAATACATGTGATAATAGAATTTAGAGATTATTTTGTCCAAGAAAATAAAAGGATAGTGGTAAATTTCTCCATCCTGTCAGTTAAAATAGCTTTACAGTCACCTATAAAGATCAGAAACTTAAATTGTCCTGGAAGAGCACTACATGCTTAATCCTGTTGAAAGTAGAATCATAAAATCCTTCCATCATCCCTTACAACATGATTATTTTTTTAAATGTTGAATTATGGGATCCTGATACTTTTATCCATTGTATTCTGCAAGAAAAACCTTCCAGTGTACGTGCAGCAGGAATTACTCGCACAGACAGAGGAGATGGGAAACCTCTAAACTCTTGTTTTCAGTCTAAGGGGATTCTGCCAGTGATAGTTTTGTAAAGGACTGTGATGCTGACTTCTCATTATTACTTTTCTTAATTATTTAAAATGAACAGACCAGCAAAATAAGTTATGGCTAAATACTGCTGAAATATGTGTGTATCTATATGAAATAACATATTATGGAGGGAGAAGTTCAAAAGGGTTCAAATTTGAAGGGTTCAAAATGATTTGTAGCCTTCTAAGGGCACAGAGAACAGTTTTAAAAGTTAGAATAAAACTGCATATTGTAGCTGGCACAGCAGGAATTCCTAGAACTAAAAAAACAGGTACATTTTTATGTTAACTGGCTTCTTTAACTCAATCCGTTTATTGCTGGTAAATGATTTATTAGCTGTCAGATGTTTCAGAATATATTGCCCATATTTCATGTTTCTTCTCTTGCAGTGCTTCCCTGTGTCTGTCACCTGTTAGATATAAACTTAAAGTCTCCCAAGATGGGATGTTTTGCTTCTGTATTGTGTGCACATTATTTGTATCATAGAGTCATAGAATAATACAATGGTTTGGTTGGGACATTAAAGCCCATTCAGTTCCAACCCCCTGCCATGGGCAGGGACACCTTGTACTGTGTCAGGGTGCTCAAAGCCCTATCCAACCTGGCCTTGAACACCTCCAGGGATGAGGCATCTGTGACATTCTTGACTCCTACCACTTTATTCTCCAATGTTCCATTTCTTCTTCGTGTAGTGCTTAAAACAAAAATAATTTAAGTTTAGCCCTCCAGGATTTTGCATCTCTTAAGTTTCTGTCATTGTGGATTGTATACATCCATTTCTATTCATTTACTTAATTTTTTTCTTATTAGAAAGTAACCTTGGACATGCTTGGGAGTAATAAGAACTCTCTGCTTTTCTCATTTGGGTGCAAATCTTGAAATGAGTGATTCTTGTTCAATACGACTGTTCAGCACAGGCAGGTGGAACCCAATTGAAAGAATTGCAGGTCAGACCTTGCAATCCTGCTCTCCCCTGTTTTTCCAGCCCCCTTCATCAGTTCGTTGTTGGGATTTACTGCTAAAATTACAGCAGTAGTGGGATTCTGAAGACAGGATGTTTAAGATATATTATGAACTGACTTAGTTTTGTTATTCCTAGATCATGCACCATCTTGTTTCTGATTTAAATTAGTATCAATTGATTGATATCCACATTTATGTTGTAAAATAAATAATGTAATATATGCAAGAGTGCCTTTGGAAACTAAAATATTTAATGTTTTTAAATTATGCACACTTAATTGCATTGTTTTTGTATTTAATTATCCTATGAGCTTGTTTAAGTAGTGCCACACATTACCAGTGTTTTGCAGTTAATACAGATTTCTCTCCTTGGAGGTACAATTTGTGTTCGTACGGAATCCATGATTGTAGGAAATGCCTGTAATTCTGATTCAAATGGAGATGTAGCTGGATATCACAGTATCACAAGGTTGGAAAGGACCTCTGAGATCATCAAGTCCAACCTATAACCCAACACTAACACCAACACTAACACCAACCCATCATCTAAACCATGGCACTCAGTGCCTCATCCAGTCTCCCTTTAAACACCTCCAGGGTTGGTGACTCCACCCCCTCCCTGGGCAGCCCATTCCAATGGCCAATCACCCTTTCAGTGAAGAACTTTTTCCTCATATCAAGCCTAAACTTTCCCTGACGAAGCTTAAGTCCATGCCCTCTAGTTCTGCCACTGGTCACCTGAGGATATGTTTCTATGAGTATGAAAATGTAATTTATTCTCAGGAAGGCTATTTTTTAAAATAATAATTAAATGAAAAACCCCTGACGACATTTTAAATGCTGGCCAAGCCTTGATCCATGGCTCGTAATAACGACATTTGAGAAGTTTGTAAGAAAGTCACTGATGGAAGCAGCTGTTCTGGCACACGTAGATCCTTTGTTCTGATAGTTCACTTGTACATAAACCAGTCACCTTCCCAAGGATCTCCAAGGGATCCCTTTGTGTTGAGAGAGATGGTGAGAGAAACACATACTTTGGCCCTTAAAGCAAATAACTTCAGGAGTTTTTTCTTCAGTGCTGGTGGAATGAAGGGATGGTTCATTATTTTTTTTTCCTTGGGCGTAAGGAACTTGAACTTGGGCTGTTTATTTAGTTCAAGACTGGGTACAACAGTGTTAGAAACCCACTAATTTTAAAAAATATCTTATACGCTGGGAATACTTCTGTATGAACCGTTACACACTTCCTTGTTTCCTCTTATCAGTATCACAGTATCACAAGGTTGGAAAACACGTTTGAGATCACCGAGTCCAACCTATGACCCAACACCTACTCATCGTCCAAACCGTGGCACTCAGTGCCTTATCCAATCTGCTTTTAAACACCTCCAGGGACGATGACTCCACCCCCTCCCTGGGCAGATCATTCCATTGGCCAGTCACCCCTTCAGTGAAAATTTTTTTCCTAATATCAAGGCTAAACCTCCCCTGACGAAGCTTGAGTCCATGTCCTGTTGTCCTGTTGAAGAGACCAACCCCTGCCTGCCTACAGCCTCCTTTTAGGGAGTTGTAGAGAGCAATGAGGTCTCCCCTGAGCCTCCTCCAGGCTAAACAACCCCAGCTCCCTCAGTCGCTCTTCATAGGGTTCTTTTCAAAATAAAGATTAAAGAAGAAAGAGTATATATAATGGTGTCGTTGACTTATCACCTAATTTAAGCACATTATATATATTTGTTACAGGTTTATTCCAACATTGAAATCGTACAATTGGATTTCAAAACCAGAAGTCTTACTATTTTCTTTAGTATGCAGAGAGTATTTATATAACTTTCTTAAAAACTTATGCTTTTAGGAGTTCAGGATAAGAGCTCCTTGACAGATGTCCTCTACTGATATCCAAAGCCAAGTAAAAGTATGTAATTCTATGAGTGAATTTTATACTCCTAAGTTTTACCTGATTGACAGTTTTGAGCTGAGTCTTCTACATATGCACAGTCAGCACACGTCTTGGGTAGCTGTAGAGGGACTGTCTCACATTGATTTACCAGTGCACTGCAACCTGGACCTCCAGTAACCTATTTGGTGGTGTTTAAGGCCAAGTTGGATGAGGTTTTCAGTAACCTGATCCAGTGGAAAGTGTCCAGTGGCAGGGAGGCTGGAACTGGATGATGGCAGTGTGCCCAAGTAGCTAAGAAGGCCAGTGGCATCTGGGTCTGTATCAGAAACAGGCCAGTGGGACAAGGGAAGTGATTGTGCCCCTGTACTCGGCACTGGTGAGGCCACACCGCGAGTACTGTGTTCAGCTTTGGGCTCCTCACTACAAGGAGGACACTGAGGTGTTGGAGTACATCCAGAGAAGGTCACTGAGGCTGGGGAAGGGGCTGGAGAACAAGTCTTAATGAGGAGCAGCTGAGGGTCCTGGGGTTGTTTAGCCTGGAGAAGAGGAGGCTGAGGGGAGACCTCATCACTGTCTACAGCTCCCTGAAAGGAGGCTGTGGCAAAGTGAGTGTTGGTCTCTTTTCCCAAGTGGCAGGTGATAGGATGAGAGGAAATGGCCTCAAGTTGCACCAAGGGAGGTTTAGGTTAGACATCAGGGAAAATTTCTTCACTGAAAGGGTTGTCAGGCCCTGGCAGAGGCTGCCCAGGGAGGTAGTTGAGTCGCCATCCCTGGAGGTGTTTAAAAGTGGGTGGATGAGGTACTCAGAGACATGGTTTGGTAAGGGGACAGGTACGGTTGGACTTGGTGATCTCAAAAGTCTTTTCCAACCGGATGATTCTATGGTTCTATGATCTTTAAGGTCCTTTCCAATCCAAACCCTTCTATGATACTTTTTCAGGGATGAGATGAGTTTTGTTTCCATCATTAGCCGCTTGAGGCACCTTTGAGAATGTCAGGCATAGTAGCTGTATTTTCTTGTTGTTTAACTGAATAGGAAGTAAATAATACACATTATTTTTCTCTAGGTCTAGTGGAAACTATTGTATGCTACTTGAGTGCCTCTCATTGATAGAGTTGGCTTCTCTTTCTAAATTAAGAGCAATGGATTTGGTGTTTTGTTTTTTTCTCTACAGTTCAACTTAAGTGGCTACAGTTGATAATGTTTTCTGTGTGATATAAGGAATTCAGTTATGGAGCAAACAATTTTTTTTAAGTATAAATGGAGAGTATTTGTGTATTATAATATTCACGTATCATATGTTTTAAATTGGAATGTTGGTGGGGAGAAGTGTTTTCATTATGGAACACATCATGTGTTTATAAGCCCATAGCTTGATGCTGGGAAGGTACCAGGTTGCCATCCTGTGCTTTCTGATTCAATATTTATGGCTGTAAGTGCGCAGTTGGGAATTTTCCTTGTGACATCTTCATTAACTTTTAACATCTACAAAGCTGTAGTTGCCCTGCCAGCTACTGAGACGGATGATGGGTTTGAAGACAGCCCTCAGGTCTGTTGTCCCAAGTGAGCTGGTTAATGCTCATACGTAATGTGCACAGGGACGTGAGAACAGCCTGGTGGATCAGATCGATGGCTTGAATGCCCTGGTGCTCTATTGTCAATACCAAATGCTACAGAGCTGAATGCAAGAAATTCTGCAGTAAGGAATCGTGAAATAGTTTTTTGCAGGAAAAAAAAAAAGGAGTCTTGTTTCTGGGAATGGTTGATGCATACCTTGAAGGTGTGTTGTCCACTTCATATATTATATAGCCTATTGGTGTTCTTTCATCCTTTTTTTTTCTCCTCTTGATTTTAATTGTGAAGAAATTTCTTCCTTATATCCAGTCTAAATCTCTTCTCCCTTCGTTTAAATCCATCACTTCTTGTCCTGTCACAGCAGGCCTTCCTGAATAGTTTGTCCCCATTTTTCCTACTGGAAGGCTGCTCTAAGATTTCCCCTGAGGCTTCTTTTCTTCAGGCTGAACAACTTCAACTCACTCAACCTGTCCTCGTGTGGGAGGTGCCAGCCCTCAGATGATTTTTGTGGCTCTCCTGTGGACCTACACCAACAGCTCCATGTCCTTCTTGTGCTAAGCTCTTCCTTGTGGATGTGTTTATTTGAAGGAAGAGGCAGCCAGTGCAGCCCCAAATGTATTGCGTGGCTCCTGGGATGAAGAAGTGGTGGTCTGAAACTGGAGAGGAGAGGCTGTGGGACCTGCACTTGTCAGGGTTGGAAGTCCTCTTCCAGCAATGAAGTCCTTTATAAGACAGGACCAGTCTCTTCATGGTAGTGCATGGCAGGAAGACACTAAGCAAGATGCACACATTGAAAGAGTGCTTCTGAGCTGTAAGGAGAAGCTTTTTTGCCATCAGATCATCAGGCACTGAAACACGATGTTCAGAGGGGCTCTGGTGTTTCTGTTCTTGGGGGTAGTGTTTGTAAAAGCAGATTTCTGTCTCTTTAAGGGAGACAGTCAAATACCTGCAGGACATCGGTGTGATTCTGTCCTGTCCCTCTCTGAAGGACATCCTGTTCACTGGACAGGATTTTTTTTTAATTAATAGCAAAGCTGTGTGAAAAGGGAAAGTAGAACTGATTTATTTTCCTTTTCTTTGGGTAAATTAATTCTCTGAATATTATTTAGCCAAGTATTTTCTAAAAGCCATTTGATTGTATCAAACCCAAGTGTCTCTTCATTAATAGCTTAATGCACCTGCCCTTTCAAGAGGATTTTGTTAAGGTGCCTGGTAGTAAAAGCTGTTTGCATTAATGATTTTTTTTGCTAATCCAAGACTAATGGGTGGCTTCCCAGCTCTGCAGGCTTAGAGCCTCCGATTAATTTCTCCATATTGTGTTCCTGATTTCCCAGGATAACCTTTCTGAGGCTGCAGGTGTCTGCTTTCCCTAATGTGCTTTGTTTGCAGCTTTTGGGTGTCGCCTTCTTGCTGTGATCTTAGTCTCATGCTGAACGTTTTCTGCATGAAGCAACTGCTTTAGAGTGACAGAAAAAACATATGGATTTGGGTCTTGTGACTAGAGGAGCTGGAGAAAAATATTCCAAAAGTAGCCGAGTTGTGCATAACCTTGTGCATCAACCCATAGCAGACCTAGGAGATAAAATTGCTGATGGCTTCTCCAGAGTTGTTGTAGAATCATAGAATAGTTTGGATAGAAGGGACCTCAAAACCCATCCAATTTTAGGCCCCCTGCCATGGGCAGGGACACCTCCCACTGGATCAGGTTTCTCAAAGCCTCATCCAGCCTGGCCTTGAACACCTCCAGGGATGGGGCAGCCACAACTTCTCTGGGCAACCTGTGCCAGGGCCTCACCACTATCACAGGAAAAAATGTCTTCCTAAGATCTAATCTAAAAGTCCCCTCTTTCAGCTTAAAACCATTCCCCCTCATCCTGCCCTTGCACTCCCTGATTGAGAGCCCCTCCCCAGTGTTCCTATAGCCCCTTCAGGTACTGTAAGGCTGCTCTAAGGCTGCTCCTCAGAGCATTCCTTCTCTTCTCCACACTGAAAAAGTCCAACTCTCTCCGCCTGCCCTCAGATAGGAGGAAATAATTGGCTAATTGATCTGTGCTCTCTTTACGTTTGGAATCGGTACATGAAGGAGAGGAAATTCATTACACATTTGTGCTGTAATACTGGACACAAATGACCATGTCTTGCAAACTTTTCCAGAAGAGTAGGTGGACAAATAAGAAATGTCAAGTTACTGCATCCCAGAGGCCATCAAAGTGTCCTTGTGTTTTGGCAGCACTGCTTGGTCTGCACAGATACAGGCGAGAGGTCTGTGGGTTTTATCCTATAGAATTATCCTGTGTCTGTGGTTTCGTTACGTAGAGCAGTTTGGTCACTCTTCTAAGCATCATGCAACCTGCTGCTAGATTTGAGCATGGTAATGAACCCGTTGGTGATGCAGCTGGTGGAACTCCATTCCCATTATGTTGGTGAGAATACTGCTTGTCAGACACCTATCAGCCTTCACGTGCTAAGAGGACAAAGAAGAGTTATTTCTGGCTTCAGCAGTGTGGCTTTTTGAGTCGGACCCATTACTGACCATCTGTCTAAATTGTCTTGTGGTGTGAGCTGTACATTAGCACATTCAGGCTTAGAAATGCTGGACTGTGTTAATTTTATGTTCCTGTAGAAGGACAAGAAAGCACTGGGATGCAAGTGTGACCTTCCTAAATGTACTTACTTGAAAATCCACCAAATTTCTCTGCTTTGGGATGCACTTATAATGGAGTTAACACTGATCTCAGTGTCCTGAGGGACCTGAAGGGGGTGGTGGTGGGAGTAGCTACATAATTTTGGGGAACTGCTGTATACTTATCATAGAATCATAGAATGGTTTGGGTTGGAAGGGACCTTAAAGGTCATCCAGTTCCAGCCTCCCTGCTATGGTTATGGACACCTTCCACTGGGTCAGGTTGCTCAAAGCCTCCTTCAACCTAGGATCTTGCTTATTTTAGCAGCCTTGCATGCACCAGGTTCTGATATCCTCCAGTAGTTTAATGCTCAGCTGCCTGTTTTTAATGCCTCATAGTCTGAGCAATGATTTCCATCAGAGAGAAATTTTCTTGCCTTTCTCCAGACACAGTTCCTTTTTTTGTTTTTTTTTTTTTACCCTGATCCTCTTTCTACTAAATTAACTTTTTTTCAAATAATTCTTCCCCCAGAGCAAGTCCCTCCTACTCGTAGAACTGCAATTTGTTACTGAAACATCATAAAGTTCCCATTTGGGAGCTACCCAATTATATCTTACAATAATTTTAGTGAATGATCTATAGCTCCACTTTTATTCCCTATTAGTAATGGACTGATCGATGGGCAACCTCATTGATTGTTGAGGTCAAATGTCTTTATTGCTGATGCCTGAATTTTTTCTCATTACGACTTAAAACTGTGGTTTGTTATTAGAGTTCTTGAACTCAGTTTTGCAGAGCAGAATGGTAAATTTCATGATGTAGATGCTGATGAACAATAGACTTACACAACATTTTGTGGATTCTTGGGTCCAATATTAAAAGGGAATAAGTGATTGAGATATCTGGGTTGAGCAGGACTGTCATAAAAAACATTTGATAATGGGTTTTCTGATTGTTCTGTGAATAAGGTAGATGTGATGTGAAATAATTTCTTTGTTTTTATGACAGCTTAATAGTTTCTAAATGTACAAATGTCGAACCTTGACTGTTCTGTTTTGACTTGTGATGCTTGCTGAGGTGTGGGGAGATGAGTATGTGCAGCAGTACAGAAACAGGACCCTGGTCGTTACCTTGTATTTTGATAAACCTTTTTCTTCTTCTGGTGACATAGTTCACTGTGATGAGCTGATCATAGAATTATAGAACGGTTTGGGTTGGAAGGGACCTTAAAGATCATCCAGGTCCAGCCTCCTTGCCCAGGGCAGGGACACCTCCCACTAGAGCAGACTGCTCAAAGCCCCATCCAACCTGGCCTTGAACACTTCCAGGGAGGGGTCATCCACAGCCTCCCTGGGCAATCTGTGCCAGGGTCTCACCATCCTCATCGTGAAGAATTTCTTTCTAATGTCTAATCAAAATCTTCCTCCTTCCAGTTCAAGCCATTTCCCCTTGTCCTGTCACTGCAGACCCTTGTAAGATGTCCCTCCCTATCTTTCTTGTAGCCCCCTTCAAGTACTGGAAGGCTGCTATGAGGTCCCCCAAAGCCTGATCTTTGGAAAGGTACTGGTGAGTTGTAGCAGCTCAGTATCTTCTCAAATGGAGAGTATCCTCGTGTAGCCTCAAAGAACAAAACAGTGGGGCAGTGTCAATAGTCAGTAGGGATAGTCCCAATGAAATGGGATTTTGCTTTCTCATCCAGGGTTTATGGTAGTAATCTGTTAGAAGATTTATATTTACCTCTGAATTTTAGAATCCTAGCATGGAATGGTTTGGGTGGGAAGGGGACTTTAAGCCCATCCAGTTCCAACCACCCTGCCAGGGACACTTTCCACTGGATCAGGTTGCTCAGAGCCTCATCCAACCTGACCTTGAACACCTCTGGGGATGGGGCATCCATGACTTCTCTGGGCAGCCTGTGTCAGTGCCTCAGCACCCTCACTGGAAAGCATTTCTTCCTACAATCTCATCTATATCTCCCCTCTTTCAGCTCAAAACCATTCTCCTCCGTCCTATGTCTGCACTCCCTCATAGAGAGCTCCTCTCCAGCTTTCTTGTAGGTCTCCTTGAAGTATTGGTAGGCTGCTATAAGGTCTCCTTGGACCCTTGCAGTACTTAAAGGGATTTAAATATAATTTTTGTGTATGTTGATATATTTTTAGGCTGGAGTCTCAGGTGGCATTCACAAGTGTCCCCCCCTTTTCTCCAACACAACTCTATTTCTGCCATCGAAGCATTTGCTGCCTCTGTCAGATGGGTATCGATTCGTTCTGCTTTACTTAAGATGGTTGTAACTGAATTAGTTGGCCAAGACTCCCATATAGTCGATGAAGCTGCTCCATTCATTCATAAAATTCACTGTTTTAAATGTGTACTTTAGGATGAGAGGAATTGCACATTGGACTCTATTACCTATAATGGGAATGGGAGCTAATGATGTTGGACAATCATTGCAGATGAATCACATTCCTCGAGATGGGCTCACTGAGATACACGGCTGTTTGTCGCTGGTTTTTTTTGCATGTCTCTCGTTAAAAATCTGATTGCTGCCTAATGCAAGACAAATAACTGGTTCCACAAAGGGGTACTAGAATTGGAGACTGTACTAGTTTTGTCTTTGAGTCACTAGACACCCTTTAAGGCACTTTTCCTTTCGCTTTATTTGTCAAACAAGAAAAGAAGAAGGTATATCTGCTTAAAATAGATGGTAGTTTCATGGTGAGAACACTTCACTGGAGTAGATTGCAGAATCATGAAATCATAGAATCATAGTATGGTTTGTCTTGGAAGGGACTTTAAAGATCATGCAATTCCCACCCCACTGCCAATCTCCCACTAGACCGGGCTGCTCAACACTTAATTCAACCTGGCCTTGAACACCTCCAGTGATGGGGCATCCACAACTTCCCTGGGCAACCTGTGCCAGGGCCTCACCACCCTCATTGTGAAGAATTTCTTCCTAATGTCTAATCTAAATCTCCCCCCTTCCAATTTAAAGCCATTCCCCTTCATCCTACCACTACAGGCCCTTGGAAAAAGTCTCTCCCCAGCTTTCCCATAGCCCCTTCAGACACTGGAAAGCTGCTATGAGGTTCCCCTGAAGCCTTCCCTTCTCCAGGCTGAACGACCCCAACTCTCTCAGCCTGTCCCCATAGCAGAGGTGCTCCAGCCCTTTGACCATCTTCGTGGTTTCGTCTGGACCCGCTCCAACAGTTCCATATCCTTCCTAAGTTGGGGATTCCAGAACTGGGCACAATACTTCAGGTGGAGTCTCACAAGAGTGGAATAGAGAGGAAGAATCACCTCCCTTGCCCTGCTGGTCACGCGTGTTTTGATGCAGCCCAGGACATGGTTGATCTTTTGGGCTGCAGGTGCACATTGTTGCCTCATGTCAAGTTTCTCTTCAATCAGCACCACCAAGTCCTTGGCAGGGCTGCTCTCAATCACATCATCTCCCATCCTTTATTGATACCTGGGGTTGCCCCGACCCAGGTGCAGGACCTTGCACTTGGCCTTGTTGAACCTCGTGATGTTCAGATATGATGTGTGGATTCGATGATACAAAACCATTTCCAAAGCTGTGAGTGGAAACAACCTTTTCAGTATGATTTCTTCTGGAAGTGTATTGAAATTTGTTTTATTGCCACAACTTCTGTTACAGGAGGTAACGATGAACTACTGATCTCCTTGGGTTTGATTTTTCAGAAGTACACAGGTGTGGAGATACTTAATATTGAACTGTTGCGGTGTAGTAGGTTGCATCACTGAGCCCTGGATTATCAAAGAGTTGGGAATGGACCTATTTTGTGTTTCAAAATCTTATTGAATGGATTTTGTTAGTCATATAGATGTCTTTCAAGCCCATCGATTGGTGTCCTTCATACTTTTCCACACAAAAAGACTTGAAGACGTTTCTTCCCTGCTTTTTCGGTTCTTAATCAGGCTTTCAACTAATTCACAGTATCACAGTATCACAGTATCATAAGGTTGGAAAGGACCTCTGAGATCATCAAGTCCAACCTATAACCTAACACTAACACCAACCATCATCTAGACCATGGCACTCAGTGCCTCATCCAGTCTCCCTTTAAACACCTCCAGGGTAGGTGACTCCACCACCTCCCTGGGCAGCCCATTCCAATGGCCAATCACCCTTTCAGTGAAGAATTTTTTCCTCACATCAAGTCTAAACTTTCCCTGACGAAGCTTAAGTCCATAATTCATCTAAGTAAAGGAAATATTCTTTCTATGTTTGCTTGTTTAAACAAAATGGGGAGATTCTGAGGCATAATCTTTTTCTAATAATAGAAACCGGAAGTATAGTTTTCTAGTATGTTGTGGGTGCTTTGTTGGGTAAAACATGCATCTGGAAATACTTGATACCTTATGTGAAAAGATGTTTCCCTTGGTTCTGTATGAATAAAGATGGATCTCTGTCCCATCCATCCCTCCAATTTTGCATTATAAAGACATATTTCTTAAGAAAAAGGTATTTAACATATACTATATGTTCCAGATTTCACTAATTGAGTTGTTTATTAAGAGTATTTTTTAAAAGCTTTGTAGTGTTGTATGCTAAAATATGAAAGGTGTTTATACCACCAGAAAGCATTCCAACTACTTTATACAAAAAAACCCAAAATAAATAAAATAGAGCACTCCATTGTGCAGCTGTTGCTGTAATTAGGAGTATGTTGTGTTCTGTTAACGTTTCATTTAATTTTCTTTAATTGTAGCTAATGATGAAGAACTAAAGAAAAGAATAGCTGAAGAACTGGCATTAGAACGAGCCAGGAGAGACGCTGAGGCTCAAAAGAGAAGGTTGGTTTGTTAATAACATGTACTTAATGCTTTCATTACTGGTATTTATCTATTTACTATAAACAGTTGCATTTTCTGCCCCAAGACGAAAGGGGAGGTAAGACCTTTGGGTGAGATAGCAAGTTTCAATACTAAATACGTGTTAAAACAACAAATTAACTGCAGTTTCTTTGTAAGAGCCGATATAAAATGATGATCTAAATCCCTTTGACCTCCTAAGCCTGACTATTTTTTGCAGTCCTTTAAGCTCAGTTTTCATTGATTTCTCTTGAGTCTAAATACTCACTTTGTGGTATAGAGATAGCAATAGCTTGAGAGTGATGTGGAGGTGAGTTACTTAACCCCTCTGTTTGATCAAAAGGTAAATTTTAACAGCAGTAGGGATGGTAATTCTTGCTATTTCAGTGAATTCTAGATATTTCTGTGAGCTGCAGTATATTTAGAGCTGCTTTAATACGGCAGCACAGTGCTTTGAAGAGACAAATTGCTGTATTATCACAGTTCATGAGTAGAAAACCCTTTTGAGATCCTTTTTGTCTATGGAGACATTATTTTTTCAGAGACTGTAGTTGCTGTGAAAGACTGGGCAGGGTCGTACAGAACGCAGCGGCGCGCTTTTGGGCCAGTGTTTTTAAAATACACTCTGCAATGTTTAGTGTGGGACTGTGGGATTATGAGCAACTAAAAAAAAGCCCTGTTTGAAATGAAGTTTGACTGCGTGGTGAACTTGATGAACTTGTCCTTTAATTCATACTTTCTTTCAGTGAATAGACAATATGAGGCACTGAATAGAAGTATTAACCTACGCGTTGTCTTCCATTCTGGGAATGGGAAAAAAGGCTCATTATGATGGATTTAAAGAATTAGAATGTAATTAGTACTACTTAAACTGTCTGCATATCTATCAGTTGTTTCCTACACATCATTATACTGTTATTTAATTGAGTTAGGTTGATAGACTGTATAATTAGATAGGACTATATAAATGTCCCAGGGAAAAAAATTGGGCTGTTTTTTTGAATCAGCGTTAAAGGAAATCAATGTGTTACAGTGAAATCTCTCCTCTTTTGAACTGGGCTTCAGCAGGAAAACTTGCATTACATTTGAGCTTAGTGTTGACTGCTCAGGAGTTCAGCTAAACGAGATTACAGTATGGAAATATTTGGTTTGTACCTTCAGTATTTTGTCATTTGACACTTTTGGAGCAGCTCTGCTATGAGGACAGGCTGAGAGAGTTGGGGTTGTTCAACCTGGAGAAGAGAAGGCCCCGGGGGAGACCTTATAGTGCCCTTCCAGTTCTACAAGAAGGGGGGCTACAAGAAAGCTGGGGAGGGACTTTTAACGAGGGCCCGTAGTGATAGGATGAGAGGGAATGCCTTTAAATTGGAAGGGGGAAGATTCAGATTGGACATCAGGGAGAAATTCTTCATGATGAGGGTGGTGAGGCCCTGGCACAGCTTGCTGAGGGAAGTTGTGGTTGCCCCCTCCCTGGAAGAGTTCAGGGCCAGGTTGGGTGAGACCTTGAGCAACTTGATCCAATTGGAGGTGTCAATGCCCATGGCGGGGGCGGGTGGAACTGGATGGGGTTTTAGGTCCCTTCCAGCCCAAGGCATTCTGTGATTCTATGACTTTTCAGTAATTTTCATTAAAGATTCCATAATTCAGTTTCAAGGCTTGTGCATTGATCTGTGAAAGGTAGAGAACAGATTGACTCGTCATATACCTGGTTTTGTGTTTTTGTAGGAAATAATGCTGGCAGTCTTCCCTTTATTTGGCTATGGATTAGTGAGAAAGATAAAAGGATCCTGTAAAATCTTGTAGTTGCTTTAAAATTAGGCTGAAGAATATGTGCTTTTGAAATGTAAACACTAAAATCAAGTTAAAATAAGAATACAGAGAATAAAATGACAAATATCAGGTCTTGTTAGCAGCTTTAATCCTTTTCTATTTTTGATCTTTTTAGCAATAAGCGAGATTTTCTTATTATGTTTTCTTCACAGTATAAAAATCTATCTTAACCGGATTGTAGAAGCTCTTTTCATGTTGGATGAAACAACTTTAAAAGACGCAGATGTTTCCTTAGCTGCTACCTGACGTCTTTACGGGCTGAATTGTGGTTGTGGTTTGTGTTTTAAAAAGAAGTGCTGTACCACAAGAGGAGCTGTTCTCCTCCAGACCCTGTTCTTCTGAGAACCAAGTGGACACTGCTCTGCTGATGGCTTTAAGAACAGGTTTATGTTGTTCAGGTTCAGGTTACCTCCCCCTCCTGTTTAATTCTAGGTGAGAAAGCAATCTCCACAGTGCGAGGGCATGAAAAATGTTTGTGCAATGCTCTGTGTCAAGTCAGGATCCATATATTCACGTGAAAAAAAGCAGTCTTCTGTACAACCTCTTGTGCCAGTCTTCTGTGCACTCATGCACTTATAGAGTCAGAATGGTTTTTCACCATTTCTTAACTTAAATTTTTAAGCAAGTACCTACTTAAGAGCTAAAGCACGTTGCTCAGATAAAGTGTTTGATGTCTGTCTTTCCAGTGTGGAGCGTTCTAGGGAATATAAACATTGATGCTGTGTTGGAAAACAGAAACAAAATCTGAGCTCCTAGCTATACTGTGCTTAAAACATGTAATGGAAAGAAGATCAGTCATCCCTGGAGGTGTTTAAAAGGCAGGTAGATGAGTTTCTCAGGGACATGGTTTAGTAAGGGGACAGGTACAGTTGGACTCGGTGATCTCGGAGGTCTTTTCCAACCAGATGATTCTGTAGGTCAATTGTTGCACAAGAAAAATGCAGTGTAATGCAAGTTTCATAACTTATGTGGAAGGGTGCAAGGTACAAATGCACTGATGCTGTTTCATAGACTCGTAGAATGATTTGCGTTGGAAGAGACCTGAAGGATGAGGGATGGTTTAAGGCCAGTTGGGCTGAATTGTGTTAGTATCTCGTGTCTCTGAGTAGCAGCATGCAGAGCTGTGTCTCGCTGGCTCTCTCAGGCCCAGTGCCAGGCTCTTTGATAGGGCAATGAGTAAAAAGAGACCTGAATGTAAGATTTGCAACTTTTCTTTAGGAAAAACAATTCAAAATGCTGGACTCGTTATTTTATTAACTTGGAAGAGGTATAGTATGGACGTAAGCCTGTCATTAGTGAATTTAACTGGTGTCCATGTATTAAAAATACTTGACTTGCATTTATGATCCCTTGACAATTTAATTTGATAAACCACTGCTGTTCATTGTTGGCCATTTGTCAAGGACTGTGCTGTAAACCACAGATAAACTGTTCCTCATATTTTATCTTAAATCACTGTTTTCTAACCATGTTTTGACGTGAGGTGGTTGGTGGATGCAACGCCATCTTTTAAGACACATGCTAATGGTATTGTGACATGAAATTAAAGGTCTTTTATTTCTTCATTTTATGATTTTTTTTTACCATGAAGGGTGCATTTTGCATGTGTGCTTTTTCATTCCCTTCTCAAAAACATTGTTTTTTCCAATCTTTAAGTGAAACAACATTTAAACATATAAATATCTAAAGCTTGCAACTATTTGTTGTGTCTCATTCCAACTGTCTCATGGCTAATTTCAGTGCTGTTTCTGTATGCAATGTATGACCACATTTTGATCTGATTGGGAGATTTTTTACTCATTTCAGACTGTCAAGGAAATTTTAATTTTAACTTGCTATATAATTTATTTATTCACACATACATATCCAGTACAGATGGACTACTCTTACTGTATAAAGTTAAGATCTGTGCTTATTTCTGGGAATTGGAGCTAAAGGCTGACTCTTCAATTTGTATTTTGGTGCTGTCAATGCAGTCATAGAATCATAGATTGGTTTGTCTTGGAAGGGACCTTAAAGATCATCCAGATCCAACCCCACATTCAGCATGGCCTTGAACACCTCCAGGGAGGGGGCGTCCACAACTTCCCTGGGCAACCTGTGCCAGGGCCTCACCACCCTCATTGTGAAGAATTTCTTCCCAATGTCTAATCTAAATCTCCCCTCTTCCAATTTAAAGCCATTCCTGTCACTATAGCCCCCTGTAAAAAGTCCCTCCCCAGCTTTCCTGTAGCCCCTTCAGGTACTGGAAGGGGGTGCTCTGAGGTCCTCCCAAAGCCTTCTCTCCTTTAGGCTAACCAAGTCCATCTCTCTCACCTGTCCTCATAGCAGAGGTGCTCCAGCCCTCAAATCATCTTCATAGCCTCCTCTGGAACCTTTCCAACAGCTCCATATCCTCTTATGTCGGGGATGCATGAATTGCACAGCTCTTGTTTAAAATTGCTTTGAACAGTTATGCATAAAGCAGAGACTTAGACCCAACCTTAGAACATGTGTCCTAATCATTTGCCCACAGATCTTTCATGTCAT
Source organism: Tapera naevia (assembly GCA_033556795.1). Classification (NCBI taxonomy): domain Eukaryota; kingdom Metazoa; phylum Chordata; class Aves; order Cuculiformes; family Neomorphidae; genus Tapera; species Tapera naevia. The sequence continues at coordinate 1,349,930 of JAUMJJ010000135.1, read as the reverse complement.
TCCTGCTTCTTCATGTATCTTTGTCTCTTTTTGGGTGATTGAATATGTTTACAAACTTCTCTTTGCTGAGAATATGATCTTGTCTAAAGTTTTGGCTATATGGAATCAGGATGAAAAACAGGAGGTTCCTTGGGAGCTTAAATTTTCTCACAAATAATTGTGAATCTTCAGAGGGTTTTGTTCTCTCAGAATGTGAAATTCCATTTGACTGTCTAGAGCTTGATGATGGTGATGGTTGAGTGGTTTTAGGTAAGAATCAGGGGGAAAGTCAACAAGGCAGATACCATGGTGAGAGTTTGTTGTAGACCACCCAACCAGGACGAAAAGGCAGACAAAATAGCAGCTGGGAGAAGTCTCACAATCACTAGCCCTTGTTCTCATGGGGGACATCAACCTACCAGATGTCTGCAGAAATGCAGTACTGCAGGGAGGAATTGTTTGCAGGAGGTTCTTGGAATGTGTGGAGAGAACTGTGCGGAACAGATGTTGAGGGAGCCACCCAGGGAAGGTATCTACTGGACTTATTTGTGAACAGAGAAAGGCTTGTGGGTGGTGTGATGGTTGGATGTTGTCTTGGGCGTAGCAATCATAAAATGGTAGAGCTTTTGATTCTTGGAGAAGTGAGGAGTAGGATCAGCAGAACTGCCACCTTAGACTTCCAGAGAGTGGACTTTGTCCTATTTAGGAGTCTGGTTGACAGAGTCCCTTGGGAGTGAAGAGCAAAGGAGTCCAGGAAGGCTGGACATTCCACAAGAATGAAGTCTTAAAGGCACAGGAACAGGCTGTCTCCATGTGCCAAAAGATGAGCTGATAGGGAATAAGACCAGCCTGGCTGAGCAGAGAGCTCAAGCTGGAACTCAGGATTTCCCCTTTGGAAGAAGGGGCAGGAAACTCAAGAGGACTATTAGGATGTTGGGAGGTTATACAGAGAGAAAATCAGAATGGCCATAGCCCAACTAGATCTTCATCTGGCCACTGTGGTACAGGACAGTAAAAAGTGTTTCTATAAATACCTTAGCAACAAAATCTCCATCCTTTATGGAATGTGAGGGGCAAACATAGTGACAAAGGATGAGGAAGAGGCTGAGGTACTTAATGCCTTCTTTGCCTCAGTCTTTAATAGTCAGACTAGTTGTTCTCCAGGTACCCAGCCCCCTGAGCTGGCAAACAGGGACAAGGAGGAAATGGTGCCCAACCTGCCACACCACTTCGACACGTGCAAGTCTCTGGGACCAGATGGAGTTTTCCTGAGAGTGCTGAAGGAGGTGGCAGAAAGGCTTGCCAAGCTGCTTTCCACCATTTATCAACAGTCCTGGGCTGACTGGGGAGGTCCCAGTTGACTGCAGGTAAGCAAATATGACACCCATCTACAAGAAGAGTTGAAAGGAGGATGTGGGGAACTACAGGCCTGCCAGCCTGACCTCTGTGCCTGGGCAGGTTGTGGAACAGACCATCCTGAGTGCCATCATGTGGTATGTACAGACCAACCAAGTGATCACACCTGGTCAGCGTGGGGTTAGGAATTTCAGGTCCTGCCTGACTAACCTCGTCTCCTTCTATGACCAGGTGACCTGCTTAGGGAAAGTGTTGGTGTTATTTATCTGGACTTCAGTGAAGACATCGTTTTCCACTGCGTTCTCCTAGAGAGGCTGGTGGTTCATGGCCTAGACAGACGTACTCTTTGCTGAGTAAATAACTGGCTTGATGGCAGAGCTCAGAGAGTTGTGGTGAACAGAGCTAAATCTGGTTGGTGGCTGGTCAGAAGTGGTGTTCCCCAGGGCTCAGCGTTCAAGCCAATCTTGTTTGATATCTTTTTAATGATCTGGATGAGGGTTTTGAGTGCTTGCTCAGCAAGTTTGCAGGTGACACTATGTTGTGCAGTAGTGTTGATCTGCTTGAGGGAAGGAAGGCTCTGGAGAGGGATCTGAACAGACTGGATCGATGGGCCAAGGCCAACCGTATGGAGTTCAGCATAGCTCAGTGCTGGGTCCTGCACTTTGGTCACAACAACCCCATGCAGTGCTCCAGACTTGGAGGAATGGCTGGAAAGCTGCCTGGTGGAAAAGGAACTGTGGAATTTGGTTGACAGCAGCTGAACATGAGCCAGCAGTGTGCCAAGGTGCTCAAGAAGACCAAAAACATCCTGGCTTGGCTCATTAGTGGTGTGGCCAGAAGGAGTAGGGGAAGGATCATGCCCTTGTACTTGGCCCTTGATGAGGCTGCACCTTCAATCCAGGGTTCAATTTTGGGCATTTCAATACAAGTAGGACATTGAGGGGCTGGAGCACATCCAGAGAAGGACAACGAAGCTGGGGAAGGGTCTGGAACACAGGGGTTATGAGGAACAGCTCTGAGGGATTGGATTTCCCCCTGAGGTATAGTCTTACAAATGTAGATCATTGCACTATGTCATGTCACAGCTGCTGAGATCTGATTTTCATTGTTTTGTTGGTGTTGGCGATGAGAGAGTCTCAAATGCTGTTCCTATTGAGGTAATTGGAAGCGTTTTTCCTGATAGAGAGGCTAGAGGTGGCCTGCACTGTACCCAGATGGTGCCATGGCTCATGAACTTTGGTGATGAGAAGCTGTTTCTGGTCAACAAGATGCATCTGCTCCATTGACTTCTGCAGAGCAATCTGCACAGCTCAATGGAACAGTAAGTGCATTCTGGGACAATGTGACAGCAGTAAACCTGCAGTGGGGATTGCAGAAGGCACAGTTGGAATGAAGAGAGGTGGTGTTAGACTAAAGGGGCTTATTGGCAAGAAATAAACTTCATCAATTATGAGAGATTTCCAGTTTTAATTGTTGTGTCTCAGTGTGTGTCTGTGTTGCTGTGGGTTCACAGAATCAAAGAATGGTCTGACTTGGAAGGGGACCCACAAGGATCATCAAGTCCTGCATAGGACAACCCCAACGTTCAGACCAAGTGTGTGAGGGTCTTGTCCAAATGCTTCTTGAATATTGCCAGGCTTGGCACTGTGACTTCTTCCAAGGCTGCTCTGAGGGTTCCCTGGAGCCTTCTCTTCTCCAGGCTGTACACCCCCAACTCTCTCAGCTAGTCCTCATAGCATAGGTGCTCCAGCCCTCTGAATATGACACATTCCTAGGATACCTTCTGAAGGGAACTGAGCGGGTGGTAACTGTCAATGGAGGGGAAATGGTGAGTATCTGGAGATGAATGATTTTGACCAGAAGAGAAACTCTTGCCTGGAGCCTCAAGAATGTTTCAGAGTCTCCTTGCTACCTCTTCTATAGGTACAAACTGCATTTTGGTTGTAGTAGTCCTTTTCCAGCTTTCTGGGCCTTCTTGTGGTTGCCTATCAGGATTCTCTATTCCTTTCATGTATTTGCTTCTGCTCATGTTTTGTGTGGTCATCAAAAAGCCAATTAGCAGAACAAGACAGACATGAACATGCTAGAGCAGGTCCAGAGAAAGCCAGGAAGATGATCCGAGGGCTGGAGCACCTCCCGTATGCGGACAGGCTGAGAGAACTAGGGCTGTACAGCCTGGAGAAGGGAAGGCTCCAGGGAGACCTTAGAGCAGCCTCCCAGTACTGAAAGGGGCTCCAGGAAAGCTGGGAGTGGCTCTTGATCAGGAAATGCAGGGATAAGACAAAGTGGAATGTTTTTAAACTGAAAGAGGGGAGATTGAGATGAGATCTTGGGAAGAAATGTTTTCCTGTGAGGTTGGTGAGGCCCTGGCACAGGTTTCCCAGAGAAGTCATGGATGCCCCATCCCTGGAGGTGTTCAAGGCCAGATTGGATGGGGCTTTGAGCAACCTGATCCAGTGGGAGGTGTCCCTGCCCATGGATGATCTTCATGGTCCATTCTACCCGAAACCATTCTGCGATTCTGTGATGGCTTTTGTTAACTCCTAAGTTTTGCTCTGCTTTCAATGTTTAGTCTCCTATGACAACTTTAGGATGAGAGGAAATGGCCTCAAGTTGTGCCAGGGGAGGTTTAGATTGGATATTATAAAAAATGTCATTACTGGAAGAGTGGTGAAGCTTTGGAAGAGGCTGCCCAGTGATGGAATCACCATCGCTGGAGGTGTTCAGAAAGCCTTGGTACTCGGGGACATGATTTAGTAGGCACGGTGAGGTTGGGCTGACAGTTGGACTGGATGATCTTAGAGGTCTTTTCCAACCTTAATGATTCCGTGATTCTATGATAACTTTGGTGACGTTTGTCTTCAAAGCCACATGAAAAATGCTTTTCTTGAGTAAGATGATAGATTTTTAAACATTCCCTGGTTATGAATTACTGGAGCCTGTTCTGCTTGGCTCGCTGGGCTCCATATGGTGTGGCATTCTATCCATCATTAGCTGGATAACTTATTGCAACCTCTTCATTTCTAAACATGCTCATTCTTTTAAAGACAACCTAAACTCTAAATCAGCTTTTAAAAACATGCCCACACTGGTGCACGAAGGTGGCTCTCAGTGGTAGGTTGTTAGGCAGCCATCAGCTTCTTTATATTTTATTTGTTGTTGTGCTTGGAGGAGGGTCCCTGTGTAACTGCGATTCACTTCACGGTTTAATTGATACCGGATGCATCTGAGTGCTTCCCCCCAACCTTGTTTTGTCACATCTCAGCAGTACATTGCATATATGACAAGCTCTTAGGAAGCTTCTTAGAGTAGACAGCTTTTGCGGAAGAGAATTCACCAGTGAAAATGGAAAGTGAAAGAAGAATGAAGAACAGGATTAGAGGAGAACCCTTTGGGAAACTACACACCAAAAATGTTATATTAAAATCAATGCCAGGGCTTGACCTTTTTGTGCTTCTGTATATTTTAAAGCTTACTATCGATTTTTGTTTTAATAATATGATTATTCTAGTTTACTGGCATAGATCTGGAGAACATAAGGAAACACAAAATGATTATTTACAATATTCTATATTTTATTGAGGTAAGTTTATGAAGAGCATATTCATGTGTCTTCTGTTCATCAGTGCACTGAATGTGGTGAAAACTTTTTTTGGAGGTAATTGTCTGTGTTAAATTGGGAGACTGGCTTTTTCTTGTGTTATCCTTCTCTTGGGGGACAAAAAGCTACTTTATTTGAGAATAGTTGTTAATCTGATCTTCTGCCACAGGGACCTCGTGATGATGTTTAGAATGAAGTATGGAAGCAGTCAGGAGAATTGGATCTTCTCTACTGCTGACAGGAGGAGAGGAAGTTGGAGATAATTTCATGAAAAAGTGAAAGTGATTCTCATTGCTTTTACTTCTGATAGGTCAGGAATTACAGTTGAATAAAATCTGGCATGAGGCACCATACTGTTTTAAAAAAAAACTGCTAAAGGTATTGCCCAATTGACTGTCACATCTAGGAATGCAAGAATCATAGACGGACTTAGAATCATAGAATGATTAAGTTTGTAAGGAATCTTAAAGCTCATCATGGGCAGGGACACGTTCTACAGGATCAGGTTGTGCAAAGCCTCATCTAACCTGGTCTTGGACACCTCCAGGGATGGGGCTTCCACAGCTTCCCTGGGCAACCTGTGCCAGGGCCTCCCCACCCTCACAGGAAAACATTTCTTCCTGAGATCTAATCTAAACCTCCCCTCTTCCAGCTTCAAACCTTTCACCCTCTTCCTGTCCCTGCACTCCCTGATCAAGAGCCCCTCCCCACCTTTCCTGCAGCCCCTTTAAGTACTGAAAGTCTGCTCTTAAGGTCTCTCTGGAGCGTTTTCTTATCCAGGTTGAATATCCCCAACTCTCTCAGCCTGTCCCCACAGGGGAGGTGCTCCAACCCTCAAGTCATCTCTGTGGCCCCCCTCTGGTCTCACTCTAAGAGATCCAAGTCCTTGTTGTGCTGAGGATTCCAGAATTGAACACAGGACTCCAGGTGAGATCTCAGAGCACCAAAGCTCTCACTTGCACCAAAGGTCTCACTTGCACCAAAGCTTGTCTCCTCTGATCATCCGTCTTGGACGAGGTTTCCATGAATGTGTTGCAGAGACAGATCCAAACAATGTTTAAAAAGATAATTGAGAGAAACTGCTTTTAGAGTAGATTTTCTTCATTACCACTGTCGTTCCTGAGGACAAAAAAAGGAAGTTACAGACTCTGGAGTGGAAAGATACTTTTGAGGTAAAACTGTCTTGTCAATATTGCCATGTTTGTGTAGCCTATGATAATTTTTCTGCCTTTGTGCATACACTGTTGTGCAGTATGATTGTCTTCCATGAGTGCTGGGAAGCTTTATCTTTTTCTGGTATGACTTTCAGTGTATCGGAAAAAAACCCTGGCTATTGATTTGAGAGAGCTAAACTTGGATATTTTATAGTGATAAACAGGAAGATAAGTCATAAATTGCATATAAACTGGAAATGAAAGCTAACGTGACATCTGATAAGGGCCTTCTGGCTCTGAATGTGACTCTTACGTATCTGAAGATGTGTGGTTGGTAGAAGGAGTACTTGAGATAGTCATTGGTAAGATTACAGAGTAGGCTTTTCTGGAGTGTAGACTGGATAATGTGGGGCAGTTGTGAGGGCTCTTTGTTAACCAAAATAAAACATTCAGGTTTGGTGTCTATAACTGATTTTTATAAAAATACAAGAAGTAAAAATTATTCCTTTGAGTATCCAAAAAGCCACTTCAGCCTCAGGGTTGGGGAACATGCACAGGGACAGCAGCAGGTTTTGGCATCTTTTCCACACGTTGAGTGCCTCCTATTCCCACCTTTGCCAGCACAAACGGTTTTTTTCCACTCTCACAGCAAAAGTTCTTTCTATGTTTGGACTTTTTCATCTCAAAGGTCTTTTCCAGCCAAGCGATTCTCTTGATTCTAAGTTTCCCTCATCTGGTCTTGCACTCAGCCAAAGATTTAGATGTGAGTTTATTCTTCAACAGTTATAATATTACTGAGGGCTAGAGGATTATAGGATAATACCTCTCTGCCACAGGAAAAGAGGGAATGAGGAGGGTCAGGCTGGGTCAAGAGTCTCCCTTTGCAGGCAAGGAAAGAAACCAGATTAAGTGTGAAGACATTTTGGGTTTGAGCAGAGATTTACCTATAAAACACATACTGTGATCAGATGAGCTGTTGGAACTGATGCCTCTATGAACAGCCAACTGTGGAAAAGAGGTTTCTATTATGGAAGAGTAAGTCAACTTTGAAATAGGGTCACATTGTCCCTTTTGCTTTCTAAAGCTGTAAAAGTTTAGTGCACGATCTTAGCTCTGAAATGCCAAGGAAGCATAAAAACGTTTGCAGCTCTGCTGCTTGTGAGGTTGGGAGTTTGGAAGTACCACGCTGTTGTAGAGGCTTGTTTTACTTGTTCTCTGAGAAGAAAATGGTAGAGTTCATGGAATCATAGAATCATACAATGGTTTGGGTTGGAAGGGGTCTTAAAGCCCATCCAGTTCCAAACCCCCTGCCATGGACAGGTTGCACTGATCCAGTTCCACTGGACCATGTTGCTCAAAGCCTCATCCTTGAACATCTCCATGGATGAGGCATCCATGACTTTTCTGGGCAACCTGGACCAGTGCCTCACCACCCTCACAGTGAAGAATTTCTTGCTGATATCTAATCTCAGTCTCCCTCCTTTTATCTTAAAACCATTCCCCTTTTTTGTATCCTTGTACTCCCTGATAAGAGTCCCATCTCAGCTTTCTTGTATGTCCCCTTCAGGTACTAGAAGGTTATTAGAAGATCTCCCAGGAGCCTTCTCTACTCCAGGCTGAATGTTTAGTTACTCTTGGTGTTCCCCTCTAAGATTTCTATTGCTGGACTGACCCTTCATTTATACCATTGTGTCTGATTCTTGGTGTATATAGAGATGAATTTGGAAGATGAGAAGTTGAAAAGGGAGAGAGCAGTGTTATAATGCACTCCTGCATTTATAAACCCCAATTTTCAGGAGATTATTTTTCACTTTGATTTTAACACTTGGGCTCTCAACTGACAACTTGGGTACCAGCCTTCATCTTGATAGGAGATTCATTTCTCGGAGAGATGGGAAAATGACTGGGAAAAAGATGGGAAAAAGCCACTGAGTTTATTTGGAGAGAACATCAACAAGAATAATGCTGCTTCATAGTTCTACATTCAAATAGGGAAACTATTCCCCCCTGGCAATTGCTAAGAAAATTTTGCTTTCAAATGGCTGAGCTCTTTTATTTTGCAAAGTAGCAAATGAGTAGAGCAGAGAAACACTTAATAATAATAAAAATAAGTTTTGTAACTCTCAATTCATTTTAATAGGTAATTAATGTCGTTAGAATGTCAGAACTGCCTTTGCAGATCCCGAGAGAAGTGATATTAAGTCTGAAAGTAATTTCTAGTGGAGTTATGTGGATATCGGGAAAAGTCTTAGCTAAATACACATAGAAATTATGTAAAACAGTTTTACTATTCTGACTCAGGTTCTTGCATGCCTCCAGCATAAAGGTACAAATTCATTTGTCTGTTCTGGCTTCTTATAGTAGTGATCTATATGCACATACTTTAAAAACAATGGCTCTATGAAGTATAATTACAAAATTCCGTCAACCATCCTTCCCTCCCTCCTAATCACCTTTCTCCTCTCAACACCCCTTTAACCCAAGTGTCTCAATGATGCAATGACTCAGCCATCTCCTGTAAGGTATCGACAGCCATCGGGCTGACAGGAATCAGAATCATTAAGGTTGGAAAAGACCTCTAAGATCATCAAGTCCCACTGTCAGTCCAACACCACTGTGCCTACTAAACCATGTCCTGAAGTGCCACATCTACAGATTTTGAACACCTCTAGGGACTGAGATTCTGCCACTACCCTGGGCAGCCTCTTCCAGTGCTTCACCACTCTTTCAATAAAGACATTTTTCCTAAGATTCAATCCAAACCTCCCTGGTGCAACGTGAGGCCATTTCCTCTCATCCTGTTGTTTGTAACTTGGGAGAAGAGACCAACACCCACCTTGCTACAACCTCCTCTCTGGTATTTGTAGACAATGATAAGGTCTCCCCTCATCCTGTTCTTCTCCAGACTGAACAGCCCCAGATCCCTCAGCTCTTTCTCATAAGATGCGCTCCAGACCCTTCCCCAACTCTGTTCCCCTTCTCCAAAGGAACTTCAGCCCCTCAGTCTCTTTCTTGTAGTGAGGTGCCCAAAACTGGACACAAGATTTGAGATACGGCCTCACCAGCACTGAGTACAGAGGCACAATCCCTTTCCACTCCTGCTGGCCTCACTATGGCTAATCCAAACCAGGATGCTGTTGGCCTTCTTGACCACTCAGGCACACTGTTGGCTCATGTTCAGCTGCTGGTGAGCAACACCCCCAGGTCCTTTTCTGATGGACAGCTTCCCAGCCGCTCTTCCCCAAGCCTGGAGCGTTGCAGTGTCAATGTCTGTATCACAGTATGGATTAACAAGCTCTCTGTGGAGGTATTATTGTTAAATTGAAGAGTTGTATGTAATTACAAGTTTTGAAATTAATGTCTTTGATCTTTTGATCAAGGACTGGCAGATAAAATAACAGGGCCATTAGCAAGTATCTTTCCACGGTCGGATGTTGAGCTGATGTTGGAAGGCAGCTGGAAGAGGAAATGAGGGCATATGTTCAACTGGATGTGAACTACTTGGACCTCAGTATTATGTGTGATTTGAGAAGCGTTGTGGTAGGGATTGGCTGAGAGAATGGAAAGAAAACTTTCAGTGGGTGAGGTGGATCACAGTCTTAACTAAGATAAGTTGTACTAAGTTCAGTGTTTGCTTCACCTGAATTGCAGACTGCAGCCTAAAGAAAGGTAGCAAGCCAGACTTCCTGAAGGAGCATAAACCACCTGATACCTTGTCCTCCTTGTTATCACTACTGAATGTGTCTGAAACTATTGGAAAGCTGAGGAAGCAGGGAGTGCAGGGATAGGACAAGGGCCAATGGTTTTATGCTGAAAGAGGGGAGATTTACATGAGATCTTAGGAAGGAAGTGGGAGGTGTCCCTGCGCACGGCAGAAGTGTTGGAACTGGGTGATATTTAAGGTCTCTTCCAACCCAAACTGTTCTATGATTCTATGATAATGTGTAAACAGGACTTGGAAATCACTTTAGTTTAGAAGCACTTTTGTATGTTGTCATTCTGAGACTTCTGTAAAGAAAATGACCTTGCTTTTCAGATAGCTTCTGTTTATATTTCAGTTCTATGTTTTGCAGAAGCAGATCAAATTTAGATGATTTGTATGACTTTCCAGTCAGGTGAATAATCAATTTCTAGAAATAGAGGAGGAGAAATATCCATTTCACACTTCTTAGACCTCAGTTCAAGTTAAAGTTGTTTTCCTGGTGCCTCACATCTTTTCAAATCCCTTGTCAGCTACAGTGATTTTCAGCCCAGCTTTCCATGGCATGTTCAGCGTGCACTCATTAAATATTGAAACTCGGTACTCAAAAACATTATTCACTCATTAATATTGCATTGTGACCTAAACTGCATTGTTCAAAACATTTTTGGATGTTACGCAAGTGTGTCAGAATGCATTAACAAACCTGCTTGTGTCAAACTAAGCAAGAAACCCAATGAACAGTTTCCATTGTAAACACATTGTACTCTTATTTGTAGTCAGTGTAAGCTTTTGAGTTGAGGGGATATTAGAGAGAAACGGGAGCGTTTGGAGATCGTGAAAGATGAAGGAAGTTGGACAAAATTAATATTAAAAAAAACCCAACTAACCCTTGTTGCAAGAAGGCACACAGATATAGTTTTTGGTACTGCAATGTTTTAGTTTTATGTCTTGGAATCACAGAATCATAGAATGTTTTGGGTTGGAAGGGACCTTAAAGATCATCCAGTTCCAACACCCCTGCCATGGGCAGGGACATCTCTCACTGGATCAGGTTGCTCAAAGCCTTATCCAGCCTGGCCTTCAGCATCTCCAGGGAGGGGGCATCCATGACTTCTCTGGGCAACCTGTGCCAGGGCCTCAAAGCCCTCACAGGAAAACATTTCTTCCTAATAGGTCATCTAAATCTCATTTCTTCCAGCTTAAAACCGTTCCCCCTTGTCCTATCCCTGCACTCCCTCATAAAGAGCCCCTCCCCAGCTTTCCTGTCTTCTTACATGAAGTTCATATTTAAGGGTCATTTCCAACTTTTAAGACTGATCCGTGTTCAGCTTTTTCTACATTTTACAGAGAAGAGAGAATGATTTTCCCCCTGGTGAAGACATTTCTTCACTGAAAGGGTTCTCAGGCACTGGCAGAGGCTGCGCAGGGAGGTGGTTGAGTCCCCATCCCTGGAGGGTTTAAAGGATGGATGGAAGGATGAGTTTCTCAGGGATCTGGTTTAGTAGTGGACAGGTACGGTTGGACTCGATGGAGGTCTTTTCCAGCAAGATGATTCTGTGATTCCAAGGTGGACTTTTAAACAGTAAATATTTTGGTTTTGGTTGGAGGTAATGAAAAATGGTACAATTTCATACTTTGGACTTGAAAGAATTTATCTTGGATCACCACAGATCTGTGAGATTGTGTAACTTGGAGACTGTAATAAAGCTATAAAAACTGACAAGTCATCATTTCCCTGAAAACTGACAAAAAGAATATGTTTAATCTTTGATCATGTAATAAATTTTTAATATTCATAATAAGGACTGAAAATGATATATCACTATATTTGCTTTTAATATTGTATTGTTTACCAATTTTAGATTTCCTGCATTTTTTATGGATTCTGGATTAATTTAGAATAAAACGTGTAGTGGCCATTGAAGCACAAAACTCATATTTTTGTAACATTTTCCAGTGTGTTGCTATTGTTTGTGAATTAAAAGGTGCTTTTCCTTTAATGAGAATCTTCATTATCTGCAGGTGTTTTTCAAGAATGACAGAAATGGATATTTTGAAGTAAACAATAGTGTCTATTCTTCTGGACTGAGAATTAAATTATTCATTTTGTTAGTGTGGCTAATGTGTTCCATGCTGTGCGAGATTACAGTGCCATGTCATAAATTCACATGGTAAAATTAATGATTTTCTTCTCTTAAGCTCATTTTAAAAATGGGTCTGAAAGGGACTGAGTTGTTTTCAGAGCACAGCAAAGTTTTACCATGCCTTTTTTTGGAAAGTACTTTTTTATTTCTTAAGGGGTACAAAAACGGATTGCTTGTCCCATCAGAGATGCTTTCTTGCTTGCCTCTTAAATTTCTAATTCTGCTGCACAGAGAGGAACTCGCTGTGGAATTTGCTTTCAATTGTTTTGTTGGACACTATATGGAAGTTGCCAGTTATTTGTTTTAAGTCATTATGTAATTGAGAAATTACTTTGTTGTTCTAGTTGTGTTTTGTGTTATTGATGTGTTGCTGCTATTTCATACTGGTTTCATTAGAGTAGAAATAATTATTTTAAACTGGTATATACAGAAAAAATAATATTCTGAAAACATAAAGAGCAACTTTCTATGTAAGTTTTTAAACATAGTTGTATTCATAGACTTATAGAATGGTTTGGGTTGGAAGGGACGTTAAAGCCCATCCAGTTCCAGCCCTCCTGCCATGGACAGGGACACCTTCCATTGAATCTGGTTGTTCAAAGCCTCGTTGAATGTATTTTGTCCTTAATATGTATTAATTTGGGCAAATTTACATCTCTTCTATGCTCAGCTACAGTAAATGGCCAGGATGAACTGAGAAATTGAGATGAATTTTTTTTTTCATGGTGCTTGAGATGATCGACCAGAGCCGATGAGCCTGTTGTGTGCCAGCTGGGAGCTTTCTCTTGGAGCCTGCCGGTCCGATGACCACCTATGGTTTGGTGTCACTGCCATGAAATTCCTGCTGTTCTTTGTTCAAGTCTGGGCTACATCTGTACCACCACCAGCTTGGGGAAGAAGTTAGGGTACAGAATTTGAGTGCTGGAGGCTTTAGGGATAATACACAGATAAATGACTTAATCACTGGATGTTTGTTTACTAAATTGCAAAAGCTTTAAGTGTCCTGGAAGGAGAAATTTTCTTCATAGCGTTAAGTCAGAGTGTTGACGTCCTAAAAGATGATGCTGTGGAAAGGCAGGAGTTGTTGCTTTCTGTGGGTGATTGTGTGCTATAAAACAGTTGAGAGTATGAAATACTGTGAAATGTTGGTCTGAACTTTAATACGGAGGGGTTCTTGTTAATGCTTTATGTGTCGTTTCAAGTAGTGCTATGGAAAGCGATGGCGTTGCACGCTTTATTTCCTTGAATCAGCTGCTGTAACTAAATAGCTGTACACTTCCTCAAAGAGTATTTCATAATTATTTAGAAGTATTTTATCCAAACTATCGACTTGTAGAAAAGTGTATAGCCAGCATCCTTCTCTGCTGTTTCAGCACCTTTCTGTAAAGCACTTTCTTTCTTTCTAAATGATCAGTGTAATGCATAACATCTCTTGTCTGTTAAATAGTGCTTTGTGCTTAAATGTGAGAACCATTGTAGTGAGCCTTTAGATTTGTTGTAATTAAAAATGTCATTTTAAGTGGTCTGTTTATGTGGAATCCTCGGAGTAGTGGGCTGCACTGACAAGTTGTGCTGCTCAACTTCTTATGAATTGCAGATGTGCATCTACCTATTTATTTTTTTTTACTTTTGGCTAGATAATAAGATAATTTATTACTGTAGATTTAGCTGATGTTTGCCTTTATTCAGCAGCGGTACATGCTGAATGCCAGTAAAATGAATTTGTAATGTCAAGGAGGAAAACTACGCTAAGTTGATGCAAGCAAATGTTTGAAATCAACCACGTATCTGCCTTGTGTTTGTTTCATTAAGCTCCTACAAGCCACCCAATTATGTAACTCAAATAAATGAAAATTACTTCAAAATCCTACTTATTTTGTTAAAACTCTGGTGAATTCAAATCAGTTGAGATGGGTATTTAGGACTTTTTTGGAGTGCTTCAGGAATTTAACTGGTTCTGTTTTGTTCTGTAGGTACGGGGAGATACATTCCTGATAACACGAATTAGGATTAAAGTACATAGGAGGGTCTTTAAATTTTTACTTTAAGGTGCTGTGAAGAGCAAGACAGTTTTGAGTGGTTTTGTCTTTGTGGCCTAAATTGTGTAGAATTTTATTGTGAAATAGACCTTTCTTTGAGATTACCTGATTGTTTTGATTTAGAAGTTCAATAAAATGCTTATAAACGCATTGCCAAACTTCTCTGGGCAACCTGTGCCACTGCCTCACCACCCTCCAAGTGAAGAATTTCTTCGTAAGATCTCGTCTAAATCTCCCCTCTTTCACCTTAAATCTCCCCTCTTTCCCCCTCATCCTATCCCTACACTTCCTGATATAATAAAGTTATATTTTCTGGGTGCTATTTGTCTTGGGTGTCCTGTCTCTATCCGTTTCTCTCTGGCTCTGTCAGGATACAGCTGTTCGTGGCCAAGAAGACTCTCAAAACTGGAATAGGCCAAGGTAGTGCTGAGATACGTGAATTAATTTTAAATGGGCTGCTTAAGGTCGATTCACAGAATCATAGAATCATCTGGTTGGAAAAAACCTTTGAGATCAAAACAGCGAGTCTTGCCCTAAGTTCTCTGCTTGTGAGAAACCAGGATTCTGTAGCTGTTGTTCCTGTCACTGGTGTGGCTGTACCCATGGCTCTGTAGTTGTCTGTTAATTCTGTGGGATGTACAAGCTTCTGATGAGAAGCTCTTTAACAGCTTGCTGTAGGGTGGGGAGCCAGATAGCTCGTGTGTATAGACAAGATTCTGGGTCGTCATCTTGGAGCAAGTTTGCAGCAAAGGACACATGGAGTTTTGTCAAAAGTAGAAAAGACTGTCCCATCCTTCTGTAGTGCACTTGGCAGGGAAGCTGAATGTCACAGCAGTCAGGTTAAGCCATCGAAGGTTTATCTTGACATCAGTAGCCCGTTATTTTTAAGGATTGGGAAAACTGACTTTCTTGTTTTTGCAAGGGAGGCTGAGAGGAGACCTCGTGAAAGTTTGTAATTCCAGGGACACGAAGGAGAAGACTTGAAGACACGTGTAGATATTTTGGAGAGTTTGGAATGTGGAAACCTCTTGCAGCCTTTTTCAGACATGATTTTCTGTACTTTAATTACCCTGCTAGGTACAGTGCGCATAAATGAGGTCATTTTTAGCGGAAAACCATTTGTGGGAAGTAAAATCCAGAAAAGATGAGGAAGGCACTTCGGTCTCGGGAAACGCTCAGTGCTTTCTCTGCTGTCTCTCACAAGAAAAAGCTGCCGAGACTTCTATTTTGACACTTTTTTTTCTTTTTAAGCAAAACATGATTTCTCCAATCGAAAAGACAACCAGCGTGTTTTGACTGCAGCATTGATCGTGTGAAGGATTTGTTATAGCAATGCTGCTGGAATAATTTGGGGGACCTTGGGAAATCACGTAATGGAATTTGGTCCATGTCTGCATAATGTGACTTCTTTTTTTTTTTTTCTCAAGTAATTGAAGATGCTGCTTAATAAACTTTTTATCAAGATTCCCAGTTGGTTGCTGCATTTCAGAGGGTTGTGTCTGAGCACAGAAGTAATACATCTTGTAATTGTCTTTTTGCTCCCCACTTTACTTAAATATTTTCCCTAGGGAAGAATCTAATGTACTGTAATGCTGGTTCCTTTTACAAAGTGACCCTACTCATTACGATTTGTTCTCTGAAGCTCCCTTGATAACATATAAATGCACTGAGAATACTTAAGCTTCCTCTCCATCACTCTTTCATAAATTCTATGTGTTTCATACTGCTATTACTATTCAGAGTTCCCCCATTCTGTGTTCAGTGTGACAGTGTATGTATTACAGATAAGTTTTATTAGCTAAACCGTTTATATCCATGTTATTTTCATGAAAATATGGTGTAGCTTGCTTATATCGAGTATTACAGTGAAGATTTCAAGTACATTTTGGTTTGTGACATGTAACTGTTGAGTATTTTCTGGGACTGGAGTTGCCTTTACTAACTCTGTTACAACAAGTTCAGGAGCAATGTTCATCTCATTCTCTAAAATCCCTGGGAAAGGTTTATTATGGTTGTGTGGTCTTTTTGCAGCTTGGTAAATAGATGCAGCATTTAGGTTTGTTGTATGGGCAGAGATAGGAAAGCATTATCCTATTGCTGAAAGGAACAGAGCTTTTAGCTGGAAGTTAAAAGAGAAGGATTTTCTGAAAAAAGACTTCTCTAAAACCAGAAGAAAAGCAAGCAACCAGCCCACAGAGCTTTGTGCTTATTCTTACCTAAAGATGTATTTTCATAAAGCTCTTGAGCAAATTTTGTTTTGTGTGATTTAACAATAGTGTTCCTAAGACTTACAGAATGTATGCATTTTGATTTTGACACTTTATTCTGCAGTAAACCTCTGGAATTTGTAGCAAATATTCCTATACAGGTGTCTTTAAGCCAATGATAATTCATTAAAGTGACTTCTTTTAAATTAAGTGTTCGTGTCCTTTTAAGCTACATTTGGA
Organism: Tapera naevia; assembly: GCA_033556795.1. Taxonomy (NCBI): domain Eukaryota; kingdom Metazoa; phylum Chordata; class Aves; order Cuculiformes; family Neomorphidae; genus Tapera; species Tapera naevia. Next base: position 1,333,507 of record JAUMJJ010000135.1, on the reverse strand, counting down.
AAATGCGTCTTCACTCAATTTCCCTCCACTTTGTGCAGATTGAGACAAGAACAAACATATGTTCGTGATGAGTTTGGGAAACTTCTGGAACAAGAAAGGATTTCTTCGAATGAGCACTTGACTCGAGCCATTCTTCGAGAGCGAGCTGCGACGGAGGAGGAGCGTCAGAAGGCACAGCGTTTTGTGAGTTCAGAAACTTTTATAGAAACCTCAGTACCAAGTGTGTTTTCAGACTTGCTTCAAACTCTTGGCAGAAGAGGAAAGCAGATCTCTTCTTGTTACGTTTTTTTTTCTTTATTCCTAGTTAATATGTAATTTTGTTTCTTATTTTTATCAAATATCCCTGCCTTAAGAACGGCTGATCACATATGTGTCTTCCACATATGGATAATATCAAATGTCTTTGTTTCAGAGGGTGGAAAAGGAATATGATGGTCTAGGTTGATTTACTAAATCTGGTTATTCCATATTAAGAAGTTAGAGAATACAAGAGAACTCTCCTAGAAACGGGGCTTACAGGAAAGCTGGGGAGGAGCTTTTTACAAGGGCAAGGGGGGATGGCTTTAAATTGGTAGGGGGAAGTTTTAGATTAGACATTAAGAAGAAATTCTTCCCAATAAAGGTAGTGAGGCACTGGCAAAGATTGCCCAGGGAAGTTGTGGCTGCCCCATCCCTGGAGTGTTCAAGGCCAGGTTGGATGGGGTCAGCCTGGTCTAGTAGGAGGTGTCCCTGCCCATGGCAGAGAGGTTGGAACTGGGTGATCTTTAAGGTCCCTTCCAACCTTAACCATTCTATGAAATGGATCACCTCATATTTAAAAGAAAACCATAAAATTTCTGGCTAGAAACCTGGCTAACGAAAAGAACTGAAAAAAATATCATTTTTGAAGTCTTTTATGTGCTTGGAAACAGCAACACGTTGTTGAACATTTGATGATTGTCTTAAACCTTGGAACCAAGCTTAGTGAAAAACTCTGTATCACAGAATCATTAGAGCTGATGTATAAAAACTCCTGGAGATGAAGCTGTAAAGTATGGCTGCCTCTTCTCCTCTGAAAACTGACACTGTGTATATCTGTCCCTTCCAAATGTCTGGAAGATTTGTAACTTCTATATAGTGGTTTCCTGCTATATTGAGTCTTTCTCGGCTCTTCTTTGTAACAGTAGATGTGGTGCTTATGGACATGGTTTGTGGTGGAATTGACAGTGTCAGGTTTACAGTTGGACTCAGATGGTCTTAAAGGCCTTTCCCAACCTAAATGGTTCTGTGAGTCTCTGGTTCTATTCTGCAGTATGAATAGGCCTTCTTAAAATACTTAGGTGAACTTTCCTGTTAAAATAAATGGGATTACTTATGTCAGCTTCTGTATAAATCCTTGTTTGGCACTCTGAAATAAAAATCAAAGCTTTCTGAAGTTTATTCATTGGTAACATAGTAAATCAATCACTTCAATACTCAATATCTTTATCTATGCTATGTAAGTAAAAATCTATTCCCTATGTTATTTTTCCAAATCACAATTAGAAAAGAAACAGATTTACCTAAGTATACCTGAGTATTATCATCTTTTGCAGATATTTCCCAATGATTTTTCATCTCTAAGGTAAAAATCACAGAATGGTTTAATTTGGAAGGGATCTTAAAGTCCATCCAGTTCTAAACCCCCTGCCGTGGGCTGGGACACCTTCCACTGAATCAGTATCAAAGCTTCATCCAGCCTGGCCTGGCAATGTTATTATTGGATAATTTACAATAAGATAAATGTTTAATATGTTGTGATTTTAAAATATTGAAACAAAGGAAAATGGAAGGGAGTTAGGACCCAAGGATACAGCCTTAGTGTTACGCCTTAGACTCTTGGATTCTTAATATTGTGCAGGAGAGATAAGCGTTTTGTGGTCTCAGCCTAATGAGGAGTGGAAGATTTATAATGGGGAATATTATTTGCACAATTACCAGGGGGGCTGCATCTTTCACATCCTACTGTAGTTAGCACTGTGCTCTGGAGAAGCACATGATACCTTTCTCATCAGCCAGATGCTTGAGAGGTTTCTTATTATGGATATCAAACTGGTTTATTTAGCCATTATGTCAATTTTATTGTTAATTTTTACTTACTCTAGAATATTTAAGTTAACACGGCCTTCGTGAGGCAATTGGGAATTGCTGTTACCTAATTTTGAGCCTTATCAGTCTGCAAAGTGGTGGTTTTCAAGGTGTGGGGTGTTGCAGTGTGTTCGGTTGGAAGAAGAACGTACAAAAAGTGCCGTGAAATGAAGGAAACACCTTAAAATCCTTCAGGATGTCCTCTCACCTGGAGGACAGCACAACTGGCTGCCTTTCCTTGGTGTCGGCATCGCTGCTGGGCATTCCAGAGCTGACCCACTGTGGAAACGGAGCCATGCAGGGCACAGATAAAGCAGAGGAGAAGTAATGTATCTGAGCCCTGCCTACTGACTTAAGTATCCTGGCATAGTCATAACATTTTTGGTCATCTTGGTTTTTTTATTGGTGAAATTTTAAAGTACTTTGAGGTTTTCTGGTGGAAATCTCTATGCATGTTTGCTCTTACTACTGCAGATGTGTACTTTCCCCTATAGTTTGTTCATTCATTGAAGCGTACCGTAAGATAACAGAATAGCAAATAGGCTTTGTGTGTTTTTTACCTTTAAATATTAAAATATTAAAATATTGAGTAATTCTCACCTTCTTTGTAAGCCCTTCTGTAAGTTGCCTCCTTTATTTTCCTGTAAGTGGTGAGATTTTCTTCCCTTCTCTTCATTTCTTGTGTGTTTATTTACTCCATATATCCGAGCGGAATAAAAGCTCCAACACATGGAGGGAATATATAAGAATGTATAATTTTTCAGGTAGAATGAGTAATTCATATTCTAGTAAACTGCTGTGGTAGGTTTATTTTTTTTTTGTAGCTTGTATTAGATCTGACCTGTTAGATTCTTTTTGAAGAAAAAGAATGTTTCAGAAATGTCGGTAGCATTACCTACAAAATTGATTCCCTTGCTGCTGCTAAATTGTGTGAGCAGCACACAGGAAAAGAAATTATGTTTAGAAAGGAAAAAATGTATTTATTCTTTATAAACACTGCTAATTTGGTTTTAATAAATAGACATAAAATTGTTAGATTGAGTTAATATTTCCCATTCTTAAACAATTTTGACACCAGCTGCTGCTTATAGTTTCAAAGAAACTTCTAAGTTTTAGCAATCCAAAATTAGCATTATCTCTTCAAGCAAACAGAAAAAACCTCGATGAAATGAACAGTGAAAAGAGTAAAAGCTTTATAGGTGCAAAGCACCACAGAGAAGTGTCATTTATCTCTTAAGTGAGTGTTCCACTTCTGGAAAAGAAAAGGTACTTAAAGGAAGTCAGCAGAGCTTGGGCAGCGAGGTAGGGCAGAGTGAGGTGGCAGCCTTAAAAACATCTGAAGTAGAATCATAGAATCATTAGGGTTGGAAAAGACCTCTAAGATCACTGAGTCCAACTGTCAGCCCAACCCCAGTGTGTGTACTAAACAGTGTCTCAAAGGGCCACGGCTGCACACTTTTTCACAGTATCACAGTATCACGAGGTTGGAAAGGGCCTCTGAGATCATCAAGTCCAACCTATAACCCAACGCTAACATTAACACCAACACCAACCCATCATCTAAACCATGGCACTCAGTGCCTCATCCAGTCTCTCCTTAAACCCCTCCAGGGTTGGTGACTCCACCCCCTCCCTGGGCAGCCCATTCCAATGGCCAATCACCCTTTCAGTGAAGAACTTTCTCCTAACATCAAGTTTAAACTTTTCCTGACAAAGCTTGAGTCCATGCTCTCCAGTTCTGTCCCTGGTCACCTGAGAGAAGAGACCAACCCCTGCCCCACTCCAACCTCCTTTTAGGGAGTTGTAGAGAGCAATGAGGTCTCCCCTGAGCCTCCTCTTCTCCAGACTAAACAGCCCCAACTCCCTCAGTCGCTCCTCATAGGGCTTGTGCTCCAGCCCCTTCACCATCTTCGTTGCCCTCCTCTGGACACTCTCCAGCATCCTGACATCTTTCCCAAACTGGGGGGCCCAGAACTGGACACAATATTCAAGGTGAGGCCTGACCAGTGCCGAGTACAGTGGGACAATAACTTCTCTGGTCCTGCTGGCCACACTATTCCTGATGCAGGCCAGAATGTCATTTGCTTTCTTAGCCACCTGGGCACACTGCTGGCTCATGGTGAGCTTCCTGTCCACCAGTACCCCCAGGTCCCTTTCTGCCTGACTCCTCTCCAGCCACTCTGTCCCCAGTCTGTAGCTCTGCATGGGATTGTTGTGTCCAAAATGAAGCACCCAATGTTTGGACTTATTATACATCATCCCATTAGAATCAGCCCATCTCTCCAATCTGTCCAGGTCCCTCTGTAGGGCCATCCTACCCTCTAGCAGATCAACCCTTCCTCCCAGCTTGGTATCATCTGCAAACTTGCTGATGATGGACTCTATCCCCTCATCCAGGTCATCAATAAAGATATTAAACAGGATGGGACCCAATACTGATTCCTGGGGGACACCACTGTCCAGGAATAGAGACTCCACTGCTTCCCTGGCCAGCCTTTTCCAATGCTTCAGCATTCTTTTAGTAAAGAATTTTTTCCTAATATCCAATCTAAACCTCCTCTAGCACAAACTAAGGCCATTTCCTCTCATCATATCCCTTTTTACTTGGGAGAAGAGACCAACAACCCTCACACTACAACCTCCTGTCAGGGATCTGCAGAGAGCAATGATTTTTCCCTTCAGCCTCCTCTTCTCCAGGCTGAACAGCCCCAGGTCCCTCAGCCACTTCTCCTAAGACTTGTACTCCAGGGCCATTCCCCAGCTCCATTGCTCTTCTCCGTATGCACTTCATCCTCTCAATGTCCTTCTTGTATTGAGGGACCCAAAACTGAACCCAGGATCCAAGGTGCAGCCTCACCAGTGCTGAGTACAAGAACATGATCCCTTCCCTACTGCTGGCCACAGCATGGCTTATCCAAGCCAGGATGCTGTTGGCCTTCTTGGCCACCTGAGCGCACTGCTGGCTCACATTCAAGCACTGTTGGGCAATGCCCCAAGGTCCTTTTCTGCTGGGCAGCTTTCATGATACTCTTCCCCAAGCACTGGGGTATTTGTAACTGAAGTACAGGATTCAGTGCTTGGCTTTATTAAACCTCAGAAAGAAGCTAAATGAGGACTTCATAGCAAATTGCCTTTTTTTTTTGTTCTAACCATAAAGAATTTTGGTATGGATGTGGTCCTGTTTAGCAAAGACCAGTGCAGCTGAAGGCCCTATGCTTCCACCTACTCAAAGGATACTTATGGTTTACTCACATTGGCAACAGACATGTCCTCTTTTCCAGTATTTATTACTGGAGAACTTTACTGAACATCTAAAAGTTGTGCATAGTTTGGGCATCGTCTTGTTAAGTGGGTTTGAACGTGATAACTTTGCCATAAATAGCTTATTGACATTCCATCACTGGAGTCATTATGTGAGTCAGGGTGAGACATAGAGAATATGGAGTAAAAAAATCAATAGTTATCCAAAGTTCCAAGGACCTGTTGTATTTCCATCTCCTTATAATGAGCTGGCGTTTGCTGTTAACATATTTGCTTCACTGTCTGGACTGGAACGAGCTGTCATTAAGACCCTATATGTTAGAAAATGGTTTTATTGAGCTGCCAATGACATTAAAGTCTCATTTCCCTTTGAAGAAGCACAGAAATATTGTTCTGTTCATTTGCTGTAACCATAACATTAAAATTTGATTATTGCTATCATTAGAAATCTGTATCCATACTAATATAATTATATTTATTTCCCCATGTATTGTTCCAGGCTTTCATTGAAGTACCTGTTAGGGAATGAAATTTGTGTTTGAGGAGATATTTTTTTGTTTTCTAAATTGTTTTCTACACGAGGAGGTCTATTAATAAATTCTGTGTTCAAAAAATCAATTTGGTAGAAGTATCCTTATATTAAAAAGCACTTTTTGTACCTTCGGTGAATGTGGTGATTAGATTATTAGATATTTTTTCCAGGCAAAATCATATTGGCGATACATAATCCTTCTTTTGCTTTTCTGAGCACTGAAATCAATGAACCAAAATACATTCCTCAATATATTGGAGCTGAACTGTGTTGAGTTATGGTGGGAGCAAATTTGACCTATTGTCATAATTGAATAGGTATTGTTAAAATAGAGCGTTTCGCTCTTTGGTGTCTCAACTGCTTAGAAGTTCTCCCCATCATCCTTGGGTGGCTGGTCCCGGTCTCTACGTACGTGTGCAATGCGATGACCTTTGCTTTAGTGTTGCATTTATTTTTCCTGTCCACAATTCATTAACTTTGTCAAGAGGAGGTCCTCTATTTTCCATAAGCAGATTAGATCCTGACCCTTCCTGCTCTTTCCAAACAGTCCTGTGCTGACCATATTTTAAGGATGACTTCACTAGAAAACACCAGGGGGAAGAATTACTAAATGAGTTAAGGCATTAGTTCTCAAGAGAGAAGAAGTCTGTTTACAAACCTGCAGCATTTATTACATACCTCATTTAGCTCATTCATCATTTTAATAGAAAAATGAATCTTTTTAGATGATTCTGAAATAATTTGAGGTAAACTACATAGCCTGAGGCAAAACATGATTGCTTATGGTGGGGAGGGCCAAGCTGCTTCTGAAAAGTACGATATGATTGGTGACTGTAAATTACAATTTATGATAGAGAAAATATTAAAGGCTTGTGTTTTAAATAAGTTTGGAAAGGCCACGATACAAAATTAAATCTAGTGGCAGTTGTTTTGTCTCTTGTTCTTCAGTTTTATAGAAGCAGGAATTTGTCTTGAGATCTTGAAAGGAGAGATGTCTTGAGGTTTACTCAGGTTTATGTACGTGGTGGTTCTTTGCCATGTGCTGCTGTTCTTCTGGTTTAGAAATAGGTGTTTTATTACTGCAGATAGACTTTTTGCTTTACAACTCTTTTAATATGGACAAAAGCGATGTAATTTTGGTTGTTCCTGTTGCAGAGGACAGGGTTAGATTGGATATTAGAAAAATTTCTTTACTGAAAGAGTGGTGAAGCATTGGAAGAGGCTGCTCCGGGCAGTGGTGGAGTCACCATCCCTGGAGGGGTTCAGAAATCGTGTTGCTGTGGCACTTTAGGACATGGTTTAGAAGGCATGGTGGGGTTGGGTGATGATTGGACTTGATGATCTGGAGGTCTTTCCCAACATTAACGATCCTGTGATTCTAGGGTAAAAGACAAGAACTGAGGAAGATGTTATTTTTTAATATTGAGGATGTGATCTGTCTTTTCTTTGGATGTTTTTGAGGGGAGAGGGGTTTCATTGCTTTTTAGAAGCGGAATGTAATGAAGAAGTCATTTACGTTTTGAAAATATTAAGCACCATTGCACTGTAGGTGTTCATCTTCGTTTGAATAAACTTAATATCATGGCTATGGCCTGTGTGTCTCCTGGCACACATTTCTTCTCTCACTGACTCTCCCCTTCTGTTTCTGGCATTTCTGCTCCAGCGCTAAGGTGTTTGGGATAGGAATCTGGCTTTCTGCCTGTTCTAAGATACTAAATACATGATGTGAAGCTCTACGGTAGGAGAAAGAAGCTGTTGCTATGCAAAGAGACATCAATAATTTTTTTTACCCAACAATGCAAGAAATGGGACTTTCTACCAAATATTTGCGAACCATAAATGGTTTTCTTATCTGTGCCTTGAAGAAATGGTAAAGGCCTATTTGCATCTAAAATTACTTTGTTAATAAGAGTGAACATCCCCCCCCCGCGATATAGTTAAACAGTAAAAATAATTTAAAATAGCTTGTGGGTGATAGTACTCTTTGTGCTGCAGGTTGTAATCCCAGTATGATCTCTGTTGTGTTGTATTTAATCTCTCAGACTGCCTCTTAACTGGAATAAGAAGTTGCTTGTATCTCTTCCATTCCTTTACAACATCCGTTCTGACATTTAAAATGATCATTTTGATGGAACAATACAACTAATTTTCTCCTTCCTTAAGGTTTTCACTGGGCAACATGTTATAGACCTTGTTATAAATTATTTTTGTATGTAATAGTGAGTTGTGTTTTTTAATCTGTGTCAAACTTTGACAGATAGGAAAATCACAGTAAAACCAGAAAATTTTGAAGGCATACCTCTGCTCTGAGGACAGGCTGAGAAAGTTGGGGTTATTCAGTCTGGAGAAGAAAAGGCTCTGCAGAGACCTTCTAGCAGCTTTCCAGTGCTTAAAGGGGGCTACAGGAAAGCTGGGGAGGGGCTTTTTATCAGGGAGTGCAGGGATAGAATGAGTGGGAATGGCTTTAAATTGGAAGGGGGAAGATTCAGATTAGGAAGAAATTATTCATGCTGAGCGTGGTGAGGCCCTGGCACAGGTTGCCCAGGGAAGTTGTGGCTGCCCCATCCCTGGAGATGTTCAAGGCCAGGTTGGATGGGGCTTTTAACAACCTGATCCAGTGGGAGCTGTCCCTGCCCATGGCAAGGGGTGGCTGGAACTGAATGATCTTTTATGTCCCTTCCAACCCAAACCATTTCGTGATTCTGTGATTTTATATACATTGAACACTTATTCTCTTTAAATAGTTCATTTTGAATGGCAAGAGGAATGCATTTTGGTAGTTAAACAGCATATAAAAACATGTTATATTTTTAATTCTTATATAGCAAACCCCAAGATATTTGACAGAAGCAAAATTAATCACACTGTTATCTCGGCATCCAGATGAAGATCTAGTGCTTTACAAAGCCTGCTGCTCCATCAATTTGTTCTTTTGGTTGAATTCAAATTGAGTTCATTTTTATAGATTCACTGCATAATTCTCTTCTCTCTCCTCCCTCATTCATTAACCAATTTGTTCTTGCAACTCCCTTTTTATTGAATGGCTAACAAAATTGCCGTGCTATCTTGTCAAATGAATATCATCATTCCTTGTCATGCATGGGCAAAAAGTAAGCATATTAATCGTTTTTACTTACACCTTCCCTTCTTCCAGAGAGAAGACCCATTTCTGCCTTCAAGGTATCTTGAAAAGAATGTTTTAAATAGTGTTCCCTGGAAGCATTGAGCACAATGCTTTATATAAATAGTCCTATCCAGACTCTTTTTGATCACTTTGGAGCACATCCACATAGGCAGTTGTATGAGACAACAAAAACCAGATCGAAGAGTCGTAAAGGCTTGTGCCTGTCCATGCCATGTTCCAAATACATGTGATGGATTAAAACATGTTCAAGGCCAAGTTGGATGGGGCTTTGAGCAACCTGGTCCAGTGGGAGGTCTCCCTGCCCATGGCAGGAAGGTTGGACTGGATGATCTTTAAGGTCCCTTCCAACCCAAACCATTTGATGATTCTATATTCAGTCAGCAGAGGTCTTAAAACATCGTACGGACAGTCTCCTCCATTTCAACAGAACGATTTGCTGGGTCTTGGGATTCTTATTTTGACTTTTGTTTAATATTTTTTTCCTTTCATAGAATTATAGAATGGTTTGGATTGGAAGGGACAATGAAGATCATCCAGTCCAACTCCTCTGCAGTGAGCAGGGACATCTTCAACTCAATCAGGTTGTGCAGAGCTGCATCCAACCTGACCATGAATGTTTCCAGGGATAGGGCATCTCTCACCTCTCTGGGCAAACTGTGCCATTGTTTCACCACCCTCAGCGTGAAAAATTTCTTCCTAATATCTAATCTAAACATTTCCTCTTATAGTTTAATACCATTGCCCCTTGTCCCATTGCTGCAGCCCCTGCAGATGCATTCTGTAGAGCACAAGAGCTCTTGATCTCCAGAAGCAAGAAATCAGGAATGGAAGGCAGGAGACTGGAGAAGGTTTTCAATATTCATTTTTGGGAAGACATGGCAAAAGGAGATAATAATACTTGCTTGCCACATCACTTCTCTGTCAGTGTGGCTGATACTTATAGTTTAGTTGTGAGACTGGAAGATCCACCAGTCTGTTAGCATGGTAAGATACTGCATTGTCTTTTTCATCGATGGTTGAATTCAAATCACGTCTGTAAATAAATAAATAAATAAAAACTCATTTTCCTAATTATCATGCAGATAAACAGTGGGGATTGTGACATTAGGATAAGTAAGTGGCTTATGATTTTGCTTCGGAGAAAGAAGCTCTTGCTGTTCCTCCTTTTCCCCCCTTGGGCTATGCAGCGGTAATAAATGAGCAAGTCCAGAGTACTTTATGATAGATAGTTAATGGTGCTGTGCCTGAGCCAACAGGCTTGTTGCCGCAGCAGCTGTCACAATTCATAGTCATTAGCATACCTTTAATGATTGCATTTCAAAATAATTTCTACTAGGGCATTTAGCACACGCAGAGGAAAAAGCCCATGACATTGAAAAGGAGTTTTAGGTGTAGGAGAATGTTTTTTGGCCGAGTGCAATGTTGGAGTGTTTACGTGAGAGTGGTGTGAGAGTTAATTGAAAATTGGTAAAGTAACTTTAGAGGTAGAATCAGAGTCGTCTGATTGGGAAAGACCTTTGAGATCATCGAGTCCAACTGTACCTGTCTGCCACTAAACCATATCCATGAGCACCTCATCTACCCATCTATTAAATACCTCCAGGAATGGTGACTCAGCCACCTCCCTGGGCAGCCTCTGCCAGTGCTTGAGAACTCTTTCGGTGAAGAAGTTTTTCCAAATGTCCAATCTGAACCTCACCTGGCCCAAAACTGATTGACTTTCAAAGTCCATTTGTGACCATGTGTCTGTCTTTAAGCCTGGGAATAACCCAACAAGGAGCCTTCTGCATCATTTTGCTTGGTGGTTGTTGCATTTAGGGCCAAAAAGACTGCTCTGAAATCTTTATGGAATCATAGGATCATTAAGATTGGAAAAGACCTCCAAGATCATGAAGTCCAGCTCTCAACACAATACCAACATGCCCAATAAATCATGTTCTGAAGTACCAAATCTACACGTTTTTTTGAACATCTCCAGGGATGGAGACTCCACCACTGCCCTGGGCAGCCTCTTCCAGTGCTTCACCTGTCTTTCAGTAAAGGAATTTTTCCTAGTATCCAATCCAAAGCTCCCCTGGTGCAGCTTGGGTCCATTTCATCTTGTCCTATCACTTGTTTTCAGAGGGAAGAGAATTTCTGTATGCAACAGTGCTAGCAGAGTCATTTCTAGTCTGGAAGACAACTGAAAGACTGCCAGATAGTCAAGTCCTAACAGCAGCTTCACAGCGATGGCTAAATGTGTGTGATACTTTGGTGCAAGAGATGAAATTTTCTGGAGAATGTCTATCAAATTTTCTTTTAATGCTTCTGAAGGTAGACAGGAGGAATGTTGGAAGAAAGGCTAATCAGTGGGTATTGTTCCTGTCTTAGTAAGGGGGGATCTTCTAAGAGTAGTGGGATAAGAAGGTCAGTTGGATCTTTGTTTTACATTGTAGTAACTCTTGTAATATTTTAATTTCCCTTCTCATTTTTATCTGCTTGTCTGAAGCCTGAGAAAAAAAAGAAACCTCTGTAGTTATTTCTTTTGAAAGAAATTATTTTGGAAGAAGATATTGGACTTCAGAAAATCATTCTTTAAACATGCTACCTGCAAGTGAGCTATTGTGCAGTAGAAAAGTAGTGCCTGTCATTTTCTCTTGTGGTTTAGTACGTCTTAAAATTGATTTGAGACTGTTAGATGAATGGAATTGACCTTAAGGAAAAAAAAAAGAGATGTTAAGACAAACCTCATTTGTTTTAAGCAGATTTTCTTCCTAGCTTACATTTTTTTTTTCCACTGCTGTCAGTTTTATTCCCATATTTCTCTTTGGTTTGGAGGCTTGTGCAAAAAATAAGCTGTCCTTTCTAGAAGAGTAACTTTGTCTTCTTGCAGTAGATCAGTAGAAAACTGGTGGTCAAGATCCATCAAATCAAAGTATCACAGTATCATAAGTTTGGAAGGGACCTCCGAGATCATCGAGTCCAACCTATAACCCAACACCAACACCAACACCAACACCAACCATCATCTAAACCATGGCACTCAGTGCCTCATCCAGTCTCCCCTTAAACACCTCCAGGGTCAGCGACTTCACCCCTTCCCTGGGCAGCCCATTCCAATGGCCAATCACCCTTTCAGTGAAGAACTTTTTCCTCACATCAAGTCTAACCTTTCCCTGACCAAGCTTGAGTCCCTGCCCTCCAGTTCTGTCCCTGGTCACCTGAGAGAAGAGACCAACCCCTGCCCGACTACAACCTCCTTCTAGAGAGTTGTAGAGAGCAATGAGGTCTCCCCTGAGCCTCCTCTTCTTCAGACTAAACAGCCCCAACTCCCTCAGTCGCTCCTCATAGGGCTTGTGCTCCAGCCCCTTCACCATCTTCATTGCCCTCCTCTGGACACTCTCCAGCATCTCAAAATCATATATGCACGTACATAGTTGTAGGAAGAAGAGGGAGTGACTGTGTAATTGCTGTGAGCCATTATGAAAGTGGGAGTGAGGTCACAGCTCTTGAAGGCTCATTCAAAGAATCTGTGAAATGTCTGATGTCCTGGTCATTCCTGTTTTTTTAGGGGAGCAGATCCGTATAGCCTTGAGTAGTATGAGATCATAGAATCGTTAGGATTGGAAAAGACCTGTAAGATCATCAAGTCCAACTGTCAGCCCAACCCCGCAACGCCTACTAAACATGTCCTGAAGTGCCACGTCTACACACTTTTTGAACTCTAGGGCTCCACTGCCCTGGGCAGCCTCTTCCAATGCTTCACCACTCTTTCAGGGAAGAAATTTTTACTAATATCCAATCTAAACTTCCCCTGGCGCAACTTGAGGCTGTTTCCTCTTGTCCTGTCGCTTGTCACTTGGGAGAAGAGACCAACACCCACCTTGCTACAACCTCCTTTCAGGGAGTTGTAGGCAGTGATGAAGTCTCCCCTCAGCCACCTCTTCTCCAAGCTAAACAATCCCTGTTCCCTCAGCTACTCCCAGAACCCCTGTGCTTCAGGCCCTTCCCCAGATCCATCTCCCTTCTCTGGACACACTCCAGCCCCTCAGTGTCCTGAACACAGGATGTGAGGTGCTGCCTCATCCGCACCAAGTACAGGGTGGTGATCGTTTCCGTGCTCCTGCTGCCCACACCATTTCTGATCCAAGCCACGATGCTGTCGGCCTTCTTGGCCACCTGGGCCACTGCTGGGTCACGTTCAGCTTCTGTTGATTGGCACCTCCAGGTCCTTTTCCACCAGGCAGCTTTCCTGCCACTGTTCCCCAAACCTGGAGCATTGCATGGCATTTATATGTTCTGCTGGAAGATGGGTGTGAAGTGTCATGCTGCGACTGTAATGTGTGGCTATAGAGGTTGGTAGTGTGCTGGTGCTGACCAGCATTTCCATCAATGTTTTATTGGAGAAAACAGATTCTGAAACGAAATGGCAGTGCCTTTTATGAACAGTGGATAAATAGACTTAGAGTGGGTATCATGAATTTCTGATTTGTCATTACCCAGTTTGAAGGTTTCCTAGTTGCAGTGTGCTCAGCCCCTTGATAACTTTGGAGTGCTTAGATTTTTCGATGTTAGTGCACAGCATGATTTTTTTTGTGGCTGACAGCACTTTTGGCTGCTCCAACAACCAAATCTGTCAGTTTGTTAGGAGTATTAAGGCTGCAAAATCTCATAGAGGTGGTTCGTGTTACTTTTGGAGAGAGGAAAAAAAATGAAATTCCATAGGTATTGTGAAAAACTGGGCTCTAGTGAGTTTTAATTGGGTACCCAAACCCAGCAATGTCATTTGATTGTGTTGGTCTTGATTTCTGTACTCTGAACTCACTATGTAAGGATGTGATAGGAAACATTAACTTATCTGAAATCACTATGAAATGTTTTTTTTTTTGTTAAGTATGTTGTTTGGATTGGTACATTTCCTTTTAGAGGCCTGTAGCATCCATTGGAGGTGGAATATAACAGAAAAAGCTGGGTATAATTATTTGTTCAGAGAGTGCTGACAATCTGGTGTTCAGCAAAGTGTAAAGGTGGTAAATATGTTAGATGTAAAGATTGTATAAACACAGAGTTTGGAGCTGGAGTTCAACAGATAAAAAATATCAGATAAAATAACTTTGGAAATCATGATTTTTCTATTGTTTTGGTGAACCTTATTTGACTGTAGTTATATTTATTTTAAAAAACAAATCTACCTTCTCCACTTCCTCTTTCCAAAGTCCCATGAAAGGAAAGTTTTTAAATTCATGTAAGACTTCAGATGCTGGGGGAAGCAATGTAACTGTTATTCCATGTGAGCTACCGGAGAAGCCCAGAATGCTCACCTTGTTGTGCCTTCTGTAGGCTTTACAAGTTGTCCTGAAAGTGAGAAGTAGTCGTGCCAGTTGGGAATTCCAAGTCAATCCGTATTTTGTCTAGGATCATATTTGAGTTTAAATTATATCTTTTTTAAATGAGGGCATGTATTTCCCAAATTCTGTTCCTAAATTGTTTTCTTAGACAACTGTTTCTGTCTAAACTTCCCAATAACCCAGTTCTTTCTCAAATCTTCTGCCTCTTTCCACCTCTGCCAGCTCCTTCAGTCACCCCATTTCTCTTTTTTTCCTACTTTCAACTCTATCTCCCTTTTTTCTGTCCCTGCTAAGGAACCACAAGTCCTTCTGTTCCAATCTTCAGGACAAACTCCCACTTCTTTTCTATCAAGCCTGGAAGCTAATTGTCCTCTTTGCTTCTGTTTTGGGATGCTGCAGATTCTTAAATCTGGGGGAAGGAATAATTGCAGAAGGAATCCCCTATAATCTCTGCAGTCATAGAATCATAGAATGGTTTGGATTGGAAGGGACCAAGAAGGTCATCTAGTCCAACCTCTCTGCAGTGAGCAGGAACATCTTCAACTTGATCAGGTTGCTCAGAGCCCCATCCATCTTGATCTTGAATGTTTCATGGATGGAGCATCCTCCACCCCTCTGGGCAACCTGTGGCAGTGTTTTACCACCTTCAGTGTAGAAGATTTCTTCCTAATATCTAGTCTAACCTTCTCCTCGTTTAGTTTAAAACCATCACCCCTTGTCCCAGTGCTTCCAGCCCTGCTAAGAAGTTTTTTTCCCATCTTTCTTATAAGCCCCCTGTAAGTAGTGGAAGTCCCGATAGGATCCATGTTCAGCAAAGCTCTGGAGGTCCCTGGGCTGTACGAATTGGAGCGCTCTGCGATGGAGAATGCATATGGCATATGAAATCAATGCAGAACACTGCTGCCAGGCTCTGACAAAAATTTATGAAGGCTAACTCTGTTTGGTGGTTTTTATTCCAAAGGCTTATGGACATGGCTAAGTTTAATTTGATTTTGTTGGAGGTAGAAGGAGGAGATGCCCTGAAATTGATATGATGGGCACTGCTCTCCTGGGAGATATCAGGTTCCTTGGGAACTACATGGATGCTCATTGTTAGTGGAGGGTTTTCTTTCTTTATCTGGATGAAATGTATTTGGCTTAGGCCCTCAGAAAAGCTGGAGAAGGAAGTAGCATAGAATCACTGAATCATAGACTGGTCTGGGTTGGAAGGGACCTTAAAGACCATCCCATTCCAACCCCACTGCCATGGGCAGGGACACCTCCCACTCCACCAGGTTGCTCAAAGCCTCCTCCGACCTGGCCTTGAACACCTCCAAGGGGGTGGCACACACAACTCTTTAAAGCATTTTTAACTGTTTTCTTTCTCTTGCTTCTGACACTCTGTAGCTTGAGGCGCTGTGGAGTGGAAAATGAATGGAAAGTGTTGATGGGAAGTGGAGAGGATGACGCAAGGCTTTTGTATGGATAGTAGAACAATAAGGATACAAGTACTTCTTTTCCTCATAGCTTCCAGTGCAAGTCTGATCAATAAATCGGAGGAAAAATACAGGGGTTGATTCACACTTATTCACAAAATAAGTTCACTGTCAGTTCAGATATACTTTCAAGTGTGTGCTGGTTAATTATGCAGAGGATGAATAAATCTAAATAGGGGAATCTCCAGACTATGGTGCCCCAGAATCTTAATATTTTGATTTTCCACTGTGTAGAGATCTTGCTGTAAGCTTTTATCTGAAGTAGAGGTGCACAGGCGTTTGCGAGCAGAGCTATGTTTCCTCTGCTGACATTTCCAGCTGGTTACAGGTCTAATCAGCTGTGCCAGAACTTTTCACCCTCGGATCTCTTTATAATTGAAGAGAAATAGGTGCTTTTAGGATGTGATTCTGACCTGTTTCAGATGTCAACTTTATGATGAAGCGGATTATCTTGTAGAAGTGTCCATTTCTCTCTATAAAACTGTGTGAGCTGGAGGGGCTTTAGCTGAAATCAGAATTGTTAAGGTTGGAAAAGACCTCTAAGATCATCAAGTCCAACCATCAACACAACACCACCATGCCTACTAAATGTGGTTTTCTTACTGTGTATATGTCTTATTCAGTTTAATTGATTTGCATCCAAAACAAATAATATTATAATGGTACCCACATCCAAGTCACACAAAGCATTCTGATAATAAGTTAGAAAATGAGTTATAATGAAAACTGTTCCCATAATGCAAGGTTTTTTAGTTATGAAAAGTTTTTCTTGTGCTTAATTTTTTCTTAGAAGATGTCTAATGCAAACATACAGAGAGTTTGGGTTCTTCAGCCTGGAGAATAAAAGACTCTGGGGAGAGCTTATTGCAGCCTTTCAATAGGTAAATGGGGTTTATAGGAAAATAAATACTTTGCACCAAGGACTGTAGTGTGAGGACAAGGAGAAATGGTTTTAAACTGAAAGAATGAAAGTTGAGGTTGGACAGAAGGAAGAAATTTTATGTGATGAGAATGGTGAACCACTGGAAGACGTCGTTCGGAGGAGATGTGGCTGCCCCATCACTGGAGGGAGCAAAGCCAGGTTGAATGAGGCTTTGAGCAACCTGATCCAGTGGGAGGTGTCCCTGCCCATGGCAGGGGTGTTGGAACTGGATGATTTCCTGAGGTCCATTCCAACCCAAACCATTCTGTGATTTTAGATCGGAATACGTTTATTCTTTATAATCGTTTGCGACGATTTGATGGGGTTGTGGGTTTATACCGGCTTCTGTTTTCCTTTGCGATGTTTAGTGCATTCTGGGTTTTTAATGTTTTGAGTATTTGGTGGATCACAGATTTCCACTGATTCACCCATTCCCTGAGATTGGATCATGTTGTGCAAGATTATGGAGTGAGTGATTGTGACCACAGGGGGACATCTGCTGTGAGGACAGGCTGAGACAGTTAGGGTTGTTCGGCCTGGAGAAGAAGAGGCTCCAAGCAGACCTCATAGCAGCCTTCCAGTACCTGAAGGGGCTACAAGAAAGCTGGGGAGGCACTTTTTACAAGAACCTGGAGTGATAGGATAAGGGGGAATGGCTTTAAACTGGAAGGGGGGAGATTTAGATTAGATATTAGGAAGAAATTCTTCACAATGAGGGTGGTGAGACCCTGGCACAGGTTGCCCAGGGAAGTTGTGGATGTCCTGTCTATGGAGGTGTTCAAGGTCAGGTTGGATGGGGCCTTCATCAGTCTGGTCTGGTGGGAGGTGTCCCTGCCCATGACGGGGGGGGTTGGAACTGGATGGGGTTTAAGATTCCTTCCAACCCAAACCATTTCATGCTTCTATGATTTTCCCACAATGGTGACTTTGAAGATGCAGCATTGGCCGTGTGCAGGTTTAATACAGGGAACTTCCTCAGTTTCTGGAGGAAGAGGCAGCAGTCTTGTGATTTACTTGAATTTTATGCGGTTCAGCAGTTCTCTGCAGGATGCTATGATAGGATTTTAAGAAAATAATAAATAAGTGAATAGGTGGTATAAGTAATTCCTTTAAGTTAGAGTTTATATAGAACAATTTTTAAAATTGTTGCATCTGTCATAATTCTAAATGGGAAGAGTACCTTGAGTGTGGAGCTGGCAACAAAAAAATCAGATTTTGTACTACTAGTAGGGAGAAAAAAAGCTATTTTATACTCCATTAAGCTGTTACACATCGTAAGTAAGTATAGCAGAGATGATAAACTAGACATTTTAGGAGCATTTTAATGAATATAATAGTTTTCCTCACTTTCTCTGTAACAGAAACCCAGTTCCTCCAGTATTCCCCTGGTCATTGTATGAGTGTAACTGGGTTAGATTATAAGAATGCATTTAAAAGTGACTCCTTGTGTCTTACTCTGTAAATTCCACAGGTACCTAGGAATTGATTGAAAATGTTCAATCATAGAATAATTTGGGTTGGAAGGGACCGTAAAGATCATCAAGTTCCAACCCCCTGCCATGGGCAGGGGACACCACCCACTGGATCAGGTTGCTCAAAGCCCCATCCAGCCTGGTCTTGAACACCTGTAGTGATGGGGCACCCATGACTTCTGGGGGCATAAGAGATTCATGTGTGTAGTTTTGTTCATTTTACTTACCAGAATAAGTTTATATTGGTTGTTTCTGTCATTACCAAAACTGTAGAAGTAACTCATGTAATATTATGAGGATGTTTGTATTCCCAGACTGGAATATTCCTGATTTTTCCAGTTCTTACTAAACTCCCAGCTTTCTCAAACTTGTGGAGAGATTTTAGACTAATAAATGTTTTGTGGTTTTCAATATGTTCTTTGCTTTGTCGGTGAAATTTCCTTACTTTATCATTAATTTAGAAAAACCCAAACAAACAACAAAATAGCATTGTAAAAATTGAAATTGCATAGTGATAAAAAAAATGAAGTCTTTTGCCTTGCAGCATTTTTTAAATATGGAATTTTAAAGTTAGGTTTCACTGAGATTGTCACAATAGTACATAACTAGCTCTGTATTCAGACATTTACATTTATCTTCACTATTTGGTGCTGCTGTGCACCTCACTCGGGTGTTTTACTGAAATGTGCTGTGTGTTCTGAGAGTCTGAACAGCTGAAATTGTACTTCATGTAGTTGCCTCATTTGCTTTTGATACTGAAAGTATAAAATGTGATATTCCTAACAGGTAATAGCCTGTTCAGGTGAGGGATTCTGTAGAAGAGCCCAGGACTCCTATTTCACTTTTTGAAGCACCACTGAATTTAAGTGTGAATCCAGGGAGTGCTGTTAGTGGAAATTACAGTTCAGGTTTGGACATTGATAGTGTGAGTTCATCCTAAAACTTGTAATGGAAATGCCTTGGTTTTTTTCTCCATTTTTGTGCGATGAACTGAAATCTTTTTGGAAAGAGTCTTCTTTTTTTACAATTGTTTTTTCTTGTTTATAGTCTTATGGTCTTGGTATTGTATCACCTGCAACTTATAACGTTAAAAGAATAATCAAGTAGTTCAGGTCTTTTGGGGAGAATATAAATCATAGAATCACGGAACCTTAGAATGGTTTTGTTTGGAAGGGACTTCAAAACCCAGCCAGTTGGGCAGGGACATACCATGGGCATGGGACATCTTCTACTGGATCAGGTTGCTCAAAGTCCCATCCAACCTGGCCTTGAACACCTCCAGGGATGGGGCAGCCACAACTTCTGTGGGCAACCTGTGCCAGGGCCTCCCCACCCTCACAGGGATGTATTTCTTCCTAACATCTCATCTAAATCTCCCCTCTTTCAGCTTAGAACCCTTCGCCCTCATCCTGCTCCTCAAGAGCCCCTCCCCAGCTTTCCTGGAGCCCCTTTCAGTACTGGGAGGCTGCTGTAAGGTCTCCCGAGAGCCTTTTCTTCTCCAGGCTGAACAAGCGCAACTCTCCCAGCCCATCCTCATGTGGGAGGTGCTCCAGCCCTTAGATCGTCTTTGTGGCCTCCTCTGCACTCGCTCCAACAGATCCATGTCCTTCCTGTGCTGAGGACTCCAGAACTGAACACAGGACTCCAGGTGGAGTCACACCAGAGCAGAGCAGAGGGGCAGAATCCTTTCCCTTGCCCTGCTGGTCCCACTGCTTTGGATGCAGCCCAGGACACAGTTGGCTTTCTGGGCTGTGAGCGCACATTGCCAGCTCATATAGAGCTTCTCACCTTCCAAGACCCACAAGTCCTTCTCCACAGGGCTGCTCTCAATCCGTTTTCCATCCAGCCTGTAACTGTTCTTGGGATTACCCTGACCTTGTCCTTCTTGAACTTGAATGAGTGTGCTATTATCTCTTTGTTTTTTTTTGTTGTTGTTGTTACCCACTCTTCTAAATTATTTTAAACTTTGCAAATTGGGTGAAATATTGCAGAAAAGAGTTTATAGAGGAATAAATTCATGGTGTTCTGCCAGGAGATTTCTTTGACTGGGAACTGTCCTCTGACAAATTAGTGGTCGTTCCCTTCATGTAGTACATTGCAGAAACAGCAACCACCATATTAAATCTTAATCAATAACAATGTTTCACTAATTACAGGAGCGAGTTTATATATTGGATAAATTGCTGTTTGCAAATGTTGTATTATATTAACTAAAGCAGCTAATTACCAGCAGCAGAATAAACATAAGGTCTGCAAAATCTTCCATCCGTAGCTTGGAGCAGTCTCTGCTGCCCAATATTTCAGTCAATGTGGCAAATAAGGTAATGACATTATAAATACATTTATAATGCAGGACAATTTCTTCTAAAATGCATGTAAGTATTATTGCTTTAGTATGAAATATGATTTATTTAATGCATTTCAGCCCCCATAATATTAAGATATAATTGAGATGGGGGGAAAAAAAATTGCATGCAGTCAGAGCCTGCATGAAAGTGAATCGTTGTCTAAATTGCTTGTAATTTTAAAGGCACTTAGGGGAATTGTGAAATTTATATAATGCAGTCTTTGGTTTAAAAAATGTGAAGAAAGCAATTGTCCAGTCTTTCAAGTTTTGTTTGACTTAAAATATTTTTTTGTATGCTAATGGCAGTCTGGCTCAGAATGAATAAATAGAAATGTTAGGATTTTACACCCATATCAGGATGAAGAAACGAATCCAGATCTGTTGAGAAATGAATGTTTATTGTGAAGATTCAGTAAAAGAGCCGACTGCAGAGTGTAATTTGGATAAAGCCTTATAAAGGGAATGGTTGATAACACCAATGATGCCGGTGATCCTAGACGGGAATCATTTAAATAGTGCTGGGAATTCTGGTGATTATTGCTTTCAATAGACTGAAAATCACAAGTCTCAGCTTTATGGTTTAATTACCTGCTAACAATTACCAGTGATTCCACTAAATCACAAAGCGCCCTAACAAGTAACACCAGCGACTGCAGCTATGCCTGAGCAATTCCAATTTTCTTGGTAATGGCCACCAAACTGTGTTCAGCTTAACATAAACTGTCAGCTTGACAGAAATCAGTAGTGTTTGTTACCTTCCAGCATGTATTTTGGTCCAAAGATGTAATACAGAATTCTTAGGATCCCGTAATTCTCTGGCAAGACTCACTACATCTCAGTATTTAATAAAATTAGTGCTTGTAAAATAAAACTTTTATATTTTTTATGATATGCAATAATTAAACTTCTCTTGAAGAAATGACTTCATGCTTCTAGGACATCTGTAATTCCTTGTGTCAGATATATTAATAATGCCGTAGAGTATGAATCATGTGCCATTGTGTGTAATTTCACTTGGCAGCCACAGCATTGCAGGGCTGAAGCCGAAATGGAAAGCCAGGTGACTTCTTATGCTGTCATTCATTTATCCTTTTATCATTTATTTTATCCCCGTCACCCTGGAGGTGTTCAAGGCCAGGTTGGATGGGGCTTTGAGTATCCTGATCCAGTGGGAGGTGTCCCTGCCCTTGGCAGGGGGGTTGGAACTGGATGATCTTTGAGATCCTTCCCAACACAAACGGTTCTGTGATTCTGTGATTTACTGCCTGGGCCATCTCTGGTCTCTTCAAGGAATATATTATAGTAGATCCCATGTATTAGTGGAGCCAGGCTTCAGCAGCTCCTCATCATTTCCCCTTGCTGGAGGTGAGCATCCCTCACCAACTCGCCTGGAAGGAATTCATGCGAACGCTTCTCTAATTTGCTTTGGGCAAAATCTATTTGCTGAAATAGTTTAAATGAACGGTGTGAGCTGAACTTATTCCCCCACTGCCAGATTCACATGAACAACTCCATAGGCACGGCAGTGGGATCAGTAACCTTTTCAGTGGGAGCAGCTGCATCTGGAAGATGATGTTGAGTCTCATTTGACCCAAATTAATTTAAATCTCTTTGAATGATTAGTTACTTTGTTAGTGATGTGGGCTGGAAAATTCTATGAGCCTTTCTAATATTAACTCCAGATTACTGGATGTAATCACTTTCTTAATAAAGGAGAACTTGGAGGCTGGCAAACCACATTGGTTTTATTTTGTTTGATTAATTAAAAAGCATAGTAAGGATGAATAATAAGCATAAAGAACTGGTAGCTTGACTGAAATACTGCGACTGTCTTGCCTCTTTATGTTTCCTATATGCTGTTGCCAAGAGATTTTGTGAGGATTGATTAAAATAGTTTGAAATAAGGCACTGTCTATGGAAGTTCAAAGTAATTGGTGGAAGTACTTTTATTAATAAAGAGAGCTTCCATAGAATGAGCTCTATCTTGGGGGCTCTCAAAGGGCTTTTACAAGTTAAATATATAATTAAGTATATTATCTCATACTATTCACAGCAATATTTTTTTTTCTTATGGTAGAACACAGTAGCAATTTATGATGTGAAGATCTGATATGGGAAATTTCACTGTTCAATGAGAAAAATACAGTACCAGTATTGTCAAAATTCATTTACCAAGATGGCTTAGTGGTAGGCAGAACAGAAAGACCAGTATAAACTCAGCCTAAAATGAACTGGCAGCATGAGTTTAGGCAGGCAAGGCAAGTATTGCTTTCAATATAGAGGACATTGAATTAAAATCCATTTTGTGTGGAGCTTTAATGACCTCTAGTCAGGATCTTAACTATATCTAGGAGTAGTAATTGCAAGCCTGTTGCTCTTTAACACAGTGCTGCACTGGATAGCTGTGTTTTGTGTTATGTCTGATCTGGTTTAGCATTTGATATTGATTTGGGACCAGCTTTGTGTAGAAGCACTGTACTGAACAGAAAGAATCCTTGTGTTGCCATAGAATTCTTAACTTTGAGATAATGGAAATGTCCTGAGCAGCAGATGATAGTGGATGAGGTGGAAACTGGGGCTGCTTTTGAGGATACATTAGAGGAACTGAAGAATTAAGTCCCCTTTAAAACACTGTACTCTAGCTTGAAAAGATAAAAAAAGGTAGGGTTGATATGCAAAAGGTAACATGCTGCAGAATCCCACAAAGATACACAGGTTTTTTAGTCAATGGAATAAAAAGTAACTTTAAAATATTGGATTGTCTTTAGTAGCCTTATACAAGCATTTTGTTGTCACTTAACATAATAATAATAGCTTTTTTGAATAGACTGACTAAGCTCTTCTTCCATGGTCCCTCTTTGTTCTAAAATATCCATGACTTTTCCCTTTTTTGTCCATCCTGGGGATGCCAGGTTCTTTGGTAAATCATACAATGGTTTGGGTTGGGAGAGACCTCAAAGCACATCCAGTTCCACATCCCTGCCATGGGCACAGACACCTCCTCTTGGATCAGGTTGCTCAAAGCTGCATCCAGCCTGGCCTTGAACACCTCCAGGGAGGGAGCATCCACAACTTCCTTGGGCAACCTGGGCCTCACCACCCTCACAGGAAAATATTTCTTCCTAATATCTCATCTAAATCTTCTGCTTTCAGCTTAAAACTGTTTCCCCTTGTCCTGTCCCTGCACTCCTTGATAAAGAGACCCTCATCAGCTTTCCTGTAACCCGCTTTCATTATTGGAAGGCTGCTCTAAGGTCTTCCCAGAGCCTTGTCTTCTCTAGGCTGAACAATCCCAACTCTCTCAGCCTGTCCTCACATGGTGAGGTGCTCCAGCCCCTAAGGCCAGAAGGGATGGCCCCTGCGTGTCTCCCAGCTTTCCTAGGGCCTGTCAGTCCTGCCTTAGGAAGTCTTGGACTTTCTAATATGCTTGATGACCTCATGATGCCTGCTGGCCAGTCAGGCTGCTGTAATAGAAGTGGCCTCAATGCTGCTGTCACTTTTATTTGCTTGTTCTCCCTCCTCCTCCCCACAGGCTGCTGTAGCACTTAGTGGGATGGTCCAAGTAGGACAGGAGGAGGTTGGTTTTTTTTTTGTGTGAGCACCAAATGCTACAGGAGAAATGCAGCTGGTTGATGCCAAAACTGTTTTACCTGGAAACCTCCACCTAATGAGCAAAGGTCTACTTAAAAGAAAACTGAAGACACTGTATTTCTGCACCAAAATGATTTTCTTGGAAAGTATTTCTAATCTGAAAGCTTTTCTTTCTGTACCTCAAAGACTTTTGTGCTCCTCACACCTTCAGCTGGTGACTGATGACTCCATGCATAGCAGGAAATGGGCTTCCTTTCTCACAACACCTACTCGCTCAGCAGGAGTCGTGTTTTGAACCATATGAGTGTGGTTGTGCTTTCGTGTATGAGGGCCTATATGTGAGCTTCTTATTCTGTAATTGTTGCTGCAATACCTGAGTACGCTGACTGGGGGAAAACAGGAATTTCTCTTTACTGGGTGGAGCATGTTGTGATGGGTAAAATCAGTGTCAAAAAAAACGGAGGAAGTTCTTAGGCTGCGTACCCAAGTGCTAGGCTGGTTCTACAGATAATTTATTTTATTGTACTGAGGCTTGGATCTAAACCCCTGTTTATTAACTCTTACAGAAATATGGTTTTTATCAAATACTGACCTTCAGAAAGATCCACTTACAAACTGGTAACAGAGTAAAATGACCATTGTTTTATAAAGATGAAGAAATTATGGGTTTTAATGTAGCAGCATTCCAGTACTGAAAGGAGTTACAGGAAAGGGGAGGGGCTCTTGATCAGGGAGTTCAGGGATAGGACAAGGGGAATGGTTTTAAGCTTAGAAAGGGGAGATTGAGATGAGATGTTAGGAAGACATTTTTTCCTATGAGAGTGGTGAGGCCCTGGCACAGGTTGCCCAGAAAAGTCGTGGCTAACCCATCCTTAGAGGTGTTCAAGGCCAGGTTGGATGGGCTTTGAGCAACCTGATCCAGTGGGAGGTGTCCCTGCCCTTGGCAGGGAATTGAAACTGGATGGGCTTTGAAGTCCCTTCTAGCCCAAACCATTCTATGTTTGTATGATTTTGTCACTTACTGTGTACAATAGATGATTTTCAGTGTTGCTGTTTCATTTATCAGATGGTCTTTTTTCTCATTTTATGAGAAGCTGACACCTGCATGCTGAGCACTGCTGAAGTTGTAATGGAAGTTAAAGGACTTGGGAGTACAAAATGTGCAAATTAGTACCCAAATTATTGGCACTAATCATAGTTATGGAAAAAAAATTCTTTTCATTCCCACCCCCACAGTCCCTAACAGTGAAGTTTGGGTTTGAAGGGACCTCGAGGCCCATCCAGTTCCAAACCCTTGCCAAGGGCAGGGACACCTTCCACTGGGTCAGGTTGCTCAAAGCCCCATCCAACCTGGCCTTGAACACCTCCAGGGATGGGGCAGTCACCACTTCTCTGGACAACCTGTGCCAGGGCCTCACCACCCTCACAGGAAAACATTTCTATAAATAGAAAAAAAGAGAATAAATGCAAGTTCTTGATGTAGTGCTGAAAATCCTGAGTATGAGGAATGGATTTGAAATATATGCTAACATGCATACATTTATGGAGGTGTGTATTTACATGCATATATTTTTTTTCCAGTTGATATTTCTGCAAAATAGAAAAGATTCAAATACTGAAAAGAGTTAAAATTATTGATTTTTAGTTTTTTATAATGCTAGCAGGAATATACAAATATAGTTCCAGTTTCAGAGGAAAAAAATGTACTTTTATGGAGCAGAAAATTAGTGAGAAGTAGATAAAACATCTGTGTAAATAAAGGTAATTCCCATCAGGTTGGAATCCCCCATGTGGCAAATCCCTGCAGTGCAGTTGCCTTCCTGCTTTAGTGGGGGGAATTCATCGTTAATATATTTTGCCAGGAATGACAAAGAGCAGGGACTGAGGGGATCTAAGCTGACAAGCTTTGCTTTGAGAGAAAGATATTTCAGAAAACAAATAAGAGAATGTCTTGTCATTTCCCTGTTAGCGATTGTTTTTTATTTGTTTTTCTGCTTGAGGGGGAAATAATTTTAAACCTGAAGGGTGTGATAATATGCAAAAAGCAACCCTTCTGTATTTAGCTGTAATAAATATTTACAAATAGAGGTATTTTGGATGTATTTTATTATTTAAAATATATTTTTTTCCTTTGAAAGCTTAAGTTGGGTGTAATTATCAGTGAAAGTGGCTCAGACTAATAGAATCTCTTACTTCAAAAAGAAAATTGTGGTTTTTAACAATAAGAAGTGGTTTTCTATAGCTCTATGGAGACATAAGGTGAGTGCATGACATCCAGTTTAGCAGTTTCAGTCCTGCATCTCTGTACATCACTTGTTTCCCCAGCACGGGTATTATTTTTGTTTGGTTTTTTAATGTACCCATGAAAAACTCTGCATGTAATTTTATTTTGTGAGTCTGGAGGTTTTCTTTCTCCCAGCGCTTCCCATATGTTATAAAAATGCACAGAATTACCTGGAACTGACTTTTTTCAGACTTGGTTGGGGATGTTGGTTTTTATGCAGGACTTCTATGATCATTTTTCTCAGTATTGAATATAATGGTTATTTAATTTTAAAGCAAGTTTTGTTTTGCTTAGCTGTTTCCACATCTCGTTTATTCGCTCAGCAAAATTAATATTAAGGGCTGCACTTAATGAAAATTTCTTAGAGGAAACTGGACTGTAACCTTAAACCAGCGAGTGCAGCTGATATAGCACAGATAGTGAGTAATTCTGGAGACCAGGCTTCAGCAAACTGAGCCTTCCTTCCATCTTCATGTCTCCTGTATTTAATTTCCGTTGATGTGACCTTTCATTATCATTTGGGTGTGATCCATATAACGGTTATCCATGTGGGAGATAAACATCTAACACCAACTTCTGTGTTTTAGAATAAAAAGAGATAAATTACCATGTTCCAGATATATTGGACTTCTCACAGGTCATTTCAAACCAAGTTGATGATAATTTTGTGTACGGAAATGGCAAGTGTGGTTGAAAGCTGGGAAGATTTCATCAATAGTTGCTTGGAGAGGAATCAAAATTGCTCAGAGGGTTTCTTAAGGAAGTGCTGTAGGGAAAGCGAGTCTTGCCCTCCCAAACGTAGGCGTCATTGATGGCACCAAGCTGTGTGGCAGGGTTGACACACTGGAGGGAAGGGATGGCATCCAGAGGGACCTGGATAGTCTTAAGAGGTGGGGCTGTGTAAACTTCATGATGTTCAACAAGGCCAAAAGCAAAGTCCTCCACCTGGGCTGGATCAATCCAAAATACAAATACAGGCTGGGGAATGAAGGAATTGAGCGTGGCCATGAGGAGAAGGACTTGAGGGTGCTGATAGGTGAGAAGCTCAACATGAGCCAGCAATGTGCGCTCACAGCCCAGAATGGCAACCATATCCTGGGCTGCATCCAAAGCAGTGTGGCCAGCAGGGTGAGAGAGGGGATTCTGCTCCTCTGCTCTGCTCTTGTAAGGCAACACGTGGAGTTCTAAGCTTGGTTCTGGAATCCTCAGCACAGGAAGGACATGGATCTGTCCACAGGAGGCCATAAAGATTATCCAAGGGATGGAGCACCTCCCATATGAGATCAGGCTGAGCGAGTTGGGATTGTTCAGCCTGGAGAAGAGGAGGCTGTAGGGAGACCTTAGAGCAGCCTTCCAGTACTGAAAGGGGGCTCCAGGAAAGCTGGGGAGGAGTTCTTGATCAGGGTATGTAGTGACAGGACAAGGGGAAATGATTTTAAGCTGAAAGAGGGGACATAGGGATTAGATCTTAAGAAGAAATGTGTTGAGGGTGTTGAGGCCCTGTCACAGGTTGCCCAGAGAAGTCATGGATGCCCCATCTCTGGAGGTGTTCAAGGCCATGTTGGATGGGGCTTTGATCAGCCTGATCCAGTGGGAGGTGTCCCTGCCCATGGCAGAGGCGTTGGAGCTTGATGAGCTTCGATGTCCTTTCTAACCCAAACATTGTATGGTTCTATGATTCTGTGTTGGCTTCCGTAAATATTTTCTGGGAAACTCTATAGACTTACAAAAGCAAAAAAACTCTTGAGCTGCTCTTGAAAACTGTATCTTTTACCAGCCCTGAGTATAGGTGATTTGTCATCGTGCTTGGGTTGTTGTTATGACTTTGGGTTTCTCTTTTACTCGTAGGTCTCTATGTTGCATTTCGGTGTGGGTAGAGAAACAGCTGGTAATTGAAGGGCCTTGACTACTCAGGGTGAATAATTTTTGAAGAGGGATACTTTTCCAGAGAAGACTGCTGAAGCAGATAACCCCAAATTGCCAATTATTTTGTTTCTCAATAAATTAGCCTTGAACTTGAGGTTCAGGGTGTTCAGCACAGATTGATGTGTGCAGCCTCCTCTTAAACGTTACCGAAGGAAACTGAAGAATTGGGAATTCTGGAAAGATTTTGTAACATCATTTAAACAAGGTTGTTTAATATGTGCAGATATTAAGAATTAAATTATTATCTACCATTTACCTGTAGCACATTTGGAGTTTAAAGCTCTCTCCTGTTAGAGAAGCAGCCCATAAATTTCCTTTCTTTAGAAGCTGGGAGTTCAGAAGCTGCAGTCACTTTACCCAAAGCCGTGCTGGTGTTTCAGAAGGGGAAATAGTTAATAAAGCAGTACTTACAGTGCAGTCCTGACAACTTCAGCTCTGCCAGGAATGAATAAAATGACCGGCAGGACTGCCAACTGTAAGTAGGTGACAGTTTTTCAGAAAGAAAAGCAAAGATATTCTTGTGGAATTACAGAATAGCAGAGGTTGGGTGGGACCTCTGGAGGTAGTCGAGACCAACTCCCCTCCTGCAAACAGACTCATCTAGAGCCATGTGCTTTCTTTTCTAAAAATTTATTAGCAAATCTTCTAAGAGGGTTAAAATAGTCAAAAACTTAGTTTTGAAAAAAAAAAAAAACCAAATCCCAAATTATATTTTGGATTATGGTATTTTCATTGCCTTATGATGGAAAGCTTAACATAATCATCACTGAGATGCTACTTGAAGCACACCTAGCTGAGTAAAAGCTTCTGTAAACATAAACTCTGCATGGTGCCCAAGGTGAGGTTATCATGGAATCATAGAAACATTGAATTATTTGAATTGGAAGGGACCTTAAAGATCGTCCAGTTCCAATCCCCCTGCCATGGGCAGGGACACCTCCAGCAGACCAGGCTACTCAAGCCCCATCCAGCCTGGCCTTGAACACCTTCAGGGAGGGGGCAGCCACGACTTCCTTGGGTGACGTCAATATATTATCAACATATCTTAAATCTAACATTTAATATCTTAATTTTAAATTTATCTTTTTTAATTTTATACAACTTTACCTCTTTTGTATGTGAGTGAGCATTGCTTTGCATTCAAAGCATCCTTTTGTAGCATCCTGTCAAGTACTTGATTAGTCAGATGCCTTTTTGTCTTTCTAAAAATAAAGACTGAAATATGGAGGAATGAGATTCAGTTCATCCTGTAGTGCTAACAGGTGGGAAGGTGAAATTCTTGACCTTGCCATTTATAATTTTATAACACAGAAGTTTATGCTTCTGTTTGAGTTTGATTAACTTGTTTAATCACGGTTGCGTTTGAGTCAGCTACTGAATGACATCTTCGGTACAATTGATGTTTTAATGTGCATTCTTCTTTCATTATGGTTTTCATGAATGTACTGATTAAAAGTAATTTTGGGGGGTGCAGGAATAGGACAAGGGGGAATGATTTTAAGCTGAAAGAGAGGAGATTTAGATGAGATATATCATAGGAATAAATGTTTTCCTATGAGGGTGGTGAGGCCCTTGCACAGGTTTCCCAGAGAAGCTGTGGCTGCCCAATCCTCAAGATGTTCAAGGCCAGGTTGGATGAGGCTTTGAGCAGCCTGATCCAGTGGGAGGTGTCCCTGCCCGTGGCAGGGTGATCGGAACTGGATGGTCTTTAAGGTCCCTTCCAAATCAAACCATTTTATGAAGAAGGAGCTTGTTTTGAGAAAACGAAGTGAGATGGGGGAAGGTGGCTGGAGAAATTTGTAAATTTTATTTATTTTTCACCCTCTGACTCCCCTAAACACACTTAATCCATGGAGTGCTCGTCCCTGCTTTGATCTGTTCTAAATGATTTTCGCTTGAGCGTGTCATCTTGCTTTTTTTGTTACAATGAAGATCAAAGTGACACAGGTTCACCACAAACGTTCAGCAACTCTTTTCAGTCCTGGACCTTAAAATAACAGCATTAAACTAATTTGTTCCCATCTTAGATCTCCTTCAAGGCTTGTGGCACTTGGATGGTTGGTTATTGTTGCATGCTGAGTGCTTGGCCTTTTTTTTATTATTATAAATAAAAAATATACTCAATTGTTCTAAAAACATTTGTAATTTGCTTAAAGCCTAAGGAAAGGTATGCTAACAAGAATCACTCAAAACTATCAGATTGAACATAAAGACAATAGGATATCTGATTTGAGCATCCTGTTTATTGGGAGTTGTTCCTGCCCATGGCAGGGTGATTGGAACTGAATGACCTTTAAGGTCCCTTCCAACCCAAACCATTCTATGATTTTAGGATTCTATGGTGCTATTTTAATCAAGTATTGAGAGGCTGCTGCAAAAGGATGCTATGAATGCAAAGCAATGTTCACTATTATATTCAACTGAATTAAGGTAACATACATTAAAATTAGATTGGGTGGGTGGGGCTCTGAGCAACCTGATCTGGTTAAAGATGTCCCTGCTCCTGCAGAGGGGTTGGGCAAGATGACCTGTAAATGTCCCTTCAAACTCAAACCATTCTATGATTCTATGAAATGAGGATTGTTTGTAACTCAGCTCTTCAACATGATTTTCTTTCTTCATGGAACACATAAGGAATGTTGGTTCCACTGCCAGTGATCTCAGAAAGGAGGATCCCACATAATGTTGCTTCTTAATGCCACAGGCTGGAAGCAACCTTTGAGGTCTCCTGTTTCCAAATGTAGGCAGTGATGGCTTGTAGATTATTTTTCCTGTGGGTTTATAAATAGATTTGTGATTTGGGAAAAAAAGTAGTGGGGCAGAGTGGAGTCAGATTTTATTATGATAATGAGATTTATTGATTCAAGAGCATAATGCCCTATTGCAAAGTGTGCTTGCATTAAACCAAGACTACAAGTAGTGGGAATAATTTGAGCAGATAGCCTGATTCTCCTCTGTGTTTCTGATATGATATTGTTAATAAGCATATCATTAATTTTTTAAAGAATTAATATTTAGAACAGTGGATAAGACTGTAGACATAATTTCTCTTTTAAATCTAAATTTCTGTGCCATTATGCTTTTATGACTGTGTAAACCTCAGTGATAATACAAATTATTAACCTATTCTATTTAACTTAGTCTGTTAGATGTTTTTATTCCTTTTTATCCAGGTTTTTTTTTTAATACCAAGGCAATCTTTGAATTGCTTACAAGAGTAATTATGAATTTCTGAACATTTCGTGTCTTTTTTTCTGGCTCTGAAAACATTAGCAATAATTTTACTTCAGATATCATGAGGAAGACAGCAGTGTGATTGTACAAGCAGTGTGATCTTTCACTGCTTCATGCTTTGGGTGCCTCTTAATGTAACAAAATCCATCAAGAAATCCACCAGAAAACAAGAAAACTCCCAAGAGAGGCTCCCCTGGTTCAGAAACGTGCAATGACACATCGACTTTTCAAGCCATGGTTTGGTATTTCCTATCCAATGTTTTTGCTTATGCCCATCCTCATCTAGTGCCACTCTCAGACCCTCAGCTGAAACTTGTCTGCTGCTTGATTTGCTCCTTTGGTAGTGTTTGCTGATGGCCTGTCATCCAGGTCCAACCCCCCTGCCATGGGCAGGGACACCTCCCACTGGATCAGGCTGCTCAAAGCCCCATCCAACCTGGCCTTGAACACCTCCAGGGATGGGGCAGCCACGACTTCTCTGGGCAACCTGTGCCAGGGCCTCCCCACCCTCACAGGAAAAAATGTCTTCCTATTAGCTCATCTCAATCTCCCCTCTTTGAGCTTAAAACCAGTCCCCCCTTGTCCTATCCTTGCACTCCCTGATCAAGAGCCCCTCCCCAGCTTTTCTGTATCCCCTTTCAGTACTGGAAGGCTGCTCTAAGGTCTCAACAGAGCCTTCTCTCTCCAGAATAATCAAGCCCAACTCATAAAAGCAAACAAGACTTTAATTCTATTTTCTAAGAACTGAATTGATGTGTCTGTGCTGATATTCTGCATAATGCAGATTCATGGATCCAGCTCTCCTTCAGAGCGCGTCTGATCTGGGCTTGACTGTTTGTCACCGGTGGCAATAACGCTTGTGCTTCTACTGCTCCTACCCTGTCAGAAGTTCAGTGCCTGAGTACCTTTTCTGCATGTAAATATATTGCTTCTTCCACCTATAAATTGAGGCTGGGAAAGTAGGATGTGGCAGGCATCTAATCGTGCTCAATTGCATAAAGAAGTGAAAAATAGTCCTTGTTGTGTTTGGGAAGGTGGATTCCAGGTGTTCGATCAGGGAACCCAGGTTTTACAGCAGGGCTTTAGACATTGGACTGACAGACGGTTAGGATGGCAGGGGGGTTGGAACTGGATAATCTTTAAGGTCCCTTCCAACCCAAACCACTCTTATGATTCTGTCCCTTCTGAAAACAGTCTTGTGTTTCCTTAGCACCGTATCAAGGTGCTGATTCAATGCTAAATTAAATTCAGCTGTATGGTTACTGTAGTGGTCAGCATTGGCGTTGTTGTGCTGTCTCACTCAATAATGATACTGAACTTCAAGAGGGAATGGCCATAAGTTGCACCAGGGCAGGTTTAGACTGGATATGAGGAAAGATTTCTTCACTGAAAGGGTTCTCAGGCCCTGGCAGAGGCTGCCCAGGGAGGTACTTGAGTCCCCATCCCTGGAGGTGTTCAAAAGATGTGTAGATGAGGTGCTCAGGGATCTGGTTTATTAGTGGACAGGTACGGTTGGACTCAATGATCTCAAAGGTCTTTTCCAACCAGATGATTCTATGATTCTGTGATTCATCTCCTTAAGTCGTTAAAATTTATCAGGATCTTACTATATGGCAATAAATCAACCAGAAAGCGTTTGTGAGTATTTTCTCACAAATGAATGATTT
Source organism: Tapera naevia (assembly GCA_033556795.1). Lineage (NCBI taxonomy): Eukaryota > Metazoa > Chordata > Aves > Cuculiformes > Neomorphidae > Tapera > Tapera naevia. The sequence goes on along the minus strand of JAUMJJ010000135.1, from coordinate 1,300,218 downwards.
TTATGTACTTTTGTGTGCTCAGCAGTCACTGCACACTGAGGTCTGTTCTAAGGAAAATGAGATTGCTGTTGGAAATTCAGTTCTTTAACCTCTCCATCCCTAGACTTGTGTTTTAATGTTAAATAAAGGTAGACTGTCAGATAAACTTAAATAACTGTGTTACCTTGCAGATAGGTGCTACTGTCTGCAAGGTAACACAAGATAATTACATGCAATTATATATATTTATATAAATATACAATATACATTTTATGTATAGGAGGGGTAGTGTTTTTAAGCTGAAAGGGGGGAGATTTTGACTAGATATTGGGAAGAAATTCTTCACTCTGAGGGTGGTGAGGCACTGGCACAGGTTGCCCAGAGAAGTCGTGGCTGCCCCATCCCTGGAGGTGTTCAAGGCCAGGTTGGATGGGGCTTTGAGCAACCTGATCCAGTGGGAGGTGTCCCTGCCCATCACAAGGGGATTGGAACTGGATGGGCTTTGAGGTCTCTTCTAAGCCAAGCCTATGATTCTATGATTTCTTGTGTTCTGTGGTGCAATGATGTTTATCTTCTTTGGAAATTTCCCTTTGAAATCTCTTCACCTATGTGGAAGTTGTTGCTCCTCTTGACCCAAAATTATTGAAAAAGGGGAATCTCTTTTGAGTGGCTTTGGATGCTTGCACTTGGGAATGAAGAGAGGAATTAGAAAGTTACATGTAAAGGTTCATGTAAAGTTAATTATAAATAACTTTTTTCTTGTTTGTGTCAGAAATCTGGCTTTCCTTGCAATTCACAAGACAGTATGATAATGGGGGAAAATGGATAAAACAAGAGTTCATCCCTTTCGTGACATTTTCAGCCAGTGTGTCTTGATTGTGTCACCACGACTTCTGTAGCTGACACCAGACCAAGGCATGTGGAGGACAAGGGAAAATCCTTCAATCCCCGGTCCAGGTTTTCCTCTCATTTCACTGCAAAGCCATATCTTGCATGATAACCTGAAACCTCAAGAGGGTGTCATGTACTCTGTGGTATAAGGGATGAATAAACATTTTATTAGATCTTTCTGACTATTTATGATCGCTCATGTTTTGTTCCGCAGGATTATGTTTTTTTCTCCCTCTTTAAGGACAGAGAAAGTTGTTGCTCTCCTACCTTTTCTGAATTAATCCAATTTTAACAATTCTTTGCTCTTCTCAATTTCATGCAAATACCAGGGACATTACTTCTGCAAGTACTTGGTGTGTCTTGCCACGTTTAGAAAATTAAGCACTAATTTTCACTGTGGGCTAGAACGGGCTGTATTGCATGAGAAATAAGGTTTAAGTATGCAGTAAAAAAAATCAACAGCACTATACAAATTCAGAGAACTTTGCTTTCTAGCCCTCAACATATTGGGCAATTCACAAAAGATTGTGTAAAATTGACATATTTCAGCAACTCCTAAAATGTATGAGGGTTTTTTTTGCCATTATTATAAAAGTACTTGGCAGCTTATATTTTCCTTAAGTGTTTTGTTGACTGGGGTGAAACCACTTTTCTTTAAAGCACTTTCCATTGCAGACTTTCTCACCCACAACATGACATGGTCATATTAAGATAATGGTATTCCTTTATGAGATGTATGGATTGGAGATTCTTCAAATGCTGCACAGACAGTCCTTGAAAACATCACCAACAGCCTGAAAAAGGAAAAGAAGAGGAAAGGAATTGTTTTCTGAGGCTGCACGAGGAGTGGAATTGAGGACATGATTCCTGCACCCCTGGACTACATTACCAGTAGTAGTCTGGGCCCCTCACTCCAAGAAGGACATTGAGGGGCTGGAGAGCATCTGGAGAAGGGGAACGAGGCTGGTGAAGGGGCTGGAGAGCAAGTGTTATGAGAAACAGCTGAGGAAACTGGGGTTGTTTAACCTGGAGAGGAGGAGGCTGAGGGGAGACCTCATCACTGTCTACAACTGCCTGAAAGGAGGTTGTAGTGAGGTGGGTGTTGGTCTCTTCTCCCAAGTGACAGTGTCACTTTGAGTACTGTGTCCAGTTCTGGGCCTCTCAGTTGAAGAGAGATGTTGAGATGCTGGAGAGTGTCCAGAGGAGAGCAACGAAGATGGTGAAGGGGCTGGAGCACAAACCCTATGAAGAGCACCTGAGGGAGCTGGGGCTGTTTAGTCTGGAGAAGAGGAGGCTCAGGGGAGACCTCATTGCTCTCTACAACTCCCTAAAAGGAGGCTGTAGGCAGGCAGGGGTTGGTCTCTTCTTTCAGGTGACCGGTGACAGAACAACAGGACATGATCTCAGGCTTCGTCAGGGGAGGTTTAGGCTTGAGATTAGGAAAAAATTTTTCACTGAAAGGGTGATTGGCCATTGGAATGATCTGCCCAGGGAGGTGGTGGAGTCATCGTCCCTGGAGATGTTTAAAACCAGATTGGATGAGACGCTTAGTGCCATGGTTTAAATGGGTGGGTGCTGGTGTTGGGTCATAGGTTGGACTCAATGATCTCAGAGGTCTTTTCCAACCTTGTGATACTGTGATACTGTGACAGGGGACAGGACGAGAGAGAATGGCTTCAAGTTGCACCAGGTCAGGTTCTGATGAGACATCAGGAAAAATTTCTTCATTGAAAAGATTGTCAGGCACTGGCTGAGGCTGCCCAGGGAGGTGGTTGAGTCCCCATCCCTGGAGGTATCTAAAAAACGTGTAGATGAAATGCTCAGGGATCTGGTTTAGTAGTGGACAGGTATGGTTGGACTTGATGATCTCAAAGGTCTTTTCCAACCAAGAAATTCTATGATTGTATGATTCTCTGACTGTTCTTGGTCCAATTTAGGGTCATGTTGCTCGAGGTGCAGTAAGAGCACAAGGTTGGACTTCATTGATAGGGGATGCTCTTGAGCCAGAAGGTGTTTGTGTTGCTTAGTTTTCTTCTGCTTAAAATTTATTAACAAAAGGCAATGCATATAACATAATTCTGATGATTGTCCAGTTCTGTTCTGCAGTGGTACCACTCCACCTTGAGTACTCTGAGCAGTTTTGGGCTCCAGAGTATAAAAACAATATAGATCTACTGGAGAATGTCCAGAGGAGTCCACAAAGTTGGTGAAGGGTTTAGAGGGGAAGTCATCTGAAGAGCAGTTAAGGTCACTTTATCTGTTCAGTCTGAAGTAGAGGAGACCAAGGGGAGACCTCATTACAGGCTATGGCTTCCTCACAAGGGGAGGAGGAGAAACAAGCACAGGTCTGTTCTCTCTAGTTATCAGTGATAGGACTTGAGGGAATTGCAGGAAGATGTGCCAGGGGAGGGTCAGGTTAGATATTAGATAAAGGACCTTTCCCTGTGCCTGCCCTGTATCATCAGTGGTGATGTATCAGGGGTTCGATTTTATATGCTTAGATATCTTTTGTTCTTTTCTATTTAATATTTTCCTTTTTATTATTACTGTTGCATTAAAGCTGTTTTAATTTCCAACCCACAAGTCTCTCTCCCTCCTTTCCCCTTTCCCTGTGATGGGGGAGCTGAATTCACAACTGCCCATATTCAGCTGCTGACCAAGCTGGGAGGGAGGACTAAGCCATGACACACTCACATTCTCCAAGAATGGAAAAGCTCCCAAAATACTTCAAAGAATGGTGTTTTTGTTGTTAACTGTGGTCTTTTTCTTGCCTCCTTATCTCTTGAGTGTATATTAAATTAAATCTCACAGGTGTTCTTCCTTCTGCTAGTTGTCCATATTGCATTTGTGCAGCGCTGAATCCTCATCGATGTCGAAGGTTGAGCTGCTGTTTGTGATACAGCAATAAACAGTAAAAAAAACCAACATGGTAATCATTAGTTTCTCTAGTGATGGATTGTAGTGGGACATTCTCATCTGTTTCTACCCAGCCCTGGCAGTGGTAGTATTTGATTTTCAAATGACTGCCTTCTTACTATTTAGATTGAAACTGCGGAGTAATTTATCCTCACCCTTGATAGTTCTTTAAGCAGCTGCAGCGTTGAAGCAAAGCGTAAGTGATTGCTGTGATGGATTTGCTGGTTTTGTTTGTTTGGGAAGGTGAAGAGACGAGGAGGGAGACCAGAAATGGGAAGGAAGAGGCTAGGGGAGCCATCAGCATTGACTTGCTTCAGTAAACTCAGAGCGTGGATTCACTATCATAGAATCATAGAATCGTTAAGGTTGGAAAAGGCCTCTAAGATAATCGAGTCCAACCATCAACACAACCCCACCGTGCCTACCAAGCCGTGTCCCAAAGCACCACATCTACACCCTTTTTGAACACCTCCAGGGATGATCACTCCACCACTTCCCTGGGAGTCTGTGCCAATGTTTGACCACTCTTTCAGTAAAGGAATTTTTCCTCATATCCAATCTAAACCTTCCCTTGTGCAACTTGAGGCCATTTCCTCTCATCCTATCACTTGTTACTTGGGAGAGGTCCTTGTCCTCAGTGTGCTCTCAGCAATTTTTCTCTTCTTCAGACTGGAAAATAGTGCTTTATGCTGTATGAATTTCTCTGTCTTAAGAACAATAAGGCTGATGGTAGGAAATTTGCTGAGCAGAGAAACTCTGCAGTCTTTCTTTCTGCACAAGTCATTTGAACCAGTTTGGCATTCTGGTTTCTGTCTCAGCAGTATTTAAATTTCCTTGTTAGCTACTTTTTACTTCATGTTTAGATATTTTGTTTTGTTCTTTTCACCTTGAGTTTCATTTAACATCAGTTCCTTACACTATTTAGCTGTTACCAACACAGAAATAAGAGGCAATCCTGATCTTCAAGCTTTCTGCATGGATCTGTGTGATCCCTATATATATTATCTTCTTGATTGTGAAAGAAAAAAGTTCACAAGTCTTATTTAGGGCTATTTTTCTTTCTTGGTTATGTAAATACAGCAGCACAGCAGCTGATGGGAAGCGGCTGAAATTTTTGACTCTGATAATGGGTTTTTGTCGTATGCCACAAGGAACTACTTGCCAAGTACTTGCCAGAGTACTTGTCTGGAGGCATTTGGTACAAGTAGTACAAAAAGAATGGAGAGTTTCATAGAATCATTAAGGTTGTAAAAGACTTCTGAAATCATCAGCCCGACACCATGCCTACTAAACCATGAAGTATCACGTCTACACGTTTTTTGAACACTTTCAGGGATGAAGACTCCACCACTTCCCTTGGCAACCTATTCCAATGCTTCACCACTCTTTCCATGAAGAAATTTTTCCTAATATCCAATCTGAACCTCCCCTGGCACAACTTGAGGCCATTTCCTCTTGTCCTGTCTCTTGTTACCTGGGAGAAAAGACCAATACCCACCTCTCTACATCCTCTTTTCAGAGACTTGCAGAGAGCGATGAGGTCCCCCTCAGCCTCCTCTTCTCCAGACTAAACAACCCCAGGTCCCTCAGCTGCTCCCCATAAGACTTGTGCTCCAGTTTCCTTCTAATCTCTTGTGATTAATGTGACACAGACTTCGATATTTTTAATTGTTGGCAGAATGATGAGTTTTATAGTCCTCAAAGGACTTTAGAGTCTTGGCTACCTGTGAGGTATAACTGAGGGTGTTTTCAGAGTTAATACAAACATCTCTAAGTTTTTTGGGTTTTGCTAAGTGATTGGCTTCACTGATAACTTGTGGCAATGAGTTCTGCAGGTTAATTATGCATTTAATTGGTTTCAAATTTGTTGCTTTTCAATTTCACTGTTCACTGAATATCTCCTAGGTCCTGTATTATGAGAAGGAGTAAATAAGAGAGCCTGACTCACCTGCTCTGAACATTTAATTAGTTTCTATACCTCTGTCATCTACCCCTCTGTTTACACAAGGTCCTTCTGATGGGTTTCATCTTTATATATCTCCAGCTTCTTCCTTCTCTGAAGCTTTTGGCTGTAGTGACCAGAGCTCTGGGAGGACGTGGGAATTCGTTTAATCTATGGCAGATAATGTGATCTCAGGATGTACTGTCTTATCTTTTTCCTTCTTTATCATAAATCTCTTTCTGTATTTATTCAGCTACTGTTACATCTGGGACAAATTTTTATTGGCTTGCTTGCAGGAATATAAAATCTTTTTCTGGGACTTTACAATCAAAATAAAAATGCTTCATGTGGCCGGTGCAGGTTTTTGCTTCCAGGATGTATCATTTTCCACTCATCCTCACTGGATCCTTGTATCTTCAGTATAATAGCTTCTTGTGATCATAGAATCATAGATTGGTTTGGGTAGGACAGGACCTTAAAGATCATCCAGTTCCAACCCTCCTGCCATGGACAGGGACACCTCCCACTGCATCAGGTTGCTCAAAGGCCCATCCAACCTGGCCCTGAACACCTCCAGGGATGGAGCAATCCCTGATTAAGAGCCACTCCCAACTTTCCTGGAGCCCCTTTCTGTATTGGGAGGCTGCTCTAAAGTCTCCCTGGAGCCTTCTCTTCTCCAGGCTGAACAACCCCAAGTCTTTCAGCCTGTCCTGTGATGTTCTTCATGGTCTTAATGAATTGAGAATGTCTCTATTTGTGATCATCTCAATGTATCCCTTTTTACTTCAGTCATCTAGAATCTAAGTTGTAAACTGAAACATGGAAAGTTGGCCATGTAGTCTTCTCTGGTTTGATCTATTTAGCTGTTTATATCCAGTCATTTCATTAAAATTTTGAGCATTTCATTGGCTTTTATGACTATTTGCTGTTCATTTTTCTTTGTGCAAGATATTGTTGAATTATTTTTAATATCTCATTAAAAAACTGGTTTATTCTTTCCTATTATGAGAATAATTTATAGTAAAATGTGGAACCCCGTTTTTGTAACAGCCATTCTCTGCCCTGCTCTGTAATCACTCTAAATGTTCTGTCCACAAATGTACACGACAAGGATGTCACAGAAAGGAATATAAATGTTGGTATTTCACTCTCTCTTGAATGTATTTTCAGCCTCTGATTAGTAATTGATATTTATAAGTTTGGGTTTTTTTAGTTGCTCAATCCTGAGCACACTCAGATGTTCACCATATGAACTCATCAGGACTTTAAAAACATTATTTAGATTATTTTCATTTGTTTTTCTAGCATCATCTTTACAAAGATGAGGTGTTTGACTCCCTTACTCTCTTGTATTGTCTGCTTTTCCAATCAATTTTATATATCTGTATATATTATCTATGCTTAGAATGTTCTTTATTTTTGTTAGAATAATACAAACTCCAGCCAAGCTTGAAGTATAATTATGTTAAACATTGCACAGATGTGTAGTGAGTTCCAAGCTCTGCCCTAGAGACTCGGCAATCAAATGAGAAGAGAAATAAGAAGTGCAATGAATGGAATTTGGACACAGAAATTCAATGACACGTGTTATAGGATGATAGAAAAGGAAGATGCTCGCCAATAATCAATACATAAATCAATCCCAGCTCGTTTCAGAGATTCTCTACTCCAGGCAAGAATTCTCTCGGGGATTCATTTCCAAACAAGTTACTGAAACTTTAAAGAACATTTCTGAAAGACCAGCACTGTAATTTACTAATTAAAAGAGAAAGAGCATTAAATCTTGCTGTATCCCCCCCATGCTTCCTGCCATTTCTCCCCACTTTCCCAAGGCTTTGATTTCTAGATTCACTGGATTTTAGTTTCTATTTAGTAATTTAAGCAGGTAGAGTAACTTTTCTTATCACATAGGATTTTCACACTTAGTGAAATGCTTTAGAGATGAAGAGAACTATTTAACTGTCATTATTTGCTTGAATTGCATTTTCAAAGTGCTGCAAAGAATGAAAGAGAAGAGCTAAAAAGCAATGACTTATTCAAAGGGGTAACTTTTGTGTAGGCTTGAGATGTATGACATACAAATTAGCTATAAATATTTTCTTTATCATGTCAATTTTTTTTATTTCTTGATGGGAGAAGGTCTTTTGCATAAGTGTTCTTGTAAAGGTCTTCTGTGTAGCGTTCCCCAAACTGACCAAAATTATACTCCCTTGGCAATGCTGAGGTTAAATACCTAAATACTTTGCTGTTAATTCATATGCTGCATTTGAAAGATCAACTTGTTGCCAAATTACAGCTTCTGTCTTAAATTATCCACTATTTGCAGTTCTTTATTTAATCAAACTGATTAGTTAAACCTTTGTTTTGTAATGGTAAATGAAAGAATCATTGAGTTTTGATGGTATAGAGAAGAATTCAATTTAACAACATCTCATTTCCAAAAAAATACAGGTAATCTATTCTCTGAAAAGTATCTTTAAGAAGTGCCTTCTTGAACATCCAAAAATGAAGGTACTGCTTATATTGTATCTCTCAAATTGAGAAACTCCTGATGGAGTTACAAGTGATTGTGTCTTAAGCAGAAATCAATAACTTGAATAGCTGAGAAGAAATAAAGGTAGTCTTATTTTGTATTCAGAAGTGGATTTACCTACTTGGGCATCATTATTTTTTGCATTTAGTGGGAATTGGTTACCAGGAGAACAGATCGAGCAGCCAGTTCCAGTGATGCAACTTCTGTTGGATGGAAATGATATCAATTCAGGTATAGTTTTGATCATTTGCTACAAGAAGTAGGATATTCACAGATGGAAAATTACACTGGAGGATATGTGTTCCCTGACGCTGCTCGACCCTCTTTCTGTGGGATTTCAGATGAGATTGACTTTGAAGTGGGCTTCAATGAGATGCTGAGTTTTCATTGCTTTTATTAGTGCAGCTTCTGTAGGAATCCTCTCACTATTTGCCTTTAGTCTAATGAATCTTCAGTTTACAAGGCAAAATAATAAGTTGTGGCTCTTAAACATATAATACTATAATATAAATGTGATGGCAAAAGATTCTGGATTCCTGAAACCAGAATAAATATTCCTAGCTGGAAATCTTAGAACATTTCAAAATTTTCATTAGTCAGAATATTTCAATATTAGGCAACTGAGGTGCAAGTTTCTACCTATTAGCTTATTTGTACACTTCAGTGGAAATTTGGAGTGAGAATAACTTCTGGAAGTGTGGTAGTTCATGTTTTCCTTCTTTTTACATGATGTATTCTTTTAAAGTACATTTCATATTGCTCTCTGATACCTTTTGTTTACTTTTCTGGTGTTCATTTCATTCAGGAAATTCAAAGAATTTCTGTAAAATTCTAGACTAGAATCATAGACTGGTTTGGGTTAGAAGGAACCTTAAAACCCATCCAGTTCCAACTCCCCTGCCATGGGCAGGGACACCTCCCACTGGATCAAGTGTCTCGAAGCCCCATCCAACCTGGTCTCGAACACCTCCAGGGGTGGGAAATCAAGGGCTTCTTTGAGTAACCTGTGCCAGGGCCTCACCACCCTCACAGGAGAACATTTCTTCCTAATATCTCCCCTCTTTCAGCTTAAAACCATTCCCCCTCATCTTACCCCTGCACTCCCTGGTAAAGAGCCCCTCCCCAGCTTTCCTATAGATTCCAATCATTATCATTAGGACATTTCTGACCACAGTATAAAAAGACTATAAAAAGTTATATTTATAACTTACTACAATAGTGGTGCAGTAACAAATCTGGAAGTAGAACATAGATCTAAATCTTTTTACTGGAAGTCATTTTTTCTCAGTTATACAAAACAATAGTTCCCTTGCTCCATTTTTGTGGAGAGAAACCCACTTTGGCTCATACCGAGCGGTCTATGACTGCTTCTTTAAGATTACTGGAAAACTGAACATATTTGACATACGACAGAAACATCAGAAGCTGTCAGAAATGGTTATAGACGTTATTTGAATTGCTACAAATACCTGGCAGCAGTACAGATAGTCTTTAAAATGTTTGATCTTTTTGGACTGCGTTAGTTAACTGAAAAGCATGTGTATGGCTTCAGAAATGAGTTGTGCCTTTCTTTTATTTCCACTGACATGCGGATATGTAATACAGATTTCTTTGGCTTTTTCTTTCTTTGAACTTAATCGCATGAAGTTTAACAAGGGCAAGGGCCAGAGCTTGCACCTGGGACACAGCAACCCTGAATGTCCACACACAATGGGGTGTGAGAGGCTCGAGAGCAGCCCTGCTGAAAGGGACCCAGGGGTTCTGGTTGATGGTAAGGTGACCATGAGCCAACTGTAAGCCCTGGCAGCCAAGAGGGCAACCGTGTCCTGGGGGGCATCAAGCACAGCATTGGCATCTGAGTGAGGGAGGGGATTGTCCCACTCTGCTCTATACTGGTGAGGCCTCACCTCAAGCACTGGGTGCAGTTCTGGGTGCCACAGGATAAAAAAGACATAAAACTACTGGAGAGTGTCCAGAGGAGGCCACAAAGCTGGGGAAGGGTCTGGAGGGGCAGCCATATGAGGAGCAGCTGAAGTCACTTGGTCTGTCCAGCCTGGAGGAGATTGAGAGGAGACCTCATAGCAGGTCACTGCTTCCTCACAAGGGGAGGAGGAGCAGCAGGTGATGATCTCTTCTCTCTGGTGACCAGGGATAGGACCTGAGACAATGGCAGGAAGATGTACCAGGGGAAGGTTAGGCTGGAAGAGATTCTTCACCCGGAGGGTGGTGGAGCACTGGAACAGCTTCCAGGGAAGCAGTCACGGTGCCAAACCTGGCAATATTCAAGAAGCATTTGGACAACACCCTCTGAACAACACCTCAAACACACTGTGTGAATGTTGGGGTTGTCCTACACAGGAATAGGAGTTGGACTGGATGATACTTGTGGGTCCCTTCCAACTCAGGACATTCTGTGTGATTCTGTGTGTAACACACATACCTTAGGTACTCGAAGAGACCTTGGGAGTGTTGCCTTGTCCTAGATCATCCACCTCATTCAGCACATTTTCCTTGTTCAGCTTTTTACTTCTAACACTGCAATAAAAGCTCTTTTGTTGGGGCAAGAACATCAATGAACATCTGCCCGGATGGACAGCAATGTGCCTCTGGATTTCAGTTGCATATTCCTGTGGCTTAGCTTAGAAACTGGAATGCATAACTCCTTTGTTTGACACGGTGCACATTTGGTTTTTTTCCTCTTTGGTCTATAACTAGATTTAGTAGTTGAATCTTAATGTCACATGTTCTGTAGAGACTACATGCTAACTTGTTTGTAAATTCAATTTTTTCATTGGTTACATTAGCCTTCTTTCAACGTGATCTTTTTAGTCTGCACTACTCATTCTTTTAGGACTTCATTATTTTTAGAAAACAAACTGTAGTACATTTACTGGTAATTACAAAAGCTTGTTTTAATTACAGTTGTCAACGAATGTGCTTTATGATGCATTATTGTCGCTGCTGTTCCTAATTCATAACTATTTTCTACCTTTACAAGCAGAAATTAACATAGTTTTTTCTAAGTGATGTGCCTGGATCATTTCTCGTGGTGAGGAATGATTTTGTGAATAGTTAGAGCTTCAAAGAGAAATTATTTCAGAGAGGAAGGGAGAGGCATATGTTGGAAAGAGTACTCATAATTTACTTCTATTTCCTATTCAGTGTTGGGTGTATATATGCGGAAATAGATGGTTAAAATTGAAAACTTTTGTGATCCAACATATATTGAATGTGGAAAATTGAGAATAATTTCTATTTATAGAATCATAGAATTATTGGAGTTGGAAGGGACCTTAAGGATCATCCAGGTCCAACCTCCTTGCCATGGGTAGTGACATCTTCCACTGTATCAGGTTGCTCAAAGCCTCATCCACCCTGGCCTTGAACAGATGCACAGATGGGACATCGTAACTTCTCTGAGAAACCTGTGCCAGGGCCTCACCACCCTCACAGGAAAAAATGTCTTCCTAATATCTTATCTAAATCTCCCTTCTTTCAGCTTAAAACCGTTCCCCTTTGTCCTATTCCTGCAATCTCTGATCAAGAGCCCCTCCCCAGCTTTCCTGTAGCCCCTTTCATTACTGAAAGGCTTCTCTAAGGTCTCCCCTGAGCCTTTCTCTTCTCTGGGCTGACTAAGCCCAGCTCTGTCCGCCTGTCCTCATACAGGAGCCCTCTGATCATCTTCATGTCCTACTCTGGACTGACTCCAACAAATCCATGTCCTTCTGCTGTTGAGGATTCTAGAACTGAACACAGGACTCCAAATGAGGTCTCATGAGAGCAGAGCAGAGGGGCAGAATCCCCTCCCTCGCCCTGCTGATCACACTTCTTTGGATGCAGCCCAGGATATGGTTGGCTTTCTGGGCTGCAAGTGCAGATTTTTATTGGGACACTTCAGGCAGTGGATGAAGATTATAGTTTTGCTGGCCATAATAATGTGTATAAGTTAAGGACCTTTATCATTTTAGATTTTATCCACATGTAAATAAGTCTACATGGGGCTGTACCTGATGGGTGGATGTTGCCCATTGCAAAGAGGGGGTTTGGGGCAGAGCAATGATGTGGACATCAAAAGGTGAGTAACCGTTTCAGAACAAGACAGGCATAGTCTGTACCTGAGTGACATTGGCATCAACGAGCTCGTGAATGCACCCCCTGCTTTAACCTACAGATCTGCTCATCCAGCAAACCTCAAGTGGCAAAAGAAACAGAAAATGTTCTTGGACTGCATGATGTTATAGTTCTTTTCCAAGCTTAAGGATTCTGTATTTCTATGAAAATCTCCAGTGATAACAATGGTGAAAGGTCTTTTTTGGAGATGCGCTCTCTTGTAGTGCTGGTGCATCCCATTCATCCTGATGTACCAGCAGTTCTCCTGCAAGATGGTCGTGCTTCTGGAGCAGCTGAAGGCCAGCCCTCTGCTGCCTCTTTCTTTTGCTTATTAATCAGTTAACCTTTTCTTGAGAGCGCACGGGCCCGCCTGAAGGCCTGTAGCTACTTCATGTGACCTTTCCCAGGAGAAAAGCCCTCATTTCTGTAGTTAGCATTTTGTTGGGCAAATCCCCTTAGTCTTGTAAACCCATTGTGACAGGTTGCTCTTGCAGCCCCCAGACCCGATGCCTGGTCTTGCTGTCAGCCTTGAATGTGGCTTGGGAGCCTTGATAAGTGATTGTCTCCTTACCCAGTCCCTTTGTGGTGCAGAAATGACCGTGAAGCAGGTGGGCAAGACTTAGAGTGCTTTCAGATACCTGGCAATGCTTTAGAATTTAGTGTTAAACTGGACTATTATTTTGAAATTGACCGTTCTTCTCATCTTCTGCATCAAAAGCAGTGTGACCAGCAAGTCAAGGGAGAGGATTCTCCCCTCTACTCTGCTCTCCTGAGACCTCACTTAAAGTCCTGCATTCAGTTCTGGAGTCCTCAGTAAAGGAAGGGCATGGATCTGCCAGAGCGAGTCCAGAGGAGGCCACGGAGATGATCCAAGGTCTTGAGGACCTCTCATACAAGGACAGGCTGAGAGAGTTGGGGTTGTTCAGCCTGGAGGAGAGAAGGGTGTGAGACCTTAGAGCAGCCTTCCAGTACTGAAAGGGGCTACAGGAAAGCTGGGGAGGGGGACTCTTTATCAGGGAGTGCAGGGACAGGATGAGGGGAAATGGTTTTAAGCTGGAATAGGGGAGGTTTAGGTAAGATATTAGGAAGAAATGTTCTCATGTGAGGGTCCTGAGACACTGGCACAGGTTGCCCAGAGAAGTTGTGGCTGCCCCATCCCTGGAGGTGTTCAAGGCCAGGTTGGATCATGCTTTGAGCAGCCTGATCCAGTGGGAGGTTTCCCTGCCCGTGGCAGCGGTGGTTGAAACTACTGAATGATCGTTGAGGTGCCTTCCAACCCAGACCATTCTATGATTCCATGATTCTTTGCCAGAAAAATGCAAACTGAAGCCATTTTGGTGAGAAACCTGTAAACTTGGTGGATGTTAATGAATTGGGAGCTCAGTGTCTGCATCGAGGAGCAGCTGTAAACCTGGGACCACTGAATGCTTCAATAATTCATTTTGAAATCTACCTGCAAACTTCTTCTAAATGGTTTATCCCCTCCAGCTCCTTAAAGAATAGCAATAATAGACTGCACACACCTCCAGCCTTGCTGTATCCAGCTAGATGGATTTCCTTCTTTATTTTGTAAGATAATATTAAACATTTGTTTTCAATTGGCTGCTTATTATCCCTATTGTTCCTTACAAAGGATGAAATTCATGTGTTTCTGTCTTATCCAGCATGAGAAGCGTTCAGCTTCGTCACGGGCGTGCTGTACAGTTATTCCTGCAGCCATGTATGAGGCAGCAAACTGGATTTTTTTCTAGACATCCATGTCTGGGGTGATGGAAACTCCTACCAGTGCTGTGCTAAACCCAAGTGCTACTTTTGAAACTGAAACCCAGCTTGGCCTTTATATCTTGATCCAACTTCCTAGCGATTCTGTAGAAACTGTGTTTAATATTAATGATCTATTCTTAGATTTTAATTTTGGGTAATCTTGAGAAGACAGGCTGCCTCTTAAAGGGACCTTCTGAAGCTGTTTTTTCTAAATAACACCCAAGCAACGCTTTGTTTATTAGAGTTACTTAGTTAAGAAGCAATGAACCTGTTCCAATATCTCATTTACAACTGAAGTGCAGCATTCAGCTAATTGAATACATGGCTACTGTTAATTATTTTATTACAGTTAATTGGTGTTCACTGGGACGATGTTGCTGTGGCCCCATAAATATACTATTACCATACAGGTTTTTATTTCTGCTGTGAATTCTCTTCCATTGGTGTATTTATATTGTCTCATGTATGAAAGACTAATTAGCCCCCATATCTTTAGTGCAGTAAAATCCAGCTGCTTTAATCACTGATTATTTTGGGGGGCAGGGAACTAAACCCAAAAAGCTAACAAACTTTCCACACAAAACAAACTTTCAAGGACAAAACCTTGCATTCAGATGGACAGTCTTGGACCAACTGTTCTTTGCATTCCCTTGCTCATATTCTCTTTCAAATTTAGTGATCTGATACCGTTAAACAAATCCATTTCTCTTTTTGAATTCTGTTTGATCAGCAAGCGTGAGAGGGATGAAAAGAGTTTAAACTCAGAGACACGTGCGGGTCTTCTAGGAAATCCTGTCAGCACAAAACTGTCTCAGGATTTATTGTATCTGTGTGAGGTACCATTGCAGATCAGTAGATGTGAATCTCAAAAACATTATTTTCTAGCAGAGTTGTGTTTTTACCTATCTGTGCCCAAATTTTTGTATAAATGTGGATGTTTCATGACCCTAATTCTATTTAATCCAAGATTTTAGCATTTCTTGCTTCATTTATGCTAACCCACCTAAGAGGATAATACCAGGCATGTTGTCTTGCAGATGCAGGGCTTCAAATCCATCTTAAACATGTATAGAATCATAGAATGGTTTGAGTTGGAAGGGACCAACCCCTCTGCCACGGGCAGGGACACCTCCCGCTGGATCAGGTTGCTCAAAGCACCATCCAACCTGGCCTTGAACATTTCCAGGGATGGGGCAGCCATATCATTTGTCTATAGTTTGTAGTGTGAGAGCTGAAGCATTCTTTCCTACTAAGAGTATCTCTCGCGGCGGTTTAGTCAAAATCAACATTCTGGAAGTTTTGAAGTTGTCGTTTTTTAATATTAGTGTTCTGTCCAGAACAATACCCTATGTGATTTGGGAACTTCTCATTAGTTCTTCTTGTTCTGCTTTAATGTCTTCCATGCTCTATATTTCTGTTTTATGAAGAATTTGGGGCAATTTATATCCTGTCAAGGGGTCTTTTGTTTTGGGCACTTGTCTAGGAGTATTGCTGTTTTTCTGTGCATCATTTTGAGTTTATCCAGTTGAAATTTCTTGAGAGCTTCCATGCACTTCAGAGCTCACATCTGTGCCAACTCTAAATCAACTGTTAAGAGTTTTAATTAAAAATATTACAGATGTCCACATTAATTTTTTAGATGTGAATGTGTCTTGGTCAATGTTTGAAATGAAAAGCAATGGTAGCAACAACAGTATTTGAACATTAAACTATGCTTGACGTGGATGGAACCAATGTGATGTAAATCTTTATGACAAATGGGTCTTACATCCCTCAGCAGTGTAAGGTGCACAGTATTGGAAACTGAGTTGAAAATAGTAGCATCACATGGATAAAACATAATTTTGTGTTTATAAAGGTACAAAAATGGTCGAGAAGAGCATTTCCATGAATTAGAAATGCAGCTGGAGCATGGTGCATGAAAGTGCTTTTAGCATTGTTGTACACGAAGTTTGAACCTGAGGGGATTTGTCATCTTTGTAAAATGTTTTGCAGCAGTTGTGAAGATTGCCCCTTGTTCTTTCACTCCTCATTTTGATTGTAGAGGGGAAGGATCAGCTAATCTGTTTATGTGGTGGAGAGAGTTGCTGCTTAGTGATCAGATGAAGCTGGAGGGAGAGGATGGGTTCCATCTCCTCCCATCATTAATGTGTCCTTGACCTGTTGTGGTTTTTTTCACCCTAAAAATTTCTGCTCTTATAAATTGTAAGTAATGGGATAAATTAATTAAATGATGATGAATTAAATATGCTGATGAGGGGAGGTGTTGTGCTGGGCCTTGTTCTTACCAACAAGGAGGGGCCAATGAGGAATGTGAAGCTCAAGGGAAACCTTGGCTGCAGTGACCGTGAAGTGCTGGAGATCAAGATACTTAGGGCAGCAAGGTCCCTTCTGACCCAAACTTTCTATCATTTTATGATGGTTTTATATGGGTTTTATTAGATCTTATTTGCTTTCCAAAATCAGATTTGCTCCCTTGTTTCAGGTCATCGATAGAATCATTTGAAACACTACTGAATTCTCAGAAGTTCTCCTGAGCATTATGTAACATAAATTTTAGGTTTTCTTTGTCCCTGGTTTATTTAAGTCCAGTTGTATACAAGGAAAGTTTTTGAGTTCACAGATATGCGAGGGATGGTGAGGTGGTTGTGTATAAAATATTCCTGTATGGGTTGCTATGTGCTGAAGTATTGTACTCGATATTTGGAAGAGGATGTTTGCAGAGACACAACCTGCAGTGAATTTTCAGCTGTTCCCACAACCACAGCAAGAGGCAGGTTTGAGAGGCGATAGGGGGATTATCAAGAAAAAGCAAACCCACGATCAATACCAAGCAAGGTAGTTAGGCTGTAGGATATTTAGTGGAATCAGCTTTGGAAAAACCTGTAATTAGTTTTCTGGAGTGGATAAAGGGTGCTTTAAGTGATAGTGGACTAGAGCTCCATGGCACTCTAGTGAAGATTGGGTAGTTGGGGAGAGCAAGGTTCAGTTCATCCCAGTAAAATTAAAATTGGGCTGTGTGCTTTCTGGATGAGCAAGGATTTTTGTTCAAATTGCAGGAAAAAAAAGACAACTTCCAAGCAGTTTTCTGTGTTGTTCTCAGTTGCAGATACACTTGTCACGCTTGAGTTTATTTTGCATTCTTTCTATTCACAATTATGTAATAAATCTAATTTGTTGTTTTAATTTTATTGCATGCTTCAGGATATAGAAAAAAAGGTAAGTACGTACAAAACAACAAAAATGCAAAGTTTTTATTTCATCCTCTGGCTATTTTATTATTTGACTTCAAAACCAAGTTGGATGAGACTTTCAGCAACCCAGTCTAGTTGAAAGTGCCCCTACCCATGGCAAGGGAGTTGGAACTGGATGATCTTGAAGGTCCCTTCCAACCCAAACCATTCTGTGATTCTATGATTCAATGATTCTGTGATTCTGTTTGCTGAGAAAAAGGTGCCAATCTTGACCAAGAAACTAAAGTCCTATATCTCTAAAAGTATAGCACAGTACATGGTGTAAGTTTTCTGACATGAACGTGACCTGGAGATGCCACATTTAGTAGTAGGAGTACAACAACTTGCAATTTTCCATGATGCTGTAAAGTAGGAACGTTTTGCAGTTGGCTTTGCAGTATCAGTATCTAGGTGAAAATAATAAGTGAGAGGTAAATGAGTAATGTTGAATAGGCAATTGCGGTAATGACCACTGGTGGTTGATTGTTATTCACTAAAGATACTTTATTATTAAAACATTATGAGCCTGGAATGCATTTGTGCTGATAAAGTAGGCGTTAACACCTCTGTAGCCTTGTTAAAAATCACTCATCTAGTATTTTCTCGGGAGGACTTAGAGCTTTCTAAGTATTCTGTGAGCATGTGTGCTCATTTAATGTGTTTTAGAATTCTTAGTGAGTCCTGAATGCTACATATTGGTACATACTAAGATGAGAAGCCAAAAAAAGGTCAACTTGCTCAGTACCACTGAAAGCAGTATCTCTTAATTGAATACTCAAGTGATAATAGTATTCAAAAGAGATGTTCAGAATCCTTCTATGTTATTTAGAGTGAGTCCGGAAGAGGCCATGAAGATGATCTGACGGTTGGAGCACCTCCTTCATGAGAATAGGTTGAGAGTGTTGGTGTTGTTCAGCCTGGAGAAGAACTTAGAGCAGCCTTCCAGTACTGAAAGGGGCTACAGGAAAGCTGGGGAGGGGCTCTTGATCAGGGGTTGCAGGGATAGAATGAGAGGGAATGTTTTTAAGCTGAAGAGGGGAGATTTAGATTAGATCTTAGGAAGAAAGGTTTTCCTGTGAGGGTGGTGAGGCCCTGGCACAGGCTGCCCAGGGAAGTTATGATGTCCCATCCCTGGAAGTGTCCAAGGCCAGGTTGGATGAGGCTTTGAGCATCCTGATGCAGTGGGAGGTGCAGTGGGAGGGTGATTGGAACTGGATGGGCTTTGAGGTCCCTACCAACCCAACCCATTCTGTGTTATTTTAAGTTACTGGACACGTGAGAGTTCTGACAGTAAAGGGTTTTGGCTTCCTTGTTTGATATTTAATCAATCTAGGAGTTTGGAGAGGAATGGTCTGATTAAAGGGGACAACTGGGTTTAGATGTACTTTTTAGATCTGCTTTTGTAAATATGTAAGCATTTGGGTTTTTTTTTTCCCAAACATTCATGTGTTTAGAATTAAGCACATGCGGAAGGCATTCCTGAATTGGAGCTTTAGAGAAAAAAACACTACTTCAAAAGGATTCTTTTTGCTATTACTTATAAAAATTCAACTATTCTTAAGTCAAAATGTCCACTTAGTACCAGTTAACCAATAAAGTTAAAAAATCGGGCTCTGTGTATGTGTTTTTGGTGGCTTGAGCAAGTTTCCCCAAGTTCAGAAATAATTTGCGAATAAATAAATTAATATCGATAGGGTGTGCTTGGTTCCTTCTTCATGACATTTCCAAATAGATTTAGACAAAGTATGGCACAGCTGTTGAGGAGAGAAGGAAAAAACCCAGTACAATAGACAATCTCTTTACATTTTCAATGCAGCAATCATCATCTTATTAATGTACAGCTTGTCAAAAACTAATAGACTGCATTTCTCAATCGCTGTGCATTTCTTACTGGTAAAATTTATAGGAGATGTTTTGTTTTTCAAGTGATGCTCTTTCTTGATCCAGTTTTATCTTTTGGGTTCTTTTTTTAGGCCAGGCAGCTGGAAGAGAAGGACAGAGAACTGAAGAAGCACGATGCCTACTACAAAGAGCAGCTGGCTCGACTGGAAGAAAGGGTAAGCCTTGTCTTCCTTTTGCCAGAGAGGTTCCTGTTCCATTCTGCTACTGAATTTCTGGTAAAGTTTTATTGTTATGCAAGATGACTTTTCTAAGGAGATCACAATTCAAACTGTGACCAGCAGCGGTTTGTTTGGTATTAAGTGCTACCTTTTGTGGCTTAATATTGATTAGATGGAGGCTTTAATGTTGAGAATATTGTTTTCTTTTCTAAATTCTCACATTTACACTGAAATTTCATCTGTCATGATAGTTCCATACAGAGAAATAATCCTAACAAGGCTGCTTTTATACCAGCAATGAGGAAGAGCCAGTGCAAGTGAGTGAGAGTCACCAAGTAATCCTAAAATTGCATGTGAAGTGTGTGCAGATACTGAGTTTCTGCTTTCAAAGAATCATGGAATCGTTTGGTTGGAAAAGCTCTTTTGAAATCAAGTCCAGCTGTACCTGTCCACTACTAAGCCAGATCCCTGAGCACCTCATCTACACATCTTTTAAACACCTCCAGGGATGGAGACTCCACCACCTCCCTGGGCAGCCTCTGCCAGGGCCTGAGAACCCTTTCAGTGAAGAAATGTTTCCTGATGTCTAATCTGAACCTGCCCTGGCACAACTTGAGGCCATTTCCTCTTGTCTTATTGCCTACTTGGGAGAAGAGATCAACACCCACCTCTTTAAAACCTCCTTTCAGGGAGTTGCAGACAGTGATGAGGTCTCCCTTCAGCCTTCTCGTCTCCAGGCTAAACAACCCCAGTTCCCTCAGCCCCTTCCCCAGCTTTGTGGCTCTTCTCTGGATGCACTGCAGCTTTCAATGTCCTTCTTGTAGTGAGGGACCCACATCTGTAGTGTTGTGGTTCACAGTTGCTTTCTTTGTGTGAACTTCGTGGCTCCTCCAGAAGCCACCAGTACGTGGCAAATTTAATGTGAATTGCAAGTTGTTTATTCTGTGTTCACAAAGCACTTCTGTGTCTTTTTTTCCTAGTAGACTTGAAGCTAAACTGTACAGAAGAGCTTGGTAAGCTGTGTGACGTGCTTACAATGTTCTAACATATTGCTGTTAACATTCTTATTCTTTATAGGGTATTATTTTATAGGATGTTAATTTCAAATAATTGCTGCTGTCATTATTTTTGAGATCCCAGGTTGATTTTAACCTTCAGCCTGAATACATTTGCCTCCTTTCCCCCTCAGCCTTCTTCCTGAGCCTGCCTATCATTCATTATTTTGGATTCTTTTTAGTTAGTTTTGAAAACTATTAATTTATTATATATTCATTTATGCAGCTTAGCAGTATAGAAGAAAAAGCCTTGTTTTTATGGATTAGGAAGAAGAGCCTGTTGCATGAATTATCTGTGTGTATAATTGGTCTTAATGAGTATTTTAAATAGAGGACATATCAGATACGATCTCAGTGTTTTGTCCTACCCCTTTGAAGATGACATTAATGAAGTCATGTTCTCTGCAATGAAAAATAGTTTGAAAGCATGAGGGTAAATTAGTTTAATGATTCTAAAACTGTGCATTATTTAAACAGTTAAAAATTAAAATCCCTCACAAAACAACCTCACAGAATACCTTCCATATTCTCAAATTGGGGCACTGGGAGGCCATCCAAGGAGGTGATTGAGTCACCATTCCTGGAGGTGTAGATGCTCAGGGATCTGGTTTAGTAGTGGACAGGTACAGTTGGATTTGATGACCTCAAAGGTCTTTCCCAAGCACATGAATCTATGAATCTATGATTCTAAATAACTGGTTAGTGTTAGAGGAAAGACCTCCTTCAGGATCTCATCCAAACTGGCTTCTTCTGGTGTGGTTGTACCTCTGCTTTTAGTTATTAACCTTCCATTTTATTGTTCTGGTGCAAATACAGCTGGTGAAACTCATGGCAAGGGATGTGTGAAAAACCGTTAGTCTGTTTGAAAGCTTTTGCTGTACCTTTTTAAGGTGTTATGCAGCAAATAAGGTATTATTCTTTGTTATTTTTGATGTTAAATTAGGTGACTGATACAGTATGTTCACTTGCTTCTGTTAAGTGAAGGCTTTGGATGTGGAATCCCATGTTAACGTCCACGTGGATGTATCGTTGTGTGCGAGTGAGGTAATAAACTTTAAATGACTGTATTTGAGTGTCACAGAATCATAGAATGGTTTGGGTCGGAAGGGACCTTAAAGATCATCCAGTTCCAACCCCCTGCCATGGGCAGGGACACCTCCCACTGGATTAGTTTGCTCAGAGCCCCATCCAGCCTGGCCTTGAACGCCTCCAGGGAAGGGGTAACCACAGCTTCTCTGGGCAACCTGTGCCAGGGCCTCCCCACCCTCACAGGAAAACATTTCTTCCTGAGATCTCATCTAAATCTCCCCTCTTTCAGCTTAAAACCATTCCCCCTTGTGCTGTCCCTGCACTCCCTGATCCAGAGCCCCTCCTCAGCTTTCCTGTAGGCATCTCCAAGTGACATGGAATAGGTGATCTCTACCATCTCTTGCTTTTCCTTGGGCTTAGAAGTGTCCAGGACTACAGCAGGCAGTTGTCAACTGATTGTCTTCTGCCATGGATAATGTTTACTCTGTCTTCAGAGTGAAGCTTTTGTGATATTAAGGCTTGTCTTTTCATTCTGTTTTTTTATTTGTAAGCTATGGAACCTTTGCTTTACCAAGGTGTTGTCTGAGTTGTTTTCCAAGTCCATGTGCACCAAAAAGAGTTGTTCCATCTCTGAAAGGAGGTGAACTCTGTGCTCCAAATCTGGGTTTGAACTTTTTCAGAGATGTAGAGATTACAGAATGAAAACCTGTGAAAACAAGAGAGAGTCCTGTCTCCTGCAATCCCTTCACTGAGGCTGCTGCTTGCAGCCGTTATTAAAGACACTTGGGAGTTTCAGGTTTGGTAGTTTTAGAACATTGGGATGGAAGTAGAGAACTAAGAAAAAATGAAGGTCTAGAAAGGCCTAACCCTTTGAAAATTACAGAGCATAATAATAGGCTGCTTATTTGTTTCTCAGCTTGTCCTGATTTCAGGACATGGATCTGTTAGAGCGAGTCCAGAGGACACCACAAAGATGAGCTGATGGTTGGAGCACCTCCCATGTGAGGACAGGCTGAGAGAGTTGGGGTTGTCTGTCTTGGAGAAGAGAAAGCTCTGGGGAGACCTTAGAGTGGAATCCCAGTACTGAAAGGGGCTACAGGAAAGCTTGGGAGGGGCTCTTTATAAGGGAGTGCAGGGACAGGATGAGGTGGAATGGTTTTCAGCTGAAAGAGGGGAGATTTAGATGAGATATTAGGAAGAAATGTTTTCTTGTGAGGGTGGGGAGGCCCTGGCACAGGTTGCCCAGAGAAGCTGTGGCTGCCCCATCCCTGGAGGTGTTCAAGGCCAGGTTGGATGGGACTTCGATCAGCCTGATCCAGTGGGAGGTGTTTCTGCCCATGGCAGGGGATTGGAACTGGAAGATCTTTAAGGTCCCTTCTGACCCAAACCATTCTGTGATTCTGTGATTCGGTGGAACAGCTGGAAAGTGAGTGTGGGCTGTTTGGCAGAGAAGAGGTTGTAATGGGAGGTGAGGCAGGAGTGGAACAAGTGGAGCTTGGAGAAGTAATGTGAGTATGAAGAAGTGTGCAATATGAGTCTGTCACCTGTGACAAAGAATGCTAATTACATTCTCAGATCAATCTTACATCAAATAAGCACACTTTAAAAATACTTGAGTTATGTGTGTGTGGTATTTCTGTCTGTTGCATCATTGAGTGTCAGGGCTCATCTGTATGATTAATTGGCTTTTTGATTACTTAGCTTTTTCAATTAGAAGCTTCATATTTGTGTTCTTCAGTGCTGCTGAAAAAACAATGCAGACATTGAAAATAAAGGAAGATGACAACACAACAGATTAGTGTCAGCACAGTGCTCTCCTTATGGAGAAAATTACGATACATATGCAGTGCCAGATGAAGTCTGTCAATTATGAAATATTTCAGTGACTGAGTGAAGATGCTCAACCTTTTCGGAGGATTAATACAGGACAAAATAACTGTGCACCAGTGACAGCTGTGATGCTAAAACGTAAACAATTCTATTCTCCAGGGCAATATCTGTTCATAAATTTGATTTATGTGCTAAAAACCTTTTGATAGTTTCCAAAAACCCAGCGATTCCCCTAACAGCTGCCAGTATTTCTAGGTCAAAGATAGCACATAAGCTATGAGTTATCACATGCTGCACCGCAGCAAAGCAAAATGAGATAGTTTAAGAAAGGAGTTAAAGAATAGCCTTCTCATACTGTATATCTGACTGGGTTGTAAAGCTGTGATTTTAGAGTTCTCACATTAAGCTTTCAGAAAAACTTGTTGGTGTTTTCCCTTTTCTGCTGACAGGCTCATGGTACTTCTTGGCTGTGGAAAGAAACAGAGACAGCAGTATTCAAATCATTGACATGTGTGTACTCTACGTTGTCTTATTTATTTACAATGAGGTGCTGTTAGTGGTATTTTAAACCATTTGATTTGTCTTTTAAAATAGCAGAGCAAGAACAAGGAACACTAACATCTTGGACAGATTGAGCAGCTTGCTACCTGGAAGAGTAATCCTATGGACTCTCTTTTCTCCTGTGTGTATCCACACAAACACTCACACGCTGCTGCCTTTTTATATTCCTCATTCTTCTGTTCAGCTCCTCCACAACCCTCATCCTTGCATTGCGCCACTGGTTCCAATGTCACTTCCAAACTCCAGTGGCTGTAGACTTCATAACCATCTTTGCATCTCTGAAGTTACTGTGATGCTTACATTCCAGCCGACATCAACACTTGTGTTAGTTCTGTCTGCAGAGAAGCTGAAACCTTGTTATTCCTTCACCAAGATCCTTTTGACTTAGAATATTTTTGCTTCTTCTACACTTACAGCTGGGTCAGGGCAATCTCAAACACAACTACAGGCTGGGCAGAGAATGGATGGAGGGCAGCTCTGAGAAGCACTTGCAGGTGCTGGTGGATTAGAAGCTCAACATCAGCTGATAATGTGTGCTTGCAGCCCCAAAGCCAACCATGTCCCGTGCTGCATCCAAATCAGTTGAACCAGCAGGTTGAGGGAGGGTATTCTGCCCCTCTACTCTGCTCTGGTGAGACCTCACCTAGAGTCCTGGATTAAGTTCTTGTGTCCTCAGCGTAGGAAGGACATGGATCCATTAGAACAAGTCCAGAGGAGGCCACAATGATGATCCGAGGGCTGGAGCACTTCCCATAGGAGGACAGGCTGAGAGAGTTGGGGTTGTTCTGCCTGGAGAAGAGAAGGCTTTGGGGAGACCTTAGAAAAGCCTTCAGTACCTGAAGGGGCTATAGGAAAAGTACACAGGGACTGTTTATCAGGGAGTGCAGGGACAGGATGAGGGGGAACAGTTTTAAGCTGAAAGAGGGGAGATTAAGATTAGATATTAGAAGAAATGTTTTCCTGTGAGGGTGGTGAGGCCCTGGCACAGGTTACCTAGATAAATCGAGGCTGCCCCATCCCTGGAGGTGTTCAAGGCCAGGTTGGATGAGGTTTTGATCAGCCTAATGCAGTGGGAGGTGTTTCTACCCATGGCAGGGGGATTGGACCTGGATGATCTTTAAGGTCCCTTCCATGATCCTGCCTGTAGTTCTGGCGTCATGCAGATGTCCATAATGAGGTTTATCTCTGAGTGCTTCTGTTGCTTCAAGAATGATGCAGCTCTCCCTGAAAATTTGACCCAGGGAATCCAACTGTTTTCACGTTACACTGCTTTACAACGCTTTTATGCATCATTACAAGACTCATGCCCCTGGTCATAGGAGCAGAAGGAAATTAATTTTAATACACTGCTGTATGACACAACTACTTAGTTTATCAGTGTGAATGAGCAAGATATGGAGCCTAATATTAATCAGGATATTTCTCACTCAAGCAAAGTTTCCATGCTTGTGAGTTTCCAGGAAGTACTTTCAGTAAGGATTGAGTAGCATCCCTGTGAATATGCATACGGCGTACAGTAATGTGATTATTCAGTTAGCAGTTGAAGCTTTCAGCACTATGTTAGACATGGTAGAGACTTTAGCAATCAACAAGTTCCTGCCCTGATGGTTCTTCCTCGTCGATTCCAGATTCTGTGCATGTCCTTGCTGACTTCAGTGGCCTTCGTGCAGTGCGACTCCTGTACCACCCAGGGCTTACTGCCAGATCAGAGCCTGAGAATATAGACATAAGTTCTGGAAATGTGATCCTCTTATCTGCATCCATTTTTTTTTTTTCTTGACTGAAATTTTGAAGAAGGATTTGCAAATCGTAGGTTCGGCACTTAATTTGGGGATTCTACTTACCATGTAGGCTGTCAAGGAGCATTAACCTTAAGGTAAGATGAGCACACAGAGCACAAAGCTGTGAGCTGATGGCACATATTATACCAGGTGTTAAATAGCATTATCCATCCTGCTTGCTACACAAAATAGGATTTCGCTATTATGATGTGTCAGGATTTTCAGAGAAATCAAATTTACCAGACACTAAACTGCCATCCTCACTGCTGAGCAGCTTTATTCTGGGATCTTGCGTTCACGCTAATCCTGTTGGTAGGAAAAGCTTATACCAATTGTGTGGGGAAATTATAGTTTAATGATCTCTTCCTTTTTTCTATTCAAGGCTTAGAATGGACCAACATGCTTTGCAGCGAGAGCCCCAGTACTCAGAGAAGGAGATGATACACGAGTTCAGCTTCATAGCCAAGTATTGGCTTTTTGTAGGTGTTTATAATGAACATAAGTGCTGGGATGCAAACAATGCAGGTTCCACATTTGTTCAGATGCTTCAGAGTCTTGTTTACCTTTTCAAATCTCAACAACCAAATAATCAGAATCTGTTTACTATGTTTTTTTGTCAACTGTAGTTTGTAAGATGTAGATAACAGAGGGGAACTATTACAAAGCAGTATAATAACTACAAACATTTTCATTCCCTGCAACGTATTTTAGCACTTTAAACATTTTTGTTTCTATTTATTTTGAATTATCAGTCTGTTTATTTCTTCGATCTTGCATGACTGTATCAGCAAGAATTTCATAACCAGAGGATGATTCTTCTCTCACCTCTTGTGTTTAGAACTTTATATTTGCTAGAGCAAACATGTTTACTCTCCACACATTTGTATTGCATTCTTTCAGGTCTTTCAGAATCAAATAGAAGTGATGTAGGTACAATGTTTTAAGACTTCAGGCTGAATCTGGCCAAGTAGGGAGTGCTTTTGGCTGATAGTGCTATGTGTGGAGTGCTTAGGGGAGACAAAGGGAAAGCTCAGCAAACCTTTTGTCATTGTTCCCATGATAAAATAGAATTAGCTCAAGATGACAGACTTAGAATCATAGAATGGTTTGGGTTGGAAGAAACCTTAAAGTTCATCCAGTTCCAACCCCCCTGCCATGGGCAGAGACACCTCCCATTGGGTCAGGCTGCTTAAAGCCCCATCAAACCTGGCCTTGAACACCTCCAGAGATGGAGTAAACGCGACTTCTCTGGGCAACCTGTGCCAGGACCTCACCACCCTCGCAGGAAAACTTTTCTTGCTAATATCTCATCTCAATCTCCCCTCTTCCAGCTTAAAGCTGTTGTCCCTGCACTCCCTGATAAAGAGTCCCTGCGCACCTTTCCTGTAGCCCCTTCAGGTACTGAAAGGCTGCTCTAAGGTCTCCCCAGAGCCTTCTCTTCTCCAGGCTGAACAACCTCAACTCTTTCAGTCTGTCCACCTGGGAGGTGCTCCATCCCTCGGATCATCTTCATGGCTTCCTCTGAACTCGCTAAGTTGTACTTGTTGACTAAATGCAATGGGTACTTTCCTTGTTGGACACGCTTGAGCTGGGCCCCTCCTGTGACACACCTCGAATGAAGAACCCCCCGAGGTGATTATGCCTTGCAAACTGAGATCCCACCCCCAGGCGCCCTTCACCTGTTGTCCACACAACAGTTGGTCCAATGTTGTTTCAGGGACTGAGATCTCCTTGCTCTCCATTGTATTCCTTCTCTGCCTCTGGGCAGACCATTTCCTTTCTTATCTTCAACATTTGTTGATGGTCATAAGTACTTTGTCTTCTGGCTTGTTCTGACCTTGGGGCCCTCTTTTGTGTAATTTAGTAATTGATTTAAGCTCATCCTTTTGTCCTATCTTTACCAGATCTGACACAAAAAAACTGAGACTGTACCTGTGACTCCTTTTATTTAACAAATGAAGAAAATCGACTGTGATAACCTTTGAAATAGTTCTGCACTGACACACAGCATCGTACAAAGCAGCCAGCATTCAAATCGATTCAGCAGATCATTTTCTGAAAGGCTCTTGGCAGTTTCCATTGGTTTTGCTTTCACATCTTCTACCAACAAAAAATGGGTTCCTTTGAGTGCTGATTTGATCTGTGAGAAGACGGCGCCAGTTCTGGATGCTGAAGCACAGGGATGTTGTTATCAGCTAAAAACTGCTTCACAGGCAAAGCGTTACGGGCCAGCACGTTGTCTTGATGTAAACTTGCTTTTCACTCTTGCACACCAACATTTTCCAACCGAGGGTACGAAAAATGTCTCTGAACCCATATCCACTCACGCTGAGCAAAGCCATGGAGTTGAGCCTCGTCTCACTGTGTCAGGTCACGTGTTCTATAACCACCTCTTCGTCTCTCCCCTCTCACTCTTGGTTCCTGAACTGTAGGGTTAGTCTTGTTTTAGTTGTGCCACACCTTGTATATCATAACATTATTAATTAATTATATTATTTCTGTGAAGTTCTTGGTGTCTTTTCTTTTTCAAATGGATATTCAGCTGCAACAGCAGGTTCTTACCATTTCCCCCAAATCAGTGCAGCAGGAGACCTCCATATAAAATCAAGATACATTAATTTTTCATTTTATACTTGGGCCAGGAAACTTTTCCATGTCTGAGTTTATGTGCTGCAGCAATGAGATAAAAGTAGGAGTTCATCAGAGTTTCCCAGTGCTTTGTATTTCTATACTGCTCAGGAAAAAACGTGCTTTTCAGTACTGACCGGAGCCTAATGTTTTTGTCAGTTTAGCATAATAAAGCTGTCAACCCAACCTGTGATCTTGCTTCATGTTGCCCATATTAGAAAATTCCTCTCTTCAAATTTCATTATATTTTGGGGATGGAGCTTTTGTTGAACGCTTCTTGCCTGGCAGGTTGAGATTAGGAAACCTGTTCCCAATTACAATATCTGAAACCTCAACCTGATTGACGAAGACAGACTGAGCCATAGCCTTCTGACTAGAGCGCCGCATAATGCGCCACCTCCATATCTCCCTGAGCCACAATCATTGTTCTGAACAGTTGTTTTTAAACCTTGATTTTATTTTTTCCTCTCATTATCTTTTATTTACCATTTTCTGAATAAATAGCTAATATATTAGTTATTAAATACACACCTTGCCCATCTATTTTTTTTCCCTAAACCCACCAAAAATGCATGATATTTTTTTCCAAAGCATTTTCCCATTAAAAAATACCTGTTTCAGTCTCATATTTCACTATCACATATCCAATCAATAGCAATACTGAAATGCTGCTTAATAACAAAATAAGGAGTTGTTCCACGCTGAATAGTAAGTATTGATGTTTCTCTAAATGTTTGTTTATGGATTATTTTTCCATTGTGTATGTGTATCTTCATATAAATGGAGACCAAAAAGAAGTGGAATAACTAATAGTCCAGTCTTTTTTCCCCTGTGCAGAAAGATGTTCGATAACTTCTAACATGCAGCCAGTAATTTCACATAGTTTGTTTGCAATAGTTTTTTTAGTTACACAATATCTGCAAAACCATTGTTTAAAATGGATTTTGATTTTTGGTAGTTGTAGTTTGAGGCAAAAAAAGATGGATAATTCTAGTTTTTTTTTTGTAAGAATTGACAGAAGGCTGGAAGCAAACTTAATAACTTAAAGTCCTTCAGCAGGGAGGGGTTTGTGTGATTTTTCAAGACTTTTCATCTATGCTGTGCTTTTTGTTCTGGGTTTTTTTCCCTTTATTTTTTCTGTCTAAGCCACCATCATTCTGACAACTTTATTTCCTAAGTAGCTTCTCATTGCCTACATTTTTCTTAAGTCACTGGCTGGAATTGACTCTGATACCAAGTTTCCCTCCGCTCTTCCTACTATAATTCATTATACTTTTTTTGCATAAATTCTGCCTTTAAACTCATCGTGAAGTCTCTTTCTTAGTCTATGTGATGCCCTGATGGTGTTTCCTACAGGATTTCGGCACTGACATTTTCCCAGATATGGGGGAAGGCATTTCTTTGAGGTTACTCCCTTATTTTATGCAGAGACAGGTGGGATATACTTTGATAGGAAATGTGAATGCTCAAATCTTCTAAAATTCAAAATCTCAGAGATATTTTGTAGTAAATAGAGGATTTACTGAGCTGAGAAACAGGGAAATAATATTTTTCAGGAATTGGTTGTTTATATAGTGATTTGTGTTTATCCAGCTATCATGTAGCTTGGGAAAGATGATTTCTTTCACCCATTTCTGTTCCTGCAGCTTTTAAGTTCTCACTGCTTGAACTGTGGTGTTTTTCCCTAACTTTTCCTCAGTTATACAATTATCACTGCTCTGGATCACAGCATTTACTGACCTCCTGCTGTACTTTAAGAATTTATTTATGGTCCCGTGATAACGGATCATCGCTGATCATTATTTATCTCTCAGAGAGTTTCGGTTCGTGTTCAGGTCACTTGAATCCTGGTGCTTGTGGAATCTGAACACATGTAGGTGTTCTTCCTGCAAATGAAAAGTATGGAAGAGGATAAACTGTGATGGGAGTGGAAACATATGGTGCAATGATGCCATCCACAGGAACCTGGACAGAGATGAGATATGGGCCTGTAGGAACCTCATGAAGTTCAACAAGGCCAAGTGCAAGGTCTTGCACTGAGGTCAGGGCAATCCTAAGTGCAATTACAGGCTGGGCAGAGAATGGATTGAGAGCAACCCTGAAGAGAAGGACTTGAGGGTGCTGGTGGATGAGAAACTCAACATGAGCCGGCAATGTGTGCTCGCAGCCCAGAAAGCCAACAGTGTCCTGGGCTGCATCCAGAGCAGTGGGACCAGCAGGGCGAGGGATGGGATTCTTCCCCTCTATTCTGCTCTCATGACACCTCACCTGCACTCCTGTGTTCCTTTCTGGAGTCCTGAGCACAGGAAGGACATGGATCTGTTGTGGCAAGACAGAGGAGGAGGGCTGGAGCAACTTCCATTGGAGAACAGGCTGGGAGTTGGGCTTGTTCAACCTGTAGAAGAGAAAGCTCTGGAGACACCTTAGAGCAGCCTTCCAGTACTTAAAGGGGGCTCCAGGAAAGCTTGGGGAGGGACTCTTGATCAGGGACTGCAGGGACAGGAGGAGCAGGAATGGTTTTCAGCTGAAAGAGGGGAGATTGAGATGAGATCTTAGGAAGAAATGTTTTCCTGTGAGGGTGGTGAGGCCCTGGCACAAGTTGCCCAGAGAAGACATGGCTGCCCCATCCCTGGAGGTGTTCAAGGCCAGGCTGGATGGGGCTTTGATCAACCTGATCCAGTGGGAAGTGTTCCTGCCCTTGGCAGGGTGGTTGGAACTGGATGGGCTTTGATATTCCTTCCAACCCAAACCATCCTATGATTCTAAGAATACTGAGAAAGAAAGCAAAAACCAGTGTGTTGGGCAGGTCCTTCAGTCTCCTTCTTCTTTTCTTCCATGACTGAAGTCATTGTCAGGAGGGCTGGATGCCTTTCCTCTGCCGTTGCTGGCCTTGGCTGATGGAAAGATTGGGAATCGCAGCGAGCAGGACCTGACTGCATTCATGGTGTGGGAGCAAGCGCGTCTCTCCCACGGGACGGCTGTCCTGCAAGAGCACGCAACGGATCTAATTAGGCTAAGCAGGGTGTTCATCCAGCACCACTCACTTTTATGAATACAAATTAGTGCCTGCATACAGTTAAACATAAACATGTCAGCGTTGCCTGAGTCACCCTCAGTGATTGTGTCTGCATCTGTTTTCGTTTATAGTTTCAGCTGCGCTTTTCCCCTTCCCCTTCTTGAAGAGCAAAGCAGAGTATTGTGAGAGAGAATATTTTAATAGGCAAAATGGAACAAACTGAAGAAATTTGTCATTTGAATGTTAAAAGGCAATGTTTATCTCTTTTCGTAGGATATGGCAAAATGTTTTAACATATGGGTAGTTAATGAAGAAGCGGATTTCATTTCACCCAGGTCTGTTCCCTCCTCCCACCCTCTTTGCTTTACAGAAGTTGAAGTTTGGGAACAAATACTGTACTAAGTTAACAGTTTATTTAGAAGAACACTCAGTGAGATTGTTTGCTTGGAGTTCCTGGTCGAGGGAACATATTTAGAAAATATGTTAGGAAAAAGTTTTTCCCTGAAAGGGTGATTGGTCATTGGAATGGGCTGCCCAGGGAGGGGGTGGAGTCACCGACCCTGGAGGTGTTTGAGGGGAGACTGGATGAGGCACTGAGTGCCATGGTTTAGATCATGGTTGGTGTTAGTGTTGGGTTATAGGTTGGACTTGATGATCTCAGAGGTCCTTTCCAACCTTATGATAGTGTGATACCGTGAAAATGCTCCAACTCTGGATTGAAACATGTGACTGAATTTTTAGGATAGATGATATCTAGAATAATTAGAATCATAGAATCATTAAGGTTGGAAAAGACCTCTAAAGTCACCAAGTCCAACTGTCATCCCAATACCACTGTGCCTACTAAACTGTGTCCTGAAGGGCCACCTCTGCATGTTTTTTTAACACCTTCAGGGATGATGACTCCACCACTGCCTTGGGGAGCCTCTTCCAATGCTTGACCACAGGAATAATCCTTTACTGTCTTTCAGTTTACTAGAAGTCTGAAATAAATATTGTCCCTTAAATGTATTTATCTTTTTAAAGTATTCTGTACTTTTTTTTTTTAAAATAGCCTTTTAATTTTACTTCTGAGAAAGCTGAGAATTGTATTTAAAAAAGTGGAATCACAGACTCACAGAATGTCCTGATTTGGAAGGGACCCACAGCGATCATCAAGTACAACTCCTGTCCCTGCACAGGACAACCCCAACACTCACCCCGTGTGTCTGAGTGTGTTGTTCAAATGCTTCTGGAGTATTGTCAGGCTGTGACTGCTTCCCTGGGGAGCTGTTCCAGTGCTCCACCACCCTCTGGCAGAAGAACCTTTTCCTAATTTTAACCTACCCCTCCCTTGGCACGTCTTCCTGCCATTCCCTCAGGTCCTACTATTGGTCACCAGGCAGAAGAGCTCAGCGCCTGCTGCTCCTCCTTCCATTGCGAAGAAGCTGTAAACTGTGATGAGGTCTCCTTTCAGCCTCTTCTTCTCCTGGCTGAACAGACCAAGTGACTTCAGCTGCCTTTCATATGGCTTCCCCTCTAAATCCTTCGCCTCCTCTGGACACTCTCCAGTAGTTTGTAATGGGTTAACTTTTGATCCATGGAAATATTCCATATCTTCCTTTAATGTAACCCAACATATAAATGGGGGGTAGATAAGAGAGTATGCTCTCTTCTTGGCAAGGCAGAGGAGCAGAAGGTCCCTGTGTTGGTCCTGTCCGCTGCCGAGCCTGCGGAAAATTTTTTAACGGGTCGGATTTGGCTGTCTGGCTCTCCACAGGGGAGGCGGCGTGGCAAGATTGCACTAATTCCTTATTTTGTTAGTTACTGGGTGTTATGGTTGTAAGCCAGGTGTTATATAGATCCTGTTTGTCCTTTTTCCCATTTCCCTTCCCCTCTTCCCTAGCTCCTTTGCATATCTTTGCGGTGTAGTTCTTTGTATTTAGAAAAAAATATAGAAATATATATATATTGTGTGATTTTGATTTCTTCCATAGTTTTTTTTTCCTTTGAAAGGGGGAGAGGTTTGGGAGAGAGGCAGACTGAGCGGTTTGAGAGCTTGGGAAAGCTAGCTCAGACCAGCCCATAGTTTGATGTCCTTTTTATCGTGTGGCACCCAAAACTGCACACAGCACTCAAGGTGGGGCCTCACAGTGCAGAGCAGAGCGAGACAATCCCCTCCCTGGCCTGGCTGGCAGTGCTGTGCTTGATGCCTCCCAGGACACAATTACCCTTTTGGCTACCAGGGCACAGCTGACTCATGTTTGACTGGAACCCAATGGAATACAAACCTGTCCCTGTTTTCACTTTTGTTCTGTTCTCTGCCATTCATGCAATTGCATTTAAAACCAAGAAGTACCTCATGTAAATACACCTTCCTTTGAAACATGTATTAATAGCATTATGTGCATTAAAGCATTCTCTGAGCACCCTTTTTTTCTTTAAAACATTCCCTTTTCAGCCTTAGCAGTAGTTAGTAATTTTTCTCATTATAAAGCAATCATGTTTATATGAAATGTTGCCACGCTTTTTTCGGTAAATAGTCTTATAAACCTAAAGGCTGCAATAGCCTTCCTGAGCACAGACCGGCTTCATTTTCACTGCTGTCAGTCTGAGTGATATTTTAATTTTTTCTGCCCCTAAAAATACTTCATTCCCGTAACCGATAGATAAATGAGAGAATCCCCGGGAAATGCTGCAGAATGTTTCTATTTGCCAGCACAATAAATGCAGAAGCTAATAAATGTCCTCTTCCATCAGGAGGAGGCGTATAATGAGTAAATGATGGGAAAAGGAATTTGGGAAATAAATGATCAATCCAATCTAAGTCGACAAACAATTTCTTAATAACTTGGCCTTCGGTGGGAGAGAGGGCTCTGCTCAGCCCAGAGGAGCTGCTGAAACCAGAGCTGGAGACAAGTGCTGATGGGGTTTGGGAGGCTGTTTCAGGGTCGCTGAACAATAAGCTGTGTGTCAGCCAATGCCTTTTTTCATGTGGAGTTTTCATGGTTCGCCCTTTGTGTAGATGTGTGTGTGGGGACAAGGGACAGCAGATTTAATTCTCATTTCTGTTTCCTGTATAGGGTAAGCACAGAGAATGCTGTGTTTTGGAGATAACTTTGTGTATAGGACATGGTTCGCACCATGCTTGAGGAAATCATAGAATCATTCAGGTGGGAAAAGACCTCTGAGGTCATTGAGTCCAACTGTAGACCTAACGCTGCCAAGTTCACCACTAAACCATGTCCCAAAGTGTCATGTCTATAAGTTTTTGAACTCCTCCAGGGATGGGGACTCCACCACTGCCCTGGGCAGCCTCTTCCAATGCTTCAACACTCCGTCAGTAAAGAAATATTTCTTAGTATCCGCTCTGCAGCTCTCCTGGCACAACTTGAGGCCGTTTCCTCTTGTTCTGTCACTTTTATTTGGGAGAAGAAACCAACTGATGCCTCACTGCAACCTCGTGTCACAGAGCTATAGAGAGCAACGAGGTCTCCCCTCAGCCTCTTCTTCTTTAGGCTAAGCAACCTCAGTTCCCTCAGCCGTTCATCATAGTACTTGTTCTTCAGGCACTTCCTCGGCTTTGTCGCCTTTCAGTGCTCTATTTTGTGTCCTGTTCCTGGTACACACATATCAGGACCCAATATCATCCTTCTCATTTCATTGTGCCAGATATCAAGTCCTGCCCAGCAGCTGTTGTGCCTGGTGATGATATTCTTAACATCAGGGTCCAGCCACAGTAAAAGCTGAACCAACATGTTAGGATGCAGCCACGTATGTAGCCTGGAGCAAACAGAGGGGATAAGGCAGATGTATGAATCATAGAATCACAGAGTAGTTTGGCTTGGAAGGGACCTTAAAGATCATCCAGCCCACCTGCCATAGGCAGGGACACCTCCTACTGGATCAGGTTGCTCAAAGCCCCATCAAACCTGGCCTTGAACATCTACAGGGATGGCATCCACAACTTCCCTGGGCGTCCTGTGCCAGGGCCTCACCACCCTCATCGTGAGGGATTTTTTCCTAATGTCTAATTTAAATCTTCCCCCTTCCAATTTAAAGCCATTCCCCCTCGTCCTATCACTACAAGCCCTTGTAAAAATTGTCCCCCCAGCAACTTTCTTGTGGGCCTTTCAAGTACTGGGAGGAGGCTATGAGATCCCCCCAGGAGCCTTCTCTCCTTCAGGCTGAAGAACCCCAACTCTCTCAGCCTGTCCTCACAGCAGAGGTGCTCCAGCCCTCAAACCATCTTCGTAGCCCCTCTCTGGACCTGTTCCAACAGTTCCATATCCTTCTTATTATGATGCCAGGCTGGTGGCATGTTCAGCTCTCTTTAAGCGTGTCAGGGAGAATTAAAAGTTCCCCCATCGTATGCTTTCCTAACTGAAAAGCATTATACCTGAAAGCTGAGACTTTTCAATATGTTTCTATTCACATGCATATTTCTCTGCCTCAAAAGGCCTTTCTTTTTGAAATATGGAACGATAATCATGTATTTGAAATGAGGAGATACTCTCCTGGCACTTTTGAAATCTTTATTTTTCCCCGTGTCAGGGAGTTTAAGCGTTTGCATTGCAGTGGGCCATAATTGCATCAGAATATGTATTTATGCATGCTAAAACACAAAAACATAGCTGCAGTAATTAGGAAGCAAATTCAAATGAACCATAGCAGAGGACTTCAAACATATGTCTGATTCTGAGAGAATAAGTGTAATTTTTTTAAAATGCCTTCCTTTAGTAACATTTCAGTGTTTTCCCTATCGGGTACCACTGCAATCCAGGTAGGGACCATTCCTGCAACAAAACCTATTGCTTGTTTGGCTATATATTTATCAAAGAAGAGATGCCTTGTTCCCAATAGACTGTGACAATAATGGAGAGTGTTTTTTGGGTTTTGATACCATATGTATTTTTAAAAGCATTGCAGATAATTCCTGCTGCATGCCAGCTTAGATGTCTGTTGGTGCCAAGCTTAGTATTGAGTTAATCCTCACTAGCCTACAGTTTTCAAAAGTAGAAGCATAGGGGTGCTTGGCAGTGGTTAATTTGATATAAACTATAATTATGGCTTTCTACAGGTATGAATGCTTGCATTTTGACCCATGTTATACAAAATGCCTCTGTTTTTTAAATATATGGTAATTTTGCCTTATAGTAATGAGTCAATGTTTGAACAGAGAGTCTCTCTGATAATCTTGTTTATGTTTCATACCTTGGAAAAATAAACATTTTTTGTTGCCTCAGTTTCTTCAAGCAGGGAAAGAACAATGTAATCAACAAAATGCAATGTGGAGAGTGAATTGTCTGATAAATAGGAAAAACTTTTTTCCTTTGTGGGTGGTGAGGCCCTGGCACAGGTTGAACAGAGAAATTGTTGATGCCCTATCCCTGGAGGTGTTCAAGACCGGGTTGGATGGGGCTTTGAGCAACCTGACTCAGTGGATTAGAAATGGATCAGTCCCCTTCCAGCCCAAACCATTTTATGATTCTGTAATTCTATGAAATTACACAATTTATTGCCTAGAGATGTAAGAGACTTAAAATATGCAATCTTTTGTATTAACAATTTTATTCGACAGTATGTCTAGGAATATGAAGGCATGATTTTGAGTTGCTGTTTACTCATTTATTACTTAACTTGCCTGGCTTGAAACTCTGCACCATAGTTACGTTTTTGAACAGATTTCATGTTTTAAGATAGAAAATTGCTATTTTTCCTATCAGATGGTTGTGGTGTTGCACGTGTGGTGCTGTTTAGTACATTGAAACAGCATAATACAAGTTACAGAAGTGTGAATTAAAGACTTCCAGATTTTAGTGAATGCGATCTCACGCATTGTTTTTCAGAAAATCCTACTTTATGAGATTTACAGAAGAATTAGGTGCTGGATGTATGCATGGCTTTTGTGATTATAACGGTAATACAGAGATTTTCACTCTTTTTTTCTTATCCCCTCCTCCCACTGGGTTTCAGTTGCACAAGCTTTGTATTCAGCAGGTAGTTTGGAAATGAACACAACATGCCAAAGTGATTTTTTTTAGAAGCTCTGCATTGTTCAGTAAAGCATAAGGAGAAAAAAAAAAAAAGGTGTTTTGGAGTGAGAGAAGAGCTGCAGTCTTAACTTGGAGCTCCTTTTTCAGGGGTTCCTACCCTGTGTGTCAAGACACTCAGGAGCTCTGTCCTTACCTAAGACACTGCAATACAGTTTCCTGTAGTAGAAGCTGTTCAATTATAGGAAAAACTGGTGATACAGAATTATAGAATCATTAAGGTTGGAGAAGACCTCTAAGATCATGAAGTCCATCTGTCAGCCCAACCGTGCCGACTAAGCCATATCCTGAAGTGCCACGTCCACGTGATTTTTGAACAGATGGAGACTCCATCACTGCCCTGGGCAGCCCCTTCCAATGCTTCACCACTCTTTCAGTAAAGAAGTTTTTCCTAATACCCAGTCTAAACCTTCTCTGGCGCAACTTGAGGCCATTTCTTTTCATCCTATCACTTTTTACTTGGGATAAGAGACTGACCCCCACTTTGCTACAAACTCCTTTCAGGTAATTGTAGAGGGCAATGAGATCTCCCCTCAACCTCCTCTTCTCTGGTCTATACAATCCCATTTCCCTCAGCCACTCTTCATAAGACTTGTTCTCCAGACTCTTTCCCAGCTTTGTTGCCCTTCCCTGGACATGCTCCAGCAGCTCATAGAATCACTAAGGTTAGAAAAGACCTCTAACTCGACATCCTCTTGTACTGAGGGGCCCAAAGCTGAACCCACGATCTGAAGTGTGGCCTCACAGCACCAAGTCCAGGAGAAGATCCCTTTCCTGGTGCTGCTGGCCACACCGTTTCTGATCCAAGCCAGGATGCTGCTGGCCTTCTCGCCCACCTGGGCCACTGCTGGCTCATGTTCAGCCAGATATCTTCACTATCTTCTACCCCTTAATGCCAGTGAATAGGCATTTTTTTGCCTTATTGCTACCAAATAATACCTTGCCAGCCTAACACACCCCTGAAATGAATACAGACCATGCTGTATTCCTGACACATTTCAAACAGCTTTCATGAGCTTACTTCCTTCTTAAGAATTTACTGCTGCTGCTGTCACTCAATTATTTGAAGCTTTCTTTAATTATATGTTTAGAATAATGTGCAGAATGCTGAAGACTTGAGAACCTCTTGCAGCTGAGCAGGCAGTAGTATTTAAGTAGGCTTTCAACTGAGCAAAGCAAAATATATAGGTGAGATAGGCCTATAGTGAGATGAATTATTGGATAACAGTGGAGGCTAGACTTCCTTTTGTTAGAAAATATGGAGAAGTGTTTTTAAAATGCTTTTTCAAAAGCAGAAAATGACCCTTTTAAATTCAGAAAACTTCAATGAGTTTTTTCCTTTGATTTGTTGCCATGAACTGACAAGTGTTTTCAGATACTTGTAAAATCGAAACATAAAAAACGGAGAAATCTTAACAAGACCTGTACTTTTATACTGGAAAACCAAAGTAAAAAGCTATGTGTGTTTGCAACGTACTGTATGTTCTTCAGGTGTTCAAGACCAGGTTGAATGGGACTTTGAGCAACCTGATCCAATGGAAGGTGTCCTTGTCC
Organism: Tapera naevia; assembly: GCA_033556795.1. Lineage (NCBI taxonomy): Eukaryota > Metazoa > Chordata > Aves > Cuculiformes > Neomorphidae > Tapera > Tapera naevia. The sequence continues at coordinate 1,261,304 of JAUMJJ010000135.1, read as the reverse complement.
ATGGCAGGGGGGTGAGAACTGGATGGTCTTTGAAGTCCTTTCGAACCTAACCTACTCTATGATTCTATCATTTTCCACAGAAGAAAGCTGCTCTCAGTTTCAATGTCTTTATATCTTCCTTGTTGAGATTCCATGGCACTGATGCATTTTATCTAACAGCTTCAAGTGGGCGCATCTATTCTGCATTAACTATCTGGGTTCGCTCTTTAGCTGCTGGTGAGAGACAGTTGCCACTGAAAGATGATCAAACTGTCCCATCTGTTTGGCTGCTGATTTTTCATAGGATCATGGAATTGTAGAAAGGTTTGGGTTGGAAAGGACCTTAAAGATCATCCAGTTGCAACCCCCCTGCCATGGGCAGGGACAATTCCCACCAGACCAGGCTGTCCAAGGTCCCGTCCAACTTGGCCTTGAAAAGTTCCATGGAGAGGGCATCCATAGCTTCCCTGGGCAACCAGTGCCAGGGCCTCCCCATCCTCATCATGGAGAATTTCTTCCTAATGTCTAAATTTTTGAGGAAGAGCAATTTAAGGCCCCATCTATAATAGCTGAGCGTTTATAGAGACAGATGCTGTGAACCATTGCCAGCACAGAGTGATTAGACCTTCTTCATAATAATGAGAGTGACCTACACAGGCAAATCTGAGCTCCTAGTATTTGCATAAATAAGTGGATAGGGTGTGAGGGACGATCTATAACACAGAAAGCAACAACTAAAAATCTGTTCAGCCTAACGAGGAAAAGGTGTCTGCGAAAGGTGTGGATGGCTGAAGAAATAAAGGTGTGTAACACAAATGATCACTTAAAATAGAAAGGAAAACCAAAGACACCAGTGGGAGAATATACATATATAGAACAGAACACAGACCAAGTATCTGCAGGATGGTTGAAAGGCAGAATAACGGCTCTGGGTGGAAAGATGCATTGAGCACTGCAGGAGTGAAAATTGAAATAGATAGTAGGAATAATCAGAACCTGCAAAGAATGCTGGCAAAGGAGCCCAGTAAATAGGGGAATCATCTTTAGAGGTCACAAAACATAGTTATGAATTCATAGAATAGAATCATAAGGTTGGAAGAGGCCTCTGAGATCAAGTCCAACTATGCCTGTCTCCCTAATAAACCATATCCCTAAGAAACTCATCTACCCGTCTTTTAAACACCTCCAGGGATGGGGACTCCCCCACCTCCCTGGGCAATCTGTTCCAATCCCTGACCACTCTTCCAGTGAAGAAATTCTTCCTGCTGTCTAGTCTGAACCTGTCCTGGCACAACTTGAGGCCATTTCCTCTCATCCTGTCGCTCATCACTTGGGAGAAGAGAGCAGCACCCACCCCATCACAACCTCCTTTCAGGGAGCTGTGGACAGTGATGAGGCCTTCCCTCAGCCTCCTCTTCTCTGAGCTAAACAGCCCCACTTCCCTCAGTCTCTCCTCGTAGGGCTTGTTCTCCAGCCCCCTCACCAGCCTCGTTATGAATGGTTAGAGGGCTGCATTTATGCTATTTGCCCTGGTGTGTCATCCAGCTGTAGGAACTTGGTGTGTGTGCTGCCTTATTACTTGAGAGCAGTAGAACCACGTGTCCAGCTTGCAAAGCAATGATGTATTTGGTGCTAATGATTACGCTGTGGCAGGCTGAGATGCTTCACAGGGTTTTTTCATCGGTCCTGGATTTCCTTAGCAGGTTTTTGAGTGAGAAGGCCACCTGCCTTAGTTTTGGCTGCATTTCATTCAGAAGGCTGTTTGTGAAGAGAATGGGTCCGTTGGGATGCACAGTTGTAAAAGCATTGAAAAATTCTCACATTAGTTTGATTTAAACATGCTCAGAGCTCGTTTTGTTTCTTGCTTCACTAAATATGAGCGTAGTTCTGAACCTAGACTGAGTGTAAAACATAGTTTTCTTGGATTCAGTTACTTATCAGTCCTCTGAACAAATACATACAGCATTTTTCACTGAGCAATTTTTCTATATCCTCACCATTCTTCTTCTATAAGTCCTGATATTTCCTCACTGCTTGCATATGATTTTAAATGCAACTGCAAAAGGCCACCCTTGAAGAGCTTTAGACACTTCATCATCACCAAATTGTTATTGATACATAGTTTTTTACATTTTTGCTTAGCTCTTGTTGTACAGCATCAGCTGTTGGTCAGTTGGCATTTTGTAATTGAAAGACTTTCTTGTATGATTTAACATGAATTGTGAACTTTGCACAGTGAAAGGGTGGACCAGCAGGTCATGGAAGGGGATTCTGCCCCTCTACTCTGCTCTGATGAGACCTCACCTGCCTTCCTGTGTTCGGTTGTGGAGTCCTCAGCACAAGAAGGACACAGAGCTGTTAAATCAGGTCCAGAGGAGGGCACTAAGGTGATCCCATATGAGGACAGGCTGAGAGAATTGAAATTGTTTAGCCTGGAGGAGAGAATGCTCTGGAGAAACCTTAGAGCAGCCTTCCAGTACTTAAAGGGGCTCCAGGAAAGCTGGAGAGGGGCTCTTTATCAGACAGTACAGGGATAGGATCAGAGGGAAAGGTTTTAAGCTGGAAGAGGTGAAATATTAGGAATAAACATTTTCCTGTAAGGGTGGTGAGGCCCTGGCAGAGGTTGCCCAGAGGAGTCATGGATGCCTCATCTCTGGAGGTGTTCAAGGCCAGATGGGATGAGGATTTGAGCAACCTGATCCAGTGGAAGGTTTCCCTGTCCACGGCAGAGGGCTTGGAAATGGATGATCTTTAAGGTCCCTTCCAACCCAAACCATTCCATGATTCTATGGCTTGCTGATCCTGACATCACCAAAATCTTTTCACCTCTCAGTGATGCAAACAGCCAGATACCAATATTAGAATGTTTTTGCCAACAATGTCTAAAATGGGTTGTTGATCTCACCAAATGCAAATATTAATGTGGATTCTGCGGCTCTTAATTCCACGCTATGAGGATTTTGGAGGTATCGATCAAATTTGTTCTTGAGTCTCCATGGAGGATCAGTGTTGGCTGTGCTGAGACAGTTACCTGAGAAAGTTACCACAGTCTGGTATCTGTTCAGAAAAACAAAGACAAAACCTTTTAAAGCTGTGATTTAGGGACAGGAATGAGCCTCTGAGGTGACACTTTCCAGGGCTGTTGGTGAGAGAGAGATGGAATATTTTAGAGTTTGTTTCTAGGACTTCATTCTTGATCTCTTAAGGATTGGCACATAAAAGTTATTTGTGGTGGCAGTGTGCTTTTCAAAAAATGTTAATCTGGCATTCATTTTGCCCTTAGGCAGCCAATCTCACTGAGCAGTGATAGTGGTAGATCTAATTAACATCGCTAAACCCAGCTTCTTTCCATTTATTGGAAGGAAGATAGAGCTAAACTGTGATTCTTTATGTTGGGCTTCTGCTGCAAGATGAATTTGATGCACAGCTGCAGAGCAGGTTGCTCATCTACCAGCCAAAACAGATTTTCATTCTGGTATCAGATTTATCACTGAGTAGAATTGTACATATTCATAGACATATTTGGATTGGAAGGGGCATTGCGAGGTCCAACCTCCTGCTCAAACCAGGATCAACACTGAGGATGGATGAGGTTGTTCAGTGCTTTGTCCAGTTGGATCTCTGACAACCTTCAAGGCTGGTGATACCACAGCCTCTTCGGATTCCTGTCTGTCTGCTTAATTATCCTTAGAGAGAAATATTTTCCCTTACATGTATTTGGAACCTCTGTTGTTTAATTTTTTAGGATCATGAATGGTTTGGGTTGGAAGGGGACCTCAAAGCCCATCCAGTTCCACCCCACCTGCCATGGGCAGGGAAGCCTTCCGCTGGATCAGGTTCCTCAAAGCTTCATCCAGTCCGGCCTTGAACACCCCCCATTTACAACCATTGTCTCTTGTTCTCCCACTGCACATTAGTAAGGAGCCTGTCTTTGACTCAATAACCTTCTCTGAGGGCTTTTAGAGCTGCTGTTAAGTCTTCGTCTCCTTTTGGCTAAAAAAGTGATGTTGCCTTGGACTCTCTTCATGGGGTGCATTGCCCCAGTTTGGTGTCACCTGGAAACTTGGTGAGCACACATTCCATCCCTGGGTCATTGGTAAGGATGTTAAATAGGGATGGCTGCTGGATAGACCCGTGAGGAACTCTACGTGTAGCTGGACTACAAGTAGAGCCTGATAATCTGGCCAGATTTTTCCCTGTAATTCAGAGAAGCAATTCTATCTTATTCTTTCAGCCACTGTAATGGGGTAGCTGTCTGCCTCTGAGCACTGACCAAAATGAGTTCGAAACGGGTCATGTTTAAAGTGATTTTCCCAGATCATTCCTCTGACTGCAGAGGATGAGTGACAAGATCTTGAAATTACAGCTGCTGTAGTCCACAGAAGAGCTGCCTTGAACTCAGAGAGGTCTCTGTTGCAGGTGAGCTCAGAGTTTCTTCCCTCAAGTCTCTAACACTGCTGGACTTTGTAAAGGCAGCAGATGAGCTGCAACTATGCATGAATGGAATAGAAGACTTTAGCTAAGTTGACTTTGTGCTGCTGTAACAAAAATATGTGTATGGGGACTACAGGAAAGTTGAAGAGGGACTTTTTGCAAGGGCAAGTAGTGAAAGGATGAGAGGCAATGGCTTTAAATTGGAAGGGGGGAGATTTAGAATAGACATTAGGAAGAAATTCTTTGCAATGAGGGTGGTGAGGCCCTGGCACAGGTTGCCCAGGGAAGTCGTGGCTGCCCCATCCCTGGAGGTGTTCAAGGCCAGGTTGGATGGGGCTTTGATCAACCTGATCCAGTGGGAGGTGTCCCTGCCCATGTCAGGGGGATGATCTTTAAGGCCCCTTCCAACCCAAACCATTCTATGATTCTTACTGGCCAGATAGATACAGCCATATACATTGGATAAAATATTGGTGTATCCCATGAGCCAGCACCCAAGGATGATCCTGATCCTGGTTTTCTTGTGAGCTGATGTAGTTCCATGTAGTGTGGCTTTTGCAATGCAAAAGTGACCCGTTGGATCTTTATTTAAAGTAATTCCATGAGGGCAACCAACAATGGGAATTTTAAATCCTTTATGAATATGCTGTTCCTAGTGCTGCAGCCTCTACTCAGTGCCACTGAGAGAAGGGATTTCTCGACTTCTATTTCTCGGGCATCACCCCTGGCAGCAGCAGTGCCTCTTCTTTTATGCCTCAAAGTTGGCACTTGGCAACATGATGTGTTCGTGTGCCATTCTGAAGGGGAATGTGAGTTTAGGACATGGAGAAATAATGCCCATCAGTCCTTTAGGGAGGTTGTAATTTATAATGTGTAAGAATGAAAGGGGTGAGGCTGAGAGGGAAAGTTGTAAATAGGAGTCACTTAGATGAGGCATCTTGTCATCGGCAGGAGATGTAAATCGAGTTGCGCGTTTACACATGCATCTCTAAGATTGAGAACGTTTGTATTAAAGATTACTGCAATTACATGCAGATTAGATTATTGGCTGAGTAGCTGTAAGAACTTTGAATAGATTTGTCCTTTTCACAAAGGATTTCATTTTCTTTGGCAGCTCTGAGTGTTAACAAATTAGAGATCAATGTTCTACCAGGGCAGAAAAGTGAAGAGAAGCCTATCTTAGGAGAAGCTTTAGAGACGTTAATAGCTGCAGTTAAAGGTATTAGTGGTGCCTGAAAAACAGAACTGGAAATTCAAAATAAAAGGTCAGAGAAGATGTTGTTTTCCCCGTTTTCTGCTGATAACCAAGTGAAGTTTATGATTCTATGATAAGTATTTTACTGAACTTCCTGCACAATGAATCTACACTCTTTGACAAACACGTATGTCATGAAGTCAAACAAATGATATTGGGAAGTGAATTGTCTCCCAGCAGAACATTTGCCAAGATGCAGCATCTGTTTCTCCTTTGTTCCCTTTGTTTGAGTCGGTTGTAGTTCTCTCTCTTTCACTGACATCTTCAGCACTAATTTAGGTATCCGTTTGCCTTTTCATCCTCTGCAGAAACAGGTATGTGGTGGCATGGATGTCCAAAGTCCTCCCTATAGTCTCTAATAGTTCAGACATCTATTCAGTCACAGCAGCACTCTGGTCCAGACCTGATTTCTTCCAGGACACAAGAGGAAGATGACCATAGAGCTTATTGTATAAAGGCTTGGGAAGATGGTGAATCAGGTTGATGTGAGTTGACAGTGTGTGCTTGCAGCCCAGAAAGCCAGCTGTATCCTGGGCTGCATCAAAAGAAGTGTGACCAGCAGAGTGAGGGAGGGGATTCTGCCACTCTGCTTCACTCTGGTAGGTCCTCATCTGGAGTGTTGTGTCCAGCTTCGGACTCCTCAGCACAGGAAAGATGTGGATCTGTTGGAGCGAGTCCAGAGGAGGCCACAAAGATGATCAGAGGGCTTGAGCACCTCCTACACAAGGACAGGCTGAGAGTTGGGATTGTTCAGTCTGGAGAAGGGAGGGCTCTGGGGAGACCTTAGAGCAGCCTCCCAGTACTGAAAGGGGCTCCAAGAAAGTTGGGGAGGGTCTCTCTGTCAGGGATTGCAGGGATTGGATTAGGTGGAACAGTTTTAAGCTGAAAGAGGGGAGATTTACATGAGGTATTAGGCAGACATTACTTCCTGTAAGGAAGCACATCCCCAAATCTGTCCAAGCATCTTCTGTGTCTGGCTATGTCTCAATTATCCTGAACATCTTTGTTAAGTGGCTGAAGTCTTTCATCGAGAGATCTGTTGGGTGCTTCTTGGGAGGTTACCTTTGTGCTGCAGTTCAGAACGGGAAAACTCACTTGGTTTGGGCAGCAGATGTTCTTTTATGGAAAGATGTTCCATTTGAATAGAATCATAGAATCAATAAGGTTTGAAAAGACCTCTAAGATCGTCCATTCCAACCATCAGCGCAACACCAGTGGTTTGGTGTCTACTAAACCATAGATTTATGAAATAGATTATCATAAAAGCTGAATGCTGCCTTATTTTCAGCCCTGTGACAGGTACTGAGAACTTTCTGGTCCACCCAGTAAGTTCTTATCTCCTGATGAAGGCAAAATACTGAAGAGAATCAGTCCCCTCATTCAAAAGGGAATTCATAATAGCATTTAGAAACCCCAAGAAAAGCAAAACTCAGAAGCTGTATGTAGATTCCCTGAAGGCAGAGTTAGACATGCTTTGTTTCATGAGGGAAGACTTCATCACTGTCTATAACTCCCTGAAAGGAGGTTGTAGTGAGGTGGGTGTTGGTCTCTTCTCCCGAGTGACAGGAGTTAGGACAAGAGGAAATGGCCTCAAGTTGTGCCAAGACAGGTTCAGATTAGACAGCAGGAAAAATTTCTTCGCTGAAAGGTTCTCAGGCACTGGCAGAGGCTGCCCAGGGTGGTGGTGGAGTCCTCATCCCTGGAAGTGTTTAAAAGACAGGTAGATGAGTTTCTGAGGGACACGGTTTAGTAAGGGGACAGGTACAGTTGGACTCAATGATCTCAGAGGTCTTTTTCAGCCAGATGATTCAATGATGTCTGGAGTCAAAAAATGCAACAGTTGGCTGAGTAGTACAGCTGGATCAGATGAGAGAATCATAACTTGTATGAAAAATAACTCATCTAAAAATTCAAGCAAAGGACTGATCTGATGACATTTCAGAATAAATTACTTCATTCATGTATCATTTTAATACCATTTGAGGTAGAATAAAGATGCAGTATTACTTGGGAAACTGTGTGATGTTATACGCTTGGTTTTCCATAGCTTATTAAAATCAATTCAGAGACAAATAGAGGTTTTTAATTCCAATAAAGATGCCATAGAAATGATTGTATATTTATAAAGCTGTAATTTAATGTAATTTGGAACTGGGATGTATGCACACTGCAGTAGGCAATTGTATTCTCTTTTTGTTATTTCCCCTTCCCTAATTCCTTCTCTTCTTGCTCAGTTGTTGCTTTTAGTGGCAGCTTCGCAGATCAGGCGTGACTGAGTGTTTTAAGGCAGTTTTGTAATCTTTTTAATCTTGTGTTTATAATCCATATGGTCTCATTTATAATTCACTTAACAGTGGGCCATGATCTAGTGATCACCCACCTTTCACCATTCCACTCAGTACCCAAAACACACTCCTCCATGGGTTTCCTTTGTGCAGCTGCTGTAACAGATCTCTTGGGACAGTGGCTGTGCTGGACTGGGAATCGTAGAATGGTTTGCGCTGGAAGGGACCTTAAAGATCATCCAGTTGCAACCCCTCTGCCATGGGCAGGGACACATCCCGCTGGATCAGGGTGCTCAAAGCCTCTTCCAGCCTGACCTTGAACACCTCCAAGGATGGGACAGCCATGACTCTCTGGGCAACCTGTCTCTGGGCAACCTGTGCCAGGACCTCACTAGCCTTACAGGAAAATTTTCTTCTTACTGTCTCTTCCAAATCTCCCCTCTTTCATCTTAAAATTATTCTCCCTGGTCCTATCCCTGCAATCCCTGATTAAGGGCCCCTCCCCAGCTTTCCTGGAGCCCCTTTCAGTACTGGGAGACTGCTCTAAGGTCTCCCTGAAGCCTTCTCTTCTCCAGGCTGAACAACTCCAACTCTCTCAGGCTGTCCTCATAGCAGAGGTGTTCAGCCCTCAAATCGTCTCCACAGCCTCCTGTGGGCTTGCACCAACAGATCCACGTCCTTCCTGTGCTGAGGACTCCAAAATGAATGCAGGGCTTCTGGTGAGGTCTCACCAGAGCAGAGTAGAGGAGAAGAACCCCCTCCCTCGACCCACTGGACACAATTCTTTGAATGCAGCCCAGGATACGGTTGGTTTTCTGAGCTGCAAGTGCACATTGCTCGCTCACATTGAGCTTCTCATCCACCAGCACCACCAAGTCCTTCTCCTCAGGGCTGCTTTTAATCCATTCTCCGCTTACCCTGATTTGTGCTTGGGATTGTCCCAACCCCAGTGTAGGACCTTGCACTTTGCCTTGTTGAACTTCGTGAGGTTCACACAGCCCCACGTCACGAGCCTGTCAGATCTCTCTGGATGTCACCCCTTCCCTCCAGTGTGTTGACCACACCACAGTTTGGTGTCATTGGCAAACTTGCTGAGGATGCCCTCCGTCCCACAGACTTCTTGTCCTTACTTCGCAGCACCAGAACAGAATGGGGACTGTGGAAGTCTAGGCATTGGATTCAAACTTATGAAGCAACTCAATAGGCTTAAGAGCTATTCCTTCTTTTGGATATCTTCTCTTTTAAGGCCGTATGGATCGGAGGCTGCGTGTCAACAGAGTGAATAAACCAAAATGCTTCATATTATCTACAAATGAGTTTATAAAAGATACCGAGATCAAATGGCCAGAAGTTCAATTAAGGGATAAAAGAAAGCTTAACTTCAGCAGAAATGGATTAAAAAGAGGCAAAGAAAACTTTCCAATTTGCTATTCAGGGAGCATGATAATCTTTACCTGCCAATGCTTTGAGTCCTTCCATGGGGGAGGATGACAAGGAAAAAGAAGTCTTTAAATTAAAAAATTCTCCCCTGATTCTCAAAGGTGCCAAACAGCCCAAGCTCTTCGTTCCTTTGGTGGGTGGAGCAGGTGCTGAGCTGCTCTGAAGTCAAGCTGTGCTCATTTTTGTCTTTCACAGCACTAACTCGAAGCAAAGGCCAGATTTCTCTCTTTTGTATGGAAGTCACATGTCTTTTTCTTTGTCAAATAAACTCTTAACTGCATAACTATTAAATTAAATTTAAAAAAACCAAAAAAACTTAAATAGGTTGTGTGATTGTGACTCTCATATTGAATCTGTTCAAGGCTTTAAGAGCCAAGGGGGTTAAAAGAAAAATTTCAATGGCAAAAAGAAGTCATGGTATGTCTGCAGTAAAAACAGTTTCAGCACATTTGTAATAAAGTAGTGGGTATAGGTGATGTATCTTTAGTGAAATTAAATGAGGGATCTCAAGTTCTCTTGGTTCTTTTCATAACCTTTTATCAGCTTGGATGACACAAGATCTTTCAGAACTTTACCTGGCTGAAAATCTGAAGATTTTTCAGCAGAGACTAAAATGCACACTTGTGCTTTGAGGTCCCACATGCAGACAAAACAGCTGACCTGGGGTTCTGTAGGAATTTATTTTCTTACACAGACCTTTGAAAGCAGATCTGTCTGGCAAAATAATTCTTCTCCGATTCCTTCACAATATGTTCTTCTGCTCCCACATTTTTTTTGGAAAGTTTATTTCAGGGGCAAACATGATGAAAGTGCTTTTGCCCCTGGTCGGATCTCATTTTTCTGTACCTGAATTATAGCATTTAGACTTGCTACAGCTCTCTCTATTCACCAGGGGAAACTGAATGGATTTAAAATTACAATTAATATCCTCTCTTCTTTAGCTTCTCTTGTACAATGCCAGCCTTTGCTTCCTTCTGCTCCCTTTTTTGAAGGTAGTTTTTAAAAAAGCACTTCTTTCCCAAAAACGAGTCCAGATCTTTCTTTTCAAAGAAGGATACTAAAGGAAAAGCATAGAAATCTGGTTGCATCCTATGTGTGATCTTTGGCCATGAACACTTAAGTAAGTAACATAACATCTAATCTACATCTCCCCTCTTTCATCTTAAAACCATTCTCTCACATCCTATCCCTGCACTCCCTGATCAAGAACCCCTCCTCAGCTTTCCTGTAGGCACTTTTAAGGGTCTGGGGAGGGGCTTTTTATCAGGGAGTGCAGGGATAGGGGGAGGGGGAACAGTTTTAAGCTGAAAGAGGAGAGATTTAGATTAGATATTAAGAAGAAAAGTTCCTGTGAGGATGATGAGGCCCTGGCACAGGTTGCCCAGAGAAGTCATAGATGCCCCATCCCTGGAGGTGTTCAAGGCCAGGTTGGATGGGGCTTTGATCAACCTGATCCAGTGGGAGGTGTTCCTGCCCATGGCAGGGGCACTGGAAATGGTTGGGCCTTGAGGTCCCTTCCAGCCCAAGCCATTCTATGATTCTATATATGTATTTATCTGCAGACTGGGGAAATTCTTTATGTTAACACTACTATGTTATAGAACCATTTTTTCTGTATTTAGAGAAATGACCACTGCACTTTTATCTTAGGGATTAGGGAAGACTTCTAAAATTAAACTTCGTCGCTGGATTATAAAAAGTATATCTCTAAAAGAGAACCTGAATGAGTTTCAAAGGAGGAACTGATCCAAGAAACACAGCACTTTTTATCTAAGATAACAAATGATTTCTCAAATGCTTGAGTCTACTGTAGGATTAAAATTTCTTGGCATATATAGCAGCTCAGCTGATCTCTTGAACTCCAATTAAAAAGTAGAACAAGTACACTCAGAATATTGTTTTTGTGTCAGAAACGCTCCTTCATGCTTGAAAATGATAAAAAATTGCAATCGATCCTTACAACTGTTGTGTTCATCTTTATTGATCAGGCAAAAGAAAGATAAATCACGGCCCAAATAAGATTATAGTAAATGTTAGCATCATAGGGGACTGTAGGATGATAGAGAGCTATTCATCATCTCAAAGGATGACCTGTCCACACTCGCACCGTGGTCGCTCTGGTGCCTGATCTCATCCCTATTGATTGGCTCGTGGTCCCAGGAACCTGCCTGTGCCTGTCACAGGGCAGCTGGGATTGCTAAATGCGAGGGGGTCACCGGTGTGTGAGGAGAATTTCATTTTCATTTTCTTACTGGCCAATGATGATTTATGAAAAAAGTAAATTGCCCTAAGTCACATGTGTGGAAACCTTGATTCCAGGACAAAAGAATTGTTAGGTCTGAATCTCAGAAGCCGGAGCGCAGTTGCCCACCATGCTCTTTGTGAGCTGTGCGTGACCTTTGACTGCGCTGGCTGTTACGCAATTTGTTATCATTTGAGGTAAAAAATTAGACTTGCAATACAATTCTACCCATGTTTTGAGTTGGTATTCCTTTCCATGATATCTATGCTTTTCAAGATCATAATTCAGAAGGAAGAACCTCAATGTGGCATCCTCAAATGGAAAGGAATAATGTTTTTCCTAATATTTTTGTAGATAGCGCTGCCTCTTTTGGAGTTCCCACCCAGCAGTTTTGCTGTTGTGGGCTGTCTTACCTTCATTCATCATAACATGATTTGGCACAGATAAATTTTGCTCAGGACATGTTTACTCACCTTGAATCCTGTGTTTGGTTTTGGGCCCCTCAGTACAAGAAAGACATTGAGCTGGTGGAGTGGGAATGGAGCTGGGCAAGGGTCTGGATAACAAGGCTTATGGGGAGTGGCTGAGGGAACTGGAGTTGTTTAGGCGTGGAGAAGAGGAGGCTGAGGGGTGACATTATTGCTGTCTACAGCTCCCTGAAAGGAGGTTGTAGGTGGTGTAGGTGCTGGTCTCTTCTCCCAAGTGATAAGTGATAGTATGAGAGGAAATGGTCTCAAGTTGTGCCAGGGGAGGTTTAGATCGGATATTAGAAAAAATTTCTTTACTGAAAGAGTGGTGAAGCACTGCAAGAGGCTGCCCAGGGCAGTGGTGGAATCACCATCTCTGGAGGTGTTCAGAAAGCATGCAGATGTGGCACTTTGGGATATAGTTTAGTAGGCATGGTGGTGCTGGGATTTTGGTTGGACTTGATGATCTTTGAGGTCTATGATCTGCCTTTTACCAAAGAGTGATCTCTGTTGTTACAAGGGGGTTTAAATTTTTTCTTCCTAACAATGCTTTAGGCATATTGCTTTTTCATACATCAGTATCTTAAATTAAAAAAAAACCTGCTTACTTTACCCAAAATAAAATTGGAATGAGGCTTTCTATGGACTGCATTGTGCCATTCATATGTGTTAAATGTTTTAAAAATGCAAAATCGATGTTTTGGCGTGAATAACCTTAAACCATAATATGAATAGGTGGGTTGTTCAAGGTTTTTAGGTAATCATGTGGTGTGTGATGGTAGAGTTTTGTTGCCATGTTAACCTGGCTCCCTGGAATGCTGAACAACTCAAGAGCTGCGGAGCTATGGAAGAGTTCTTGCAAGTGCCAACAAAACCTTTATGCATCTCCATGACCTGTTTGCCCCACCACTCAGAGAAAAATGGTTTTAGAGAACTTTTGAATGGCTTTAACTTTTCTTTATTCCCCCAACTGTGAAGCCAGGTGCTATCGTTATTACATCTTAGGTCCAACTGTGCTAAGGCTATAAAAACCTCTTTAAAAATACGAAGCATATATTATCTAGACATGAAGCATCACAACATTATAGTGATTTGTCTTTGAATATCCTACATCCCACTGAGAAACTTCGCCATTTTTAAGTATAGAAAAGTTTCATTGCTTGATGATTCAATCTTGTTTTGCTTGCATTTTGGAAATTAATGATTTGGTGGAACCGAGTGAAAGACATTCCTGGGTTTAGGGGAGATGAAAATACGTTCTGAAGCTGCCTGATTTTATAAATTAAAATTAGCAATTGATTGAAGCGACCTGGAAGTTTGGAATATTAAAATAACTCCCTGTGAGAGGCATTATCAAGGCATAGAGCAAAAAAAAGGAATTCAAGCCATGGTTAATTTATTGTGCAACTTTGAAGTCTGGCTCAAGTATCACTTGCAAACTGGATGGGACTACAGGTGTAAGTAACACAAACAGGGATGTGCAAAGAATTCAGTATTTTGGGTTGGGTTTTTTTCGAATTTTCTAATGGAAAAGCCTTCAAAGGCTCCAGCAGCACCTTGTGCTAAATATGTGGTTCTTATTCCATATCTCTCTACAGTTTCCTCCCTAGGAGCCATCTCTTTTGCACAACTGTCTGGAACCAAAAGGACACACTTATTTTAAAAAAACACTGAAAAAAGAATATCTCTGAAATTTTGCCAAATACTTGTTTTAAGGTTAGATTTTGGGGAGTTTTGGAGCAACTTAAATGGGTGAAATATCCAAATTAGCATTATTTACTAGCTCTTAATGTGCATATAAATGATATTACATGAAATCTTTATTTTTTTTTGACTTTCCAGAGTGCCCAGTTCTACAAAGTTACCACGGAGCAATACCAAAAAGCTGCTGATGAAGTGTCAGCTCGGTTCAAGTAAGTCTTGTCTACTCTTGTTGTTGAGCCTGGCAGCCAGATGAGTTCTTATCCACATTAAAATTCACAATAATTTCCCTTCCCCCATCATAGATCCTGTCAGTCTGTGCCGGTTATTGAAATGATTTGGAAGCCACCACGTAGTAACCATAAGCTGCATAGAAATTGGATGCACAATTAGTAATGTAGTAATTAATTTCTATTTGATAAGATGCGTGAAGTATTCTAAAAATACATTCTTTAACATTTTTTCACTTAATGGAACACCAAAAATGTAGTTCTAAGTTTGCATTACAATGGTGTTCATCCTGTGCTTGCGTGGTGTGAGAGGGTTTAAATTAGCAACTTCACTTTGCCCTTACCAAGGAAGGTCGAATTAAATAATTTTTATTAGTCCTGAGGATGGTTAAATGAAGACACAGTAATTGATGGATCAAAGTGACTCTGACCCTTAGCCTTGGACTCTTCCCACTCTGCTGGTTCATCCATTAAGCAGAAGGTTCCATTTATCATTTTAGTAAGGATACAGAGAGAACTTTTTGCAACCTTCTAGCCTCGGCAGTAACTGAGAAATGCTGTATTAGATGAAATATTCTGTGATGATTTTTAGGTTTGCAGAGGGATTTTCTTTTGGTTTGGGTTTATTTTGATTTTTGATGAGCAAAAAGGGAAAACACCGGGCTTTTTTTGAATGACTGATAATGATACAAATAAAGTTATTAACTTAAGATAAAAATAATTTTATCTCTTAATATCATGAATTGTTTAATATTCTGGAGGGTACAAAGAATCATAGAATGGTTTGGGTCGGAAGGGATGTTAAAGCCCATCCAGTTCCACCCCCCCTGCCATGGGCAGGGACACCTCCCTCTGGATCAGGTTGCTCAAAGTCCCTTCCAACCTGGGATGTCGTATATAAAGACTTTGTACTGATTAATGGTCAGGGAGTGCAGGGATAGGATGAGGGCCAATGATGAAAGAGGGGAGATTTAGAGGAGGTATTAGGAAGACATTCTTTACTGTGAGGCTGGTGAGGCCCTGACACAGGTTGCCCAGTTGTGACTGCCCCATCCCTGGCTGTGTTTAAGGCCAGGTTGGATGAAGCTTTGAGCAGCCTGATCCAGTGGGAGGTGTCCCTGCTCGTGGCAGAGGGGTTGGAACTGGATGGGCTTTAAGGTCCCTTCTGACCCAAACCATTCTGTGATTCTCTGATTATATTGAGGACTTTATCAAGAGGGACCATTGGCTCCAGGTCTGATTTAAGCATCATTTTTAGTTTCCCATTATGCGTGGAAAGTCTACTGTGTTGTTACTGACTGTCATTTTTTTCATCTGTGATACGATTCCCATCAAGGGGATGTCTCTCCTTCCATTATCACAGTGGGGTATAGTCAAGTTTTGAAATTTATTTCTTGCCTATTCTCACTTTCATTATTCTAACCCAAGGTTTTGTTGTGTTTGAAGTTGTTCCTGATAGCTGTAGGTGGTTTTTGTGATCAAAAATGGGTTTGGGTTCCTCCCTGCCCAGTATATAAATAAATTATAAATAATCTCCTAAGTAAATCATATATTTTAGAAAGGTTTTTTTTGCACCAATGGAGCTGGTAGATGCAGCAGGAGCCAGTCCTTAGCATTACCAATATCTAAGAGTTTTAATAAAGCCATTTTGAAGAATGTTTCAGTCTCTCTCTGTAAACCAAAGAGTATTTAACGAAGAGGGAGAGGGAATCAACACTTGAGGAGATTGGTCTTTTCTTAATTTTCTAGGGACTAAAAGTATAACTAGAAATCACCTATTTGATTAGTTGTCACTGTGAGGCCATTACTGAAATTTCTGTGCTTCCTTTAGCACTTCAGACCAAATTTATTTCAAGTTTTGGTCCATTGCCTTAAAAAACAAAAAGAAAACGTTATGAAAGGAAAAAGGTATCTGAACTATCCCTGTAAATTCTGATAGACTTGACAAAGTGCGTGAAATATCAGTATTATTTTTAAAACATAAAAGCTTTCTTTATATAAAATCCTCTTAAATCCATGTCTTTTTATTCAAGTTTTAAACCCAGTAGATGTTATTTTACTGCTGCCTTTTGTATGTAACTTGATGGATAAATTATGAATGATTTAGTGAAACCTAAAGATGATGCTCTTTTGGTGTCACCAGGCACTTCTCATGTTCAGTTTAATTGCATGTGAGGATTGAGGACAGAGTTTCGAGCAATGGTGTTTAAAGAGGATGTTTAATTGGCTGTAAAAGAAGAATTAAATAAGGTTGAACTGCTAAATTTTGTTAATGCATAAACCGATGTGCTACATGTCAGTGTGATTTCAGGTCCTAAGTGCAAGATTAATAGATGTAATTGTGCTGTTGCAAAATAGTCTCACTTTATTTTAAACATGCCTAGAATTAGTTACTAGGTTTTATTAAGATAACTTGTATTTCTTCAACTTTTTAAGCTACATCTCTTTCAAGAGCAAAGAGAAGTGGATAATTAGAATCATGGAATGCTTTGGATTGGATGGGACTTTTACAGCTCATCCAGTCCAACCCCCCTGCAGAAGCAGGGACATCTTCAACTCGATAAGGTTGCTCAGAGCCCCATCCAGCCCGACCTTGAGTGTTTCCAGGGATGAGACCTCCACCACCTCCCTGGGCAACCTGTGCCAGTGTTCCACCACTTTTGTTGTTAAAAATTTCTTCCTTATACTCAGTCTTAATTCCTTAAATATTTCCTGGATTTTTCTTTTCCTTCCTCCATTTAGTCCCTGAAATTACGCCAGCTCCGGCTTCATCAGTTTTTAGGCATAATTTGCCCCATTAAAAGGGAAAAAGACAAATACCCCTCATAGAGTCATACCAGAGAACCAGCATGGCTTCTGTACTTTGTCTGCAGTCCTTATTGATGCCTGCTTATTGCTTCTCCAGCTCTGGCTGGATTAAACTGATATTCCAAACGTTCATGATAAATGTTTTATCTCCGCGAGGTCCTGATTCGAATTGATCAAATTCTGAATTATCAAATGGTTCATCTCTTTAAGACACTAATTCACATTGATCAAATCCTAAATGACCAGGTTCAGTCAGTTCCTGCAGTACACAAATTACATTAAAACAACATTACTAGAGCATGCTGCCTTTTCTAATGTAGGAGTTATGTTACCCGCAGTTACATTATAACCAGAATTATTATATTATGAAGATGTCTCTGTTATAATGAGAAGTTTACACAAGAAGAAAAGAATGCGATATTACAGGAAGAGCTGGGCTTTGGGCAAAGATCTGAACTTTAAGTAATCAAATTGTACATTTGTATTGTGGGTTTTTGTCCTTAATTTGAAGGGCTGGTAGCGGGAAATTTGGCAGCTGCGGTGGTGACATTTTATTCCCCCGTGGTGTGTAGAGCAAAGTAACATCTTGATTATTCATTTAGGAATACAATAAGTGGATAGGGCAGATTCTGCCTAAAAGAAATGTTTTTACTTTATCTTCTGTGGGTTTTGAGTCTTTGTAGTGGATTACAGACTTCATAGTTGTTTTAAACTAAAAAAGGATAAAGTCAGACTAGATATGAGGAAGAACGTTTTTGTGGTGGAGATGGTGAAACACTGGTTGCCCAGAGAGATGATTGATGTCCCATCCCTGGAAACACTCAAGGTCAGGTTGGACCGGGCTGTGAGCAACCTGATCGAGTTGAAGATGTCCCTGCTCATTGCAGGGAGCTTGGACTTGATGACCTGTAAAGGTTCCTTCCAGACCCGAACTGTTCTCAGATTCAGTGATTCTGTGCACTAGTGTTTCTTCAAATGTTTTGCCATTCTTCTCCTACTCTGCTGTTCTCTCTTAGTCAACTTGGAGCTGCTTCTTGCTGCTAGTTTCTTGGCAAAAGCATAGTCCAGAACTCACCAGACTGATAGAAAATCCATGTTCTTTGTGAGCATTGGATGCTTCTTTTGGTGGTGCTTGTGCAAAGCAAAAAACCATCCCTGGAAACATTCGAAGTCAGGCTGGATGGGGCTCTGAACAACCTGATCCAGTTGAAGATGTCCCTGCTCACTGCAGGGGGCTTGGACTAGATGACCTTCATGGTCTCTTCCAATCCAAACCATTCTGTGATTCTATGATTATAAGGGTGAGGATTTCCCTTATTATCTCAACGTGTCTAAACTCCTGTGTCTCAAACAAATCACGACACAGGGTTTATATGTGTTTGTGTGTTGATAGACTCATGGATGAAATTATTCAGCTCTAATAATTTTAATCATGGAGGATTCTTTGCATTATCTGTGTACTTAGGTGACCAAGAAGGCCAACAGCATCGTGGCTTTGATCAGAAATGGTGTGACCAGCAGGAATAGGGAAGCAATTGTACCCCTGTACTGGGTGCTACACCTCAGATCCTATGTTTGGTTTTGGGCTCCCCACTATGAGAAGCACATGGAGCTGCTGGGAGGTGTCCAGACAAGGGCAGTGGAGCTGGGTTTGGAGAATAAGTTTTATGGGGAGCAGCTGAGGAAACTGTTTTTTTTTAGCCTGCAGAAGGGGAGGCTGAGATGAGACCTCATTGCTCTCTGCATCTCCCGGAAAGGAGGTTGGTTAGTGTTGCTTTCTTTTCCCAAGTAACAAGTAGTAGGATGAAAGGAAATGTCCTCAGGCTGTGCCAAGGGAGGATTAGACTGGACACCAGGAAGAATTTCTTCACTGAAAGGGTTGTCAAGCATTGAAAGAGGCTGCCCAGGGAAGTGGTGAAGTCACCATCCCTGGAGGGGTTTAAAAGACTTGTAGATACGGTGCTTACAGACACAATTTAGTTGTGAACTTGTCAGTGTTAGTGTTGGACTCAATGATCTTATAGGTCTTTTCCCACCAAAATGGTTCTGTGATTCCACCTGGAAGCTTGGTTGTTTATTCTGAATTACAGATTTTGATGGCTTTATTCCCTTACTATGAGACTTTTGATCATGAACCTTGCCATCAGGAGGAACGCCTCTCAGTATTTGCTCAGGCTGCTTCACACAGTACTGTCTTCATGTATTCCAGACGTTTTAAAAACAGTTTTATGAACCAAATCAATATGTTTCACATGATCCTTGATCATTTCCATTGCTCCAATCGCTGATGGAAGTTAGGGCTCAGTGATAGCCAGGCAACAGGCTATTACAGCCTTGAAAATATGGTCAGCAGGGGGGTTGATTCAGGATAGAGTGAATGGGAATAAATGACAAAACATCAATATCGTGTCTTCCTTTAATTGGTAACTTCTGTATAGTGAAGTCTGGCTTATTAATGTTTACTGAAAATAAAATTTAAAGCACAGTTATGTTTTATGGCTTTCTTTAAGTACATAGAAGCATGAAGAGTACTTTCTTTAAGATGTTGTTTTAGGTAATGTTCTTTTGAACTGAGAAGTGAAGCTGAGAATATTTGTAATGAAGCCACAGTTAAATGAATAGCAATTTGAATGGAATTGTGTCTCCAAGCAGTGATGCCAGTTTTCTGGACATTGAAAAAAATGTGACAGTGAGAGAAAATAAGCTTTTTAATGACAACTTTGGACTGAGACCAGGGAAATGTGGGTTTATTTCACTGTTCCTGTTGCCCTTCTGATGCTGGGCACATATGGTGGCTTTTAAGAGGCTCTTCTGCACTGTCTGTCAATTAGGAGTATTGATAGTTCCTGAATGCAGATCTCTTCAGTAACTATCATGTACTCACGTACCACTGCTGTAACACAGAAATGCATGTTGGAGATACACAGGCAAATGGTTTCGGCTTTGTTCCTTGTTGTACAGATAAACTGGTGAGAAACTTTCACTTTCCTATAGCAGTTCCTTTTGCTGCCTTAATTAGCATTAATTGCTTTTAAAAACTAGAGCTAAAAGTGCAGACTATAAATTATTTATGAAGTACTACGTAGTATTTTTCCAGTAACACAAACCAGAAAGCTATTTAGAAATCCTTGGACAGAGCCTGCAGGCTTGCCTTCTCCTTTGCTCAGCCACAGACAGTGGTCTCTAAATGGAAACATCTCAAATTAGTCTTTTCTCTTACAAATATGGCACACGTGTAGTGCTTTGTCATGAAGCAGTTGTTTCAGTATTGTTTGCCCTGACGGTCGAATCATAGAAATGTTTAGATTTAGGACGTTAAAGATCACTCTGTTCCAACTCTCTTGCTGTGGGCAGGGACACCTTCCAGTGGATCAGGGTGCTCAGAGCCTCTCCTTGAACACGTCCAGGGATGGGGCAGCCACGACTTCTCCGGGAAACCTGTACCAGGGCCTCCCCACCCTCACAGGAAAAAAATTCTTCCTAATATCTCACCTAAATCTCCCCTCTTTCAGCTTAAAACATTCCACCTTATCCTATCCCTGCACTCCCTGATAAAGAGCCTCTCCCCAACTTGCCTGTAACCCTCTTTTAACTACTGGAAGGCTGTTCTAAAGTCTCCCTGGAGCCTATTGTTGCTGGTGGTATTCTTGAATTCTTTTCCTCACGTGTTACCTCTAGGAACGATGGTACTGAGTTGGCCATGACATCCCGTGGATGAGTGTAGGACCTGTGTGTTTGTAAATTATGCTGGAAGGAGTTCACAGTGTTAAACACCATCAACTCAGCTCGAACCACTTCTCTCAGCAGCAGAGATGCCTGAAGATTTCTCTTTCTGCTCTTCCACCCCATCCCCTTTTTGTTCCCCAAGGCTACTTTGCTGCGTAGCTGTACAAACAGTTGTGCTGACACGGTGCAGAGGGTGGCATAGAAGTGGGAGTTGCTTATGGTGATTTAAGCAGTGCTGTTACCTAATGGCATTACACTTGACGAGCAAAGTGATAATGGTGTTTCACAGAGTGGATGTGATATTGTCACCCCTCTTGGTTTTAAACCAGTCTGGATTAAGAACGCGTAGAGCTGCTTCAGGCGGGAGGAGAAATTGATAAAGAGACCAGAAATCTTTTCAGTCTCAGTTATTTGTCTTGCACATCCAAAATAGGGCTACAAAAATAATTTGAGGGCTGGAGCACCTCCCGTACAAGGACAGGCTGAGAGAGTTGAGGATGTTCAGCCTGAAGAAAAGGCTCCAGGGAGCAGCCTTCCAGTACTGAAAGGGGCTGCAGGAAAGCCGGGGACTATTTATCAAGGCCTGTTGTTAGAGGATGAGGAGTAATGGTTTTAAACTAAGGGAGGGGAGATTTAGACTGGGTATAAGGAAGAAATTTTTTACAAAGAGATTTTTTACAAACACTGGCACCAGTTGCCCTGAGAAGTCACAGATGCCCCATCCCTGGAGGTTGTCAAGGCCAGGTTGAGTGGGGCTTTCAGCAAGCTGATCCAGTGAGAAGTGTCCCAGCCCATGGCAGGGGGTTTGGAACTGGGTGATCTTCAAGGTCCCTTCCGACCCAAACCATTGTATGAGTTTATGTATTTCTGCCTGTCAGATAGAGTTGCCTATTGCTTCAGCAGCATGGCTTGATGGACAAACTGTGGTGGTCAGTAGTTACCCTGTCTCATTTGGTCTCCAATCTATAAACATATATAAGAATGTATCCTTTGAACAACTTTAGAATGTGAAATTTCTGTAAACTCTTCATTCAGTGCTTTTACCTATGAGATGATGATCACTTCATAAACGACAACTTTAGTTTTCCCGACAGCAACAGAGATGTTTATCTTTCTTCCTTTGATCAATACAGTCCATTAGGAATGAGAGTACTCAACAGACCTGGATGAAATATTAATTGTGCTCTCTTTAGCTAGATGCAGATTCATTCTGAACGAAGTGGGAGCAGGGGACTCTGCTGTAATGCCTGTGTGTTTTTCTGTTAAGCCCAGAATCACGAGTCTGTTTGCATGGAAAAGTCTGTTTTCATTGAAAGATATGAGCTGTAATGTGAACTCTTTAACTGTGCTTTTTTGGTCAGGAGATGGGTTTGAAGCACTGAATGTGTTTTTTGGGAGTTATGTTACCTTTTAAAATTCATTATTCAATGGATTCAATATCTGATTCCATTAGATAGCACATTAATTAAGAGGACCAAGCCAATTCTTTCCATATTTGCCATAATCCTTTTTTTCTTCTGTTTCCTTTCTAGAAATTGTAGGTACATTCATTAGAGCTCCCCTCAGGCTGTTATCAATTTTTCACACAATTAGATACATTACAGTCTGGAATGGAGAAAGCAATCTTAAAATTAGTAAGGCTTGTTTGCTTTAGTGAAGAGCCGGCTCATAGAATCATAGAATGATAGACCTTAAAGATCATCCAGATCCAACGCCCCTTCCATGGACGGGGACATCTTCCACTAGATCAAGTTGCTTGACTTGGATTTTTTTTATTTGATATGAATTAGTACTTGAAATAACAAAATGTCTTCTGGAATTTAGGGTAGTTATAGTAGGTATAGTTATAGTTATAGTAGGATGACCGTGTGGGCAAGCACACCTCTTTATCTGAACATCCCTTTCCACTTCAGGTGAGTCTTGTGGATGTATTTGAAGGGGAAAGCACGTGCTTATATTCCTGAATCACAGAATCATAGAATGGTTTAGGTTGGAAGGGATATTTACAGGTTATCGAGTCCAACTCCCCTGCAGTGAGCAGGGTCATCTTCAGCTGGATCAGGTTGCTCAGAGCCCCTTCCAATCTGACCTTGAGCATTTCCAGGGATGGGACATCTACCACCTCTCTGGCCAATCTGTTCCAGTATTTCACCACCCTCACCATAAAAAAATTCTTCCTAATATCTAGTCTAAACCTCTCCTCTTTTAGTTTAAAACCATTACCTCTTCTCCTGTTGCTACAGACCCTTAACACCACAGTTTTTCTGTATTTGCTTACATAGACCTGTTAAGTAATTTTATAGACTTCCTTATGAAAGCAAGAGAGTGAAACTCTTCCTTCATGCACCAGTGGCCGGCAGTTGAATTGGCGCATTCCCAGGGTTTGTGTGCTGGTAATCAACCAAGTCCCCTGAAAATTGATGGATGCACTCATTAAGGGCAGTTCTTGCTGCTGGCTGCAGTTTCCTGAGCCGCCCGTGACCGACGAGGAGTGACTCTTCGCGGCGCAGTTGGCATGTGGTGCTCTGCAGTGGTACATCTGGCTTCGTGCTCCCTGTCAAGGACTAAA
The DNA here is from genome assembly GCA_033556795.1 of Tapera naevia. Taxonomy (NCBI): domain Eukaryota; kingdom Metazoa; phylum Chordata; class Aves; order Cuculiformes; family Neomorphidae; genus Tapera; species Tapera naevia. Next base: position 1,238,168 of record JAUMJJ010000135.1, on the reverse strand, counting down.
GCCTCTTGGTTTAATGCCTTAAGCAGCCTTTGTTGGGATTTTGTATAAACACGAGTAAATGATTTCCCAATTACAGTATTAAACCAAGGAAGGTTAAACCCCACCGTCTCTTCTTTTCATTATTAATTTGTTCTGTATTTCATAATCTACTGTTGCCGAGATCTACAAATACCTTTTCTAATGAGGTTTTTTATGAGTCCAAGCCATCTGTAGGGTCAAAGCTTACAAATCTTACAGCCTCTACTTTGGAGCACACAGCAGCAAACCTGTCTTTCTGGAAGGGAGCATGTTTTGCAGAGTTGATGGTATGGGTTTGCTGTTTGTTTTTTTTTAAGAAGCATCCACCTGTTTCTGGTTACAGGGTGAAGAATGAATTGCCAATTACCTCTGCATGTTAGAACATGACATTTCATATTGCAGGAGCTTGTGCTCTCTGTTTAGTTAAGGCCCCCAACTATGCAACCATCCGTTCCGAAATCACAGGGTGGAAAGACAGCAATCCTTGATCAGTCGCTAATATTTGTGCGTGTGCAAGCTGTGGGAACAGAGGTCAGTGCCACCGACCTTTGTTTTCCCATCAGAGCTCTTGAACAAGATGAAGTGATCAAAGCAGGATGCCAGTACATCAGCACAGTCTCATTACTTTGGAAGCTGCCTGCACAGATGCTGCTGTTGCTGCATCAGGCATCACTGATTTATATTCACATCACCTCCATTACAGCTCATTTGCTTCTACTTGTAATTAACCACTTCTTATCTTTTTTTTTCCCCCCCTCCCTTCCAATAGTGTTGGACTAAATGAGGGAAAAAAATAGACTGCAGTCATTCTGCTTAGACTTCATCTAACTGAAATCACAGTCATAAAGCCAAAGTAGACATTAAACATTTTGGGAAATACTGTCAAATCATATGTTTTGTTGCGAAGCACTGTCATACTCGGAAAATATGGTTTGTAAAATTATTATTAAGATATATTGAGTCTTATAAAGTTGTTAAGCTGTCTCGTTGCCTCCTGGTTCACATGAGATGAGTTCAAAAGTAAAACTTTCTCTTTAATTGCTGGTAATAAAAATCATCACTGGACTTGAAAATTGTGGCATCTGGCCAAAATCTGGCATCTGACCTAACCCGAACCCTAACACCCACCTTGCTCTGTAGCTCTGAAAGGCTGAGTGGTGTAAAAAGTATTTGATTTATTTTTTTCTACTGTTGGAAGTTAATTAGACATTAGCCATGTGGAGAACAAGTATGCTCCAATAGCTCCTTCTGTGAGCAGAGCTGCACTTTAAATTGCAGTTTATCTTCCACCATTGCTTTTTATCTTCCTGTTTGCTTAGGGCAGTCCAAATTGAGATGAATTCCCATCACATTTGGACCTTGATTAGCAGTCAGGGTTTCATCATAACTTGTCCACCAGGACTGGAACACTCAACAAGGTTTTTTCTGCCTTCTGACACTCACCCAGCAATCTCCTGCTGCTTTGTTTACATTTTTAACATATATTCCTCATTCTCAAAACAGCAGAACAGCAGAAATGCTGCTGGTACCGGAGCCGGATTGCATTTGTTTTATGCTGGTCTTTACGTGTTTGTGTCTCAGTGCATTGCAGATATTGGCAATGCAGAGTGCAGAGCTGCAGCTGGCAGCATCTGGAGAAGGGGCTGCTGCAATGGTTGGCATCTGGGAGGGTGGTGCGTGGGAGGTGGCATGGGGATTATTGTGTCACAAGTGTCACTCCTCTGTTTTGATAGAGGAGGAACTTCATTCCTTTGCTGTCTTTCTGTGCTGCTAGCAGGCTCAAAAAATAAATCATAAAATCATAGAATAATAGATTCTTTTGTTTTTTTTAAAATATAATGTTATTTCTTAAGCAATTCAGTTCTCTAGGAGTTGGCTAGGGCACCAAAATGCATATTTTTGTATAGCTCTGAACATCAGAGCAGCATGAATCCTGTTCTTATGAATTTTACTTCTTCTTCCAACCCCCAGACCTGTTTACTGTATCAGTTATTCTCCTTTGAACAGAGAAACTTTGACATTTTGATATCTGAATTTTATATAGTAGAGTTGGAAGGGACCTTAAAGATCATCCAGTTCCAACTCCCCTGCCATGGGCAGGGACACCTCCCACTGCATCAGGTCGCTCGAAGCCACATCCAACCTGACCTTGAGCACCTCCAGGAATGAAATATATTAAATTGTGCCAGGCTGCACTTTATTAACTCTTTTTTTTTTTATTGAATAGAGCAAAATTGTGCAGCAGGCAGTTGGCAACAGGTGTACTACATGGATCTTGGACCGTGAAGAAGCCTTTATAGATCTGCATAGGATTTATGCTTTTTCATGTATTAGAATGCCTAACAAATTGCCTGCCTAATGTAAATTTAGCTTTAATAAAAATAATGGAAGGACCTTTATAGATGTGATGTAAGTGCATGCAGTTATTCCTTCAGGTTAGGGGACTTGACTGAGGTCAGTGGGGTAATATGTGCCAAATCTGAGTCTAGAATTAAGAAGTCAATGACAGCTATTTTTTAACACAAACCTTATTGGCTGTTCTTCCTAATAGAGTGTGTATTTTTTCAGTGACCTAGTTGGTTTGTGTCTCATTTATAGGTAAGGGGTTGGAAAGGTCCCTAGATGTTTGCTTTCCATCCTAACTGCCATCAAGCTGTGATATTTTGGCTTTCTCTGTTGATGATTTTGTTTTTCTAAACATAACGTTATTTCTTAAGCAGTTCTGTTCTCTAGGAGTTCATCAGGGCACCAAAATGAATATTTTCAGTGAGCTCTGAACTGAATCCTGTTCTCATGAATGTTACTACTTCTTCCTACTCCCAAACTTTTGTAGTGTATTGGTTATTTTCCTTTGAGCAGAGAACATTTGACATTTGGATACCTGATTTTCAGGTAGTAGAATCATAGAATAGTTTGTGTTGAAAGGGACATTAAAGATCATCCAGTTCCCACTCCCCTGCCATGGGCAGGGACACCTCCCACTGGATCAGGCTGCTAAAGACCCATCCAACCTGGCCTTGAACACTTCCAGAGGTGGGGTAAACACGACTTCTCTGGGAAACCTGTGCCAGGACCTCACCACCCTCGCAGGAAAACTTTTCATGCTAATATCTCATTAAATAATTCAGTGCCTAATTAATGCTTCCAGCACACAGGAAATCCATGAATCATAGAAAGGTTTGGGTTGGAAAACGCCTTAAAATCATCCAGTTCCAACACCCCCTGCCACAGACACCTCCCGCTGGATCAGGTTGATCAAAGCCCCATCCAACCTGGCCTTGAACACCTCCAGGTGTGGGCAGCCACAACTTCTCTGGGCAACCTGTGCCAGGGCCTCCCCACCCTCACAGGAAAACATTTCTTCCTAATCTGTAATTTAAATCTCCTCTCTTTCAGCTTAAAACCTGCCCCCATCCTGTCACTCCAGTCCCTGATAAAGAGCCTCTCTCCAGCTTTCCTGTTGGTGCCTACTGGAAGGAAACAAGTAGTTGCCTTTTGTGACTATGACCATTTTGAAATTATTTCCCAGTAGATACAAGTCTTAAAAAGAAAATCTTTCTCTTCTTAGTTTGAAATTTCTAGCAAGTTTTCCCAATGGGCATCTCTTGAAACACAGCAGTGTAAGTCAATGAATGGATCAGAGTGTAGCTGTGCAGCTGCTCACAGACCAGCTGGTGTGACTGTGCACACACTTTGCACAGACCAAAGAAGGGCACCAAAGCTCCAATCCATAGACTGCAGAATCCTCATTGTAACAGGGCTGTACATTTCATGGTGTGGAGGAATGAGCCCCTTGCCTTTAGACACTTCATAGTGTGTTACTGTGCCACGTTAGCTGTGGGACCTGAGTTAGCCTTGGTGGCTGGAAGTACTCAGGTCCCACAGGGTAGTTTGTGTCCCTAGCAGAAAATTCAAGTTTTGGGTTTTTTCCCTTAAAATACTGTTCTGTTATTTAGTGCATGTCCTGTAAAGAGGGGTTTTTTTAATAGAATCACCGAATATCCTGAGTTGGAAGAGACTCACAAGGATCATTGTGTCCAACTCCTGTCTCTGCACAGGACAACCCCACCATTCACCCCATGTGTCTGAGTGTGCTGTTCAAATGCTTCTGGAATATTGTCAGGCTGTGACTGCTTCCCTGGGGAGCTGGTCCAGTGCCCCACCACCCTCTGGGAGAAGAACCTTTTCCTAATGTTAACTTAAACCTCCCATGGCACATCTTCCTGCCATTGCCCCAGGTTCTATCAATGGTCGCCAGAGAGAAGAATCTGTGGGGTTTTTTTAAATTTGCCCTCAATTTTGCTCCGTGCTCCTCAATACAAAATGCTAAACTTTTTTCTGAACATGCTTTTTGGCATCTTGGCCTGGATCAGAAACAGCGTGGTAAGCAGGACCAGGGCAGTGATTGTTCCCCTGGACTCAGCACTGGTGAGGCCACACCTCGAATCCTGGGTTCAGTTCTGTGCCCCTCACTACAAGCAAGACACTGAGATACTGGAACACATCCAGAGAAGGGGAACGAGGCTGGTGAAGGGGCTGGAGAACAAGTCTTATGAGGAGTGGCTGAGAGACCTGGAGTTTTTCAGTCTGGAGAAGTGGAGGCTGTGGGGAGACCTCATCACTGTCTACAGGACGAGAGGAAATGCCTGTAAGTTGTGCCAGGGCAGGTTCAGATTAGACATCAGGAAAAATTTCTTCACTGAAAGGGTTGTCAGGCACTGGCAGAGGTGCCCAGGGAAGTGGTGGAGTCCCCATCCCTGGAGGTGTTTAAAAGACAGGCAGATGAGGTTTTGAGGGACATGGTTTAGTAGGTGGATAGGAATGATTGGACTCGATAATCTGAGAGATCTTTTCCAAACGGATGATTCTATGATTCTATGATATTTGTGTTCTGTGTTGCAGACTTAGAAGCATTAAGAGCACACCACCTTCTAACCCTAAAAGAATGTAAGACACAAAGCTGTTCAGTAGGAGAGATTTCTCCCCTTTATCGTTTATGGAGCAGTTAAGTGTCAGTGGGTTTTGTCAATGCAAGTGCTTTGTGCCTCTATAGAGAATCTGTAACTGAAAAACTTGTCAATGTTTAAAAAATGAACCATAAAGATGCCCTCTCTCTCACTGTCCTCTTCTGTTCCATTCATCTGCCTGCGGTATAAAATTAAAGTATAGACCTGAAACATTTAAAGCACACATTTAAGCCTGAGGAAAGGAACTGAACAAAATAGATAAAACTCATATCTGTAACTTTAAGGAGACCACTCGAGTGCCGTGTCTGTGGCTATAAACTTTATAAAGATGGACTCTGCTGTCAAGGCTGTGTTAGGATGGATATTATTGTGTAGCAAATGCCGTGCTGCGCCGTATGCGTTGCTGGAAGCACGGGAAGATCAGGATCGAAAGGGTTTGCGAGACAGGCTTTATAGATCCGTGTGTAATAGGCTGCCTTGCTGTCTGCACTGCTTTACTGTTAGTGATATCTTGCTCTTGCATGGGTTGATGAATTGTGGTCCCTTTTCTTCCATCACATATATTCTTCTCCTTTTGCCTTGACCAGACACAGTGCTTTGGCCAAATGTTGTTCTAGTGCTCTCAATAAAAAGATGCGGTCAATGTAATTTTAAAAACAAGTTATTTATAGATCAATTCAGTGTCAAATGAAGCCAGTTCACCAGCATTTCTCTGCTAAATAGTTTGGCTTCTTTAGGTAAAGAAATTGCAGATATTACAGTATCACAGTATCACAGTATCATAAGGTTGGAAAGGACCTCTGAGATCATCGAGTCCAACCTATAACCCAACACTAACACCAACTCATCATCTAAACCATGGCACTCAGTGCCTCATCCAGTCTCCCCTTAAACACCTCCAGGGTCTGCGACTCCACCCCCTCCCTGGGCAGCTCATTCCAATGGCCAATCACCCTTTCAGTGAAGAACTTTTTCCTCACATCAAGTCTAAACTTTCCCTGACAAAGCTTGAGTCCATGCCCTCTAGTTCTGTCACTAAACATAGTCTTCTTGATTGTCTACAAAAGAGGTTTTGGTGGTTTTTCAAGATAATCAATTAAGGATGAAGCTAATCTAGAATCACAGGATCATAGAATCTTTAAGGTTGGAAAAGACCTCTAGGATCATCCAGTCCAACCATCAGCCCAGCCCCAGTGTGCCTACTAAACCATGCCTTGAAGTACCACATTTTTTAACACCTCCAGGGATGGGGATTCCACCACTTCCCTGGGCAGCCTCTTCGAATGCTTCACCACCATAAAGAGATATTTCCTAATACCCAGTCTAAACCTCCTCTGGCACAACCTGAGGCTGTCTCTTCTCATCATATTGCTTTTTCCCTGGAAGAAGAGACCACCACACGCCTCACTACAGCCTCCTTTCATGGAGCTGCAGCGATCAATGAGGTCTCCCCTCAGGCTCCTCTTCTCTAGATTAAATATCCCCAGGTCCCTCAGCCCCTCCCCGTAACTCCTGTGCTCCAGACCTCCCTCAGTTCCGTTACCCTTATTTGACATGCTCAATGTGTTGCTTGTACTGAGGGACCCAAAACTGATCACAGGATTCAAGATATGGCCTCACCAGTGCGAAGTCCAGAAGGGTGATCCCTTCCCTATTCCTGGTGGCCACTTGGTCACACTGCTGGCTCATGTTCAGCTGCTGTCAACCAACACCCCCAGATCCTCTTCCACTGAGCAGCTTTCCAGTCACTCTTCTCCAAGCCTGGGGCACTGCATGGAGTTGTTGTGACCAAAGTGCAGGACCTGGCATTTGCCTTGTTAAACCTCATACAATTGACTTGGGGCCATTGATCCAACTGGTAGGCTTTGTCCTGAGTTGTCTTAAACCTGCAGATTTGTCCTCTTTTTGCATAACATGTTACTGCAAAGGGCAGAAGTTGGCTTCAAGTTCCTTGTTACCTGGTAAACCTTGTGTTTGGCGGGTAAAGTTGTTGCTTTTTGGATCTTTGTCATACAGATATGTGTGAACGTTGAACTCCACCATCAACCTCTTGATCTGGAAACAGTGAAAACTTGTTTTCAAATAATATCCAAATTAATACAGATTGAACATTAGACCTTCTTCCCCTTAAGAGGACGTGTGCTACTGAAATAAGTTTGTTAATACAATGCTCAAATATAAAAATCTCTGCTAAAAAGATCTACTGAAATACTGGTAATTTGCACTTAGAATCATCATAGAATGGTTTGGGAGGGACCTTTAGAGATCCTGTAGTCCAAGCCCTCTGCAATGAACAGGGACATCTTCAACTCAATCAGGTTGCTCACAGCCCGATTCAACCTGCCTTGAATGTTTCCAGGGATGAGGTGCCTACAACCTCTTTGGGCAACTGTGCCAGTGTTTCATCACCCTCACTGAAAAATATATCTTCCTTCGATCTAGTCTGACTGTCTCCTCTTTTAGTTTAAAACCATTCCCACCTGTCCTATCCACTTCTTGCTATATTTTTGTGAACATGAAAGCCATTTACCCGAGGTCCCTATTTTGTGTGTGAAAATTCCTATTGTAGTACAATACACATTTCCCAAGCCAGACTCGCTGTAACGTGTGATCATTTTATCATATATTGAAAGAAATGAGAAAAGCAGTTATTTCTTTAAAACTTCCCTTTCCACTTAACATGGATCCCAGTTTCAAGCCATTTAGGAGATCCATTAAGGCACTAGGTTGTTCCTGTGCATGCATTAGTACCAAACTTGGTGTAATATGGAACAGGCTTGCTATATCATGGACACATTTATGAAGATTGATAACAGCCAGGGTTCAGTGTTAACTTTTATTGTCAAACAGGCTGCAGGAGAAACTGCCTGGTATTGCTTTTACTTTGATTTATGAAAAGGTTGCTGCATGAAAAAGACATCACATGAAACAGCTCTGCAGGCAGGAGCATTGTAAAATAGGGCTGAAAGTAGACCAAACAATAACCAACTATAATTATGTTCATTATTGTCTCTCTCAGCTCTCTGTACCTTTCGTAGGGTGCTCGCACTCGCTGCCGCATTAGCTTGAAAGTGGACTCACCTTTCCCACCAAGTGGGATGAGCATGATAAAATCCTGCTGTTCTGTGTAGGCAGTACCCCCAAAGGAGACCTTTTTTTTGTGTCACAAAATGAAAGAGGTCATTTAGATTTTACTTACTTGCAGGAGTGATACTGGGAGGAGGAGGTGGAAAGGTCTTTGGAAAAAATTGCTGTTTCTGTTACAATTTCCATCACTGAGGTATTTTGCCCTAAATTGTTACCATTCTCTTGTAAGGGTTATTTCAGCCTGTGTTATGTTCAGACCTCTTAAAAACAAAGCCAAAACCCCCAGTATAATGACAAACATCACGAGTTTTCATCTGTAGGTGGCAAGAAGAACTATTTTATTTCTTTCAGCCTAGTACCATCTTTGTAACGAGATGTGCTGCTGCAGGAACAAGTGGAATTCTTCAGTTAGCAGCAATTAGCAGTAAAACTTTAGTAAAAACCAGTTGAAATCAAGGTGCATGACCTAACTGGGAACAATTGTAGTGGTTGACCTAAAGTTTGTCAGAATTGAAGTACTTTAACTAAAAGCCATTCCTCTACCAAACTGTCTGTAGAACTTGGCAAAAAAAAATCTTACGCTTGAAAATCATATGTGATAGGGTTATAAAACACAAGGCATCAGAATCACTTTCTTGGGTCAGACTGAAGTTCCATTAAATAATTCAGTGCCTAATTAATGCTTCCAGCACACAGCAAATCATTGAATCATAGAACGGTTTGGGTTGGAAAACGCCTTAAAATCATCAGTTCCAACACCCCCTGCCACAGACACCTCCCACTGGATCAGGTTGCTCAAAGCCGCATCCAACCTGGCCTTGAACACCTCCGGGGAGGGGGCAGCCGTGATTTCTCTGGGCAACCTGTGCCAGGGCCTCCCCACCCTCACAGGAAAACATTTCTTCCTAATATCTAATCTAAATCTTTCCTCTTTCAGCTTAGAACCCTTCCCCCTCATCCTATCCTTGCAGTCCCTGATCAGGAGCCCCTCCTCAACTTTCCTGGAGCTCCTTTCAGTGCTGGAAGGCTGCTCTAAGGTCTCCCTGAAGCCTTCTCTTCTCCAGGCTGAACAACCCCAACTCCCTCAGGCTGTCCTCATATGGGAGGCGCTCCAGCCCCCCGAACATTATTGTGGACTCACTTGTACAGAACCATGTCCTTCCTGTGCTGAGGGCCCCAGAACTGAAAGCAGGACTCCAGATGACATCTCATGAGAGCAGAGAGCCTTGCTGGTCATGCTTCTTTTGATGCAGCCCAGGACACTGTTGGCTTTCTGGGCTGCAAGCACACATTGCCGGCTCACGTTGAGCTTCTCATCCACCAGTACCCAAAGTCCTTCTCTTCAGGGCTGCTCTCAATCCATTCTCCACCCAGCCTGTATTTGTGCTTGAGATTGCCCCGACCCCAGGACCTTGCACTTGGCCTTGTTGAACTGCATGTGGTTAGCACAGACCCAGTGCCTGTCCAGGTCCCTCTGGATGGCCTGATTTATGATTTGCTCATGGTAAGAGATACATTTTCCCCACTAGGATGCTAAGAGAGATGATCAGGGCATTGTATTTTAATATTTCTATAACACATTGTACAAGCACATTGAAACGAAGATATATTATGGCAAGGTCCAGTACCCACTTATTATCAGCTTGTTCACAGGGTGATTATTACTCTTTGTATGAGTTTGCTAACACATTATTGTTGTTGCAGTCCAACTGATTACATTTTATGAAAAGGGTGACTCTCCACAGCCTGGTGCAAGGCCTGGAGAAGTGCACGTAACCTTTGTAGCTTATCAGAGTGAATCCAAGCCTTTTTTTTTTTGTTTAATAACTTCATGCCCAAATGAAAAATTGGCATTTATTCTACTATCTCTTCAGATTGCAACCTTCAGTTCCCTCAAGTAATCATCGCCCATGGGAGCAGTGATGCTTGAGGTGTTTTAACTGTTGATTGCTTTTTCTGTACGCTACTTCTACTCATAATATCTCTTATTTTTGTGGTCAGTAATAGGCTTTTGGGCCTCTTGTGGACTAAGAAAATAGTTAAACATATATTACTCTAGAGAGTGATATTTGGATAATAATGTGCCACGAGTTCGTGTCTCATGGTGCTTTGCATTGAGTGCAGTAGTTGACCTTTGCTGTAGATAAGAAACGTATCTCTTTATCAGAACACATTGTATAGCACCTTTATAAAGGGAAAGCTGTTTTATTTAGTGTAGTAGTGCAAGGTGCTGTGAAGATTTCATTACACAATTTTTGGATGATTGTGTTACTCATGAGTTTACAAAGCCTGAATTGAGTGGTATAGCTCTTGGGAAATAAGTGGCAGTAATAAATCAACATGATATGCTGGCGTGTGTCGGTTTATGCCATAGGTGGGGTTTATCTAGTGGGAGATGTCCCTGCGTGTGGTAGGGGAGTTGGAACTAGGTGATCATTAAGGTCCCTTCCAACCCAAACCATCCTATTTTTCTATTCTATGCTGCATATTTGGGGTTTCAGTCTTTGTTTAGGTCTGTCTGTATTCTTTTCTGTGTGTGTGTGCGCGCTGCACAGACCAAATGTCACATTACTGTGGAAAAGATAACACAGGGATAGGAATAAAAAAGGATAAAATATTATTGGAAATAAATAAAATATCAATGGAAATGTCTAAAATTGCATTTTTTTGCCACCTTCATATAGAAGCAGGTTTCAAACTGTTGCAAAAATATTTTTTTCCTTTAAAAATCAGAAATATTCTGTTGTATTTTTGCATAGCACATAATGAGAGTTAATATACCCAAGTAATCCTAGAACAGCAATGTTGCAGACCACTGGCATCAAACCACTATGAGAAATATCAGCTAAAGCATCCTTTCCCAAAGACTGGGTCTATCTTATCGGGAGCTTTAGGTACATAAGAAGAGTATGGTAATTCCTTGCTGCTTGCCACAGCCTGAACCCCCATCACCCCTCAAAAGTCCTAACAGTAAGAAATGGAATGACTTGGTGGTGTTTGCCATGGTGAACATTGACTTGTCTCCTCAAACAGCTGAGCGAGTGGAATCTCCCCAGTCTTCCTGAAATAGTTTTTTGGGTGGAGTAATGAGACAGAGCTCAAGTGATTCCACAAGCAAACTCTAAAAACGATTTGTGGTCTGGATTTACACTGCGAGACTTGAAATGCAAGTGTTGAGATGGTGATCACATATGTGTGAAAGCTGGGGGTTTGCTCAGTTCAGACTGAGCAGATTTGACTCTTGTGGTGGGATTAGCTTGGGCTTTGGTCTGCTGAGTGGTTATGTGTGTCTGAGATCACAGAATCATAGAATGGTTTGGATTGGAAGGGATCACAAAGATCATCTTGTCTAACCTCCCTCTAGTGAGCAGGGACATTGTCAAGTCGATCATGTAGGGCGGAGCCCCATCCAACCTGACCTTGAATGTTTCCAGGGATGGGACATCCATCACCTCTCTGGCCAACCTATTCCAGTGCTTCACGCCCTCAGCGGAAAAAAAGTCATCCTAATATCTAGTCTAAACTTCTCTTTTAGTTTGAAACCATCACCCCTTGGCCTATTGTTACAGGTCCTGCTAAAATGCTTTTCCCCATATTTCCTATAGGCTCTCTTTAAGTATTGAAAGGCCTCAATAAGATCTCCTTGGAGTCTTCTCTTCTCCAGGTTGAACAACCCCAACTCTTTCAGCCTCTCTTCATAGGGAAGATGTTCCAGGCCTTTAATCATTTTAGAGGCCCTTCTCTGGACCCACTCCAATAGGTCCATGTTCCTCCTGTGCTGAGGGCTCCAGAGCTGGAGATGATTGTTCTTCCTCTCTTGACTTGCCAAAGAAGGGAATATTTTTGATCAGTGCAAGACCAAGAAGGTTTTTTATTAAATACACAACACATCGATACATTACAATTCATATAATATATTCCACTTAGATAAATATGCTCTTTCCAGAGTTTCTTCTAGTTAAAGCCCGTAGTTACTACACTGTGTTTTCTACACTGTGAAGCCATGTGTGTCCCTGTTAGAAGTCTAAAATTTGTATCATTCTCGTTCATGTCATTGTTTGTTTTAATATCCTGATATTCATTAAAAACTGTTCCTTAAGCTAAAAAAAATCTCTGCATCCTAAATTTGGGTAATTCCAGCATGTGGTTCCCTTTGCAGCTGCAAGGACCAGCTGTGTGTAAGGTACATTTGTCTAATAATATATTGGTGTACTTTGTATTTTAAGGGGGGGGGGTTGTTTTTTTTCTCAAGGAGGGGAATTTTATAAATGAACAGTGATTTGGGATAATAAAAGTCAGTGGATATCAATTTGAATAAAACTATTCCATCTAAATCTTGTCTGTCAGGGTTGATGGGAGTCTTCTGTCCCTTTGAAGACTTGCTCATCAAGCTGTTTGGAGTGTAACCAGTCACTGCAGGTGAGGTCAGAGGTTGGCTTGTTGGGCAGTGGCCAACAAACCATTTCGGTATTTAAGGAATGCTGTATGAATAGGGGAGTTATGTCTTTATACTGTTTTACCTTCAAACAAGTAGTGCAGTGAGGCTTTCCTGAGCCAAACGTTGTGTTTTTGCTTATAATCTCTTGAGGGACTCCTCTTACATTATAGTATAACTTATCTTTTGAGCCCAAATGTGCTTATGATAGCCGCAGTATCCTCTAGCAGTAGGTACCAGCTTTTCATTATGTGTTGTTCAGAAGAGGCCTGCATTATTCTCTTATTGTAAACCTACTGCTAGAAAGCCTCTCTGGCTGCCTCTCTTCCATCTGCCAGTGATGTTTTCACAGATCCATCTCATGTTCACCTTCAATTGTCTTCCTTGAGGCTGAAGAGATCTAGTCATAACGTAATATCCTAAGAGTCTGAAGACTTTACCTTGGCAACTATTTCATTGGTCTAATTAGGACTCACAGCCAGGAAATCATTTCTGATCTTCATCATAATCACTTCCTGTTCTAAGTCCCATCCTAAGAAGAGATTTAAGAATGTGTATAACTTTGCACATGCAAATGGGGAATTACTCACTTCTTTAAGTTCTGCTTGTATTTATATGTTTTGCCAGATTTGAAATCGTCAGTTCTTTCTGTTAATCTTGGAGATGCTCTTTCCTCTCTGTATGCAAAAGTCAGTTCATAGAAACGTGGGATGGTCTGGGTTAGAAAGGACCTTAAAGATCATCCAGGTCCAACTCCCCTGCCATGGGCAGGGACACCTCCTACTGGATCAGGTTGCTCAAAGCCTCATCCAGACTGGGCTTGAACACCTCTAAGGTTGGAGCATCCACGACTTCTCTGAGCAACCTGTACCAGGGCCTCTCCACCCTCACAGGAAAACATTTCTTCTTAATGTCTAATTTAAATCTCTGCTTTTCTGGCTTAAAACTATTACCTTTTGTCCTATCCCTGCACTCCCTGATCAAGAGCCCTTCCCCAGCTTTCCTGGAGCCCCTTTCAGTACTGGGAGGCTGCTCTAAGGTCTTCCCAGAGCCTTCTCTTCTCCAGGCTGAACAACCTCAACTCTCTCAGCCTGTCTTCTTAGGGGAGGTGCTCCAGCCCTCTGGTCATCTTCATGACCTTCTCTGGACTCGCCCTAACAGATCCATGTCCTTCCTGTGCTGAGGGTTCCATAACTGAATGCAGGACTCCAGCTGAGGTCTCACTAGAGCAGAGTAGAGGGTCAGAATCACCTTGACCTGCTGGTCACAGTGCTTTGGATGCAGTTGCAATACAAGGAGTGATTTCCACTTTGCTTATGCTCAGAGTTGAACCACTATTCTATGAACATACTAGGTGTTTTACCAGGTGGGAAACATTCACTAGGTGAAAAGAAAGCATTTATAAAGGTCAATAGCACTATCTGCCAGTCTTCATTGTTAAACCAGGGTTTTGTGAACACATTGAACTTGACTTAGTGCTCTCTAGACATAATTAAACATCTGCCTGCAAGCAATACGTGTGTGAATATGCTGGAATGTGTCTTTCTTCCTTATCTCCGTCCCTAAATTTCAAAGGTCAGAAGGTTTGAAACGGAGTTTTATTTACTTTAAGGAAGGATGAGTGAAAAATGAAAAAAAAATGAGAGTATGACAAACATTTGCCTGCATTTTTGTCAATGCTGGGATTTTAGGCACAAGAGTCTAAAAATAACTTGCAGCCCAGAAGGCCATTCGTATCCTGGGCTGCATCAGAAGTGTGACCAGCAGGTCGAGGGAGGTAATCCTGACCCTCTGCTCTGCTCTCATGAAACTTCACCTGGAGTACTGTGTTCAGTTCTGGAGCCTTCAGCACAGGAAGGACAGGGATCTGTTGGAGTGAGTCCAGAGGAAGCCATGAAGATGATCCAATGGCTGAAGCACCTCCTGTATGAGGACAGGCTGAGAGAGCTGGGGTTGTTCAGCCTGGAGAAGAGAAGGCTCTGGGAAGACTTTAGAGCAGCCTTCCATTGCTTGAAGGTGCCTACAGGAAAGCTGAGGAGGGACTCTTTATCAGGCAGTGCAAGGATAAGATGAGAGGGAGTGGTTTTAAGCTGGAAGAAGAGAGATTTAGATTCAGTATTAGATATTATTCTTTACTGTGAGGGTGGTGAGGCCCTGGCAGAGGTTTCCCAGAGAAGCCATGGCTTCCCCCTCCCTGGAGGTGTTCAAGGCCAGGTTGGATGAGTCTTTGAGCAACCTGACCTAGTGGGAGGTGTTCCTGCCCATGGCAGGGGGGTGGAACTGGTCTTTAGCGTCCCTTCCAACCCAAACCATTCTATGATTCTATGAATAATAATGCTGGAGCTGGTCACTGGTAGCAGAAAACACACATATCAGCAAGCAGAGTAGGTTGTACTCCAACCTCTTCATAAGTCATTTGCTTTACACATATTTAACATTCTCCATTGTTGAGCCGAAACCACTGTGATTCTCTTCCACCATTTTGTCGTAGATTTGTAAGTCAAATTCTTTCTTTTACACCTTTAGAAAAAGTCACACTGTGTAGTCAAGTGTAAATAAAAGCAAGAATCAACTCCACGTTACTTGATCTTTTGCTGGCAGCACTTCCCACACGATAATTTTGAGGGCTCTGTGTGGGCACGGTTTCAGTATGGACTTCTTCCTAACATTAGTTGTAGATATTCAGAAATCAGATCTGTGGTATTACTTCTGAATGATTTTTAGAAGAACATAACCATTTGGTTTGTGCTTTACATGTTTCATAAGGCACTTTCAAGTCATCACCTACTTAATGTGCGAAGACAATTTTTAAAAATAATCTAATATAAAGCGTAAATTAATTTAAAAACTAAAAATAATGGTGCAGCAATAAGGACCTTCATTACCATCTGCCCTCTTGTATTTTTCCCCTGTTATCTCTTTTGTGACAATTTTCTATCCTCTAAACAAGCCCTGCAAATTCGCTCAGCAGAGATGCTGTGGGAAGTGGCTCTTTTGGGATGGGGTAATCTTAAAAAAAGAGTAAACTCCTCACCACTATCTTTTTGTGTCATGATGGAAAACATCACTGTCTTGCTGCTGTTTCAAACTTGTCGCTTACACTTCAGCTTTGAGCTGACCTTCTCTTTAGGTCTTCTTAGCTAGGCTTGCATTTTACTCTTGCTGGCTTTATGCTAAGTATCTCAAACATGGCCTTTCGTGTCCATCTTCTCAGCTAAATCTGTCACAACTACCAGTTGCTGCAGCTATTTTTGTTTGCCCCATAGCCATGAGAAGCAAAACCTTATCCTGATGATGTCTTTTGAACGCAGCGCTGCAGAGAGATAGTTTTCTACCCTGGATTCACATCATCTCCTTTCATACTGCCACTGGCTTCCCCATCAATGTTATCCCATGCAAGTGACATGTCTTCACTTTTTGAGCCCTCTGTGTCCCATTTCTGCTTCCCTGCTGTTTCCAATTCCTTATTTACTTTCTCTCTTAACCATACGTGATGCCACTTTCCATCCCTCGCTCATTCACTTTTCAAACAAGCACCAAGTTTCACTGTTTCTCAGAAGGAATTTCTGCTACACATGGATAACAATTGATTAACCTCCCACAAATCCCTCTAAATGTCCTCTCACTTGCTCATCAAGCTCTTGAAAACAATTAGGCCTTTGCTATACTCAGCAGGCTGCCTATTGCAGAGTACAGATTGCCTCAATTTCCTTGTTTCACCATCAATTTGTTTGGTTTTGTCTTTGTGTGCATTATAAACACATTGGAAAATTTTATTTTTGGATGCTGCCTAGGGTGGTTGGGGTCTGGTCACAGTGTGGCTCCTCTCCTGCATCAATAGGGATAAATAAAACACATCAAGGCATCGTCTCCTGCGCTCTCCGGTCCTGCTGCGAGGGGTCTCATTGGGAGCACATTCTTTTTCTTTATAGAATCATAGAATGGTTTGGGTTGGAAGGGACATCAAAACTCATCCAGTTCCAACCACCCTGCCATGACAGAGACACCTCCCACTCTATCAGGTGGCTCAAAGCACCATCCAAACTGGCCTTGAACACTTCCAGGGATGGGGCAGCCACGAAGTCTCTGGACAACCCGTGCCAGAGCCTCATCGTCCTTACAGGAACTTTTCTTCCTAGTATCTAATCTAAATCTCCCCTCTTTCAGCTTAAAACTGTTCCCCCCTATCCTATCCCTGCACTCCCTGATCAAGTGTCCATCCTCAGCATTCTTGTAGACCCTTTTAAGTACCAGAAGGCATCTCTAAGGTCTCCCTGGAGCCTTCTCTTCTCCAGGTTGAACAACCCCCACTCTTCCAGCCTGTTCCTTTTATGGAAGGTGCTCCAACCCTCTGATCATCTTCATGGTCTCCCCTGGACTCGCCCTAACAGATCTGTGTCCTTTCTGTGCTGAGGACTCCAGAATCCCACCACTCCAGGTGGGATCTTGCGAGAGTGGAGCAGAGGGGCAGAACCCTCTCCTTTGCCCTGCTGGTCACACACCTTTTGATGCAGTCCAGGACATAGTTGGCCTTCTGGGCTGCAAGCACACGTTGCTGGCTCGTGTTGAATTTCTCATCCACCAGTACCTGCAACATCAGCATCCTTACATCAGTTGGAGTAATTAAAAGAAGTCAGGACATCATCTCCCGTGCTCCCCCATGCCGGGGCCTTGGCTCTCATTAGTAGTACGTTCATTTACAGGGTTTTATTTTGGAGGTAGCACTTCCCTGCACATCACCAGGCATGACTGGGGGAACAGCACGTGCCAGGGACTGTCTGAGTTCACGGTTTGGATGTGGATGTGCTGTGCTTCTTATTTGTAGGGGAAGGCAAAATGCAGGTATTGCTGTGTTGTGCTGCTTGGCCTCGCACCCAGAGGATCATCTCTGGTCTGTTCTATTTAATAGCACAGAGGTAGTTTTAGATGCCAAGGGTTACACAAATAAGAACAGATGCTTTTGATAGGTGTCAGCATTTTAATGAGGAATAAAATTAAGCCCTGGATACTTCTGGCCATCTAATAGCACTATTTTTTTATTGCATACAGGTTTTTTGTTGCTGTTTTTTTTCCCAAGATTTTATGACAATTGCCTGAAGTCCTGATCTGGTGGGATTATGCCAGATAGCTGCACAGTTGGAATCTCATCAGCGATTCAGATTCCTTCAGTCAGAATGTCAGTTTTATCACAAAACTTGCAAAGCTTACCGTGGTGATTTCAAATTTCCTCTTTAGTAGACATTTTGTTTGAATGCCATGAAGGGGCTCCTTTCTTGGCGCCCCCAGGAGTATGATAAGCTATGCTCTTTGAGAGATGAGTACAAAGTTACCTTCATTAAATTTTCTCTTCATGCTTTAGCATAGAATATTTCTTTTTAACACTCTCTCTCATTTTCTTTTGTGTCTTCATCCTATTACCTTTATGAGATTGCGATGCATCAGCTTGATGGAAAAGGTGGGTGCGCGGCTCCCTCAGAGGTTTATTCCAGCACACAAATATTCTGCTGGCGTGTGAAGTGCTTGAGGAGCAGCTGGGAAAGTGAAAGTACATCAAGTAATTGTAAACTTAATAAAAACACGCCGCTACTAACGTGCCGTGTGGCGCACGGTGCGGATCAGACTGCTCTTCGTATTGACTTTTGCTAAGAAAGGCGCTTTAGATTCCATGTGTGTTGATTCTGTAGTTATTGAGTTGCACTGAATGGAGATAGAGCTTTGTCAGGGTTCCCTGGCAGTTCTGATTCACTGCTATGTTGTGTTTTCCCTTCAGTTTAGTTGTGAATTTTCCAAGTGATTAGAAGAAATAAAAATAATGGGACATTTTCCCTGCCACGTGTCCCAAAATACAGATTTCTCTCTGAGGATGCAGGATAGTTCAGGGAAGGGACCTTCTGCTCAAAGCAGGATCAGCTCTGAGACCAGCCCTGGTTGCTTTATCCATTTAAGTATTTAAAACCTCCACATTTTTACTGCAGATTCCACGTAATTACTGATTTTGCACTCTCTACCTTTTCTTACAAGCTTTTTCTTCAGTCACATCCTGCAGACCTTTAAATACTTCTGTAAAATTACCCTTATTTATAGGAACATTAGAGATGCTCTCTTTTAGGGTGATATTTCATTTCCCTTTTGAGGAGTTTCCTTGCTCTTGGCTGTTTCTGACCAGACATCTGAGAGTCCTCTCATCTATCACCAAACAGAAATCAATCACAAACCCTTTGGTGGGGTTACCATAATGGACATTGCAACCTTCTTTCTTGAACGAGAGATGCTGTGGCACGTGTTTTATGGCCATCTAATGTTAGACAGTAATCTCATTTAGTGTTTTCCCAAAAGTGCAAATAGTGCATTAGGATAGAGTAACAAGCACAGCAGATCAATACGGAGATGGTGCTCTCCTTCAACAGATTAATCCAAGAAAATGGACTTTGTTGACTTGAAGGAAGTGGCCCTGCTCACATTGACCTGCAGCAGCTCTGCAGTGCCTGCAAGGCAGTGGGCTGGGAGCACGTTTAGAGATGTGATAGCAGGAAAACAAGTAAGTGTGGGGGGAGACAACGTGTCTTACAGGGCTCCGGTATGGAGAGCTTGGAGAGTCTATTGAAGCATTCAAATAAAGAATAATACATGGACTTGAATGGTCAGTAATGGCATGGCTGAGGGAAAAAAGCAATCAAAAAAAGCTCCTTAATGTGGGTTAAAGTACCACCACTGAAATGGCTTTAAATACATCTACAGAATTTATGTATCAAGTGTACAGCACCCCATTCCTTTCACTCTTCACCTTTATGTAACTCACATTCTATGAAATCCCTTTAAAATCACTCGTGAATAAAGGCACAGCTAGGTTTACTGCGTGTATTTTTTGTTAACTCATGCTCTATTGTACTGGTTTATCAATGCAGACCAGGGTTTCAGGCATTTAAAACATGCTCTGGTTTAGCTGGATGTAAATCAACACCGCTCTGAGTCTTACGTCTACAAAGAGCGTACGTGGTGCTTCGTCTTGTACTCCATCCCCATACAGACCTCGCCATAATCAGATGGTGTGCAGCAGTTTATGGACATACATTTTGATGCCTGCCATGCTTTTGAAGCACTTGCTGATATCAGCAGAGGGGGGATTAAGGGAAAATCCTCATCCGTAAGAGTCTACAGAAGTTTGAACTTTCAGATCATAAAGTGCGTAAGCACCTGGGACTGCATTTACATTCTGGTTTGGGCATTTCGCCGATGTACAGTAATGAATGAAAAGAGAAAGAGGGATGTTTTATATAGGTATAGACTGTAAAATCAAGGCAACTTAATGTTCCTTTTTTTTTTGGTACTAGATCTTCAGTGATTGCCAAGAAGTCAGTTCCCCTAAGGAACAGCATTGTGCTTCGCGTTTCACTTTCTTACTGAAGTAAAATAGAGATCTGCCTTGGCCAATCAGCAAAATGAGAAGGAACAGATTATTCATCTGAGGATCTGTGCCCCATGAGTCTCATTTTTTTTATGACCTTATTGAACTGAAAATAATGTGGGCTGGAATGGATGTTAGAGCAGCTGCTCTCAGGCTTTCCTGGTAGGGTAAAAGGGAAGGTACATTATGTATACAGTTCGCATGCGTAAAGCAAATGATTGTTTTCAAGGCATATGAACTGTAAATGGTTTTCTAAATGTTCATGTGGGTTTTTTCTGACATTGAAATATTTTATCTTTTGTGTGGAAGGAGTTCATTCTGATTTTATCACCTCTTATGGAAATGAGAAGTTTAAAAAGTATTTATAAAGTAAATGTTCAGTTAGCTTAAAATTTTGATGGATATTTCTTCTCTGAAACACTTCACAACTTCACTTTGAGGGGAGACCTCATCACTGCCTACAACTCCCTGAAAGGAGGTTGTAGCAAGGTGGGTTTTGGTCTCTTCTCCCAAGCGACAGGCGATAGGACAAGAGGAAATGGCCTCAAGATGTGCCAGGGGAGGTTTGGATTAGACATTGGGAAGCATTTCTTCACTGAAAGGGTTCTCAGGCCCTGGCAGAGGCTGCCCAGGGAGGTGGTTGAGTCCTCATCCCTGGGGGTGTTTAAAAGATGGGTAGATGAGGTGCTCAGGGATCTGGTTTAGTAGTACACAGGGACGGGTGGACTCAATGATCTCAAAGGTCTTTTCCAGCCAAGCGATTCTATGATTATATGATTATATGATTCTATGACCACCCCTTACTTTTGAAATAGGAAAATATTGTATTCACATTTTAATTGTGTGGCACTGCCATTTTGGATAGTATTTTATAGATCAATGCAAATGACAACATTTTTGTCCAAAAGAGGTTGGATTTTACAGGACAGACTAAAGAAGCTTCCATTCCTTTGGCTTCCGTTGAAGGCAAAATACGTATTGCGCAGGCAGAAGGTGGCAAGAATCATAAATCCATACAGTAAAGAAAATAGACAAAATTCCTAAGTATCTTACACATCTGGCATCTGGATTAGAATTGAGGTGATGGGAAGGAGGATGCACCAAAAATAGAGGCTGTCATCAGATCTGCAGAAGTAGGTTGTGTAATTTGCTGATGGTAGCAGGGTTTTTATGCTCTTGAGGTCAGCCCAACAGATGATTTCACTTTTATGCAGAAGCAATATTTAATAAGTAGCAAGATGATATGGTCAGAGGGCTATACAGTGATGAAGCTTTCCTGTGGTTCTGTGACTGTTTTTCTAATGTTCATGAAGTCAGGTGTGCTTCACCATCGCTGGAATCTTCAGTTAAAGATGTGTGCTCATATGAAGCTAGATGTTCATATCTTTGCCAGCTTGAAGTTGAGGCCTGAATCAGGAGGACACTTGTGGTCCTAACAGCCAAACTTCTGCAGCTCACTTTGATGTTTTTATCTGATCTTACCCATTTTATCACAGAGGTAGCTCTAGAAACAATCTCTATTTATAAATTTAAAGTGTTTTCATTCACTTCTATTAAAAAAAGTATTGTAACTTTCCTGAAGTCTTGTAGGAAACCGAAATCATAGAATCATAGAATTGCTTGGTTGGAAAAGACCTCTGAGATCATCAAGTCCAACCATACCTGTCCCCTTACTAAACCATGTCCCTAAGAAACTCATCTACCTGCCTTTTAAATACCTCCAGGGGATGGGGACTGCACAACCTCCCTGGGCAGCCTCTGCCAGTGCCTGAGAACCCTTTCAGTGAAGAAATTTTCCCTGATGTCTAATCTGAACCTACCCTGGCACAACTTGAGGCCATTTCCTCTCCTCCTATCACCTGTCACTTGCAAGAAGAGACCAGCACCCGCCTCATCACAACCTCCTTTTGGGAACTTGTAGACAGTGATGAGGTCTCCCCTCAGCCTCCTTTTCTCCAGGCTAATCAACCCCAGTTCCCTCTGCTGCTCCACATAAGACTTGTTCTCCAGCCCCTTCCCCAGCTCAGTTCCCCTTCTCTGGATGCGCTCCAGCCCCTCAGTGTCCTTCTTGTAGTGAGGGCCCAGAACTGAAGCCAGTACTCGAGGTGTGGCCTCACCAGTGGTGAGTTCAGGGGCACAATCCGTTCTCTGGTCCTGCTGCCCACGCTGTTTCTGATCCAGGCCAAGATGCCACTGGCCCTCCTAATGTTCTTTTCTCTTTCTCCAGGCGATATGAGTCACATCCAATCTGCGCTGAGCTGCAGGATAAAATCCTACAATGCTATCGGCAACACGCTCAGGAGACCCTCAGCTGCTCTGCCCTGGCAAGCCAGTACCTGCGTTGTGTCAACACTGCCAAACAGGTGAGTGAGGAATATTGCTGCTGAATTACTGATGGAATGAGGAATTAAGGAAGCCTATTGGGTTATCCGATTAGTCCTTCGAACAGTACTAAAGCAGTACTGTTCCCAGTATGTAAGTTCTCCCAAACTCTGTGGAGTCCACACTGAGATTTTTAAATGCTATGGTTTCCATCTCTTCCTTTGGGAAGCTCTTGTTTAGTGCAGCAGCTGTTGCTGTTGCCAGATGTTTCGTGGTTTTAAGAGTAAGACAAGGGGATTGAACTATGTGCTTTTGTCATGAATATGACCACTTTCAATAGGAATGAATGGATGTGTCAAACCCTTGCTCACCAGTTGGAAGTCTTGATTTCTTTTATGTTGTTTACTCTGAGAGTCTGATACAACCATTTGTCTGGTGTTGCCCTCCTTATCCAGTTTGCTAGGGTGTGGGTTGTTACTGTGGATGCAAAGTCCTCCACCTGAGTCAGGGCAACCCCTGGTATCAATGTAGGATGGGGGACAACGTGATTTGAGAGCAGCCCTGCCTTGGGGTGCTGTTTGGTGAGAAGCTTGATGTGCTCCGGCAATGTGCACTCTCAACCCAAAAGGCCAACGGTGTCCTCGGCTGCATCCAAAGCAGTGTGGCCAGCAGGGCCAGGGAGGGGATTCTGCCCCTCTACTCTGCTTTGTGAGACCTCACCTGGAGTCCTGTGGCCAGTTCTGGAATCCCCAACATAAGAAAGATATGGAACTATTAGAACGGGTCCAGAGGAGGGCTAGGAAGATGATCCGAGGGCTGGAGCACCTCTACTATGAGGACAGGCTGAGAGAGTTGGGGTTGTTCAGCCTGGAGAAGTCTCCACAGAGACCTCATAGTGGCCTCCCAGTACATGGAGGAGCTACAGAAAAGCCGGGGAGGGACTTTTTACAAGGAGCTGTAGTGATAGGACAGGGGGAGCGACTTTAAATTGGAAGGGG